>JAFREQ010000010.1:3874500-5166000 GCA_025331565.1 Holacanthus passer
GGAAGGCGTTACACTGTAAACCCATTGACTAAAAGTGTGACTGTTGCAACAGTGGTTGGCACACAGGAAGCTGTTCAATCCTTTTTTCAGTCTGCACCATCAGACCTGCAGCAAACACTGTCACCACTCTAGGTTCAGTTGCTAGAAAGCTCATCAGCTCGGAATGGCCAAGTATCTGTTTTAGCAAAATCTTAAATTAATGAATCATTTTAAAATAGTTCATTCATCCAAGCCCAGGTTGCATTAATTTGATTAATTATGTAAAGAGAGAGAGATATAGGAGGACTGGAACAAATGTGGGGCAATTCAACAGCAAATGCTTCAAACCACATTGCACATTAACATGACATGCTGCATTCAAAACAACTCTTGACGCTCTTCAGATCTGTTGCAAAATAGCGGCCTTTTTACTGTGCAGCAGCAGTCTGCACAGGCCTTGTGCAGGTGCTATCTTGATTTTAACATTGTGAGACCCGAAATTAATCATTTTGACTTGGAGGTGGACAAAATAATGAACTCAGAGTAACTTGGTTACAATTACAAAGTTATATTAGGCTGAATGAAACGGCAGAATTAGTTAGTATGTCAAGAGGGAAGTGTGGGAAAAATGAAAACCTACAACATACTGTATGTCTAATGCTGGCAAACTGCATCAACAGAGTGAAACACAACCTTCCTTTTTACGAAGAATTATTTTCTCTACCTCCTGTAATGTTGTCCTCAGAGTGAGTTCTCTCTGTACTCTGCTTCTCTGCTTGTTACCATCCCCATTCCTGCTGTTTTCCTGAGCCTGACCCCCCACTCTCGCCTGTGAATATTTTGGTTTCTGCTTCCAAATCTGACTTCTCTCTTTGTCTCTCTGCCTTCTCGTTCCTTCAGCCAAAGCCACCACACTCTTCAGAAAGAATACCAAGGCCATAGTTTGGGGCATGCAGACGCGTGCTGTACAAGGCATGCTGGACTTTGACTATGTATGCTCTCGGGATGAGCCCTCCGTGGCAGCCATGGTTTACCCCTTCACGTAGGTTCCTCAATATTTAATTTAACTAACTTGATACTTCACTGATTAATGATTAATTCATCTCTACAGTGACACAACAGACTGTCCTAAATACTCTTGAAAGCAAATAACGTGCGTTGTTGTTGCAGTTCAGATCAATGATGCTAATATTAATAAGAAAACTATACTGGCCTTTTTATCATTAATGTAAAAACACACTCTTCCACTGTGGCCAACTGTGTTGAACAATATTACTTTCTGGTTGTGATATTTTTAATATTTATTTATCTATTAGATTAAGTAGTCCAACAATAACAAACTTTCTATCTGTACTCAGCTCAACTTTCTTACTTTTAGTAGGAAGGAAGTAAGTAAGAAGCCACACCTAAAAGATCTGAAGAAAGTAATCATTTTGCTGGGAAAAATGTAATATCAGTGGTGACAGTAGATCTTTAAATTTGCAAATCTGACTGCTCTAGTGAAGTTAAAATTTTACTTCACCTTTCAGTGGCGATCACAAGCAGAAGTTCTACTGGGGCCACAAGGAGATCCTGCTGCCTGTTTATAAGAACATGGCCGACGCCATGAAAAAGCACACCGAGGTGGACGTCCTGATCAGCTTTGCTTCACTGCGCTCAGCCTTCGACAGCACAGTGGAGGCCATGCAGTACCCACAGGTAGAAAGATAAACTGTGAAATTATGTCTGTATAAACGCGTGAGATTCAGCTAGACATGAAAGTCAGCTCGCTTATCAAATTGTGTTTTCAGATCCACACTATCGCCATCATAGCTGAAGGCATCCCTGAAGCTCAGACAAGGAGAATGATCAAGATGGCTGATGAGAAAGGCGTCACTATCATTGGCCCTGCTACGGTATGCTGCCATATTATACCATCAGACTATTAGACTACTATTAACAAAAGGACTCTTTCAAGTACTGCTGTAGATTGTGCACATTGTGAATGTCTGGATGTGTTTGATTATCAATGCATGTAAGCAGAAAATGCCATCTATGAGTTCAATGATACTAATTATTTTCTATCTCCCAGGTTGGAGGCATCAAGCCAGGCTGTTTTAAGATCGGCAACACAGGTGGCATGCTAGACAACATCCTGGCTTCCAAACTTTATCGTCCTGGCAGCGTGGCATATGTGTCACGCTCAGGGGGCATGTCCAACGAGCTGAACAACATCATCTCCCGCACCACAGACGGCGTCTACGAAGGTGTGGCTATTGGAGGAGACAGGTACATTTGTAAATTACTTGCTTAGGAAGCCTGTTGTGAAACTATTAGTTTTTGAATTTTTAGATCATTTTTCTGAGTTCCACTGAAACATATTATTGTCTGAAAGACTATTTAAGTCCTTGTGTTTTCTTTGTCCAGATATCCAGGCTCCACCTTCATGGACCACGTCCTCCGTTATCAGGACACTCCAGGGGTCAAGATGATAGTGGTGCTGGGAGAGGTGGGAGTAGCTCCACAAATATTTTTATTTTCTGATTAACTATGACATAATATTTTTGTTAATTTACTTAATTTGTTGTGAATTCACATGTATTTTAACATCTTTTTTACTCTGACAACCCAGATTGGAGGCACAGAGGAGTACAAGATCTGTCAAGGCATCAGAGAGGGCCGGATAACCAAGCCTGTGGTGTGCTGGTGTATCGGAACCTGTGCCACCATGTTCGCTTCAGAGGTTTGTTGGCTGTGTTCAAATAACTTGCTTTGGATTTTGTTGTTACTTGAGAAATCAGGAGGTTTTAAGCTCAACCTGTAATACTGCCATCTTCAGGTTCAGTTTGGCCATGCAGGAGCTTGTGCTAACCAGGCCTCGGAAACAGCAGTAGCCAAGAACCAGGCTCTGAGGGACGCTGGAGCTTACGTACCAAAGAGCTTTGATGAGCTGGGGGATGTCATCAAGTGAGACATTTATCATTTGCTTCTACTAGAGTTTATCATTGAATTGTTGAGTTTTCCACTGATTTTGTGTCTATCTGGTGAAACAGGACAGTTTATGATGAACTGGTGGCCAATGGTACCATCATTCCTGCCCAGGAGGTGCCTCCCCCAACAGTACCTATGGATTACTCTTGGGCCAGGGTAAGAAGTTTGATCAAGACCTCTTGGTAAACCCAGAATCTGAAGAATTCAATAGTTGTTGAACCTTGTGGAGTAGCTATTTAGAGCTCATTATTTTCAGTTTTTATTTTTTTAAAATCTGGAAATTTATTACATATGTATTGATATCTGTTTAACACAGTTCAAACATTTTAACTCTGTGTTTATTACCTGCGTGTTAAAACCCATCTTATATTTGTTTACTCTCCACTGGACTTCCTCCAGGAGTTGGGACTGATCCGTAAGCCAGCCTCATTCATGACGAGCATCTGTGACGAGCGAGGCCAGGAGCTCATCTATGCTGGCATGCCCATCACTGAGGTCTTTAAAGAGGAGATGGGTTTAGGAGGAGTGCTGGGCTTGCTTTGGTTCCAACGCAGGTTGGTGCGACAGAACACATAGCAATTTAACACAAATGTCTAATAGGCTAAAATGATGCTAAAGTGATGACCGTAGTGTTCTGCAGCAGCACAACACTTTTCTGGCAGTTATTCAACTCATTACTCAAGAACAGAAGGGAGATTGTGACCGTATTTAACATTTGGTTCGATACTGAATTGGTGACACTATTCTTGGGCGTCCGTCTTCAAACGGTGCTGATTGTATAGATCTTAAATTCCTTTAGAGTCTTCACTACATATATTATGAGTATGGTCAGTAATGGATGTAAACTGCAACCTGACTGTTTGGTGGAAGCTTACAACCAAGAGGCAGTAATTCTAGTTTACAAATCTTTCTATGTAGGTTGCCGCGCTATGCCTGCCAGTTCATTGAGATGTGCTTGATGGTGACTGCTGATCACGGGCCTGCCGTCTCTGGTGCACACAACACCATCGTCTGTGCTCGTGCTGGCAAGGACCTTATCTCAAGTCTCACCTCTGGCCTGCTCACCATCGTCAGTACTGCTCACACACACACACACACACACACACACACACTGTGCCACCATCTGTAGCTAGAAAAATGACCTCTTGTCTTTAACAACCCACTTGGGCTCTTACTGAAATATAATCGTAAATTCCAGGGGGACCGTTTCGGAGGTGCTCTAGATGCAGCTGCGAAGCAGTTCAGCAAGGCATTCGACAGTGGCATGCTGCCCATGGAGTTTGTCAACAAGATGAAGAAGGATGGCAAGCTGATAATGGGCATCGGCCACAGGGTCAAATCAGTAGGTGGCTTTTTCACACTGCCTCAAGTTACATGGTCAAGATCCATAAATGATGTGGAATTCTTAGGATATAGTAGACAGTTTTTAAGATTTTACCTCTAATAGTTATTGTTGTTAAATTAAAATAATCCCTTACAATTTAAGTTGAGAGCTTTTTCTGATTTTTATTATAATAATTAATTGAAACAAGACTCAAAGCTGTGTCTCTGTTTTCAGATCAACAACCCGGACATGCGGGTGCAAATTCTGAAGGACTTTGTTAAGCAGCATTTCCCTTCCACCCAGCTACTCGACTATGCCCTAGACGTAGAGAAGATCACCACCTCCAAGGTACTTGTCAGCTGAATTAGCAAGAGTGAAGCAAAATGTGAAGACTAACATACAACATTTTAATGTGACATCTTTGGACAGTGTGCAGAACCTTTCCTCATTTTTTATGTTAAATAGGACACTTACTGATATTCCTCTGACATTTAGATGAATTGATTTCTCTTTCTTATTCTCAGAAACCCAACCTGATCCTCAATGTAGATGGTTTTATTGGCGTTGCCTTTGTGGACCTGCTTAGGACGTGTGGTGGCTTCACACGGTAAGAATATCAAACTGCCATTGAGAGACTGGTGAGGTGCAAATGTCAATTCAGTAAAATAGTTTTTTGTGCTTTGAAGGGATGTATTTTATCACAAATACAATTTTTTTTAATTAAGTTTAGCTATGGTTAGTATTCAGATTTGCTCTTTACATATTTTCTGTAAGAAATTTCCCATTGTAACATTATTGTTTTTAAAAAGCAGACAACTGTTATTACTGTACACATCAATCAATTACTTTCTGTAGATCATCGTATACATAAGATGAATGTCTTCTGTTCAGTTTCTGACATTATATACACTTAAAAATGTAGGTATCTTAACCTCATCCCCCATTAAGAATCAATAAGGAAAATATAAACCTTTAATAAATGGTTTATGACACACTATAATGTACGCAAAAATACATTTTACATGTTTATTAATGTAAAGTATTTGCAACAAAACTTCTGTGAAGTTTATGAAGTGTATCATTACTGGGTTATACTATGTTGTTATTCATTATCTGTTAATACCACAAACTCCCCTTTGGGTGCTCACAGGAGAGTTATAGTTGTTGATTAATAAATACTTATCCACGTACGACTACATTCGTGTGTTATAAATGATTTTGTTAAAGCTTTAAAAAAATATTCATTGATGAGATGCCAAAAGTCTGTGTTGTTGGTTTCTGTGTTGATGGCACAAAGTCCAGTATTGTTTCTCACATGAATGTTGAACTTGTTCCAGAGATGAGGCTGACGAGTTTGTGGAGATTGGTGCACTAAATGGGATCTTTGTCCTTGGCCGTAGTATGGGCTTTATTGGTGAGTCCCGTTCAGAATGAGCCATGACACTAACTTTCAAAGTCTTAAAGACAAATACATCTAACTGGTGTCTGTTTTACATTAGGACATTACCTGGACCAGAAGAGGCTGAAACAGGGTTTGTACCGCCACCCCTGGGATGACATCTCCTATGTGCTCCCTGAACATATGTCCATGTAACCGAATGTCACAGAATGGGACGCACTTCCAGATGTGACTGCCCTAATGGGCCAGGCAGCATTACACATCTCACTTCACGTATATACTGTATGTACTCTCCGGTTAGGACAACAGCTGCCTTGGGAAAACTGGGCAGGATGATTCTGGGAAGTGGAAGTACTGTCTGACTAAGGGATCTGGGTAGAAGCTTTCAATCTAGTTTTTACAGAGAAAAAGGGGAAGTATATTTTCAGATGTTGTTTTTCGGCGCATTATTTAGTCTGAGATGTAACTTATTCAGTTCTGAAGGAAGAGCCAAACCAATGCATGCTGCAGCAGATGCAGGAGCACAAAATCAATTGGTACTTTAGAATAATTTAAAAAAAAAAAAACTGTTTCACAAGGGCAGTTTTCCAAGCACATTTCAATCCCCTATTACTGGTACTGATTAGTTCATCTGCAGTAACAGCTGCTGATGTGAAATGTGTTCAAGCTCGGCAATACAGTAACATGTCCTTTTTTTATACTTGCAACATTAACAAAAAATAATAGATTTATTTTAATCAGCATTTGTCTGTTTTAGGCAAGTATGCTTTCTGGCTTTCTGAGTATTGCACCTTAGTTTAAACACTAGCAATTCTAGATCTGTTTTACATTCTTTGTCCAAGTGTCACTCCCACTGAGAAAGATCTTTGTCAACACAAGAGAAACCAAAGTTATTTTTAGAAATTTGTTGTCTTTGTTAAAAGTTAAAAAAAAAAAAAAAACAGGGTCCTGTGGTTAATACTACAGAGCTTATCCAGATCTTATGTTTTAAAAAGAAGGCATCGGAAAGAGATATAGGGGAATTAAACAAACACTTGATGATTGATTTAAGAGTCACTCCACCATTGCCTTTCCTAGAGCAGCCCTGGTTACAGCCCCGCTTGTTAACCAGTGGTTGAAATTCATCAGCTACTGTAAAATGAGATGCAGTTTTGAGGTGTTCAAGTCTTTCACAGCAAGTACGAATTAAACTACTTGCTATTCTGAATAACTGTCAGAAAACAGGAAAATGTAGAATCATGAAAAGGGGATGAACAAAATGCTTCATGAATGAGCCCTGTGAGTCTTTGAAAGCATCTTTTGGCGAGGGACCATGAAGGCAGTTTCCTTTACTTGGGGGACATTATTGCACATAATAATGGTGTTGGCTTTGTAAACGAGTTATCCAATTTTCACTGAAGACTTGACACCGACTCAAAACGCTTTGCAACTGCCCACTGTATGGCCTGCTGTGTTTGATCTTTGTTTTTCTGTTTTTATTTAACTGTGAAAAAAATGCTTTGTTTTTTTTTTGTAATATGCTGTCATAAAATAGTATAATAATAATAAAGAACTTCTTGTTTTAATTTTCATTTTGACTAAAGTTTATGTCAAAAATCTGTTGTGAGTGCAGAAGTGTTTCCTGTGAACAGGTGATTCTGGCACAGGGTGTGTATTTAACGTACTTGATATCAGGGTCATCACCCAGGTCACAGGCATAAACACATTTTAATTCAAGAGAAAAAATGGAGACTGTACATTGGAGCCTTCTTAACATAACAAAAAATGGTTAGTATAGTATTGCAAAATATGCCTTATTGAAAGCATAGTTTTTCCTTTGTATTACCAACTTTTTTATACTTTAATAACAGATGTGTAGCATAAACACTCTTACACCCTTCATGTAAAAAAGACACTGCTGGGTTTTAATAGATAGTGAACTTAGACAAAGGTCCAAATGAAAATTAACATGTTGTCCAAAGAGGTGAAGAATATGAGCATTTGCAATCTGATTAAAAACTGCAAATGTAATTGTTTTAATCCATATAACAATCTATTGTACATCTCTTGTTCAAAAGGAAAAAAGGTCAATAACATTTGCACAAATGTACAATAACATAATTAAAAGTATTTCCTCCCAATTCATGTGATTTTAGTCTGCTCAGTAAATAATGGGTCTAGTTGCTGTTACTAAAGTATAAATATTATATAATAATTAACGCGGATACTAAATATGACTGATACAAAAGATGAGTTATTAGTCAGGTGTCAGTTCAGTAACAGCATCACCTGCAGTTAGGTAATCCACGACACGCATGCGCGACAAGGGCGCATCCCTTAAAGAAAGTTAAATATCGCTGTAATAAAAACATATTAATGCGTCAAATCGACATAAAAAATGGCTAACATCTCAGACTTTTCAGTATTTGCGTGTCTCCTGCGTGAGCTTCAATCTAAGAGGCTCTAGAAAAAACTACATTCGGATTATTCTTCAACACGGAAGTGAGCGCTCCTGTTTTCCGATCGTGCCTGTGAACGCAGCGCCTGCATGCCAGTGTTTCAATGTTTATTCGCGTGTGTTTTATCCGCATATGAGTTTTTCCCAAAGGTAGTTCAGCGCCTTTATTTGCCTCCGAGTCCGTCCAGCTGCGGGATGGCGGCGACGGCGGCGGCAGCAGCGGGGCCGGAGGACCGGGGCCGGAGCGGCGGCGCACCGGGAGCGGGGACAGGTGACGGCGACCCTACGGAGGCCGAGGAGTTCACCTGCCGGGCCCACAGCTCGGAGCTCTCCCGGCGGCAGAACCAGCAGAGGAAGGCGGGGCTGTTCTGCGACGTGACCCTGGTGTTCAGCTCCGGCGGGGAGAGGGTCCACACCTTCTCCGCCCACCGGTCCGTGCTGTCGGCGGCGTCCCAGTACTTCACCCTCCTGCTGGGGGGACAGTTCTCCGAGTCCGAGTCCGGCCGGGTGGAGCTCAAAGAGTGGAGCTCCACGACGGGACCCGAGCCCGAGACCGTGGAGGGGGTCATCCAGTTCATGTACACGGGAGAGATCAGGGTCACCACTGCAAATGTGCATGAAGTGTTGGAGCTGGCAGACAGGTATTTTATTATTATTCAACCTGAATCAGAGTATAAACTATATTAAGCTTAAACACGGAAGTGGTTCTAGTGTGAAATGAGCCACACCTTGTCTGTGTCCTCATTATGGCAGCAGGTGAGACTTCACACACCTGTTGAACTTCATGGTTAGACATTTTTTATTATAAGAACACCAGTCAGCAAAATGATGCCCCAGGTCTTAATCAATAATCTATATGATCTAGGGCTGCAACTAACCATTATTTTCATTATTAATTCATTCATAAAGTCCCTGTCACAATTTCCCAGAAAGCCAATGTTGATATATATAAATAACTTGTTTTGTCCAGCCAAAAAAATATAGATATTTATTTTGATGTACTTAAAGACCAACAAATATTCACACTAGAGAAGGTGGAAGAAGTTAACCTTTCACTTTGACTCAAGTGTATGTTAAAATCAGTCTGATCTGTGAACAGGTGATTTTGTGACAAGGTGTGTTTCTAATATATTTGATTTGTCAAATGCACTCAGGGACAATTTTAATTCAAGAGTAAAAGTGGAGACTGCACATTGGCAGCTTAAAATAAAATGGTGAATAAACGTATAAAGGTTCGTCAACTCAGACAAAACTCCCCATCAAAATGTCAAAAGGTGGAGGGTGTGACTGTTTGACGTTTAAGCTCAACAAATTACTTACTTGATTAATCCTGTAAATAGTTAGTCATTTTCTAACTGAGTAATCGTTTCAACTCATTTGTACAATTACACAACCAGTATAATATCACCAGAGTGAGCCTAATACTGTGGCTCATATTTTGAAATTTTGCATTATGTTTATTGTTAAAGGCCTTACACACCCACAACACACCCGCTTTGCTGGATTACACCTATTTTCAAACTGTCTCGGGTGTGTTTGACGTCCTTATTCTCCTGTGTTGCTGCACCTGTTGCACCTTTAATATTGTTGTGAAAAAGCATGGACACTGGTCACACCTGTGCCTTTCCTACTATGACAAGTCAAAACATCTGCTGTGAAAAAGACCTCTTATAAACTATTCATTGATCCCCTTTATATATAATGGATTACAACATTTGATTGCATCATCAAGACAATATTTTTAAGCAGCAGTTTGATGTGTATATGAAAAACTCAGTGAAGTCATCCAGCCTGTCACATGTTGTTCCAAAAGTAGACGCTGATTGGTAGGTGGGTTTAAAAAGCACTGAAAAAAATGAGTTATTCTTTGCAATCTAAGTAAAAACACCTACACACCTGTATTCAAGGTTATAGAAGAATTGTTACGAAAACCACTACATAAAAGGTTTTCTACCACATTGTCATGGTTTCTCTTGATGCCAAGGAAGATCTAATGTTTCAGTGCTTTGTATGCAGGCTTTTGTTCCATCCACCTCTTCGACTAAGTTCATCCTGTCCTAATCACTTAAAGAAAACACCTGCTGGACTCCTACTGTTGTAGTCCATGACTCATTATACTTATTATTGCACTATCAAGTCTATGGATTAGCAAATTATCACATTCTGTTTTATTATTGTTTTACACAGCATCCCACCTTTTTTAGAACGTGTGTTGTAGTTGAAACTCCACTGTTGCATTTAAAGGTCTTATAATTACGACATGTTCATGCAGGTTCCTGTTGGCGCAGCTGAAGAGCTTCTGCGGTGAGTTTCTGATGAAGAAGCTGAGCTTGTCTAACTGTGTGGCCGTGCACAGCCTCGCCCACATGTACACCTTGGACCAGCTGGCCAAGGGAGCCGCCAAGACGATTAGGAGAAACTTCCACAAAGTTATACACAACGAGGAATTCTACACACTGCCCTTTCACCTGGTCAGGGACTGGCTGTCAGACTTGGAAATTACTGTGGATTCTGAACAGGAGTTGTTTGAGGCCGTCGTAAAATGGGTGCACCAAAACACAGAGGAGCGAGAGAAACATTTTGAGGAGCTGTTCAGGCTTTTAAGGCTGCATCAGATTGCTCCTACCTACCTGACACGGGTGGTGAGGAAGGAGCCCTTGGTGGCGAACAATGCAGCCTGTCAGCAGCTGGTGGCTGAAGCCCTTGAGGTCCATGCTGTTTCCTTTGAGAGCCTCAGGTCAGCTGATTTAGAGCCGGGCGGCGTCTCTTACACGGCAGCAATGCAGCCACGTTTTGGCCAGAACATGGATGTAATCATGGTGGTGGGTGGTGTTTCAGACGGTGGAGACTATTTGAGCGAGTGCGTCGGCTACTTTGTAGCTGAGGACCGTTGGGTCAACCTGCCGCACATTCACAACCACCTCGACGGACACGCCATCGCAGTCACTGACAGCCACGTTTATGTGGCAGGCTCCATGGAACCCGGCTTCGCCAAGACGGTGGAGCGCTACAACCCCAACCTCAACATCTGGGAGCAGGTCAGCAGCCTGAGCACCCGCAAGCACTCTTTCGGCCTCACGTGTGTCAAAGACATCCTCTACATCATCGGTGGTCATGGTAACTTCAGTCCTGGCTTTAAGGATGTCACAGTCTACGAGCCTGAGCAGGACGAGTGGCAGCATCTCGATCCAGCCCCGAAAATACTACGAGATGTAAAAACAGTGAGCGTGGAGGACCGCTACGTGTACGTGATGGCCAGGACCCCTGTGGACATGGAGAGTGAGGATGGACTGAGCACTTTGACCACTTGCTACGACACAGAGAGTCACAAGTGGCAGGAAGTGGACTCCTTACCGCTCATTGATAATTACTGTGTTTTTCAAATGGCTGTTGCGTCCACCAACTTCTACCACACAGCTTCCTGTTGCTCCAAGAGCTACAAGGTCACGGATGAGGCCGCCCAGCAGAAAATAAGCAGAAGCATCTCTGACGACATCCTCGACAGCCTCCCTCCAGAGGTTCTCAGCATGGAAGGTGCTGCTATTTGCTACCTGGGTGAAGACATATTCATCATCGGTGGGTGGAGGAACAGCAACAACATGGACAAGCAGTACCGCAAGGAGGCCTACCGTTACTGTGCTGAGAGGAAGCGCTGGATGCTGCTGCCGCCCTTACCTCAGCCGCGTTGCCGGGCCGCAGCCTGCCACGTTCGCATCCCGTACCAGTATCTTTACGGCTGCCAGCACTACCCCATGCCCCAGAACCTGGCTCGCCAGCGAGACCGCATGCAACAGATGCAGCAGCTCCATCGCCGCACCCTCACCCTGCGCAGACAGCTGCAGTCTCAAATCGAATGTTGAGACGGAAGGCTGCACGCATGTGACATCCCGCTCTTATCTGCTAATGCCTTGTTGTTACCACAGTTTTATCTTACTTTTTGTCTTTAAGAAAGATTGAAGATTACAATGTTCAAACTATTGATGTTGGAAATGAATTGGCGCGACAGGCTACCAAATCATTACCACATAATCATTTTGGCCTTACATTATTAGCTTTTGCCTTACTTTTATTCTGCTAGTAAATGATACTGTGATTGCGGTGGCATTGAAAAAAAAGATTTCATTGCTCAAGAACTTAGCTTAGATTTTTATATGTGGTCTGTGTCAACACCTAAATGATGTCAGCGTATGTTGTGCTGCACGTTAGAATAAAACTATGATAGTGATACTTTGCTGTGGAATTTGGGTAAGTTAAATGTCGAGATGTAAACTTAGCAAACTAAATGATGTCTACATTTATTGTGATGTAAGTAGAAGAAAATGACAAATTGTCAGTGTGGAGATGATGAAGTCACTGTTAACAACCAGCTGAGAAAAGAAGTATCAGCTAACTTTTTACTCCTCTTGCTATTTGCATCTAATTTCTCTTCTACCTCCAGCTTCCACCATAGTTTTACCTTTTTTGCACTGTAGGGATTTGCAAATGTTGATCGTATGTAGTGTGTATGTAGTGTGTGCCTAACTTGAAATAGACAATCATTTATTGGACTTTTTGTAGCACGAATTAAGTATTGAGCAAAGCACATATTGGGGAACAGGGTGTTCAGTGATTTTATGTTTCCCCCTCATTAAAACATAAACCGGCTTAATGCAGAGTTGCACTAAAGTATGTGCACTAAAACAGCTTTTACACAGACTATATGATACTTTTCTGCCATTCCAATAGATGTCTATAAACATATATTATTTATTTCTTAAATATTTTAGCTGGTAAATTGAATTTATTTGATTTCCCAACTTTTTGCACAGCTTGAAAGATCGACCAAATACCACCGTAATAATGATGAGAAGTCATTTATGGTAACAGAAGCTCTGTTTCTGATTTGAATTTGGTTTGCTCATTTTTGGTTTGTTCTGCCTTTTTGCTTCTGGCAGAATTTGTTTCTGCCTCTTTCTTTATGAAGTAGAGGTCATGTTCACATATGGAAAGACTTTCAAATGTGTGAAACACATCAAACCAGGAGGCTGAGATGTTTTTGTGCATGGTTCTATACATGTTCCCATTTGTGCCATAAAATCCCAACTGCCCTTTATTAATACAGTTGAATTAATTGTACTTCCTGCACTAAAGGACCTTGAATGTTAACTTAAACATTGTACAGTGTTGCTTTTTTTGACTACAATGTTCTGACTCAAAACACAGTGTTGTGTGGACCAGTTGCTGAGCTCAGTGTATTTCTCTATTACCGTTGAAATTGCTATTGTGAGCCTAGCATGCTTCTAATAACACACTGTACATAACGTGAACAGCATTAACTTATGAATGAAAGTCATTAATCAGTTGTATGTGGAGTATGTAAAGTGCACACAACCACAGGATTACTGCTGAATGCAACAGATTTTTAGTGATGGGCTGTAATATATCAATATCATATTTGAGGCTGGGTTTCATGTTCATGTTTTTGTGCCAATTTGATCATTGGAGAGTCAATTAGGGGTAAAGTATAATTTTCCAGTGCCATATATGCAGATTTCCTGCATTACACATTGTGTCATTTCCATTTGTATGCACAAGAGCCACCAATTGTACAGACATTTACAATAAACAATAAATCGTGAAATCAGTTTGTTGTCATCTCTGAACATTACAACAAGTACAACTCCAACAAGTGTATTTTTTCTAATGAACAAAATACATATCTCAATACACTTTAGAAAATCAGGTTTTAGAGATATAGTTGAATGTTAATGCTAATTAGTGTGAATGTAGGGTTTTTTTTATTCCGTTATTTGTTTCTAATTAAATCATTCATTATTCAAAAGTCTAATATAATTTTTTTTTTCGATGTGATGTACCTCAGTGAAGTAGGAACCAAAGTGCGTCGGAACCTTTAAGTTATTTCCGGAGAAGTGGCGGAACGCTGCTGGTGCAACAAACAGAAACAATGTAAACAAATCTTTCAAACCGCCAGTCGACAGCAAATTATTGCGTTATTTTGTTACTATAATATTTTTAGATATGAACAGCTTGTCTTTTAACGTTATGTTCTTTTAACGGTGGTTCTGAAAAGCAGTTTAAAGTCGCTGACTCGTCAGTTTTCCGGTTGAAACATGGTGAGTTGGAGCTGTTACATAATCAGTGCAGCATTAGCTAGCTAGCCAAACAGGCTAATAAAGTAAAGATATTTTCACATTTTGTATCGTAAAACAACGAAGTGCAACGTGTTTTCATTTAGATATAAGGTGTAACTGTGTGAAATCCCAGTGAATACACACATTTAATCAGAAACTGTGTTGTCAGGCAGTTTGTTAGTAGCTGTAGATTAAAGATTATAGCTTTATATCATGTGAGCACTGATGTTTAAAGCCATCAGGCTGAGCCTAATTTAATTTGCTATGTTGGAAAAAAGTTAAGAATGTATGCATATTGGAAGTAATCATAGGGAAAAGAGGAATTTCCCTGAAAGAACAGTGCAATTTAAACCCAAATGAACATTAATTCATGTTTCATTTTTTGCATTGGAATCTTTATTCTCCATAAATGTTGAATTACATGTTTGCCTGTGAACAAATGTCATGTTTTTGCATATTTTTGCAAGACTCATCTGGGTTACACCAGGAATTAATTTAGTGGAACTGCACCAATTGCACCTAATTGTCTCTGTGAATTTCCACACTGAGGGACAATAAAGGAATATCTTATCTTAATTTACCTAAAGTAGCAAATTACTAGTTATGTCAGAACTGAAGAAGCTTCTTGGATGAGAAGTGAAATGTCTTCAAGAACTTACAACCAAGTCCAGTTGCCTTTGATTCAACTCGTATTTGAATATTTATGTCCAGGAAAACCTGTATGAATGTACAGATAAAGCAAAATAAAAATAAAGCATTGCCCTAATGAGTTTTAATGAGTTTCTTGGCTCTGCATGCAGATATACCACATTCCCTGGATCTACACACCGGTGCGGACTGTCCTGGCCATCTGGCACCAGCTGACCAAGACTGAGGTGAGCAAGCTCTCCTGAATAAAGAAAATGGAAGAAACACCCATCACACTAACTTAATTACTTGACTGTAGCATTCTATTATCCCTATCTGTTTGGATACTCAGTTATCTGGATATAATCAACGCATTTTCGACACAAATCATAATACCCCTACTTGTAGCCCTAACTATCACCACAAAAACAATACTACTAAACTGAAAAAGTAGGGGAAAAATTAACATTTCTCTATGGTTGGATCTCCTGCCATGACACTCTGATGTATTCCAGCCTCTCTGCTTTTGCCGCCGCATCACTCTCCTTCTTTTCCACTCTTTTTATTTCCCTGGCACTGTGTCTGGATAAACATATAAAATAATAAAACTAAACCCTTATCTGCTCAGATCCCAGAGCTGGCCAAGTGCTCAGTGCTGATGAGAGAACGCAGCAGAGTGGAGGAGACAATCCACGCCATGCAGCGTGCAGGTGCAGGCAGCCTGCAGGTGAGTGAACTGTCAACTATCAGGAGTGAGAATATATTCTGAATCACATACAGGAAATGACACCCAAACACTTTCTTTTCTGGATATAAGGAGGTGGTTGATGGTAAAATAGCCAGCAGTTACTCATGCTCAGCTAATTATATACAACATCAGAGAAGATATTCTTTGGTTTTAGAGTCCAGACAAGAGCATTCCTTTAAAATTCAAGTTGTAGGGGCTGAAATTAGATTTGATCTCCAGAATCTTAGAACTCAAAGGGAAACAGATTACTGATAATCTGTCATGTCAGTAGTCCACTTGTTTGTCCATGTGATTTTTGTTCATAAACCTTGGTTTAGTAATAACTTAGAGTTGTGATCCTTTGTGAATGAATACAAAAATGCAAAGGTACACCTTGCCCCCACAGTTTGAATGAAAGAAAATGGTACTGTATCTGTTTGTGTTTGCTGTGTACTAGTTCTTCAGTTCTAAATTGTCATATTTCCTCAGGTAATATCAGACTTCGATATGACACTGACCAGATTTGCACACAATGGCAAGAGAGTTCCCACCACGCACAGTAAGCACACAGTCCAGAGAAAACTGTCTTTTTAAAAGATTATCTGTATTTATTATGTCATTTGTATTATTAGATCCAAATAATTTAATAATTGACTGTCTGAGTGTCTTGTGTCTTTCTGAAACTGCTACAAACCAGCTTTCTTTTCTTTTTCCAGACATCCTGGATAACCGGTTGTTGATCAATGAAGATTGCACTAGAAAGGTAAATGTTTATTAATGTTAAATGTTAAATATTTTTTTCCCACTGCAGTAATTGTAACTGTTTGTTTTCATACAGTGACTTAGCAAATATTAATTTTGTTTCACACCATGAACTGCTAGATAAACTCATGTTTGCTGGTCTGTAATTCTGCACCCATCATTGCAATACAGATAGCAAGAACATGGTGATTTCTCCCTTACAGGTGGACTGTAAATATATTCAGGGTGTTTTGTTGTTCCACTGTAGATGAGGGAGCTGTGGAACACCTACTATCCTATAGAGATTGACCCTGGCAGGACAGCTGAAGAGAAGCTGCCTCTGATGGTGGAGTGGTAAGAAACAGACAGACTGTTGTAAATAATAACTTCTGTCAAATTTGCCTTTTTCATACTGTAAAGTGAAATTGTAATTTGACAATCACAAATTACCAGTTGAAGTCAGACATGATAACATTTCAAAAATAGTTTTCCAGTTTTTGAAACTGTCAGTATTTGAAGCCCCATTTCCTTGAAGGACTTAAAGGAAAAGTGAATCAAACCCAAGCCTGATTGATATTCCATTTTGTCTTGTGGCGCTCTCTACAGGTGGAGTAAAGTCCATGAGCTGCTAATTCAGCAGAGGATCAGGAAGGACATGCTGGCCCAGGTTGTCAAGGAATCCAGCGCTATGCTCAGGTACACACTGTGCTCAAATTTCAAATTAACCAAGACCCTGCTTCTACAGTGGAAAAAAACTGGATTTGATGATAAGACGTGCAAATGTATAACCCATTATAAAATTTTTGGTAGTTTTGCATTTTGTTCGAGGTATGGGATTGTATCTATATAATGTATAAATTAACATTAAAAACTTGAAGTTTATTCCATTGTTCATGAACAGGAAAACCCAAAAATCCGATGTGCTCTGCAATGAAAACAGTAGAGTAACTAACTATAATTATTAAAAATTCTGACTTGGAGTCATTTGTTTTTTTCCCAGGTAGGTGTTGGTTCTTGTGTCTAATGGATGATATGTTTGATTTTAGGGATGGCTACAAAGTGTTTTTTGACCGCCTGGCGGAGCAACAGGTCCCTCTGTTGATCTTCTCAGCTGGTGTTGGTGATGTCCTGGAGGAGGTGATTCAACAGAACCATGTCTTCCATCCCAATGTCCACATCATCTCCAACTACATGGACTTTGACCAAACTGTAAGTTTGACCACACAAGGCTTTCATTTCATATCATGTGCATTTTTTTTATAAAATGTCCTCCATAATATTAAAGTAGTTAAGAAGATGATACAGTAAACCTAAAAGATAAACATGGGCCACAGACTGAGCCCCTGTGTGGTCAGAGCTTTACTGGAATATAAAATACAAAAACAGATTTTTACAATGCAAAGGGGCAATAAGCAAGATTCTTCCTGCCCCACAGCAATTAACACTATCAGTGGAGGGTTCATTGGTTTGTTAATAAATACCACTGACACAAAAACATTTTTCCATCAGTTTATTGATATCAAGGCATAAAAACAGTAAATGAATAAAGGAATTAGAGTAAAGAAATTACTTTTTACTTTGCAGATTACAATTTTTCATACCCTTCATGTCTAGTGAAAACCATGTATCTCCAAATGTATTGATTTCGAATTATAATTTTTCAGATAAATTCAAGGCATAAATGTTTCTTTATGGATTGAGAAAATTCTCCTACTTCTTAAGCTGAATAAACAATTTAAAAACCCTCTTGGATTAGCTCTAACATGCATCGTCACAAAGCTAAAAAAACAGGACTGATTTTCTGAACTCATAAAAAGTTTGAGAGAGATGTTCTTGCAGGACCGTGACACTACAAACATGTGATGATCTTATAGAACATGATGCATTGCTGTAGATAAAAGTACCCAACAGAATATAAAGTAGTTAAAACTAGCTCAACCTCAAACCTCTACAGCAGTAAAATGTAACATCATATATAATACTAAAGCTCTGGCAGGGAGCATTTGAGTACTTTTACTTTTCAAACTTTAAGTACATTTTGCTGATAATATTTCATTATATTTTATGATATATAGATATATTACTTTTTCTTAAGAAAAGGATCTGAATACTTCTTCCACCACTGTCTTACAGTAACCTGAACTGAACATTGTCTTATTAATAAGGGGGTCCTGCGAGCCTTCAAAGGCCAACTGATCCACACCTTCAACAAGAGGGAAGGTGCTCTGTCACATGCAGCCGGCCTCAGACAGCTGCAGGGTCGACCCAACGTGCTGCTGCTGGGAGACTCTTTAGGAGACCTGACCATGGCTGACGGAGTGTCCGAGCACCAGAACATCCTCACCATCGGCTTCCTCAACGACCAGGTCAGACTAACGTACACTGTCATCCCTGAATTCCTTACATCAACACATGGAGTTTTAGAAATTGGATCCTATCTGTGTGCATTCTGTCTCTCATAGGTGGAAGAGAGAAAAGAGTCGTACATCAACTCCTTTGACATCGTACTGGTGAAGGACGAGACGATGGATGTTCCCAACGCTGTCCTCAGATATATTACCTCATCTAGAGATAACAAGTAAGACGCACATCGAGGAACCGGACACTTTATGACAACATACGCACAGATGGACTTGTTCACTCCATTCACCATGCTGCATGTAGGACAATCACAGATCATGACTTACCTCAAACCAGACCTGGTTGTTTGGTTGTTAAATGGTGCAAATCACATTTATTCTTTACTGTAAAGTTATTTTTACTTTACACTCTCAGTTTTTTGACCTGTATTTGCAGTATATGAAAACAATCCTACCAAAGTCCAAAGGTTTAAAATATATAAATTAGGTCATGCAACTTAGTTTAGAAGTTAGTGTAATTTATGCCAGAAATGTTACAGACTATTACTGAGCTTTGAGTAAAACTCTTGGATGTCTTGTTAGAAACCACAGCACAAGAATAGCAATGTACCACCTTAACAGATCACTCTTGTTTCAAATGCACAGTACTATATATAACCAGCAGCCCTCCCTCAAATGAGCAACCTCTTAAAAATGTCACTATAAACAGTTACACAGAGTCGTAAGTATTTCTCTTTTCACTCCTTTTTAAGAGAAAAAACACTTTTTACTTACTAAATTTTACTTTAAAGTATGAGGATGGGCTGCATTTAGATATTTTACATTAAGCTCCTGTATGAGAGCAAAGAATTGTAAATGCTTCCTTATCTGCAAAGTGTTCTACTTCATATTGACACTGTTCTGGTGTTTTGTGTGTACTGTATGTTAGTTCTGTCTACGCTGCAGGTACTTGATGCTCATGTCTACACATACTGTACACGTGAATCAGCAGTTAACTTGCAGGTTTCAGCTTATTTGACAGTGATGCTATCAGTCTTTAAACTATTCTAGTAGTTAGTATGTGAGGGGTTTTTTTTTTTTTTTTTTTACATGTGACAGTGAAGAAAAACATATTAATACTAGAAACACTATGTTACAGTATAGCAGTATTACAGTGTTTTGTCTTTCAGCTCAAACACTGTGGCTGCTATAAATAGGGTCTTAATAATGAGCTAGTTGCAATCAGTATAGGTGTGACAAAAAAAAGACTAACTTGTAAGGTAGTTCACATTTTTAAAAAGGGCTTTTATTTATCATTCGTTGGATTTTCTTCCAGTGAAACACAGCACGTTACAGGAAAATAATGATGATGAAGTCCTGTATTAGTAACAACCTGTCTCAGAAACCATATGTGATTCTAGAAAATGTGAACTATCCCTTTAAACAATGTTTTTTGTATGTTACTAATACTGTCTTGCGATGCAGTCTTGTGACAATAGGTCGTCATTAGGTTGTTCACGTTGTAGTTTTTTACATTCCTTCTACTAGAGATGCATCAATATTAACGTTGCTAATAAGTTGATACCAGTTTCCAATAGTTTCCCACCATTATCAACTAAAGCCAATGGATTTATTAGTTTCATGCTGGTGCAAAACATGCTGCAATTTTCAGATATTTCTGCTTAAGTTAAATATCTGCTTTTTAAAATGACTGTAATACTTTTTTACTACTACTACTTACTAATTTGACCTGAAATGGCACATGATTACAGAAAGATGCATTATTTAAAATGCTGAAAAACCATTGACCTCTAATGATGCAAATTGCCCTTTTTTACAAAGAACTTTGTGTTTTCTAGTCTTTTTGTAAAAGCTGCTCTTAACAGCATTATATGTCAGAATTACAGGTGCAGCAGCATTTCTCATAGTCACTTTGGTGCCCAACGTTTGATCACCTTTATTGGATAAAAGATCCCTTGCAACAAAAAGTGCAGCTCTAAAAAACACCAAGAAAACATTTTATCAGCCACTACCAACAGTTTATCGATACATATTGTGCAGCTCTCTTTTTGTCATAAATACAGGTACAGCATGTCAGACGATTTATTTAGCTGGGACACAAGCCCAAAAAAAAAATGACACAATTGTCTTTTTCTTAGAAATATTTTAATCAAAGTAACTTTCAGGGACAAATAAAGGTGCTTGTTCGGTTTTCTGAAATACAACAAAAATCAAAAACAAACATACAACACAAAAAGACCCTTTGCACTATTTCCTTGTCATTTAAAAAGTATTAAACCTTGATGCTGTGTGGGAAAAGTCTCTTGCTGCTTGTTTTTAAGGTGTTGCGGGTTTATCCCTGAGAGAGAGTGAAAGCATTTGTCCTTATCACAACTCCTCGTGCCTCACCTCTTCCCTTTCCTTGTCCTCCTCTACCTTCAGTTTGAGTTCCTCGGCCGTGATCACGCCGTCTTTATTTCGGTCCTGGTTGTTGAACATGTCGGCAACAACCTGATCCATGGTCAGTCCAGGCTTTATGCGACCTTTGCCCTCTGCCACCTGCAGCTTAATGAACTCTGCGAACTAAAAAATGTTGAGATAAAAAGAGTGTCACTAATCAAGTTGTAGACTTTTCCACTGGTGGTCTGAGGTGTTAGCATTAAGGAAAACACTGCAGCAAACATGCACTTAGTGGCTGTTCTGGACCTTTCAATCATATCACATGATCATTAGCAGATGGAGTTTTCTCTTTTTCCTTCTTTTCTTTCTGAACATTTTAAAGACGTCATATGAATTCTCCCTTACAGACTAGTAGCACATTTCCCTGACTGATCTGTGCAATTATGTGCTTATGATCAAGAGACTGAAAGCTCCAGAAGAGCCACTAAATGGGATGAGATGAGATTATTTTGTCAACTGCTCTTTTCAAGGTCAGGAATGCATTTTAATTCTCAATCTTATAAAATATTGTTTAGCATAAGTTATTGTAGAACAATAACACAACCAGCAATATTGTTCTTAAAATGACCACCAGATGGTGCCAAAGTAAAGAGTTTTCAAATCCTAGTGAGTTTTAATCACAGTCATCACCAATTTTATTTCAGTGCTGTACTTGAGTATAAATTTGCTTTACTTACTTTTACTTCACTCCTTAAGTAAGTGCAGTAAATGTACAGGATTTTAGATGAATAAACCTGGTAAAGGCCTTGCACACTTATGTCTAATTGTGTCTAGATTATTATAGCAATGCAAGTTCCTCCTCAAATTACGACCCTGATTCCAAAAAAAAGCTGTTTAAAATGTTTAAACTAAAAGACGTCAAGCAACCATGTGAGTAGAGATTTCACAAAATTCAGTCAGTGCTGCCGCCCTGTTCTGTCTGCTCTCTGCTTATTAACAAATACTTTTAGGGGTCCATCATCTGCCATGTGGACTAATGTATGTGGTGTTCACGCTGTCATCAGTAACCTACCTCCTCCTGGGGCACCTCTTTGTTCTTGTTGATGTCCATGGCTTCGAACAGGTCTGCAGGACTGTCCTGGAGCCACACAAACAGGTAACCAGGTGGCACTCCCTTCTCAAAGCTCACCAGTTCAATGTCAAAGACCAGCACGGCACTGCTCGGCACACCAGTGGCTGACGGGTAGAAAGAAAAACACTGTTTTACTTCTTAGTATCTGTGAAGAATATAGCTGTGTATATGTAGAACAAAATTTGTTTTTATTGTCAGATCGAGGCATAATTAGCTTGAGCCTACAACTTTTCAGTCATTGCTATAATTGGTTTTTGATATTAACTTATTATTTTCAGTTTTCAGTTTTAAATTCTCTCTCCCAAAATAAATTCAAATACCTTTCAAAAGTGTCAAGAAGACTGTCAGGGTTCAAAATTTAAAAATAAATTCACAAAGTCACACAGATATTGTGATATTCATGCTCGCAACAACACATTCGACTTCAAAGTAAACATTAACTTCAACAAATATAAAACTGGTTTAAAATGTTTTAGACGCAGCTTCATAATCAGATCATAAATCAGATGAGCTATTTCTTTGATAAAATCAAACAAACTTCCTCCTGATGGAGAAAAGTACAGTGTGGTAATGTTAACTGTTTCTCGGTTGTCATGAGGCAAAGCTGTCGTCTCACCTCCTCTCTCTCCGTGGCCGAGGTGAGGCGGTACTGTCACCACCCTCTTCTCTCCCACGCACATCCCTTGCAAGCCCTCATCCAGCCCGTCGATCACCTTGTTCGCCCCCAGAACTGCATCCTGAACGTGTTCATAGTCGTGTCTGAGGACGAGGACAAATTAATTTATCTTGACTTATATTGACATAAAAGAAATATGGGACGTGTGGGGGACTCACGAGGAGAAGAGCGGCGTGCCGTCCACCAGGGTGCAGTTGTAGTGGTAGCGGACGAGGTCGTTCACCCCGGTGGTCTCGTTGCACACTTCGGGTCTGTAGGTGATCTGGATGTCCACCGTGTCGTTGGGGTTGTGGAAGTCGATGACGTGAATGTCAAACACCAGCACAGCAGAAGGGGGGATGACGTCTCCTGGACAGACCACATGTAACTATTTAATCTTTGTAACTCAAAGTGATGGGAAATGTTCTGTTCATCCTCTTTACTTTCAGTGCTTTTGACTTTCACTCAGACTTAAGCAGTGACCATGAAAGTATGTGACTTGTTTTTTTTCTAATATATTTACATTAAAATCCCACTACTTTTTATTTCTAGTTTTTATGGTTACTTCACTTGAATATTGAAAGCTTTTTTCCAGCAGTCTCATCTTTATGTATCTTTAGGTCTGTATGAGATCTCCAATTGGTTTATATTCTACCCAAAACTGACAAAGTTATTCCTCCAGAACTTACCCTCTGTGTTGTTGCAGATGTCTAACAATGAATGAACAGTTATCATTAAACCCATTCAGGCAGACAACAGACAGCGAGCTGCAGGAAAAACTACCGTAACGTACCTGCTCCTTGTGCTCCATACGCCAGGTGTGGAGGGATGATGACCCTCCTCTTCTCCCCGATGCAGACTCCCAGCAGGGCCTGGTCCATGCCTGTAATCACATACCCCATCCCGATGTAGGTGTTGTATGTGCTGTTCCTCTGGTAGCTGATGGCAGTAAAAGACAAACACGGTTTTATACTTCAAGGAAATTATACCGAAGCGATGGCTTTACATTCAGAGAGGGGTTTGAAAATAGGATGCATGTTTATAGTCACAGTACTCAGATTAAGGTTTTCTATTCACCTGGTGTCAAAGGTGACTCCGTTCAGGAAGGTACCGTTGTAGTGGTACCGGATGTAATCCCCAGGCACCGACCTGCGTGTGCACGCCTCAGGCACAACCTGGTCCTCCACGGTGACGTTGTCCTTTGGGTTATGAATGTCCACCAACAGGACGTCAAACACCAGGGTCGCCTGGGAGGGAATCTCTTTACCTGGTGAGCAGAGAGATGGTGGAGTTTCAGACTTAGCACCTAATAACATCTAACAATATTAACATTTAAAAAGTGGTTTTATGTAGAAGAGAATTTTATTTTGGTGATTTGTTGGTATGTTGTTTTGTAGTTTATGCTCCACTTTCAAAAACTTATTAACATAATTACTCATTTCACTACAGATAAAATAATGGTCTGGAAAACATTTTTACAATTAAGGACTGACCTCCACGCAAATATGAATGGTATAACTAATATAACCACTGTATAACCATCTTGACGTTTAACCAGGAACAAATCCAGGAACGAGTCTAAAGAAACTGATGAGAATTATGGAAACACTGGACATTTGAAAGTATATATATATATATATATATATATTTTTTTTTTTTTTTTTTGTTCTATGTTGTGCTGTATTAGTGCCACTGTCATATGTTGTTGTTTCCAGAAACTCAATAAAAAGTTTAGTATTGAAAGAAAAAATTACTTGTTTCAATGTTATGAGCATCTTCTTACTTAAACTTTTCCTTTGTATTTCAATCATTTATGGGATTATTTTGCTGATCTTTAGCCTTGGTCTGAAATGCTTTGCTGGATCTTCTACCTTAAAGACGCTCTGTGGAGTTTTCTTGTAAACAAACAAAAGTTGTATTTACATTCTCAGTTTCTCACAGTAACACACTGTTTACATCCCTGAGGCCTAACAAACGTGATGAATGTATTTAGTTTAACATCATCTACCCTCTCTCCTCTGCCATCATTTGTACTTACCTGATCCTTTTTCTCCGTAGGCTTTAAAGGGTGGGATGATGATATTTCTGATCTCACCCACACACATGCCCAGCAGGCCCTCATCCATGCCCTTAATCAGCCAACCTTCGCCCACTAAGGAGTCGTAGGTCTGCTTCCTGGTGTAACTACGTAGGGCTCATACAAGGGCAAAGTCAAACACACAACATACCTGGATGACACAGTACAGACACACAAGAGCTGTTGTTCAGAGCTTCAGATAAGAATGAGATTCAGCATTAAAAAAAAATGACATCTTCAACTATTTTAGGTTACAATTGTTTGTCACTTTCTTGATTTCATGCTCATGCAAAGGTCGGCACTTAGTTTGGAGAATTTTTAGAGATTTTTCCACCAAACAGTAGAATTCACCTGGAGTCGAAGATGGTGCCGTCGAGCAGAGTGCCGTTGAAATGGTATCGCACAAAGTCAGTGCGCATCACAGAGCGTTTGCAGTCTTTGGGAGTGGTGATGGTTTTGGTGACGACCAGGTCGGCTTTGTTCCACAGATCCAGCAGATGGATGTCAAACACCAGGGTGGCGTCTGGAGGAACCACGTCGCCTGTAAACATGGTTAGATGAAGGTTAGAATGGACTTAAAACAGCACAGACATCAGTGTTAAGAACTGTTTGTAGAATCAACACTATAATCAAAAGCTTCTAAATGATCTTGTTTCCTGAACACCCTGGTTGAAACAGGATTTTGGGACGGGCTGTAATGAGGGTAAATGCAAGAATCACATTGAATTTATGCTTACAGATACTTGATTACGTAACTATTTAATGAGCATGACAGGACACAATTTCCAGCAAATAAGTTAATTTTTATATATCAATACAAAGTGATACAAACTAGTTCTTAACCACAAGACATCAAGGATGACAGTGTTGGTCTGTTTGTCGGTCAGTTGGTCCACCACTTTGGTCCAGACTGAAATATCTCCAGACTATTGGATGGATTGCCATGGACACCTGTGCAAACACTCATTGTGCCCAGAGGATGAATCCCACTGACTTTGGTGGATCCCCTGAGTATTTCCACCAACACGCGAAATATTTCATTTACCTGTCAAATATCTACTGGATTGCACGACACACGTTCACTACTCATGGTGTCCAGGGGATGAATCCTACTGACTTCCGCTGCATTTTTCTGTAGCGCTTTTTTTAAGCAAAATATTGAACGCCATGAAATTTGGCACACACATTCAGGACAAATTGTCATTTTGGTGATCTCATCTAACTCATCAGGTCAAAATTTCAGTTCATCCAATAGTTTGGTTTACTTGACTAAAAACTATTGACATTGTTATTTGCTGCTAACATGCTGAACTAAGATGGCGAACATGAAAACATTATACCTGCTTAGCATCAGCATTGTACTGTGTGTTTAAGTGCAGCCTCTAGCGTAGCTGTAAACTCTTCTTGGTGGTGTGTAATTGCCAGTTATTTTTCATTTCACATGGACCTCAACACTTAAAATTCATTTTAAAAAATCTACCAAATAGCATTTCTATATTGAAGTACTGCTCAGGTTGGACATATATCAGTTTGATTATAAACTGATATATGTCCAACCTGATGTTAAAGGTTTTGCACCATGTGAACATACATTTTGATCCCTCTATAAGACAAGCAACACATTTGCAATTAAGTAACACACACAGAGACATCCTGGAGCCTTTAGGGCCCCTGAGGGTCTGGTGCCAACTTTAAATCTCAAATCAAATGAATGTGATTAAAATATGATGCATTTGAACACAAAAACAATGCCATCCGATTCATGGGTGTTTAAAATATGCTGCACAGCTCTGACCTCCCTCCAGTGCAGAACAAGACACGAGGACATGTTGCTGTACCTGCCCCGGTGCTTCCATAGGCCAGGTGGGGCGGGACAGTGATCTTCCTGCGCTCATTCACACACATGCCCTGCAGACCTTTATCAATGCCAGCGATGAGCCTCCCCTCCCCGAGCAGGCCCACCTTGGCATCTCCTCTCTGGTGACTGTGAGGGAGGCAAAAGGTCGACAAAGGACATATAAGAAGTGAGGATGTAAAGTTTGGTCTTTAGGTCATGCATGTAGATTTTTTTTTTTAATGAACTATTGCAAACTTATTTTACAGCTTTTTTCTGAAATGGCACCATAGTTGAGCCAAACTTTACATCCAATCTTATGGCCTGTGCAGCAAGAAACAACAAGTTTGCCAACAAAAGGCAGAAAACTAAAATGAATGCATTCAAAATTTCAGATAAAAAGTGACTGGATTTACCTTGAATCAAACGTTTTCCCGTCGACAAACGTTGCATTGTAGTGATAGCGAACATAGTCTCCAGTTTTGGACTCTCTGGCACAGCCTTTGGGGATGAAGTATCTGTCCACGACTACATCTCCGAGCACAGGGCTGGGGTTGCAATCCACGGAAGCCCACGAAGACAGGAGGAAAAAGGCAACGCAGCAGGAAAACATCCTCACAGATTTAAACAACTTGGATGGATTGAAAACAATGAGGAGAGATGAAGGTGAGTTTGAGGCCTGCAGCCAGATGTTCGCTTTGACGCAGAGGCTGCAGATGTGGAGCTGAGGACTGTCTCAAGCCTGTAAACGTGGACAATCTCCAGGTTGGTGTGCAGACCTTTTTTTTTTTTTTTTTTTTTTCTTTTCACCACAGGGGAAGAAATGTCGGAGCTGGGAGTGGGAAGAGCCTGTGTCAAGTTAACCACAGCGAGAAAAGAGCACTACTTCCTTTAAGAAAATAAAAGACTCACAATTGGAGGAAGGTTTTGCAGCTGGAAGGAGACAAAGTAAGATTTTATTTTTAATTTTCTGTAAAAGTAAAATACTGTAAAATGTACTTTCCCCTCTTTTCAAAATTGTCAAATTGCACTTTTATTTTGAAAGTTTGACCCCTGTATGCAGCTGCAAACTCAGAGAGATCAGCCTCACAAATGGGAGAAATAGCTGAAGGCAAACTTTTCTAACTATCATCAGCCTCCCTAAAGATTAGCTTTTTTAAAAAAAAATAATGCTGTGAATATGATTTGTAGTCAAGTAAAGCTCTCAAGAAACAATGGATTAAAAGGTTTAATCCAGTCTGGCAGTCATCCAAAACCTCAAATCCACTACATTACACTACAGAACATAAAACCCTGCAGAAGACCTTTCATTCATAAATATGAGGCTTCTAAATATCATCTCATGCAATTCCATTCATTCCATTTACAATGAGAGTAAACTTGAGTGAGTGCATAATGAACCAGAACAAACAGGACGACAATGCTTGTGCACACATCTCTTCCTGTGCCAAATCATGAAACACAGCCTCTTGTGACAGCTGCCGGCCTCCACTCAGAAACCTGAGACTGTAACCTCTGAAAGGCCCAATCCCAGAATTCCCACAGACTCCTAAGCACTTGAGCAGACCCCCACACAGACAGTGGAAACACTACCGGCAGGAGAGAGAAGAAGCAGACCGATATGTGGGATATGGTCTTATCATGGTTGTTTTGTTGTTGTTGCTGCTTTGTTTGACCTTTGTATTTATGACGGCTGCACAATATGAAAACTACAGTTTCAGAGATTTCCCCAAAGAGGAGCTCATGCCCCTCACCGGTGCATATGGACTGGCTTTGGATCATTACGCAGCAGAGAAGTGGACGGAATCGATCAAATATCTGGAGCTGAGTTTGCGTTTGCACCGACTTCTCAAAGACAGTGTGAGATACTGCAAATTGCACTGTGACAGCAACAAACACGAGGAGCCATCGTTTGCTGGAAACAAGGATCTCCTCATCCACTGGCACGTTATGATGAGAGCAGCCTGTCTGAAGAGGTGCAGGACGCATTTCCCCGTCCTGCAGCTGCCTCCACCCGGCAGACAGATCCTGGAGGACTTCAGCAGAAGATCTCCATACAGATATCTGCACTTTGCACACTCCAGGGTGAGACATTAAGGACGCCTTATAGTAATACAGCCATGTCTTCATGATCACCCCGAAACATGTTCAACTTAAGGACTAAATTAAAGCAATACTTGCATTTAGTTGTGTTAAATGAGTGGGGATGCCTTGAACAGGATATCAGGCATCATCAGCAAAATGAGCAAAGATACAGCTGCATTAAATTCACCTGAGTGGAAATTATAGAATCAATAGGACTTACAGTTGTAAGAAATGACAAATTCTAGGCAAAGGTGCCTTTAAAAGAAAAATAATGAAATCACCAGTTGTGTCTTGGAGGTATCTGACATGAAAATAAGAGCCATGAACTGCAGATTTAGTTGTTTTTTTTAAATCACTAAAGCTACTGTATTAAAGTCATGTTGGCTCAGATGACAGGGGTCAGAAGTTTGGACCTGGCTCAGGACCACCTTCATTCGTCAGTGCATGTATACTTAAAATTAACTACACAAAGATAAGATAAACCCTTATTCGTCCCTCAGTGGGGAAATTTGCAAATTCAAGTCAGTGTCCCCAAATACTCATTAATAAGTCTGGATATTTGAATTTGTGCCTAAATTTCAGCCAAGTACAACATCACTTGTCAATAGTCTTCCTAAAACAGTGGAGATGATTCTGTGTTTCTCTCCCAAGCTGAATGACCTGCAGAGGGCTGTCCCATGTGCCTACACCTTCCTCCAGAAGAACCCAGAGGACAAGGAGATGCACCAACTGATGGAGGATTACAAGAGCCGGTACGACCTGAGCGGCTACCTCACCGACCACGAAGAGCAGCCATATGAGGTGAGGACAAGCTAGACTCAGTCCTTTATAAACTATTTTCAAAAAGTCGCACAAACAGCAACTAAAATCTTCCACGTCAGCTTCTGGCGTGAAAAGGTGGAATGAACTATTCCCTCCAAACTGTTCCTCTCCTGCCAGCTGTTTCTATCATTTCCACATTTCCTCTGACAGCATCGTTTCCTTTCCAGGCCTCCTTTCTGAGGGGAGTGAAACTCGTCGGTTCAGGTGACTACAGCAGCAGTGTTGAACACATGGAGGAGGCTCTCAGGCTCTACCTCCATCAGTATGAGCTCTGTCAGGCAGACTGCGAAGGAATCAGCCAACTTTCACCAGACAGTGACTTCTATGCGATCATAGCAGGTTAGTGTGCAGTATTTAGAAATGGCCGAGAGTATCAGACACCATGAACGCAGCAAAACTGGATTTAAGAAGAAGATTCCAAGATTTTTTACATTGTCAGAATCTTAATTACTTTGTTTTCAGGAAAATAACCAAGTAGTTTCCTTCTTAGATAAAGGATCTGAACTCTTCTTCCACCACTGTTTGCTCATTTTGTGACAGTCCTACTAAATAATCTCTGCTCTTCTACAGACGTCTACATTGACATGTTACAGTGTAAGCTGAAGTGTGAAGAAAACTTGACGCCTAATGTTGGAGGATATTTTGTGGAGAAATTTGTAGCCACTATTTACCACTACCTCCAGTTCGCCTATTATAAGTGTAAGTTCACTGTCGGCTCGTCAGCAACTGATCGTCACTGAATAATATTCCTTATCAATATTCATCTGTGTTTCTGCTGGTTTGTCTCCAACCAGTGAACGAGGGCCACAGAGCGGTGCCCTGTGCGTACAGCTACTTCCTGTTTGAACCTGAAGACCAGGTCATGGAGCAGAACCTGCTTTATTATAAAGCCTACAGTGAACAGTGGGGCCTTCAGCCTGAACATTTCACACCCAGGAAGGTGAGAGGAAAACTGTGATATCACTATCAAATCTGTCATCTGTCTCAACTCTCTGAAAATACATCGTAGACACAGAAATACACAAACAGATGCCAAAAGACATGACTTATTTAGGCCAAGAGATTCAGTTTCACGTGAACAAAACTACTTTTTGCAACAAAGACTCTTAATGATATTTTAACCCCACAAATAACAAGCTAAGGAACCATAGATAGTTTGTCCAAAACACTAAAGCCATAAAAAGGTTGAGCTACAAACTGTTGAGTCGAAGGAAAGAGCAGCAGTTCAACCTAATTGTTCATATGTCTTTGTCAATAATCAATTGATGCCCTGTGTCTGCTGAAAGCCCATCACCAGCCGTTTGTTCTCAGCTGACTGATAATTACTTCGGATCCTCCTGTCGTGTCCTGATGATCTGTGTCTGTTTGAACAGGAAGCTCTCAAACTCTACAACCAGACTGTCAGTCAAAAGCAGATGTTGATGTTTGCACAGAATTACTTCGAGCTGGATGATGAGGTGAGATTGAAGACATTTTGAATTGTACTTATTTTCTCTGATTTTCCAAATATTAGGAAGAAAAACTTTGAGGCTACTTCACATATAATGACTTTTAGGATCACAGTTATTCTCCAGTGATAAGAGAACAAAAGGCTTGTTTGCTAAAATTTGGAATTAAAAAAAAAATTAGCATTATGGAAAATGGTTCTAAAAAAAAATCTGTAAAAGTCATTGAAAATAATTTTAGATTTGTTATTTCAGGATTTCCTTGGACCAGAGGAAGCTGCACTTTTGGCCTCCGAGTCTCCTGATGTTGAGTTTGAGGGGATGGGAGACTACGAGGAGTCGATCTTTGCTGACTGGAGGCAGCTGAAGGGCAAAGGAGATGCTGGGGAGTCAGATATCTGAAGAGAGCTGAGAGTAGATCTGAAAAGATTTCTGTTTTATTTTCTATATGTCCTCACAGTTTGGTTGAATTAGTCTCATTTGTGTCACTGTGTTTTTAAGGAATAAATCAATTCTAACTGTCCCTGCACTTACCATCCTTTATCTATAGTATATTAAAGTAGTCTGAACTTTAAGAATACATTTAATTTCTGAATTGCTGTGATTAATACTTCCAAATGGAAATCAAAGTATTCATTTAGTTTGGACACTAGAGAAATGTCGTCTGTGCTCAGACCTGTATGTGAGAAGCACAGATCTGGTTCCCGTCCTCAACAAATCCTGCAGGAGCATTACTACAAATATTTAAAAATATTTACAAACCAAAGCAGGAAGAACTAGACGCCAATTTGAAGTTGACCCTTCACCACCACAGGTTTATCAGAGCTGATAATCATTAGTATACTGTATTAATATAGTATCACAGATGGTTAAATACACTCTATAAACTCGTATGTTGTTATTCAGCATTTCAGTCCGATTTATAAATTGCTTTAAAATGAGAGCTGTAAAATAATTTGCAATTAATACAATGCAAATAATGAGAATCCAGAAATACAAGGTCAATTAATGTTAGACATGTTTCCTGTTTGCAATACACTAACATTTTTGCAAATATTATCACAATTTAGGGGTTTAATATTTTCAAAGAATAAAGTAAATAAGAATTTTTATAATTGCTTCATCCATGTAACCTACTTTACAAAACCTCCATACATTCACTTTTCACATATGGCATCATCAAGTTTGTCAATATGCTGAATATGAATGAACAACAACAACAAATTAGTTGCTACATTACAAAATGAAAATGTTGACATTCATTTTTGTAGAAGGCCTAAACTGTGTGTAGTAATGTAAGCTGGGAAATGTTAATGTAACTATTATCTTATTGGAAAGTTTTTCATGAGCAATTTTAACAGTGTTAGTTCACGGAACATTATGAAAACAAGTTAGTTGTATTTCAAAGATTACATGATAACAAGTATCAGAAAGAGGAAAGAAATAATCGTGCAGAACTAGTGTCTCTTTAAAACTGTATTTAGACAACAGATGCACGTCCACACAGTCGCTGTTATTCAGATATGTTTTAATATGTACTTTAATATACAGTAATATGAGTATTTACATAGAGAGCTAATACTGTTTGACCTCCCTGTGAGACTAAACAACGTTGACTTTCATGTGAGGATGATGCCAAAATCATTTGATGAGTCCAACTACGATGTGTGATCACAAACAGTGGCGGTAAACACAGTGTGACCTTAAAGCCGAGTCCGTCCTTGAGATTTTATACAAGTGTGTGTGTGTGTGGAATGAAAGAGTTCGAGTTTGACTAAAGAGATACCATGACGTTTTAAATTTAGTCTGTGGTGACAAATTCTGAGAAACTTTTAACCTCACCTGAATTAAGTTGCCTTCAAAAGACAGGATTTGATCAATTAGGAATGTCATTAAGTGTTTGATTAACCTGACTTCTAATCAAATTGTCAACATATTCCTTTAATGCTACTGAAGGTTGACTGGCAGTGTAACTTGGATCATCTCTTCCGGCACTTGTGCTTTTGCACAGTTCCTCGTCGTTATTGGCGAAACAAAGCTTCTCAAGCAGTCTTTGGATATAACAACACCACAGGAAGATATTTTCTAAACCTGATTTAAGACCCTCTCATGTCTAGAGAGGATAAATAGAGAAAGTGATGCCCATAAAAGCTGCAGAATGTAACTTTTTTTTTTTTTTTTTTTTTTTTAAAGGGAGAATATTTTCCATACTTGTTATTTTTGTTCTTCGCTTTGAACACACTCTGGTAATTAGTATTCAAATGTACATATTTATTGCTTATTACATGGATCTGTCCAGTCAGAATGAAACTATCTGAAGCCATTTAGAGATAAAGCATCTTTGAAATCTAATTTTTTTTTTTTTTTTTTTTTTTTTTTTTTTTGCCTTTTCTACTCTTCCCTCAGCTTGATCAGAAGCCAAATTATAATTATCACATATGTGTGGAATCATCCTGTGTTAAATCTGAGCTTGGAAATCTGCAGCTTGAAACTTGAAAATCTCTCGGAGGCGTGTGTCCAACAAGAAGAGCTCAGACTTCCCTGAAACGTACAAACGGCACAGATTTTAATCCTCTCCTGCTAATTAAACCTTCAAAATGAGCAGTTTTAGGCTGAGAGGCAGGAAGAGTCTTCTCTCTCCAGACTTGTGCTTCGATTCAGAGCGGCAGTGAGTCACTGCTGTCTAAATGAGTCGACCTTATGATACACTATGTACAATACGTCAGCACCCATGTTCAGCATACTTGTATGCATATTGGTTGTATATGGATTACATATCATACAGCGGGATAAAACATTCGGTGTGTACATGTGCAACTGTCTCTCCGGCTCGGCTGCAGGAAAGCAGAGACACAAGTAGCTTCCTTGCAGGCCTGAACTATACATTCATACATTAATGCATATTATGTAGAAGCATTGATTGATTTAGGATGGACTACTGTTTGATAATGAAAGGCAGCATAAATATGGCTATTACTGCAGAACGTAAAAATAACCCTCATCTAGACAGATAAAATGTCAACATCCACTATTTGGTGATATTTCTACACTTCTATTGCGGTTAAAGTCGCACCACTAAAAGGAGGTGGTTGAGTTGTCCATGAGGTTAAATATGTCAACAGAAGGCTCCCAAAAAAAAGTCCAGACTAGGAGAAGCACATGGCCTTCGTCCATGAAAACACTTAAAGGGGGTAAAGCATAATAACAGTCGATATGGCAGAAGAACAGCTGGAAACAATGGAAGGGGAGAGAATAAAAGTTGAGTTAAGGCTCTGAAACAAACGGAGGCGATACAGATGATGTCTACTTGGAAATCTGTAACCAGATGATCCCTGACAGCCGTGCAGATCTGGTGGAAATGTGTCCTCAGGGCTTCCGTACCACAGTTAAAAACTAATAATAATTTGACCTTTCCAACAGGAGAAGGAATCAGAGAAGGAAACAGAAAAGGTCTGAGGGCTCGAAAGTGGAAGACATCTTTGTTTTGTCTCCTCAGAGCGGACTGGACACAGTGTAAGGTAGACAGGACAGCACAGAGATATACGGATCAAACTCCCGAAGATCTGGAAAGAGGAGAGGAATGAAGTGGAGAGAGAGGAAGGGGGGAAGATAAAGAGGTGGAGGGAAGAGAAGAACATTGAAGAACCTGATACAAACTGACCGCTAAGATGAATTAAAACATGAAAGACTGATGCAGAATTGAGCTGATTATTTGCATCTATATTCATTTTCTGACCTACTGTCCAAAACAAAAAAAATTTCAACCTACTATAATGTAAGACAAGGAAATTCTCACATTTGAGAACCTGGAATTTTTGCATGAAAAATGATTACTAAAGTACCAAATTGACTAATTTTCTGTTGATTGACTGATCGATTAATCGACTAATTGTTGTAGCTGTAATGCAGACAAAAACATTAAAATAAGAAAAATAAACCAAAAAAACCACCTTTTATTATTGAAAGTCTTATGAAATGAACATTACAAAGTCGACACTGCAGCTATATTCTAGAAATGGCAGCCGAGTTAGTGAGGGGACATGCAGTACAAATAATAATGAAGCAAACTGGGATTATAGATTATAATGTTTCCTAATACTGTGAATGAGCCGCTGCACATGTCGAGATAAAATTATGACTGTGTTGAATTATGTTTTGAGCATTGAGGCCATAGAAGCATGTGATAGATTTGTGTGTGTGGGATAAAGAAGCAGGAGATTCTTATAAAACAGATGGCATTAATGTTGACAGAGTGATTCAAGATAATGTTTTGGTATCAGGATCAGGACTGAAAGGCGGGATCGTACCTTCCTCTTCGGATGTTTCTGGAGCCGCAGGAACAAGATGGGAGGGAGCAGACAAAAAAAAGACAGAGAACAAGTGAAGTAGAGAGACAGGTGAGACTATCGGCTGCTGTTTCATGAGAGCAAGAAGCAGTGCGGAAAAAAAGAAACATGCAATGAACCCAGGGCCTTAAAAGCAAAGCATCACACTCCCATTTTTATCTTTTGTTGTGCACAAAGTCAACTATGCAACCAAGGAACTGCAGATTTGATGCTATCATACAAGCTACAGTCATGAGATTACGGTAAAAGATTGCAGTCTGAGTCAAGCATTTTTGTTTCTTTGCATCCTGCAGGCAAGTCACGGCAAAGCTGGCAAGAGGCACGAAAGCACTGCAGAGTGTGAACAAAAGCAAACTACGCAAAGAGTCAAATCCAGTCCTGCAGAGAAGAACAGGGTTCGAGCACTGTAGGAAATCTGCATCGTGTTAGTGTCAAGCTTAAAAGAGTACTGCACTTGTATAACACTGTCAGTCTCATGAGGGACAGATTAAAGCTCTTCTTTTAATAGCACACATTCTTCTTCCTTGTCAAAACCTGGGGCCTACATTATCCACAATGCAACACGACCACAGGTGGTTTGGTTGGACATTAGGGTGCATCTAGTTTACAGTTTACAGAAATCTCATTTGTGCTTCCAGCACAGAGCTGCAACTAATTATTATTTACATTATTTACACAATTAATGGGCTGATTAAATTTATTGTTAATCAATCACTGAGTCAATAAAATGAGCAGAAATAGTGAGAAATACTCATCACAATTTCCCAAAAATTAAAGATACTCAAGTTAGAATTATATAAAACAGAGAAAACCAGCATGTTTGGTTAAAAAATACTTGAATAGGGTTATAACTAACAATTATTTTCATCACTGATAATTGATTTCATGATTCATTTATTAACAGTTTGGTCCATTATATGTTAGCAAATGGTAAAGAAAAGGAGACTAAGAAAACCATAATTTGAAAATGTGGAGCTGGTGAATTTTTGCCAGTTTGGCTTAAAATACTCAGATCTACTTCAGTCAATTGTCCATCTCAGCGCTAGTTCAAGATTTAGTTCATTACAAGATTCAATAAATATACATGCTCCAAAGTTGTGCCACTCATCTCATGCCATGATGGAAATCTCATCAAAGAGCTTACTCGTCAAAACGACTAATGAGGGATTGTAAGCGCCATCATCACCATCATGCTCCCTTCCTCTAACAGAACCCGCAGATGGAAAACCATCTACTGCACCAGCGCTAATAATAAACCCACACGGTCTCTGGTTGTGAGTATGGATCAGACAGCAAGCAGAGGAGCATTCAGCAGCGAGCCGCAGGCATGTGTGTTAGCTGACGGAGGAACACACAGGCAGGCACACACAGATGGAGGCATGCCAGAGCTCTTACTTAAATCCCCAGCCAGTTCCCCCCAGGACTATCGCTGCCAGCAGAATAGCACCAGCAACCGAACCTATTATGATATTGGTACCACTGGGACCTGTGGGAGTGAAGGAGTCAGCCAGTGAGGGAACAAAAATAAAGAAAAGAACAGCATGTGAGAGTGCTGAGTACTAAAAATGATCTTGTATCTCTGTTGACTGCAAAGCATCAAAAAGTAGTTAAAATAGTCCATGTTCAGTTTTACTCAAAAGACTCTGAGCCAACATGGAAAAGTAGAAGTTATGATCATGAATCAGGTTTGATTTATGATTTAAAACTAGATTCCCAGGTGATAAATTATCCATCAGGCCCGACCTCCTGCAACATTTGTTTATAATATTGTCATCCTGTGAACATATACAGTGGAATACCCCTTTAAAAGATGTAGAAGAAAAAGTCACAGTGTGAGAAATCACAGCTTGCAAAGCACCAATATGATTCTGTAAATTCATGTTCATTTTGTGATAGTTTGTCATCGATATGTCGCATTTGTTTTCGTGCTGCCTTTTATATTTGTGTGTATTTTTTTTTATTTCACGTCTCACTAGATTCCAAAGCCACAGTTCTGCACACTTTTCACACATGATGTTACTCATATATTTGAACCACTTTCATTCACATATTTCTATTTTGTGTTCTTTTCATTACTGCATCTACTTTTCTACTATTTACCCAGAAGCTTTGGGGACATTGTTCATTTTATCCCATTCAGTGTGCCACATAAATTCTACTCTAACTTGCAGAAGATTACATTATTTAGTTTAGTGGTGAGACAGTTTTCAGTTCATATAGTCTGAGTAGTGACAGTTAAACGTCTGCTATTCCAGGTTTGTATGTATTATGGCAGTTTGTTTCAGAAAAAGCAATGAGGAGATATACATTACTTTTGCTTTGTTCATATTTTTCTCTTGCAGCAGGTTATTTTACAGATGTGAGAAGTGACTGTAACTGTCCCGTGGAAGCAAACATCTCAGCGTGCCTACCTCTGTATTTCTCTGGACCCTCTGGCGGAGTGGGGATGGGGATCGGGTCAAACACGCTACAGTCCTTCCCAGTGTAGTCTGGATCGCAGATGCACTTCACCTCATTGCTGCAAGTCTATGGGATGGAGAGGAGAACATTTTGTCTTGTTTACTACCCAAAACCTCGACACCACAGGCCTCCATAAGACAAACATAATAACATCTTGGGGTGGGTCCGGATGTCAGTGACAGACTCACCCCGTGGTGGGAGCAGATGCGTGAGGTGGAGGAGCCCGGGCAGGTGCTGAGGTTGAAGGTGGTGACGGGGAGGCAGCGACGCTCCAGACACATCATGTTTGGCCCGCATGGCGTCCCGTCCTCCACGTAGCCCAGGTCCAAGCCGTCATCCAGCACTGCGTGGCCGCCCCTGCAGGTCGGACGGTCACATTAAATCATAGTGACTTTATTCTACTTCTCTCAGAGTTTCCCATGAACTATTCTCACTTCTTCTAACAGATGCTAAATGCAGATTATTTCCTCTGATTGTTAATGGACGACATAGATTTTTGTCTTTCAAACACATGTTATTAACATTCATAGTTGCTCACTAAAACACATTGAGAGCATCCTTGAGGTCTGACAAAGGTGATGAGTCTTTCCTCATGAATGTGAGGACACCAGCCGATTTTTGAATGTGCATCCTTGAGTCCAGGAGATAAACAAAAGCAGGACCCGAATATAGACAAGAAACGGTTCAACTGTTTTTTGCCATTCATCCCCTCTTGCAGACATTGTGCATCAGAAGGACTTGCTCTGTCTTACATTGCCATCAGATACAAGTGGTTCTTCATTTGTTTTTTATAGCCTGATACTAACGTTTGATCACTGTTGAAGGTGTCGGGTTCAGTTCTTGATTTTCTTTCCTAGATCAGTTTTTTCTCAAATTTTCTTCCATCCTGCTTTCACTTGGAATATTCTTTTCACCCATATTTGTTTACTGTTGGTGTATTCACTGTCTGTCACTCTTTGTGTGACGAACAAACAAAACACAGATCCACTAATTCAGCTTTTGCCATCTTTTCCACATGTAGTGAATCTGCGTTTGTTGGTCCTTCAACTCTTGTTCAAACCCACTAAGCTGCCTCACCTGCAGTCCATGTATCTGTTCTGATGGTGGATGGTCAGACTGGTGAGCTTCCCCTGCAGCTCGCCGAACCTCGGCTTATCTGTCAGATTGGTGCACAGCAGCAAACCACACAGGACGTCTCTGAAAGTAAGAAAGACAACATAATGACAAAAAAACCTCGTAATTTAAGGCTCATATCACCTTTATGAAGCCGTACTGTTCACTCACTGCTTGTTGCACTGCACCCATCCCTGACTGCTGGTGTCCGGGCCACAGTTTCCTTTCTCTGTGCCTTCAGAGTTCAGCTTTTCATAGCAGAACCTGTCGGCTGAGTCTGAGAAGAGAGAACAGCCTTTCACTTAACGCACTACAACCAATGACCTTGTTTTAATTGTTCTTTTCAGTGAAGATATGAAAGATTTTAAAAAATGTGAGTGAATGACTCAGGTCTCATGGCCATAGCCAAATAGCATACCAAAAATTCCTTTTCTTAATCATCACATGAGTGTGAAACACAGAGAAATAAAGCTCAATATCCAATCCAAACCTACTGTAGCCCCACAGAGTCCTGCACTGGCCATCTCTGGTTTTACAGCGACCCCCATAACAACGACCCTGAGGAGGAGGAGGAGGAGGAGGAGGAGGAGGAGGGTTTAAACAATGATTATGATTAAATGTTTCTTACTGCTTCACTTATTATGTTTAACAAATAGCATGACTTTACCTGTCCAACATCACACATGTAGCCATCCAGTTTGTGGACATTATGAGGACACTGCGAGAGAGAGAGAGAGAGAGAGAGAGAGAGAGAGAGAGATAATCTGTCTGTTCACATCACATTGGTTTTCAAATGTCAGAATTTCTTAAGCATCTTGATTAATATAGAGATGTGTTAGGGCCTTTTTTTTTACCTGGCTAGAGTCTCCTGTGCAGGTCTCAGGAATGTCACAGTCGTTAACGGCTTCACGGCACGTCGTCCCTCTCAGTTCATACTGTTAAAAAAAAAAAAAAAAAAACAACCACAGAAAAAGATGGGAAACAGAGAGATGTGAAGAAAGAAGAGGGAAAAGAGAAAGAGGTGGGGGATGAGATTCAAAGAGTCAATCAGGGTCTTAACAAACTTTCAAGTTAAAGCGGGTGATGTGTCAAAGCAGCTCACCTTGCAGTCCCTGCAGCAGAGCCCGTTGCTGCACATGGCATTGTGGGTAAGGGTACACTTCTTGCAGCAGTTGGCTCCACTTCGCGCACACTCCTACAGGTCGGAAAGGGTTTATAGTACATGTGATCATGAGTGTCAGGGTGCCTCAAGGCTTTCATGACATTCTGAAGTCACATAACTGACTACACACAGTCATTACTGTAAGTCTCAACTTTTCCAACCAGGACAAATGGGTAATAGGTTTGCTAAAATTGGTCCTTATACTCACTGCATATAAGACCAGTAATAAGAAATGAGTTAATTTGAATCCACTCACCACTAGTGATCCACAGTCACATTCCTCTCCCAGCTCCACATATCCATTCCCACACTCTGGTGGGTCTAACAACTACAAAAAAAATGCAAGTAATTATAGAGTCAAACCAATGGATCTATATTTACACACAGACAATACCACTGTGTTATTCTGGAGAAAAACATAGATGTATTTGTTGATGTGTGTTCAAAACTGAAACTGTTCCAGCAATGTAAAGCAGATCTTTAAAGTTAGTAGATTTTCTTTGATGATTTATCAAACAATAAAAAAAAGAAGATTAAGATATAACCACGTCTCACCTTGCTGGGCTTGTTGAAGAGACAGCTGCCTCCTCCCTGTTGGAGGAAGCGCAGGTACTCGTCTATACTGCAGCGAGAGAACTTCCTGGGAAGGTAGTAACTAAATGAGACCAAAAAAAAAAAAAAAAAAAAAAAACACAACACAGAAATCACTGCCAGAATTTGCAATAGGTTTCAAAACCAAGAAAAAACATAAAATTAATTATAAAAAAAACCCCAAATTTTGCTAATATTTTGTGAGACATGCATAATTGACAAAAGTAAAAGTGACTGGTGTGAATTACGTCCATCTTTGTTCCCACAGTATTAAATTAAATACATACCCTGTATCCTCCATGATGCAGCCCAGCCATGGGTCTGGACACCTGCAGTCTCCTGGACAGAAAATAAACACAAAACATCTCTGTGGTCAGGACAAGTCTTAATGTGACTGCACACAACACAACAAAACATAAAAAAACTTTTTAAAAGTTTGCTCTGCACTGCTGTGATCTCACCACACGAGGGAGCTGTTAGAACAGCAGAGGTGCAGTTTTCCTTTTCAGCATAACTTTAATACAGTCGGCATATTCTAACTGGAAAATCAAATGAGTGCTATAAAAGAGGTTTACACTGTATGAGTTTGGTAAAAGACTAATTTTAGATTAGGACAATAGAATTTTGAATCTTATCTCACACAACTTGAAGATACTTTGCTGACTGAAATAACCAAATATTGCAGGATACTTCAGGTTAAAGCTGCAAATGTCAGAGTTCGTCCTCCCATGAATCCTTGTGCAAGATCTCAACCAATGCCTGCTTGGATGTATGTTAGTCTCACCGGCAGCTGGTCGCTCCTTGTTTCTCAGCATGCCGATGTTCTGGCCGAGACTCTGACACAGTGTGATGGCCATGGGGCCCACACTGCCAAACTGAAGGTAAACACAGATAAATCAAGTTAACAACAACTAAAAGGAAAAGAGAGCAAACCGTTCTGAATTAAAGATTCAAGAGAGCGATGCATTACTTCTTCAAATGCACACATTTTATAAAGTTGTTTGGACAAATATCATGATTTGCAGCTAAACAAGTCTCACCTCGTTGATGCCTCCACCTCTAGTGAGTGAGCAGATGCCCCCGATGTAGGCCGCCTCGCTGCGGCTGCTCATGAACGTCCTCCCACTGCAGTAAAGACAGGGAGACTGCTATAATAACAGGAGGAGGAGGAGAAGATGAAGAAGAAGTAGGAGGAAAAGACAAGGATGAAGGATGGAGAATGGGGAGAGGTGGAGGAGGAGGAGGAGGAGGAGGAAGAAGAGAGAAAGATGAAGGAAGAGGGAGACGTGGAGGGGTGGAGAAGCAAATGAAGAAGAAGTAGGAGCAGGAGGAGCATGAGGAAAGAGAAAAAGAAGATGGATGATGAAGAAGAGGAGAAGAAGAACAGGAGGGAGGAAGATGAGGAGAATGAGCGTGAAGTAGGAGCAGAAAAAGAAGGAGCAGACGGAGAAGAAAGACGAGGAGGAGAATGATAACATGGACCCACGAGAAGAGGTGAACGGCGTCGCAGCGCTCCTTGATGCTCTCCTTCCTGTACTTCATGAAGTGTCGCAGGGTGAGTAAGGCGTCATCGCCGACAGAGACCCTGTTTTCAACGGACCAGGTTTCCATCGCCACCAGGACGATGCGAGTGTTGAGCTGCTCCTTGTAGATCTGGACTCATCGAAAGAGAAATCAAGAGCGACGATTATGCAACAGGTGAGGAAGTGAGACCACAACACATTCAGAAAATTCATCCTCTTTGGTCCTGGTTGCAGTTAATCTGCCATCAACCAACAAAACTATAGGAAGATTTGTGACAGCCTTCAACACAACATGAGACCAAACCTGAGATGGTTAAAACATCATATCTGACAGTAATATAGCTTGTGACAGTATTTCCACTCACCGCGTCGGCCATGTTCACCACTGCTTTGGCAAAGTTCTTCGTCTGAGTGGCCGACCGACGGAGCTGCAGAAACTAACAAGAGGAGAAAAACAGTCACTGCCTTTTTCCTTTTGCCTGTGCTGATTTTAAAGTCTTATCAACAGAACACCACCTGACTGAATTTCGACGAGAGTCTGATTATTGTTTTCATGCAGCGGCTGCAGAGATAAGGTAAAAGAAGACACCTTGGAGCTGTCAGCTTCACACCTACCAGTTCATGATCGTTGACCACCATCAGCTCGATGTACTTGGTCTCAGTCTGGACGGTGCGCTGGCCTCGCCGCACCTGGAGGGGGCAAAAGAGTGTTTCAGTCCACTGTCATAATCACCTTCACACAGGACAAACAGACACACATAAACACAACGCGCGCACACGCAAACCCAGCAGGTGAAACCATTACTCACACACACACACGCTGATGCTGGTGAAACTCTAGTCTTTGTCCTTGAGAGGACAACAACAACTTGCAGAGGAACAATCATTCATTCATTAAGCAGAATATTAACTTGTGAAAGATAAATTGCAGCTTCAGGAGCCAAACAAGAAAGAATTTTTTTCTTTTTAATGTTGGTCTTCTTTGCAAGCAATAACAATATATTACTTTTTAATGGATGAAATCTGGGAACAAGGTGACATTGCTAAAAAAATGTGCAAAAAACACAAGCAGTCAGATGATCATAAAGGTCGTAAACAAGCCAAACTTATCTGGGAGAATAAGCCATGTGCCCAGATCTTATCAATGAACTTGGTCGGGCCAATGTTATCACAACCAAAAGAAACAATGGGGGAAAAAATTAAGACTCAAATTGTAATAAACCTGAATAATCCATTATTTTACTTTTTACTTATTGTCTGTAAATCAACAAGAGTCTACAGCCGAGCTAACAGCTCTGCTCTGAACAAAAAAATACAGCTGAGAACATTTTGACCTGATGATGGCACTATCAGGGGACCAACAAAAATATTAGGGGAACAGGAATGCCTGCACCAAATTTCAGGCAATCCATTGTTGATATTTCAGTTTGGATCAAACTGGTGGAACAGTTGACACAGACAACCATTAAGCAACTGATGCAGCAGAGGACGAGCATCTTTAGTGTCTACGAACGACTACGACCAACTGACCACCGGGTAAAACCTACATTTTTTGACCTTCACACCCTCAGTTTGTAATGCAGGCCTTTCTGTTTCTTGCAGATTTGTAGTTCAAGCCCAATCCAAGAGTAATCAAGTGGCAGTCAGTTTCTCAGATTTTAGAAATCTCCTCCAGACATCTGACACTTGTCTCTCTCTCTCTTTTTTTTAGCTTATATTGGGATTCTATTTTCATTAGCATGAAAGCTGAGACAAGCTATCTGCATGTGTGTGGAAATTTGGCATCATCTGACAGACTTTAAAATATTAATTGTGTTTGCATATCTCAACTCTGATGTTTCCCTCATGGTGACACTCGCTGCAATGCACGCGACATGTTCCATCTGTGTGTGTACATGGAGGTGTGTGTCGGGAGAAAGAGACTCATGGAGGCCATCTGAACACTGACTTGTCTCTTTGAGCGTCTCAGGCCTTCTGTAAAGACGGGCTTGTCTTCTTCAGACCGGTCGTCTCCATCCTTCCGCTGAGCGTCTCCTTCACTGTGGCCGACCGTCTGCCCCTCGGGCTCGGTGCTGTTCACAGAGCATTCTGGGAAACAAACATAGATGAAGTAAGAAAGAGTGAGAGAGAAAAGTGGCCAGTCATCAGTCCAGGGATGGATGTAACCATGTATTTTAGTCCACTGATCTGCAGGAGGAATCAATATCACACAGCGAGCGGAGGAGAGAGAAGGAAAGGGGAGAGTATGACTGGCCAAATGGGAAGGGAGAGAGAGGTGAGGAGGCAAGGAGGGAGGAACGGCAGGGGTTGGGTGACAGGAAGGAGCGGGGGAGGTGAATCCAGAGAGGAGGACGAGCGTCGGGGACACAGAGGAGAGACAGAGAGGAGGCAGCCAAATGAGACGTTTAGCAAGGGCGAGGAGGACGGTGGGACAACCTGAGGAGGACACAAGAAAGAGAGAAAAGCAGCCATAGAAACAGATTTGCATTACAGAACATTTGATTTTTTTTTTTTTAGATTACATCCAATGTCAAGGGCAAGATTGAACGCATCGTCTCCAAACAAGTAACAGCAAGCAGCTTTTAGGTTTGTCAGTAACAAGCTGCCTCCTGCCAGGTTTCATCAAAATCGAATCTTTTAATAGCAAAACACATCACAGAGTTTATTCCAAATGTTTTTCAAGTTTGAGATGTCATAAAAGTCTAATTTTGTATTATAGCTGGATTTGTGCAGCAGATATTGTGTCGCTAAGGCTTAGGATTTAGAACTTAGAGGACAGACATGAAGACAGCGATTTTACATCTGTCAAACTTTGATCATTGCATCAGGAGGGATTGAAATACTTTCAGTTACAGAGGAAAGTAACTGTGAGGAGTCTCTGATGGTGGTCCTACCTGGACAGGGAGGTGGGAAGAGGTCAATGCCCGGCATACGATACACAATGTGGTCATTCTGAAAGGAAGTGAGAGAGAGACAAAGAGAGAGAGAGAGAGAGAGAGAGGAATTAGTTTTTCTTCTGCAGCTGGAAAGGTCTTAAACTTATGTTGTCACTGACTTTAGAGTCAAAAGTGTGTTTTATGTCAGAACTTATTAGACAGTTTTAACTATTAACAAAAAAGTCAGTTTTGGGTTTAACATCCGTGTCTGTCTGAACAGAAATACCAGAAATAAAAATGTTACTGTGTTAATGTTATTTTTTTCCTGCAGTCATTTTAATGGAAGAAAGTCAACATTAGAGGATCCACAGAAGAGCCAGATTGAGTTGTTCACTATTCCAGGAATGTGAAAGCAGCAATGAGAAGTGATGAAAGTTATTAATACTAAAGTAAAACTGTAGCAAACACAGTTTAAAGAGAAAAGAGACCATCAACATCATATCACACCATTTTGATAAAAAATGATTTCAAGCACTAAAGCAGCGAAATTAGCTCCTGAAAAATGTCTCAAGGATGAAGAATTGACAAAATCCTATTTGCATTTTTCTCAGTGGTAATTTTTAATGTTAGAAAAATATGTTTAAGTACCACATTTCGATCAACAGCAGAGAAATCGTGACTTGTGAAAGAGCACAAATACGTAGACCTGAACAAATATCATAACCTTATATTTATTAACTCCAAATGCAGCTTTATAGGAGCGATGACATCCCCTCAAACATGTGTCTTTTCATCCTGAACTTTAGTCCACAGCTCTTCTGTGTGAGAAAGCGCTGCCGTGTCCTCTGTGGTAGAGATGGCTCAACGGGAAGGAAAGTGCTCTGATGCATAATTAATCAATCACTGGGCTGTCATAATGGCAATAACACTACTGGGCACTGTGGTACACTTGAGCTGGGGATAAATACTTTATGAAAATGACCCATCTGAGATAGAGAGCCGAGGAGAGCGAGAGAGAGTGAGGGAGTTTGAAGATGAGCTGGGAGGCCATTGATCCATCTCTCTAGTCTATGTAATTGAGCTGTACTTCGATTACTGTGGGCCTTAATGGAAGAAAAAGCTCAGCCTCTTTCACTCTTTCCTCCCATTCCCTCCAGTCGCTGTTATACATCTATGTCTTTTTAATACTAGAATTAAAATCAAATTGGAGTATTTTCTAAAAAGCGCTCTTTCTGTTTCTGTTCTCTCCTCTCTCCCTACTGTCTCTGTGAGATGATGTGTCACTCAGATACGAGACAGGAGATGCGTTTCATTGGTGGTGGATTGTGTATCAACTCAATATTTTCCATGCGGCAGCTCAGACAGAGTAACACTGTCTGATGGTAAGTCATGGAGAGATATGGAGACGGATAGAGAAAGTGAGACGGTGGGCAGCTTTACCGTAAAGACTTTAACCACATTTTGATGACTTGGTGCCAAAGACCTTTTTCACATGACCATGCCGCTGCCTTGATTTGATACGTGTGTAAAATCCTGACTCACCTCGCCACTGCCAACAGGTTCAATGCCGTAGGAGAAGTTCCCGTCAGAAAACATCCCCCTGAAACAAACAACGCATAGTGGTATGCTATAGTATGTCTGCTGGAGGTGGCTGATTGGACAGGATAGGTAGGAAGGGAGAAAACGTTTTAGGGCAAATACTGTCAAGAAATCTTAGCTCTACTAGTGGCATTCGTATTTTTCTGTACTTCTTGTTTTTGATCTTCCACATTCACACAAACCTAAATGCATAGCCTGGTTCAGCACAGCATGATTCTTATAATCCATCAAATATAATATATATTATAACCAAATATGTTAGGTATAATTTATTATGATATTTAAGTTTACTTCTTCATTTCTTACTTGATGACTTTTTAGAAAAACCACACTGAGCTCTCAGCAAGTCTCTGAACATTTGCATCACGGGTCCTGACCGAGTCTAGATTTCAGGTGAAGCGACAGTGTTTATTGAACTCACTGAAGGCCGTGGCAGGTGGACAGAGCCGCCCAGGAGCCCGGCAGCCCTCGCACACGCCCATGGTAGTAGCAGTGCTCTCCTCCCTGGAAACAAATCATGGATTAGACCAAACAGTGAGACACTCAACCCTCCATCATCCAGTAACATGTCAAATTTCAGAGAATGAAACCAACGCTGACTGTGAACCCCTGACTGCTGCTGATCTCCTGGCCCCTATATACACACAGGGCAGGTATTTACTGTCAGCCAGGGGCCTGCTGGAGGATATCAGTGACTACTGTACGACTCAGCGTCCGGGAAAACCTACACCCGCAGAGGCTGCAGCTGAGTTCAGTTTCACAGAGGAAAAAACTGTGTGCATACGGTGAGTTTGAGTGATGGACAGATTAAAGTAAAAGAGGGACAGGGGTCAAATGTGAGACACTTAACGATGGACTCTGGTTTCGATGCACAGCAAAGTAAGTAAACATGTACAATGTGAAGTCAGATTTTTCCTTCAAAAGACACTGCTTTTAATAAGAAAGTCAGTTTCGTGCATGACCTTGAGATTGTGACTATGAATATCAGCTTTTTGATTTAACGAGTGAATTGAAAAAATTTCCTGCAGCACAAAATCAAAAAATATCACAGTCAGAAATTAACCCACTCCAAGGTTACAGCGTCTGTAAATTAATACTGAAGAGGTGGATTATACAAAGGATCATTCAGGTACACCCACTTCGGAGGACTGTTCACATCTTTTCGTGTGGAGATTCTTTGATATGAATTTCACCTCAGCATTTGCATGTATGACCGTACCCTTCTCGGTATCTTATCTTTTTCCCCATCACTGAATTTTTCATGCCCAAAATTGCTTTCAGACAAATTCTTTATCTTCAACCATTGAAGGAAGTGTGTTTAGCTTGCAACATAGCTGCACCTACACGCCGAGAGGGCAGAAGAGTAAATGTAAAATTTTAGTTTTTAGTTTTCTTTTCAAAACAGAGAAATTAATGTCCATAAACTACTGACAGTGTTCCCTGCATTCATGGATAGAGATACACAAATGCAGATACTAATATTAGATATTTGTAAAATTAATTAAAAAATAAGTTGAATGCCCCTTTAATATAGGATAAAATGATACTCTGCTGTAAGGTGTTAGCTGTACAACCCGCTTCCAGAAACCTTCACCTGATTATTCATAATCCCCTGAAAGGCTCCGACTGGATGATCATGTTTTGACAGTGATAGTGTTTCCACGCCACCTCTCAGAGTACAGGAACGATCAGATTACGACAGTCGGAGATTTGCCGCCGTCGGTCACGCTCACACGTGCATGTGTTTAAACGTGTGAGCGGACAAAAGTTGCATGGAAGAAATAAACTGTGTATGTCAGACGGGATTACACTCAGGGGAGAGATTTTTATAATCAAGAAGACTTCATCTAAATGGATGGGCATTATGGTTGTGTGTGTTTGGAGGTACTTGGATGTGTGTGTGTGTGTGTGTGAAAGAGAGGGTCAGTTTCAGGTGTTTGTAATGAACCCCAATAAGTCATGTCTGCCACCTGAGCCTGCTGTTGTCTGGCACGGCTGATAGACCAAAAAGAAAAGAGGCGATGCGGAGCTGCTGTTCTTTATGCTTGGTCAACCTTTACTCCGAGCTACAACTCAAAGCTGAAAAATCTCTCAGACGTCCTGTCAAGTCAAGCACTTACTCGAAAAAAATATTTCCCATTGCAAATAAGACTTCAGCTAATTAAATAACAATGAGCTGTTTCTGTGCATTAAGTGGCTTGATCACTGGATCTGAAAATGGGCAACTGCACATGAAACATCCTCTGAAATCACACATAGACAACCAGGTTCCTGTTTATGAGAAATCAATGGCAACGGCATCCTCATCCCATCTCATGTCAGTCACACACACACAGGCCTGACAAAAAGCTAACATCAGAGTCTTTTTCCATTCCTCACCAGGTGAGAGTCCAGCATGCGGAAGCTTTAGATGAAACTGTGTCTGTTCATGTGCCAAACGTGACGTCTCAGATCTCAGAGGACACGCAGTGCTGGTTTGCATTGGATGAAATTTAAGGGTGTGTTCGTGCATTTAGTCTGTTTTGTTGTTTTACACTGATCTGATTACAATAAGGAAGCTGTTCAAAATTGCCTTAAAAGGCTTTTATTGCTTTACCACAGCTCCATGTGATGAAACTAAAGGGGTGAGGCTTCCACTTACAGGCTGGCAGGTAAAAAAAAAAAAAAAAAAAAGTGTCTGCTTCATTCCTGGAAGATGAAATCAAAATGGATATAAGCTTCCAAATATTCATGCATCAACATCACTACAACTAAAAGTTAAGGGATATCAAAAAACAGTAAGATTCATCTTCTGGAGAACATGAATGTCTGTACAATATTTCATGGAAATTCATCTAAAAGTTTTTTCAGTCTGGACCAAAGTGCATATGTATAGATTTTTAAAAAGCCTATGTTGTAAATGTTTCTATCACTTTTTCGTGGCCGGGGTCAGTTCAAAGCTGTGGAACCACACAGAGACAACTAACTAAAAATAATAACTTTGATTCAGTCCCGGTATTTTTCACAGAGCTCATTTAGATTCCGTGTCAGTTCATCTGTTGAGGAAGAAAAAGACTTTAATCATTCATACCGAATAGTGAGACAGGCCACAGCACTTAGTCCGGGGCAAGATAATAAATAAATAAAAGGTAGGATTACAAGGCTAAATGGAGGAAATCAAATTGCCTAACACAGCAGACACACGCCGAGGGACTGAGTGCGCTTTTCAGAGAAGACGTATGCGCTTCAAATAAAGGCCTCTTACACAGGCAAATAAGCAATGTTGTAAGACGTCATGGATTAATGGTGAAATGCTGGGAGGACGAGGACAGGTCAGCAGGACATGAGGAGCGAGTGGCTATATGAATGAAATAAAAACTGCTTGCATAGATAAACACTCACTGCAGATTCAGGAAGGATTCAACTTGACATTATAAACTCTAACTGAATTAGAAAAGCTGGAGTTTGCTCCATGTCTGGACTTTGACTCAGCATTGTCGAGCTGAGAGGAGCGGAGGAGAGGTAATAAAACAACAGCAGCTAATGTAAAGTGAAAAGACAAGATAGAACAAAAGCACCAGCTGGGAATATTCGACTTCCTCAGTGAGGAGGAGAAGCATGTTTATTCCCAAATGGATTTTCAGACAATAAAGCCACAGTGGCAGGCAAAGACAGACTGAATAATTTAACAGTGAAACTATTCAGGGAAAAACATTAAGAGACTTATGAGAACAGCAAACACTTTCCTCCCGTCTCTCGCTGATTGTGTTTGATTGCAGCTAATTCAGGTACTGAGGTTATCATTTAATATGCAATGTTGCAAGCTGACAGCAGGTGGTAAATATTGTCTATCAATTCATTAGTCTGAGAATAATATGACTGGTGCTGAGCTGAAGCTCTGAATTTTATCAATCACAGTGTCTTCCATTGTTTTCCCCATTGACGTTTTGTACGTTTTCAATTAATCAGACAAAAGAGTTTGTTGCTGCACAAGCTCAAAAAGCAATTTTGAAATTTGAAAAAAAAAAAAATGCTGATTGTCTGAAATCAAAGGTGCACGTATTCAGCAGAACACTTACAAATATATAAAACAGCTCCTATCGATTCCAGCCCGTCCTCATCCCTAATTCAATTCCTCTTTCAGTTGTGTGTCATTGAGATTCAATCCCAACGAGCCAGTCACCCACTCAGGGCAATAGCCTGGATCCACAGGGACCCATAAAAAAGTGACACACAAAGGCAGGAGCAATTTATCGTCACGTCAGTAAAAACTAAATGAATCAAGATGGAGATGGTGGGGGAGGGGGAGGGGGCTGCATACACCAGGTTCTTAGTCCTGCATGCACAAAAGGAAATATCCATATAAGCGATCTATGCAGTCTATTGTGTGATTTCTCCATAGATGCATGTGGGTTTTTGCATGTGTATCAGAAAATTTGCAGGTATTTACATCTGTTTAGTTAAGACAGCAGTTAAGACATACAAATATAGCATTATCATAGTGTCAGTGGTTTTAAATGTGAAACATCCAAAACAATTAGAAACAACTATTAATACCAACAACAGAATACAATAAATATTATACATAACAACTACTTGAATAATTTTAAAAATGATTGAACAAACTTTCCCTATTAACATTTCCCTTCTACCAGTTTTTCTATTAATTAACTATTAATCCTACCATACATATCTAAATTTCATCTCTATTTGCTTCACCTGATGGACAAAATATTTAGAGCATTTGATATCAATTAACTTATTTGTACCATATTCTTAATTCTTTCAAATTGTTTTCATGATGATTTATTTACAGTATAGTTTTTGTATTTATGGTTAAAAATTCAAACTTCCAACACAGAACTATCTCTTAGATTACTCCATGGTGTGCCCTAAGGATCCATCCTTGGGCTACTATTATTTCTAACTTATACGTTATTTGTGGAATGTGTTCAAATTCCCTGCTAAACATAAAACTACCTACTTTATTATTCTCAGTGGAAAAAGGGCATATTGCATACATGTAGAGCCTGAAGGATAGTGGATGTTTTAAGCCAACCCCATTATCAATAGTGGAGAATTTACGAATCTGATTTGGTATATTGGTCATTTTTCACATAAGCACACAACATTTGTGAGGAAGATCCTTTAAACTTGACCAAGTCTGACCAAGGTATACACTGAATGAACCATCTTACAGTTGGAAAAATAAATGTGTCTGTACCCTCTGGTGTGCAAACTATCTAATAGAGACACTTTAGCAGATTCATCAATCATGCTCTAAAAAAATTGGCAATGATCGCTCTTGAGAGTAATAAAAGGTCTTAGCATCCCAAACATCTTACTGACTTATGGAGCTCTTTTCTCAAAATTGCATCTTTCTTTAAGTCTTACAGAACATGGACAGTATAAACTGAGTTTTATGAGTTGTTTCCTACATAATCTACATATATCGAGGTTGTTATTATAGTTTTATATTATATAGGTGAAGTCTTTTGCCTCTCCCAGCTGCACAATATTGAATAATATATTTTTGTCTTTGGTTTGATTTTAACCTGTGCTCAATGAAAGATTGTGTTAATATTACACATCTGGTTCCAAAGGTCAGGGCAGAGGGTGGTTGTAAGATTTGGTTTGGCCGGTTGTGGAAATGGACACGATTTGAATTCCCCTCACGACACGACAAAATAGACCCTCGCTGCTGCTGCTGGCTGCTGGTACCCATGGCAACTTTCCACTGATTGGTCAGGTGGTCTTTGGCAGAGAAACAGAGAGTGAAAGAGAGATGGAGGCTAAAATAAAGCAGAGGATACAGACAGAAAGATGGTGCTGGGAGTCAAGCAGTCTGGATTACCTGCGTGTGTCTGAGTAAACAAACTGGGCTCAGAACATTATTATAGGGCTGTTTGCTCAAATTCATAGTGCATGATGGAGAAGACAACAACAATTAAATCACCGGTTCATGTGCAACTACAGTTTTTGGACACCAAATATTCAGCATGATATGTGGATTGATGGAAGAAACCAGAGTATGCAGCAAAATCTTATTCTCCCATTGAAAACATGTTCTTAAACACACTGGACATAAAAGCTGCGCCGATGCAGACACTGCCACAAAATTAATTTCTCTACAGCCCTGATTCCAAAAAAGTTGGGACGCTGTCTGAAAGGTGAGCACCCAGGTATTTGTAAGATCTTGATATCAGCACCTCCAAATCTCACTGATTGACACATTATATCTCTCTATTTATTTAAACCTTACAAATACTGAAGTGTAAACTGGCACTGCTCCCTGCAAAGAAACAGTCCAACACATAACACCCCATAAACCCACCACTTGTTTTTACTCTCTGTTTTTTCGTGCAGACGTGGTAACGATCTCTCAGCAAGAAAGCAAGCGAGCATATTTGCCAAAATGTCAAAGTGTTTCTGTGGTCTCACCATATTCTGCGACAGGTGTCCATCCTCATCGTAGTGACGCTCCACATAGTCTGTAGACAGGAGGTTGCTGGAGAGAAGAGGAAGAAAAAAGTGAATAATCATTCTAACGTTCACTTTCAACCTGAATTCAACACTTCTGCAATTGTTTGTCAAAGCAAGATTGTAGCACTGTGTGGCTATTAGAAGCCATTATGTGTCATTATTCATTATTATGACTTGTGCAAACCCAGATCAAGCAAACGGCGGCTGATTCGTAAGTAAAACCCAAATGTGTGAAGATTGATTTATTACAAGTGCTTAGGAAGCCAGTGAAATGTATTACATAAATGCAGTCCATTAGAGCAAAATGTGTGTAGAGTGAGAAGAGAGGGGGGAGGGGAAGTATACATTTGTTCACTGCAGCCAGTCCATATACTGCTAACACATATAGTACAATACCGAAGGTGGGCAGGAGGGACGGATACAGAAAGACGGTAAGCGTACACAAGCAAAGCATTAAACATTTTTTTGTGAGTCTGTGGTTGTGGATGCGAGAATGCTTTGCAGGCATGTGCTGACTTACTGGTTGAGTTCCAAGTCAAGGATGAAGGACGTGCCGAAGGCCTCCACCAGGAAGCTGCTCTGGGCCAGATGGATGGGCTGAGGGAGGGATGGAGGGATTGAAGGAGGAGAGGTTGGGAGAAGGGGGCATAAGAAATAGATAAATTATAAATATATTAACTAACTAAGATACTAATTTAAGTAGCTACAAAAACTCTGAGGAATTGAATAGAACTGATTACGTCTGGTTGTTGATGGTAATTTCCAAGAAGTTCAGACAAGACTGTTCACTTCAGTAAATCAATGCAATCATTAGAAATCGAGGGCCCCACAGTATTTGACCATTTCAAGTTTGACATGTATCACAATTTATACATTGGGTTCTATATACTGATATAATATTTTTATAGTTAGTATACAAGACGTTGGCTTACTTAACAGGTAGGTCCCATTTACACCTGGTATTAACACATGATCTGTATTTGGATACAGTATCTGGAAAACGACATCCATGGCTCTTTGCATTTAAACCTGGCATCAAAATGTGTTTTCTTTATCCAGACACACACCACAGTTTAATGCCTGGTGTAAACAGGGTAGTAATGATAGAATACTTGTACTCAGAAATCAGTCAAACTGTGAACTTTAAATTCCCACTGGGCATTAAACTTAACAAGAGACAGAAAAATGTTTTTCCTTTGCATTGTTTGTGAAATTATTATTATTATAATGTTATAATTATACTTTATTTTGTCACTTTTCCAAAAACCCAAAACAAAAAATGTTGTATGGAGTTGGGACACAGCTTTGCTGTTTTTGCATGAATACTTGTGTCGTGTATTTGCATTTATTCTTCACGGTTTCACGGGTTTTGTACTGCAGCACGACACTTCAATGCCTGATCAAGTCAATTTAAAGTTACTTTATTTATAAAGCTCAAAATCCTAAACTTGTCTCAGAGGGCTTTACAAATCAGTCCTTAATCCTTTAGCTCAGATAAGAAAAAAATGTCCTGTTAAAAAATGTTAAACTGTTAAAAAAAAAAAAAAGTGAGAAACTACAGGAGGCGCAACAGAGGAGGAAACCCTCTTCCAGGACGAACACATGCAGGCGCAACATGTGCAGAGTAGGCAGAAGCAGCAGTAGTCAAATTACAATATGGAAAATGTCTCCATCTCTCTAAGTCAAGGTCATGCATTCATTCAGTCAAGTAGTCAGTTTACTGGTGGATAAAGAAGCGCTTAGACATCTAAAGCTTACCCTTAGATTAATAAACCAGGCATCTCTAATTCATATCCATGCATGGTCCCAGACACCGACTCAAACAAATGACTCACTAATTTGTTGAGTATTTCATGCGTTCAGGAAACTGTGAAAAAATGTGACAGATTATGAAAAAGAGAGAGAGTGGAGGAGGGGGGAAAAGATTGATGGACGTTCAATGTGAAATAATAACAAAGACTGGGATAAGAAAAGGACGTCCTCCTCCAGCAGCTTCTCCCTGAATGCGAGACAGCCTCATCCATCCCTGAGGCTTTCTGGATAAAACTGGGCGTTGGGGCTCATTAGCTCTGCCTAACCTTGCTCCAAGGTGAACCCCCGTCCACATTATAGGACAGAGCTCTGTGGTGGCTCCCATCAGGACTTACTGGGCAGCTGCGAGGCAGGTCTCATTAGTATTACCATGCTCTCTCTGCAAACCACTTAGTATCCATCTAAACCTCCACTGGGTCCATACACTGTACAATAAAAACCCCACAATGGTGCCTGTGAGCAAAGATAAGACCGCTGCATCTGAGCGCTGACTGTGAAGATCTTTTATTGTATTGGATTTTTTTTATTGTAACATCAAATCCTAAACGTTCACTTTTGAAGCGCCACACTGTATTTCAGCTAAAGACACTGAATCTTATAGACACCAATAGGATTTCTATAAAATGATATGTAACAAAAACATATTTTACTGTATAAATATAAAAAAAATTCTGGCCACATTTCTCAAGTATGAGAATAAGCTAATTGCTTTGGCTCTTACTAAAACATTGACAGATTAATAAAGACAACATGGGTTCATTAACCAAAGGTTGACCCCTGTTTGTTCTGAGAAAGACATTGACCTTAATCTTAGTTTACAGTAACACTTCAATAAATAAATAAGCAGTACCAGACAGTGATCAACTTCATTTTTGCTCTGCTTTAAACCACAAAGAGGAAGGAAGGAACCCTGCATTATTACTTACTTTAGTAAAGTTGAGACAGTGAACCTCTTAGCAACAGTTACCTATTTACACGTCAAGGCGACACAGATCAACATTAGCATTCCTTTGGAGACATATTTCTTGAAACCTGACAAATGCACATCCAATGTTTACTCCACTTTTAGCTCCGTTTTTGGTCCCCACCAACTCAATGAGGGACATATTTGTCTCTATAGCTGCAAAATGCTCCATTGTGGTCACCAGATAGACACTAACTGTGTCTGGTTTATCAAGTCTTTTCAGTGAAAACGACTTCCTGCTGTGAGAGACAAAGTTGATTAGAGCAGTGAGAGCGAATCAAAAGTTGTGGGTTGTCAAACCAAAACAATGAGCTGAAAGACTGTGGAACTGAAAAGTGCAGAGTCAGGTGAAGTGACACCTCTCATATTACACAATCATTTGAGCTATTGCTAAGATAAAAATATTGATCACTTTAAATCGAGCCAAAAGTACTGACTGAACATTTAAAAAATAAATAAATTATTGTTTCTTTTAAATATGTAGTTTATAGCTGACTCTGAAAGGACTTGGCTGATTGTACTTCACATGTAAATTCACACTCTGTAGCGTGGCAGCACGCCTCTCCTACAGTCTCCGGAAGAAAGCGATCATGAGACGGTGACCACAGAGGGTAGATCAAGGTCAGACCTGTGTCATATCCACTGACCGGCCAGCCGCTGACTGACAGACTGTGTTATAGCAAAGGTAACGGGAGAGGACAGGTTGAGGTGTGAAATATTATCTAATGAGCTGGAGAGGAGGAGGCAGCTATAGGGGGGGGATTTTCTGCCCCGGTTGTGGCCCGGGCGAGCTGGGCATCGTGTGGGAGGGTGTCACAGGGTGAGGTAGGAGTGACAGACACATGACCTCAAAATTGGGGGCAAACAGGGGTGAATCAGGTCCCGACAGAAAGCAGGTGTCAGTCAGAGTTTTAGAAATCAGCTGTATTGTATAGTACAGTATATGTTGATATGTGGCTATATGATGTCATCTTGCACTAACAGTATAGTAAAAGCAATAAAAACCTGATCACAGAAAAAGAAAACAGATTATTTATCTAATATCTAGCAACAATTTTGAGCAAAATATTAGCATTTAAAATGGAAATAACATTATCCTCAAATCATTCATCATTAAAATCTGTAAACTGACACCTTTTCTATCATTTATTCATTTCAACTCCTTCTTTGTTCAATAGATTTTAAGTTTCAGTGATGGGAGGATTCCTACAAAGGGTTTTGTCTTAGTCAGAGTTTGGAAAGTTGAATGTGATCTCTTCCTTATATTGTTTGGAGGAACTCAGCCGCTCTTCACAGGATGAATGAACCTGCTCCCTGGGGGGTTTAATCAAAGTCTACTCTTTCAGTCAGTCCTTAACATCTGCAAATCATGAATGACGCCCATTTACTGACAGGACCCTGCTCACGATTTCATCTCAACAACTATAAAAAAAATACAGAAACAAGGATCAAATGAAGGGGTCTAATAATACATGCACGCTGAGCTCTGGTGTAAGGAAGGATGTGAAACAAGTCAAACATGCACACTCAAACTCACCTGCACTCCAGCTGTGTAGTTGTTGACCCGGGTGTCCAGGCGGCTGTGGAGCAGCTCCTCCTGGGAGTGGATCTGTTGCAGGAGCCTCTTGGGCTGAACGACCTGTTCTGCAGGAGGAAGCCCTCCCTGCAGACTCACCCAGTCCCTCAGACCTGCAGAGGTAAGAGCTGGTTCAGTGCACAAGCAGGACGAAATGACAGAGCTTGAAATGTAAGGTTGTGATGTTCCAGTCCTCTTGTGGGATTGAACAGCTGATGGTGAGCTTGTTGACACCAGTGCAACAATTGCATGGTGAGGGTGCAGGTTAAGTGGATGCAATAAAAAGAGAAACTATCCACTCTTCCATTTCCAACCACTGATCATAGATTGCACATAATAAACTGCAGCAATAGGTCAAAGCAGAGCCTCCTACCTGTCACGGTGCACCGTGCACACACTGAAGCGAACAGCAGGCATCTCACAGGGAGCATGATGCTCACATAGTCCTGCTGATCCTCGGTGCTGCGCCGTTAAATGAGCCGAGAGGAGGCGTGAGAGGAGCCGCAGCACGACTCTTGTTGACAGCGGAGACAAACACGACAGCGGGGTTCCGCATCTCTCGCCTCCCTCTCCGCCCTGAGGAGGCTCCGCTGCTCGGCTTCGGCTCACCGGTGTCACCGAGCCCCGCCGCACCGTCACAGGGTCGGAGGCAGTGAGGCTGCGCGGGGAGGACCTGGACGTGGAAACGGACCCACCCACTGGCTTTAATGAGACCTGATCCCACCAAAACCCGAGTGCAGGTATCCAAGACTGACAGCTCATGATAAAAGATGAATCCTAAAAGAATTTCTTTCACAAGTTACGTGTTGATCCTTTAATGCATTTTTTTAGATTGATCATAATCATATAAGCAAACCTGATCAAAAATGTTAATCATTTTGCCCTATTTTTTTTTCCCCTCATATGTGCAATAAAACTAAAGATGGTCTAGATCCCAAAACGGTCCTAAGAAAAAAAAATGTTACACAACCTTTTTTTTTGGTTTTGACATGCAGGACACTTTCATGTCTTCAAGCCCATTAAAATTCTTCATGTCCACAGTCAAGGTCAAACCAAAATAGCTGGGAACCACCACAAGCCATGAAACCTTATTTCTTCCGTCAGTTTGTTTCCTATGAGTGATTTTCTGCCAAAGTTTTGGTTATTGAACTTGAGATTTATGTTTTTGTTTTTCTCTGCTCTTCTTACAGGTTTGAGGTTGGTGGGTCTCAGTGGGAAAAGCACAATATCACATACTTCAGGATTTAGCAGGACTTAAATCAGAATCTGATGACAGTGCAGTTGTCAGATGCAGTGGTCTGAAACAACACAGCTCAGAAGCAGAATAGTTTAGTTTGTCTTTTTCCGAACATTAAATTAGACTGTTCTATATCTACTCACAACTACTTAACATAATAGAGGATTTGAAACCAAGTTTTCAGGTGTTCTAAACTTTTGATGCCTTTGGTCCTGTGAAGTTCCCCATATTGTTTTACCAGTTCCTTATTAGAAATCAAACAGAAAACAGTGGTTTTCTGCAATTCTAGGACTTCACTATGCACTGAATGACAGATATTTTAAATATATAATTCTTTTCTTCTAATTACTTTCATTCAGATTCAACGTCCAGTCTTGACCCTGGAAACAGCAGGCAACAGTACAATGTGCTTTAAGTCCCCACTTTTAAACCAGCATGGATGAAAGGGAAATTCTTAAAGAGCTTAGAGGAATGGAAACATAAACAATGAGTCAACTTTACCCATTAAGGAAGATTCAGTTATATGACTGAAAGCTCCAGAACTGATGAACTTTCACATTCATTGAATATAGTGTTCCACTGGTAAAAAGGTCTAATTAATATTATACATTGCACACTTTGTAAACACATTTTAGTCTTTTATATAGTATTGCATTTGTATATCTAACCAATTTAAATAATCAAACATGACTCCAGACTACATCCATCAACCCCACAAGCACAATCATGTGAAATGGGAGTCTGTGGATGGACGTGCCAAGGTCTTTGACCAGAACATTTTGGATTTTGTGCTTTGTATCTTGCTTGAGCTTTAACCCTCAGCTCTCTGCACAATTCCCACATTCCTTTCCCCTTTCCAACAAAATCTACGCAGTACAACACCACAACCAAAACGTCTCCTAAATTAAGGGTATGCTGCTGTGGTTTTGGCAAAGGACACCCATACAAAGGCTCCCTTCATTCCAACACATCTAAATGGTTACGTAACAAGAGTTTGCGATTAGATATCAAATATTGTTTGTGTCAGCTGGAAGCTGGGCTGACGAGCCAAACGGGACACATCGACCCTCTGTTGCCCTTGCCTCATCCTTTCCTCCCCATTCGGTTCTCCTGTAGCCTACAAGCAGAGTCAGCATTTAATAAGAGCATGGGGAAAAAATGCCTTCAGTCTACTCTACCAGTTCTTAACTTGGCTTTACCTGGGCAACAGCTTCTTCTAAGCTAAGCAGCAAGAAATGTTTAAGGTTAAAAACATTTATTTAAAAACACTGTACAAGAACTGAGTTCACATTTTCATAAGAGAACTTCCACATACTGTGATCATGTGTTTCTCTTTGCTTGTTGCATTCTGCATCTCTGTTTTATGCGTCCGAGTAAGTCAGAAGAAGGTGCGATTTTTGGACAATGTGGGGTTTTGAGTTTTGTCTGTTTCCTGATGAGTCTTCACAAGTCTTTAATTGTAGATGGGCATACACTTCAAAAACTGACAAGTGAAGATAAACTTCCCTGTAGCTGAAGCAAACTACTGTGAAGCCGTCGTCTCTCCTTGACAAAGTCACTCCTTTGGCCCATCTTCAAAAGGCAGGAAAAGCCATTTGACATCTAACAGGTTTGTGAGTCCTCCACTCTACCGACGCCTCATCAACGCCGGCGTGAGTGGGATCTGATCCAGACGCAGCACTTACAGTAATTGAGTAATGCCCCCTTCAGAAAAGCCTCATTAAATTCTCAATACCACCATGTGTTCCCAGACATAGCTGCTGAAAGACTGCAGTCAGCAAGACATACAGAGTATTGCTTATGGTCCTGTGCACAAGGATGATTAGGGGTTGAGAGGAAAAATTATTATGGATGCTCTTCAAATTCATGGGAAGATGCAGCGTCCATCTACTACGACAAAAAATAAAATAAAAAAATAAAAATCTGCACTTCTAAAAAACAGCAAAATTACATTTTTGTTTGCACCAAGTTTTAAATATCTATTCAGTGTACACTTCACACACATATTTTGATGAGCTTAAGAGAGCTGCCTATTGTTCCCTGTGGTGGGAGATGTAGCTGCAAAGTCAAAAACGTACTGCTCCAGGTGCCTTATATGGCTTCCAGGTAGCGGTTCTTCGAGTTCAAGACAATAACAATCAGTGCTGAACCTCAACAATCTGTACCACAGTCCTGGAAAACGCAGAGGGGTCCATTTCTTCCCCACACAGTGACGTCGCCGGGGTTGACGGCTGAAGGACAGTGCGTAAACGTGACTCGTAGCTGGTGTCATGCATCCAGGTGCACGGCCTGTGGAGGAGTTCCTTGTCGAGCTCACAGCTCTGCTCAGTGGGCGACGGAGGAGCTGCAGTGGTCGGCCCCAGACATGAGAGCATATCACAGTCCCAGTCAGAGTCTGATGATGATGGAGAGAGCATGGCTAAGTCTGGGATGAGGGCTGACTCAATGCACACTGAGGTGGAGTGGGAGAGTGACCGTTGAGAGTCTTGACTGGAAAATGCACTGTGAGATTTATCATTGGGGAAGAGAAGTGGAGGATCAAAAGTCTTTGCTTTTGAGGAGAGTGGCCATGATGGCTGATCTGCAACAGAAGTGCCACCATGACCTAAAATGTCCATTTGATTTGGCGCCTGAGTGAAATTCTGTCCAGTAGGAACACAAAGCATGGTAAAAGTCTGTTTCAAACCAAGCGTTTCCACAGCGCACGTTGAAGAGGTCTTTGGGTTAGGCCAAGACTCTATTATTTGACAGGAGATCTTGTCAGATAATAAACAGCCATCAGCTTTTGCTATAATATCCGTTTCTGGTTTTGCAGATTTATGTTCAGCCCAGCGACCACTGGAGCCAAATTCTGCTGTAGTCCTCTTCCTTTTGCAACAGCTGTGTTTGGGGCTGGCTGATCTACAGCGCTTTTTGGGGTTGGGTTCTGTCGCTGACATTCGAGGGAGGGAACGAGATCTACATGAAAACAGCGTGGCACACTCCAAACCATTGGTGGAACATATCCCACGAAATCCTGAAAGATTTTGTTTGTTTGATCCCTTTAATCTTTCAGCATTTGTTAGAGAGGGAAGCAGTGGGGTGGATATAGACATTGTGGCAGCTGGGACAGAGTGAAACACACTTTCTGCAGTGTCCATTTCACAAGTGTGTTTTTCCACAGCCTCCTCTGCAGTGTGCTGTTGAGGACTGAGGACAGGAGGCTCTGAGTACAGGCAGTGTGGCTCCACAGTGTTGGAGTGATAAGGGACTTGTGGGCTGAGGACTGGAGGCAGGGAGTAAGGGTCAGGGGAGGGGGAGAGATGTTGAGTGTCAGGCTTCTGGCTGGCTGAGTTGTGGGCTTGTGGTTCAGCAACCAATACAGGCATAGCTGGACTTGAAGCACAAGGATGGCTGTCAGGGATCTGGCAGTCTGTGTCAGTAGCAAAAGGCTGGATGTCAGCAGGTGGTGTGGCTAGATTTGGGATGGGAAACGGACATCCTGGTGATGGGCTGCCTGGGCCAGGGGCGAGAGGCCCCCTCGTAGGGCTGGAGATGTGAGCAATGAATGATGAACCTTGTCTCTGCAGGGCCCGAACCGCATGCTCCGTCTCAACATCGGTGAGAGGCTCCAGTTCTTGGTTGAGCAAGGGAGTTGGTGGTCTAGGAGGAGAACACAGAAAATACTAAAAAATCCTCTTTTCAAAAACACACAATAACCATTGTGGTTCAGTGAAAAGGCAAATTACAGAAATGTCACAACATTTGGACACCACCAGGTAATAATGAAGACTCACCGGTTCAGTGTTTCATCTGATTGTTCCAGTGGGTTAGGATTGAATCCTGGTAGCATTTCAGCTACGAGTTGGTCCACCACAGCGTAGTTGGAGAGATCCAGCACAAATGCACGGTGCTGATCAGACTGCAAGTGCTGCAAGGGCAGACAAAGACCACAAGTCACAGATATGAATACAAGCCAAACAATGAAGGCAATAAACATCAGTAATATGCCAACAAAAGTAATTCTTCAAGATTTCCACCTCATCCAGATTATTGAAGGGCTGATGACAGCATTCACAGTAAGACGAGTCCTTTTTGCGTGGCCTCCAAGGTGAAGGGATACAGCTGAGTGGAGGTTGAGATTTCTCCTGAATGCTGCTTTCAACCTTTTTCTTCTCCCTAATTAGAAATGAATAAACCACAAATATGATAATCCTTCCATATGATAATCCATATGATAATACTCTTTTACAGCATTAAACAAACTTGGACTGCAGTTTATTTCCTGTTGCATGTTTCTTACATTAATGCAAGACAGGAAATGAACCCAAACTGTAAAACAATGGTCTATATCCTTCAAATAATGGCAGTGAAACAAACCTTGTTTTATTATCTCCTTGCTCTGTCCGTTTTTCAAACAGAGGTGGAGGAGGAGATTCAAAAGGACTAAATCGGCCCAAGTACCACAGGGTGGGGAAGGTCATAGACTGCATATGCAAGGGCTTGTATTTCCTGGTTAGATAACAAAACAACAGATTTTAACTCACAAAATGGACATTAAATAAAAATGTTTTAGCATCAAATAACCACAAATGAAAAAATAAAATATAATGCTATAACCCCAGCCTCTATATGCATATTGAAGAATATTATATATAATATTATGTATTAGTACATATCATCATCATGAACATATTTTAAAATTGAAAACATTCAAATCAATTTTCAAAACTGAATGAGATTCCGCATCTGAAATCAATCCCAGAGAGACCGATATTCAAATGTTTCAGATGTCATGGGTTTAATTTCTCAAAGCAATGGCCTATGCATTAGCGGGAGCACTTCAATTAACTGAAATGAGAGGGCAAATGAAAAGACCTGTTAGCACATAGAGATCCCCTGCAGGAACAGGCAGTGGAGCTTGCAAAGCCTCATCGAATAGAAATCGTATCCGCTTGAGCTCTGGGCTCCCAGGGAGCGGCCTCACTGAGGGGGGGCTTGTCACATTACACGATGGGACTCCTTAACAGTTTCAATTAAGAAAATCATCTGGGCTGAAATGCAAACCTCCAGAACTAGCACCCAGTGGGGTAGGAAGGGCAGAAACATGGGGACAGGTCACTGCCACGCATTGTTGTTTCACCATCATTATGCATGAACTGCAAAAAAGCATCTAATCTGATACTAAACAACCACGACATGAACCCGGGCAGGCCTAAAAACTTAATTTACTCTAGCTTGTCTTTCTTCATTAACTGGAATCAAAAACAGATGATTAATGTAGCCATAACCAATATTTTACACAAACAAAGTATCAAATGACAATATGAAAACAATGACACAATGTGAAAGGGATCGCTTGTAATGACGCACGAGGAACAGAGAATTATCATCTGACTTTGCAGCTCCCCTCAGCTTTACAGAGCTTAATAGTGACTTTCAGCTCATTGTTTAGTTGCCCGGCTTGTAAATGTACTGTTTGGTTCAATCTCACCACTCTCAAATTGTCGTTTTCAGCAAATAAGTTCTAAAAATCCACTTAAGACTGCTGCTCAGTACCAAACAGCAGACAGACACAGTTAGAGACAGCTGGTGAACATAGTGGAGCATTTAGCAGCTGAAGAGCCAGATATTTCCCTCCAGAGTTGGTATGGAGCACGGCACAGACCAAAACCAGAGCTAAAAGAGTGAATATTGGACTTCTGTTCACCAAGTGCATGAATGAATGCTCCATAACAACTTGATGTATAAATACACAACTGTTTGCCAACATGTTCACCACACCAACTTAAAAGATGATATGTCTGTGCTGTGTTCACAATTTGTTTGTAAAAACAAAAAACATTATTGCAGATAGAAGAAATAAAATCCCTGAATAAAGGATGGAACTCACCTGCTCAAGTCTTCAATTTTAAGATAGGGAGACCTCAAAGCTGTGGCTGTAGACCAGGAGAAGTGACAATGCAGAGAAAAACAATGAAATCACCAAAAACAGTTATACCCACGGAAACACAGTATTGTTGGGAAATAAACACATTAGCAGCACATGTGTATCCACAAACTCACCTTTGACAACATGAGAACCTTGTTGTTTGCTGTAAGTCTTCTGCATTAAAAAAAACATTAAAGTCTAATTAATATTAAAGAGGGACGTCTGATGTGCATGATCACAGCAATTTAAATTTTTTAAACAAAGTTTCTTACATCTTACAAGTTCACTTACTTTGTTTTGCCCTACATGAATCCACAGATAAATGATTTACTTGCTTGATTTTTTTAATGTCAAACTGCTACATTTGAAAATCTGGTGATGTGAAAAGAAGAGCACAAACATCTCACCTCTGGCCTCACGCTGAAGCTCTCTCGAGTCAACTGTTTCAAATATAAAAGGACATCTGATACCACATTAAGGGACAATACAAGAGTTCTGTGAGTTAGAACATGATATTTCTTTGCTGGTTAATTGCAGATTATTTCATCTTGCATCAGTAAGACAGAGCAAAACATAAGCACTCACATGATGCCATCTGCTGTGAGCTGAGGTTCACTGCACTACAGCTGTGAACACAAACAAGCCAGATAAGAGTCTAGGGCGACTGGACTTGGTTGTAGATACTTGAAGATTTTTCACCTCCCATGGGGCTTCTTCAATTCCCTTGGATGAGAGGTGGAATATTTTCAAGTACCTGCAACCAAATCCAGTTGTCCTTGATTCAACCCTCCTTGGATAACCATGACCTGGACGATTGAGAATCTTAACAGACAAGCCAGATAAGTGCTTGCAGTAAAACATGTTATGTTTTTGATGTGGAATTCTGCTCTCGTCACCACTCAAGTTAGTCAAAAGGATACCATCCACATACAAAATCTTCACGCCCCATGATTGGGCATTGGCCAAAACACTGCTCCTCTGCAGTCGTTCCTACAAGACAGCATCAAGTCAAGATTACAAACCAGGCCAGTCTTCAATATTTCATCAATACCTACAAGCTAAAAAACAAAGTCAAGAGATCAGCAGCTTCTAAACCATATTTTGGCTGCAGTGACTTACATTGTTGCGAATGGCTTTTTCAAGCAGGGCCTTCCCACGGCTGCCACAAGCCTGTGGAGAAAAACAGCACAGATATACATTTCATTCTCGCTTTAACTTTAAAATAATATTCATTGAGATATTGTTCGAATGAGTTGGTGACAAAAACAAGATTAATACAAATCAGAATATTTAAAAGGTATTGAATGATTTTCTTTTGCCAACTATCAGCTTAAACAATATTTAAGAATATTTCTTCAGTACCAAAGCTCAAAACAAACTGAAGGCTGTAAAAGGTTTTAAAACATGTGTGGGTGATGCTCAGTACCACTGGTCTAGGAGTTCCTGGTCGCCGCTTGTCATTGCAGAGGACACTCTCTCGTGTCATTATCGGACGTTGGGTTTCTTCACTCTGCCCCTTTGCTCCTGCTTTGGTATCTGTGCACTTCAGCTCCTTCAGGTACTCTTGGTTTCCAGTCACAACAAAGCTCACATCCTTGTGCAGGAAAGTCTCCACACGCTTCAGAATAGGAAAAAGAAACATCTGCTCTTCAGTTTCTGAGAGACACCTGTCATAGTCAGACCTTTACCTTTCCTTATAAATCACTGATCATCAATCTACAGACTGGATCAATAGTAAATACATCTTTTTGCTGTACATTATTATTTTACTTATTTTCAATCAGTGTTTTACTTCATATGTCTTTGGATAAAGTTTTAGTAACTACAACACAGCAATTCTGTTGAAGTGCGTTTTTTTTTAGCACACAATCCAAAAGTACTATAAGATCCACAGAACTGTCACATTTTATGTTCAAGTATTAAAAAGGCTTATTTTTAAGAATGTGTTTTTTTGTTAATAGTGTTTTTAGATACATCTTCATCAACTTCTTCCTTCAACCTTTGTTGTTCACAACATTGGCTCCACAGGCATACTGCCTTCATCCTCACACAGGCTTACCCCTCCCAGCAGAGATATGGCCTCCAAAAGCAGGGCTGTTGAGCGCTTCTTCACACTGTCCAGGTGGAAGGTCTTCCCCTCCAGCTTCTTCTGCCCAGGACACAGTGAGCCCAGAAGGCCTCGCTCCTCTGCATACTGGTGGTGCTGCATGATCCTGATGCAGTGAAGCAGCTTACACCAGGATCCTCCTAAAAGAGAGAGCAAAGCACATGTGTTATTTAATTGTTACAAGTCTGCATAAACATGTGAAGGGGAGCAAAAATAAAAACAAAATCTCCTTTCAAGCATCAGATAGCTTTAATATAAACAGCTGTACCAATGTTTGTTTGAAAGTAGTGTGAGAGTTTGTTTGAGAGTGACATGCATGCATGACATTTTTTAGATTGCAACTGTTTCTACAACTGTTAACAGTTACATTTCATTTGGTTTCTTCTCAATGGTCAAATTGAGGCATTTTGCAAAGTATTCAAAACAATCTTGCACTGGTTTTTACATCTTGCCATTAACAATAAAAAGCATGCAGTGTTTGTCTATTACCAATTACAACCACGCAGTACAAGCACCTACTGCTAACTCAGCTCCCGGCTTCCTAGTTAGCAAAGCTAGCTGTTTGTTAGCTTTAGCTTAGCCTAGCTTTTCTCGAAATAGACAACGCCTGGGCAACAAAACACATTTAGCTCGTTTGTAATGAGGATTAATCGTCTGTTAAAACATTTTCCCACATCGTCACAGCAGGAAGAAAGAAGGGCTGCAAACTTACTTTTTGTTATTTTGCTGGAAAACTGCGCTAAAGAAACTATTGCTCTTCATTCAATAAAAGGTTTTCTACCAGCAACCGCCGCTTTTTTTAAAAACACACGGCGGAGACGTGAACATAAAATGACGTCACATCCGCTGAAACGCTGCTTTCAAGTGCTGACTTCAGACCTCTGGATGGCCGGATCTGTTTTTTTAATCAGTAATGCAAAAAGTGATGTTTTGTAATGCCATGAAGTAATGAAGTGAAGTGAAATTGAAAATCAGCAGTGTCAACAAATTGTTACAAAATCCCCTCGAACATCTTTCTTAAAATCCACGACGGGCTCTGCTTGTATTTGAGTTTCACGTAAGGTTCTGACAGTACCCTAAACGCAGCACGAGGGATGTAGCGGCATCATGATTTCTGGTCTTAAAACAATTGGACTAATAATAAAAAGAAATAACATATATACTAATAAATGCAGCTCTATTAAGAGACAACTACAAACATTTATATGGATAGGTTTTTGCAGTTTGGAAAGGGAAAGGAGATGAAACACAAAATGAGAAGAGAAAATATAAACCAAAGCAGCTAATTTGTGAAATCAACAGGTGGAAATGGTGCAATGTACCAAAAAAGTAAATATGACTCACCTCTAATTATTAATTTCTGTGTTGGTATGTGCAGGTGCATCTGTAGTTCTCTTCTCATTCTGACGTTTAAGGTACAGATGTTTGAAGACTACAAGAGGTTGTAATTATGGAACTTACTTATCATGAGTAAAGCCTCAAATTGTAGCTATCATGAAAATAACTTACAAATTAAAAGCTTGACCTGTTAAAAAGTTCTGAAAGTGTAACAAATTTGGTCACACTAAAGTCAAAATAAACATGATAAAAATTAGTGTGCTTCTCCAACAGGGGTAAATTGGTCTGTTTTTTTGTAATGATTTCACTAACTTGTTGTTGCATTACCTCCAAACATGTCACACTAACTTAAGATACCAAAACAGACATGGATAAATTCAAACTTGGTGACCAACACCAGGCTGTGTCAACTGGAACCTCACTGAAGAGGGACCATATTACGTCTTATCGCTTCCTGACCAGCAGGGGGCAATGTGCCTGTAAACATAATAAGCTACGTTGGCATTGAATCTTTACACATGCCTCCATAGAGTTAACTGTAACCCATAAATTTACATGGATTAAATATTTGTATTAGTTGAAAACTAGACATTCCAACTATAGGATGATTAAAACTTACACATACTACGATTTATACTGTCATGACACCAACATTGTTGATAAAATGAAAGACCACAAGAAAAATATTTCCAATTCTTTATTCAAAACATGCACTTTTTGTTTATAAAAATATTTTTCAAAAAAACACTGGCACAGTGCAAAGGACTAGCCTTAATGACATTTCAATTTGAAAATCTGTGAATAAAAGTATGGATTAATGAGAATATACCAGGCCTTGAAAAAGAAAAACAAGAGGCCAGATTTTTTTTACACAAACTAATGGACTGATGGTTGAGAAAACCTTGAAAACATAAACTTCAAACAACAAAAAATATGTCAAAAATCATAACAACTTTACAATAAGACACTGACAATTGTGAACAACATGGTGAGGGTCATTAAACCTTGACAACCACTTCTATTGACTGATACATTTCAAAATCTGTAAAAACATTAATGAGACCTTTTCTATTTCCAAAAAATAACACAGAAACACTGTAAAAAATTACAAAGTGAAAACATACGCGCTCATTTTTTTTCTTTATGGCTGGGGGAAACAATCAATCCACATAAAACCTGGTTTGCTGAAAATATCAATACAATTTTGCATATTCAGAAACATCAATATTGTTCAAAGATTAACCCCTGGATGGTAATGGAACTAAAAAAAACAAAACCCAAAACTGACTGTTAAAGTAAGGCACCGTAGGTTACAGCGTGGAAAGCCTCTGCATGTGCACCAACACCTTCCTGGAAGGAAGCTATTTAACAAAGTATAGTTATTTTGATACTTGTTTTCAAATATAATTTAATGTTAAATACAGTGACAACAGTTATCCTGCTTTGTCACAGACATAAAGGGTCATGTCATTTTCCATCCTCTTTAAATTATCTTCAATGGTTTTCTTACAAGTTGTCATTTATGTATTGGCAGCAGAATCTACCTTGTACTGTTGAGTTGTAAGGCAACTTGAATATTAACACTGTAACACTGTACTGACACTGTAAAGTAAAAACCTAAAGCACAAGTTGATGCTCATCATAATAAGGGCATGAACATTTATTCCCAGATGCTGTTATCTTTTTGACCAAATTTTTATTAGAAATGCAGGATAAATACATTATCTATACTGATAAAACAATTTCGTCATGGTTGTGTTAGCTGCAATAAAAAAAGCTGATGTCTGCAGGGAACTTGTTTCGTCTCAAACTGAAAGACATACAGTTTACTTTGATATAAAGAGAAAAAATCTAATCAAAAATTATTTTTCTGTTGATGGACTAATCAACTAATTGTTGCAGCCCTAAATCAAATGCAATGCATTAGAATCACTATCTGTAATATATCTGCATGAGCATGTGCTATTTATTATCCCTGGCAGATGTTTAGGTTTATAGATATGTGGGTAAATTGTTTACGCCTCATAGGACAGAGCTATCAGTGGACTGGTACAAGGTAGATGCTGACACTAATAATCATTTATAACTATTTTAATAGTATGAACGCGGCTTAAAAGAATGTAAACTGGGTGGTGTGTCCATTTTTTTATAGAGTATGGACAAACTAAATACTGTGTGTGTCAGAGAAGGATTTGGTTTGTTTCAAAATAACACAAACATAAGTCACAGTCTGTATTTCAGATCCACTCAGAACCCTTAATGATTCCATACTTGCTGCTACTGCTGGTGCTGCCGCTGACTCTGTCTGCCTCTGCCTTGCTGGAGGTTTGTCTGGAGGCCTGCCGGTGTTTACGTTCACGGTGAGGCTTGCTGTGGTTGCTACTGTGGCTCTGTGGCTGGCTGTAGGCTTGACTGTCAGCCTCCAGCTTGTTCTGAGGCTGATGGATATCCTTATGAACTCCTCTGGGGGCATCTCCCATCCCTTGTCTGCACAGGTTTTCGTCATTATTGGTATACTGCTGGCGCTCCTCTTGGGCGATGTTCACATGGTTCTGCCTGCATGCCATCTTGGCGTTAGTGAGATCGGTGATGGGTAGCGGTTGCTCGTGGTGTCCTGTAGATACCAGAGGAGGCTTGATGGCGATGTTGTACCCAGGTGGAGCTGACGGTGCATTCCAAGAAAAAGGGTAGCTGCTGTAATCTTCGCTGCTCAATCCTGCCTCATGAAGAGCTCCTTCTCCCCGTGTCAGCCCGTACAGCTCGTCGTCTGGGTGCTCTGCCTGACGGGAGCGCACAATCTCACAGATGGTACCTATGCCCAGGTGAAGCATCTCCCATATGTTGAGTGCCAGACAGAGCAGGGAGACCGTGTACATGATCAGGAGGAAGATAGTTTTCTCAGTGGGCCTTGACACAAAGCAGTCCACATTGTGAGGGCAGGGCAGCTGTGAGCACACGTAGGTGGCTGGCACAGCAAATCCATATAGGACATACTGTCCACACAAGAAAGCCACCTCTAACAAGGAGCGGACCAAGAGCTGCAGGACATAAATGCGTAGCAGTCCATCCTCTTTGATACGTTGGCGCCCATCGTGGCGCACCTTGCCCTTCTCTTTTCCACCACCACTGTTTCCTTTTGCTGCTCCACCATCATCACTCTCTACCTCTGCCATTTCATAGATCATTGGGTCTTCCTCTTGGTCATCCTCAGCCTCTTCAATGCCCCTGTGCTGCCTTCTGCCAGCCATATAGTGCTTCTTGGGTTTCCTCTGGGAAAACCCCCTCACGCTGTCTGCCTGCTCCTCTGCATGAGCAATTTTGTTGACAGCGTAGCCCAGGTACATGACTGAAGGGGTGGCCACCAGAATGATTTGGAAAACCCAAAAGCGGACGTGTGAGAGTGGAGCGAAGGCGTCGTAGCAGACGTTCTCACAGCCCGGCTGGCCTGAGTTGCAGACAAACTTGCTCTGCTCATCATAGTAGATTGACTCACCACCTACTGCTGTCAACACAATGCGGAACACAATGAGGACAGTGAGCCAGATCTTGCCCACGAATGTAGAATGGTTGTGGATTTCTTCCAGCAGGCGAGTCAGGAAACTCCAACTCATGGTAGTGGCAGGGAAACTACAGTGAGAGGTAACATACACCTCCTGTTACTCCCCTGTGGAGAGAACAGAAATGATTAACCTCTGAAGGAAAGTATTCACATTAAAAGTAAATAATATTTGCCGTTTAAAAAGATAAAATATCTGCCCAGAACTTGGTAGAAGAAATAATTTTAGATGTGAGAGAAAAATCAAAAGAGTATTTATTAACACAGAGCAAATTTAAAAGTTTAATGCCATAATCTTCTGCTGTATTCACAAAGTATTTTAGCTTCAAGCACTTCTGTCTTTCCTACAGTATACATGGTTATCAAATAGTGCATTTCTCTACAATAACAACACGTTTATCGTCGATTCTTTTAATAGCTGTGCCCTAAACCTCACATCTAAACATACCCTTGGCATTAGTACACACAGGAAAGAGTAATGACAACGATGGAATGTCTAACCATAATTGCTATTGTTAACTGGATGTCCCTGATAGGCATTTTGCATCCTCTGTTCATCCAGATGTTCCACATACTAAAAACTTTGTCATCTGGTTTAAGAAATAAAAACTTTTTTGTGCTGGAAAATGACTATGAAAGCACTGAAACCATGAAGAAGAAATCAGCAAAATTACTTATTTAAGGTGTTATTAATATCTAGTACTGACTGCATCAATTATAAAAACATTATAATGATAATACATTTAATTATTTTAGGGTAATGGAGGAAGTAGTCCATATAAGGAGTAGTGGTGATACCATGGGTAGGAGGGGGTAATACATTACAGTAAATGTACAGTAAATTAAAGCTGTAAAACCTTTACTATCAGATTTTTATCAGCTGTAAATGAATGCGAATTAACTTCAAACATAACCACAATTTACTGCTAATGACACGAATTCACAGAAGAAAAATTGGAGTAAAGCCATTCACTGATTATCTATACTGGGAAGAGTGCATTAGTATAAGACATTAGCATTTGTATACTAATATATGACATTATCAGCTTCTTAACATTACGCGCCTAAGAAAGAAGATAAGTAGTGTATAAGTACTCATTAACACACATATAACTTCAATGATATTTCAAAGACATAGATTTTCACGTATAATGCAGACCAACAACAGCACGTTTATAATTAATGGATGGAACAAACAACAACAATAGATTTAAACACAATAGATTTAAACACGACTCAGCTCCATGCTAATACATTTCTTTGCACTGTAATTAACCACACGAGGCTGGTAAAGAGATGCTCGGAGGCAGCAGCACAGACAAAATATCTGAAAAGATGCCAAGAGTTAAATCACTCTATGATTGGAATTACGGCACAAAACATTTTTTCCTCTCAGTCGCATTTAGATGATAAAATCCTTCTTATCCTCTAGTGAACTAGACCACCTCATGCTGTATCCAACCCTGAAAGAACTCTGTTTAACCTGCAGACATCCATCTGCCCAAAACCTACACTGCAGACATCTCCGCGAGTCACTCATGGAAGAAGAAATCTAAAAGTTGAGACTGTTTGCATGTATGAGTTAAGAGGGTTTCTTAGGATATTTTATAAACCTACAACTGAGGGTCCTGCATGAATGTTTGTAGTGAGATGCACTTCACATCCATCTACCAACGGGGGACAGAGACTGAGGCAAACAAGGTGAGGTGATAAAGGAACAGCCTTGAGGTTGTACTGGGACTGTCATTGTATGAAGTCAATTATGTGATCATACTGTCTGGCAAAATACTAAAAAGTTTGTTTTGGTGTTTAGGGCTTAAATCAAAAAGCTATTCTTTCAGTCAACTTGTAGTTCTGATCTTAGTGTGACCACACTATTTGGCCAAATTAGGCCCTCAGGGGTGACCACCGCTTGATCACATGACAACTAATCAATTAGTCGATAGGAATACATTGAATACATTTTTGCTTTAGACCAAACAGACAAAATAAGGCATATGAATATATGTGGTGGGACACTTTTCACTATTTTCTACTATTTTGACATTTTATAAACTTAACTATTAATTACGTAATCGATAATTTAAAAAATTGTTAGCTGCTACCCTAATTTGTATTGATTTCTTGATTAAAAAATTGAGAATTCATTGTTTTTCAGGTAGATTTATTTTTCAGTATGCAAAACTCTGGCAAAACTCTACTGGGCTCTCCACACTTTCATTGACGCCATGCCACTGAAAATTCCTCTTACTGACATAATGGGCATACTGACACACTGTCAGATTGAGTCACTGTGACATTTTATTACAAAAAAAAAACCTCCTATGAAACCAGGTCCAGCTGCTGTTAACGTGATTCCTCATGTCAGTCTCTATAAAGAAAAAAATAAGTCCAGACTGTCTCATTAAGAGTCACATGCCCTCTGAAACTGCACATCTGGCCATGTTATGTAATTACTATTTGGACGCCCAGTAGCACAGCTATCAACACCCAAACACAAGTCTCGCGGATGGCAGGAACCTGGGAAGAAACTCATCAGCAAAGCAGAATGTGAATAAGGATGCACATGTGTGTCCATAAGCACGGGGGTGATTTGATGTCTGCCAACTGCAAACTTTACAGGCTGGGTCTTATTTTCAAAATTTGGTGGGTTATTCCTGTTTGTCATGATAACATTTCACTCACCAACACAATGGACAGCACTAGGAGGGGACAAGTAAGTAGTCAGACAATCTTACAACATAGCCATACTTGCTTTGAAGGGAAAAAAGAGCATCATCCTTGATCTTAGATGAACATTGTGAATTGTGAATTTCCCCATTGTGGGACAAATAAAGGTTTATCTTATCTTATCTTAACATATTTTACCTAAACCACTGAATGCAGCACTAAGTGGACCAGAAAAGAAACCCTATAGAACCTACAAAATTTAATTCAATTTATTCCTTGCAAAATAAACTTCCTGATCTCAAAATGTAGGAACAGCTCAACAGCCCAAGTTGCTCGTAGTGCCACATCGAATGCCTGAAGGTGATACAGTGCATTTTCCCCAGATGTCTCCCAGCCCCAGACCAACAGCCTCCAGTTTCCTACAGTGCCAGTAAAAGAACTATTTGAGGAGTGTAACTTTAAAGAGCAGACAGCCTTGTACATTCCTATCTAAGAAGGCTTCATGCTGTGAATGTGAAGGTTTGTGGTTTCCTTCAAAGTAGTTAAAGTGATGCTCCACCCAAGATCTATCTTTTGAGTATGAAACACTGACCCGCTTTTAACTTGAAAGGCAACTGTAAAAAGTTTGTAGTTTGCTGACAGTGCACTTGCTTTTTTAAGTATATTTTGAGGGGTATTTTTTCCTTGATTAGAGACATACTATACACTAGAACGCTGATGGGAATAAAGGGAAATGAGAGGAGGGAATGACATGCAACAAAGGTCTGCAGCTTGACTCAAACCAGGTATGCTGCAACCACATGTTCAGCATCTTAAATGCAACAAACACCTGCCATGTCATATTAAGATGGTGCCAGTATGTAAGCTTGCATATAAAAGATTGGTGCAAGTGTTTAGACGTGCATCATACACCATCTCTAGGCCAACACGGTGCTCCAAGACTGGACTTCGTATACATAAATCAGAGCAAGTATAAGTTAACTACAACTTTGCCGTTGTGCAGATGAAGAGAGGGGAACAACAATGAAATGGTAATAACTAGCAGACCTGAGTCTTGTGTTTTGCCTCTTGAGGAAGTAGCTGATTCCGTGTTGTGCCCAGGAGCCAATCAGTCAACCGCAGTAGGAATTCAGCCACAAACAAGCCGGAGGCAGGACTGTCTGTCTCGCCATTAAGCATTAAAATAAATAGTTAAATAACACATACTATTGACAAAAAAATAAAAATAAAGATCAACTAACAATCTGCCCTGAACAAATGCTACAACAAACTGTAATTCCCTTAACTTTAGTGTCAGCATCTCCCATCACTCGACACCCAGACATGGAGCCCACAGGGCTCAGGGACCATCTCCTCAAAGATGTCAAACCACACACTGAAGACGCAGTATGTACAACATAACGTTATGTAGACACAAGCCTCTGGCCTGGAGAGCTAATTTGTCATGTTGAAGAAGCCAATACATGTACGCTCTACTTACATAAGTCATCAATCATCCAGCTTAAAGAGATGGGAATTACCCAGTATTACTATACGATCTGGAGAATTAGTGCCTTGCACAAGGGCATCGAAATCATCTTCTCATGATAATTACTTTGCTCTTTACATTGAGAAACCTACTTTGTCTTACCTTGAAGTTTCACCATTATTTTACTATGAAAGTAAATACAATCCATCAACTACATTGTGCCTCCTCTGCTAAATTTTATTTCAATATTAGTGTATCTTTGTTTTGACATTATGAGCAAACTATAACAGATTCTAGGTTTCTTCTGTTTATTCATAACAAATTAGTTTTTAACATAATCTTACATTGAAAACTGAATGGACATAAGCATAAAAAAAAACAAGATAAGCATTTCTGGACATAATACTGCTAACACTTATTTTACATCAACTGGCAATAGTCCTGCTACTCCTCCTCTTTCTTCTTCACTACTACAACTGAAACTTAGGTGTTTTTTCAGCACAGGGTCTAATGAATTTAAAATATATGTATTTTTGCATTTTAGAGGTCAATCTTATTACCTGTTTTTGTTATATCCGTCCTATCCTTGTTTTCCTGGTCAGAATTCAGAGATATTTCAAACCCCATGTGCCTGCAAAGTGAACAGAGATAAGACCAGAAAACACAGGTTTAATCAAATTCCACATTACTGAACAGGACAATTGTTAATGGACAGTTTCATTGTGATTTTCAGTAACAGATGTATGTAAATATTTCTGTTCATGTTTGAACTCATTAAGCATCACTTTATATCTCTGCTTTGCCTCTAGTGTGAAATCTAAAATGAGAAAGAGACAAACTGAACATGACAATTAATATTGTCAAGTTTAAGTCTATAAATTCTTTAGATCACTAATCTCTCTAATTTCCTGCTAAAAAATACTGTACAATAAAGGTTGCACAGCTTTTTCCAAATCAAATAAAAAAAGAAAATCATGCACAACCATAGATCCAGATCAATATAGACAGAATTTGTGATGTATTTGGTTAAATTCAGTTTAATAAGTAATAAATAAATAAACAATTATAACTTATTTCTGTACTTCTTATTTGATTGGTACTTTAAAGAATAGTCAATTAATCAATTGGACAAGTAAATAATCATCAGTAATTTTGATAATAGATTTAAATCAGTTAGTTAATTATAAATAATTATTCAAAATTCAGTTGGTTTCAGTTTTTTAAATGTGAAACTTTGCTGCTTTTCTTGGTTTTATATCTTTGTTAACTTTGCTTGCTAATTGAATATATATGGGAAAACAAGCTATTTAAGTTGGACACCAGGAAACTGTGAAGTTATTTGGCACATTTTCGGAAAATTTCATAAACGAAACTACTTTTTAAATTAAAGATATTTGGATTTGAATATGTTGGATGCTAACAAATTTGGCTAACATGAATATTCTAGGAAAACCTTCAGAAAGTTTACTGAGAAAGTTTTTTGTTGTTTTAACATTACCAAAACTATGTTGAATTATTCCTATTAATGTCTATTAATTATTACTCAATAATTTGTAATGTTAGAGTAACTTGCTTGTAAAACATAACATTAACAGACAAATCTAATCTGTAACTGAAAATCCTAGCTAACGTAACTAGCTAAATTAGCTAACGTTAATCTAGCACGCTAGCTTGTTTTAATCATAAAAATAAATCACAATAAAAAGACAAATCTCATCCTATCTTTACTACCTTTTCTTTTCCTTATAATCTCCTCGTATTTTCTCCTCTAACATACTCTCCCAGGCGACAGGAGACCGACATATATCCACCTACCTCCTGCGTGAACTCAGCGCCGCATCCTTCACCTTTTCACGCACATTTAGCGTCGCTGCCTCAGCCAGAAAACTGGATGAACGTGAACGCCTCACAAATCAACCGGCAAGAAACGGAAAATCCGCTCAGGACAAACAAGAACCTTCATCGCCGAATGAGAGAAAAAGGTCCGATTTTGATTAAGTTCACTCAGTCAAAGTTTGAAATGAGTGAACTGCTTGTTAATTTTGAGTGTTAAATTGACTTTCCGTCCCTGCGACTGAAGTGTGGTGGGAGAGAGTTTGATTGTATGAGCGGAGGAAGACAAATGTAGTGGTGCAAAGCAAGGAGGGGCTTGTGTGTGTGTGTGTGTGTGTGTGTGTGTGTGTGTGTGTGTGTGTGTGTGAAAGACAGAGGCTAAGTCAAGCATCACAAAGCACTTTTACTTATTGACACTGGCACAAAATAACTCTTCATTCTTCATTGTGCAAATTCATAACTTTCTGTGCATGATTGCATCTAATTCATACAAATTATGGGCCCTTCTGCTGTGATTTGACTCTATGTGAATAAAAATGCATGAAGTTGAAAGAAAAATATTTTATGTAAGTATTGTCATAGTCAAATATAGGTGAACTATGACCTCCAGCCCATGTCACATTTACATTTGTTTCTCACTTCATCACTGAGCATAACTGCATTGAAACGCCAAAGAAGTCTTAATCGTGTGGGAAATACCAGTTCAACTGGTAAAAACATTGCACAAGCACAGACCATTCTTCTGTCGTCACATATTTTCTAAGGTTATGACCTATTTCCTGCATCCTTGTCTGTCTGTCATCAAGGACACGAGGGACATTATCTAGTGACAAGTGAGGGCTTTGTCTTTAAATGACAGACATCTTCACTCCACACAGGTGCTGCCTTATCAACAATGTACAGAGATGCTTTACCAAAGGTTTAGTGTGTCAAAAATGTGGTTATGATCATGTCGATAATCCTACACCTACATCATCTAGTTTCATTGAAAAGTCCCTTCTAGTTCTGGCTGCACAAACTCAAGGGCACAGACACATATATCTACCACATTGTTGTCTTTACACAGAGTCTGAGACTGAACAGACACCACCAGTTTGTTTGATCTTCTTCCATCAGGCTTTGGATCTAAGTCGTGGATCCGTAAAGTTTTGTCAGGAGCTTTTTTATCTTCTGCTATCAAGTCCTCAACAAGCTGCCTTAAAGGTGCGCTCCATGAATTTTTACACAAAAGGTCATTTAACTCGTCATGGAGAAGACTGCTCAGCCTGTAAAAAGAGCTGTGTAATGTCATCTGTACCCTGATGATATGATCAGCATGTGTGCAAACTGAGGGCATGTAGTTTAAAGATGCTATCTAGTTGTATTGCAGGAAATAATAGGACCAGGAGTTTTTGACCCGCACCAAAGATGCTCTATAACAAAAGATAACGTATTACAAGGTGTACCAAAGTGGGTGCAGTTGAAAGTGTGATGTCAAAACAATACAACACTAGATAAAGCATAAATTTAGTGGTTGCATCATATTTTCTTGCTTGTTTTTATTTGCTAACTTAATACGCTCAATATTGTTATAGAGCATCTTTTGAAGAGATATCTGTGTTGCCAGATCTCATGAAGGGGTGTTGCTGAGACAGACAGGTCTGAAACAACGTTAACTTTATCCTGATTTTTTCTTTGGTGACTATAAGGCGAAACAATCAGTGATAATCTGTGCTCACTTTCACTTGTCTCATTGGAGTGAATAGGTGAAACCCATGTGACACAGATACAGGAAATGACTCTAAGTGTCTTTTCTGAACCATCTCTGCCCATGTTATTGACAAAGAAGTACTCTTCCATCACTTAGTATTCTAACTTTCTGTCTACTCTGGATGTGGGAATATGTGACATTATGTCATTGACATCTTCCGCCCGGCATTTTAGCAAGTATCTGACCAGTTTTATAATATAAAGTGCAGCTTGAAGGACTGACAGAGCTGGACGAACATGAGAGACTTTCTTCTACAGCAGTTTGAGTCTGACAAACATCAACAGCTTAAGTTCTCCTGCTTGGCGCCAGCAGAGGTTGTTGGAGAGTGGCCTTTCAAAATGTACGCTAATACAAATACCTTCATCCAGAACACAGTGCATACTGGAGACTCATTTGGTTTGTTATTCTATTACACACTGTCCAGTTTTCAACGACATGGGCTTTTTATTCCAAATTATATCATCATCATTGTATTAACTTCATCATACTGACAAGTCAGCATCAGAGCTCTATCTGTGGTGGATCTGACCGTATGACCTCCTCATAAATGTGGACGTGTATTTCCAACTTTGAGACATGTGTGATAAACTGTGTGAACCGTTCAGAACTCTGAACTTCTTACATGTATTAATTCAAGTTGGCAATTGCAACCAGAAGTTAAAGGGCATCACTCAAAATGGAACCAGGCCAGTAAATGAAAAGTTGGGATATCTTGGCCTCTCTTTCTTTAAATTTGGAAAATGCGTTTCAAAATCTGTCTCTTACAAGTACCTTAACCTCATGTAAGAGTGATGCTAAATTGCTAGATTACCCCTTTTATAACATCATGGACTACCTCTGCCTAACACATTTGGTTCTGATCATTTCTAACTAAAGTATTTTATTCTATCACACTGCATGGCCTTTGTTCATTTTCCCCCAACTGCCACAGTTTCAGCAGATAACTCATGAATACATGAAAGTTTATTTTGTGTTATTCATCATCCCCAAGGACATACCAATACAATTCAGACATTGTTTTTTTTTCTGTGGCCAATGACCTACAAACAAAGGAATCTTAGTTTTATCACCATCATATATCTCAAGGACATAGACAAACATCAGCTCAGGCAGCCCACACTTCCTTCTCCTTTCCATCTCCATTTGTTGCTGTTTCTGCCACAGCTCAAAGCTATTAGCTTGACATTTGGCCAGCATTGTGTTCCTAAACTATCAGCAGAAGAATCAAACACAGAGGAGTGGAAACACTTGCAACCCTAATCATCCTGATAGCGTTTTGGCATCGGAAGTCCACATCCTAATTCAGTGACCTCTTACAAGGCTCAAAGTCCCTTAACTGAGTTATCTTTCACCTCGGAAGGAGAAATTGAATGGAGAAAAATCAATGAGGGTATCAATAAAAGCAATCATTGGATAGTCCTGCCAATTCAAAGCATTGGAACGGTTAAGTGTCTTCTGTTTTTGCTGGAGTGAAGGGCTGTATCAGCTGGTATGTGGATATCGACCTGGAGGTCCAACAGGAGGCGACGAGGCTGTCATTGACGAGTTCAAGATCCTCAAATACCATTTGTCATCATGCTCCACAGATTGATGTTAAGTGGGTTTTCTATCCATTCACTTATCTCTGGAGGTCATTGAAAATTGGCTTGGACGGCAAGTTATCTTTCAGCAATTTAATCATAATAGACACAGCATGTACTCTTTGCCTAACAATGTCAGCCTCAATATGACCTAAATTGAAGGATCGATTCTGGTAGGACCAATTGAGCTGAGAGTTGCAAAAGTCCAGAGTTAACAGAGAGGTTGTCCAAAGAGTGATAGCTAAATAATATTGGAAAAAGAAGTAACAAAAGCAAAGTAACAAGTGTTTTGCACAGTCAGTTTTATGTGCTGGTGACTTTATCATTAGGGGTCCTGGACTGACAACAGAAGATATAATGGCAGACAACAACAATGACATGAAATCAGCCCAAGGGACAGAGTGACAGAATGAATCAGAGAGAAGGAATCAGATGCAGAGAGAGAACAATGTAGATTGGAAGCAAAGACAGACACATGAAATGTCTTTATCTGACCTGACAGAAGTCAAAGTAGAAAAGAAGAAGGGCAGTATCAGGGGAAGAGATGAAATGTGGGTAACAAGGTTATGATAGGTGAAAGAAAATGGACTGAATTTCACACAAGCAAGAAAGCTGAATCAACAAAAGACTCAGCTGACTTCAGCAGCATCTCAAACTCACATGATGACATGGAGCACAAACACCACATGTCATCATGGTTACCACAGCCTTGAGCCTTTGCTGTCATATTGTCTGAGAGTTGTTTCATGAATTCACATCAGCACAACTGTTTACGCCAAAGGAGGCCTCATCTGTTGTCATGTGGTTTTTCTTATTTATCTAGTGCAACACAACCCGCTGTTTGTGTGAATGTCTGGTGACAAAAGCGTCTTACTGCACAGGTCCCTCTTAAGCAGATATATTGACTTGGCGCCATCTTGTGGTCAGGTGTTGCAAACTGAAGTTCGGCACATGTTCCCAACCTTTATGGCTCAACACCTCTTAAAACAAACCAACATCTACTTACAACCCCTTGTCACAGGTTATGACCTTAGTGTTCATCTCACAAGATTTTAGAGGCATGAGGAGCTGAAAGTATTGATTTTTTCTTTTACTGACTTGATTTTATTTAATCGTAGTGCTGAATTGTTTTAATATTTTTCCCATGTAAAGCACTTTGTAACTTTGCTTTGAGGTATGACACTGATTATATAACAATAATTTGACCCTGATCAAGAATAGGCTCTATCTTAGGACTAAATAATGTGTATAAAATGTTTATAAAGCAGCTGAAACACTGCTTTAAAAACTGTAGTGGGAACAACATCACACAGAGGCACATGCTAGATTTCATTAGACATACAAAATCCAGTTAAGACTAAGGTGGTTCAAGTGTCTGAATTGAGCACAAACTGCTAAAAACAACCTCTAATTCAAAAATGGTGACAGTCATTTTAGAGCTTCACTCATTAACCTGCACATTTTTGTGGCTTTTACCTCAAAGACGACCCAACAAATATTTCATCTATCATCTTCGCCTCTCCCTTTTTCGACTTGAAGGCCAAATAGACTAAATTAAATCACAAATCAGTCAGAAACATTTTGACTCGTGTAGCCTCGAGCTGCTACCCTCAGACGGAAACTTGTACAAACTTGGAGTCTTCAGCCACAACTAAACTTTTTCCACATTCATAATACGACTCCACACGACCTCTAAACAGACTTTGATGTGTAAAATCAGTGGCCTTCTCCTTTAGTGTAGCCGCATGCCCCCTTTCTACATCCACTGAAGGTCACTGTTCTGGCCATGGGGGTTGGCACATGTTTATTCATCTCATCTCTAATGTCTTCTCATATCATCACAGCTCAGTGCTGCTGTCCATCTTTCCTCTCCTCCCTCCATCCTGCTGACTCTTTTTCCAGTGACCTCCACTTCTCTGTCTGCGCTCTCACCCACTCTCCTATAATCCGGCCCTTCTGTCTTCACTTTGACCTCCGGCTGTCTGAAGTCCTGCAAGTTGAGAAAGTGGTTTGGATGACTCCTCTCACTCCGGGTCTCTTCTGTCCTCCTCTGTCTGCTTCTGGCTCCGCTGCTAAATCAACATGTCGCCTACTTTGAGAGGACACATTGCATCATGTGAGGCTTCTTGTCTCTTCTAATTGACATTGTCTCTCCCAAAACATTGGCTTAAAACGAGTGACATCAACAAATACATACAAGTATAACTAAATAAACTACATTTTTTGGACCAAACAATGATCCTTTCTACTGAGACTTTAAAAACTCATGCTGTCTTTCTCCCTATACTACATATCCCGCACTATTTTCAAGATTTCAAGATTATATTCTATTCGATAATTCTTGACCTTAGAAACAGCTGCTGACAAAACATACTGATATGCTCAATCTGAAACGACTCAATCTCCATCTCAGTTTCCCACAGTCCAAGGCGATGTCCTCAAATGTCTTGTTTTTTCCTACCAACACCCAAATACATTGTTTTTCACATTGAAGCAGAGAAAAGCAGCAAATATTAAATATTTGCAGCATTTTTGCTTTAGAAAATTGCTTCAATGATTAATTGATGATCAAAATAGTTTATAGTTTATTTTTCTGCTGATTAAATAATCTACTAACTTCAGCTCTAATATATATATATTTTGTTACCACGTATATAATAATTAATATTTAAAAGCGCATATATGAAAAAATAAATATGGCTCATCCTTAAAGTATTTAAAGAAATTGGCATTTCTCTGAAAATTGGGTAAAACCAATGCAGATGGTGTGATCGAAAGCTCCATAACAGCTACTAAACGGACTTTGAGGTGTGATTGTTTTGTCATAATGATTCTACAAAACCAGCTAATAAGTTTTAATGAGCCAAACTGAACCTTAAAAACTAAATTTGTCGTAGTTTATAGTCACGGCTGTGAAACACACAACAGAAACAGATTAATCAGATAATGGCTTTATATTCCTGTTACACTGATGCAATACACACATAAGTTTTGATTAAAACACACACACTGAAGTTACAGCAAATCACAAAAAAGAAAAGTAGCATAATAGTCCTAACAACACATAATTTTATTTGGTTGTGATGCCATACCATTTTTAAAATGTCATTAAAAATACTATAGTTTGGTGATCTGGGGTCAATTCCCTGAAAATGTCAAGTTTTTCTTTTGTTAACCTTAAATCTCTTTTTACATCATATCAAGTAAACAGCATTGAATTATTGCACAAAGGTCCATGGATGTTTTACAGGTACACAGACAGTTGAAGCAAATGAAAACACTCCTACCTGAAGGAGTGAAGCTCACAGAATTTTAGTCTCATAATCACAAAGCATTCATGTATTAAGTTTTGATCATAAAGAAATCCAGGATCAAACTCCAGCTGCGTTGATTACATCTCATAAACATCTGTACTCTTGAATCATACACTTTGTTCTTAGAGCAGCAAGTTCTTATCAACTTTTATTATTATGTTTGCTTGATAACACTTTCTTCTCTACTCCCTGAGAAACTAAAACACTGGTAAAAGGACATTTCCAGCACTTCACAGCATAATATTGTTTTTTTTAAGGCTAATCAATTAACAAACTTCTCTGTTATACTGCTTTTCATCAGCACCTGAACTTTCTTATTGTTAACTGTAATGGCTTGAAAAAGATGTGCAGTAGCTTATATGGATATGGATTAAATAGTTAAAATACAAAATGAATGCAAACACTCAATTATTCAAACTACCTCTGGACTAAAGTTACTAGACAGGATCAGTATCAGCGAGTGTTTGCCCATGCACACTAACGTGAAAGCTTATTGGATGGAAAAACAAAAAACGAAAAGACGTATTTCACATATTTCCTGAATTTAAACAAAATATTAATGTCCCTGTAAACCATCTCCACGAATGCAAGTGCTCCTTATAGATATTTCTAAAGATATTTTCGAGTCCCTGTCATGAATTTAGTGAGGCAAAATGAGGTTACATGTTGAGTTAATTATGCTAAAAAGGCTGATCATCATTCACTCATAACACTTCAGTTTACTGGGGATACATTCAAACATAAAGAAGTTACTGGACTTTTAAGAGGATATAAATCATCCCTAACCTAAACAGAAAGCTTTTATCTATACTATTATTCAAGGAGAGTTTTAATAGGGTACAAATACATTGAGTGCTCATGACGACACAAATACAATTTATAATCTTCAGCTGGTACTTTGTCTTTCATTCGTCCAGCATTAGAGGGTATAATGTTGGGCCAAAGTGCAGGCGTATGGCTACAACGTTCCCTTTGGATCTCATGCTGGTGTAGATTACTGTTGTGTAATCAAGCCCTAGATAAGGTATCAGCCATGACTGGTGGAGAGAGCACAGGTACTGTCACCTTATCCCTGTTCTATGCCGTCCTTGTCCCTGCCCGACACGACATGTGTGGTCTTTTGTCCCAGGTAGCGCTATAACACCCGATCCTATTTTATGTGTCCATCGTCGAGTTGGTGTCAAGTGTTTTAAAAAAGAAGCCTGTCGACACGTAGACCACGCCAAGAAGGGAACAGCTTCAAGATGTTGCTCTCCGTCACTAAAATCTCTACATTCTTATTGTACTTGTGATACAAAATTTCACAACTGAGATTGCTCAAAAATGTCAAGATACACTGAGGTGATCAAATGTAAAGTAAATGACATTCACATTGAAGAGGATGGTGTGTTGAATGAGCCGGCTGCATTGGATTTAGTTCACTCCGGAGAACACTAGACACAACTTTGGTTAAAATCTTCAGCATTTTGATCAGACTCCAAAACCAGAACTTAGTGCATCATCAATACTGCATATCTCCATTATTGATCGTGATAACCTTGACCAGTGAGCTTGTTTTTTTGCATTTCAAAGGGCGTCAAGTTCTAATACTGCACACACACTTAAAACCTGTCAGTTAAGATGGTAGTAGTCTTTTACACCAGGCTGGTATTAAAGGAATAGTTCGACATTTTGGGAAATGTGCTTTCTTGCAGAGAGTTAGACGAGAAGACTCCACTTGCTTGTCTGTATGATTAATATACTGCTGGCTATCTTAGCTTAGCATAAAGAGTGGAAACAAAGGGGAACAGCTAGCCTGGCTCTGTCCAAAGGTTAAAAATCCACTTTTCAGCACTCACCAATTAACAGATTATATCTTTATGCTCAGCTAAGATAACTGGCTGCTGGCTCCAGCTACACATTTACAGTCAAGACATCCCAGTGGCATTTCCTTATCCACTCTCCACAAAACAAGTGTATTTCCAAAAACTGTTCTTTTAAAACAGGTGATTCAAATAGATCCACACTGTTTGAAAAATCTTTACAGGTTGTACCAAGTGTGTAAAATCATGCATATCCTGCTGCTCAACAGGACAGGGGTCGGTGCACTTTTACTATATTTGCCCCTCTCTTTCACTCTGTCTTTCACACACAGACACACACACTGATCTCATCTCTCCTCCATTATTTTCTTCAGGCAGTCCACTATGTCCTCACCGCTGGTCCAAGGAACTACGTTTGCCTTGAATTTGTCTGCCTGGGATTGCAGCAGCCTGTGCATGGGGAAGTCCCTCCTGGGGAAGGCTGTGTCCCGGGGCCCCAGAGCCAGAGAGGGACAAACATCATTGGCCCCATCTCCAATGTAAAATACCCTCTGGAAGGGAGCACCGTCTCGCTCCTTTTGTCGCCCTGCCAGATACTCCCGAAGTATCACCTGCTTGCACATGTTATCAGGACAACAGGAGCACGAGTGGGAGTGGAAAGGGAGCAGCAGGAGTCGGCCGGTGGCGTCAAAGCTGGACGGGTTTGTGAAAATCTTCCTGAAAAGGTGACGCACCCCGGCTTTCTCCAGCCACGTCTCGATGAAGTACATGTTGGCGTCGGAGACCACCGCCAGCTCAAAGTCCTGCTGGTGGCTCTGCAGATACTGGAGGAGTTTGAGGAGGCCGGGCGTGGGTGGGATCTTCTCCACCGCTGATTGAATGGAGTCCTTGGACACACCCTGCTCCGCCATGTACACCAAGACCTTCTGCATGTGCTCGTTGTAGTGCCCCTCCCTGTAGCTGTTCTTCAGCCAGTCGGGAAGCTTTTGTCCAGGCAGAGCTCGCACCACGGCGTCATCACTGCTCTCATTGATGATGGTCTCGTCGAAGTCGAACAGCACCAAAAAGTGCTGTCGCTGTGGCGCCACACGGGTGAGGTTGGATGGAGCTGTCATCTTTAGTGAGTGGAGGAAATGGTGAGTGGTCCCTCTCTAAGAAAAGGAGATGGGGGGGGGATGAAAGACTGTCAATTTTTCTCTGTCAAGGACAATTCTGAAGAGCACTCTAATGTTTTATTGCTAAAAATAAAATGTCAATGGCAGGACGCCAGTTTGACATCACACTGTGTCCAGGGTTCAATTAAACTGCAGCACCGAACCACTCAGGACTGAGGAAACATCAAAATGTATAAATGCTCTTAATTAGGCCATCAGCTGTAGGAGAGACACATGTTTACAAGAGGAAAGGGAGGGAGCAGAGTTTAAATTAAACAACACATAAACAGGATGTTCATCATACTGAGTGAAAGAAAACAACCTTGAAGTTTTTGTTTAAATCACTGGCCTCTCATATGCAACATATAGTCAGGCATTTCCTCATCTCAGCCCTCCACACAGACATTCCTTCATTCCTTTAGGAGCGAGGGGGGAAAAAAACATACATTTATTTCCACATGTCAGATCTCAGACCAGAGCCATATTTACATAGCCCATATATCTGCAGCACAAGGCTTTCACTGTTGTTGGCATGTGGTAACTTGAGTGAAGAGAGCTGTGACTACATACCTTCACCATAAGTGGAACAAATGGGAGTGGTTACGACGGACCAGCAGTGGTGAGACGTACCAAAGTAAATCTACTCAATTACTGTATAATTACAATTACTTCTTATGTTGTATTTTCTTTTTATGCTATTTTACACTTCCTGCATCGATTTGACAACTATACTGCACTACAGCCAAACCTTTGACTTTTAGATTTTTTTTAAATGAAAAGATATTACACCATAAAACAGAAGCAAAATCCAAACTTGAGTGGCTGCACTGAAGCTAATTAAACCACTTTGTCTCCTGTGACTGAAAACTGAATTTCAGTGGTGCAACATCTTCGTAATTAAGTTAGTTTCGCTTCAAAAACAAGGCATTAGCTGAATCTATAACAAAGGGAGATAACAGGTAAGACCAGATAAGCTCCAATTAAAGGGTAACTTATCTCAATTAGCAGAGTAGATAATAATGTTAATGATGATGTGGATAAACTTCTTCAAAATCATGAAATAAAATATTTGAATGTATTTAACTAAAAATTATTCCATGAAACAATCTCATTAGTTCAATGGACAAGAAGCAAGAAATGTTTTGCTTGCAGATACTGTGATTTTCCAAATACAGATGTAATGTCTGTAACGATGGTTAATAATCAGCCTAAAATTATTCAAACCATATATATATAGATATTTTTCACAACTTCACTTTCTGTAGTTACAGCTCTCTCTCTGTATATATGTCGATGTGGACTAGAATTCACATACAAAACACGATTGCCCTATAAAATAAGATGCATTATTTTAGATTACAGCGCCTAAAAGTTTATAAAGGAGCTAAAATCAACTCGACCAAATACAAGAGTTAATGATATTTACACATCAGCATTAGTATGCTATGATAAAACACTGGTATAATGAGTGCTCTGTCGCTGATGCTTAAGTGTACTTTGATGATGATATGTACTTTGGCCTGTAAGTGATTAATCTTTTACAGTGTCTCTACTTTACTTGTGGGAGGTCAAGGTCTAAGTGGGCTACTTCTTCTCCCACTGGATACAAGTTGTATGTATGTATAGCACAAAATGCAGATGCAATACAATGTAATAATAATAGAGAAAGAAATGCACTAAGAGATTATGATTTAAGAAGGTCATGTGCCAGAATAGCCATGTCCAGTATTTAACAGGCTGCTTGCACAAGGTGTGTAAATCCACACACTGTTGTAGCAGAGGGCACAGAGTTCACTCCTTATTACCAGACTAATCTAGATTAAAACTTGGTGCCAAATCATTAAACTGACCCAAAACACTTTGAATAGGACATAATCAAAATACAGCAATTGTTCCTACTGTATGTGATCATATATTTTGAAATATCAAAAAACAACAACATATGTATTAGACCCTTAATGTGTGTGTTTTATTATGATATTCTGGGTTTTTGCAGGGAACCTTGATGCAATGCATTCACACCATGTTTTTGAGACAATGTCAGCTCATTGACAGTGGAGCTCAGTGTCCTGCAGCTCTGCAGGTTGACGCATTGTGCCCAACAGAGCCTGGGCTGCAGCTCCATTATTAATAGAGCATATTTACACACCGAGATATCTAATTATAGGAGGAGAGCTATTCCTGTCTGAGAGGTGACCACTGAAAGTCATTAGTGTCAGGAGTCATTAGGCTCACCGGCTGTGTGTGAGCTGCACAAACATTCAAATCATGCATGGAGCAAAACCATAATAAAAGACAGTGTGTGCAGGGTAAGAGAGAAAAATCAGGCCTACCGGTGGTGGGCATACAGGCGGGGACGGTAGTCGAGGTCCCCGGCTCCGGCGACCGCATCCCAGTGACGAGGCACGGTTTTTTAAAGGAGACTCCCACCGCAGCTCACAGGCTTTATTCCCATTTAAAGACACGCAGTCAAGTCAGACGGTGTAAACAAAGCGCATCCGCCGCGACCCTTCAAATTAAAAGCGCCGGAGAGAAACGTTCTTTTCATTCATGTTTTAGAAAGAGCGCAAATTCGAGGTACTTGAGTATTTCTATTTTATGCAACTTTGTTTTTTTTTTTAAAAACTGTTTTACTCTTTTACATTTGTCTGACAGCTTTGTAGCGTTTCCAGATTACAATTTTTCATACAGGTCATGTCCAGTGAAAACCATATATCTCCAAACTGATTTTGAATTTATATGTTTCTGATAAGCTGAAGGATCAAGTGGCCTTTTATTGGCCTCTTTTTATGATAAATTATTTACAGTCCTTCTTGGATTTGCTGTAAAATGTATGGTCACAAAGCTGAACTCATGAAAAATTGACTTTTTTTTTTTTTGCAGTAACAACAAATCACCTGATGCTAAATTAAAGGTGAGATATGACCAGTGATGGACTGGCAATTCAGCTGTTGTATTGAATTGTAATAGATTGCACAGGTTTACATGGAACATGGAAAACATTTTATTTATCTTTCATCTAAATTTCAGTAATTTTAGTAGTAAGTCTAGTTTTGATTACCATGCTTTCACATAGTCAACAGATTAAATATTTATATCATGGTCAACATTCAATATGGCACAAACAGAGCTGCAAAACACTCAGGTACAAAAGCACATTTTTTGAGACTTGAAGCGTATATAGATGTGTTACTATACTTTACTTGTTAACTTCTGCATATCAAAAACTTCAATAAATATTCATCATCATTATCATTATTGTTATTATTTGCAAACAAGATGCTTCTAGCTATGTTATTTCCCTCTGGACACATTTGGAGCAAGGCCTTTCCCTCTCTGTAATTGGACACCATAATTCAGCAGCAGTCATGTAACTACACCATAATGTACAGTGCTGTATGTTGTCTGGTGAATTTGTATTCAAAGTGCAATTCAGGCAACAATATTAACAGCCCGCTAATAACAGACTTTCAAACAGCTGTTACACTGTGGTAGAGACACGAGCTGCCACTTCGTTGTGAGCTGTAAATGTCCATCTAAAAATACATGGAGGCATTTCTGTGGGCCTGAGTCAGCTGCAGCTACAAGTACAGGACTGTCATCCGCTGTGGACAGCTGAGGGTTAAACAAAGGACATCCTCCAATTTCCCAAGACCGTGTAAAGTATCTGGTTTACAAAGGGCTGGACAAACTCTTAGTGAGGTAAGAACAAGATAAAGACCTGGAGTAACATTCCCTGCTGATAGAGACAGGGGATGATAAGCATAATGTTATCACTGTATCAGAGCATCTCAGCCTCTCCACCCTTTATATACACATGAGCGCATCATCTTTTAGTACAGTGTTCACAGTTTATGGCACATGTGCTTTTGATCTTTGCACATAATGTCAGTAAAACTCTATATGATCTTTCACTAGGCAAAGATTTGTTCTCTTTAATTTTTGAAAACATACAAAAAAATATATATCTTAAAAAATGTTAAGAATAAAACTCAAAAATCAAGATGACTTTTTCCCCCCTGGCATTTAAAATGTCTAATTTAAAATGAGCAAAAAGACAAAAACTCGACTAAAAGATTCTGACTTAAAAAAACAAACAGAGCCAGAACATATGCACATTAAATTTGGCAACTTGCCATTTGAACAAAAAAGCTTTAAATTAATGATTAACTGCAGAAGTCATGCTTTAAATGCTGCTTTAAATTAAAGCTGCTTTCTGAGAGGTGAGTTAATAAGGTGTCATTTTCATAGCAGGCTTATTATTATGACTGAAAGCCTCTTTTATGTCCAATGGGGAGAACCTCATCAAACATGCACGTCACTTCTAACTACATTGACTGGTGATATCTAATCAATCCTGAAACTGTGTTAAAAAATTAGCTGGATGAGCATTAACACAGTATTAGACTGGATGAGCTAAGCCACATTTGAAGAAAGGGGCCCTGGTCATCAAAATCCCATCATCAGCCACCCATGCCCATGAGATGTTCGTGGGAACTTCCTCACAAGTCTCTGGACAGAACAGGAAGCTGAATCAGAGACGTGTGAGCTGAAGAAACGCAGACATGTTTAGTCTAGACGGGCCTGTGACCAAATAGCCGAGTCCAAATTACCACCGCTCATTCTTTAAATGCCACTTTTAATCATCTGCATCCTGTTTTGTTTCTTTAAGGTCAAAGGTAACATTGATTACTACTCTGTGATAACTGATGCTATGAAGTAAATGAGTGTCAGTGCCTGTCCAGCCTTTACCAGATGAGGACCCCTGCTGGCTGCTGTGTGTCTCAGAATCAAGAAAATCAAAATTAATAAAACACATAACAAGTGGTAAATCTGTTTTTATTTAAGTACGCTGTAATAACATCTTTTCTTGGCTTCATTAAGGTCAATTATAGGGGTCAACTTAATGTCCCTTTCACCATTAAGGAATTAGTAATTCACAAGCTTGGAGGAACATATGTGATATCACTTTAATACAGACAGGTTAGTGCCATTAACACAGAAGGCAAATGTGCATAAAGTTTGTGTAAAAAAGGCAACATTGTTCTATCACCATCATGAAACTAGCAACACATGAAATCTTTCAGTAATAACACAACATTATGTTCATTATACTGCAAATTAAACGCACCGGTTATTGTACATATGTTTAGCATGAACGAGATAAAGTGTGCTTGAATCAGCTCAGGTTATTATTATGATGGGTTATTGTAAATGTATTTTAATGGCTATAATATATATATATTTTTACAACTGATAAAGCGAGAGTATGAAGTTTGCAGTTGTTTTACCATGGTTTAATATTTTCTTTTTAATTTAAGGACTCTTATTTTTTATCATATATTGATGTGTGAAATATTGGTCAAACTGAGGAGGATGAGTTGTGATCAGGATGGTTTTCCATTCAGTTGTTTTGTGGACAGACACAAGCTTCAGGATGTTTGACATTGGACGAGGCAGACTACATTTTATTCATTTATCAATCAGTCATTTGAAGGCACAGTCTTTCACTGGCCACTAGATGTCCCCAGTTGCATGAGTGAATATTGTACCAGATGATGCTTGTTGTTTTCAAATTATTATGAGAACCATGACTCAGATTTGATACAAATTTTGGAGGTTACATTTAATACAAGGCAACCATGACATGTTAAATGCGTCAGATCTTTTGGCATTACAGAAAGATTTGCAAAGAAAAAATTAGGATGCTCCAGTGTGTTTTTAGATGCTTTAAAATCTGGAGAACTCACTGGTCATAGAGAAAAAAACATCAACATGCTCATTATCAAACCATTTGGTTCAGAAGTTAAACTGTAACTCCGGGTTCATCTACCATGCAGGCAAAACATCAGGCTTGTGGCTCATGAATAAGCAGAGCAACACCCCAAAATGAAGTCTGCAACAAGAGGAACTTAATCACAACGAGACGACTCCAGTTCCCTCTAAAAATCCACATCAGGTCTTACTTCATACTAGGAGATGGAAACCTGGCCAAACTTAACAATACTTGTCCAAGTGGCCAAAGGAAAAAAAAAAAAAAAAAAAAAGAGTCACAAATGTAAATAACATAAAGCATTATCTGGGAAACTTTGTTAGGAGTAGTTTTTAGAAATGGAAACAACGTATGCTTGGAAGGATTTGGGGGGGGGTCGAGCTCCAGAGAGAGACACAAAGCAGGAGTGAGAGGGTGGAGAGAGGAATGTGAGGAGCTGCTCTGGTGTGGATGGAGAGAAAAAACTATGTCTCCAACGTCTTCTGTGTCACAGCATTGAATTACACCCACAGCTGGACAAAGCATTTCAACTACTGAGCACAAATATTTAAGGCCAAAGAATCAGATCAGAATCAGAAAAGGTTAATAATGCATCACTATATTGTAAAAAGCAGAGAAATACAAAGTGCATGAAAGCAAAGCATCATCCAAGTCTTCTTCACCTTTTAACCAACTCCTTGCATCTATAAGAGGAATCACTGGTGACACATACCGTGCTGGAGCTCTGTAAACAGAAATGGAGGCGAGGAAACCCGCCTTCACATGGCTTGCCAAATGGTTTTAGCTCGAGCTCAGCGTGACATTGTTTGGAAGGTGACGAGTGCCGAGGCAGGGAAGTCCCGCAAATTGTTATTCACAGTTGTCTTGACGGCAGTGGTGAAAGCTGGCTTTGAATTTGGCACAAGAAAAGCGTGACAATTAAACCAGAATACAACACAGACCTGGGATTTGGTCTCACAAGATTCATCGAAGAGGAGAGGATGTGAAAACACACTTTCAGCTCATGATTACAATTGGATTTAAGTAGTGCATCACAATGTATGAAACCAGACTAAGACTACGCTTTACTGATAAAACAGGCCTGGGTTGATTACAGTTACTCAAAACTATGAATTCAATAATCTGCAACAGGATCCAAGGAATGACCAAAGCTCAGTAATGTATTCTGATTACATTCAAATGAGTTTGTCAGATTTGAGGGAAGATGCCGATTAAAGAAAAACTGAAAAAAATGCAAAGTTGGAGAAATGTATTTCAGGTTAGTATATAGACAAATATTTCTCTGATGCATTTTATGAAGTGCTGCTCAGAGAACATTTTTTAATCTTAAATGCATCAAACTTGTGCAAATTAAGTAATTATGCTTTTATTGTAAAGTTAAATGTCTTTCATCAACTGCCACATTAACTAAGAGAGCTACTTTTTTTTTAACACAAGACACAATTAAGCCCATCACTGAATGACAGAAACATTTTACAGCACCTCCACAGATGGTCCTGTCTTAAAATGGTGACTACATCCTTCTTTAACTCATTAAAGATTTTTATCCCAAAGAGCTGTAGGAGACATTTCCTTCAGTGTATACGCTTTAATCTTGTATCCTGCAGTATAATGAATGGCTATAATGCATGATGGGTAATAAATGATGACAAGGTTTGATTGATTTCTTTCAGCTTCTCAATCCTAATTTTTACACATTTTTCAACTCATAAGTCAAAGTTTAAGATCATGTTTTGAAGTTTCATACATACCAACTCTGGTTTGTCGTTATTATACATATCATGTTAGAGCTGTTGAACTATTGTCACGAGGACATTAAAATTTTGAAGCCCTTCATTTTGTCGTTTTTAACAACCATCTGTAATCAGAATACATTATTTCTCCTATAATTGTAACAGAATAGTCTTTTTCATTTCAAACACATGTATCCTCAAACAGATGTAACACTGAAGACATATTGCACAACAAAATCATAACCATTTGAAAATACTGACAAAGTCAAAGAATTCATGGCATTTTTTTTTTTTTTTTTTGAAAAATAGGGAACTCATTGAGGATATGCTTGAAAACATAATTCAAACGAACACTCTTACTCAATCTTTCTCTGCTTTAACTTCCTCTGTGGCCTCTTCTTTCTCCTCGTTGGCAGCTTCAGTTTTTTCCACATTTTCTACCGGCTCAGGGTTGGACTTTGGCTTCTCTTCCTTCTTCTTAGTTTCAGGAAGAAGGATGACTTTGCCAATGTTTTGGCGTTCATGCATGCGCCTCATGGCGTCCGCCACCTGAGGAAAGACAGGGGAGCAGAGGGGGATTTTTTCCTCCTAAAACACAGTTTTTTTTTAAATATTTTGTATCTTTTGTTTATTTTCGAGTCTGTACTGATGTAATTTGTGCTGTAAAACTTTTTATTGCTTAATATTAGGTTATGCATTCTTTCACCATTTTGCTTTTTAACATCTTAAGATCGTGCTGGAAATATTATCCTCTTGAATTTCATGTGTCCTACAGATCCATAAATAAGTCGAATCCATCAAAAACAGCAGCAGAATATGTTCCCCTGGAAAATAAAATTTAATAGATAATGTCCTGAGGATAACATCAATTGGGCCTGTTTTGCAGTGACTAACGACTGATGAGTGAAAATGAGGAGGAAGATTAATGAAAACAAAAGCTATCTACGCTATGGATCTCTGCCGTAAGTCATCTGCACTTCCTATCATTTCCTGCCTCATCTATTGTCTGTTTCCTGCCTGCGAACACACAGCCAGGATTGTCTTGAATCACAGTCGTGTGTGTCCTTGAAGCTGGACAGAGAAACTCAAAACAAAAGATATTCCCATAAGCAGTGGATGACACAGCCACAAGGATATAAGTGATCATACTTTACTATACTGAATACTTTGATTGTGCAGTTGAGAAAACATGAAGAACTATTTTTGTGTTTAAGAAATTGTTCGACTCCAATGTCAGCGACCAATTAGCTTAGCATTAAGACTGGAAACAGGTGGAAACAGCTAGCTTGACTTTGTCCAAAGCTGCAAGCACCTTTAAAGGTGATTAATTAACATGTTAGGTCTGATTTGTTTAATCTGTGCAAAAATCAAAGTACAAAAATGACAAATTGTGGTTTTATAGGAGGGTTAGAGGCCAATAAATGGAGACTAATTAACTAACGAAGAAATAGTCTGGTGCAAAACCTACAACAAAACAGTGAATTATCTTTATTACACTTTGGCTTTTGTACAACTTAAACAAATGGGATATAACACGTTAATTAGTCAGTTTTCGAGGTGCTGAAAGGTGGATCTTTATCTTTGGACAGAGCCAGGTTTCCCCTTGTTTCCAGTCTTAATGCTGAGCTGAACTAATCATCTCCTGGCTGTAGCCTGCTTACAGCTTACAGACATGAGAGTGGTATCTTTTACAGCAATAAGGTGAGTAAGCAGGTTTTTTCCAACATGTTGAACCGATGCTTTAAGAGTTGTGTGCAGTAAATCAGTGTGTAGAGTAGAGGTTTCATCGCTTTCATGCATGCTTAAAAAGTAGTGTAGCACCTCTGTCACATTCGATATGATTTGCATAAACATGATCAAAACTCACCTCCTCAAAGTGATAGCACGAGTCAATGCGGGGCTTGATCTTTCCCTGCCCGTAGAGCTCCAGCAGCTTGGACATAGTCCTGCTCAGGAGCTGCTCGTCATTGATGTAGCCCAGGTGGAAGCCGCAGACGGCCTTGTTGGCCTGCATCAGCTTCAGCGTGGTGAGAGAGAGCTGGTTGTACCAGGTCTTTGCCAGCGCCAGCAGATTCTTCTTCTGGCCTGTCACACAATTAGCTGCACCTAGAACGACGGACAACAGATTAAAATCCACACAGAGAAGATTTTCACAACAACCACCTTGTCTATGTCAAATCTCAAACAAACATTGGATCCAGGGATGGAGGAAGTTTTCAGACCATTTAATTAAGTAAAAGTAGCATTTCTGTATAAGTATAGCGCAGCATGAAATTGAAAGTATAAGTACCTCAAATTTGTACCTCTGTACAGCACTTGAGTAAATATACTTAGTTACTTTCCAGTCCATAAAATTATGCAAAACAGCATCATCACAATTAGTTAAAATGTAAGTAATGAAAGAAAAATACAGCTAAATTCAAAAACATTTCATCAGACTCAACAAATGCATGAAACATGTTTTTTTTCTGTTTCTAAAAGTCTTACCAAAGACTATAAGTGTGCCCAAAGGTTTCAACAAGCTAAAACCTTTTTGGGTGTCTGAACCACCGAGTGGGTCGAGGACGATGTCCACTCCTGCAGTGAGACAGAATTTAAAAAAAAAGAAAAGATGAGGAGCTTTGATCAACTTGATATTAAAAAACAAAATACACTAAAATATTATTAACTTGAATTCTGAAAATATTTGTGCTTAAACTCTACAATGTGCCATGGAAGAAGTTGTATTTTCTCACCCTTTGGGCTGATTTTGCGGATTTCTTCCACGTAGTCTTTGGTGCGGTAGTCGATGGGGTGAGTTACCCCACCTTGTGCGATGGTCTCATGTTTGGAGGCTGACGCTGTGCCAAAAACGGTCACATCCTGCACAGTCTGACACAGCTGGGTCGCAGCGATGCCAACACCGCCTACAGATGTGCAGACCGGCGGCACAAAGAGAAAAGAGAATGGCAGCAGCTGCAGGTGTTTCACCTTTCACAGTAAAGCTTTTCAAGCTCTGTGTGATTCCCCTCTGAAACACACTGATTCAATCATCAAACAGCAAATGGCTTTAAGTACTGCGTTAGCACAGTGCTGATCTAATAGAAAGAATTAATGCATAAAGCTACTTCCTGGCTGACTCATACCTGCTTTATGAAGCACCTAATAAAGACCAGATGCCTGATTGAACACACTTTTTTTTAAGCTTGTGAATCATGATATACAATTTTGTTAGACTATAAAGCAACTCAGATTTCTACTACAATGATTTGAACCACTTGAGGATAAAGGTTTCAATTTTCATTACTATGCAGTTGGATACGTCAGACATAAGCTATGAACACATGAGGTTTGCAACAACTAAAATACCAAAAGATGCATCCAGATTTTAATTAAATTATTTATGTTATTATTAAAATGTCAACCCCACTAATCCACCAGCACCTCACTCATTCGAAGCTGTGCAGCCGAACATTGTTCAAAACCACAGGACTTTATTAGAAACTCTAGCTGAGACACCCAACTTTGCAAACACGTCACTGATCCAGCTGAAATAAAATGAGGCTGAACGAAAAGATGAATATTTCCATTTGACGGAATGGTGCACCCATAAAAATGTGGGTATATTTCATTCTGTGTTAAAAAAAAATAGTGGACCAAGGTGATGCAACCTTTGAGCAACTTATGGGAAATGCTGAAACTGGATCGTACAGGGTTAAAAGGTCCCACATGTACAGTGGCAGTGGTGACGTTACACTCCACAGTGGTGGGCGATGTGATTTTATGGTGGTCGAAACCTTCATTTTTGAAAGTCATAGCTGCCTGGGTGTCAGCAGTAATCCTTCCTGCCCTCTTCATCACCCTGGCTTCCTGTGGCTGATTCATACAGGTCAGGTAACAACCACCCGCCCACTCAACACTGAATCATGGCCTTTGAGACGGGGGATGCAGAGGAGCACTATACCACGATGGTGGATGTTGACTTCAAACAAACAAAAACTGAAGATGACGAACACGACATGAAGAATTGTGACACTTCAGAAAAGTTAAGGAGTCGTTTGAGCTGATATGCAAAGCTCGAGCACATTCAATACATCATAAATGTTCACACACAGTAGATGCACAGTGCAACTAATTTATTAAAAGAACCAATGTAAAATAAATCAGTCTTCTACTCACTATCATGACCATTATTGGTCAAACTTCCCAGCGCTACCATATTGCATGAACTGAATTGGATGAGATGATGAGATGTGTCACTGCCTGTCTGAATAGTTTTGTGGTCGTCACCGTCGAATAAGGAGGGTTTGTTTCTGCTGCTCAGGTTTAAATATAGCACAATAAGTTGCAGGGAATGAAACCTTCAAATCTTCGAATCAAACCCTTGCAACAGCAGTTGATAAAACAATCCCACTACAACAGCTTTCAATCATATCACATGATCTACATCAGCAGAGAGTTTTCCCAGGCATACAATTTATTGATGTCCAATTTTGTATTTTTTCTCTTTGGCACAATAAGTTGCAGGGAACACTTCACCTATGACACATGGCTGATAATTTTTCTGCACAGACATGCAGCTGCATTCAGAGATGTGATTAGCGACCTGGAGTGAGTGACCTGTGTGACCTCTCACATGCTGCCAGGAGACTGAGGGAGATGTTTAATATACTTCATAATTAAATCATGAGCCAGACTTTCTGTCCAACATGGTGGAGACCGCTGATGTAGTTTGAGGAAGTGAATTATGTTTAAAATGACAATTTTGATTCATTTCTCATAATTGTTCTAATTTGCATTAATTCAAGGTGACACCTTCACTTTGCTTGTTTTGTCCAATTAACAGTCCAAACATATTCAAACTACAGTGATATAAAGAAGAGAAAAGTGGCAGGATGATGATGCAGTATTCAAACTAACACTCACTGCGTTAGGTTTTCAGCGTGCACTGTGTGTGTCGTACCTGCTGCCATATGGACGAGGATGCTCTTGCCCGGCCTCACGTTGGCCATTTCGAACAGCATCATGTAGGCAGTCATGTAGTTAACAGGGAGAGCGGCACCTTCCTCAAAGCTCATCTGCTCCGGCATGGGGAAGGTGTGGTCAGCGGACACGACGACCACTTCCTGCCACATCCCGCTGCGGCCTATCACGATGACGCGATCCCCCACCTGAGGGAGGACGGAGGAAGCAGACATGTTTATTTCTTGATTTCCTGTTAATTAAGTTCTTGACATCAGTTTAACATTGGAAATCTAAGGTTGGTTCACCCAATAAAAAACACTTTTTCTCACTGATGTCTTTTGAGATTTCTGTCTCCCCTCAAACACAATGGAGGAAATGGAATTTAATTGCTCACAATATTGACATTTTTACTTGTGAGCCTGTGCACCCAGTGCTATCAAACGGGAAATTGAGGTCAAGCAGGCAGGAAGTCATCACATGTTTCGTTGTTGTTGAATGACATGAGGGACAGTGTTTACACCACCGCTCTGTCAACACACACATTCATCCTCATGAAATATGAATGACCAGTCCAGTAGTCACCTAGTTTCATGATTGATTGGCCTGAAAAAGTCAAACAAATGGTGATAATTGCAATTTCCAACAGCCCAAGGTGGCGTCTTAATATTGCTCTTTTGTCTGACCAACATTTTAAAGCAGAGAAATATTTGATTTACTGTCATATGTGATGCAGACAAGCAGCAAATGCTCACATTTCAGAAGCTGGAACAACAAATGTTCAGCATTTTTGCTTGAAAAATGACTGAAACCATTATCAGAAGATAAGGGATACATTTTTCTGTGACTTTCAGTTTAAGTGAAATCATTGTTTTGTTTGCATTCTGAGATAAAATATTATTTAAACAAGCAGCCCTGTTGTGAAATTTCTTCAGTTTACGACTAAATGTGTTCAGTGTGTTTGGCTTTTCTTTCTCTCTACATCATTCTTTCAGAGTCCAGGAATTTTGTCCCAAGACGTGGCTTCCTCACAACCGACTCAAAACATGTTGCATGTATTTTAAACAAGGCTGCACAAAACCTGCTGCATGTGCCTGAACTCTTTCTGTTCATATAAGCCCAGACACGGGGGGATTATGGGAAACGTTGTTCCCGCTTTGTGTGCTGCTTTCCTCCGCAGAGAAGTGCAGTTATTTAAGTATCACCGGTGTTGTGAAACTTGCCAAAAAAAGTGAAGGGCACAGGAAAGAAGTCTGATCTGATTGTGAATGTTGCACTGCTTCCTGTTAAAACAGCCTCAAGAGCCTCGGAGCCACACCCACTTCCTGCCGCACATAAACACATGACAACAGACAGATGACACACACACACACACACACACACAAATATTTACACATTCACAAAGAGTGACAACAGAAGCTCACACACAAACACGTCTGTTGCTGTGAGATAACTCCAGTATCTCCAGTTTTTATGCTTCAACTTCCACCTCGGATGACAGGCTCCTTTTCGGGTTGATTCAATTTCTCAACCCTTGGTCTTATGAAACACTTCCAAACCCCCGCGGGCTGACCTCAAAAATGCATGATGGCCAGTTTGAAAAAAGGCTGAGCTCAGTTCCTGGACAGCTGACATGAACTGAGGTAACTGAAAAGATGTCTGAAAGGAGGAGAGTGAGGTTTGTGTAGAAACTTGCTGCTTATTTGAATTAGTCATTTCAAAACTGGCAAAGTAAGTGGAACAGTATAGTTTTCCTGCTGTTTATATCAATGCATGGACATATGGTGTCTCACTTCTTGCCGCCTCAAAAATAATGATTACTCTCAAATTAAACAAGAGAAAGTATATTGCTTTTTTTGGTTTTACAATACTCAAACATACAGATGGACAAGGGTGAAACAAGTACTCTGATCTTTTACTGAAGTAAAAGTAGCAATACCACAATGTAAAAATACTCCACTACTAGAAAAAGTTCTGTATAAAAACAACATTGTCAGCAAAACATACATTTAAGTTTAAAAAGTAAAAGTACTTCTGGAGGAAATATTTCCCTGCGACTGATTATCATATATTAATGTACTTGATTGTTAATACTGATGCAAATGTGTGAGCAGCTTTTTACTATTGTAGCTGGAAGTTGGAACTACTTTTAAATACCACCGGACTTCGCTATCATTTGTGAAATACTGGATGATTTTAGATCTAAATTAAAACAATACCATTTGAGAAGGCTTCCTGATGTCTCTCACAGACATTTGCCCCCAACTACAGTTTTTTTTTTCTATAAAAGTATTTAATCTTTAACAATGAGTTGTATTTTATAAGCTTTTCAGATTATATTATAGGTAAAGTACTGGAGTAAAAAGTACAACATTTCCCTCCAAATTGTATATGTAGTCATGCACATTGCGAGTACCTGAATATTGTACAGTTACTTTCCACCACTGCACATGAATTACCCATACTATATCAATTCTAAAACATTAACACACCTGCTTTAATAAACCAGATAACCTGCAACGTACTCAGCTGAACACAGAACACGCTGCTACACATCCTTTGATCAACATTAAGTTGATTAAAGAGTTGATTTGCAGAACAGATGCTGTGTTTCTTCCAAAGCAGCCAGTTGGAACGGTTTGACTCAGAAATTACTGCTCGAATCTTCCAAAATATCAATCAAGCTGCGAGACATAATCACTGACTGTCAATGCATTTGACCTAGAAACATCTGCAACGACTTAATGCAGGATGTGGAATTTGGAAAGTCGAGCTGTAAATGGGATCCTACATCACACATCTGCTCTGTCTGCTTTCCAAACGCCTCGTGAAACGGCCGCACCCTCCTGTCCTCATCTGGAGAAGCCTCGCTGCTCAGATCCCTTGATGTTATTGTCTACTGCTCTGTGTCCCACTGCAGTCCCACCCAGATTCTTACAATAACATCACCAACTATTTTCCCCCGAAACATTATCATTTCAATGCTTATACGTGAATTCTTTGCCATATCCTTGTTGGGATTCTTAATTTCACACACTGCTTCCTGCAACTGTTGCATCTGAGGTTTTGCTGCTTCCTTTCAAAAAGGAGGTGTCGGACGGTCCCACTCCCCCGATAGGATCCCTGCTCTCCGAAAATGGGAAAAAAGATGGAGGGAGGGATGAGAGGAGGGTGGAATGGAGTGTAGTAAAAGAAGGAGGAGGAGGAGGAGGAGGGAAATTCCATACTGACACAGAAGGACAGGGAGGAGCTTCAGTCATACTCATAAAACCCACATGTAAAAATGAATAAATAACAGCCAGACTCCAAGCATCTCATTTAGATTGACAGGTAAGTTAAGGAAGAGTTTGAGCACTTCAAAGCCTCGTTCACACTAGAGCTAAATAAGGTTATCGTGTCTCATGTCAGCACTTAATATGGTCAAGTTCACACTCATGCAACCCTGATTCCAAAAAGGTTGGAAAGCTGTGAGTGTTATAATGAACTGTGTTTACTGACAACAGTTCAACAAAGTGTTCCTGAGCCCATGTAGTAATCTCCTTTATACAATCATGTGTTTGACAAAGTGTTGAGCCTCTCTCCATCCTTGCTTGTGAACGACTGAGTCTTTCCAGGACGAACCTTTCATACCCAATCATGATACTATCACCTGTTACCAATGAACCTGTTTACCTGTGGAATGATCCAAACAGGTGTTTTTGGATCAGTCCACAACTTTCACAGTCTTTTGTTGCTCCAACTTGTTTGAAACATGTTGCTGCCATCAAATTCAGAATAAGCAGATATTTACAAAAATCAATGAAACTGATGAGGTCAAACATTAATTAATTCTGTTTTATTTCTGTTTTACACAGCACCCCAGACTTTTATGGAATCAGGGTTGTAAATGAGAATGACATCCAGGACTAAAACATGAAACAAGTCATGTGCAAAAAAGCTTGGTGGTGCATGTATGGATGCACAAACCCCAATTTGCTCCAATTTGTAACATTCGAGTTTAACAAGACTTAATGCTGTTCTGATGGTCTTTCCAAAATCCTTTAAGACTCCAATAGCCTGGATGAAAATGCCTGAAGATGTCTGTTTTGTTCTGTAACTCAAATGTAAAGTTAATGCACAAACTGGGACTATGATGCACAATGACTAACTGTGCAAAGCTTCATGAATGTTTCATTTCTCATTGGCAGATATAACAGCTCATACTCAGTTGACAGACAGATGAAATTATGGAAAAATTAGAAGAAAGTGAGAGAAAAAAACTGCCTGACAGTCATGTGTTGCTGAGATGTACATGCAAAACAATTCATGCAACTCATATGAACCCAGCGACACAGCTGAAAAGTCCTGTTACTCATTCAAATGTGTTTTCCATTTTCCATATTCATGAGTGTACACACACAGAACATTAGTGACTCCAGTTAAAGACCGACATCGTACCAGAGCAAGTAAACAAGTCTGAACCTCCAAGTAAAAAGCAGAGAGTTTCTGCAAAAGCTGCAACAAGAAGTCATGGAGGTTTGTTTGCAATGAGTCACTGTGGTTTTATTGATATGTGGCTGTAAAAATAAATGCAGTATAACCAGCGGAGCCTTTGGCCTGTGGATGATCTGGGATCAGCTCTGCAGCATCTCAGGAAAATGAGCTTTACCTGCAGGGAGTATGTATCTGTAGGTTTCAAACAGATCTGTAGCCGTCTGCATGTAAATCACTCACAACCAGCAATATCACGTCTTACTAACAGTTTCCACTGTTCTGGAGCCACAGAGAACAGAGATAGCTTTAAAAAACAAACATAAGGCTCTCAAATCTGGGCAGATATTGGCAAGAGGGTTGACATGCGTGGATAAGTACTTTGTCTAACCTCGATAAAACTCGCTTATCAAGGAGAAACGTTCTCTTGTGCTGCAGAGATGAATGTGAAAACACTTCAAGGACACACCGTAAATCAAACACTGCAATTTTTCATAACTCCTGAATGTTAATTTGCAGCAAGAAAACCTCTTTTCACACTGGTTTTAAACTAATGAAGGCATATATTGCATTGATGCTTTAAACTGAAGGAGGTTGTTCATGAGAGGTTCTGCTTTTTTAATTCTGCATGTGCATCATGTTGGATGGAGAGGTTTTAAAACAGAAACCTTTGGACAGAGGACGGCATCGTTAGATAGAGAGCTGAAACAACTACTTTGATTATCAATTGCAAATTTGATATACAAGATATTTGTGGCCAAACCTTTATTTGCTTTTCAATTGTGAGGATTTTCTGCCTTTCTGTGTTTTATACCACTGAAATCTTGAATATTTCTGGATTTGGGACTGTTGATCTGACATGACAAACAATTTGAAGACATCATCTTTAGGAACTTCTGACAGGCATTTTCACCATTTTCAGACTATTTATAGGCCAAACAATCAATTAATGAATCCTTTTTATCTGAGACATGAGAGAAACGTATTAACAGACTTTTCATTATTTCATCTTGATTTCTGTGCAACTTTCACAATAGAAATGAATCTGGTGTTTGGAGAAGATCACTAACACGTCTTGTGCCACTGAGGACCCACCAGGATGCAGATGCAAACTCCTCAGCAGCTGCACAGCCCACGATGCAGTGTATGTGTGTGTGTGTGTGTGTGTGTGTGTGTGCACCCTTCACTCACCTTCCTCTCCTTCACATCCTCCCCGACCGCCTCGATGACCCCGGAGGCCTCCATGCCCATGGTGACCGGCGGGCTGGGCAGCAGCTCGTACAGCCCCTGTCTGCCCAGCAGCTCGGCGAAGTTCAGCCCGCACGCCTTCACGCGCACGCGCACCTGTCCAGCCTGCAGGTGCGCGTCGCCGAGCGCCCTCACCTGCAGCTTCACCCGGTCGTAGCCCCCGAAGCCGGTGAGCACCAGAGCCCTGCAGGACTGAGGCTGGTCCTGGGCTGCGGGGCTGCCGGACTCCTGCACCGGCTCATCGGGCTTCTCCTCCTGCTCAGGCTGCGGAGCTGGAGCCTCCTCCCCGGACATGATCTCCTCTGGTGCTCCCTGCTCGGTGCTCAGCTCTTCAGCCTGTCTGCGCGTTTATTTCAAAATAACGACTAATGCTGCTCGTTAAAAGTGTCATAAAATGAGTATCCACGCAGCCCTGCCCTGTGGATAAATGAGATGATTGCTGCGTGGTTTCCTGCCTGCGCGCAACAAGTGACCGAAGTCAAGACACACGCATTCAAGACATTCACCCCGGTTTGGATTTTCACAATAAAAGACTTCAACTTTTTTAGGATTTGCCCTTTTCTGTGTCCTGTGACTCAAAAGCAATTACATTTAAGCACAATAATAATAATAATAATAATAATAATAAGAAGAAGAAGAAGAAGAAGGAGAAGCAGAATGTTGATGAGGCACAAGAAAAAATGAGAACTAGAATAAGATTTACATCATTTTTTTTTTTATTGTATTGTATTCATTTCTTATTTTGTTAGATTCATTTTTTAAAATCTATTTCGATGCATCTGTTTCTATGCCATGAGGTTGTGAGGTCATATATATATTTGCTTTTGAACAATCATAATAAGAAGAAATCAGATTCATACAGAACTTTTTAGGATCTTTTTTTTTGTCCTATGACCTAAATGCAATTACATGTGTTAATAATAATGATGATGATGATGATGCATAATAAATAAAATGGGTTTATAAAGATATCTAACTAAAACATGTCATATTACATTATACACTTCATCAGTCATAGTAATGCTATGTGGTTGTGAGGTCAAATATATTTGTTTTTGAACAATCTGATTCATATGGCTCTTTTGAGGTGTATTCAAAGTTGTGTTATGTCAGAAAAAGTAAAGAAAATGCAAGATAAGATTGTTTAATTACATTTTGACCCTGCACTGTCTCTACATGTTAACCACAATACTAAAGCAAATATAACGAAATATGTTCTTTTTTAAACATGAAATCAAGATAAATCAGATGTCAAATGTCAACCTGGATATCATATTTAGTTTTCATTTTTAGACATAAAATTTCTTAGTCTGGATAAATTACAGACACCGATGTGATTTTATAACTTACGAAAGCTTTTATTTCAAAGTCAAATCCTACAACTTCCGGTCTTTTCCTATCTCTTTATAATTGACTTGACGCAGCTGGAAAAGTGACCCATCCGTCCTGTTGGCCAAATGTGACTCAGAGAGCTGAGGAGAGCTTCAAACCCTGGATCCTGGAGTCCTGGGAGGAAGAGCCAGGATCATCTGAGACCACAGCTGGAGGAAACACATGCAGCACCTGATACACAATAGATGAACATTATGATAATCTGGAATAAGCAGGTGTGCATGAATTATGTTGATCATTGTAGTAAAACAACCTCAATAAAATCTTTTATAAAATGTGTATTTAGTCAATTTTGCAAATATCCTCTATCTCCCCATGAAAGTTGGTGACACAATTAATTATTGATGATAAATTAAACTCACTCACCAAATAGAGTAAATACAAGCCTTTTGTTTTATTACTCTAAGAGAAAAATAAAGAAAATCCTGATGCATTTAAAGCCGTTACAGTATTGTGTCACAGCTGGACAATAGCTATTAGGATGCACTCAAGTAAAATATTCATAGCTTTCTTTATAGTGGCAATTACTTGTTCCAGTCAGCCACAGTCTGTGCACACTTACAGATTCTTGCACCCTGCAATCAAAGCTGCTTTCTCATCTTGTTGTGTTGCTTGAGTCTGTCAGGCAGGACGATAAGAGATGTAGTTTTAAAAGAGGCAGGGGATTCTTTTTTTTAAATATAAAGACACATGTGAGGTCTGAAGTTTTATATTTCTTTTCCCCACGTTCAAGTCGAGAGGAAGCTGCTGCTGAGCCTCTGCACAGATGTGCACGCTGGTCAACCACATCAGCTTATACACACACACACTCATCACACAGCTGCTACAAACATGGTGTTAGTTCTGAGGGAAATGTGGTAAGTGTTGTCAGATGCTCTATATTTGCTACACACACACAATGATCACGGTTTTTCACACTCAGGATGATTTTGAATGCCCAATGTGGTCTCTTGTTGGCGAAAACATGTTTTATATGCTGTTAGAGCTGCTGTCAGACACATTATTGTCTCAAAGCTTTGAGCCATAATAACTCATATCTGACATATTTTACTTCATGGCATCACATCATTTACATTTACATCACAAAAAGCAGCTCAGATCGGTTTCTAAGCTCCCAATAAACTAATTTAAAATGAGAGTTAGAATTCATTCATTCAGGTTTGAATTCATTAATTACCTAACAACTGTAACCTACATTTTGAAGAAATGCATATAGGAATATAATAAAACAATGTATACACTTAAACACTGTAGGTTACTTAAATTGAGGTGCTACATTTATCTGACAACTATAGTTGCTTATTACTTTTGCAGATTAAGGATTGAACTACCCAAAAATATATTAAGTAATTAAACTTCTGCTTACATGTACAATGCAGTGATAATGTCATACTATTATGACATGGAGAGAAGCAGCAACGAGTACTTTTACTTGTGATACTTTGAGTAAACTGTGATGACGTGGTGATTATTAGCTGTAAAAGATTATTACAATCATATTATCAACAAAAAGTGATATAACGTGCCTCCTTCAGTTTGGCCAGCAGAGGGCGCTAAAAGACCTGTCAGACCTGTCTTTGTGTATAAACCGCGTATGAGTCTATAATAAAGTGAATAATGTTGTTAAATGAGTGATGAAAGTGTGATTAAACCATTGTACCTATGAGATATATATGATTAGAATATTGTACTGAGAGACACTTGGGTCATTGTGATCATAATAATAAAGCACTGCACAATATACAGTTTATTAATCTAATAAAAGTTTGACTATGTTGAAAATATTTTTTCTTCTGTGTTAATTTGGATCATTATAATTTACTATGACTTACAAGAGCCGGATAATAGATTCACGCAGAGAGCTAAAAGTCAATGAACAGAAAAACATTCAGGTTTCACCAAAACAGACAGAAACAGCCAGAGGAAAACCGGAAGTAAGATGATTAGCTTCAAAGTAAAAGCGCAATACCTACAACGATGATTATGATAATTATTATTACTGTTATTGCTATATACTCCTACTACTACTAATATCTACCTCATCTACAGAGCTGAAATACTGAAGCTTAAAGGCATATTAGTCTCTTTATTAAGGGCACTTTGGTTTTAATTCTGGTCTGTGTAAAGAGTTTGGCTACAAGACCACCTTTACTATTGATTATGACGATTGATTTTATGTGTGTGTGTGTTAAATATATTTTAAAAGTCTTTTTAACATAGTGGCCAATGAGTCCAAGAATATGTTGTGGCCATGTGGAAAGAAAGAACTTTTCTAGCCTTTTATTTTGAAAGGCACTGGTGGAAGGCACGTGTTAGAGACGCGCCTTCACAGTTTCTGTCACCTCTCACTTGAGCGGAGGTTCAGAGGAGCAGAGCACTGCGCAGAGCATGTAGTCCAAACTGCAGCAGACTGTGGCACCGAAGTTTGTCTCTGTCCCGGATCTGAAGTGGACAAACACTGACAACAACCTGAGCTGCTCTTCAACACTCACCTGGTCCGGAGCTAAATGAGAAGCAGACTCAGTGAAACTCGGAGCAGGATGGAGAGCAAAGGATTACTGCGCTGTAAGATCGTGGTGGTGGGGGATGCACAGTGTGGGAAGACGGCTCTGCTTCATGTTTTCGCCAAAGACTCGTACCCTGAGGTGAGACACAGCATGTTTCATGACGAACACCTGAGTGATGGCTGCAGCACCTGTGCGTAAAAGGCGCACGAGCCATTTGGCACAACCGAGTCTCCACGCACCCACAGTGACACTTCAAAACCTGCTCATATCAGCTAAAATGATCGTATATATGTTATATCTTCTCAATTAAGTGACTGATAGATTATTTATTCATATTTATTTATTGGAAGGGTTTTAATCCATTTCTCGTTAAATTAGACTGATGCGTAAAGGTGATTTCTTTCTCTCTCTATAAAAGTATTTTTCAGCTTGCATGCTTCATCTGCTGTAATGTAAAAGCTGGATTAAATGAAGGTCTTTTCAGGCTTCATGCCACAGAAATCTGGGCTCTGTGATGGCTGTTTCTGTCTGTCTGTGTTGGAGCTGCTTGCTCTGTAAATACTGGAAACATCACAGGTTTGATCACTGCAATGACCAGTGAGCCAAACTGCATCCGAGCCACAAACCTGTCTTTCCAAATTTGTGAGAATTAAATGTCCGGTTATAATGTTTTATATGGGACTAAAAACTCTGATGATATTTATCAAGATAAAACAATTCACAAAATGATCTGCTAGATTTAAGATTTAAGGCATGAAAACACTTCAGGTTATCAGGTACAATAAACTCTTAAATCTCACATGTTTTGCATATACTGTTCAATGAGCAGTGGATATTTTGGTCAAGTGAGCTCTTGAATGAATAAATACATGAACATCTCATTTTCATTAAATCTGTGTTGTGGTTTTGCCTGTTTGTGCTCACAGTGTGTCGACGACTATACAGTTTCAGTACAATAACAACAACAACAGGAAACATAATTAATTGGCAGATGTTGCGTTGAAAATAACTGAAAAACAGAAACACAAAAGAAGAAATATCCTCTTTACTTGCAGAGATTATTTTTCAATTCACACTCTTAAACTGTCGAGGATAATGAAATCAAAGCTTGTTGACCTAAATTTTTGAATATCGAAATGGGTCAAAGCTCAGAATTGGCTTCTTCTTCTTCATCTACTTTCCACACACACACACACACACACACACACACAATTTCATGCCTCTGATGTTCAAGAGTGCACCATCATCTGCGCCACAGCTGACTGAAATAATCAAGACGGCCTTTTCCACCTTACTTTAACTTGATTCCAATCAAATCTTATAACGTTCACAACGCCCCTCTGAGCTTTCATCTAATTTTAGCCCGTCTCATTTCAGAATTACGTCCCCACTGTGTTTGAGAACTACACAGCCAGCTTCGAGATCGACAAACAGAGGATCGAGCTCAACATGTGGGACACTTCAGGTAAGACGTGCTCTGGGTTCGGTTTCATCCTCCAGATTATCTCGGAAATTGTGATGAGAGGAAGAAGTTACAGTAACAGGCTCCAGATTGGCAAACAGCTGACTCCTCGGAGCGTTCAACAACATCCAGGCTGAGGGCCAAAAACACGAGCAAACACAGCTAGAGAGTGTCAGGATAATCTGCTGGGAGTACTTCAGTGTGTTTTTAACTAATTTAATCCTGTTTTCAGATGTGAATTCAGCATCAGCGGGCGCAGGACTCGTCTGTCTTCATGTGACTTCAGTCCTGTTAGAGTTGATTTGACAGTTGTAGTTCGGTTTGAACAGCAGCTTCAGAGTTATGTGAGATGATAAACAACTTGTCAGTCAACACATTCCTGCTCCAAGTAGCTCTCAGAGTATAATCATCGCTTACTGTTGTTGAATGTTGTAAAAATGGCAGCATACGTGCTTTTATTACAGTTACAATTAGGCATCATGACTAAGCAACATGATGTTTTTTTTTAGTGTTGAAACAAGTTGTTATTTTGAGTTAATAAATGTTGGTGGTCCACTCATAGTGCTGATACAGCTTTGGGACAGTTGGTCAGAACTGTAAAGTTAACTCTAATATGCGAGGACCGATGTCATGATGCTGATTTCAAGGCTCACAAAGTTACTGTTTTGCAGCTCAGAGCCATTTCGCATTTCTCAGACTGGACTTAAACTGACGAGAGTCTGCGGAACAGTCAGATTCTTTCAGTCCGAGCTAACTTTCTCCCTTTGTCAGCCTCGAGGCCGTTTCGCATTTCATTCCCACTTGCGTAACAACACCCGAAAACTTGTTCTCACACGGCCACCGAGAGCGGCTTTAATGCTCGGCGTTCCATTGACCTCCACCCATGCAGTACACACAGAAAGACCAGCTAGACGAGCTGGAGATTAAGAGCCGCAGCTGCTGGGACCGGTGCTGCCTGTTGGTTTGCAGTGGGCGAGGCCACGCCGCCGTGTTTAAACAACACCCTCTGAAATTGCCGGTTGTTTCACACACACACACCTTTCTCTCGCTGAGCTGCGTGGATAACACTTAAACAGTAATTTACCCCGCCAAACAAAAAAATTCTTTCAGCGAGAAGCATGTGACATTCAGGACTTCATTATGACACATTAATGGCGTCTCCCTGCGTACAAGAGAGGCTGAACATAGCGCTCCCAGGTGTGGATGTGCATACCTGTGAGGAGGATGTAAGATGTTTTCTTAGCAAAGCTCGGCTAAACCTTCCCCATAAATTAATTTAACAGAGGACTTTTTCTATCCGTGCACGTGTTTTTGTGGAAGAAAAACAGGTTTTAATTTAGGTCTATTTTTAAAAGGGTACATGGGAAAATACACACAAGCTCAAATACTGGGTTTATTAATGGCTTTTTACTGATTTATACAACAGTATTAACTAGTGTTTATATGACATTTTGCGATAACTTATCTTAAACTGGACTGAAAGATATAAAAGTAAAAGAAAGATCCTTTGTAGTTCAGAATTTTGGAAAATATGCTTATTCACTTTCTTGCCCAGAGTCACGTGAAAAAAATCGATACCACTCTCACGTCTGGACAACGAATATGAAGACAGCAGCTGGTTAGCATAGCTTAGCATAAAGACTGGAAGCAAGGGGAAACAGCTAGCCTGGCTCTGTGCAAAGGTACCAGCCCACAGCACCTCTAAAACTGAAGTGTTGAACAATGACGTGTGAAAATCACTGCACTCAGCCAAGAAATAGTTCCACACATGGCCGCCTATAAATCCACGACTTGTTGTTTTTACACTTTGGTTTTTGTATGGACTAAACAAACAGGTGTTAGTAAGTAAGCTTTGCTACAGAATACAAAGTGAATTTTAGAGGTGGCATGATTTCAAAGGCACGTTTAGATTTGAATTCGCGAAGGTGCAAATTGACCTGCTGCCGCCAGTTGAAAATGTCTCAGCTTGAGCAACAAATTCGAGCATATCGTAGGGCTTTATGAATCCGCTTGGCAAACCCACAGAGGCGAGAGGACAAAGACGAGAGACTGGAGGGAAAGAAGAGAAAAGTTTCTGGTGAGTTCAGTCAGAGGTTGAGCTTAACACAAACACACAGTAACAATCCCACAGATACAGTCACCACATCATTTTTATCATATACGATATGTGAGTTGTATCAAACTTCTTATCTAATTGATGGATTTCTGTTAGAAACCAGACTTTGACTGATCTAGATTATGGCAGGTGATCTGCGTCTGACCCGAGCTGGCTTCCTCCAGCTTTCTCTAAGACACCCAGAAGACAAGTGTGTTGCCTCGCAGCGTCCCTGCAAGCTATTCTGGGTCTGTCTCAGGAGACAGGTGCATCGGCACCTACATCAGTATCAGGCCTACTACAACTCCCCCTGGTACCTGTCTCTCCTTACTAATGACTGAATCGGAGGGATTACAGTCACTTGGCGTGCATGCAAGTGTGTGTGTGTGTGTGTGTGTGTGTGTGTCTGCTGTGATGGTGGTTGTAATACCCTCGAGTTTTAACTTCTCTACTTACATACATTTGCTATATTTCTTATGCAATCACAGTTCTGTTGGAGGATGCACATGATTGTGCTGGTGTGTGTATTCACGGGTGTGTGCAGGCATGCGTGAGAGACGGCCATGGAAATGTTTGTTAGCATTCAGTTTGTCGGTGCATGGACAGCGTGTGCAGTTTGCATGACAGCAGTGATCGATGGGAGTGAGGCAGAGATTGAAACTCAGACATCGAACGAGATTTAATAGAAAAATCTGTTGTGTTTTCATCACCAAGTATCATAACAAATCAGTTGCAAGCCACAATAACAGGCTATGTCAAGTGCAAAGTTTCAGCCACAATATATAATTAAATGACTTGAAAAATGTGAAAATGAAAATGTTGGATATATTGCAAGCAAAGTGGTACCAACTTCATCCAGAAAGTGTCTTTGGATGAAACAGATTTGTTGTGAGTGACATCAGATGCAAATACAGAAGATAAAAGGGCACAACCTGATCGCAGATTTTAAGATACTGTGAACGACCAGAGCTCCAGTGTGAATAACAGATAAGAAGAGAAGGAGCAGTGTGGTTCAGGCTGACAGAGAAGACTGAGTGTTAAGGTGCCAGAACGAGCCTCCGAGCTGCCCTCTCATTGTGCAGAAGCAAACAGTGGATTTAATTAATCATGCACTTGCTGTGTGACCAAACACTTGCCCCCTGTCTCCTTCATTCTTCATCTTGCTTCACCACCCGCTGCCTCTTCAACCTCCTGCCTCTTTCCTCCACATCCTCGCATGCTTGTTTTCAGACTCCCTGCCAAGCTAAATTCCCCCTCGATCTTTCTGCCATCTTAATCTCTTTCCTCTTCTGTCTTTCACGCTGTGTCGTATGTGACACCGAGTCAAGATCAAGATCAAGATCAGTGAGAGTCAAGTCCAGACTCAAAGTGGATCCTCGGCCTTGGAAGCAGCAGTTGAAAAAGCGACCTCACACCTCAAGGTCCGTTTAGAAGCTGCTCTGGAGCTTTTGATCATACCACATGATTTTCCTCGGTAGACAGAGATTGCACAGCTGTCATAGAGGTGTAGATTTTGAAATGTCCACTTCTCTGAGCACTTTAATGCTCGGCTTAAAATTAGCCAAAAGCTAGATCCCCTCTACAAGAAGCTGGTATCACCCGAAGGCTTCTGATATTGCAGGTTATATTGTGTCTTCGTCGTGCATACAGCATTAAAATTATAAAATTAAATTTGCAAAATTGCCACAGGGTGAATCTGGAGCCGTCCTGCCCCCTGAGGGGCTGGGATCCAGTTGCCTGCTTTGCCCTATTGTTACCTCGGCCCTGAAGTGATACTCAGGCCTGATAATCAGACTGAATGGCCGTTTTCTTTCACTTCATTATTCAGGCTGACATAGTGTTCATGTTAGCCAATTCTGTTTGGGAGGTTGCCATAATCAATCGGTAGCGAGGGACATATCCGTCCTTTCGATGTCCTTTTCAGTTGACACCAAACACAGATACATTGTGAGAACTGGAGACTCCTGAATTGCTCCTCTACCTCATAAGCCAAAAAAGTTTTCTTACTTCCTGACATGCTTGTTAAAACCTTTAATGGTTTTAAAAATTCACAAAAGAGTAACAATTTACCTTGTTTGCCGTTAAGGTGTCCTGTCAAAAGTTTCATAAGCACCTCTTTATTAAAGGTAGTCTATGGGGAAAATGCGTTTTGATCTTTTAGTCTTTTAGTTGCAGTACTGCAAGTAGCCACTGGGACAAATTGGCAGCAGGCTGAGTGGTGGCACCGTATCCAGCTCTCTTAATACATCCGTGGTTCACATTCGTCGAATTTTGCTTGGGAGGTCATTCCATAACCGATCAGCAGCGAGTGCCATATCAATCCTGCCTGTATCATTTTCAGTCGACAGAGAAGTTTTAGTTGTTTTCCCGCCGATCAGATACATACACCGATTTAAGATTTGTTATGTCTGCAAGTTGACATACGGCAACCGGTAAAGCTACGTCACGTCAATCTGATTCGCAATTGTCACCATTTTCATATCCTAGATCTTAATCCCGCCTACAAAGCTCTGACTGGCTCAGCTTCTTTTGAATCACTGAAAAAATCTGAAAGGATGTGAGCGATGACTCAGAGGTCTTGAACAAGGCTAGTTCTTCCCAAAATCCATCAATCACACTCTCACCCCTTTTGCTTTATTTTGTATTTGCCTTTAAGTGCCCCTTTGTCTTCTTTGGTGAACAGTGCTGGAAAAATATTTGAAATCAAAAGCCTGTTGGGAAACACTTAAAAATGAACAATTTTTTTGCGCCAAACAAATTAGTAAATAAGTCAAACCCTCTTTTGTAAGAAGCTTCTGCTATATTTTAATGTGCAATGGACCTTGTGGAGTCATCAAAAGGCAATTCACCATAAAACAAAAAACAAATTAGTCTCAAATTGCAAGCATTGCTGATTATGATGACACAGCGGTTGTGGAGTGAGGGGTCTCCGAATGAATAAAAATAACAAGAACTTAAAAATGTGATCCCAGCCGACCTCGTGTGCTTTAACACAGATTTCATGTCCTCTCTACACTTTTTCGTCTTCTTCTCTTTAATTTCATTCATTCTTCCTAATAACCACCGTGGCTGCCAACCTCTTGCTGTCTCTTCTTCTTCATCTCTCTGTTTCCAACAAGCCAAGGTCAGGAGTCCCACTGTATAGGGGCACTGCCCTCTCAGCACTCTTGTACTTTATTAGCTTACCTTGCGTTTTCTTTGTCCATCTCTCTATCTGTCTTCACGTCTCCTCCTCCACTTTTTCTCATTTCCTCTGTGAACGAAAAGAAAAAGACTTGGTGCTGAGTCTAATTTCGCCTTTGATTGATCTGTTTCTGGCTGACCATCCTGCAACAAATGATCTCTATCCAGCATGCATGTATGAGATGATTTGCAGGCGGCCGTGTGCCACTGGTTCTGTTCGGTCTCACGGTGCGATGTTTTATTTACTTATTTATTTTACCATATGCTGTAAGAAAGTCGCTGTTCAAGCATCTGCTCAATTATCAACCAATTTGCCAATGTAAGACTTAAAAAGGTCATAAATTAGATTAATATGTGGACTCCAGAGGTGACCTTTATTCTCTTAATTAATCATCTGGTGCTAATTATGAATATGCCCTAAAATCAAATTTTTTTCTTGAAGTAATTACACATCATGTAATAATATTAAACCTGGCATTACTTTCTCCTGGTTCACCTTCTAAATTTATTACTACACATGAGAATGACTTGTCAAGCATGAAAGTACAGAGGTTGCATAACACTTTTTTTTTTTTTGCCATTGCTCAATCAAAGGACCGAATATATTTAAAATGTGGCAGAAGGGAGCGATAGTGAAGTTATGAGAAACTGCAGGTTTTTGATTGTAGATTTGAACATAGTGGAGCATTTAGCAGCTAAAGAGCCAGATATTTCTCTCAGGAGTTGCCAAATCAGATCTAAAGGAGAGAATTTTGGACTTCATCAATGCTTGTGTTTCTTGGTCTGCCTGATTTGTAAATAGGCAGCTGTTTCCCATATAATAAGTTTGACATATTAACTTAAGATGATAATATTTCAGTGTTGTGTTTATAGCTCGGTTCTGCTGCGTTCATGTAGCCAAAAAAATCTGTTCCTGCAGGTTTTAGCAACATAATTCACATTTTAATTGCATAGTGACTAATTATGCTGCACAATTAGCAACTTCTTCACAACATAACTGTTTTGTTCATCATGCAGTGAAACATAACAGAAATTAGGGTTTGAAGTTTAGTTGTCTTGGCCGGAATCATAAAGAACCAGTTCATTTCACTGCTGCTGCCAGGAAATAAAATTTTAGTTGCACTCTGAGTTTGTTCTCCTCTGTGGCTGGCTGACGACAAACAGAAGCTGTTGTTGCCTGCAGGGTAGTCTTGCCACAAAAATGCAAGCCTCCCAAACATGCAGGTTTCACAGCTGAGAAAGTGTGAGGTAAGAGTCGATAAAACGACTGGCTCAACCTGCAGTGTCACTCCTTAAAACAGCCAGCGACGCAAGGCATGGAACGCATTGAGGTTTGCCGCCTTGAACTCTGTCCTCCGGGCAGCTTCCTGTTCAGAAGCACGTCAACCTGAATTGAGTGATACTTCCTTGAGGGCTTGACAAGTCAATAAGAACATCTCTGTCTTTAAGCTCACACGGATGCCAACTTGCACGCTCAGTATACACATGCTGTTCTGCTCTGTCACATACTGTGCAAACATCTCAGGCAGTGTCTGGTCTTTAAAATCCCTGTTGCATCCATCCATTCATCCATCCCAGGTCGGAGTCTGTGGCTGAGATTGCCTTAACAATCCATCATTCATTCATGAACAGCTTTTATGACCCCAATTACACGTTGGCTCCTTGAAAGCACTATCCAGATGTGCTCTGAGCGAGCATCTGTGTGTGAGTGGCACCTGGCTCCATGACAGAAATAAGCGGAAAAAATAGCTTGATGTGTTGAAGCGTTTCAGAGGCTTTTTGGATCGGAGTGCAGATAGCAGGCGGAAATGGGTTTTTAGTCCAAGTGCTGTTGGGTTTTTTCTGCTAAACATGTGCAGGGGCGTGTATGTTTGTGTGTATGAGTGTGAGCATGAGTAAGTGCTCTGGAAAATATATAAATAGAGACAGCGTGGAGACAGAAGGATGTACAGTGTCAGAGCCGAGAGCCGAGACAGAGGCATGTGTAGGAGAAAGCAGGCTGAGTGAGGACTAAATGAGTGTCAGTAGGTTTTCATGGTGCCCCACTCATCCTGGTCTGCATGCAGCCCATTAGACGACCAAGGGTACATTGAAAATCAATGGCCTAGATGCGTCTCCACTCTCGTTCCCAGGGGACGACTGGTCTGTCTCTCAGCTACTGGTGCATGTGTAACTGAGAAGTGCGTCTAAGAAAGACAGCGAGTCTGGAAGAACACGGTAACTTTTACATAAGACTTTTGAACTTTCACAGCATCAACTAAAATGCGGACTCTTTTTTTTTTTTAATTCATTTTTCAGCAGCATTGAACTAAACTTATTCACTTATTTATTCAAATTCTGCCAGGCAGCCTAAGCAGCTTTTTTTAAAATTCATGTACAGAGATGCTGTTTTGTGTCCATCATTCACCGTCTTTTTTTTTTTTTTTTTTTTTTTTTTTTGATTGGCAGTTTTCAGATTTTGAGCAGACAATAAGCAGCCAAACCTGACATGTACAACAGCACATAAAGTATAGACACATTTAAACATCCATCACACATAAAAATGCCCATTATCCCTCTTCCTAAACCTCATTATCCATATATTGAATATGTCAGTTACTGTAGCCCTTTCTCGTTGTTAATCATATATATGTCAATATTGATGCCAACATTTGATTTGCCAGTATAATTTATTTGGAGAGTTTAATCTGCTTGCACCATTGATCGAGTTCTCCGTACAGAAACAGTCCTTTTTATATTTCAGTTCATTCTGACCTTATGTTTTACTGTCAGAAATGTACAAGTGATAATTTGCTTTACTTAACTCACGTTCTTTTTCGAGTACATTTTTTCCTAATTATCTTTGTGTTGAGAACATCTTTCAAAAAATCTGGTCACATCACGAGTCAACATATTATTCCTCTTTTTAATCACTTGACACATGGCCAATAATGTTTCACATCTTTCTTTCATCAAATACATAAAACCTTACAGAAACAGAGTCAGGACTGTCACAATTTTGCAAACAGGGAAGCAGGAAAACAGGCGATTGGACCCGAATGTAAAGAACAGAGGCAGAGCTGCAGCAGTTCAATGATTTATCAACAAATAAAAGTACAGAACCTTACGGGATGGTCAGGCCGGCAATGGTCAAAACCAGAGAGGGCAGTCCAAAGAGGCAAACGAATCACACAGGCAGCAGGCAAGAATAAAAAGTCCCATAAAACAGCAAAGATCCAAAGCCAAGAAGAGCTGGACACATGGGACAAAGACAGACTGGTGCTGATAGAGGGGAACACACAAACTACGTAGACTTTCTTAGGAGGGACAGATGATACTAATCAGCAATCACAAGGGCAGGAAGTAAAGTTACTGAAACAAGAGGAGACGTCAAAATAAAACAGGAAACAGTGACTGAATTACAAGAAACAGAATAACCAAGGATAGCAACACTTCCCTTGAAAACACTGTGAAATGGACGTCGGCTTGAGCAAAATATTTTCGACAGGACAACAGAAAAAGGCATTAAACCCATAATGGCTCAGCTGTTACATGATGTGGCTGGAAAGAAAGTAATTAGATGTTGTAGTGCACTTTGTTTAGACACACAAACACACACAGAGGCCTCTCACGAGGTCTATCCATCCACTTAAGACCATCTCTATCCCTTATCTATAATGCAAGACGTAGCTATGACCACTCCGTTCAAACCCCCAACACCTCAGCCATTACTGACACAGCTGGATGGTGCTGACCCTGTTTCTACTGCACCACAATATACTGTAATGTGTACTGTGCAATACTAGTGTTTCCTGGTTTTATGTTTCCATATTTTTGTTTTATTAAATGGCTTCAAGTCATCACAATGGTTCATTACAGCGGATCAGATCCCGGAAACACTGAACAGAAGAATCCATTCAATTGTAAATATATCAGGTTGAAAACATGGATCAGTTCAGTGCTGATAAAAATTGTCGGCTATCGTATTGTTACCATCATATACTGTTGTTCAGTGGCTCTCGACCTTTTCGTCGGCAGCCCCACATCCCTGTCGGATGAGCTCAAGTAGCCCTTCATCGCCACCACTTGTCATGTTGCAAACATGTTCATATAAAGTGATTCTAAACTGGATGTTATTTGACACTGGTAATTATATAAGGTTGGATGATGGATGGTGAAGCGATCCTATAATTTTCTGTGTTTAGGCTTAGTCTTTTTTTCCCCTTTTTGCTTTTGCATTCATACTGTTATGAGTGACAGAGGCTGGATGTTTCAATCGTTTTTTGTTATTATTTTTAGCAACTTCTTTTTCTTTCTGTGCTTACATGCTAATTAGTTTTCACAAATTCTCAGTTGCAATTAGTGGTGTTATGTCTTGTGGCACTCCTAGTTGGGAATCACAGTTCACAATTTACGACAGTTTTTCAAAGTGTTTCCGAGCCCATGTATTAATCTCCTTTATACAATCATGTGTTTGACAAAGTGTTGAACCTCTCTCCATCCTCGCTTGTGAACGACTGAGCCTTTCCAGGATGAACCTTTCGTACCCAGTCATGATACTATCACCTGTTACCAATGAACCTGTTTACCTGTGGAATGATCCAAACAGGTGATTTTGGATCAGTCCACAACTTTCAGTCTTCTGTTGCTCCTTTGATTGAAACATATTGTTCCCATCAAATTCAGAGAAAGCAGACATTTACAAAAATCAATAAAGTTAATGAGGTAAAACATTAGATATATTAAATATATAGTCTTATTGTTTTCTATTGAGTTTATGTCAAAAAGGATTACAAATGATCTTGTTATGTTTTATTTATGTTTTACACAGCATCCCAACTTTTTTGGAATCAGGGTTGTATGAAATGGGTTTTGGCATCTTCCATATTCAGTATGAACTTACAAACCTGCCTTTACAGTCTCAAATTGTCCACAAACTGATGTGAACATTATTATTTTCCTTTACTTTAAGTTAATGTTTTTAACAAAGGTCAAGTGCATCATAAATGTAAATTTGCATGCAGTCCAGATGTGTTTCTATTGGCTGTATCACATTGGATTGGAAACTCCTATCTAGTAGTTAAGGTGTACAAAATGTTTGCTTCCACTAAGAAAGAGTGTATGGATGGAGCAGAGGTTCATGCTTTCTCTGGGTTTAAAGCTCAGAGTCGGGACTGCACACGGGGACATAAGGCTGCTCAGACAGCATATAAAATCACAACAGGAGCTGGGAGGTTTAATGTGAAGGGGAGATGCCCAGATGTCAGTCTCCCTCTGTCATTAATTTTAAGGAATCCTCCAGGATTACTGCTGATTTCAGGCAAAACTCAGCTCACTGCCAGTCCTCTCCTGCTGTGCTCACTGAATTCGAAACATCACGTAGAATTTATCGCTGAAATCCAGCCTGGTTTTCTCTTACTAGTCTGAATGAAAACAACTTAAGTCAGACTTGAGTAATCTGATTAGACAGAGTGAACTTTAGCCTGATGACATTCAACACTTTCAGTAAACACATTTCATCACCAGTTTAGCGAATGGTTGAACAGCCGTGTTTATCATTGATTTCAGTCTGCCACATAAAAAAACACACATATACGAGCGTGTGTGTTATAGAAAATCAAAATCTGTTATCACGTCCTTGACAAGCACATTGTGCAAAGACTGGTTGCCTCTTGATATGATTGTCATCCCCAGCGTCTCTCAGACTATTGTTTGCTATTGAAGCAGAGGAGTGTGCATGACAACAAGCACAGTGCACTCCAGTTACACGAATCCATGATTTATGTACAGCTCAAATGGATCACGCTTCACATAGAAGAGAGGATCTTACATTGTTTAATTTCACCACGAGGTTCATCAAACATCGAGTTGAATTAAGCGCTTTTCCTCTTGAGCTTCGTTATTGTTTATCGACTTGGTGACATTTCACATGAAGCGCTGCAGTTTAACATATAATCACATCACACACATTAGAACGGGATAAACTTGACAGAGGTTGAGGTGTTTAATGGAATAGATAACAACTAATGAATGAGAAATAATAATCTCCCGGAGCATGATATCATTTTTCCGATGAGATTTTCACATTAAAATACCGCATTTAAATCTCCTCCAAAGCCACAGAAGACATTATGCAACTATTTCTACATAACTAGTAGACTCATCTTCATGTGTAACATTGGCGGAGTCACTCATGACCTCAAATAAGCTCAACAGTCCTATTGTATTAAAAAAAAATCATTAAATCAACAGTTGAAACACTTAATCATCAATGGGTGGCTTGTGTTAATCATCCGGCAAACAAAATGAGAGTGGAGAAAAATATATCAGGCATAAAAACTTCATGTTAAAATGATGTGAAATTTGAATGCAGTTCTGTGCAGGCAGAGAGAGAGAGAAATGTCTGCTCTGCAGGGTGTCTCAAAGTGTTTATGCACATACTCAATGCTGAGTGATTATCCAGCCTGAGCCTGTGTGTGTTTTACTGAGTGGACTCTATTACTGTATGATAATCATCTGAACGTACAGGCTGATTTTTCCTCTGTTATTTAACGGTCAGTCGTATTGTCCCCACATTTCACACAGCATGAGTGTGTAGCAGCGATGATGAATCTCTGTGGGTGGTCTCACGTATGTGTTCAGGTGGTGGAAGAAAAATACATTCATCAATAACGTTAAATTTTGCTATTTCCTCTCTGGATGTATTTCAGGAATTCAGACCTGGATGAAAACCTATAAAGCACGATTTCCTCAGAAGGGCATGACTGGAACAAACAGGATTTTAAAATTAATGAACATTACTGTTTCGCGATGGAAGCGAGGAAAACTTTATCTTCATAGCACATTTCATTTCAGGTGGAAGCTGGCAGACAGAAATGTCATGAGAGAGGATTAATAATGATTTTCTGTGCAAACATCTCAAGGTGTGTTTGTGTTCCTTCTGAATCACGCTGAGCCATGAATACTGAAAGATACGACATGCAGCCTGATTGTCTCTTATCAGTCACTTTACAGCTTTGAGCTTGACTAACCAAAGACATTTCCCAAAATACAACACTGGCTGTTTTATAATAATGAGTTTTACAAAATGAGAAAAAGGAGATATCTCCGGAGCATTAAAAAATTACTAACAAGATTCACCATATTTAACATAGAATAGATAATTTGCTTCCCTTCATTTCATAATTAAGAAACCTGCCCAGTGGGGCTCATTAAAGGTCGCTCATCAAGAAACTTTACTTCATAAAAAGCTTGTGTTTCCTCGAAGCTGAACTTGCGGTACAGTCTGGAATAGGGTGACAAATTAAAGAAAAGAAAAAAAGAGGAAAGAGAAACATAACAAATGTCACTGATAAAAATGGTCACAGTCACCAGATGTGAACCAAACTGAACACATATGGAAGTTAGAATGAGTGCACCCTTTTAGTGCTGAATAAGTATTTTCTTTTGGACTGTTGTCGACGATTTAAGAGCGTCTATTTGCCGTGAATAAAACCCTGAAATGTTTTACTGTACAGAAAACGGTAACAATTGTTTAATGTTGATGTGTTGAAGTTTGATCAATTTCCTTAAAACCCTCAGAAAGGAAGAGTAAAATGACTATTTAACGAGCATTCATTCAGATTTTTTTTTAGTGATTTATGAATTTTGCTGCTGACACAATGCTTTTAATAACATCTGATTGTGTAAAATTAAATTTGATTGTCTTTGTTTTGGGATTCTTTACACAGGTAAGATGTTTGGGAATGTATGCACTGCATTTTGATTCTGGCCTGTGCAGACTGGGCATAGTTATATTTTCTCTCTTGTTCTTTTCATAAGTCTGTTATTTATAGTATAACCAGTCCAATATTCTGGCAGTCGTGACTTGACTTTGAGCTGTTTTTGATGAACGTCTGGTCAGATGTCACTGGTTGTTGCAGCTATATTATATGGGATTCATTTATTTATTGAAAACTGTGATGAGAGTAAATTTAGGTTGGTAAGAATTTCACAGTGTTTGTTTTTTTCCATGCTGCCTACATCAACCAATGCTGATCTGAACTCATCACTGTCCTATTTCCCAGCATCGGTACACGTCAACTCTCCAGTAGAAGTGAAATGATTAGTCAATTAATAAATTGATTGATTAATTGATTGATTGCTCAATGTGATTTTCCAGGTGAAAATGCCAAACATTCTTTAGTTTCAGCTTCTCAAATGTGAGGATCTGCTGCTTTTCTTTGTCTTATATGACAGTAAACTAAATCTTGCTGTTTTGGACTGACTTCAGACTTTCAGCTCTAGGAAATTGTGATAAAGAAAATAGTCCCAAGTTGCAGCCCTACTCCTCAGAAAAGCAGCAATTACACCACAATTGCATTCCCTGGACTGTTAAATCTGCCATCTGTACCTTGAGAAAATCGTTTGCCTGTATAACATGTTCATGTTGTGTGTTATGGGCGTCAGCTTACATCAAAAGACGCAACTTGTGGGTGCAAAATTAAAGGATCTCACTTAAGGGATCATATGTGACAGGAAGAGGATATACAGACCTGGCCCCTCCTGTAATGCAGCCCGGTGTTATGTCATTGAAGGTGGATTATATACCATGTAAACGTGTGTTACATCTGGCTTCATGTGTCACATTATTATAAGAAGATATCATTGAGGACAAGCCTCTTTAAGTAGCCCCTGAATCTGAGCGATACATCCGTCAGAAGCTGCACACAAGTGGATTACATAAAATGAATATGGACTGCACATGCTTACCAGGGTGTTATTGAGTGCAAGCGAACACACAAGAGAAAAAAAGGAGCTTTTTGTAAGCATCAAAACATCAAAACCATGACAACCCCATGTGCAGTCACAGCATGGGGTTGCTTTTTCCCAGATTGTTGTGCGTCACTGTGCCAAACGTTGTACGGCAGCCACACGTTTGACGTTTGGTTGGCTCCTTTTTAAAGGACCAGTGTGGAGGATTTGATGGCATCTAGCAGTGAGGTTGCAGATTGCAATCAACTGAACACTCCTCACCTCAGCCTCCCCTTCCAAGCATGTAGGAAAATCTATGGTGGCCAATAAAAACTCAAAAGGTCCTCTCAAGAGTCAGGGTTTGTCTTTTTTGGGCTGCTGTAGAAACAAGAGATGCACCCAAATGCAAATGATTTAGGACTGGAGTAGAGCAATTCATTTCTTCACAAATTCAAAAGACTTAGTGGGTGGTCAGTGGGGCAAAGGTTAAAAGCAGACAAGGCAAACAAATCCAAAAAGGAGCAGGCAAGAATCAAAAGTGCAGTGAACAGGCGAAGGTGCAGGGAAACAAAGCAGCAACCAAACACGAGGAGAACATGAGGAATTAACATGAGGTAGCGATGAAATGCTTGATTCGAGGAACAAGGACGAACTGGCAAAGAGTGGAGGAACACCAAAACAAAAGTTAACAATCCCAAAGATGGGGAAAAACAAAGACAAGACATGAAGTAACTAAACACATCTGAGGACATATTCTATCAAAATAAAGCTGGAAATTACTAAACCAAAAGCCCAAACCATGACAGGTGCAACATGAGGGACTTAGACATGGAAGAGGATCTGATTCCTTTGTAGATATAAAGGACTCATTCTAAGGTAATAAAAACACAATGATTCTTATTTTGGGGTGATTATACACTAACACAATTATGAGTATTACGTTCCACCTCTGCCAATAGATACACACTGGACCTTTAAGCCAAACTTCAACATATACACTTCATACCTGTGTGTGATCTCTTACATTCTTTAGTTTCATTTTTCAAAACTAACATTTTAAACTTCAAGCGCTCTGTACCAACTGTTCTTCCCCGTAAATATTTCAAAAACAGAAGTAAATGAGCTGTAAAACTCTTTAAATGACTTTTATTGTCCTTTGAGATAGCTGAACACAAGCAGTCCTCCAGTGGCTGAGTGTCTTTTTTTTTAGTTTCTTCTTGATCAGAGGGTTTTAGACAGAGACAGATGGGCTGAAGTTTCTTTGCGCTGCTGCTACAACAGCAGGACTCTTCCCATGAGGGGCATCGTACTACAGGTCCCGGAGAGGGTCAAAAAAGCTCACGGATCAATACGCATTAGCTGCTGCTCGAGTGCTGAACGTGGATTAGTTGACATCATGGAAGCCTCGAGGGCCTGCAGTCTGCGCGTGTGTGTGTGTGTGTGTGTGTAATTTTTATTTTATTATGAAGAGTAAAGCGAGCACTACCATTATCCAAGATTATGCTAATGCCAGTTTTATGAGGAATAGTGCAGCTGAATTCATTTGTAAGCGTGAATGATATCTTGATTTCCTGCAGTTGATAATAATGAATGTGGAATAATGCTCAGACTCGCAATTCTGAGTCACGAGTTATATTCTGTGCATGATAGAGCGTTTTTGATAGAGCATTAAAGGAATAATTCTACATTTCAAAGAAATACGCTTATTCATTTTCAAGAGATAGATGAGAATATTGATACGGCACTCCGTGTCCGTGCATTAAGGTGATCAGCTTCGTTTAGCTCAAACACTGGAAACAGGCTCAGTCTGTAACTATAAAGCTTTATCTTGTTCAACCTGACAGGTTTTGCATGTGCATCTAACTATTGCTTTAAGAAACATTTGTAAAATCCGTCCATCCTCCTGCATGTTGTCAGAATAGTTGATCACACAAACCAAAAAGCCTTTGACAACTTAATTTCATGAGTCTTTTATTAGCTTTGGAGAGTATCTGCTTTTGGAAGCGCTGATGAGAGGAGGAGAAGGATTCAAGTGCAGAGCGACTTGAATCTCAGGAGAGTTTTGATGCTTGTTTATTCTGGCAGGGTAGGTAGACCGAACAGAGGAAGATTTGGCAGAACAACAAACAACTATATCGCTGCTGAAGGAGTACCAACTAACTGAATACGCCTGAGAAAAGCAATCAGTTAAACTCGATATACAGGCTGATAAATAAACAGCCCACGTTGTCTTAATGGGTCTAAGATGAAGTAGACTCGAGAGCGGGGACCAAACAACTGCATTAGATAACACTGGGAGATGTTTCTGTTGATTAGACTGATCCCTGGTTATCTGCCTGCAGGAGATTACGCTCCCTTGATGCACCGATGCGCCACCTGATCAGCCCCCTGGACGGTTCTTGTAAATCAGTTTACTTAAAAAAACATTCGCAATCTCATTTACCAGCCGTGCTGTTGTCTAACTCTGTTATGCGTCCTAACTTTATAATGGAGAAGAGATCTCCAGCGTTGTTATTTCTGCTCGGAAAAAAAATGCAGAAGGGTAGAATGAGGCTGTGTAAAATGCTGCTTTCAAATGACATTAAAGCATAATTGAGCTTCATTATGATATTATTCAGCATTCTGCCATGTTTCTTTTTTTACTCCTTCTCGCCTTGGGAAAAGTTTGGGAGAAGCTTAATTATCAGGATCTGAGGTTTTATACCAAGCTGAAAAAAGTAATGGCAAACCAGGTAACACATCCTTGTTGGCTCATATTTTAAAGTTATTTTTCAGCCTTTTCTCTCAACAAAATAAGTCAAAAAGTGCTTGCGTTGCAATTTTGCAAGCATGAGTAAAGATATTCCTTCCTTGCTGTAATGTTAATCGTGTGAATAATACATTGTTAATTAACCAATTTGTGCAGGTTTAACCACTAGTGATGCTAATGTTTTTATATGTGGGTCCCTGTTTTGTTTGTTTGCATTCCCATAAGTCATGCAAGCCTAGAATTTTAAAATCAGCTCTACAAATGTTTTATGAGGAAGAAATACACTCAATGTTTGTTAGACCTCAAGGATACACAAAAAAAAGTTCTGGTGAGAAATGAAGTGAATGTCAACTTTGTTTGTGCACTAAACAGGGCACCTTTCAATTGTTGCTATTACACCAATATTGATATTTGAGAGTTTGAAAAATCAGCTAATGATATATTGCCTATTATCTTTTTATATTTATTAACATGTAACAAACTTTTGTGAGGATCCTTTAAATTTTGTTTTTTTTTTAACGAAGAAGAAGTAAGAATAATTGTGAGATAATTTACAGTTGAAAATAAATTATTATAGGAAAAACAATGTCATGACACTGTTTCCAAATCATGTCAACCATAATTCCTGGACTGCAATTTATGTTTGCCAACATATTGAGGCAGATGATTTATGGGTTATGCCCTAACTGGTGAGGGATTATTTTTTCTTCCTGTCTGCAATGGTGGACAAAAGTCTCAGCTGTTCGTCTTTGATATTCATGAAACAGAGACGGTCTGGTTCACAGCTATAAGTCAGTCAGTCATGTAATAAATCTAAAGGAAGACAAAATGTTTACTTGTGGAAACAACAAACTAATATCTTATGTTGTGTGTCTCGCGTGTAGGAAAATACATCATTATTTTGCAATAGTCGGCACGAGTTCTAATGATAGCAGCCGACCAAAAGACATTACTCTGCATAGCTGTAGCCTACATAGGCCTGGTGTACTTGCAAAAGTGCTTACTAAGCAGTTCTGCAAATGACTTCTTTTACAGCGTCCCATCCTGTTGCCCAGATTAGGCCGGCAGTATTTCATGAATACAGTTTGCACGTCTTCAGGTGGGACTAGACTAAGATCTCTTGTTATTGTACACAAAGGTGGAAACACAGACTTAAAGGATGAGCTTTTGCTGTAGGAGCCCAAATTAATTTTGTCATTAAATATGTTTTCACTGCAGGTGTTTCTTCTTCTGGCTTCGGCACAAACCAATGCAAAAACACAAAATACAAAAATACTGTGTCTATGAAAATGGCTGCTTTTTCTGAACTGCCCCGTAGAGAAGCAACTGCAGTGGATTTTACTGAGAATCCAACTTTTGAACATCACAGCTGCCGCCTGATGCAGAGGTGGAGCCGACAGTTTGATGCTGAGCTACAGCTGTCGGCTCACTGATGGAGACCTACGGGTGGTTTATGGGGACTGTCAGATGTACTTCTACTCCCCCCTGTTCCCATCGCCTTTTATTGAATTAATCATCCTCATTTTCTGCAGACTCGATCTAAAAAATAGAGATAGTGTGTGTGTGTGTGAATACAGTATGTGTGAAACCCAGGAGCAGGTGTTAGTCAGAGAGACAGGGGGAAAATGGTTGTGGCCTTTAGTTTGACATTTTTGACCACAGCAACACACATGCAGAATATTGCTTTGGGGCTGGACACAAATTAAGATATATATATATATATATAGAGAGAGAGAGAGAGAGAGAGAGAGAGAGACTGCACAGACTGTACCTGCACATTTCCCTCCAGGTGTGATGATGTTGTGTAATCAAAATTCAAAATGACTTGGTAGCTTGAAGAAAAATCCATTTTTGGCCACCCACATTATTGGGTATGATGCTCCCTGATTTAAGTGCTAACATCTGGAGACAACAAACGACAGTGATGTAACTCCCAAATCACTTTATACAGATAATTAGGTTTATTGGGGATTTACTGGACACTTTTGTAAAGCTGTGCGAGGGAGCAGCAGTTTTATTGTTAAGTAGCCTAAATAGTCACAAGAGATAAAATGTGATCACCTCCATCCACCTGCCTCATATATGAAAAGAAAAAATTGTCCACACATGATTGAAAATTAAAGATCCCCTCCACTTAATGGGTTTTCTCATGCCTACAGTATGTTCTTATGACCTTGACTTAAACAAAAACATAATAATGTATGTATGTGATATGTAAGAGGTATTTTACTTTTTGCTACAAATTTTGAAATATAACTAAACAATCAAGCCAGAGACAGAGGGTAAGACCCTGGAAACATTTATTTTTTAAGAGAGATAAGACATCTATGCGCGAGGCATGTAAACTGAACTGAGTTGTGTTTTTGCATGTGTGGCGGAGGCTCAGATTCGCTCGGGCTCTATGGGAATTTTCTGTCGAACGCATTTTTTGTGCAGTCGCCAAAGCCCTGTGTGTGGTGACAAAAGCACGTAGTGTTGGAGACAATGAGGGAAATGGAGAGGGAATGTTGTCCCCTCTGGAGAGGAATGTGTCCCTTTACCCAGGTCACAATGCTCAATTGAGCCGGGCCTCCTGCAAAAAAACATGCCATTCTGAAATACCAGGTGACGCTTTGTGTGAGCCATTCATTATATCACTGTCACACGTCCCTCTGTTGGCTTATTCAAGACTGTCAGACGCACAGGCTGGGGTTGTGGACGAGGCCTCTCTGTTTTTTTTTCTAAAAACGCAATGAATCACACCCACTCATTGTCATCTGCAGAGTGGCTTAGTTCATGGTGATTACATTTAATCATAGTTATTACTGCTGAAGGTGCCCTGTAATGACTCACTTTGCGATAAAAAAGTTAACTCTTAAGCAAAGTAACTAAATTGCATTTAATCCACCTGGAAACGTTGGTCATGCCCGTCTGTATTTTTTTTTTTTTTTCGCCCACAGGTTCAGCCTACTACGACAATGTGCGGCCTTTGGCGTATCCTGACTCAGACGCTGTGCTCATCTGCTTTGACATCAGCCGTCCAGAAACGCTGGACAGCGTGCTGAAAAAGGTCAGTATCACATTAACAGAAGTATGAATGTGTCCGGTTAAGGGGTTTTTTTTGCCGGCAGACAACAGATCAGCCTCGAAGGATCGGTTCTGACATTTTCAGGTCTGTCGTAATACAATGCTCACGTGCCATGTTTTTTTTTTTCTTATTTCCACATCCAGCAGTTACTGAGACTGTAATAAAACAACAGGAAGTTTCAAACTAAACACACTGTTACTTTGGAAAATGTCAACTCATTCGGTTAACTCAACTGCTGAAGCCTCAAATTAGCTTTTGCAGAAACAGGGACGGCTGGATTTTGTCCTTCATTTCTTTGTGCTTTGAAGGAATCGCTTCACAGTCAGTGTAGAGAGGAGATTACAACAATGATTAACCTTATTAGTATTCAATTAAGATAGACTTAAGATAGAAAAATCCAAATCTATCTCTTAAGGCTATAACAAGAGGAAAAAGTGTTGTAATTTAATCAGCATGAAACACAATTTTTTTCAAGATTTTTTTGAAAGCAAATCTTAATTTTTACCACTAACAAACATGTGAGTTGTAAACATCAAATGTGTCGATGCATTTGACCTTTTATTCCACTAACGTTCCTGCAGTCGACGCCGTCGCTCATCAATAGCCACGTTTCCATCTAATGTTTGAAGCAAATTTATGAAATGTTGCAAAAAAGAAAAAGAGGAAAAGCAAATCTTTTCCACCAACTGGTCTTGAGTGAATTAACCAGGCTACTCAAAGCATGTTTTGTCAGATGTTGGCGGTGCAGGTTAGGCATGGCTGTGATAAAGAGAGTAGAAGAACTAGAGGTTGCAAACCAGAAGCAAAACCAGTTGTTTGCCAACTGCAAATAAATCTTAAAGAAGAAGAAGAAGAAAAAACAAAACCCTTGCTTTGGCCATCTATGAGAAAAAAAATGGAGCGAGATCTTCTGAAAATTTTTTGCAGCAGAAACAGCTTCTTCTTCTCTTTTTCAAAAAAAAGCAAAGACCCCTTCAAGTGACTATAAAACCTTTTTTAGCAAAATTAAGAAAGCTTGTTTGAATTTTGTCTTTTCCATCAACCTTTTCTCATGCGACACTTCAAACCGCAGATAAAAATACGCCGATGGAAAAGCGGCTCATGACATCATCGATACGAGACAAAACACTTTGATGTTGAACAAATTCTCACATCTACAGGGGGTCGACTTGAGAACTAACTTGAACTTTGACCTTATTGGATGACCTTTAGTAATAGTGATGAATGAACTGATCTCACAATGCATGCATGGGATGCCAAAGTGACATGTTGAGGGGTGACTCTATTCAAAATTTAGAGACAAAACACTTACACAAACGTATCCTTATCCTATCTAGCATAAGTGCTTAAGTGCGGCAATGTGCCATCATGTCTTGTTTCCATTTACTCTGGCATCTATTTTTGCTTATTTTCCTTCTGCAAGCTTCTATTCTCAAATAATGCCCTTGCAGTAAACAGCACTTTTTCTTCATTCATTCCTGACAGCCTTCTGACTAACCAATTCTTGCGCCCTCCAATTTTCCTTGTAGAGGGACTATTCTTTCTCAGCATTGCTAAGCTACAAAAAAAATACCCCTTGATTCCTTATCACGTCCCTATTTCCTTTTGTTCTCTTCAGTCCAATCTCTCTCCAAGTGCTCATTCAAATCTCCCATGTTATAGCATTATCCAAGCTAAGATGTTGTCCCAGTCTCTATCTGGCTACCATCTTTTTTTTTTTCATTGCTTCAACCCTTGATTTGCAGCCATTTTCTTACCTTTTCATAACTTTCTTACTAGCAGCCTGAAAACATTCTCACATCTCCTGCTTTCAATCTCTTCTTTCCCCTCTATGTTTAGATTGAAATATCACATCATTTGTGACAGAAATACAGGATATTATGAAAGCTGTTGTGAGACCGTCTTTACATCGAACCTTCAAGGCTGCAACCCACAGCATTCTCAAATCTACATACCAGGTCTTTTATTTTGAAGGCCAGAAGCTGTAAAAGAAACTACAGGCACAATGGCAGTGGTTGACACACACACACACACAAGCTCAAAATAACAGTGCTGGCTGATGACGTCTGTAATTGTAATCACAGGTTTTGTCAACTACTGTTTCGGTGTTGCTGAATAAAGCGTCCCGGGGTCAGTCGATATAAGTACAGTACATTATTAACATTTGTGCACAAGACCCACAAACACTAGTTACTGGTTTTTCATGAGCTTAGGAACCTGGTGGCAGAGCTGTAACCAATATTTTAGAAATAGATGATGAGTTCAAAATTCCCCCCCAGCGCAACTACTAACCACCTCAGAAGTTTTTGACTAGTCACCAAAATAAAATGAAACAAAATTTTTCTAGTTTTCGCATGTTCACATTTTCTAATTAGCCATCAACCAAAAGACTGGATGATGTGAAATTTTGCCTGACGACGGTGTTCGATTGAAAGTCAAGCATTTACAAAAGTTATTACAATGAATTCTGAGTGAAATGAGAATGTTTGCATGAAATCTCATGGCAATCTGATTCAGTAGACGTTTCACTTAAAACCACAAATGTCAGCCTCATGGTTGGTTGTCATCTGGGAGTCATGAACATTTGTACAGTTGAGATTCAGCCTGGACCAAAGTGATGGTCCGACTGACCAACAAACTGAAACTGCCATCACCGGACCAACGTTGCTAGCCGGGCTAAAAAAATATCTGAATCAGCCTTAAAAACCCAACCTGACTAATATGTGTATTTTAAAAGTGGAGTTACATGAGTTTCACATATATATTCAAACTGAACTGTCAGCTGAAAAAATACCCAGCCTCCGTTTTATCCCTTTGATAAACCACACTCTCTGCTCTGACAGCTCGCATGCTGCTCTTCATCCAAGACAAGACTCTCACCAGTTCTTAACATTAACACAAACAATAAGTCGCTCTTCCTATGGGCCCTTTGTGACTCATCTAAAGTGCTGCTACTCACCAGTTGCACACTGTTGGGCAGAGGAGCCTATTTAAAGGCAGCTCGCTCTGCATAACAGCACAACACACTGGAGCGTGCAACAGCAGCGACACAGACATGGAGGAGAAAAGACGTCTTTGTAAGGAAGAACAAATGGAGCAACTGTGCGAAGTGGTTCCCTGTGCCATGGTGTGAGGAGATAATGACTGTCTAACGATGGAGAGAAAGTTTAATAGTTTGAGTCATGTCCGCGATCTGTAATGAGCATTGTCTGTCTCTGTCTCCTTCCAGCGTTTATGACCGTGAGCATCATGCTGTGCTGAGCTCATGTAACTAACATAACAGCTTTATTGTTTCTGGATTTGTTTCGCATCTGTCCGACTGTGGTCTGTTAAGGCCAGTTTCCATCTTAAGTTTGTTATGTCAAATTATCATTTTAGGATGTAGAGTGCTGGATATTCAGAGGTCAGGGACTAAAGGATCACACCAGTGTTTCTCCATATTTTAAGTTGGGTTCAGATATCAACAATTATCAACATTTTACAACAATGAAAAGTTATCAAGGAGGCAAAAATATGCAAAAATACAGACATGGTCCTTTAAAGTTTACATAGTTTTGTGTTCAATTCAAATTCAATTAACAGGCAACATCTCGCTAACAAAGATCAGCATTTAAATTAAATTTAATTTCATCATTTTCTTCTTTCATTTTCAGTATTAACCTTTCTATGATTTGAATAGAAAGGTTGTGTTTTTATGCCATGAAATAAGAACTTTGTTAAACGACGTATTCCAAGTATATGATCAGGGCTGAGTATCATAATACTGGTGTCAAATCTGATACCTGCAATTTGGTACAGACGCCAAAACAACACCTTGACATGAAACTGAGCAGTATAACATATTTTTTTCTTATGTTTAAATAAAATAAGCCAAAGCTCTCAAATCAGATTTTTTTTCTGTCTTTTGACACAAAGCATCTACAAAATCACCTGCAGCCAGGTATCAAAATCCAAATCGCAGAGTCTATTATGACAGCTTTGAAAAGAGAATATAATCTTCCGGTGTCCACATACTTTTGACCACAAAGTGTATTATCCTCAGCTCAAACCATATTTGATTATTAACGACCTGTTTGCTCTCGTGTATTGTGTTTGTCTGTCGATACGCAGTGGCAGGGCGAGACGCAGGAGTTCTGTCCCAATGCCAAAGTGGTGCTGGTCGGCTGCAAGCTGGACATGAGGACGGACCTCAACGTCATGAGAGAGCTTTCCAAACACAGACTCATTCCTGTCACCCACGAACAGGTAAGCAACGCAGAGAAAACACCACTTACAAATCTGTGTGCGTCAACTTGAAATGAACTGCTATCATAGCCAATACAACAATAATTTTGCACGTGTGAGGAACTGAATTGTCTTTAATTCATGCAGCGTGATTATATTTGGAACATGCGTGACATGCGGTTTTAAATGTACAGTCCTTTGTAATTTTCCGCTGCAGCGATTTTCATTTGCCAATAGTAACACTGATTTACGTACAAATTTAATAGTATCATCCCAGACAAATGACACCCATTACTTTGTTCCCCTGCGCACATAAACAAGACTTCTGAAAATGAATTTGGAGGGTGACATTTGCTTCAGATCATAACTTCCACAAATATAGAAACACGAGGAGTATAAAAGAGCCGGGACTGAACAAAGAAGGAGACAAACAGCAGGATGTGCGATAATACAATTGTTTTTCTTTGTGTCTTGGAGCAATGAACAGTGGCATGCATAAATTTTAATAGCCTATTTTCATGTAAATTTGAATTCCCACTTCTTGGCAGCCTTTTGTCAACACATTAATATTTTCTCATACCTCCGACAAAGCAAAGGTAACCGCCCTCATTTCCCTGTCAGTAATGGCATCAAATTTGGTGAGATGAGTTTCAGATGAGTTTCTCTGCATAAAGTGACTCATCTCTGAATTAACACAAACCTTTGATCACGCAAAATGTTGAGTCTGAAACTACACCAGCAGCAACTTTCAACTTTGAAACTCTTTCCTTCCCATCCACTCCGACTAAATTAATCACTGTTCGGCCACTTTGACCTTGTTTGGCTGGATGTATAATGTAGGGAACAGTTAAAATAATCATCCCGAAGCATGTTTTGTTTAGTTCACTCTCATATTTGTCCAATTTAGTTGCATTGACAACCACAAATTTACATCACTTTAATTACCTGCTTTTGCCAAAATGTGAACGATCAACAGTGAAAAACTCTTCGGGTGCATCTGAGGCTGAATTCTGTGTCTGTTGCCGTCGTAGTATTGTACAAGAAAGCCCAAAAATACATAAGCACAGTACTTCTGTGGTCAAACAATTGACAACATTGTGGTCAGAGTTCAATATAATCAATATAATAAAACAGCAGTATAATAGCAAAAGACGGAGTTGTACTTAAACTTAAGTTGTACTAAGCGCAGCCACTGAGCTCTTCTTAATGGGCAGCATTAAAAAGAGCTGCACGACAAGCAGCCACAAACTGAGACCTTTACATTTCAGCCACTTGACCAGCTGATGCGATGCCCAGTGGGAAATGCGTTCACCACAATGAACCGCACATGAACTGTGTGACTACTGCTGTAATATGAGCGTGGAAAAAGAAAAAAAAAAAAAGACTTGGAACGTTTCTATTAATGCAAAAATAATGCAGCCTCCCTGCTCGCACAGCTCAAGCCTTTAATATTTTTCACAGAGGAGGAATAATATCAGCACATCCTGCTGCTAGATACTCCTTCAATATGGGATATCGCTAACACTGATGGCTGAACACCTACGCTGTCACACAGTGTGGATGCTTCATTGGCAAAGAAGTTGATGAATCCAATTGACGGCTGCAAAAAGAAAGAATGAAATATGGTGACAAACTCAAGAGACAGAGTAGAAGTGTCAAGAGGAATTGATTAAAGCAATGCAAATCTACGTTATTACAAGTCAGTATTGTAGGAGAACAGGTGAGCAACAAGAAAGCACCATATACATATAAGTTCAACCAGTCCGGATTTAAGATGATGCCAACCACTACTGGGAATAAGCTGAGCTTTTACGCTGGAGTTTTACAGTTGCACAGATAGTCCTTGAATATTTCATAGCTGTGTGGAGGATCTCTGCTGTCTCTATGCCCCAGCTAGCTATTATGCCTCTGATGGCTTTTATTAAGTGGGGAATCTTTACAGTGCAAGACCGAGACCAAGGGGCTGATTTCCACAAAAGGATAAGGCAGGGATAATTTTCCGTAACAGCGTGTAACAAATGGTGATAATAAACTTCTAGAGAACGTTTTAAGAGAATTGCAAAGTCCACTGTTTGTGTATTTATGCATAGTACTCGCAGTACTTTCAAATACCAAGTGCAATTTTGTGCAAATGCTTAACTTTGGGTTTGTTGAATTACACGAGGAGTGCGACAGTGTTCCAGAGGTTCAACATGACATTTAAGAATACAAAAAGCATCATTTCCACCACATGACCTCTCTGTCATTCTCTCCCTCTCTCTCACACACACGCAGTTTGTTTGCCACAGCTGTAAGTACGAGCTCTCAGCAGCTCTCGAGTGAGTCACCTGCTTTTGGACTACAAACACAAGCTGAAGCGTAAATGTTTGAATTTTAAAACTGCACTCATGTTTTTTATAGTAACAACCAAAAAACTGAAAAGGTGGTCATACACAGGATTACTAACAGTTTTCCCTCTGTGGAGCATTTTAGGGTTGTTAAGCTAATTGTTTTGGTTTTATAACCAACAAATTTACTGTCGTTCAGTCTCTGTGGTCTCATCAACCTTTTTCCAGTGGCACCAACAGACACAGTTGGCAACTAGCTGGTGAATATTTTGCAGCTACATAGCCAGATATCTCCCTCAGGAGGTGGTGGAGACCAAAACCAGAGCTGAAAAGAAGAGTAAATATTGCACTCACATTCATCATGTGGCCAGAAACACGGCTCCAAATGAATGATGCGTTAAGAGGCAAAGAACAATTAAGGCAGGTCCTCACTGTTTATTTGTCCTCTTAACCAACCTATATTCTGTTTTCTTCTGTGTTTTCAGGGCACTAATTTGGCGAGGCAGATCGGTGCCGTGGCCTACGCAGAGTGCACCTCAAAGTATTCGGAGAACAGCGTCCGCGACGTTTTCCACGTCACCACCCTGTCGTCTGTGTCCCGCATCCACCGGCCTCAGCTCAAACGTGCTGGCTCACGTTGCGGCCTCAAGCGGGTCTCCCAGCAGCCACCCCGGACTGAGATTCACGAGCACCCACCCGCCATTAGAAAGGACCGGGCCAAAAGCTGCGTGCTCATGTAGGACCCCCCGAGTCTACCAGCATCCTGACCTGCGTGTGCTGATGGACATGAAACCATAGAGCACATGAACTTAATTTATTGGTGAATTCTTGTCAGATCTTTGCACTGCATAAAGGACAATATGATGAAAAGAAGAACGACTGCAATCCTGCGGAGTTTCTTTGAGGAATCGTTTGTCCATCTTTAGCTCTCCTTGTTATTTTTCTCTGTGGCCGTGTTCTCATCAGGGGAGGTCTTTGTTGTGGCAAAAGCTGTTTTTCTTTGACGCTTCTACTTGAACAAGTGGACAAAAATGGTCATGGACGCAAACAGGCTGATTAGCAATTGAAACACAAGGACACAAAGAATGGAGTATGAGAGTATGGAGATTAAAGGAAAAAAAATAATAATTGGAAAGATCACCTTGCAGGAACCAGCAGTAAGAACGCTGGTGATGACCTCTATTATGTTGTTTCCTGTTTTGAAATGCTATTCTCTCTTTAAGTGTTTAAGTAAATGAAGCACAATACCATGCACGCAAGCTGTTCCGAGTCATTCGTAAATGCCAGGCAATGAACTCTAATCTACTTCATATGACAAGATAAAATGAAAATATGGACATACAAATAATAATAATAATAATTAAAAAAAAACCTCGTGGGCTGAGATGACACTAATTTTCTTAAACCACAAGTGCTTTTAATATTGAAAACTGAAGAATCACTCACCACATAATACTGACATGTTGTGAAATTAATATTGTTCTAATAATCCACACTGAGAAGGAAAAGTCACAGAGGGAGCAAAGAGGGTGACTGTTACAATATGTTGTACATGTGATAATGAAATAAAAAAACTTCATCTGCTAAGTGTTGGAACATCTTTGATATGTAACTTAATGATTTGACTGGGATTTGGCTTTGATCCTGAATTATTATGCTTAGAAAAGTTAAGTGTATTAATGGGAATTTTTTGATTTGTTTTACTTTTTTCTTCGTCATAGTCTTTTTTTTCCTCGCTGCATCTCAGCTCATTGGAGCAGAGAGCTCTTGAGTTTCCAGCTCTGAATGTTTTGTCTCGAGAAGACTTGAGCATTTCTCTTTGAAAAAGCTTCTTCTGTTAGGGAAGATCTGAATTTTCACTTGAAAAAGTTTTCCAATTGGAATCAAAGCACAGAAGCAGTAACAGCAAATGAGTCTGCTGAAATAAAAATGCATGAAGCTGTAAATCTGCATGATGCACAAGGCAGCCCGTCTGCAACAACCTAACATGATATAAATTAAATGGCAAACGAGCACATGAACCCTCAAGATTTGTGAATCATACGTGTCACAATCCTCCCTTTATAACAAGACCAAGCACAGTGTTCATCATCTTAGTTGAGTGTGTTAGTTGAGTACTAAACACAAAATATAGCTAAGGCTACGTTTTCCAGATATTTGGTCATAATTAATGTTTTGACCTGATGATGATGCAAGATGAAATGTCACCAAAGTTATTTAATTATTTCTATTTGGGACAATGAATATCGGTACTAAATTTAATGGCAACCCATCCAGTAGTTGTTGAGATATTACATTCTGGATCAAAGTGGAACTGACTGGTCTCTACATGAAGGAGACAACTGGTGTGTCAGTCAGATAAAGAAAAAAAAAGATTTTATGAAAAAAACACAACAAGTTAGGTTTGTGATGTTAACGCCTTACTGCTCTGTGTGAATGCAAAGTGATACACTGACAGGTAATGATTTCTATTTTATACTGTTGAGTCCCTCGACTCTCTGCTCGGCATATACACGTTTATTGTCTCTCACATTCCTGAGGCACGGACTACATCGTCATGACCGGGGATGTAAGTGTCTAATGTCGGAACCTCATCACACCACATCAAAGTGTTTACACCTGTATGATTTGTGCTTTTAAGAAGACGACATGGGAATAACATGTCCATACATCTTTTCAGTACGGTGAAAAGGTCGCACTTCAAAGGCTGCGTCTTCTGATGAAGCCGGAAGCCTCTGCAGTAATGAGCAGACACAATGTAGAGATGTACGAGGTCTGGTTAAATAGCTGTGCATCTGTTCTTTGCTTGGGCAAAGGTAGGATTCAAAGACAGATTAAAGGGCTGAGTAGATTTATGACAGCACAGTCTGACACCCACTGCAGGACCTGATGATAAATGTCATAACACTATTTAACATTAGTGCTGGGCTTCCATACGAATGCTCATCCAACTTTTGGTACATTTCATTGTATTACACAGGAAAACTTTATTTTTATAATTTATCAATCACCAGTCAAAATCACCTATTTATGAGGTGCATTATCATTTTCAAGCTGGGCTTTACATCAGGAAGTCTTCTCTATGGGGTTGTAATTCAATGCACTGCTGTAGCTGCCAGTGCATTATGTGCATATGAGTGATCTGTCCTGACCTATTCTCTTTTACTGTTCAGAGAATCATCTGAGTAATTGCTTTTGAAAGGGAGCCAGCTGAAATATATTCTATAAGTTGTGTTGAAACTTTAAAGAAAAATGTATTTATTTTTGTTAGTAAAGGCAAAAAAGAATAGCCTCTCTTTAAAAGGTTTTTGTCTTTGATGTTGACAAAAATCAGCCAACATTTGTCAGTAATAGAATCAAAATGATCATTGTCGTATTTCCATTATTTTCACACTTAGATAAATACTTTCAATCTCTTCAGCTATATCACATATTGAATACGAATATATTGTCCTCATAGTCCGTTGTGGACTGTATTCATGAGCCTTGTAGCCTGACCTTTAACAGTGACTCTTATTTCATTTGTTTCCCACCACTATGGATAAGGCCCTGCAGCAACTCGCTGCCTCTGTGAGCAACGGCAAAGTGACATTTCACAGCATCACTGCCATGTTGCCATGCAGGGAGCGTGAGGTCGCACCACATGCCCGAGGTGAAAGAAAGGCAGGGCTCTAGTCAGGGGGGAGAGGATGTCCACAGAGAGGGAGTACAGACAATCCCACACATATACATTATACGACAATGTCCACATAGTAATTTAATCACAAGTGCCAGTTAATAATAGCTGGTCAGACTCATGGATAATGAACCTCAGTAGAGTAGTGCACTTTTCAATATTGTGCATTAAATTCTAGTTTATTATCCAGGTACAAAGTCACGTTCTCTATTATCATTATCACATAAAAAAATAACCTAATTAGACTTGAATTTCCAACCTACCCTTGAATTTCCAACCTATAACCCTGATACTCTACCCTATAGTTCTGCACACTGTAGCTGCAGCCCTGCAAAGCAACAGTAAAATCAAGTTAGGGGAGAAACTTGCAGGCGAGCGTGACCTCAGCCTCGGGCACTGGGTCAGCCTCTGCTTTGGTGGAAGAAATGTTTGTTGACGCTACAGAGAATGTGAAAGATGTCACTTGGCCTCTCTTTGGCCTCCGGCGGGAACAGAGCGAACGTATTTGGCAAACACTCATCGCTCTTGTCCTTGCAGCCTCACCTGGCTCAATGACATTCCACTCAACAGCTAAGTAATACTGTGGAGCGCCTGCAGAGCGTACGGTAGCTAAAGCTTTCCAGTGTATTAATGGCAACAATTTTTCAGCGGTTGCCAGATGCTTCCCATTTAGTCGAGGGGATTTGTGTGAGAAAAGCAGCAAATAAGTAGGTATGTGGAAAAATGAACTCCAAACGGGCCTGAAGGTATGAGATGTAAGACAGCAGAGGGAAAAAGACCATTAGACTCCCAGATGGACAATGTTCTGATATCTTTTCTATTTTTTCCCACTGTAAAAGACCACAAATGACCCTCCAGCTTTACATTTTATCTTTATGTGCACAGGTATTATGTTGGTGTACATGTATCATAACCAGAATACAGCCTTCACATTTAGCTCACATTCTTAGCCAGAGGCACTTACAATAAGTAGAATGTAATGCTTTTCCTGGCATAAAAGCAACCAGGGATGAGTCCTTCGTGGAGTGGAAAAGCAGAGTGGATTCAATGCAAGGAGCAAATGGAGGAGGAAGATGAAAGAGGGAACAAGGTGAAACTCACAAGAAGTGGACGTGACGTAGTTCTTGAAAAGTTTTTAGTCAACAAAAGGAGGACGGCGAGTGAGTGACATCACTTTCTTCATTGTCTAAATTGAGATGACAGTTCCAAACTCTGACATATATATGACATGATTTTTGATGGAGAGTGAGTAGTGAACATAAACCTAATATAAGCATCCACTGGACCAGACCTGGAGTTAATGGGTTGTAGGTGGCTCTATGGCAATGTGGTCAAAAAAATCTCCATAACTACTGGATGGATTACATATTGGTATAGTCATGGTTCCCAGTGGATGATCCCTTGACTTTTCCTCAACCACCAACATGGGGTTGACATTTTTGATTTCATTAATGAAAAATCTTGACACCTATTGGATGAACTGACATGAAATTTAGTACAGACATTTGTGGTCTTACCAGGATGAACTGTAAAGACTTTGGTGATCCCCTAATTCTTTCAAAAAATTAAAACTAATGCAGGTTTAAGTCCAAAAATCTAATTTTAATTGGTCCAGAATTTCGATTTATAGCCGAATACCTGCAAAATAATTGACATTCATATCACTCTCAGATATAATTTGTTGAGATATTTCAGTAAAAACCAAAAATGTCAACCTTGCGGTGCTGCTAGTGGACAAGTCAGGGGATCAATAAAGTCAGTATTTTTCATCCTCTGGGAAATATGTACGATCGACATTGAAGAACTGAAGATTCACACCCAACAAAATGGTGTCCCAGGCTACTAAAAAAAAAAATCACTAACAGTCTGTAAACATGTAGCAAATGACTTGTAACCTTTAAAATCATGCATGAAATTTACAGAATCATCTTTAAAATGAAGGCACTTGAATCTACCTAATTAATTTATGTCTTATTCCCCCAGGGGCAAATTCTCTTCTCGCCTGTGGTTAGTAGCGTTTTCATGGACACTTCAGCAGTTACAGCTTCAGCAGGATTTGAATCAACGCCACCAACAACTAGAAAAGTGGCTCTCAGACGTGTCCCTCAGGATTCAGAGCCCTGCTGATTTTCAATCCAACCATCTAATCACAGAGCATTTACCTGGAATGTGAAATGAGTATGTTACAGAGAGGCAACAATCAACTCTAACAACAACTTTCAGGTTTCAGACCCAGTCGTCGACCTGCATAAGTCCCTTGTGAGACGATGTATAATAATGCGAAGTCACATGCGGTCATGTGAAAAGTTGACATGTAATTATGTTAAGTTTGGCATGTAAAATTGATTATGGTTTTTCTGCAAAGGAAGTGTGTTTATGCACTTTTGAGCGAGACAGGAATCTAACTAGATGTATTGCTTTTCCTGCATTATGATTATATGCACCATTATCTTGATACAAACACACTTTGCAGGGTGTCCATTTTTCATTTTAATTCCTCTATAAAGTAGCACTGATCAGTGACCACCGAGGCTCAAACCTTCTGCATCTTTAATGCCCTTCCTGCTTGCACAGTGTCAGTAGCCATAAAACTACACCCTAATGCTCTGAGGTTGGAAGATGGCTGACAGGGCCGCTCTATTATCGGTTCGGTTTTACTCGAATCCCCGCTTTCAACATCACAAGGAAAGGGAATTAGGTGAAATAAGGCTGACGACGAGCATCAACCACCAAATACAAGCAACACAATGGCAATGCCAGGATAATCGTTGCCGTGTCAGTGGGAGAGAGTGAGTCATTAAAAATGCAGGACCCATTTAAACAGTATGTAAAATTGAGCAGATTAAAAATATATGTGCCCTGTGTCCATGAGGGCTAAGGCTTCTCCTTCTGTTCTCTCCGCGCAACAATTAAGGCGGCAAATTTATGGAGTCAAGATGAGGGAAAGCGCATACACAAAACGAAACGCAGCCGCACATACAAGCGTGCATCCGGCACGCACACGCAAAAGGGTGATGTTTCTGAAAATGGATTTTAACTGTGGTGGAACTCTTGCAAATTTAACCAGGAGTAAACAAAGCTTGTACTGGAGTGCATGACTTGTAAAAAAAACCCAGTTTGTACCAACTATGTAAATCCAGTGCCCCGCTTTCTACAAAGTTTTCGAGGCAGTATGGACGTGCTTATAAGGAAACCAAACCAGTTGGTTTTCTAGATAGTTTCAACGTTCATGACCCGGCGTTAAGGACTTTGCTTGAAGAGACGCTTGTAGACAGTGTTTGGGTTGCATCCAAAGGGTGCGACCAAAACGCTGTTAAAATACTTTTGGAGGCTTCGGGCCAGAAACTAATGAGGATCACAACGGCAAAGTGTGAGAGCAGTCAGGGTCATCATGGACAAGTGCACAGATTATTCACAGCAGCTTGACTACAAGGAGCTGACATGGACTTGTATGTAATCTGGATACAAACTGACCTGAATTATGCTCAAAATCTTGAGTCAATCTTCTGACTAAACCTGTATGAGACAAAGCTGGTACCTACTTATCTTTTAGTTTTTCCAGGTTCAACACTTTTTTTTCCTCTTTTGAGAAATACACTTAATTCTGGATTTAGAATAAAAACTGTTGTAGGGTCAGTTTTGGCATTCCCACCATGTTCTGCAAAATTAACCTGGGATAACATATAAATAAATGGTAGTGTTTTGAAACATCACAAGTAATAAAAATACTGTGAAACTTGAAAAATAGGCCTTCAACGAATGATTATTTCCATTGTCAATTGGCCCATGAAAAGTCAGATAATAGTGAAAAATGACCAGAATCAAAACTGACTAACTGAAAAATATTCTCAATTTATTCAGCTTTCTGTCATAAAAGATAAAGAACAGTGACAAATCCTCACATTAGAGATAATCAGTAGGATTTTTTGGCATTTTGACTTGAGCCACGCCAGCAGCTCTGTGAGGTTGCACCAAGGCACAGTGGTGCTTTGAGCTAAATATTAATGAAAGCATGCCAACATGCTCACAGTGACAATGCAAACATGCTGCTGCTGTACCATTTTTATTATGATCACTATCTTATTTTAGCGTGTTAACTGGCACTAAGCAAAAAGCTGAGGCGTCATGGGAATGTCATTAGTCTTGAAAGTATTTGGTTGCAAAGTGCAGGACAATTTAAAAGATTTGATGATGCTGCTAAATGTTAAGGGTTAAAAGTTAACAGATCACCAAAGTTGTTGCAATTCACCCCAAAGAGGACGTGAATGTCCGGAAAATTTGATGCCAATCCATCCAATAGTTGGCGAGATATTTCAGGCTGGACCAAAACTTTGGACCCACACTGCTAATGGGGATAAAAATTACTTAACAATGAATCTATTATAAAAGTTGTTGCATATCAATTCTTTTTCAATTTAGTTATTTCAGATTTATTGGAATGATCAAGAAGAGAAATGGCAACACAACATCATACTGTGACCGCTGTTCCAGCTCTTGTAGGAGGTGCAGAACAATCAAAGTAAACACATATTATGTCACTGTAAAAAACACAGGACCGATCACTCTGCTTATGCCGAATTTAGCTGGGGGGTAAATTACTGCCCTCAGGTGTTTGATGCGAACGCCGATCTGCTTGCACATGTTTGCACACACGAACACAGATGTGCAGCTTCGCAAACAAACAAGCACAGTGAAACATTCCAGATGGCCGAGCAGATTGTTTTGTGCTAATTTCCCCAGTGAAACGTTTGAAATATCATCCACGACGGGATACCCCAGTCAAAACTGAAGCGTTAAGACTCAACAACTGCAGACATCTAACAAGTAACCTACTTTTTCCACACAAAGACCTACACACATACAAGTGCAAGTTGAATCGAAGGCAACTGGACTTGGTGTAATTCGATTCAACTTGCACTTGTATACCATGACCTGGATGACTGAGAACCTTCACAGACACCTACGCACATGCAGCCACAAGTGAGTTACTGGCGATGACGCACTAACACAGAACTGTCTTCACCCAGAGGAAGTACAGCTCGTGACCAATAAATTAGATTTAAAGTGGTTATTCCCTCTTCTGCAAATAACCTCAATGATTAGCGTCACCATTCTTGGACCAGTTCTGATTCTGTTCTTCTGATTTTATCAATTGGCTATAATGTGTCACAGTTTTAGTTTTTCAGCCGTGCTGGCTCAATGCATACATTTTCCCCAGAGGATAAAACCTACTGACTTTGATGATTCATTGAGCCTTTTTCTAGCTCTACCATGAGGTTTATGCTTTGTTTTGTTTTTCCATTAAATATATTGCTAACTATGGAATGGATTAATTTTGGTACAAACATTCAAGGTGCCAATAGGACACATCCTAATGGCTTTGGTGACTCCCTGACTTTTCAAAAGGCCAAAGGTCAAAGTTAATGTCTTGACAACTATGGGACCATTTTCTTTGACAATCCCTTAACATTTGACTCAGTGCCATCATCAGGTCCAGCACTTTTTTTAAGTCAAGTCAAAGTCAAAGTGTTTATTGTCATATGCACAGTTAAAAAGAAACAAGAAATTCTTCCTTTGCCTTCCTCTAAAAGAGAAAGTACAAACAGTAAAGAATAAGATCAACATTAAAAAGATATACAGGATATTTACAATGTGCAACTCCAAGAGTTCAGCCTCAAACAACATGAATGTGCGAAATATCAGATCCAGGCTGAGATGATGAATATGAATAGAAATATGGACAGAAATGAATAATTATACTGCATCAACAGCAGTGTAATAGTTTTGTTTAAGACCAAATACCTGCAAGCTGACATTCCCATCAGCCTCAACTGTACCTTGTGTTCAGTGCTAATTAACAATTGCTAACATACAAACACACTAAACTAAAACGTGGCGAACATTACACTACATCGTCTTGTGAACTGTAGCCTGATTTTAAATGACAAAATCTCAGTTGGATTTACTGTCAGACGTGAGTTCAGGTTATTGCTGCCACTGTGTTGACAAATCGACTTTCAGCCACCAGAAGAGGACTCTCTCCAAGGGTCGCCAACCCTTGTGTCTTTATTAAACCAACAAAGCACTGAGGCTAAAACCATTCAGTTAATTGTACAGCAACAGAGAGCAGCACAGCGTCGCATTGTGAGCCCCTGCTCCGTATCACGCTGTAACCCCGGCTCCCATACAGGGTGACCGGGCTGAATGCACGCTCCGCTGCAGCTCAGCACAGAAAAATCAGCTGACTGGAGCAAAGCGGCGTCCTGGCACTCTGGCGTCTGGTACCGCACATCTGGCATTCAAAAGGCCTCGGAGCAAACGTGCTGACATTACTGTTTCGTGTGGGCTCTCTCTCTATTTTCAGCCACCTGCTTTTTGGTATCTGCTGTTGTCAAAGCGATGAATGACAATGGATGCAGCATTTGTGTTTTATCCTGCAAACAAATGCCACAGTTATTCATGTTAATTTGTAGAGAAATTTAAAATGCTCTCTTGGTATTCTTGGCAGTTCAGATAAATAAAATCTGCAGTTAAGACAAAGGCACATTTTTTTTTGCAAAAGTAGCCTCTCTTCAGCATATGTATTTAAAACTACCAACTCTTTCAAAACTAACAAAACGTAAGAGGTTATAATCACCACTTCGGCCTTCAAGCCACCATCTATATAGGGTGGATAAAGGGTGCAGTCATTCAAGTTGACTCATGTCCTTCAGGCATAATTGTTCCAAGCTCATTCTGCTAGAAAAGTTGAGAGTGGCTGCAGGAGCAATATGTTTTTCTGCAATATCGCTGCCCTTCAAACGCTCGCTCGCTCATTTCCACATTGTTTCAATCGGTTATGGTTTTTGCAAATATGATTTCCCCACAGCATTAGTTCTGGCTATTGCATAGATCATAATCACAGCTGTGCAGACCACCAACACATCCTGTGGGATATCGAGTTAGTGCTATATGTAGAATCATACATTATTAAGATGGTGTGTTTTCTATATGCGAAGAAACATTGTCTACATCTTGTAAGAGGGAATGTGGGAGAGAAGACCTCAAGTCATGAATGAAATAGTAGCATTTGGAGTATTTTGAAACTCACAGGAATTGTGTGAGGTTTTGGAGATCGATACCATTTTTATATCTGTATGTTTGATATGAAGCTTGCAGCTAGTTTAGTATAGCACAAAGACTGGAAACAGGGAAACAGCAAGCTTAAAGCTTGGATGAGTCTTTGGTCATCGAGTGCCATTTCAGCATACACAGACAGGTAATAACGCCCCTGACAGTTTTGGTGTATAATGAACTCTACTCATGCAGTGTGAAGCTGGAACGTCAGAAAGCTGAAATTCCTTGTTTTGAGTTTCACTGAAACTTAAAATGAGGTAAAACGATCCTCCAATAAAATATAAAACATAGGTGTGGATAAAAGCTGGTGAGGAAGCAGTGAGCGTTGGTGAGTGAGTGAACTCATTTCCAACTTCAAAACCATCACATTTTATTCAGGAAGAGGGATTTCAACATATTTTACCAAAGAGAAAATATTTCAGTTTGTACCTTTTTCCTACAAACCACTGCACACAAGCAAGTGTTGCAGCTGCATTATCTTCTACAGCAATATTTTAATACGGCTTAAACACATTTTATCTTATCTAAAGCTTGTCGACTGTACACAGAGGGTCATTTTGCTGCCACAACTGCCATTCAATAATTCAAGAAAACTGTGCCGAACATGTTGCAGCGTACAGGCCATGTTCAGGGAAGCTAGAGGCTCTTCCGCCATGATCAGAAAGCTGGCGTACACCGGGGATTTGCAAACAACAGTTGCGGAACCATGAAACAGCAGTGGAAACAGTGGAGGACAGGGATGACGAGAGCTTATTAAAATACATTCGATCTGACAGGAGACACTAAGTACTAAATACTGTAAACGGCTTTTCTCTAAAACCCCAAGGATAATATCGAGCATGGTGAAAGATCTATTGTACTTTGCATTTCCTCAGCTTGGTCTTAAAGGCAGCTTACCTCAGACATACCCTCAACCCCAAAAAGCTGTTTTAAATATCCTCTTAGAGACTCACAGATATTATGCTCACAAGTTCCTGATGAGTTAAAAAGTTTTTACCATTTGCATCATGTCCGTAACATTTAGATGATTAGAGGCTTACATATTCTGTACTTTATGGAGATGTTTTTTTCAATATGTGTGTGGGTGTTTTAACATATTTTCTTGGCCCCAAGGCCATTTCATGAAATAATACAACTTCATCAGTGTTTGACTGTTGAAGGTGTTTGAAACAAAAAAAAAAAAAAAAAAAAAAAAAAAAGACTCAATTCAAGCATCTCCTGTTGATTTTGACTTTATATACATGCCATGCACACACAAAGACAAACACACAAAGAGCTTTAAGCTTATCAACAAAACAGATGAATGCCAGTTATGTTACACAACTGGACTTTGAAAAAGAAGACGTTGTAAAATGGGTGAAGCGAAGACTATGCATTGCTGTGGGTTAATGCATTTTGTCCCTCATGTTGTGTACTTGTTGCAGTTTTGGAGGGTGTAGGTTGCCACAGTATCCAGCAGCCAACCGCGGGTCACGACTGTGGCTTGTCTAGAGAGACCTGTTGAGCAGATAACAAGAGGGTTTTTAAGTGAGTCTACAAATGACAAAATCATATGTATGTACAGCACATCCTAGAGGACAGTAGCCACAAATGAGAGACAGTCTTTGTTTATAGTTCTCAACTTTCTCTGACTGCCAACTTAAAATTCAGTATCAGTAACATAAATATTCATTGGATTTGTGTATTTAAATATACAGTATGTTCTTGCCTCGCTAGATCTCTAACCAGACAACATGTGAGTATTCCCAGAAACTGAGCTGCACCTTCCCTGTTCATTCAACCTCAAAAACAAATTCTGCTTCTCATCACAGATCAGGCAAATGTTGTAAAATAAGCAGCATATCCCTTTAAGGCAAGAATGTGAACTGACATGTCCAGAATATATCTTGTAACACATAATGTGGCCAGTGTGCACAAGCACTCACACATTTCCATTACATCAGAGGGACGGTTGAGAGAAAGCGAGAGATGTGTGTGATTTCAATCAATGGTGCAGAAGAAGAGGATAAAGGGGGAGAGGGAAGGGGAGGGCGATGGGCTACTCGATTACCTGGGCTATGAGTGCCAGAGGACGTGGAAGAAAAAAGCTGCATTAAATATGCAGCAGTGCAAATTAGGATGCCAGGAGAAGGGAGGAGGAGAGGGGGGGGACCTCAGAGCCACTTGCTCCCTCTCTGTTTCAAACTGTCAGCTTTCCTCGTGCAATGGCAGCCTCTCTCTTCTGTGGCCAACTTGTTTTGACATTTCCCCACTTTCTCCAATCTGACATTTTCTCTTGGCCAATTCTCTGCTGCCTTATTTCCTTCACACTCGCTTCCCTGGCAAGTCACTCCCCTCGCTCTTGTTGGGAACCTGTCTCATTTTGGCTGGCAGCGACTGCCATTTCACCGTTCTGTCACTCTCCAACTGGTCCTCACTCAGGCACAAACACATTCAAATCCATGTACTGATGGAAAGACAGGTGCACAGACTGTCTGTGTTGGTGGGGGCTGTCCACTCACTGCAGCATATTTAGATAAGAAATGTGACCTTAAACAATATTTCGACCACTTCCCAATGCAGTAAATTGATGTTTTGTTTGCCTGTTATGTAACAAATGTACTGACTTTAACCCAAAGACCTTGCCCTTAAAAGCCCTTTTCAAAAAAAAAAAAAAGTAGTGAGTAAATTGTGATAACTTTGCTGATAAGGTGAAGATATTTTGAGGATGACCATCGTGTTTTCACAGGATTTTTTCCACACACCAGAACATTTTTTAAATGATTATTAAGAATGTGGATTTAATGAAAAATAAGAAAAAGGATTATTTAAATGTATCAAGCTAGAACAGTCTAAAAAATGAACTTTTTTTTTAAATAGCAGCCTGGAGCTAAACCTCGAAATAGCTTTGCTCATCTCAAGTTTTGCCAAGTGATTAAAAAAAAAATGGTGTAACTTTCCCTAATGGTTGTTAGTATCTGACCTTGACTCCTAAACTTAATTACAGTCACAGTTCAATTACTTTTCTAAATCACAATAAAACATGTTAAACATCATATTCTTTTCTAAGCAAGAAAAGCTTATCAGGCATTAATGATTAGTTAAATGTTTGTTTCATGTCATAAAACATTACCAAAATGAGAAAATAGCTTTTTAATGGTAGGAACAAACTAGCTAATGTAGCTGGCTGGCTTGAAAACATTCATAGGTTGAGCAATAAATCAATAAATCTTCTTACTTGCCTCAATTATTTGCCTTAAATTTCTAAAAGGAGATGCTTCCTCGGTTTCTTCAGGAAGTGCTGATGCCTTTTCAAGTGTGTAATACTGTGACAAAACACTTGGCAGAAACTCTCATGTTGTATCATGGAAATCTTTTTTTGTCCATTATTATTATTTTTTATTCTTATTATGTCAAGATGTATTGATAACCAATGATAGTTAGAAATCATACTATTAATACGTATTGGCACACTGTCTGACTCTCCACATGTCCCTGCCTGTTCCAGACTCAAACCCCGGCTGAAGCCATGTATGAATTATGTAATCAGCTCCTGCTGCTGCCATCAGTCTAATCTCTATCTTCATGAACTCTGTGTGAGAGAATGAGTGAGAACTACAAGACTGAAAGTGTTCTAAAAGTAGCAGGTGGAAATGAAATGTATTTTTAAGACTCACTGCCGTATGTGGAGGACGACTCTGATCCAGGTTGAACAATGACCAGCTGATGAGACTTCTGTGCAGCAAAAAACACAGAAATGATGCTTAATTAGAAATACAAAATTAGCAATAAGAAGAACATATGTACTTATAGGCGGCCAAATTGGAAGGAAATGATGTTTTCGCTCCTGCCTGTCAGATTATCTATTAGCAACATAAAGTCTCTTGGCTGAAACTTGCTGGCTTAAGGTTGATTACGCTCTGGTGTTTATTGGATCTGGGATTTTTAGCATTAGTCAATTTTCATCATTTATAATGTGATGTTTGCTGCATTCATGTGCCATTTTCAAAAATGAAATCAAACCCAGGAGACCAGGCATAAACTGATATGGAGGCTGGAGCTTTGTGAGTAAAAGAATTGTTGAGTGGAGGAGGAGGTAACAGCAAACAAGTGAACTGGAATCATTAAAACTAAAACATTATAAAGGGAAGCATGTTAACATATGCAAAATTTTGTTGTACAGTTTAACTGTGGCTGATGGAAATGCAGGCATTTACTCATAAGCCAAAATATTAGACACAGTAAAAACTTGAAAAATACAACAGTATCAAGGTGACAGATCTCGTTGCGTTCTTTTTTGTTAATCCCTCACCTGCAAACTCTCCAACACCACTGATCTGATTTTGAAACAATCATCACAGCATTACAGCTTTTAAAAATGATACTGACCAATGTGAATGCAGAGAATAACTGACTTTTTATATCATTTTTTTCAGGTGTTAGAGGCTGGACACTCTTACCTGTTTACTGTCGAGTAGAAGTGGATCTTTGACTACAGCTGCTCCACAGAGCTCCACCATCCACTCCATTTCATCTACATGAAACACACACACAAAATTTGGCTGTAGATATTGGCTGTTATGGGGAAACCCTGTTTGACAAAGTGTCCTTGGTCACACCTTAATGTAATTCTCTCTACTTTCACCCCTTTAATCCTGAGGGGATACCGAGCAGACTCATTTCAAGCTCAGACTTCCTTTGATCGGAGGCTTGGAAAACAGGTCAATACTCAAGTCTCCACTCAAATCAATACGTGCATCTCACTCAATCAGTCAACACACAGTTAACTTGGTTCAGAAAGAATCTGCTTCATACTTCAACATTTCATATGAGACACCGAACAAGCCTTCAAAAGCTCTAAATCAACAGCTTCCCTCGCTTGTTGAAAAGGAAAACAATCAACATCCAGTGCACGCTGTAGGTAACCTCATCATTTAACATACATAAATGTGAGTAATTAAATAATGGATGGTTGTGCTGAAGGAAACAGACTCCATCCTCATGTTTGTGCCGTGCAAAAGAAAGTCTTTAAACTCCACACGCTAGCTAGCAGATGTCAACCCATTAGCAAAGCCTCATCGATCCGGCAGGCAGCGGGAGGATGCTGCAGGAGCACTTTAAGAGCGGCCGGAAGAAGGAAACTAAAGAATGCTGCCCAGTGGGTTTTTAGGCAATGTGCCCCCTGAGACCTTCACCCATGATCTATCTGTAAAGTCATTCTTGCCGGAAGAGGAAAGGGAAAAAAGTCTGTTGTATGAAAGGCAAACAAACTCCTCACTGCCTTGAACTTGGAGGTCATTAAATCATTAGGACCAAGGTAACTAACAACTATTTTCATTATTGATTAATCTGCTGATCATTTTCATGATTAATCGATTAATTGTTTAGTCTATGCAATGTGAAAAAAATGTGAAAAATCCTCATCACATTTTCACAGATTCAGTTGCTTCTTTTGTCTAATCAACAGTCCAAAATCTTACTCTTAATCAAAATTTAAAATCAAATCCTTACATTTAAGAAACTGGAACCAGCAAATGTTTGACATATTTGCTTGAAAAATAACTAAAATGATTCATCGATGATCAAAATAGTTACTGATTAATTTTCTTTTGATCGATTAATCGTTGCAGTTCCACTGTGCAGAAACGGTGAGATCAGTATATTTGCACCAATTTTAGAAGACGAGAGATGAAGGCTCATTTTCACTTTGTTCTTCCAGGCATAGCAACCGCTGTGCAATATGACAACACAAAAAAATCATCCACATAACTCCCAAGTCCATTTTCAATCCGCCCACACTCTGGAACCACTTGTCATTGTTCTCCAGTGCCAAAATGACAGGGGTTGAAAAACAGCACAGGTTTCAAACGGTGTCAGTCAAAACCTGTGTGAGCTACTTTGACTGTCCTTTTTATTGTTATTGTTCCCCTTCTCTTTAAAGCAAGGCGGGTGTCTATCGGCGTCCTGCAGGACACTGACATCAATAAAACTGAATAAGTGGGGTTGAGCAAAGTCATTTTTGATTGAGAGAACAGAACAGTGCAAACAGCATGACAGCAGCTGGAAAAAGGCATCTATTCCGATGGAATAATACCTTAGGGTTTTTTTGTAGTCTTTTCTTTGAAAGCATATGCAAATGAAAGTGTAAAAAACCCTTCCTTTTGTGGTCAGTAATCAGAGACATTATCGAGGTGTTGCAATCCCTGTTGTGTTTGAATGCTGTGTTTATCAGATAAAAAAATTAACAAAATTGAGCCTAGACAGAAAATGAAAGTTAATAAGAGATAGGTAAAAAGTGGATGCATATTTTATGATATATCTGATTGCATCTTTGTCAAATCAGCAATCTTAGCTTGTCTCTCATAGCATACATTTTATGGTAGTAAAAGAGATAGTTTTATAGATGAAACTTCAGAAATGTGGATAAAACTCTCTAATGGCACTATATGGCAACTATTTCTTACTAAAATTATTCTTTTTGCAATTTACTAATCACCTTGTCAAAAGCCAGCATTTCACACACCTCGCTAAAACTCTCCAAATGTCAAACTATTTCTCAAATAACCAAATTTAAGCCATGAAACTCAATTAACTATTAGTTAAAAAACCTCTGTTCTTCCACTTTGCAGGTTACATTTCAGCCCTTGGTCCAGTTCGGTACGTAGAAAACTATTTTTCTATAGTTCCACTTGGACATGTCATGTCGCTGATTTACCTGTAGTCATGTCTGTAAAAGGTCCCTGGAAGCAGATCTTGAAGCCCTTCATGAGCAACTAAACAGAAAGAGAAGAGACAAAGTGAGGATAAAATAATCTGTTGTGACAATAATCTGTTGACATCTGTGACAAATTGCAAACATTGTACAGTCGAGCAAAACAGGAAATTTATTCAGTAAATTTATTTTTCTGACTTGAGCTGCAACCATTAGACAATTAAGTTTATATTAGTCGATCAAAAGAAAATGATCAACTATTTTGATAACTGATTAATCATTTTAGTCTAAATGTCAAACATTTGCTGGTCCAGTTCTCAAATGTAAGGATTTGATGCTTTTCTTTGACGTCACATTGTGAATTGTGACGAGCAGTTTTCAGACTTCTGTGACATTTTTAAAATAGACTAAACAACTAACTGATTAATTAAAAATAATCAATAATGAAACTAATGTTAGTTGCAGCCAGTTGGACAATGTTCAATAACAGTTAACGTGGGCAGCTGTATTAATACAGTTGAGCAGGTTTCTGAACTCTTCTATCTGAAGAGTTACACTGGCAAGGCTGAAACATTTCACCAAGCACATCTCGCAATTTATAACAGGTATTCCTCACTTACTGTGTAAAAAAAAAAAAAAACCTCAAGACCCTGCTCATTTTTTGCTCTCGCTGTAATACTGTAAATTCAGGGATGAGTCGAATAGAAAAAAGCAAACAGACCCGCCTTCACAGAGGTAATATCACGCTTTAAGCACGCAAAGAAAAATGACTCGGCCGACACCAGGGACATATTGTTTTATTGCACTCCGAGTCAATAAGCTTGCCTGAAATGGGAATGTAAAATTGTTTCCTTGAACCATGGTAACTACCCGAAAAGGAAATGTGCAACTCACATCACAGCCTCGTATACAGTGTGTGGCTGGATGGAAGTGTTTGGAAGATAAATGTCCGAGCTGCTGGAGAGAGAAATACTAATTTCTCACACCTCCCTGTCCGTCCATAATGATCATTAGCCAGAGGTGCTTGGTGAGATGAAAAAGTGTTTCTGTTACAGATTTTTAATTTAGACAACACCTAATGTCCTTCAGGAGGTATTAAAGTGTGTGATGTGATAACGTGCAAACACACACACACACACACACACACACACACACACACACACACACTGTTTGAGCTTCCTGGGCATCAACATTCTGCTGACAGACTCTCAGTTCTGGCACTTCATATCATCTGTTAGTCTGTTTGTCACAGTGGTGCAGGTGACAGAAAGCGAGTACGAACAGGACAATCTGTCTGGCTCCATCTAAGTGTCTGCGCTGCGTTGAAGCCACTTAAATAAGCCTGAAATTACTAGCTAATTCAATTAGCGGAGGTTCTTCAAAGGCAGCGATACGGCCAACATGACATCTAGCCGTTTCTAATTTTCCCCCTCACTGGCAACAGAACCGGTCCTGCTGGCCTTACACCAAGAGGAAAATTTACAATTAGCTTTTTACAACAGGGCCTGAGCTAAGAGGCTGGTGCAATAGGTAGAAACAGGTTCAAGTGCTGTTTGTTGTTCACAGAATCACACTGTTCTTTGTGCTCGGACATTGTGTTTTCATGAACAAGATGAATGGCAATGACTGTCAATGATAGCAGCAGTTACTGTGTTCATTTGTGTTGTTCCTTCTTTATTCCTCTGAAAGGGTTTTGAGTAAAAATTAGTTTTTTTTCCAGCCTGTCATTTCTTTGGGAACACAGATGTTTGCTGACATGTTTGAGTTGTTGAGATCAGTCTGAGTAATGGGTTTGCCTCCCGCCAGATCTATAATCTACATTATATTGTGTGCTGATGATCTGATAGAACAGACTGATGTTCTGATAAATCCTTTGTGGGCCAAATGGCGAATGAAACGAAGAGCAAGCAGCTTAAATGCACTTATATTGTGAGAAAAATTGGGGTCTTTTCACTGGACACTCTATGTTCTGCTCTGTTTTTGGCTGACTGCACTACTTTCAGTTTGCTTCACTGACTGTTAAAGTATTCTTTAATGGGGCCATCCAGGTACTCGTGTGGTCTAAGAAGAAAAACCACTCTCCAGTCCTACAGGAAAACAAGCCTAAAATATAGTTAAAATGTACTTTTAATGTCTGTTTCTTATGAACCCAAAACATCATCTGCCTACAGGACAGGTGACCTTTGTAGTAAGTTCAGTATTTTTCAGTCTGGTAGCTGCTGTTAAATGAATGCAGGATAGCTTGGTTTTAGTGATCTGATTTAAACTGATGCTGCTGCTCACTTAAGGCCACAACCATCTCTTACACCAGAATTCATGGTTAGCCTTGCCTGGCAATGCCATGCACATTTTTCTTCAATCATTGTTGTCCAGCCACACAAAGGATGAATCAGTTCATACCAGACATCATAACAAGTCCGCCCTAAAGGAGATGACAGATCATTCACTCACTCTTTCTACACCTGATTGTGTTTACCTGCCCAGTGACGGACTGCAGCGAAAGAGCTAGCAGGTAAATCTTTGCTTTGCTTTCATACAAGGTCTGTGATAAAATGTTTTATGAATGTAAAAAAGAGAAAATTAAATGAATCCACCGATAGCTGGACTGTCATTTAGAAATGTGTTCTTGTAATTTGGAGAAGCTGTTATCGAGAAATACTTGACATAATAAAGTTGAATTTAATTTTGCTGGAATATAAATTTATCAAACAAATGGCTCAGGGGCTGAACTATTGAACTTGTAAGGTGTGCCGACAGGATTTTTATTTTATTTATTTATTTTATTATTTATATATTATCAAATACTTTTTAAATTAAAATCAGACATAAAACTTTACAGCTGCAGGTGAAAGAAAAGAGGCACTGTTCGATTCCCTTGGGAGATTCCTGACTTTAGCTTTTATCTTTGGAAGCTATTTAAGATCAAATAAACACTGTATAATAGAAATCCTATTCAGTGTGGAAGGGACTCTCACATTGTTGTCTTCAGTGGTACGAGCTCTCGTGGGGCCCTGGTGGTCGGGTCCATTCACCACGTCGCCTCTCACTTCAAAGAGACTCTGTTGGAAAACAAGGCAAAATGACCTCAGTGTACGTGCATTAAGTATGTGTCGCTCAGTCACAATGGAATAAAACCTTTGCTGTTGCTATTAGCTCTTAAATAAGTGAAGCAATTATTCTCTCTCATCTGATAAAAGGATTGCTGACAGACAGCTACTATTATTTGATTTATTTCAAGGGTCAAATGGTCTCCAAAGAGTGCACTGAACATTCTTCAGTTTGACAGAGTTCATCTTATAATTGTATGGAGCCCATCTCTATATACAATGTATGAGGCATAAAAATGCTATAAACTGGCGTGGATGACGGAGTAATAGTTTTAAATTAATGGGTATATTAAGCAAAGCTTGGCAAAGGATTACACTTGCATAGCACTGAACCAGATGCGGGAATTGCTAAAGCAAATGGATGACAAATAATTTATGAGGTATCACAGCGAACCACATGGAAAGATTCATCATGCAGCCTTAATTCAACAGTGAGATATACGGAGAAGTAACAGGAAATCACCCGCGCACAAATTCAAGGAGCATACGGGTGAGCATACCTCATCTAAGAGTTTCTTTTGTTTGAAGCACTCTGAAATCCCTGTGGAGAGGAAATAAGGACAAAAAAAAACTCATGAGCTTATTGTTCTGGTGGCTACTGTATTATGTAACACTCCTTTTATTCCCGCCTATCCCTCATATCATGCTGTCTTGTATTTAGAATAATTGCTGTAAACTAATCAGTGATGGAGCTTGACAATAAAGCGAGTCAGGACTTACATTGGAAGCTCACCACCCACTTCCTGCCTGCAATACCGAGGAAGTACTTCAGCGTGCGCTCACACGCCAGTTGTTCATCTGGCGGAGAAGAGAGAAGTAACGGTGATGTGCGAAAGATCCACTAGAGTAAGGATATGCATATGCAAACACGTGCAAGAAAAGAAAGTTTTAATGTAATGAAAAATCAAGAACAATATATAGCAAAAAATATTGCCCACTCTTCCCAGAAATTACTTACTACTGTTATCATTCATGCTACTTAAATGTTACAACCCTGATTCCAAAAAAGTTGGGATGCTGTGTAAAAACAAATAAAACAGAATGTGATAACTTGCTACTCCTTTCTAACATTTAATTGAAAACAGTACAAAGACAATATATATATTAATGTTTGACCTCATTGACTTCATTCATTTTTGGAAATCTGCTTATTCTGATGATTTGATGGCAGCAACGTATTTCAAACAAAAGACTGAAAGTTGTGGACTGATCCAGAAACACCTGTTTGGATCCTTCCACAGGTAAACAGGTTCATTGGTAACAGGTGATAGTATCATGATTGGGTATGAAAGGTTCATCCTGGAAAGACTCAGTCGTTCACAAGCGAGGATGGAGCGAGGTTCAATACTTTGTCAAACACATGCATTCTAGTGGCCCAAATTTCTGGGAATCTGGGTTGTAGTTATGTAAATCCTGGTGATATTGTATAGAACTATATGTTTGGAACAATTGCTTTGAAGTTCCACGTATTTTGTAGTAACCACAACTACAAAATTGATGCCCATGATAAGACCATGTTGACAAATCTCCCTATCGTTTTAAATAACCATATTATCAGAAAGATGAATAAAGAGAAAAGCCAACGTCTAAAATGTCTCTGCATGAATCCATTTTGAAATAACAACATTTTCACCAGCCAAAATGTAAGAACAGTCTTTTAAACTGCACCAAAGTGTTTAGCGTCAACACAACACAAATCATGGTTGATCTGCAGGGTCAGGGGTTATTCTTCCTCCAGGAAATATATTAATTATCTATTGATTTGTATTCCAGACAAGAGTCAAGTGCATATTATGGCCGCGGCTCAAACATAACTGCATTTCAAATGATTATTATTTTCTGCTAATGGTTCGAATGGGACACCTCTTGCTCCTTTCCAACCTTTCACCATAAAGATCCAGAGACCCAGCGTTCCCATTTCTTAGTTACCCGGGAAACAGCTGCCATTATAAAAAAAAAAAAAAACCCTACTTTAACAGTGACAGCTAATATGGTGCTTTGGAGACAGCAAGCTCTGAAATTAAAAATAATCTATCAGAGAGGGTAATTAGCAACAAGCGGCTGAATGGAGGAGAGAGTGAGTGGGTGAGAGAGCTTATCTCTAAGGAGCGTTTTAAAAAGACGCACAAAACAAGCTGCAATGACATGTGAAAAGAAAAATGTACTTGTGGAAATGCAAATGTTCCTGCTGGAGAAAATATTTAAAAACAGGACACAGAAAGATTGAACTTTTCAGTGACTGACTTAATTGCTCTTCTGTGTATCAAACATTAATTACAGTCCAGTGGATCAATTAAACACTTATAACAGTTACAGTCTTCACTAAATGAACAACGTTGTCATAAACTCCCTCTGCCTGCATGTGAGCGTTCTTACCTGTGTGCATTACGACATGGGTCACCTCCGATGTTACCTTTGAGACCACACGGGCACCAATTTGCTTGGCAAACTTTTTCACCATTACCTGCAACAATTACAACAACATCTGCTTACTTAATGTATCCTACTATGGAAAAAACTAGCTAAACACATTTATCGAATGAATGGGCACCTGTTCATTGGGGTCTAATCCAGATGACACTAGCACCATCTTGGCTTTACTTCCATCTCTCGGCGGAGTGTTATTTTCTTTGTCTTCTTGCCCATCTGATGGTGAACCATTGCTCTTTAATGTTTTGGCTGCTGAACTTGAGCTGAGTGTCTTGGAGGCTCCGGTGCCTTTTACGCTCGGCCCTGCGTGCGTGGAGCGCTGCGCTGCTGAAGAGAGACAAATAAAAAGAAAGAATCGACAACAATTACACAGAGCTTAATCTGATCTGACCTAATTTTCTTAATGAACATAAATATTTTTGTTTCTCTGTCACATAGAGCTTAACTTTCATTAACTGCACAGTCAGGCAACCAAGCACTAGAAAACATTGGAAATCAAGAGCTACTATCCCCAAAGGACAGTTGCCATATTTCATGAGATTATGTGATAAAAACACAAAAAACAACGTCTCAAAATGTTTTTCCTGCATATGTTTCATTTCATTCAACACCAGTTGTCTTACCCATCTCTGCAATGCTTCCATGCTTTGACACACCATGCTGGGGGAGCCCTTTGCCATCAGATGGCTCTGCTTGTGGAACAGCTTTCCTGCAAAAGACATGAACTTTTATAGAACACTGAAGGAAATGAGACAACATAACGACAGTGGCACTGATCTGCGAGGCCAGTACTGGGAAAGATAAAGGCATTTTTATATTGATCAATATCTAGCTTGATCCATTTCTTGCGTATTTGCATTTGCAGGTGAACCATTGCTCTAAAGCGCTGCTGTTGGCTTTGTTTCTTCAGTATGTTCATACGGGAGACGAAAGAAGTCTGATTAAATCCCATCCAAACATTTGTACCACAACAGATTGGACGGTCTTCTGTTCATGGGTATTAGACAGAAAAATATACAGCAGTACAAGAACCCAAGAAACAAAATTTCTGTCAGAAATGTAGTGAAGTAGAAGTATAGAGTAGTAATAGAAATACTCAAGCGAAGTACCTCAAAAGTTGTACTGAAGTACAGTAGAACAAATTTACATTGTTGTTCCACCACTGCTCCAAGATACAGTGCAGTATTACAACAAAAAAGTTGAAATGATGATGATGACAGAAAGCAACTGCTTCTGCTTAAATAAAGTCAATATTTGGTTGTAAATCCGTTGGGGTCAATGTATATCTAACGTCCTTGATCCACCAACATGAGCAGACACTTGGTATCTTCCCTGGTGATGCTCCTATTGGTCTGTACTGCAGCTATACTCACTTGTTGCTTATTGCCCTCTTCAGTGAAACACATGATCACTTTGGCTAAGTCAGTGACAGACTTAGCCAATCATGAATATTACAGTGTTTGGCAGTAAAACCCTGGGATGTCTGGTCTGTATGTTTAGGGCCATTACCCTGCTGTATTATGTGGCCCTAAAGCTAAAGCAGTTTCATTTTAAATCAAATATGGTGGTCCTTCCACTCTCTTGACTGTGCTGTGTAGTTCTATTAGTGAGGAAGACATAATGTTGGATCAGATCTCGGTATTGAGAAACTCAACATCCAATAACTCATGTTCTTTGTTATCAGATTACATGAAGTTTCGGAAGTTCTCGTTCTTTTTTTTGGGTTCATTTCTTCACTCAAAGACTCCCAAAATACTGTCAACTGGCAGCGAGCCTTTATTTAAATTACCTGCACCAAAGTGATAATTGCCTCCAATTTCACCAGTGCGTTCATGGAGTGTATGCTTTTTAATTTAGAACTTGTATAGCTAAGGCCCTCCGCGTTATCATCTGCTGTCTTTTCCCATCTCTCCCTCTCTCTTGCCTGGAGGACAGCACTTAGAACCCTGCAAGGCGAGAGGTTGGGGGGAAGCAGTGAAGCGGCTGAGATAAATTACTGTGGCAACACAAGTTTCCCTCTAAGTGCTCTAAATGACATATAAGATGCAGTCAGTAATGACTTTTTCATTCTACACAGCATAAGCAGATTCTGGGTTCATTAGCGAGATTATCCGCCTGTCCTTTTGAGATGCATCACCCTCTGAGAACCACACTCGCAACACACACACAGACATGCACTAACTTTCCTCCTTCAGTTACAGACTGAAAGAGACCAATTACATGCCACTTGCACCAGTCATTGTTCAGCCTAATATGGCGCTTTTGAAATGTAACTCCATTTAAAATGTATTAACAATGTATACAACCCTCTGAGGAGAGAAATACAATGTGCTGAGGCAGATATTTCATTACATTTGTTATTGAGGCCAGGTTTGACTTTTAGGATTGTCACAGCAGATTGGTTAACCGGCCTAGTGACAAAAAAAAAAATAAAAGTTCTGCTAAGCAGCTGCTGGCTGTAGCTTCATAATCAAGTTCAATTCTCAAGTGAGAATGTTATCGACTTCTCATCTAACTCTAGGCCAGAAAGTGAAGAAGCTTATTTCCCAAAAATCTCACTAATACTTTAAAGTTACATGTGCTTTGTGGGCACTGACAATTACCACAAATCCAAATCTGGTGCCCTCAATAAGATCAGAAAGATCAAAAGTCACTTTCCATTTTCAATGACCATATTATCTGATGGACGAAAACGCAGAATATCATAGTCAAGCTCAAGAATGTCCTCTCTGTTGGGAACAGTTACTGTGTAGAACTGCTTCCTGGGAATCTTTAGCTGTGATATCATCAGCTCCTCTAATCATTTCCTGCAAACTGCAAACAATGACTTAATGTTGGGAGGCATCATATTTTCATTGTTTCAGTAAGACAGTTATCTATCTATCTAATTTTGTCTGTTAGATCCGGAACATCATATCTGGAAAGAGTAAAAATGTGCTAAAAGTCCACTCTACCATGCTCTACTTACAAGTCAGAGCCTGGGTCCTGGTCACATGGGAGGGGTCTGTGAGCGTCTGGCCCTGGGGACATGAAACAGTAAACAACGATCAGTTCTCAACAGTTCAACTAAAAAGAAAGACTTCACTTTGAGGAGACTGAGAAATGATATACTATCCCTAGAAAAGAAGAAAAATGTAGAAGTCTAGTCTTTGCTTTGATATGTAGGTCTCCAAATCGCTTCTTTTGTCCAAAATAGCAAATATTCACCTTAAAGAAGCATTTTTGCTTAAGAACTATCATAAACAAATAATCATCAGCGAATCAGTTAATCAACTCATGTTGTCAGTTTCGTATCTGCTCACCTGTGAGTTTGCTGCTCTGGTTGGTTTTTGAGGGGACGTCTTTTGCAGGACTGTCTTCTTTCTCCTGAAGCACCTCAGACACCAGAGCCATCAACTTCTCCAACCTCACCAGCTCCTTCTGCATCTCTATCTTTTGCTGAAAGAGGAGAGAAAACAAAGTGGAACATCTTATAATGACAAATGAGTCACACACTTTGATAAAACACAGGGAGGAGTGAGGGGTAAAGGAAAGCCGCAATGCAACATTTACTAGAAGAAATACAGAAATAAAGGGACACATATTAGCTGCGCATTTGATGCCTTGCACTGACGTATGAAAACAATAACAACTGTCAATCAGTGAGGGAGGGACCCACACTCACTTAGTCATTTAGTCGTAAGTGGAAAGGAAGGAGTGCTTTTTCAGCGAGACAGCACCAAGTGAGAAAAATACATAGCAGAATAAAAGAGCGAGAAGGTGATTACATAATATTTAAGAAGTGACAACAGCTTTTTCAACTGCTGCTGTTTGGGAGGAACACAGTCTATTGGTTTAAAACTGTGTGTGTGTGTGTGTGTGTGTGTGTGTGTGTGTGTGTTTTAATGCTTCGCTGGACCAATAATTTGAATTTCATCCTTTGCGTTTACAGCGCCAGTGCATTGATTATGTATACAGGCACACAAACAGGCAGCACAATAAGGATTACAGATGTGTGTAATCCTGGGCCCCTTTTTAAACCCCAGGGCGTGAAACTTGAACTCCCCAGTCAAATACAGTCGACAGATAAAAGTGAGAGCGCTGGAAGATGGATGAGGTAGAAAACAAGAATCATCTCCTAGGCGGCATTTCCTCTAACGTAAATGAAATGCAATTTAGAAAGCTGCTGAGGGGGACATTTTTTACTGAGCGAGGTAGTCTGTCATCCAGGAGCTGACAGCTTGGTTTGGGAAAATGTGGTGGCTGCCCTCTCTGGGGCGTAATGTGACAGTGCATCGCTGGGAGTGCAATGCAACCAGGTAACGCTGAACACGCAAATAGACGGTATTGAAATATTTCTGTGTTCAAATTAATGGAAAATCTACTCACTTCATTGTGAATCAGAAGTTATTTATACACTGAATTAGAATTTTTTTTCTAAAACAGGGGGTGTATAGGTATAGGTATGTATAAAAAAAACCTTAAAAAAAAAAGTAATGGAGAGCATAATCATATTTACCTGTGTTACAAGGACTTCACTTGAAAACTGTGATGATTCAATGGAAATGCCAGGGTCATTTACTGGGACATCACCTGCAGAGAGAAAATAATCAAATTAAAGCCTTTTTTTCTTCTTAACAGTGACAAACAACACAGCAAGCATTTCTCCCGATTAATAACAAAAGAGAAGATTTATTGTTGCTTAATCTCAGCAGGAGGCAAACCTAAAAATGAGGCCACAAAAAAACAAACTATTTTTTTTTTTTAATGTTTTGGTTACTGACAATCAACTCACATTCATCTGGGGTGCCAAACAAGTCCACAGACGCTTGGCTGGAGTTAACAAAGTCAGGGCTGGGGCACGCAGGTGGACGACTCAACTCTGCTACAACACCCTCACATCTGTTAGGTTCATTGGAGTTTCCCTGATCCCTGCCCAAAATTTTGGTTAAAGTTGGTAATTCCTCTCCGCTACATTCTGACGAATCGGACGAAGACTCGAGTCTCTGGGCCCTCGTCCTCCTCCTGGGCTTGCTCTTGATGGAGGAATGGCTGCTGAGCTCTCCGCTGTAAGACTTTGCTTCATGGACAGTTTGTACAGATGGTACTCCGAGGCCATCAGGAGTTAAAGAGGACTCTGTGTTTGACATATGTTTAGCTGTGTTGTCTGAATGTGTTCTGTGTTCCGAATTGCTGTCTCTTATCTCCTCCCTCATGGTACAATCAAGCTGATTCTTTGTAATTTGAAAATACTGTGAGGGTTCATTCAGCTCCTCGTGTTCAACGGCCGTGAACTGGAGTCCAGAATCTACCACTTGAGGCACAACAGAAAGAGGAGGACTTTCTATCTCACGCTTTGACACTTTATTCGGACTAAGGGCACTGCTGACGCTATTCCTGGAGATGCAATTGCCACCGGCGCTGTCCTCACCTGAACAACTACTATCAGGGATCAAGGCTTCTACCACAGCTTGATCTGGTTTCTCAACAACTGGTTTTCTTGTCAGGCCGGGTGAGTTAGAAGGGGAGATCAAGTCACTACAAGATGAGGTTTCATTGTCTCTTAGTGCCTCTTGATTGGTGATTTCAGACATCTCATTTTTTGCAGATTCAACACCAGAAGAAATACGCTGGTTCTCCTCAGCTTCAGCAGGCTCAATGTTTTCTTGATCTGAACTACGGCTCCTTTTCACATTTGAACCACCAAGATGGAAAGATTTCCTTTTGATGGCTTTGAAGCTCCTGAGCAGTTGCTCTGTATCCAGCTCGCTGTCGTTCTTATCCTCCTCGTTTTCTACTCCAGCACAATTAGTCTCACAAGCAAAGCTTTTCAACTGAGTATTATTTGGGAAATGATCGGTTGGATTATCACTTTCCAGTGTTGGACCTACCACAGCTTCTTCAGTTGGACTTGTAGAGTTTGGGACCACAGACACATGACAAGTAGCACTAGCTTCAGACAAACTTTCAGCATTTGGAACTTCAGCAATGGACTCTTCAGCATCTTCTGTTTTTCTTGAATAAACCGTGCTCTCACCAGAGTCTATGTTTTCTATTCCTCCTAAATCTTGGTCATAAATACATCCATTTCTTTCAGCCACCTTCGTCATGTTTCCATTCTTAGGTGAAGCCGCGTTATCCAGTGTTTCACCTTTGGTGTCCTCAGACTGCTTTGCAACATTGCTGTCTTTTTCAGGTCTACTGGCTTTCAACTCTGCTTTCTTGTGACCTTCCTGGACTTCCTCAGCAAAGACCTGAAGCCTTCTACTTCTCCGGGTGCTTCTCGTGACTGAGATCTCCTGGTCCTCGCTGCTGGGGTAATTCTCAATATGAACTTGAATTTCTTCTGACCTTGGTCTAGTTTTAGGACTGGTTTCTGCACTTTGAACTTCAACCAGAACAAGGGGTTTTGTTACTTTAGCAGGTCTGCCCTTTCCTGACCTTACGTTTTTACCTTTCCTCTTGTCAGGTTTCTTTTGCTCAGTACATTCTGATTTTTCCTTAGCTTGATCTAGCAAATCACTGTCAACCTGCTGCAGAGTGTTACACGTCCTTTTCTTTGACTTTCTTTCTGGTTGCTGTTGTCCAATATCAGACACAGGACAGGGATTGTCTTCATTTTTATTTTTGTCGCTCTCTGGCAAGTTGGTCAACTCTTCCCCATATTTGTCTCTATCATTTTCCTCTATGACCTCCATTGGTTCTGCTTCTTTCAAAACGTCACTACTGTTGCCCTTAACTTCTGCCATTTCGTCTTCCTCCATATCACTTTCATGTTGCGTTGATTCTTTAGTTTTTGGTGGTTTAACAAATGTATTCAGTGGAGAAGAAATGGTCCTGTTCCCTCTTCTCTCTCGTTTGTAGACAGCCCCAAACACCTGTTCTTCTAGGGCTTTAGCACGATCCTCCCTTCTAGGATTTAAATAAATATTGTTTTGCTTGATATCTATTGTTGAAGCGGAAGAACAGCTGTCAGAGTCATCTGTGTCTTTGTTGGGTTTCTCCAACTCAAAAGATCCTTCAGTTGGAACTTTCATGAGCCACTCAGCGACTTTCTCTAGACTTTTCTTCTGTTTTTGATCAAGAATCTTGTCAGGCTCCAAATCCCTTTTCCGCTTCTTCCTTGAGGACTTTCTTAGAGGTTGGGGGTCGGTTTCATCTAGATTTATTGATGGACAAGGAGAGGCTTTCTCTAATTTGGAAACTCTCATTTTGCCTCCAGTTTTGTGTGATGATGTTGCCTTTTCCACAACTTCTGACATTTCTGTTACTACTGGTTCCAAATTATCTGTAGGGCTGTGCACTTTTTTGTCAGAAATTGGTGGGGCCTCCCCAAGGCCACTGTCCAGACCTTCATTTTCTGTCGTCAAAGGACTTGTGTCTTCAAGTCCCATAAGTTTTGCAAATCCATTCTGGGCTAAAAAAGGAATGGGAAATGACAAATAATTTATGATTTGGAAGATAACACACTGAACTCAAAATGAACCATGTGTAAGTATCTTCTATTACCTCTAGTATTTACCTATTTTATTTTATTTATTCTATTACCTCCTCATATACGACTGCATACGACTATTATCTTTTAAATAAAAACAAATCTGCCAACTAATTAGAGCTGAAAAGATGGACCATCATGCAAGGCCTCAAGAGTTTACCTGCTATGGTTGAAGAGTGAGACATTGAAAGATCATCATTGCCAACATTTTCCACATCATCAGTGGCAGGTGTATCTCCAGATAACCTTTCACAACGTTGTTTAGTAGCTTCAGCATCTGTCACTCTTTGTCGAGGAAAAACAGGCGAAAATACAAGGTGAGCTAATATTGTGAATAAATTAGGATTTGCAGAATGACAGACAATTTAAGTGTTAATGTTCAAATTTCTTACCCTGATTGTCCTTTTTGCTGTGACATTCCAGTGAAGTCTGAAACATAAAAGTATTGTTATAGGATAATGTAACGCAGGTAAATTTTACAAAGCCATCTTTAGAAGTGTGTGATGTAGTCTTACAGTTTGTGCCAGTGTCATATTCATATGCCTGTATCATGTCCTGCAATCCTGCGACAAGTCTCTGAAATCCAGGACTCTCCTGTAAACTCCTGTAAGAAAAGGTAATACACATGTTCTGTTAATGTAAGTAATAAAAATCAATGAATGTTACGCTGTCACCTTATTGATTTTGTCCTACCTTTTGGTTATCGTGGCTTTACACACTGGACAGTTAGCCCTGTTTTGTTTGGTGTTGTCTAAAAGTTTCATCATACAAAATCTGGTGAAAGGAAAACACATAAGTATACTGTTTGTGAGTGTATGTAAAAAAAGAAATTAGAATATCTGTTTCTTTAACAAAATGAGGAGAATTCAAACTTACTTGCAAAACTGATGGTCACACTTTGTAGATACAGGTGTAGTCATTAAATCCAAGCTACAGGTAAAAAAAGGATTAAGTAAGCATAAAAGTTTTCCAAAATGCAAAACGTAATCGTTTAATTAACCAAAAATAGTGCAGATGCAGTAGATTCTGCTTATTCAACTTCTTGGTGATAATAACACTCACCATATTGGACACTGCAGAGTCTCCCAAAGGACTGAAATCCCCTTTTTGACATCTGTGGCCTTTGGGGTTTTCATTGTGATTTTTTAAAAAGCTACAAAATGAAAAATCAGAGCACACACAGAGGCTGTAAACAACAACCTGCTTTCAAAACAATCTGCCAATATAAGACTATAGAGTATGTAGTGAGCAAGCTACTGAGTTGGTATTTAACGCTATTTTGCCACCCTTAAAGTAAATACAAGAGCACATAGATATAATTCAGTTTTCAATTCAATTTTATTTGTATAGCGCCAAATCACAACACAAGTCATCTCAAGGCACTTTCCATACAGAGCAGGTCTAGACCATACTCTTTATAATATTATTTATAGAGAAAAAGTCTGTAGTTTCATTTTATCTTGTGACATGAATCACGCTGGGCAATATAGTGCATCTCTGCTGTGAATAATTTCTTGCTTGTCTTTGAAGTGTCCTATTGTTGGTTGAATAATTAACTACTCAGTCTAACCTTGTCTGTGAGTATAAGACACTGGCCCTGCTGCAGTAAAGTTACAACAATAGTACAATTGTGTGTACTGTGAATTTCCCCACTGTGGGACGAATAAAGGAATCTCTTATCTTTGGTCATGTCACTTTCACTGTACATGTAGATTGCATTGTTATCCATGTGGCACCTGTAACGTGTTATCTGAAAAGGAAGTTATGAAGGCAACTATAATTTTTGGATGTCTTATTACACACATGCTCATTAGTTGCTAATACAGCAAGAAACCTACTTGTGCTGTTTATTTTATTGTGTGTATTAAACTCAATGGGAACAGATTATTTGGTTTCAATCATTTCAATGCATTGTTAATAAATTTTCTAAGATACTTCAATGCAAAAGTCTTATGAGTGTATCTGTATATGTGGTTATAACGTTAGCTATGTTTGCTGAAAATCATTTTGTGGCACACTGATATTAGCATAACTTTGTGAACAGCAAACATGTGATGAAGCATATTATTTCAGTGAGATCAGTCAGAATTAACAATCAGTGTCAATATTAGGTAAGGGTAGTGTAATGTTATAAGGCGTAGTTTAATGTTCATAAACTTTATAATTATCTTAAACTGGTAGCTAAACTTGGGGCTTGCTAGCTGTTATGCTTTGCTGTCGGATGTTAGCGTTACACAACAAACCCAGCCCCCCTGACTCTCTGACTTCTGAGATTGAGACAATCGACGCAAATAAATACATCAACAGACTAATATGAAAGTCAAAGGGTAAATCACAGTTTTTGAAATGCCATTCGCTAATTGTAACAATAAATCCTACTTTACCTCGTTTCCTGACAGTTCGGAGTTTATCAACACGAGTTTCATCCGCTTCAGTTTTCCCGCAACTAGCGTCTTCTTCTGCTTTTGTTTAACGGTGGGTTGTTGCAGCGGCACCTACTGGCCTGGAGTGTGAACTACATACTGCACAGGAGTGTAGACCAAATATATGTTCATACTTTCATTCTCTTTTGTTTTGTTTGCGCTGAAGTAACAGGTTTAAGTGCACAATGGGCAGGTAATTCAAAGAGATTAAGAATAAAGTAAATAAACAAGGAGAAAAGGCCAAGAGCTTATAATAGATTTTAATCAGCATGTGATCCATTTATAAAGGCATCAGTTGAAAAATAAACCATAGTCTTTAAAAATGAATTAAATGTATGTTTCATAGGCAACCAAAGTTTGAATAGCCCGTGGATTGTGCTTTCTTTGGTGTAGCTTTAAAATTCCTAGCAGACACTGAAACAAAAGATTTTTAATAAATAAAATGTACATATGTAAATATGAACAATTATCATATCAAATTAACACGGTCGATTATTTAAATTCTAACACCACCAACCTTACTCACTATCAATATATCTGGATGTATTTTACATAATTATTTGTGTGATGTTGAACCTGAACAAAAGCTCCTTTTATGTATTATGGGCCAGAATTTGGTATAATAATATGCAACAATTTTTTTAGGTATATTACCACTTCACTTTGTCCTTTTTAAATCATACTTTAGGTCATACTTTATTTTGACAGGTGCTGCCAAAAATTTTGCACCCATATGATTTTAGTAGGATCACAAATTTTGACAACTGTGTACTAAAATTTGTAACCTGTTATATTCTGTGCACCAGAGGCTTATCTATATGAAAAAGACCAAAATATTACCAAAATATTATCAGGTGAAATTAAAAAGCTATCTGTGTGGTAACATTCGTATTTTCTTATAATAAACTGTAAAGCAAGTTCTACCATGTGACTTTCACGCTGACGTCACATCCGCCGTAAACAACAATAAGGAAGTGGAGGAGAGAAGTCCCGAGGTGCAAAATGCAACAGTCACGCTAAATGTATTAGAGGTTATTTCTTGCCGTTGTGTGCAAGACAGGATTATTATGCAATAGTTTTTATTCTTCACAAGCGACAGTGAGTCTATCTGATGTTTATAAACCGCTGATGTATGTTACATGCAAGCTAGCTGCAAAGCTAATGTTATCTTGCTAGCACGCTAAAATGTGTAGCGTTCATTTCTAGACTGTCGATCAAACTTTTGGGGAAATGGCAGTCAAGCTGTTATTAGTTATTAGTAATTCCAACATATTTACAATGTGCTTTTATTTCTTTACATGCCCTCTTGTAGCTGAAGATGGAGGGCTCCAAGTCGTCGAGCACAACCATGCAGGTCAGCTTCGTGTGTCAGCGGTGCTGTCAGCCGCTCAAACTGGACACATCCTTCAATGTGCTCGATCGGGTCACCATCCAGGAGCTTATTGGTATGTCCACATGTTAGAATCAATCATCGAAACGTTTAGGAAATGCAGTGTCGTGGCGTTCAAACCTCTCCATCTGTCACGTATTGACTCGTGTGTCCCTCCTTCCTCCTCAGCTCCGTTGGTCACAGTGACCCCCAGCAAACAGGCTGACAGCACTGATGGGGAGACAGCACCAGAGGTAGGTACAGAAGAAAACATATTGTGTATCTCAAGATGCCACTCAGGACACATACAGCACAAGATGACACTGAATGTGAATTACTGGGATTCATGGGGACTATTGTGCAACTAGTGACACATTTATCCATCATAGTCAGCAAGTATGTTTTTTTTCCTTCCAGGAGACCTTTGCAGAAAACAAGCAAGATGGAGTGTCAAGAAAATACATCCCTCCTGCACGGTGAGCGCTCAAGTCTTTTCATTCAGGAAAGGAAAAGAATGCTGGTTACCATTTATACCTGTTGATATGTTCCTCTGTCAAATGAGGTATGAATGGTAGACAAAGTTGACTGAACTGCTGAATCTTTTCCTACAGGATGATGTCCACAGAGAGTGCCAACAGCTTCACACTGATTGGAGAAGCATCTGATGGTGGCACTATGGAAAATCTTAGTCGTAGACTGAAGGTAAAGTCTACTTTCACACAGCTGATTTTTTTTAATTCTATTGTGTCAGTTTAGCCTGATTATGTTATTTTGGCAAGAATAGCTTGTTTGCATTGTGGGGACTGAACTAAGAACTACTATGTTAGTGACCCTACCAAGAGACAATTTTCTCACTAATCCTGTCCCACCCAGGTGACCAGTGACCTGTTTGACATCATGTCAGGCCAGACAGATGTGGACCATCCCTTGTGTGAGGAATGTACTGACACCCTGCTGGACCACCTGGACACACAGCTCAACATCACAGAGAACGAGTGCCAGAATTACAAGTGAGTTAAATTCATCTATGTGTCAGTTTTCAGTCAAAGACATTCGCAAGAGACAAGAAAATGCTGTTGGTGTCACTTGTTGCAAATCTGGCTAAGTTAATGTGCTGAATCCAAATGTCAGCAATATGTGTGTGTAATAACAAATACTGTATGTGACTGTATTTTCAGGCAGTGTCTGGAGCTGCTGTCACAACTGCAGGTGGAGGAAGAGGAGACCTTACTGGCAGAGCTGCAGCAGCTGAAGGAGGAGGAGGAGGCTCTGGTCCAGGAGCTGGAGGCAGTGGAGGAGCAGAGGGCCGCTGTGGCCCAGGACCTGACCCAGAGCAGGATCCACTCCCAGCAGCTGGACACAGAGGAGCTACAGTCAGTGACTCAAGTGTAGTTTAAACAGGGGACAGTGCTATATATTAAATGATGCAGCGGCTAATAGCTCAGTCTTTTGTGCTTAAAGGTACCAAAAGGAGTACAGCGAGTTTAAACGGCAACAGCTGGAGCTGGATGATGAGCTGAAGAGTGTTGACAACCAGATGCGTTACTGCCAGATTCAGCTAGATCGCCTGAAAAAGACCAACGTCTTCAACGCTACATTTCACATCTGGTACACACACACATGCACACACCTACATTTTGTTGTGTATGCTAAGAATAAATAATTAGTTTTCTGTTGACCAATCAAGCATGACTTAGTAAATGGCTAATATAGACTTCTGGGACAACAATGAATTGTTGCCCATTGACTGAGCATCTGAATTGTTTCTGTTTAGGCACAGCGGCCAGTTTGGTACCATCAACAACTTCCGTCTGGGTCGACTCCCCAGTGTCCCAGTGGAGTGGAATGAGATCAACGCAGCCTGGGGGCAGACGGTGCTGCTGCTGCATGCTCTGGCCAACAAGATGGGGCTGCGCTTCCAGAGGTACACACACACACACAGGTTTCAGTTTGCTTGCATTCAGCATTGAATTAGCTGACTATTAAATATTCTGCAAGTCAATATGAAATTAAGCTTAAATAACATTTCTGTCTTCAGATATCGTCTTGTCCCATATGGAAACCACTCATACTTAGAGTCACTGACAGACAAGTCTAAGGTAATACATGCCGCATTCTCAAGTCAAACTTTCCCCTCATTATTTATACACTTGTCCAGGCTCCAATCCTGCCCTTTCCTTCTGTCTCATGTTTGTCCAGGAACTTCCTCTGTACTGCTCAGGTGGCCTGAGGTTCTTCTGGGACAATAAGTTTGACCATGCCATGGTGGCCTTTCTGGACTGTGTCCAGCAGTTCAAAGAGGAGGTGGAAAAAGGAGACACTGGCTTCTGCCTTCCATACAGGTCAGATATCTGCAGATCAGCATGATGTGAACATTTTTTGTCATTCTCATTAACCAGGGTATCATTGCAGCCATTTAAGATGGAGCTGTAAATATTCATGAAGTTTGAATGCAAATTTAAAACCATTACCTCAACTCATTCTGGAGGGGCTGGAGAATTGTCTGCTTTGATTATGCTATTGAGGCAAATTAGGGACATTTGGCTCTATAACCCTTTAAATTATTAAAGTATGGCCTCTATTACAACTTTTACTAACACACTTGTGTAACCAGCCTAATAAAGCTCACAGTCACCTCTGACAGCCCAAACTCACTCAACAAAGTTCTAGTTTTGTTTTTGCATGGCACAAATACACACCTTCATGTTCTAGTACACGTTTTCTGGTTTCTTTGTCAACAATTATTGGTTGTATTGCCATTATATATGATAAAGATAATCATCCCAAAAAGATGATTCCTATTGATAGGGTCAGAAATTATGCCTTCAGATCTAATTACTAGATTGAGAATTGTTCAGCATGGTACATCAATGCACCTGCTATCTACATAAAATGCCATATTTAAATGTAGATACCAGTACATTCACCAGGCCTTATGTAATGACTGTACTTGACGCTTTATTCCTCAGGATGGATGTGGAGAAGGGCAAGATAGAGGACACAGGTGGCAGCGGTGGCTCCTACTCCATCAAAACCCAATTCAACTCTGAGGAGCAGTGGACCAAGGCGCTCAAGTTTATGCTCACCAACCTGAAGTGGGGATTGGCCTGGGTCACCTCACAGTTCTACAACAGATAAACCTGTTGGACTATGCCTTGTGATATTGAGTTCTGTAAAGTCATATGCCTGACTAATGGATTTTGTGTGAATCATATTTGGATACTTGGCCAAAGGAACAGAAATGATGTCTGTTTTTAGGATTTGCAGTCCAGATTGTGTTTATACATGATACAAAGAGGGGATCATTTGTATCCGTATTTCTGTGTGGAAAGTGGAGATTAAAAATGTTTGGCCCACTTTGGAAGCACGGCAGACAGACACAGGTTGTCGTCAGAGCGAGCAGGATGAGATAACTTTGTGTGTCTTTTAGCTCCTTTTTATCGTCTGCTTCGCTAATTAATATGACTTTTTCTGAAAAGCTGACATTGCATTAACACAATTTCACACTTCCTCAAACAAGAATGTAACTTAAAAGAAATCTTCACCAAATTAACTTCCAACCACTTTATCAAGGTATCTTCGCTCCCCCATTGCACTGCACATCTTTGAAATCACTGTGAGACAAAATTTCTTGTCAACGTCCCAGTTATAGAAGCTGTAAGAGCATGATGTGATAATTATGGTCAAAGTAGTTTTAACAGACGAATGCGGTTTAGTATTCAACAGGAGTGCATCAGTATTTCTTTAACCTTGAATGCAGTTATCACATTTGCCAGTTACATACATACAAGTAAATTGTATTTAGAGGTAAACTGACACAGCTACTTTGTCTTCATACTCTGCACCATCACATGAATTTGTCAGTTTTAGATATGGATACTTTTAAATGGTGGAATTTGATTTATTAAACATGCTGTGAAAAAAATGTCTGGTGTGATTTTCTTTTAAATGTATTTGACGTGCATTAAACACAAATATTGAAACCTATTTATGTAACTGCACCATGTTATCTTACAACAGCATGAATGATAAATAAATACATTTTTTTGTGTGATTTACAATAAATGTGAACTTGCCCACTGATTTTCCCAAATCAAGTAAGACACCACAGTTAACCAAATGTTTTTTTTTAATGGTTTCATAATTATTTCTGTTGAATCTTAACTCTCATCACAACACTCACTCATAGTCAGCCTCCCCCCATAAGGTTAACAAAAACATTAGAGGGTAAATTTCATGGAAAAATATGGACTTAATTAAAATAATACGCTGACTTCCAGTTATCCAGTAATATTTAAAATAGGTCAAAACCAGTTACTCTTTCCAGAATCAGCCCTCTTCTGTGTCAAGTCATTTATGAACCTTGAATGGTGCCATGTCAACGAGGCAGGCCTTGAACTTTGGTCATCCGTATTACTTGTAGGAGCCCTTCCTAAAAGTCCCAGGTTCAAACCTATGGGGATACATATATGAAAGTGACCACTCTAGTTCTGAAAAATAGTTTAATAGATGATGCATTTCAAGCAGAATGTGATGAAATTTCATTAATGCTTCTTCTTCTAAACCTTCCACAGAGCACAGACAGCTGATCTTCCACCTGTCAGCTTCTCAGTTGTGCAATTTTTCAGGTGCTTTTACTATTTATCATGTAGAAAAGCCCCTTGAAATGAGCCAAAGTTTTTTGTGTTAGTGCATGCATATGGGCAAATCTTTGGGTTCTACCGAGCCCACAGCCAGAGAATGGCCCTTCATTTTTACCACTTGGATGATGGTGATGGGCACGTTTACTGCTACATCACCACGTCATCCATCATTTTGGTTCCATTCACACTTTTAGGATCCCTACATCCCATCATGCCCTCTGCTCTCTCGCAATCAAGAGAGCAAAGGAGGAGTTTCATCAAGTGTGCAATGTCTCCGTGTGGCTTTGTCCTCACTGGGGTTTTTTTCCCACTTTCTTTCAGCTTGCTTCAGTCAGAGGCACTGCTGCTGTAGCAGCTGGAGGTGGAGGGAAGAGGAGGTGCCAGGGGTGTGCTGCTGCCCAGGGCTTTTCGAATATGGGGCATTAGGAAGGGGTCACTGGACAGCTGCAGCACATCTACACGGTCTTCCTTGTGATAAGCCAGGCAACGACGAATGAAGGCCTATGAGGGGAAAAAAACCAATCATTATCTCTGGATCTACTTCCACTTCCTTGTGTTCTGTCAACAACATTTTTTTCCACACATTTTGCATAATACACTTCAATCTATGTTTGTGCCCTGCCTATTACAAATGGTAGGTGAAGTCCCCTCCAAAGGCTATAAATTTAAACTATCCCTCTGTCTCTCATATCAAATCAAACAGCCTCATAAAATATCCCATGGGTTTACAGTCAAGAAGGATCCTTTACTTTTGTCATCAACCCCAACATTCAGTTTCAGAAGCAATTCTAATCACACTACAGAGTGAAATTGCCATTTCAGGTAGCCTTTAAAGTATGACGGTATACAGTTTTATGGGAACAGTGTAGTGAGTTTAAAGAGAAATGAGTACCACACCTTTGCTTCTGTGGTAACCACAGGTTTGGGGGGAAACTGCACCTCAGTGGCTTTTAATATGGTGTTTTCTTGAAGGATATCCTGCTGCGACTGGTTATGACCGAACGGCTGGACAGAGACAGAAAATGGAGACCGTTAAGAGACAGTTTACTTTCATTTTTCACTTTGATTAAATAAAATCTGACAAAACCCCACAGGTCAGTGGTTACCTTGCGTCCATATAAGCATTGGTAGAAGATGACCCCTACCGACCAAACATCTACCTTGTTGGATATTTTGGGGGGCTCCTTGCCCACCACAAAGCACTCAGGAGGCAGGTACCTGTAAGCCACACAAGCACAACATGAGATTTAAAGAGGTGTTCCTCTGTATGTTCTCTCTGCACTGTACCCATTTATACAATATGCTGAACGTAGGGGGGATGTAAATACAATTAGCCACATTTCCCCTCAAAAGACGGTGCCTCTGCTACAAAGTCAGATTTGTTGTTTGGTTCCTAATCAAAACTGTGAAACTGTATCTCTTATGTACCAGTAGGTCCCTGCTCCTTGCGAGGTGAGCTCCATGCCATCTGCAGAGTTGTAGCTGTCATCATCCATGACCTTGGACAGACCGAAGTCAGTGATCTTAATCTCTCCACACGCTGTTCCATTAACCAACAGAATGTTGCCTAAGATCAGAACAGTAAACAGACCAAAGTAAAATTACAAACATATGACTGTAAACAGGCTTATCTGAGGAATATATAACATTTTTTTTCAAAATATACTGTATGTGAATATAATTATCTTCATTTCAATCCAACTGCTTTTCCTGAAAGATCATGAGGAATTATTCAGAACTATCACATTTAGTTTTGATTGCAATTCTTCAGAGTGTAGTAATGTATTCCACTGTTCTGTCACTAAAGGGCATTACAAAATGACAAAGTAAAACTGTGACCATACCAGGCTTGAGGTCGTAGTGGATGATGGGCGGGCGAATCTGGTTGAGGTACTTGAGAGCATTGACAATCTGCATGACAATAGAGCGGCCCTCCTTCTCGGCCATCAGCTTATTCTGCTTCAAGTAGAAGTCCAGATCATTGCCTTCACAGTACTCCAGTACTGTGCAGAACCTGCCAGAGGAAATACAACAAATAATTTAGATCTTAGTGAGAAAATTCACTGCAGTTTCAACATTATGAGCAACCCCCTTTCACACTGTCACATTGTTTTCACATTGTCATTTGATATGTTCTGTATGGGCACACCTTTATGAGCTTTATGTGGAATGATTCACTTACGAGTCTGTGTCGAGTGAGAAATAGTCATAGAGTTTGACTATTCTAGGATGGTCAAGTTCTTTGTGGATTCTGTACTCTCTACAGGCATGTCTGAAAAGACATTAACCATTTAGTAAAACATCACAAATAAGAACATTCAGTTCAGTCAACAGACAGTTTTATGTTTGAAGGTCCACCATGCAAAATTTCATTACAGATCCAAACAGTGTTGCACAAGAAGAAGAGGTGTGGTGATAAGTGATTCAGACTCACTTGTGATAGTTTTGCTTCTTCTCCTCCCTCCAGTTCTTGTTGAGTTGATGGATTTTAATGGCCACATACCTTTGCTCTGTCAAATCAAAAGCCTGCAAATGAAACACATCAACACAGAAGTCAGAGAAGCAGTGTTCCAAGTCTGTTAATTGCAAGTTCATGTTATTTAAAAAGCACATAAAAAAAGATTATAAACTGATACTTAAAAAGAATGGAAGCCAACACAATGGCACATAGTTACCTTGAAAACTTCACTAAAGCCGCCTCTTCCAAGTAAATGTAATAGCAGATATCGGTCATTGAGCGTGGGGTGGTCTTTAAATCTACAAAAGAAGACTTTACTAATTAATTGGGCTTTTCCAATTGTTTGAAGAAGAAAGCCCACCACAGAATAGGTGTAAGAAACGTTATACTGAGATGATACGTACTGTGAATTGTCCTCGTTATGGATTCTCTTCAGCTCCCGAATGTGCAGGTTTCTCACTCGCTCCAAATGCTCCAGCTCTGATTGGATCTCTGCTTCTTCCTGCATACAGCCACACAAATCCATCATCTACCTCAACCCTTGATAAACTGGAACAATAGTAGTTCTCTAGGTTACTAAGTAGTAACAAGCCCCAGAAACAAATCACAAAACAACAAAAAGGCTGCTTTAGGTAGCAAACTGGTACCTTTTTTAGATGACCAATTCGAAGTTTGAAAATCTCCTCTTGCTCATGATATTCTGCCAGTGACAACCTGTGTGAGATAAAGTAGTTTGTACAGTTTGTAATTTATAACAATATAATCAGGTCATCTGTGAGAAAAAAAACCTAAAGCTAAAGAGTTCTGATAAAACGACAGAAACAACGTGACACCTCATTAAATTCATACTGAGGGTTATCACAGAGAGAACCAAACAAGTCTGACTGAATATTCTTATAATTTGTCTCAAAAAGAGGATCACGATATATTTTAAAATCATTGATTTAGAATTAAATACTAAAAAATTTACAATATAAACAACAAAACGGAACAAACACCCCACAAAAAAAAAAAAAAATCTATCAGTAGTTCAGGAATGACCTTAAACACAAGTTAATCCCACGACAAGACGATTCATTAAGTTCAGAAAACTGCACTAATACATTGCAGTGCAGCTCTTAAGATGAGAAAACAACAAAATTCAAGCTTCACAACAATCAATTTCTGCATTAGTGTTGCTTTGGGCTGGTCCAAGTAAAACATCTATTATGTGAAATAATTTAGCTATTGTTTGTGATCTTACGCTTCATTTTCCTGGCCGTTGCTCCTGCTCTTTCGTTTGTTCTGTTCGAGGCTGGGTGGAGGCGTCTGGGCCATGGAGGGAGGTTTCCTCTTCCCCAGCAGCTTCCTCTGCCTCTCAATGTCCTCCCGCTGGGAGTTGATTCGCTCTTGCTGCCTAGAACATGTAAGAATGATCTAGTGTGAACATTCTCGTACACAGAATGAACAAAATGCAAACATATGTTTGAGCCTATGTGCATGCTGACTTGATGAGGTTCTGAAAGGCAAATCCATCTGTCCACTGCTCAGTGAAGGAGGCTCCGTGTCGAACGGTGGTGAAGTGGCCCAGACGCAGACGGTCCTGCATGCTCTTGTCCCTGCAAGCCATCTTCTCCTGCTTTGACTACAAAAAAAGATTAATTGAAACATGCACACATGCATAGTCTCAATAGCTTAGCTTGGAGGATGTAAATAACTTAATCCATCATAATCACCATCAAACACTTAACCAGTAAAAAGTTAAACGAGTCAGATACATAAATAATTAAAGATAACGGTGGTTTTGCCTTTCACATTGTTGATACACACCTTCTCGATAAGGAGCTTCTTGCTCATGGTCACACACTTGTTAAGCCGTTCCTTGTAGCGCTCCAGCATCTTCTGCTGCTCATCCACCTGCCGCCTCAAGTCACAGTTAGCCTGCCAAAACACACATCATCACTCTGACATCTAACTCTTACTACAACAAGGTTTAGAGATTGTTTGGCTCTTAAACCGACATGATGCAACAACTGTCAGTGTGTCAGCTTGGTTTGCTGACATTTACACCAGATGGAATTTAAAAAACAATGGCATTTGAAAGTTAACGAGTGCATCATTCATGAACTGAGACCAAATCGGTGCAGGTTATTTACTGGGGTTGTTGTTTCATGCTATAGCACATTTGTCTAGATTGCAAAGTGATTAATAAGGACATTTGTGAATGGGACTAATATATACATTTATATTTAGACATATCCTTGACTGTGTGTGACATCAATTATTTTCCTATCTTACCCTCAGCAGGTCGTCTATCCTTCCCTCCTTCTTCTCCAGGTCAGAGTTCTTGTCCTTCTCCAGTGCTGTCAGTTTCAGCAGCGTCAGTTCTGACTGAGGAAGGAGGGCAAAGACAACAACAAGCCAGCAGTTAACATTTCATCCCACTCAAATGATGCAGACACCCCTTGGACCTGTCAGTAACAAAACACATCACTTAAAATGTATCAAAATCAGTCGCTGTCTTGGATATTAGATGTGAATTTAAAATGTTGACCTTTAACAAAGCCAATTAGTGTAATTTGCAAGGATAGCTGAATGTGTGTTGCAAGTATTGTGTCAGATTAACTGCAGTGTGGGTGGCAGGGCCTTTTCAAAGTTTGACCTTTAATTCTTACATCCACATCTTGCCACAACTAGTGGCATTTTTTTTAAATGGCAGAACAAGGTGTGAAGTTGCGTCATCCATACAAGCAAACTCGACTAATGGTGTGTGAGATGACACTTTTCTAAAGATGATGAAGTTTGGGAAACAGAATCATGGGGAAAAAATGGAAGGACAAAGTCACAGCTTCTTGTAAGATGTAGAATGTCAAAAGCTGAGCCAGATGGAAAGCGTACTCCGATTCCAAACACAAAACTGAACTCTACAATGTGACGAAGAATATACCGAAGGAAAATCAAAAAACATTGATGTTAAGTGTTAATGCAGGTCAGTCAGTCAGTTACCTGGATGGCTTTGTGTGAGCAGGAGTGTGTTGGGGCTGTCTTAACAGAGCTGCAAGATGAGGAGTCTGTGTGGACTGAGCCTATGGACGAAGGACTGCCGTGCTGAAACTGTATTCCAGAGAGACAGAAGAAGAGAAAGGTAGAAAGAGATAGGGGGTAAAATATAATAATTATGTAATACAGACAGTACAGGGAAATTATTAAATAGCTGAAAGGGACAAAAACAAAGGAACATATGTATGTATTACATATATATTAAGTGGAAGAGAGCTGAAATTGTAAATGAATGCAAAAATCTACGGGAATTCATGCTGAATTGTCAGAGATAACAACCTGCATACAACAGTTAATATTTCCAGTAAGATTTGAGGACAACAACAAAATGGTATGACACTGCTTTATGAGACCTGAGTGATTAGAAAAGGGCAGGTAATGAGTGTTGAGTATTGTAAAATCTCTTGTTTTTAGTGAATATACTAGATGTAACAGGTAGTTAAGCCTTTTTGAAATAAACCCTGTTTATGCCTTTACATCCTTCACTATAAAGGTCTCTCGTGGACCAAATTCAAATCTGCTCTTTCCCTTATGTTTTCCATCAAGGTCAAGCAAAAGTGAAAAGACATAGGACATAATTTTTTGACTACTCAACCTCAGTCAGTGTTTTGCACCATTAAGTGCACCATTATTATTTGTTGCACCATTAACCATTATCCAAGGCTCATTGTCTCTCCCCCTCTGCGCATAAAAAATGTTGGGTTGTCGTGCAAAAAGTTTAAACTGGTTGAACTTCAATTGTATTTCCATCACATTTCTTTCTACCTACACACTTCCCATGCATTTTGTATAATCCTATAATGTGCTATGTTACCCCAATAGTCACTCATCATTAATTTAGAGCCCTGCTGCTACAAGAAGACATTTACATGCGGTTTAGTAGGTAGTGAACAAGGGTTTGCAGATGTGATGAGGAGAGATGTTATTTAAGCGTAAGATGAATGAAAATGGAAGGTGAAGAGATTCTAAATACATGACGCTGTCATCAACAACCACTATAAATTTAAAAGTGCAGGCACCAGTTTTACAAACTGTAAACATGGTGTTCCTGTCCTGCTCCCGACCCCACGTCAGCTCATAGTGTTAAAACAACAGCAGCGAAAACAAACTGCAGCTTTTCTGGCCACTGGTTTAAGTTTATCCTAAACTTCCAGTTAATAAACACCACACAGTCAGCTATTTTTTCAAGTACAACTATCGCACAATGTCAGACTCCATTTTGTGCTTGTTTTCAATTTCCAGTAAAGTCTAACTAAAGGAAAACATTTTATTAACTAAATCTTAAAACCTAATTAGGTTAATGAATGTTTTGTTACTTCCACTGGCTGAAAGGATCCAGACAAACCAAAGACATAGCTATGTTAGACTTTGGTAAAAGAAACTAAACTACATATTAGCAATACGTGCCTCACTAACCCTGTCTAATTATGAGGATACTGATGCCAAGAGAAAATAAACGAGACCTATATAGCCAACAGATGAATTTGACTCTGGCTAATGATTATCAGCTGGTAAACGAGCAGCAAAATAACTGAGGAAAGAGAGCCAAAGCAGGAGAGAGCTATGGAGATGGATGCTGGTGCTCACCAGAGGATTAGACAGTGAGTGCTGTGGAGAGGAGCGCACCAGCATGGGGATGCCCCGGGCAGGACTGGTGCCAGAGCCACTGCTACCAGCAAACTGGTCACAGGGCAGTTGACAAGAGTGTATAAACAGGACAGAAAGAAAGAACACAGAGTTGTTATTTAGAAGGAATTTGATGAGGGGCCATAACGGCACAGTCGGAAAGTGAGGGTGAAGACATCACACTAAAGTCTGAGAGTGATTTGAAACAATGCACAGCAAAGTGGCTAGAAGGCAGAATTCATTCACCAGGACTAACTCATGATGTCTGTTTAGTTTGTACTCACCTCAAAATAATCGCTTATTTTGTGTCCTCTCCCTTTTCCTACAAACACAGGACAAATACAACAGAAGATTGAACAATATGCTCTTATTATATGTTCCCACTGTAAGCATATACATTTTTCAGACCAGAAAAATAGCAAACCACAAAAATGGCATGTAGTATGATTTGCATCCCAAATTGTATTTTCACAAATTTGCAACCATGAATATTTAAAGCCAAGCGGAAAGCAGTGATGAAACTGAAACCCAGGACAGCTGAACATTTCTGCTTGACTTACCCTGGCTATTGCTGTCATAGATGTCTCCTTTTCTCTTCCTGCTTCTCTGGTCATTGGCCTTCTTCTCTGGGGTCTGACACTAGCGGAAAAGCAGCACAGCTTCGATTTAAAATTTACTTCATTAAGTTTAATCCCTTAACAACATTGACATAATGACAAAGAAACTTAATTGACAAAAAAGAAGCCTTGGGCCTTTAGGCTTTAAGGGTATAATGGCACTCCTTGCTAAAGAGAAAGGTTTAACTATAAAGTAATAAGATTAACAGCAAATTCTTTTATGTGTTCAGTATTTACTTCACAACATTCATCTGTTAAAAGCCTAGTGACCCATCCAAAGTTTTTTCCAGCTTTTTGGCAAATTCAAGCCTCACCCTCCCGTGCCCACTAGTAAGTTGGAACAAAAAATGGATGAATATATGAATCACACACACTGCATATATCCAAGCGTTAGTATGCACCAATGTATACAAAACTACTTGACCGCTTGTCCAAATCACAATCAATCACTGGAGATATCACTGAAATTCAGGAGGCGCACACTTGTAATTTTGATTGACTCTTTTCCCAACCAACCTCCAGTTCCTTGTCACTGAGAGATCCCGCGCTACACAGAGACTGGTTGGATGATTCACTGTTGGCCGAACTCTGGAAAACAGAACACACACATTAGACCTGATTGATTAGTCATGTGCCACTCTTGCAAGCGGATACTTTGGAGTAGAACTGGAAACCAGACATATAAAATATTTACATGACAACTTCTAATAAAAATGCTATTATCTGTTCTTTACAAAAATGTGGAAGGTGAACTTAAATAGACCAAAGAAGAATGGTGGCCTCTCTTGAGGTCTGTTGACATTATCATGCAAGTAAACTCACAAATCCAAGAGCAGATTTTCACATCTGACAAATAATACTAATTGGCATTGAATTTTAGTACAACCCACTTTTGTGGCAGTGTTACATTTGTGATACAAGTTACTTCTAATTCTAAGCATTTTTACACTGATGTGTGTCCACTTTTTCCACTCCTTGTATTTTACTTTGTAGGAATTTCAGTATATGCATCTAATATGTATAGCTTTAAATTACTGTCACTGAGCTAAAATGCTAAGCTAGGATGCTATAACAGGAATATAATACACATCCCTGTGTTAATCTGCAAACTTCAGCTCACATCAACTTGGCAGAATCAGTTGGTGTCATGCATACCATTCATGACCAGCTGTACAGCTTGATGAGACTAAGAAGAAACAGCAGGCTAATTAGAGCAGGAGGCTAATGCTTTTAAGGCCTGCTGGCTTTCTGCTACTCAAGGTCACACATACAGCACAAACACATTTTTTCTCCTAACCACATATGTTCATTTTAATGCCTTGAATGGTTTCTTATATCTTGCCTTAAATCATTCACACTCTGACACCATAGTGAGCAGGCCCGACCGTTCATTTCACAGCACGCTGTAGGCCAGAGCACGACTGATGATTGCTTTCTCAGGGGTTGCCATTTTCTCAAACGCGCACCAACACATAGTAATACCCAGTTGAACAGCAGGGTTGCATCATAGCACGCAGCCTATGCAGTGAGCTTCAGCTGCGATGCCATTTCAGAGTCACTAGTCTCCACTGAAACAAAGAGCTGCTGGCCAGCTCCCATGTCAGCAAAGACAGAGCTTGTCTTGTTTCAGCTTTAGCTCAGGGAGTTCGGATCATTACACTGAGAAAACTCCTGAACACAGAGCATCAGTCAATACTGGAATAGAGGAGACTTACAAACGAGAGCTGACCAACTGCTCACGTTTGCATTCACACACAAACAACAGCGGGATTGTGTGATATTTGCCTGCAGGAAAACTGGGAGCCACTCTTTTGTATCTCCAAATCTACTTCAGCAGGGATAAAAATTAACCCTCATTTAGTTTTCTAAACAAATTTTCTCAATATCTAGAGTGCACCAGGACAAAGAATCTGTACTTACAATAGCTAATCAATCTCATTAACAAAACAACTATTATGCTATTAAGAGATGTCAACCTTGGTCACACCAACTCCAGTGAAGCGAGCCTCAAGCAGTTCCTGCCTGCGTGGGTCCAGGCTTAAAGCCTGGCTATGAAGTCCTTCCATCATGCCTGGAAAGAGAGACACAAACAGTGAATGAAAGTGGTTGGGTTATTGTCACACAAGAGTAGACCAATGCAAATGCACTGGCAGGGAGTAGCACATTGACCACAATACCATGCATGTAAAATATTCTGATTGTGGCAGGTTACAAACAATCTAGTCAGTCCTGAGATTTGACCAACAAAATCTTTCAACACAGCTGCCTGGGAGCCTGGGCCTGTGTTGAATCAGTAAATATGTCAGCCCAATGTATAAAGTGAACCAGTGCTTAAAAAACTGACACAAGGTAAACTTTGTTTGCTGGATTACTGCCCTTTTCTGAGAAACCTATTTCATTTTTTTTTTTAAATCGCAATTTCATTCTGTGTTAGAAAGGTAACGGTAAAGTTTTTTTTCAACCATTAACTCCCCAGCACTGTGTCTTGAAATAACAAGAGTTGACAGTCAAGATGGAGACCTGGCCAAATTTCAAAGCTTCCCAGTAGCAGTTTTAAGGTTAACTTTATTTGACCAGCTGCTGAAAATACTGAACATTGTCAAAGAAATGGAGAAAGGATTCTGGTGCATATGTGGGCATTTGATGTATTTTTTTTATGTGAAGTTCATAAGTGAAACAAAGTGGACATTTAAAAAGAAATCACAGAAGCAAGTGAATGAGTAAGGAGCACCACTGAATCTGATATACTGGTGAGGGAGGTTGTGCCCCACTGTCATTAAATTACTAATTTAAGTCAGAGTCATATTAAGGCAGAGGGCCCAAAAATAACCTCGATCAAATACCTCCATCTTTATATATGGTTATCATAACCTTATGAAATGGCAGGGCACGACTTCCTTTGGCCATTGTGGACTCCTACCTGACAGCATATCCATCAACTATCGATGGATTCACTGAAGCCACATAAGGGACGATTAAAGATGATGATAGTCACTCAAAAACAAAGAATACATAACCAAATAATCATAAACATTTTAGTTTTGTTGAGGCAGCCAACGTTAATATTCTTGCCCTACAAGCTCATCAAAACAACACTGACCCAGCTAAAGAGCATATGTAGCTTCATCTCAACTTTTAAAGACGAACCATAGACTTCTCTTAAATTAAAAGATGTTTCAGCTTAAACTGAATTCATTGCAGTTGGTTGAACAATCGTTTCTATTTTGTTACTGACTGACAAGAAGATGTTGACTAATGCCAAACTCGGCTAATGCTAACTAGCTAGTTACCACTGGCAAATACTACTAAGCTTATCAAAATATTGCCAACACAAGCAAGAAACACAAACTGTTACGTATAAATCAAAAGTAGATGTTTTATAAGCTTTAACAGCACCTAGGATGTCACTAATGTCTAAATAACAGCTAATGCTACATGGTAGGTTACCTAAACTAGCTACCGTTAAATTACCTATCAAGCTAACGTTAGCATTAGCTGCATTAGGAGTCTCACCTGGAGGACCTTTCGCAGTTTTCAGTCAAAGTCCTAGAAAGGCTGTTGTCCGTCCATCCGGTGACAGCAACCTCCTCAACAACTCCCAAACACCTCAAACAAAGTTGCTCGAATTGAGTTATCCATTTACAATTATGTCGAATTCAGGGAAGACATTTGTTAGCTTAGCTCATGCTAGCTAAGGAGAGCGGCTCCTGCTGGTGTCATCCGGACAGGAGGCCCTGATCCTCGGGGTTTCCTCGTCCGTCTTGGTGGCCCCTTGCACGGGCAAACCTGGAGCTGTCACTGCTCTGAAGCCTCCTCGCGAGTGTTGTCACATATCTGCTCCATCCAGTCTCTTTGTTGTCATTATCTTAGCGATGCAGCGATTAGACAGACAGGAGAAGTTCAGCCACCTTGTTAGAGTCCATCCTGTCAGTGTTAGTGAAGGATCATCACCCCCTGCAGCAAGGCCGCACAGGGCTCCAGGGAGCTGGATGAGATGCTTCCCATGCGCCTGTTTAACACTTAATGTAAAGCTCCTCAGGTCAGATCCACCAAAAAAAAAAAAAAAACAGAAAGCATGCTGCGGGCAGACTTGCAAAAGGGGCCCCTGATCTGCAAGGGACCCCAAAAGTCCCAGGTTCATTGTGTGCAAGTTTTGGTAATTTGAGATATTTAAAACTTGTTTGGGAAAAGTGCAATATCAATTAGATCCTGCATTATGATATACATAACATTAATTAAATAGTTTAATTTTGCAATTTCCCATTTGGATTAATAAAAGATGTATTTTAGTTCAATATTGATGATGCATGCTCCTAAATGAAGTTGCTGTTTATTTCATGAAATTACAAATGACACAGAAAACCTGAGACCAGGTTCAGGATAGTGATATTGGTCTGGTTAGTCTCCTGTCTTATCCTTTTTCTGATTGCCTGTAATTTTCCTTTATGGATAAAAAAATACTCTATCTATCCATCTATGTACTTTATTATACTTTAAGGGGTTGTCATTTAAAGTATGCTGCAACAAGAGCTTTGCAAGTCAGTTCAGCTGGGCCATACAGTTTAGTGCTAATGCTTTATAATAAGGCTGCAACACATTTGCTTGTATAGTTATGCTTAATGCATAATGAATACAGAACTCATGATTTAATGCATGAGTTAGTGAAGTATTCAATTCAATTCAATTCAAAGAACTTTATTTATCCCCAAGGGGCAATTTAAGGCAGGAAGTGCAGTGAACCAGAGCAACAAAAGTAAAGCAAACAAAAAGCAACTAAAGCAAGGCGATGGCGAATTCCTTTTTCTCACTATAAAGAAATGACTATGAATTTATGTGATACATTAATGGATTGTCAATCAATGCATGTTAACAGTTACTTCATACATTTTTTTTTTTTTTTTTTTGTATTGTGCATTTAATTATTTTTACTCAACCACTGTGGCAAACCTCTGCTGCTCCAGATGAGACTCAAACTCAGAATTACACTCATTACACTCTTGTAAGTTGTAAGAGTCATTCATTGACTGGTTGCACCACTGGAACCCGTAGAGTTGCCATATGGTTTAAAGTTTAAAACAGATTATACTTGTGTTGTTTAAAACAAACTCACATGGTCTCTTAAACTAAAAAGCTGCAGTTTAAACTGCTCCTGTGACTTAGTCTGAACCCAGTTGCTGTGTCCTGATCTGTTGCCACTAGAGGTCGCAGTTTCTGAGGTTTAACTTCTGCAGACAATTTCCAATAGAGATTGAAGGCTTATGAAGGTCATTTTAAGATGGGATTTACAGAGCTCATATAATTGTAATGATTTCTAAAAGTTTGTTATTGTGTTAGCCATTTTGTTTCTACATGTACTGGGAACTTTGGAGATACATGCATTCTGAAATGGATCTGAAATTAATAGGATCTTTCCAGCTGGTGGCATAAAATATAACGCATGAAGTACTTATAAATTAACATTGTTTAACTGATCCATCCTCTTAGTGGGGAGAATGTGCAATATCATGATGTATGGCAGCTGTGCAACTTTTGAAGGCCATTGTGCAATATTCTTGGTTTGTGTATTCGAGAGTTTATATATGTGGGTGTTTTGCTGCATGTTAACTGGAGTTCAATTGTGCAACCTCAATTGTGTTTCTCTCTAATGGCCAAGACATATTTCTCCTAAGTGGGACAATAAAAGCTAATCTAAACAAGTCAACATCTGAGTGCATCTCTGAGGAAACTGACATTGAGTTTTTTGTGCACTGCTTGGATCCCATGGACTTAACAAGTATGCTGCTCTGTGTAAGAGGTATAATTCATCTGAGATAGTTCATCTTACATTTTGAATAGTGTCATTTGCAGATGATGCACAAGGACCAGCGAGTTATACTTGCAATTTAGGTCCAGGAGATGGAAGCAGAGCATCACAGACAAGATGTCCTGCACACTTGAGTGAGAGCCACAAGGAAGTAACACTTATAATTTATTAGTCACATATTTGACTGTAGTAGTTTTCAAAGTGTTTTGCATAATCTACATGTGTCTGTCTGAATTTCTATAATAAAATGTGTAATTTGGAATAATTCATTAGGTCTTTAACTTCTCTTTGTCTTTGAAAATCGTTGTTGCAATTGAATTAATTAATTTGATGCATGAGCAGAAGTTATTTTAGCCCTCCATATTTAATGATGTGTATCCTAAGTTGGCCAACCGGTTAACAAATCACCAACAGGAAGCAAAATGTACATGAAAATTAACAAGGTGTGAAAGTTTTCAACATTTAACACAAAAACACAGCAGAAATGAGTCCCTTAAGTTCCACGATTGCTTATTTTATCAAAAGCTTACAATATTTCCTAAAGTGTCATTAATTTGTATTTGAATGTCTTGAACTCTAATACTTTTGATCATCCATTATGGAATAAAGCTCCTCATTTACTTTAAATTATGTTTCGGTCAAGTCTTTGTCTTTCACATCTAAAAACTGGACAACCTTTGTGTGGCTGCAAAGTTCACCTCATTTGAAAGAATGACTAAATTATGATATTTCATCAACCATATTTTAGGGGAAAACACCCTCACTAGTCTGGAAAAAAAACTTTCCACAGGGGAGAAAACACTACTCCAAAACAGTTTAACAGTTTACTCCAAACCACATCCTTCATCTCCAGCACATGACTTGACTAAAATACAGACAGTTTATCTTGCCATAGTCCCACTGAGTACTACAAACAGGAAATCCCAACATTGTGATCAGGAAATGAAGTTATTTTTTGTTTGACATTATCTGACTTCTGTCCCTCCACTGAATCCAAGGATCAGTTCACCCACATCACATTTTTTATATATTTTCCCACTTAGTATCCAGTCATGTGGATAGTTTTGGTTTAATTTGCCTTTGAAACAGATATTCTGAGTAATCTACAGATGTAGCTGCCAATAGTTTTCTTTTGATACTATTTTCCACCCAATTAAAAAAAAAAGAAAGAAAGAAAGAAAGAAATCATACACAGTGAGGTCTGTGGGTGAAAAGAGACGTTACAGTTGAGTTTAAAAAAATAATCTTTAAATATTTCAATATATGAGCAAATAAAATAAAAACTACATGGCTGGATACTGTGGGTAGGGGTAAGGATGTAAATATGTTTTTTTTTCTGTGATTTGAGCAAACCTGTACAACACAAGAGTTCTTTGTCAATCACACAAAATCAAAACAATATCTCATTCATCAGTGTATACGCGGGCGTTCATGACAAATCCCTGATAAAAATGTGTCCTCAGAATCATTTCTACATATTTACAAACACAAATAATTATTCATTATTGTCTTGTGACAGTAGAGGCCTGCACATGATTCGATGCCTTCCCACAAAGGACAGTAAAAGTCCATTATTTCATCCTTTATTCTTCATCCGTGTTCAGTAGCATCAGTCTTTTCCTCTGTACGTGATGTTTGTGAAGGTAGACGTGGCTCCTTTGTAGAGAGGATTGTGTCCCTGTAAGACAAATATACACAAAGAGACATAAAGTAGAGTTTCACTCAGAGGAAATAAATTAGAAATGCTCTAATAATGCACCTTTTCTGGACCTCTATTGATAGCTATTTTAGCTATTTAATACACATCTATTAATTTGAATGTGTGGCTTATGTTTTCACTTCTTTGGGATTTGGGTGTGTTAGGCCACAAAGAGGCCTATTACCAGTAAAGGCTAATTAACGATAGCTAATTTAAACCCAGCCCTTCCGTTGGCTGCCTTTTGTTCTGCTGGGAGTAACAGCACGCCGCTAAAGTAATAAAAAAACATCTTCAGAAAACAAGTGAGAGGCTGCGTGTGTGGCCTTTTGCGTGTGTGCGAAGGATTGAATGTGTGTGCCACGAGGAAGGGGGATTTAGTGACTGAGCTTGACTTGATTTCCATCTCAGTATTAAACAAACAGCACATTAGCACGTGCCGCCTCATGTTGAATTCACTCACCGTGTCCCACTTGGCACGTGCTCGCTCTTCCTCAAATTTGGCGAACTCCCGTCTGTCGTGGATGGTGACCAGCAGTTTCCAGATAAGCAGTGCCGCCAAGCCCAGGAACAAGATCGCTCCTGCCACCGACAGGAGCACCACCAAAATGTCAGGACCCTTGGGGCAGTCTGCATGGAAGGAGGAAGAGATAAACAAATGAGTAAAGTGGACGCAGAGAGGAAGATAAGCCAGGAGCGAGGCCAGAGGAAGTCTGATTTCATAATGCTGTCTCCTCCTTCACTCACATGGAGTTGAAGTTGCTTTTGTTGCAGCTCACTCCTCTAAATGCTATGACTTTTCAGATTCAGAAGACACTGTCATGCTGGCATGCATATGGCATAAAACCTGGTGGTGTGGTTCCTTCTGGCATAAACGACAAGTGCTTTTTAAGATTTGTGAAGTGATGCAAGAGAATTAGTGCAGCATGGCAGTGGTGAACAGAAGGACTTTTGGATACCAAAAAGCAGAGAGGAGGATGGTCTTAAGTCGAAAATAGCAACCTCGCACAGCCAGGCCACAAATCTCTCGTCCCTCATTGTGGTCTGGCAAAACTCAATAGGAATTTGATTTGCACAGTTTTAAGAAGGCTGTACAAGAGATGACTGGCAGTACCCTCTTACAAAGAGTCACAAACATGAAGCCTTCCTACACCAGACTGGAATAACTCATGACTTGTTGCGCTCTCCTTGGTCATTTTTCCCATCATTAGCTGCTCTGGAAAAACTTTCTCCTAAATTAACCACCAAATGTGTTTCTGAGTAAACTCGAGGTGATTAGTAGACCATGCGCTTTCTGAATCACTCTTCATTTCATGTCTGCGACGTCTAATTTAAATCATTGTTCAGGTTCGGGAGTTTCCAAGAGAAAACAAGTCAGGTCATTATCTCAACGCTCTCATTAGTTCACTGATCAGTTTGGCCTCTAGTTTCAAGGCTTAATTGATTCTCAACAGATGTTTTCAAACTGAAAACTTGGGCTGAGAATGGGACATTATTTTCTCAGTCATTATCTTGCTGTGAACAATGGAGTCTACTATAGTTTTGACAATCTCAATTTCCTATAAGAGATTTGCAGTTTTATTTCGTTTGTCTTCTTACTGGTTTGAAGTGGGAAGGGAAGGGAAGCGGGGTTGGAAAAACTGAATGTCAATCAAGTTTGTATACCAATCAGAATTTTGCAATATTGAGTAAAAATATTATACTTTTTAATATGTGTTCAAGGTCACATGCAGCATGAACTGAATCCACCAGTGTTAAGAGCCATCTGATCTATATGTGTTTACGTGTTTGCTTGTCTGTATATATAACATTTGTCTATAGTGCATGTTTGCATGCACATACCTAAGGGAATAGCAATGTTGGGTAACACAGTGTTGCAACCTGGGTGAACTTTTACAGCCAAAACCAAAGCTTTACTCCTCTTCCTCTCTCCTCACTCCTCCTACGTTTCCTCTATTTCCTGCTCTTGAACTGACCCTTTGACCCCTTGTAGCTGCTACCATTTTGGCTTCTCTACAAATCATGTCAGGTTGGTGAAACAAGCTTATCTCTGCAACATTATTTATGAAGTTCTAAAAGAGAAAAACGCAGGAAAACGCTCTCTGTCCCTTTCTTTTGCTTACTTAGTCTCCTCTCTCTCCCTCTCCCGCTTTCCTCTGGAGGATGTGTAGAGTCAGCGGGTTCCAAGAGGACTCGGGCAGCTGTTTACGACCCTCTTTGACACGGTGGGGTGCACCATGTTCAAGGCAAATTTTAGTGTACTGTTCTGCTATCCAGTTGTGCCTAAATTAAACACACACATTCATTAAAGGCAGCCCCTGGGACAGACTTTCTCTGCGGGCACTCGTGGTCATTAAAGGCTGTTTTACCATCCCACACTCTTTCTATTTGGCCACTTAACAAGCAGATGAAGGGCATGCAGCAGGGAAGTGACAACCTGTACTTGGGTTAAGAAAAAAAACCACACTGATTTCACAAGGCGAGGAAGTTTGCTAGAAATACTATGGGTTGCATTTGAAGATTTCATTATTGTTATTTGTTCAGGCCTTGTATTCACTATCTATCTGTACCACTTATAATCTTAACCATTGATGTACCAGTTACCGTCCTTAAAGCAGTTTTAACAGATTTTTTTATTTTACTAATTGAGGGCGGTGGAAAAACATGCAAACACAACATCATGTTATAAAATTGCCTGATTACACATCCAGAAGACACAGAGCAGCATTATCATTCATTTGGAGTAAGTCTGCTATTCACTCCCCTTATAGCTCTTGGTTTGGTCCTCACCATCTCCTGAGGGGAAATATACGCTGCTAAATGCTGCACTGTGTTCACCAGTGGTTGTTAACTTTGTCTGTTTGCCACTCGGTGTTGTTTATCAGAGATTTGTGGCAGAAAAAAAGCTGCCTGAAAACGAGGTTCATGAGAGTGGAAAAAGGCAGTAAAACTAACACAATGAGCTGAAGAGAACCTGAAGAGTTTGGTGCTTATTCTCTGAGAGTTAGACACTAAGAGCGGGGTAACACACTCACATTACAAATAGTTATTAAAATCTGAAATATTGTTTAGTGCAGCTTTAAAAATTTGTTTGTTCAGTCAGGTGCATGAGGATCTTTCTTACCTGGCTCTTTGACGACAAACAAGATGGACTTGCCACTGGCGTCCTCATAGTACTGGAAGCGCTCCACGCAATCATCCTCATCTTTGTAGGTGCAGTTCACAGCATTTGTATCATGGAGCACTGTGTGAAAAAATAAGAGTAATGGTTTATCAACTAGTCAAGACATGTATCTATTTTCTTGGTTTTGGTGTGATGGATACCTCTAAATCTTTCGTCAATTTTTATAAACTCACTTTGGAATTTATGCAATTTTCATTTACACTTAATCCATTTGTTAACTTCATAACATGTAGGACTGGCTGAGTGAGAAACATTTCTAAGACAAGATAGCTTACTGAAGTGGTTAACCAACACTAAGAACCACATTATTACAATATAAGAAAACTCAAGAGCCAAAGGTTATTTTTTCCACAACCTGGCAACCCAAATGCTGTCGTCATTAATGGCTTATCACAGATCTATAAAGCATTAGTGATTTATTTATCAACTATTAATAATGACATTACTTCCAATTTGGTGCCTCATTAGAAAGTGGTACCAACATTCATTGCATTGTTTTCTGGTCTCACCTAATTCTTCCACAAGCACAATCTCATCCTTGCAGATTCGAGAGCAGGTGTTGTCATCAAACAGTTTGCCCCTCTTAAAGTGCTTACACTCCACACACTCCCTTTAAGAGGAAAAAGATAAATGAGGCCATCAGTTCATTTGAAAGTGCTTTCTGAACACCAGATATAACAACTGTGTGCAGACTCACTTCTTCATGGTGCAGGCGTCGGGGCAGGTGGGGCACTTGTCACACGTGGCCCCATAGGCGCCTGGCTGGGTGCACTCGCAGGCCCCGCAAACACACTGGCCCCTGCCGCTGCACAGCAGACCCAGGTTGGACATGCAGGTGTCGGTGCGTCTGGAGCAGTTGCAGTTCTCACCCTGCCAGTCTGGTGCACACTGGCAGAAGCCACAGTTACAGACGCCATGACCTGAGAAGGAAGAAAGCATAGAGGAGACGAGAAAATAAACACTGAGTAAAGTATTCAATTCAAGCTGTGATTGTTTCTGACTGGATGGATGTGTGATATGATCAAACATTTCCAGGCTCATCCAGCTCATCCTAAAATATTTGTTATTTGTCGACATCTACTACTTTACAGTATTACTCATAGGGTGAGTGGTTTTTTAAGTAGTTGTTCGTTGCACTGTATTTTGTTTTATGTCATGTTGTAACCTTGTTGTTAAATGTGATATGTGTTGTGGTGTTTTGTTTTCAACTGTAGCTTCTCCAACAAAAGAATTTCCCAGTTTGGGACAAATAAAGTACATCTATCTATCCATCCATCTATCTATCTATCTATCTATCTATCTATCTATCTATCTATCTGTCTATCTATCTATATATCTATCTATTTTGAACAGATTTCTTTTTAACCACCAAAATGTTTTCGGAGTTTGGCAAAGCTATAATAACTTTTGTTTACTGGCATAGCTTCAATTTCCACAGACAGAAGGGTTGGTATATGAAGTAAATCAGCAAAAGAGGAAGCCAATAAACAATAAAGGAGGAAGACAATGTGGTCAAGTGAAATTCTGTGTGTGGATGAGGGTGTGGTGGTAGTTGGGAAAGAGGGAGGAAAAGACTTGAGTGTTTAGCGGTCGACATGATTGTAATTTCATTTGTTGCATCATTTGTTTTAAACCATCTAAGTTTGACGGACGAATATGAGTTCACATTTGGTTTTCAACAAGCAAGTGTGAACTTTAATTACAGTTTTACTTTTTGTTTTGGAGTAGCTTGGTTGTAGCTTATTCCACTCTATCTTATGTTTTTATGGCTCCATGATTTCATAAAATGGGAACATTATGCACCAATTTATCCACATTTTCCCAAAATTCAGCCTGACACATGGGGCATCTTTGTAAATTTTGGGAACTCCACTAGAATTTAAAATAAAGTTCTGTGGGTTTGAACAATGTTTGGCCGGTCAGCATGAGCTTTTAATGACTGGCCGTGGCTTGTTAAGGGTTTATGAGTACATTTACCACAAGTCTGTGTCATACTTTTCTGTGTTTTCCCGTTGCCATGATGATTTTAACTACGTTTGAGAAATCTTCAAAAGAGCTGCGTGATAAATGGAAGCAACACAGGTGGGAAATGAATGATAAACAGAAAGACGCACACCATCGCACTTATCTGTGCAGCTGATCTGCCGTAAACAAGGCAGAGATTTACAGAGAGCAGCCAATACACCTGTTCTGCAACAACAGGCCGAACTGACACAATATTTTTCATACAAGGAAAATAATAATGTATTACATTTGCTGAAAGAGTTTGTTGTAGACAGTGTTTTACAAGGTATAAAAGCGTCCCATAATTCAACAACTCACAAATCTGCATCATTTTTAAAGGGAGTCTGGGGCTGATCTCCTGTCACCTCAAATTACTCACACAGGTTTTGCTCCGGAGGGCAGAGATCTGATTTCAATGAGGATAACGAGAACACATTAAACATACCAAGTGTAATTGAAAAGGCAAGATAGGATCATTTATTATTCGGATAACTTATCTGGATCCGGATCCCATTTAAATAGCAGCTGTAAGATAAGATATTCCTTTATTAGTCCCAAAACGGGGAAATTTCCAAATGGGAATGTTATCAATTGCAAAATGTTAAATTTTGAATATGAAATATGAGTGTTATGTCTCACTAAGACAGCTTGTAGCGCTGTAAGTGTGCAGCTCTTTACTCTTGATCCCAAACACTGGAAAGCAGAAGTGCTCAATCATGTTTCTTCAACTCTTCAAGACCTGAAACTCATTTCATTTTGCGCCCTGTGGTGTCTGTAGGGCTTTTATTTTTGGCTGCATGATTCAGTGTGTGGGAATGAATTTGTGCGCGTCGGTTCGTTGTTACCCCTGTGTTTATGTGTGTGAGTGCACGTCAATAAAAGAGTGACAATGCAGAAAACATTGTGGCCTATCGCTGCAAAACAATGCCCAGATAAACAATGCGACAGGAAGTCGGAGTGGATAAAGGATGAACCATGAACAAACTGCCTTTACCACTTGACCACAGGACCGTTGGCTTTTAATTAGACCATCCTGTGGGGGAAGAACATCAGACTCTGGTCCTCACACTGAACAAAGTACTTCAAGACAAGGGCAGAACATGTTTTACACACATGAGCACAGAGAACAGTTCTCTCCCGCTTGGCCCTTTTCTGACCAAACATGGGTTTATTTTTAGCCTCATTACACCACACACGCCAATGAGTAAGCACAAAGGTATTTTCATGTTAATCTATGGGCTTTTGGGAATAGAGCAAAACATTTCTGTGTGAGAGTGGAGGGGTGGGGGTGAGTGATACAGTGTACGAGATGTGATGATGTGATGAAGCTCGAGGCAGGAGAGCAGCCCGCGCCAAAACTGTGCATTATGAAATTGACAATTCTCAATTAAAATAAAAGTTGAGACCAGTTCATTCAGTAAATTGTGACTCCATGATTTACACTTTATGGAGACAATTGTGTCTGGAATAGTTTGACATTTAGGGAAGTACAATTATTTTACTTTTTAAAAGCAGGATGAGATAAGTTAGATTTACATTTCTTCGTGTTTATACATTAAAGAAAGGAGACACAAATGAGTTAATAAGTGAGCTTCCGAGGCGCTGGCAGGTGTGGTCTTTGGACAAGAGAGATGTTTCCACCTGCTTCCAGTCTTTATGATAAGTTAAGTTGGATCCATACTTGTGTTACATCCATGCAAGTAACGTTGTAGTCACACCAGATAAATAACCTTAATCAGCTATTGTTGTTATTGGAATTACCACTTGAAAGTAAACAGCATATAGCTCCTTTAAAATTATTAATATTGTTAATACTGGATTTCAAAGATGTGTCAGTAGCTTTACAGACTTGTTGGCAGTGTTTTGCCAAGCGGGAGATATCTTTGCTGTCAGGAAGCCTTGATATTTCCGACCACAACTCAGAGGCTGACGTGAACAGTTTTTCCCACTCGACTGCTCATAATTAGTGTCTGAATAACATGACATGACTGAACGATATGGAAGTGATGAATCATCCTGAAACATCCATTATTCCTTTTGATTTCCTGAATAATTTTGATTCCATAATCAGTCATTGAGTATTAAATGAGGCTGGGGAGAAAAATTGATTTGCTTGTGAAAGTCTGTTTTATGGGATACTTGATAAATATTGATCTTCTGTCAGTGCTCACAGCAAATTAGCTGCTATTAGAAAAAGACAGCATGGTTATGTACGGTCTCACACCTACTTTACACAGCTGATGCCAGACTGAAAAATCGCTCATAAGATCTCAACTACAAACAACCTCAGGATAACATCATGTGTTTTGACTTGATGACATACTGTCTCTGTTAAAACACTAAAAGAAGAGGAGGATCACGAGGCTCTGAGTTAAAGCTTTCACAGTTACAAAACATAAACTCATCCGCACTGTTAAAAATAAAATATCAACCACAACTGAGAAACTTTCAGAAAAGTGAGAATGTAGCTACGGTCATACTTTTAAAAGCTTTCTTTGTGCATAAATCCTGTTGAACTCTGTCGTACAAAAGCTCGGCTTGGCTGACACAAACATACAACCTGAGCTCGCACTCACACGAGGTGCACGCAGCACACCATATGTTTATTGTGAATGGAACCGATGGCCTGGGCAGAGAGGAGAGTTGTTATTGCATGTAATTCTTCCCAGATGAGGTGGGTGGCAAGTCAGTGTGGTGTAGGGGACGGCCAACCCCGATGGCAAAGGTACGTACATTCTCTGAAACTCCACCACAGACAATGGCTGTGATAGTCGTTTTAACTTCCTCTTCAACATTTAATTGTACCCATATTGTGTGGTGTGTGGTACAAAAATAATGTCAAAGGAATAGTTTAACATTTTGAGAAAGGCTCATTCTTGCCAGGAGTCAGATGAGAAGATCAGTACCACCCTAAGCAGTAAGCAGGCTTGCAACCACACATTGATGATATTGATGATAAGACTCCAGGAAGTCACTGCATCCGGCCACAAAATTGTGCATCAACCACCTCGTTCAGTTTTCGCACAGATTAAACAAGATTAAACATCTCAATTTGTTCACTTTAAATGTGTTGGTATGTGGATTTTGTTACCAGGCCAGTCCCGCATTTACAGTCTTAATGCTAAGCTAAGCTAAACAGCTTAGAATAATGAAGAGTTCTGCTTTCTAATTCCTTCTTCTGTCCGACCAACAGGCCACAAGACAAATATGTGCAAGGTATAATGTTATAAAATGCAGCAAATACCCATTTATGAGAAGATGTAACCCATGAATGTTTGATATTTTTGCCTTATAAGTGACATGAATGATTAATATATAATCAAAATTGCTGTCAATAGAGCTGCAACGATTAATCGGTTAGTCAGCAACTTTTGATAATTGATTTTTCAAAATTCTCTTGTTACAACTTCTCTAATCAGTTGGTTTCAATTGTAAACTGAAATGTAAACTGAACACCTGGTTTTAGATTGTAAGACATAAAAAGGACATTTTAAGATGTCGCAAGGGCTCAATTGATTAATCCAGAAAAAAAATGGCAGATAATTCGATAATGAAAATAACCGTTAGTTGCATCCCTAGTGGTCAAATACATTTCTGCCAATTGACCGATCTATTAATCATCTTACTGTCCCATGTTTAGATGCTCAGGTAAACTAACTGCACAAGAAATTTGAACCTCATGTTAGCTCATAAGATCTTACCCGAGCACAGCTCCCCCTTGTAGCGCAGGCAGTTGAAGTCATCGCACTCGCACAGTTTTCCCCAGACCTTTCCAAAGTCACTGCTGTGGCACACACACTGGCCACACACACAGTCTCCACGGCCGCTGCAGATGGCAGACTGAGGTCCTCCGGAGCCCGAGGGCCCGCTGCATCGGTCCTGCTCCGTGGGGTTATAGTCGCCCTCTGCACACTCGCAGTGTGGCCCCAAGCGACCCGGGTGGCACAGGCAGATGCCACACTCGTAGGTGCCATTGCCATAGTGGCATTTGGGACTATTGGGCTGGGCCTTGGTCTGGCACTTGCAGTCGCACTCGAAGGTGACGGTGATGGAGAGGGAGTCTTTGAAGCCCACAGGTTTGATGATGAAGTTCTTCTTCTTTTGTTTGGGGCAACCGCGAGCTCTGGCCTCCACGCTGAAAGAGACCTGGATGAGAGGAGGGATGTCAAATTTTTTGGTTCAAACATGATTAGAGCCTGTCTTTTAAAAAATGTTTTTTCAAGGCAAATAGATTCTGCATTAACCAAATCTTTAGTTTGACCAAGACACTCTTCATGTGTTTCATACATTTGTGCACACTCACACTCAGAGAGGCACGCTTTGTAAAACTGATCATGCTTCTGAATCACCCTGGTTTCAATTATGTAACATGTAACAGCACTTTACTGGTTCAGTTAATGATGATTTAATAGCTGCTCAAATTGTGAACGTTGTCTAATCGCTGTCGGTGGAAACCATGTCATGACACAGGGAATGCCTCCATATGTACTTAGTCAAAGTAATTGTTCATTCTGCATTGCATCCAAATCTGGTAAGTGTCCAAAAGTGGGCAGTTACTACATCTGGAAAAAGAGCCATATATGGCAAAAATAAGAGGAGCTGAGGCAGAGAGAAAGAAATGTGCGGAGGCCAAAAAATGTCACCTGGAGTGAGGAGAGAGCGGGGAAGAGAGCCAAAGAGGCTGTGATAAAGAAAAAATGCAAATAAAGGAGCAAAGAGAGAAAGAGAACTCTTTTAGCAGATAATTCTGCTCTGAATGGAGTTGGCAGGACACAAAGACAAGAAAACATCAACTAAGAAAGACAAAATCAGAGACAGCGCCGATTCATGTTTTTCCATCATCTGCTCTTTGACGCCATGGGGAAATGGGGGAAATCCTTCAAAGACATGTAGATAGCAGCAAGAAGGGAAATGGAAAGAGACCGAAAAGGTGAAAATAGTCTATGGAACAAACTAACATAATTTTAGCAATCAAGTCATGACATTAGCCACTCAGTATTTTTAATCTCGAGAGATAGAACATGTTGGTTGAGGGTTAAAGAGTTGGCATGAGAGTTGATAATGCAATACACACTGTTACTATACAGTAATATATTTGCCTACTGTGTCCCTAAAACTCATTTTCTGAAAACTGCTCAATGAGATTAATGTACCTATGTTCATGTTCTTTCTACTTGTACATCAATCTGCCTTGTTCACATAATATTTCCTGAAACAAAGAAACTATTCTGGGGAGAAAAAAAAGAAAGTCTTTGTTTCCTTATCATAGGAAATTAGTTCTTGAAGGTGAACAGTGTCTTGAATGTTTGTTGCCAAATGTCTCTGATAAAATGAGTATATACAGTGAAACAGGCATGAGGATAAGAGAGCATTAGTAAATATGGATACAACTATCTCACAGCCACTTCACAACACTGGTTTGGGGTCAAATATAAAACATGAATTAATGATTTTCTCTAAACTTTTCTCAAATTTTGCCTTTTTCGTATGCTACATTTTCTCACATCTCCTTCAAATACAACAACCCATGAAGGCAAAATCCTTGGTTTGACTACTTATTTTCACATTAACTGACAGCCAAGAGTAGACATTAATTCATTTTCAGGGGTCACAAGCCAAACAAAAACGAGGGGAACGAGGACTAACTGTGTCTCCTATCTTGAGCCCAGAGCAGGATTTGAGGCCGGGGATGAGTTCTCCGTTCAGACAGGTGGCGTTGAAGGACAAGGACAGCTCCTCTGGGACGCCTTGAAGCTCCAGCTCCACCTTGGAACGGATTTTCTGGCAACACCAATGAAGGAAAACATTAGGAAACACATGGAAGGAGGAGTACATAGACATCTGTGGTGAGGCCAAAATTGCACATCAGGTTTGAAATTTAGTTGGTGTTGAGCCAAATCTCATCATCAGTAAATTCAAACCTGATTGTTGGCTGTTAAAGAAATCTCAATGTGATATAAGCCTATACATTAATATGGGCATCCAACAGACAAGCTTGCACATCTGTACGCACATCACAAAGTTGCAGGCCGGATTAAAGCTAAAAGTAAGTTTCATCTCATTCACCAGCTTCCTGCATAATAAACAGTGAAACACAGCCAGGAGTCTGCTACATTTGGTCAGTTTCACACCTCAGCCACTGTGGACTTTCTGCTAAGACTCTGGCTCGACTGTGTGTATGACTCACACGCTGTGGGTGTGTGTCAGCAAACACATGACATCCCCTGAAACGCTGTCTAGTCTGAGGTGTGTGTGTGTGTGTGTGTGTGTGGGTGTGTGTGTGTGTGTGTGTTACACTTACAGCATAGGCCTTCAGTATGAGCTGAACAACATTGCCCGAGTCGTTGGACAGTGTTCCTACTGTGGTGCCAGGAATCAGCTCACTGTAGTTCTACCAGACAGACAGACAAACAAAGTCCAGGACACTATTTATAAATCATTAATAATCAATCATGTATCATTAGTTACTAATATAGAGAAAGTACATCCCTTAGTCTTATTATAAAACATTGTTAAAATTTCATATAATGTCTCTTTAAATTGGTCAATAATATGTCACATGTCACATAAACAATAAATATGCAAATAAATGATTATTACTTCAAAACATTTTTTCCTGATTAAAAAGAATTAATTTTTTTTATCAATCAAATGTATTCTGTTATTAGTTCCAGATGATACTATCCAGCATTTTATATCACGAGTAGATTTTATAAATTGAATCTTCTTATGGGAAAACATCCACATTTTTAAAAAAAACTTTTTTTTTTCTTTGTTGCTCAGTTAAAATGGACGGTTAATGACAGGAGACGTTTTTTTCATTATGTCATACTGGTTTCATGGCATGAGATAGTTGTGAGACTTGTACCAAACATTTAATGTCACATAATTGTGTGGAAACACCCTAAAAAGCAGAAGTGTGTCACACTTTAACTCATGCCTACTCAATGTTCCTAAATTCTTGACCTGTTTCCCTTTATGAACCATGACTGTATGATATATAGTCTCCCAATTTTCTGTGGATAGTCCCTTTAACAGTTAGTTGCATCGGTGTTTACTGTTTTGGAAAAGCTGAGTTTGCATGTTGCTGTGTCTGAACACTGTATAATAATGATTAATTTCCAGTTTCTTCCAATGCAGGATCCAAGAGTCTCTGTTTAAAACCATTGAGGTTTGGATGATTTTATCTGAACTGTATGTTCGAGATGAGATGATTATGGGATTTGACATCTTCTCAGTGTCAGTTTAAGAACATTTGCTTAATTTACTTTTTTGAACAGAACTCGAGCAGAACGAAATGCTGACTGCGCTCGGCGTGAGCTCCTGACCTGGTACAGAGGAACCACAGGGTTGGTGACAGCAAAGATGAGATTGATGTTGTTCTCCGACATCTTCTCTGTGATCAGAGCCAGAGATGGGTAATCCTGTGGGGCCAAACCAGATGGTTCTGGTCAACACATGCAAACATAAACACTGAAATGTTTCTTTTCATACTTCTACAGACCTTCATATTTAGACAAAGTCTTTCATTCTCTCTGTTTTCTTTCTCTCGTACTGTTAATGTCAAACGCACCCTTCCAGCGTGCACTAACCATGGTGGTAGACATGCTGTACATATTGTCAGAGTTGAGGTGGCACTGCCCGTCGTTGGGCTGCACGATTCCCGCCAGGCGACCATCCAGAGCCACGTGGGTCTTGGCGTCTGAGGTGAAGATCAGAAGGTGGGACGCATCGGGGCGCCAACCGATCTGCTCCTGGTTCCCATCAAACCGTGTGACAGTGAAAGGAAACAAAAAGCTTTTGAAGACAAAGCTCTTTCTGATGACTTTGAAAACAGGCTTGAATTGTACTGCCTATAGTTCTTTTGGAAAATCTTGAAATGTTTATGCGTGTGACAGAAGAGAAAACAATTGTAAGACGAAATCATTTATGTGCGTGAGACAGCGAGTGTGTGTCTGTCTCTCCACCTTGCACACAGCAGCCTGGATGATGGCATCAAAGCCTCCCTCGGGGGCATCTCGGTTCCTGGACACCATCTGCTTCTTCACCTCCTCTGTGAAGCGGCCCACCTCCTCCGTCAGAGACAGAACGTGCTTGTAGCCGAACTGGGGCAGACACGTGGTGTTAATGCTGTCAATGAAAACAGACATCAGCTGATCGAGGCTCAGCAGAGCTGCTTGTTCATTCATCTTAACGTCGTTAGCATGTGTGACCTCCGCAAAAGATCAAAGCCTGTCTGATATCTGTTATTAAAGAGAAGGTCTGAGGGAGGCAATAATGATCCGTTTTAACGAGCTGGATTAAAACAATCATTGGGTTTGTGTTTAAACATCTATTCAAATTACAAAGCTACATAAATAATTTCAGCTGTCTGTATTTTCCAGTTTTGTTTTGTAGTTACTTTGGATTTTTTTTGTTGTATTAACTTATCAAACCTAACTACATTCATTTTTAAGTTACATGCCACGTGACATCTTGACATGACAGCTCCTCATTTTACTGTGTTCCACTCGGTCGGTCGTCCTACTTCACATTTAAGAGTGAGGCAGCCACGCTCGCACAGTGGTACTTAGAACTAAATGCTAACATGTTCATAATGACGATGCTAACATCCTGCTGTTAGTTATAATGTAGGTATAATTATCATATTTGCCATCTTAATTTAAAGTGTTACCCTCAAGCACAACTGAGTCTCATGGGAATGTCCATTAGTTTTGCAAGTACTGGATGCATTCATAGTTTGATCCGATGATCATGCTGGATGAAAAGTCACTGTTAAAATTCATCCTGAAGGGAACATGAATGCACCAAATTTCAGGCAACACTTGCAGAGACATTTTACTCAAAACCTAAGAAGTCAACCTCATGGTGGCACCAGAGGAAAGGTCAGAGGGGAGTTATTAGGATTTATCTTCTGGGCACCAAAAATGTCTGTACAAAATCACATCACAATCCATTCAACAACAAGTTTCACTGTTCTGAACTGTTTTGTTAGTTTCTCAAAGATTAAGATTGGGTTAAAAAAGGCTCTGCTGTGCTGCCTGTGGACCCCTGTTTCTGTCTGTACCCTACTAGACTGAAATTCTCCACTTGTCTTATCTTTTCTCCAAACATTCGTGGAGACTCTGCAGACTGTGTGCAAGCGGCAAAGTAAATGACCCCAAGAGACCTTAAACCACCAGCTGAACCTCCTCGGGAGCCTTTGGGTGGGGTTAGGGCAGCGTGCATTGGGAGACTCTTTTCCTCTGGGTAGATTACCTGCGGCTGATTCATTGCAGCTGACCAAGCACTCGGGAGCCACTGTAAGCCTTTAACAAGCGCTGTGACTCTGAGCCTGCTTGCATTTTAGCCGTGCAACGCTGTGTTTAATGGTGTCCTCACAAAAATGACATCATCTGCATAATGAAGCTACTTCCCACACGCAGACACACAAACAACCGCTGAAATCAACACCAGTAGGTACGTATTAGGAATGTAAGACATTGTCAGAATGCAGCCACTAAAATAAACTTTCCATTACAAAGAGCTCTGGACTGAGTTTAGGTACTTATTTGCAGACAAGAAAACAGGTTAAGGAGTAATCTTAAAGTTCTTGTTGTCATCAAGTGTGACTAACTTTTTTTTTTTTTTTTTAAAGGTATAGTTTCACATTTTGGGGCATAGGTTTATTGGCTTTCTCACATGAAGTAGATGAGAAGATCAACACCTCGCTTATGTGTGACATTTGCTAAAAATAAATGTACATGTCTATGATTTTTTTTTTCCTTTTTCAGATATGAGCAAGCATTAATCCTTTTAAGACCTAAGATGCATTTGTTTCATCTATTTTATTTGAGAAAACTTTTATCTCATGCGGATGAAACCAGGGCAGCATATGGCTGAATAACACACTGTTGTATAAAAGAAGACAGCAAGACATCAGCCCACAAGTGTACAAATACTGCATGAAGCCAACTTTCTTGTACCTGTAGCAGGGGTTCGTCACAGCCTCTTTGGGGGAGATATACATGTAAGGGGAGATTGGCTTGTCCACAAAGGCCCCAAACCCCATGCGGAGGTTGCTGGTGGTGCGGTTCATGGCCTCGGCCAGGCCTTTGCCCAGAGTCCTCAGACGGAAGAGGTCGTCATTCATAGAGTAGGAGAGATCCATGAGGTAGTAGAGATCCACAGGGTAGTCCTCTACCTGACGCACCTTCACTGTGAAGCGCTTAGCATCATCTGGGAAACAGGATACAGAAAGGCTTTTTATTTATGTTACCTTATTATGTCAGAAACTTCATCCCCATTACTGAACCTCGGATATTAAACCCCACCTGGCCTGAGGGTGATGTGTAATTTCTGGGGTTTGATCTGAGTGACGTCTTGTGTGGCCCCTGCTGCCTTGTTGCTGAGGGGCCGGTCCTCGATCACCTGCAGTTTGCTGGTTGGAGACTCCAGAGCCGAGGGAGCACAGCCCGCTGCCACCAGGTTTGTCTTCAGATCACAGCGGGAAGAACTGGCAACCCCCTGACCAAAGTCCTGACATAAGAGGCAGAATATGTTAGACAGAAAAGCAGCAACTTCCTTGTTGGTTTGGAAGCAATTTAATTTGTTAGAATTCCCATCTGTAACAAAGCTGTGTTGAGAGATAACGGCATGATGGATTCATTTGGAGGTTAAATTGATAAGGGATGATAAAGTCCACAAGGCCCACAACAGTATGCTTTCTATTAAAAAACTCACCTGGAATGACGGGTCTCCAACAAACTCTGGACTTAAAAGCACATACCACCTTAAATCAAAATAGTTCATACAGTGCTTCTGAGCATGAAGACGTCTCAATATTAAACCAGAGCGCTCGGGCTGAAGTCATCCAGGGAAAATTTTGCACTCGAGTGAAAGGTTAACTATGTTGACTCCCAGAGTTTTACAGTATTAAATCATTGCACTCATTAGTTTGAAGCAGAAAATATGACTACATCCCCACAGAGTCACAAAAGTTCAGCCACATGAGTCAAACCCAAACATAGTAATAATGGAAGGAGAATTGGGTAGATTTGACTTTGAAGAGGCACGAAGAAATTCATTTACACCTCAGCTCATTACTTATCTGCATGCATTCTTCTCAAGCAGATTACTCGGCTGATGAGGGGATCTGTACCACCCTGCGCCCAGCAGAAAGCTCATTGCCTGAATGAAGTGAAGTGGAAAAGAAACCCACCTCCTGGAAGCACCACGCACAGCTGGGGTGCACAGCCAGACACTGCTTACATGTGCTGGCCCCTCTGGAGGTGCAGACATTTGAACCTGGAACCAAAAGGGGAATTCATTTTTTATTGATATTGAATTAGTTAGTTGTGAATTAGTATATAACCTTAAATTAAGTTCTGGATGTGTCATCAGACGTTTTGGTGAAAGATAAAGACCAAAGAGAAAAAGTTAAACATCCAGAATTTGATTTAAAAAATATTAGAGGAGTATTTAGGTGTTGGATATAAACAGTTCTTAAAACTTATTCTATACACCTGATGCATCCTTGTGCATTTCCTCACTGACATAACTTTCTACATTATTCCTCAAATTCAAGAAAGAAATGACTGAAAACACCCTAAATTGGACATACTGAAAACATAACTTAAAAATGTTAGTGGAGTTAAAAACTTTCCTCAAAAGTGCTTAAAATGCATGATGTGCATTCCTCTGCAACATATTCTTGAAACATGAAAACAACAGAACAGAAAATGACAACTCACCACAAACTGCTGTTATTCCAGCAGAGATCAGGATCCATAATATCCTTTGGAGAGCCCCCATCCTCCTGCTCTCTGAGAGGACCGAGCCTGCCAATGAGCCCTGGTGTGAGCAGTGCAAGAAGGAGAGAAACAAGAAAAAACTTTTCCTCATGTGCAATCGACACAAGTCCAAATAGAGTCAAATGTCTGAGAGCCAACCCCCCTTTACTCCACACGTCTCATTAAATGCAGTGGGAGGGAAAAGTGCAGCATCCAAAGCTGTGAGGTTTTACTTTGTGTGTAAGAGGAAGAGCTGAGCATCAGACATGTGACATATTATAACAGCTGGTATGTTGTTTTGCAGTCTGGTTTAAAGTACATGATATAATGTTATTTTCAAATATCAGAAAAATATGCATATAAGAACATTTTGACTAAAAGAAATACACAGCTCAGATTTAGAAAAAAACCTGAATCTACACATTGATTTTTTTTTTAAATATATTGACTGAAACATTGAATTAGAGTGTGCAGGTTTCATTCTACTACGCAAATAAGCAATAAGAGTAATATAAATTATGTAATGAGTGAATAAGATTTTGCATGAGTATACACTGCCCACTAGTGGACATAAGCTGTAAAGACATTGTCAGCAAAACTGCAGCGTTCCTTCTTCTTGGAGGTCTGAACACTTTGTCTGCAGGATGCAATGGACAAACTGCTTTTTCTTATTTTGTTAATGCTACAAATGATCTAATAATCACTCAGAAATGTGTTTAAAAGTGAGACTTGGCCTCAGATTCCAACAGTTCAATAGTTCAACACAATGGTTAAAGTTGTTCTCATTAAAAATACATCTGCTTGTTGTTTGTAATAAAATGGGAGATTTTGGAAGCACACAGACTCTACTGGCCAAATAGAAGGTGGAAGAAGGACTCAGATACTTTACAAAAGTAAAAGTAGAAATTACAATATATTCGAATGAGGCATGTTGTACTTAGGTAAAAGTACAGAAGTATTATCAGAAAAATGTACTTAAATTGTCAAAGGACTCATTATGCAGAAGTATTACATTACTGCCGATTAATATTATTGTATTACATATGTATTAATATGTAAACATCATATTAATGTCGGTTAAAGTGGAGATGATTTTAACTATTTCATACACTGTTGCCTAGTTAATCTATAAAAATTGCCCATATGTTTCAGGATTATCATGTATTTTGAATGTAAAATCTTAATCTTTCAAAGTAACTAGTCGCCAGTAGTCATGTAGCAGTATAAAGTAGCCTAAGACATAAATACTAGAAAGTTAAAAGTGCCATAGAATTAAGCACAGAAGAAGAATAAATGTACTTTCCACCACTGAGAACCAAACTGATGTCAAATAAAGTTAATTGGTAAAATTTGTTGCCTGAAGTGAATGTAGACTCATAAAAGTGGACGTTGTACATGTGGACCAAATTCTTCTATTCACAATTTGATAATTACAGTAATTGCACCTCTTTTCTAAGCATTTTTGTTTTCCCTCTGCACTACAGGAGAAAGGCACATCTGATTTATGCACACATTCATTTTGGTGACATGAAGCCCTCAGCTGAACCCCTTTACCAAGGTAAAAACTTTTTTTCCTTTATATACAGTACAAGCTCACGTTTCTTTAAAATGATAAATACTAGTCTGAATCACAATAGTGGACAACATAGATATTTGTTTCTCTAGGTTTATGTGTGATATTTGCTAAATAATACATGATTTTCAGATTAATGTTATCACCCTGCATATCCAGTGTCTATGGCTGCAGTACCATTTACATCCACCAGATGTCATTTTCTTACAACATGTGACCTCCAGAGACTTTGGAAGCATAAGAATGATGCTTCTGCATATGTGTGGATCACATAATCCTTCATTTTGACTCATTGAACATTTCCCCCCTCTCCTTGGCCTTCGTCAAGGATGATTGTGAACACTGAAGTCTGTTGTTTGACTGGTGCATGAGGCTGCTGCAGGGAAAACACATGTGAAAGTTACTGAGATTGTTAGCAAGTGGTGACGGGACCATAGACTGAATAAGGATGGGACACATTTTAGACATTAGAACAGGATGATATAAGAGCAAGGGATGCAATGTTCCCATCTGGTTACAGTCCCTCAAGGTTGAAATCCAGAGTTAAATTCTTTGACCCAGACTGTGTGCGTGGTGTTTTGGCTCCAAGAGTCTGCGCCTAGATATTTCAGGGCCATCAACAAGAAAGGTCCTTTTTTATCTGATCAGCTGAGGGTTTTTTTTCCTTGAGACATTTGGCTGTTGCTCAACAATCATGTTTTATTTGCATCTTGCTGGGATTGTTTCATTGAGCTGAAAGTTGCAGCTGAGCCCTGTTGGCATGGCAGTGAGATGTGAACAGGACTGGTGAGAGGAGCGGAGCCTTGAGGCCTACCAGATGTAAACAATGAAGCAGAAGAAACACAATCACCAGCAGAGACAATGAGGACTAAAGCAGTCACAATTTACTTTTAACTTGTCAGTTTGATGGCATGGGATGTGTACATTTGAGATGCACAGTTTCAGCTTCAGAGTTTGAGGAAAATCAATAACAGACAAAATTTTCATGGGATGAAACCACAGTGCGGCTCCTTCTCCTCTCCTGCTTTATCCTCCATCTTTGTCATTTCTTCTTCCCCTCTTTGTGTCTTTTTCAACATTTCTCCTTCCTCTCAAGCCTTTTGTTGCTCAATTTTCCATCTGCAACTCTGTCTCTTGCTTCACGTTTGCCTTTCCTTCTCTCTTTTCTGAAGCTTCCACAGGCAGTTGCACAACATTCGGCGAGGGAAAAGCTCCTCTTTTCTCCAGCAGGTTTGATTGACAGCACCCCTTGCACACTCTGCAGTAGTGTGTGTGTGTGTGTGTGTGTTTGTGGGGGTGCATGTGTCTTGGCATCAACCTGTGTCTTTTAGAAGTTTAATTGCAGCATTTGGTCTTTTTTCTCTGGGCCATAAGAGCATGTGTGTGCATTCATACACACACACACTTTCCTTGGTGTGTGTGTGTGTGTGTGTGTGTGTGTGTGAATGCTGCTTCAAGGAAACAGAGCAACAAAACCAGTCCAAAGGTTGCGAAAGAGCTCTCACACTGATTCATCAGAGGAGTGCAGACGCACGTGCATGCACACACACACACACACACACACACACACACACACACACACACACACACACATAGGGGTTGTGTGTTGACTTAAGAGTTAATGAATGGATGATTGAGGGCTGCAGGGGTTGGGGAGAGCAGTGCCGTGGAAACAACCCCTCTTTCCCAGGAAGGGAGTATAGAACAAGAGTTAGAGACAAAGAAAGGGATAGAAAATGAGTCTCAGAGACAGAATGAAATTCAGATTGTGTGTGCAGAGAGACCCGAGGGGGCTGTGGGGCGAACTACTTGAAGCAGAAGTATTCTAAGCGCCAATAAAGCAAGTAGCATGTACTTGACAAGGACCCAAAGGGAAAGAGAGAGGGAGAGAAGCAGCTGTTGGAGGAGGAGAGTGAGACAAAGAAGGAGCAGGGGGCTGTCCTTACTTGCTCTTCAGTGTGAGGACTGTATGTGGGAGGAGGCAGAGGGGGAGCAGGGAGAAAGAAGAGGACAAGAAAGGAAAAGCTGGGAGTAAAGCAGTATGTTTGGTGTGTGAGGAGATAAAAGTGTGTGAGTGTTTTGCATAGTTGCAGTCTGTCCTCCAGCCTCCTCTCCTCGCCTCTCTGCTCCCGTGCTGCACAACTTGGGGTTGAGGGACCATGCAGCAGGGGTGGGCTCTTCCCTGGCTCCCTGCTCTCCTGCTGGGGCTGATGGGGCTCCTGGTGAGTGGCTCAGACTTCCAGCATCACCGCTATGAGGACATGGTGCGAGCCCTGTTTGCAGTGCAGAGCGAATGCCCCTACATCACCCGCATTTACAGCATCGGGCGCAGCGTAGAGGGGCGCCACCTCTATGTGCTGGAGTTCAGTGATAACCCGGGCATCCATGAAGCATGTGAGTAACACCTGATTCAACCTTTGACAGTCCAGTGTGAATGTTTCAGTATGATCAAGTGTTTCCATTTTAAGTAATTGAGCACAAAAGGGATAGGGACATTTCATGAAAATCAGTTTATGTGAGTTAAAATTTTTATATGACAGCAAGATCACACTCTTGTCAAAGGTCACGAAGCAACTTTTGAAGCTGATAAACAAACATCATACAACATTGTGGTGGTTCAAATTATTGTGGGGTTCAAATGCACAGGCCCTGTCACTGGCTGCCCATTTCTTTTGCAGTTCTTGCTGTGGGGAGTGAGAACATAGCTGGCAGGAGACAGAGCAGTCTGTGGGGGCTCTGGGGGTTTTTTTTCCCCAGAGAGATGAAATGCAAGCTTTTGATTTTGCCTCCTGAAGATGATTTACTGTGTGGATTAATAGGGAAGAAGAAAAAGAGGAGTTGTACCAAAGCTGGCTTTTTTTTTTTGATAAACATCAGTGGAAAACTCGAAAGTGAAAGACAAAAAGCAAATAGTGAAAGAACATCTGTGATTCATTTCATTTTTCGCCATCCAACCACTGACAAAATGTGTGGTGTTATTCAAAGCGGCGCAGATGACATAGAAGTTCACTTTGAGTCAACAAGGATTTAACCCTGAACCCACGCTTGCAAAAGCTTTGCTTGTTTTCCCCCCTCTCTGAACTACTGAATCAACTCTCCAGGTGTTTATTTTGCATATTGGTTACAAATTGAAAATCTTGTCTTGTCAATCTTGTCATAGCTGATGTTTGCATTGAAAACAGGCCAAAGGGTCAAATTCATGTAAGTGATGTTGAAGATTTTTCCATTCTTACATTTTTAATGGAAAAAAAAAAAAAAAAGCTTGACAACTGCAGGGAATGCTTTTTTGGCTGAAGCTGAGCTTGCATTTTTATCTGCATTTGCACACGTAGGGGCTTCCTTCAGTAGAATAGAAGGATGTGTGCCTGTTCTGTTGCAAGATGACCGAGGGTGAAAAACAGGAACCGCGCACTTCACGGTGGGGACTGACCTGAGGTCTTGTCTGGGTCAACCCTCTTGCACCCTTTAGGAAGTTCATGTCTTTCACATGCTGCTCAGTGTGTGTGTGTGTGTGTGTGTGTGTGTGTGTGTGTGTATTTAAAGCTGCATGCTAGAGCCAACACTGTTTTCTGAACCTGAGGCCAGTTGGCCCTGTGTTAAAGAAAAGGAGGTGAATTGCTGCGCCCAAGCTGCCATTTGAGTGCCTGAAGCAATTAGTGAAGGGTGTTCATAAATCTGGAAGTATCTGCTCACCCACAATACCCCACCCCCCCAAAAAAACACACTTACTTCTTCTCATGAACAACACAATTGCAAACAAATACAATAATGCAGTGTAACAATATGAACCATCCATGCATTTAGTGTAAAATCATATATTTAGTGCACAAGGCAGCCTTATTTTAGCCTGGAGGATGAAGCTCTCTCTGGTGTTGAGCAGTAGCTCTGTCTGTCTGCAGTGTTTGGGGGTCCTCAGTTGTATCAATGCTGCAGCAGTGATTAATGAAGGGACCCCTGGGAAGGAGGGAACCCTATACAGAGAGGGAGACTGTTTGGATAGGTGACTCACCCAATCAGTGACAGATAGCCACAGGAATGCCAGATGACCTTATCCAAATAATTCAATCAGTCGTAATCAGACTCCCGTCACCTTTGTCAGAACCTACGTTATCAAGGAATTGTCATAAATAATGTAAAATCATTAGGGTTAGTCATGAGTTTAAAGAGAGACTATGTACGTTTTTACAGAAAACAACAACATAATCTTCTTCTTTCAAATGAAAAGTTGAATCCATGAGCAATAAAACCTTTCTGAATTTAACGCATTCAAAGGGTTTTACTGTGAGTCCAACAATGATAAGAGATTGCAAAGCTAAACTGGTGGAGTACCCAATTTATCTAATGTTAACAGACTTAAGATAGATGTTGCAGTTTCCTTTTTGACTTTTGTGCTGCTATTACACCATGTCATGATAAGTAAACACATCTCAATGAGAGACGTTTGTTGTTTCCTGCTTATGATCCCATTCCAGTCACACTCCCTCAGGCAGCCTAATGATGATGTCTAAAGCAGCTGACTGAAAAGAAAAAAAAACAGTGAGAATGAATCTCTCATTATCCTGTTCGTGCCATTTATGCCTCCAGTGGCGGCTGTCAACCAAAAGTTACGTCGTCTTGCTTTAATCGGGCAACGTAGTGAGAAATTCAAATTTAAAATCTGCAACTCAAGATACTGTGTTTTCATGAGGGTTCTCATATGTGTGCATGTATGTGTGAGCATGCTCAGGCAATCATTTTAAATGTCACGCTTGGCAACTCCGTGTGGCCTTTTGACCTCCTGCCCCCCTTCACCTCTCCACTTCCTCCCCAGTGGAGCCAGAGTTCAAGTACGTTGGCAACATGCACGGCAATGAGGTGCTCGGCCGCGAGCTGCTCATTAAGCTCTCCCAGTTCCTCTGCGAGGAGTATCGAGCTGGAAACCAGCGGATCATGAGGCTGATCCACGACACGCGCATCCACATCCTGCCTTCCATGAACCCTGATGGCTACGAGGTGGCGGCCAGACAGGTAATGTACACCCTGACATACATGTGAGCTTCCACGTGCCAAGAGAAAACCAGGGAAAATCTCCCACTGGGACGCCTTTGGCTGTTTCTCTCCAGCCATCATTTGCCACTTGTGGAGACTAAGTTTCCACATTCTCCCTTGATTGTGTTCCTGCCAGTGGAAATGTTAGAAATGTGAAGGTCCCTCAGGAAAACTTAACACCTGCAAGTCAAATCAGAGCAAACACGTCTGACTCCATTAGATAACATATGCGTGAAGGTATGTGTGCTTCTGTTTATGTCCATTAAAGGCAAGAAACTAAAAACATTTCTTATTAATTCTACTGTTTGCTAATGTCTGTAATAATCCCATCTATCAGCTCCCTGAGAGAGCCCCTAGCTTTCTACCCAGGGATAATTACATGGGCTGTGAAACAACAGAGACACATGCAACCCTCTTTACCACAAACACACACACGTGCACAATCTCTTTGAGACTAATTATATGTCCTGAGGAGGGCAGTCGCACATGACGATCCCTCTCTTTGCCACTCAAACAACACATGCACGCCACACTGTAATTTGCCGCTGCATCAACAGATGTTTGGATGCAGCAGCATCTGGATAAGAATGGCTCCTTCATTTCCCAGCATCCTAAATGGCTGATTTGGGAGACTGATTGAGCTTTTAAGGAAAAACAACTAAAATGTTTTTCATGCCCACAGCATCAGAAAATGCAAGATTTAAGTGGTTCCATACAAAGTTAAGTCAGTTTTTTCAGTTGTCACTGAGTCTTATGTAAGGCTGCATGGTAATACAGTACAAATCCAAGAAGAGCCACGCTATTTTGGAAGAAATCAGTTTTTGGAATTGCTCCTAATATCAAAAAAGAGAGAGCTGGAATGCATCTTTGTTGTATAGTCAATAAAGAAAAAGATGTGACAATGATAAAAAGTGGTGGAGGAGTTTTAAGCATTGAGCTAAATTGCTATTTTGCACAAAACAAAATGGACAACTGAGGTTGATGGGAATCAGTTTTTCTGGTATTTGTTCACAAACCAAAGTATTGAACAAATTCAATCTTTGTCCTGAAGTCAGTGGGATTCATCTTCTGAGGTTTGTAGAAAATTTCACATCAAACCACCCGATAATTGTTGAGACATCCTTCAATATTGTATCTGTACTCATGACTCTAAGTGTCTCTGAATTTTCTCTTGTTTGTGTAGTTTTAACATCCTTCAAAGTTTTTGGGAACAATTTGAGCTTGAGTTCCTAAGAAAACAAAGAAAACATTGCAAATTCAATGTTGTATGCGGAAAAAAAAATCTGTTGGGAAATAATTTACTGTTGTTACACAAACCAGTTTTCCTTTGCTGCTTCCAACCAATTTGAATTCATAGCTGGAGAAGCTGTATCTTAAAACCCAAGAAGTCAAAATAATTCACTCACTCTATTGGGAAAACCCAAGGTTACCCAACAGCGGTTGTGAAAAACTTGATCTTTTGTGGGTCAACAGGGTCCAGAGTTCAACGGCTACCTGGTGGGTCGAGGGAACTCCAGAGAAATCGATCTGAACCGAAACTTTCCAGACCTGAACGCACTCATGTACTATTACGAGAAGACGAATGGGCGAAACCACCACCTGCCCCTGCCGGACAACTGGGAGCAACAGGTCAGTGCTGCTGGATAAACCACACAGAGAGACCCACCGTTTATCTCTGTGTACATGTATGTGTGAAAATACATGTATGTGTCTGTGTGGGTGAGAGAGAAAGAGGGAGGGAGGAAGATGGATGACTTCATTTCTCACGCTCGTTTGAGTTCAGTGTTTGAATACGGGGTTGAATAATGAGCAACTGTAACATAGCTGAGTTATCTTGGCTTTCGCTTATGTTGACATAAACGAACACATGAGATTGGTGCTGGATCAGATTCCACTGCCAGCCGAGCTTTTCACTAAATAAAAAGAAACAGCCCATAAATTTAAACAGGACCCAGTAAATTGCTTGTTAGGCTGTCTGTTTCATGTTGTGTATGCTTGTGCGCGCCTGTATAGTCTGACCCGTGAGGATGGGTGTGTTTGTTTAGCTTACTCTAAAACCTATATCTCCTCACATAAATGGCGCTCTGGGTCAGAAAGAGGCCGCTCCCCTCTGTCTTGGCAATGTGAAACAGGGGGCGAATGGCGGCAAATGGCAAAGGCGTCACTTGAAATACAACCCTGAATATTTTGATATCTCACTTTTGTGGATGTTTTGGAGCAAAGGAGATGAAATTTAAAAGGATGTCAGTGGAAAACAAATGAATAAAGTTGACGTACAGAAGTCGTCTTAAGTACTCCCACTCTTCATAACCACCTGACAAGATATATATGTGCTGTATGTAGACTTTCAGCTTCAGCTAAACATTTTTGTCTTCTCGTCACCGCCATGAGAAATCGAGCTTGACCTACTCTGCGGCCTCAGAGTGTAGCTGTTACCTGCCACCTTGAGATGTTACATGACTCTACACATAGCGTACAAACCTAGGATTTCACTCAAGATCATCTGGTCATTGCCAAGTCTGTATTTAAAAGTTGTGGAAGAAGCACTCAGATGTTTTAGCTCGGTAAAAATACCAATAACCAAGAAAATCACATTTAAGTATAATCGGCGTAATTTACCCAAAGTAAGTCGCTAAAAGTAAAAAGTACTTGTCACTGAAGATAAATTGCATTACTAATACTGATGCAACAATCTCTAAGCAGTATTTTACTATTGGTGCAGGTGGAGGTGGATCTGAGGGTTGAGCACCTCCAAAGATTCACAAGATAAATTAACGGGGTCAGAATAAAGAAAAGTTCTGCTACATAGATTTGGTTTACTTTTTCAAAATTTTCTCTAATGTTTGCAAAGGATTTGAGAGTTTTACCTTTTAGGACATAAAGCAGTTATTTAAATGAAGCAGTCTGACACAAGGAGCCTCAACTAGACCCTGTTTATTATAAGTCGTCATAAGCAAAAAAGGTCGGGAACCACTGGTTTAATCTTTAACAGTGTGTTGTATTTTATAAACTGATCATATTTTTTTCATGTAGAATCTGTATGAGTCAAATAAATGTAGTGCAGTAAAAAAAAATAAAGTTCAAGTGCGTCAAAATGTTGCTCACGTATACTTGAGCAAATGTCCTATCCTTAAAAGTGATAAGAAGCCAGACCCTTGATGAGATAAGTGTGAAATTTATCAAAAATATATGTTGATATTTTGCACTTGTGGCTCCATGTTGCAGTGTTTCTAGCTCAGATAGGTCAGTAGCAGAGACACACTTCTGTTGTGGGTGACTCCAATGTATTTCACTGTGCTCTTATTATTTGAGATCACTGCAGTGTGAAAAGTAGAGAGAGGGGAAGAACGAGAGGACGTGTGTCAAACTATTGCTAATAGCTGGCTGAGAAGCACATTTTAAGTATTAAGGTCAGGTCCTCAGGGATGTCTCGTCTGGAGTCATCTTATCTTCACCAGACACCTAAAGTGCTGCTGTTTCAAGGTTTCTCTCTAAATTGGTCTGATCTTTGGTCCCTGCTGCTTAAAACCAGTGGGTCTCATTACGGCTGGTTAATATAACAAGTGTGAAAATATAATGTAAAATCGCACCAAGTTGCCAAAATAAAATACAACCAAATACTTATAACAGTGTTTGTTTCCATCACATTATTGTGATGATTTCAGCTGGTTCTTAATTGGACCCATGAGTGAGACACAGACGAGGGTGACTGGCTAAAAAGGATTTATTCAACAAAAGAATCTCTTACAGGAAAAAACAAAAAGGTGACTGAAAACAGGAAGTCCAGGTGGAGGAATCACTGGAAAACAGGGGGAAAGACGGGGAACACAGGAACCTCACAGCACTAGAAAACAGGGGATGATCTGGCAGCTTGCAAGAGAACGAGAGGGGTATTTAAACTGCCAGTCGTTAGGTGATATTGTAGACAGCTGAGAGGATAGACAGCCCCAGCACCTGAAGACCACACCTTCAGCCACTGAAGCAAAGCCTGAACAAAAACTAAACCAAAAACACTGGAGAATGAAACTCAACATACACTGAAAATAAACTAGTACAAACACAAGAGAACAAAACCATGACAATTATAAGACTATTCACCAGATATATGAGTGTGCCATTATTTTAGGTGATGACAGACAATGTTATTAAAATTGTATTATGAGTGTTTAATCATCAAATCTAATGATGTAGCACTTTAAGAAGAAACAATAAGCTTTTTGTAGAGTAAATTAAGACAACTATGTGATGTTTTTCAACTGTAACTGAACAAGTAACTAACATCACAACCAATAAACAATAGAATACATATCCAAACTATATCTGTATGCACACAGATATAAAGTGTACACAGGAGACACGCTCAGATGGGATGAATAAATCTATGTACACTACAAAGTTGCAGCTATAGTCAGTAAAGGGACCAAAATCTTAACAAATTTGTGATTAAAATGAGATGAGCAGTGAAACATGCAGCATGAAACAAGCATGAAACCATCATGAGTCAATTTTTAAAATTCAGAGGGTAGATCGTAAGTATGCATGACACTATTATATGTTGTTTTTTTTATTGCATAAAAATGATAAAGTGGTTTCGTGCGAACAAGTTACAGCCATTGATTTTTTTTTCCTCCAATTTCCTAGTTCCTGGGCTGCAAATGTGTTGAGAAAATTAAAACACTGGTCCTCCCAGTCGCGGGCTGGCCGTCTACCCACATGACTGCCTCCTGAAAGGCAAACACAAAAGAGTAACTGTGCCACTGTTACAGATACTTCTTTCATGCCGGTCGGGATTACATTCTCACCGGCTACGTGAGGCCCTGTGCTCGCCTGCAGGCTCGGCTAGGCTACATTTTAATTAGCAAACCGATGATGTTTCATCCAGAGGAATGAGTTAAATGAAAAAAGAGCAAGACTGTTCCACAAAATAATGCAAAAGTGGAAAAGTATGTTTTTGGGCCTGGAGTTCTTTCAGCTGCAGTAACGGAAAAATACATGGAACTATTTTAATCCTGCATTCAAAAGTACATACTTTCATCTTCAAATCTTGTGGTTAACTTGACAAGGGGATCAGCACTTGTTCTCGCCTCAGAGTCTCCCTGTGTGTATAGTTTTGCATGTTTAATTCAACTCAGGAACACATTTTTCCTCCAACCGCAAACTGTCTGCAGGGTCCGTTCCAAAGACGAGCCCACTTTGCACCATGAAGTGTTGACGATTCATTGGCCTGCAGAGGACATCCCTTATAAACTCTGAAATCTAACCTTGAAATGTCTGTCATTGAAGCACTGAGTGATGCAGAATGAATGGAATTATATGTATTTAAGACAGCACGCTATCCTCTCTGTCTGAGATATGATTATCATTGTGTATGTGTCCTTCGTACGTAACCTTACACCACGATGACAGCTCTGACTTCAAAGCACGCACCAGTGTATATAAAGATCCACAGACAATAAACACCTGCCAGTCCTCAAAACAGAAGTCCCACATCTTGGTTACAACTGCTGCATTCAAGGCCGGTAATCTCTGACCGGCTGATCCTTCAACTGAGCCAGACTGTGTTTATTGTCCTGCATACCTTATTCAAGGAGAGCTATTACTCCTTGTGTCCGTGCATGATGTACGGCTAGGAGCGTGTGAGGATAGTTGACGCTGACAAAGAAAATAAATGGGGGCCTAAAACTGGGATTTAGAGGTTTAAGTTGTCTGTAGGATTGAGTGGGAGATGCCGTCAGGCTGGGTGTGTGGCAAAGGATGATCCTGCAGAATCATGTGAACGTATGTAAGCTTTAAAATAGCTTTGGGGCACTATAATAGTTCGCATGTTAACAAATGTTGATGGTGCCCAATTCATTTAGATGAGTCTAGATACAATGAGATAAACAGAAGTATTGAAGGATGAAGGAATCATTTTATGGGGTTGAGAAACTCAGGTTGCAGGATTAACCATGGTTTCCTCAAGATTAACCTGGCTGCTTCAAAGTGAAAACAAAATCACAAAGAAAATACTTGCATATGCTAAAGCAGAGAAAACTAGGGTTTGTCCAAATAACCAGAGAAGCCAGAGGTTCTGGGTGAGAAGAAAACCAGATGTCTTCAGTTCACTGATGGTGTTTGGGAAAAGTGTGGGATGAAGAAGGTTGTGTGTACAGTAGGTCTGACAGATGTGAGAAACGTGTACATTGGTTTGTATTGTTAGTTTAATGTGAGGACGTTTATGGATTTAATTCGGAATAATTATTTTACAAAAGTAAGAGCTGGACATTTCATGGAGGACATCATTTAAATTCTATAATTAATATGTCTTAATGTGCGTATATATTGTTAAGTCCATATGCCATGTGCCTTGTCCCATAAGCTACTTTCTTTATAACTCTTCTTGTTGAATATCCTCCACAGGTTGAACCAGAGACTTTGGCAATCATAAAGTGGATGCAAAACTACAATTTCATCCTGTCAGCCAACCTCCATGGAGGAGCTGTTGTGGCCAATTATCCCTTCGACAAGTCGAGAGATCCTCGTATTCGGGGGAGGACCACATATGCAGCCACTCCGGATGACAAAATCTTCAGAAAGGTGTGCTGCCGATTTAAAATCTGATCTCATCACTGTCTAATGTCTGTGTGAAAGCATATGAATGATATACACATGTGCATTTGTGTGATGACAGTTGGCGAGGACCTACTCATATGCTCACAGCTGGATGCACAAGGGTTGGAACTGTGGGGACTTCTTTGATGAGGGGATCACCAACGGGGCCAGCTGGTACTCTCTGTCCAAAGGTAAGAAAAAACTGAATTAAACTGGGCATTAAAACGCTAGAAACTCCACTGGAATCATGAAAAGCATGTCATGTTCAATTATAAAGACACTTGTTTCAAAGGATAAACTGGGATGAAATTTGGGGCACAGTTATGTGATAAAACAACCTATCTTCAAGTTGTTACTGTGAAGGGCTGCGTTTTAGTCTGTCAGGTTTGACGGTGGTGGAGTGCGTGAGGGCTTGGTGTGTAGAGTTGTGTGTCGTCAGCATATTGATTGACGATACAGTATGCACCAGCACACAATATGTTGATTTAGTGAACAGAAGGGAAGTGTGTAGCGCTCTGCACTGCAATACAGAGATGTAATTCCACAGTCACAACAGCAAAGGCAGGCAGAGACTACCTGCTGGAAAGAACAAGCTGAATTTCTCACCACCTGCATAAAGTACTGACTTGCTACCTCAATCTACAAAAGAGTTTGTTCCCTGTTTACATGCAAAATTCCCGTCCTTCTCTTTCCAAAAGAAAGACAAGGCCACCTGCATGAATGATGGCAGGCACTGGCATAGACTTCAGCATGAACAACATGCCTCGAGTGGCTTGCGAGAGAGGCGCTCTTTCCCGGTGTCGTCATGAACCCTGTGACTCTTCCTGAGGCCTCTGTGCGCCCCTCCTGACTTTAACCTCTTCATCCCATGCACACAAACAGCTGCACTTCCACTGACCCCTCGGCTTAGCTGCTCAGATTCGTCAGTGACAACTTGAAACCAATCTGTATGAAAATTATTAGCACAGCGGGGATGGATGCTCCGAAGGAAGGACAGTCTTTTAAATTTATGTCACCCTAGATTTATATTTTATCTCAGTCCTCCCTTGAGTTGCGCAGAGCTGACAGTGGTAATAACTTTAGTTAGTAGCTCATGGTTCAAACAGATGTTGAGATCTGTGTCATAGATTCCAATGTGGAATTTTGTGGACGTATTTTCTGTTATCACCGTTTTACATTGTCACCTTTGTAGCACTGAAACCTTTTTGTGCAAAATCTTTTTATGATTAAACCAGCTGTAGATATTTAACATTATTATATGATTTTGACATATTGGAGGGACGTCAAGAGGACTTAAAAGATTTTAGTGAAGCTGGGGATGGTCACAAATCTATCTCTGAAAACATCTTAACATCATTCATCCTTCTTTTCACATTCATCTGCCTGTTTGACTATAAGCCAATGAACTTTTGAGTGTAGAGACATAGAAAAACTAAGAAAAATTGTGTGTCATATTGAAATGTAGACTTGACTGTATTTTTAGTCTAGTGCCATCCATTTTGCCTTGCCTTGGTGCTATTAAACTGTTTTGCTCTGCATCTGGTGCCAATTGTGTAAACTGTCCCCCAGTTGCTCCTAGAACATAAAAATTGTGAATATTTGAGGTGTATTTTCACATTTTTGAGCACCAGGAAAGTAGCCAGAGTGCTTAGTGGATCTGTTATTAGGGGTTGGTTTAATATAATATTATTTACTGGCAGTGGCCACCTACAGACCATTAGGAGTTATATGAGTTTAGGCACTGGCAGGCAAGTCCTCATCTCCCCCCATTTGGTTCATGAATTGGAAAACTTGTGCTTGGTTTTAAGTTTTGATGAAGACTTACGGTAATGTTTTGCCATAGAAATGCTTGGAAGGTCTTTCAACTGTCTGGACAAGTATTCGATTTCAGCTCAGTTAATCTGTAGCTGTAACAATAACAATACCCACTTCTTTGATCTGTAAATCCTGGCTGGTCTGGATTATTCTTTGGAATGTGACTCTGTTGAGCTTTTTTCGGTTGAGTCATGCAAGCGTTTGAATTGCATGAAAACGCCCACAGTTGCATTTAGTAGGAGCATGTTATGTTTATTTTAGCAGCCCCTCTTGCTCCAAGTGTTATGTCATGGTCTGTGAGGTTAGTTTTGAACTTTCCTTCCCGATCCTGGCCTCATATGCATTTGTCGCAAAGACTTTCAAAAAGCCATTCTGTAATATCAGTCCATTGAAAAAGATGTCAAAACAGCAAAATGCTGCGGTTTGGAAAAATCTGCTTGATCATAAAATTAAGATCATAAAAATGTCGTCAAAAGCTTTGGAGTCTCAATGACCAAAAATGTGTAACAGTGGTTTTTAAAATTAACTGATGATAAATCACATCAGCTCCTTACAAATCTGGACAAGCCTTTTTAGGAGGCAAACTAAGGCTCCATGTAAACCACTTTATAAACTATGACTAATATGTCTCATTTTAAACATTTTCCCAATCTAAAGAGTCTTTTTCTGTGTGTTTCAGGGATGCAGGACTTCAACTACTTGTACAGCAACTGTTTCGAGATCACCTTGGAGCTGAGCTGTGATAAGTTTCCTCCAGCGTCAGCGCTGCCCAGAGAATGGCTGGGCAACCGAGAGGCGCTGGTTTCATACCTCGAACAGGTCAGAATACACAGACACACACACGCTCACTGTTTTGCAAATGACTCACATGTCTTATGCTATAATGCACACAGACATACACACACACAAGTACTGAACTAAGGGTGCAATACCTTGGCTTCTTGTAAATATTGGCTGGGATACCCTGGATAGAGTGACTTAAACTGAGCTGCGTGAAATTCAAGTGTAATTCAAGTAAACTGACTTTTACTTTCCGCAGAGCAAAAAGCAATAGAGGCCTTGGTTTGAGGACAAAATGTCTTTTATTCCAGATTATCAGGGTGCCAAGGTAAAATGCAGCTAATAGCTAATAGTGTTTCTTAAGCCCTGAGGGAGAGCTCAGAAATGCTTACTTTCTTCTGCAGCGCTGATCAAACACACTGAACTGAGAGGGCCTGTTGCAGCCCGCAGGGATGAGGAAGGTTAATGAAGTTTTTGGAAAGATACATTGGAAATATAGTTTCTAACCTGATATGACATGCAAACACTGAGCTTCCTATGTTCACTTGACTCGACGCATATTTCACATATTTTGGGTGGTGCAAGCTCGAGCACAAATCTAAAAGTAACTAAAAAAGCAATGTATGCGTGTTTCTCCTTTTCCAGGTGCATCATGGGATTAAAGGCATGGTGTATGATGAAAACAACAATCCCATCGGCAACGCTGAGATCTCAGTGGCTGGCATCAATCACGATGTGACCAGCGGTGAGAAGGAGTTAGAGAGGATGTCAGCTCATTGTTATGTTACACATGTGGTTGTTATTTCCCGGGAGTTTTTTACTCTTTAACTGCACTGTCGAAGAAGTACATGAGTGTGTGAGGTTTCTGAGGTAAACGGTCTGCTAACGTCCTGGCCGGTGATGCATTATGTTGTAATAATCTTAGTCACAGATAGAAAGTGGAGCACTTTGTGTTTCTTGGAAAGAAGTCCAGCTCCGAACAATGTGGGGGAAAGAGTCTGCTGGGTTCTGCTTTTTATAGCTGGATCTTATTGTATTACCAATATGAAAAAGTAAGTAAAGTCAATCCTCACAGTGGAATGGAGCAAGCTGTCCTCTAGTGGACAGTGGTGGAAATGCACTTTGAAAATAATGCAAACTGTACTTTTAATGCATCTAAATTCTTACATTAATGTTACTTTATACTCCACTACATGTTTTGTATTTTTTTTATCTTACTGCTTTAGTTACTAATTAAGATTTTAAAAAGCTACACTGAGCACATCTGATGCATTATTGTTTTATACAGCCAATGTTTATTATACACTAAATCAAATCTCCCAACACTCTATAAAATAGCTAGAATTGGGTCCACTTCGGTCGACTAAATGTCTTAAAGCTTACATAACTGCATCAGTAATTTTATCCAATAGCATAATAACAACTTGACTAGTACTTTTACTTTTAGACTTGGCCACGTGTGACAATTAGCAGTAAAATCCATGAGTGCATTGACTGAAAAAAGCTGCATTTTGTTGATTTCAAATTCTACTTTTCAGTTGATTGTGTTATTTCTACTTTATAAGTTATAAAGTTGTAAGTGATATAGTCTTGCATTAGGTCATTTTACTGCTAATAGTTAGTAGTTTTAAACGCAGCACTTTAACTTTTAGTGGAGTATTTTTACAGGGTGGTGTTAAAGCTACTTGAGTTAAGGATATAAATACTTCTTCCACCACTGTGTGCGTTAAAATTTGAAACAGACTAGTTGTTTCCACCTCTCATCTTTTCCAATGTGTGCACTCCTCCAGGACTGGATGGCGACTATTTCAGACTTCTGCTACCAGGTACCTACACTGTGACGGCATCTGCCCCAGGTTACGTCCCCTCCACCAGCACTGTCACAGTGGGGCCAGCCGAGGCTATACAGGTGAGTGTCTGCTGTATGTGTGTGGACGTGACATACATGAGTGCATAAAACTGAAGCTTACACGATAGCTGGAAAAAGCAGGTAGTAAGTGTGGAAATGTTCTCTGCCTCGATCACTCACGCTTTGTGCTTTATCTCTTTCTTGACAGCTTCATTTTTACTTGAAAACGGCACCAAAACAAAACCTGAAAGTGAAGCCCCACAACGGCAGGAAGAACCTCTCATCTCCCAAGGCCCCCTTAAAGCTCGGCCCTAGATGAGACACGGACAATAATCTAGATGACACACAAACACACAGCACACACACTAAACATACACACATGCACACACATACACATGCAAATTATGGAAATGATAATTGACCATAATATATGTATGTAATTTTATCTTTGTAGTCCCATGATAATGTATTTCCAACGTTTGTGTTTTTTTGTTGATAAATATAAACTGAGTGTCTGTATTAAGGAAATGTTGGTGTATTTATGTAACAGTGTTGATTTGTATGAACACAGTTATCCTGTATTTGTAAAGGAACTTTTTTGGATTTTGATTTCTATAATTTGATGAAAATTGAAAGTGAAAATAAAAGACTGTTTTTGCTGTCATTATTTCCCATCTCTGTCTATTGTGTTTCTGCTTTATTTTGCCTGTTTATTGTTCTTTGTGGCACTTCAATGAACAGCATCTGGAAATAATGCATTGCTCACTGGAAACTTTTTCCTGCTGAACACTCAGGTCAGATGTAGAACAGTAGATGTCGCTGCTGCACAAGGGAGGAAGCAGAACACGTCCATCTCTGTCCAAGTTGAGTTTCCTGACAAAAGGCAGCTATTTAATGGAAAAACAGTTTTTTTGCTTCTGACACATTTCCACTATCCTCCAAATCCACTGGCAGTTACTTGGTCTGATTAAATGTTTATCAACCCTGTTCAACATTAGCTTTTGTTGATTGACAGAAAATTAATCAACTTTTTGATAAGTCAGGCAAAAAAAAAAAAAAAGTTCTCTGATTTTACATGATAGCAAATTCTTTGGCTGGACAAAACAAGACATTTCATGATGTCACCTTGGATATTGTGATGCAATTTCTTGCTGTATTCTGATATGTTGATTAATCAATCTCTTTCTAAACTTTGCCACTTTTCAAGGTACAATAAAGTGTAGCTGATACTTTATTTACAGTCTGTGGTTTAACAAACAAAATCTTCACATGTCTCACTCTTATAATGATCCAGTGCACTTTCACCTCCATAATAACTGTAATAATGTTATAACATTGTATTGTCATATTTCATACTACTGGACAGCACATGGAGACCAACATTATATCTTGAACTATTTCACATTGGACAATGTTCTGCTGTCTTTGTTTCATATGTCACCATAGTGAAAGTTGAATTGTAATATAAAACACACTTTGACGTCATTAACTCTGTGCAACAGTCCCGAGAAAAGTGCTTGTACATTATGGAAAAAAGAAGAGGATTAATTTGATGTACATTACAGGATTAAGTTTTTATATCCATTGTGCATCATCGCTACTGTCAAATGACACAGATCATATTTCCTTTATACACTGAGCCAATTCCATTATCCAAACATCTGGGAACACCAACCAGAACCCACTGTTTCCCGGAGGTGCAGTCCCACAACACTGGCACGCTCCACAAGCAAACAAGCAACAGTATTGTGCACCGCTGATCACTGCCCTGCTCTCTTTTGTTTCACTGGTATCAAGGCAGATGATACATAGAGAACAAGCTGAGGTAAAGGCTGACGTTCTGCTTCATCACAAGACTGAGCCTCAGCCCTGGAGGTGGCAGCAAAGGACAGCATGACGTCTGTTAGGACAATGCACAGTAACGTAAATGGACACGTTTGACCTCATCAGTATCTGGTAAACTGAAGAACTCTGAGCTTGATGTATGTTATGAGCTATTTCATCTTGTCGATTCCATTGCAGGTGTATTAAAGCTTTAATTTGATCTAATTTCAAAAATTAAGGCTGAAGATTTCAATAGCATGATATTTTGCTGATGTGATGTGACCCTGTATTTTTCACAACATGATTCCTCACCAAGAGAACGATCCTCCAAGCCAAAAACAAGAGGCCCTTTACAAACTGTTCAGAGGAGACTGGGCCCTTAAACTCTCTCCACTTGTTTTTCCTGTGCCATTCACAAACACTACAGAACGACAATAGCTTCTCTCTGACGAACAGGAAAGAGGAAAAGCGCACTTCACCTGGCACTCTGTGAATTTATGACGGTTATGTAGAGGCTCCCTGGACACGAACCTGGAGTCACACAAATGATAAAAAGTCAGATGGTCAAAGGTTAACTGAAGATGGAATTTAAACAAATTTTGAGGCAAAACTATTTGCACAAGAAAATCTATCTGCTGTGCTACTGCCACTAGTTTTCTATTGATGATAATAACACATGTAAGAATCTGGATTTTGAAAACAATTTTTTTTGCGTATGCCTTCTAATATTTTATCCTTCACAATTAAATCTTAGCTCCCAGCCTAAACAAGGGTGGCTTATTATAAATTCAACAGCAGAACATAATCAATCAGTTACTCAATATTGGTAGTAGTTTAAGGACTGCTGCTTAATCATGCCAGAGAAAAGACTTAAAGTAGTGGATAGAGGGTTTTTTTTCTGATGCAAGAAAATTGAAATGAAAACAAATTGGTATATTGATTCAACCATGTTGGCAAACAATAAATCGAAAAATCAAATATGAACTGTCAGCAATTTGACATTTGTCATACAACCTCGAACCCACAGACATGACAGTCATTCAGTTGCTGACATCAGTTCAACTATCAGTCCAGTAACCTCAATAAATGGGTGGAATAATTTTCATTTTCTGCCCACTGCAACACTTTGTCACTGCAGCTGATGTTTCTCAGAGCAGACACAATGAGGCGATTGTGCAGCAGCCAATGTATTCTCTGCCTACAGAGCATTATAGTGCCGATCAACTGGCAGCAAATACTGAAAGACAACAACAGACCCACATACTGCCCCTGAATGAAAGTGGCCACTGTGAGAGGAGACAAAGCCTGCATTTCATACAGAGTCACTGATCTGGAGTGTTCTCAGCAGTAGTATGGGTGTGTGTGCCCATGTGTGTGTGAGGGCCTGCGCTTGTATTTGTGTACACTCAGTTGGCCAAATGTGGCGTCAATGAAGCCCACCAATGGTCCTTCAGCGCCAGACGCCTCCTACACAGACTAACCCACATTCATTGACTCAGAGTTGATGGCGAAGCTCGACGACGCAGGTGGGCCAGGCCTTATTGGAAGTTACAGAACCACCACTGTGAAAATGAATTATTTAGAGAGTGTGCTGTGACAAATGTTTAAAACAGTTGCAGTTTGGAGATACGTGGTTTTCAGTGGATGTTGATGATGCAATGACATATTGAAAAGTAAAATTCACACTCATATGGAAAAATACTGTAATACTAGTCATACTTTTTACAATATAATTTCAAATGTATGCCTACATGCTGTATATTCTTACACTCATTCACGTACATGTCAATGCATTCACAGTCATGTACTGTTGTTTTTAATCCTGAGTCTTTTTTAAGCATTTGTTTGTTTACTATATTGAACCTGAATCAACAACGTTGATCTGTCTTCTATCTGTTAAATAAACTAACAAATGAATAAAAATTGAATACTGATATTAGCACATATTTGTATGAGCAATATACTGCAAATGTTTTAGTTGATATACTCTCTAGTACATGTTATAAAATGTATATTATAAAACAGCTTCAATAGTTGTTGAATGGTTGGTTGGTTGATTGTTTATGGGGCAAAACTGCAACTTAAAGGGAATTTGATGGCTGATGAGATGACTTTCCATTAACAAGTTTAACCCTTTGTGTTGTGAATAACACAGTATAACTACAAAGGTTAACACATGTAAAAAGATGTATGTTAGTATGAAGCTAATGTGTGTTTGGTATAGTGTGCAGGTATGTGTGCATGTGCCTGTTTGTGTTCTTGTGTGACCTCTCCTGTATCTTTTCCTTTTCCGTGCCAGCACTTGAAGTCAAAAGCATCTGAGTGACTTGGTTTCCTGCTATTGTTCTGCACATGCAAGATCACATATGAGGAAGCTGTCATTACTGCAGACACAGCAAAAACTGGATTCAGTGTTTCACACAACGACACAAAATGGCCATGGCTGGCAGAGGGGTTAGCAAACGTATAATCCCTCGTGCGATGACTATGATTTTCTGTCTCTAAAAAAAGGTTTTCATTGTCTTAATGTCTCTAAATGAAAGAGCTGCAGTTTGCGAGTGAAGCCACAGGTTACACCTTCAGACTGAGTGTCAGAGAACTTCAACTTTTCTACAACATATATTGTTATATCTTTTACTTTCTTTACACATTAGAAAAAATGTGTTTGAACGAAAGCAAAGTTCTATATTACACATGTAAAATTCAGAACATATGATTACTTCAACAATGATGACTCTAAATAACACATTACAGAGAAATCATTCAGTTCCAAACTTAGATAATGCTACTTCCTAAAACTGCTGTGTTTGGTCTGGGTGGATTGGACAGCCCAAACATGTGCTGACCTGCACAGGAATGAGGTAATGAATTGAGGAAATGTTCGTGTTGATTTTTGCCTCATTCTCTGCCACAGAACGGGTGACTTGTTTTCTTGTCACGTGGATTTTACAAGCAATGGAATATTGAAATATTCTGCTGAGTTGGTAAACACACTGTAATCTGGTAAATGAAATTTTCCAACTATATCTTTTGCATGTTCCAAACCTTTTCAAGCTGAAGATGCATAATGACACTTAAAATAAATAAATATAATAAAATTCCAGTTTCTGCAGGTTCAATCTGTTCAATAAGTATTTCAACATGTTGATGTTTTTCTAGGTTATTTATGGAGGGAAGGTCGTCTCTGCTGCATCAAGGCCTCCTGAAACTCATTAAGGAGACACAGTCACTTGGACACAGTGATTTTTAATGAGTTTGCTTTTTGACAGGATTTATTTGTTACTGGCAGGATGAAAAAAGATCTTTAGCGGATTAAAAGTAATGATGCCAAAATGTGAAAATACTCAACTACAAGTAAGTATTCAGAAGTATTATGAGCAAAATGTTTGTATATATGTATATATATATAATTTGTCTTATATGACATGTGATGAGTAAATTTCGGGTAGTCATCAACATTTTTTGTTTCAAACCAAACCACTAATCAAGAAAACAATCAGCAAATTAATTGATCATTTGATTCATGAAAATAATCATTAGTTGCAGCCTTGATTAAGAGAAAAAGGACTCATTAGGCAAAGACTGACCCTGTGACTGCCATAATATATGTATGTATATTATTATACTGAATGAGTATAACTGATGCATCAATACAACAAAAGTAGTATTTTATTGTTGGAGCTGTTGAAGGTGGACTTTAATAATGGAAGGGTAATAATACTAATAATAATAGGTTGGTTAATAATATATAACCATATTTGTGTGACAGCAGTAGTGTAGAGTTATAACAGTAGTAAAAACTACTATATATTCCTGTGAACTGTAGTAAAGTATAATGCAAAGTACAAATACCTCAAAAGTACCAGTGGTAGTTACTTTGTACTACATTTGTAACACATGTGCATTATTGAGTAATAACAGTGTGTAAATGTTAAATTGTGCTGCTTATTGAAAGTGAATGTGAAAACAGTCAGAGCCTCTGTGTGTTTTCAGTCAGGCACCAGCAGGGCCAGCTAAAGGTCTTTGGACAAAAGTGGGTGGTGTTGTTGTATGTAGGCATGGAGAGAGACTCGGCTGTCCCTGTTCCTCCTGTGATGACAGCAGCTGATCGTGGACCGAGACACACACCAGGACCCCCGGGACTCTTCCGCACTGTGGGCATGTGTTGTTGAGGCTCAGGCCGGGACAGAGCGGCTCTTCTGGGGGGGACGATGAGCCGGCGCTCGGCTCCTCAGCTCCGGGACGAGTAGCTGCTGCAAAGCGTTGTCGAGGAGAAAAAGCAGCTCCGCCAACAAGTTGGATATCTCGTCTGACTGGATCTGATTTATTTTCCACTGGAGGTTCAACCAGGTAAGAACAACACTTCTGACACTGACAACTAGAAAAACAACCTATCACATGATGGAGGCATGTAAGTTTGTAATAACATGATAATAAATGTTTTTTGTTCCACAATCATCACTTTAGTTTCTCTGAGAGTTTTTTCATCTCTTGAACTTGTTTTAAAAGTTTTGGGCTGTTTGAGGTTTATTTTCAACAGGATTGTGCGAATCAGGCTGACAGACGTGAGCTGAATGACTGATGGCACTGAACACAAGTGTCTGTCTGTTTGTGTGTGTGTGTGTGTGTGTGTGTGTGTGTGTCACCTGTGGCCACTGCTGTCAGTTGTTCCACCATGTGAGACAGACAGTAACACACACACAGAGACAAACACACACATAGACACCACAGAGACAACACACCACAGAGACAACACACACACACACACACACACACACACACACACATTTCACTGTGGTGGTCCAACCACAAACACTGTGATACTTTCTATTCTATTCTGATCTCTATTCTCTGTTCTGTTACATCCTGTTCTGTCCTTTTTCTCTTCTATTGCATTAAAGTTCCGTTTAGTTCTGTTCTGCATTAGAGTCCGTTAAGTTCAGTTTAGTTCTGTTCTCTTGAATTATGTTCTGGTGATTTCTATTCTATTTTATTCTATTCTGGTCAGATCAGTTTAGTTCTATTCCGTTATTCTGAAGTCTGTTCTGTTCTATTCTATTCTACTAAGTTCTGTTGAATTTTGCTGTGTTCTATTCTATTCAGTTATTCTCTGCTCTGTTTTCTTCTCTCTCTCTTCTCTTGAATTCTACTGTGTTTTTGGTTCTGTTCAATCCTGTTCTCTTCTATTACACTAATACACCTCTAGATATTAAAGTGATATACGCAGAGCAAACTCCAGGTATCCTCTCTGTGCTATACATCATCAAATCTCAAAAAATGTGGTGTGTTGTTTGCACTCCTATAATCACGTTGAATGACGTTCTATAGTTTGTAATATATTTGATATAATAGTGTATGAAATATTCATTGTTCTCTGCTCTTTTTGGTTTTGACATCTCTGGTCAGTTAATTTCTTTGCAACCTCTGTTCTATTCTAAAGATCATTAGTTCTGTTTGAGTTAGACCACGACAAACTGGAGCAGTGTGTCACAATCATTAGCACAGTGCTCCAGTTTGACATCGATCAGCCCGGCTTAGTTCAGCAGATCAGACTGGAGTGTGAACACTTAGTACCTCAAAGCATTGCAGCAACAGTGCCATATATATTATAGAAAGAGGAACAAACCACAGTTTACACTATAAGATGTGTACAGGGTCTGTAAACCTTCATGCTCTGACAGGAGTCTATAGGAGCAGTAGAGTTTTTGTACTTATACATTTGGCACCAAGACTCTGAAGCTGAATTATGTCCTGTTTGTCACTTAAACTGAATCCAGATTTGGTGGAACAGACTTCATAGTCTGTGCACACTATGGGCTGTAGTATGCACCAAACTTTATCTGCTAGAGCTCCCAGCCACATACACGTTTGTATTTGTTTGCGCGTCTCTGCTACACAGCGGATTATCCTCATCTTCCATGTTTATTCCAATGTTCTGTTCCATATGTGCATATTCATACTGTAAACAGTGGAAGTGAATCTGTTGTTTCATACTGGCACCTTTCATCCTAGTTTTGAAAATTGAATTTAAGTGCGTCTTCAAACTGCCCATTCTGTAGTCAGGACATCACCAGTTTTATTACTGCTCCTCTGCTGCAGTGTCAGCGTTAGGAGCTACAGTGTTTTGGCACTGGGACACAAAATGAACTCTTTTTTAGTTTTCTTCCCGCAGGGATCCAGCCGCCAGTCTTAGAAATGAAAAAGTCAATAACTTGTCCTGTCATGTGAACCAGGACTGTGCATGTATCTTACCTCTTCCTTCTCCTGAGTCATACCTGGCAAACCACCTGAAGTCTGCTTCAGCTTCTTTAGCAGCCTTAATCAAAGGTATCTTTTTCTCTTCTGTCGTCCTGCATTTCTTTTTAGTGCCTTGTCAGGATTTTGGATGCACATAAACATCCTACACACTGAATTATTCAACATTTGCAACAGTGTCCTATATCAGCATTTGGTGACAGGAAACTTGAGATGCGTGTGTCACGTTGCATGTGCGATATGTCACCAACACGACGCAGTAGCTGTCTCCATAAATCCAGCGAAACATGTAATTGTGCATATTGTAACCACATAGATTATCGCTGTGATGTGATTATAATTACACACAACCAAAAGCACTTCAGGCTACAGCGGTGGAGCAAAATGGTAGCAATAAAAATAACTTGTTGATGCATGGGAAAAACAGGAAAGTTCAAACTTTCATCTTATTATGTAATACACCGTGACTGCAGAGAGAATGTATTTCTCAGACATTTAAAAAAAATGACATTCCTTACATTCTTTCCTGGCAGCACAGTATTAGTTCTCCTGGTTGGAAAGAAAGGAGAATTACAGTAATTTGATTTGAACTGGATGTGAAAAGCAGGAGGAAGAGTTTAAAAGTGAATTAATGACTGTGAAAGTTCAGTATTGACATGTTGGTGATTAAGATGATGCAAACCTCCTTAGCTGACAAGTGGACTTTGCATTTTGGCTCTAAGCTTACTGAAGTTAATTATATCAGTCATTGTAATAGAGGGCTTGGATGGGAGGTTTTGGCGATATTGTGAAAACCTTTTTTTCATATACAAAATGGCGCTAAGATTGGACTCGACAGACAGACTGAGACAAAAGGCCATGACGACTGTGAGAAACTGCTCTTGTTTGCAAGAAGACAGACTAAACAAGAAAATCACACCAGAGCTCAGAAGTCTGTCCAGTTAGTTAGCAGGCACTGACAGAGTCAACTACAAAGCAGTTGCAGAAGGAGCTAAAACTTGGTTTGAAAGACATAAAAGGCAGATAAATGCCACCCACCTTAGCTTATGACCATCATACCAGCAACATACATAGAGATAATTTGCTGTTTACTTGTTGGTTCAATAAACTTAAGTGACTTTTGGGCTTGAGTAGCTTAGTACTTAGGACAGCTAAGATAAATATCAGTTTTATAATCTTATAAAAATCCAATGACCGTAACATTCATAATCTCCTTGGACAGCAGTTACAATCAACTGTTATCAACTGATTTTATGGACCATAGAGAGTCCCATATTATTCTAATTTCAGGTTCATTTATTTTGGATGTCTGTCAGAAAATGTTGACATGCTTTAATGCTCGGAAAAACCCCTCTCATACTGATTACCGCAGCACCTCTATTCACCCTCTGTGTGAACGTTGTATTTTAGTGTCTTTAGGGTGGAAAGGTTAAGGATAGTGATTTATATACATCCGGTATACATGTATAATTAAAAAAAGACATGGGAATCTCACTTTCTCCAATAATGGACATTTAATCATGTGCTATGTTTTATGAAAGTGAGAGCAATCAAGCTAATTTTCTCACATATTTGCTTAAGTATGTGACCATTTCACTTTGCTGAAATTATGCAGCAAATATGCAGCAAGTATCACCAACTCCTGCCTACATTATTCCAATGAGTAGATCCAAAAACTTATTAACTAGGTTTTTGCCATCTTGGCAGTCTCTTGTTAATGTCCTCAATTCACCCTGAACTATTTCAAAGTTGTGGAGGAAGTAGTGAGAACTTTTTGTTTCAATGGATTTTTCCAAAAAGAGCACCGTCATTTCACCCTCCATAAATTGATCATGTTTCTGCAGGCGTGTGATGATGTGATTCCAAGAGATCAGTTATGTAACAGCTCATATGTAAACTATTAGGGCTCAGCCATGTTTTAAGGGTGCGGCATATCCTCGGGCACCTCTGGGGTCCTCCCAGGGAAAACCCTCTGCCGTCCAAACAGATCTCTGTATCCGTGACAGTGCAGCAGCCCCTGCCCTCTGAGCTCAGACATCTGAGCCGTCCTCCTCGCTGTGGAAATGTTTACGCAAAGGGCCAGTTCCACCCAGCGTGTGTATATGTGTGCGTGTCATCAAAACCATTAATATTCAACACGTGCATGCTGGAGACAGGAATGGAGGGACAAGTATGTGAGTGAAGCGAGTTGAAAAGGGAAAAGAAAAGGGGTGAAATGGAGTCTGAAAAGCGAGCACATCCCTTTGAGGGACTGCCTGTGCGCTCGCCAAGCTGCAGAGATGCTGGAAAGCAAAGTGAATGAAAATGTTAAGGCGAAGGTGGATTTAGAGCTTTGGATGAGCCAAAAAGAGTGTTTCCAGTCTTTTTCCAAAGACCCACCCAGGGTTTTCCCCTGCACTCATGCAGCAGCAACACATCATGCAATGTCCTCTCCACTGTTACAATCAGTATTTTTTTACATCTCAAAACAGAGTAGAAACCTCAAATTGCGATAGAGACACATTTTGCTGTTCCTAAACCAAAGCTTGTAGAAGTAGAGGAGGTGTGGAAGATGATTTGCTGGGCTTGTCCTGCCCTGACTCAGCTAATTGTTATCCAAGAAAGAAAGTAATAGCTGCCTTGCAGGACCTGACTTGACTAACCAGGGATTATTTTATAGCGGTGCTGTATTTGGACAACCCTCCCAGCGTGCCATATGTTTCGCCCAGGGCCAACTCAAGGGGCATAAATGCTGCAGTGAGTTTTATAAGTTATCTGTGCAACAAGCTGAGGCCCCCACCAGCTGCCAGTTAGCTTAGCTTAGCATAAAGACTGGAAGCAGGGGGAAACAGCTAGCCTGGCTCTGTCCACCACCTCTAAAACTCACCAATTAACACGTTGTGTCGAGATTGTTTAATCCACACAAATTGTCTTTGTATGGGGGATTATGTGCCAGAGTTTTTCATGGCCTGGGGCAATGACTTCCTGCTACCACAACTTTTTACACTTTGGTTTTTGAACACATTACACAAATGAGAACAAACGTTTCTTTTATTGTATTGTCTAAACCACATTATTTTAAAGAAACACATAGGTGAATTTAATTACCTCAATTAGATTTTGCAAATAATTTGGTGAGTCAAATGTTATTGTAGCTATTATTCATGATGGAAAAAAAGAGCTGATATGTGAAAAAAGCAGATGTGGAAAGAAAATGACATTGCAATTTTTACCGACTTTTTTATGTAGCTCCAATCAAGCGGACAAGACTTACTCAGAAATGTTAGTATGTAAGGAAAGGACGATATTGATCTGATGCATTCTCAAACTGATATGTCATCCAAACCACAGACGTCAGCATTCTGTTTGCACTAGTTTAAATAAAAGGAACAGTCCTTCCCGTCTCAGTGAATGTACAACTTTGAATTGATGGTGGCCTTGTGACAAAATCTGCTTTGTTTCCCCCACACTGATTGTTTGTATTGAAATGCAGAGCTGGCATGTTAGTGTACAGTACAGTATGTCTGCGTGCTTTTTCAACCAGCGCTGTGTATGTGTTTGCTGTTTGCATGTTTGAGTGGAACAGGATGGATTTGCCAAATATTTCAACAGAGTTTGGCATCTTTAGGCATTTGACTCAGCTTGCCAGATGTGTTCTTTTTATCCAGCTGGCTGAGGCCACGCAGGCCTGCCTCATCTGGTTGAAATGCACTTTCACAGACTCGCTGCTTGCTTCACTGTCCTGCCCTTTACTTGTTTAAAGCAACAGCATAAGAACGTAATGTATCATACTATAGATTGGTATATTTTTTGAGTGTCTTGGGAAGGCCTTTCAAAGATAGATGACATATGAGATGAAAGGCAAGAACTGGGAGTTTGGGTTGGCTTGTATGCAACAAAACCCAGAGGCTGCGTGCGAACCCAGAAAATAATGTGGTATGTGTGTTGGAGCTGAAACAATTAGTCATTAGTCATTGGTGAAAATTCACCAACTGCACCCATTTTGATAAACAACTAATCATTTAAGCATTTTTTCAAGCAAAAATGACTAACAGTTCCTCATTACAGCTTCTCAGTTGTAAAGATTTGTTGCTTTCCTTCGTCTTATGTGATAACAACCCGAATAATTTTCTCTTGAGACATTTTTGAGATTGACATTTAAAGACCATACGTACAACCCTGATTCCAATGAAGTTGGGTTGCTGCATAAAACATAGATAAAACTTACATTTGCAACCAAACTGTGTTTACAGGTTGTAATATCCTTTATACAATCATGTGTTCACAAAGTGTTGAACCTCGCTCCATCGTTGCTTGTGAACAATTGAGTCTCCCCAGGATGAACCTGTTTACCTGTGGACTGATCCAAACAGGTGTTTTTGGATCAGTCCACAACTTTCACAGTCTTTTGTTGCTCCAACTGGTTTGAAACATGTTGCTGACATCAAATTCAGAATCAGCAGATATTTACAAAAAACTGTGAAGTTGATGAGGTCAAACATTAAATATATTGTCTTTGTATTGAGTATGTATGTCAAAAAGGATTAACAAGTTATTGCATTCTGTTTAATTAATGTTTTAAACCTAACTCATTTCACATGTTTTTTTTTAATGTGTGTATACTTACAAATTATATACAAGGCACAGAGCCTAAAGTTTTATGTTGGGTCTGATCTCAACCATTTCAGCCAATTAGGACATTTATTTATGACTGCTGTTGCCACTTACATTTTGTTTTATAAAGACAAAAAAACATTACAAAACTCATATACTGGTTATGTCATCATGTCACAGAGGGTCTGTGAGGACTCTCTAAACAGATGGTTAGAAAACCACATGACTTGTGTTGACAACTGTCAGCCATAGAGCCTTCTCACTCTTCCCCTCCTCGTCCCCCATCCCGTGTGCTGAAAGACTAGATGGTCAAAAGCAAAGCAACAGATGTCCCACAGTTTTTAATATCCAGAACCGTCCGCTGGCTGGTCACCTGTTTTGGTGATGCTGAATGCGTTTTAGTGGACTCAGCACTCTGGACGGGAGAACGAGTCCCCGGTAAACAATCAGTATCAAAAGACATCAGCTGTTACCCAGCTCACTCCAGATGATTCTCCCAGTCTGTGTGTGTGTGTGTTGACGTCCCTGCGCAGGCGCGTGCCAGTCTGCCACTTCACTATATGTGAATAGGATGAATTGGTTGTGCACCAGCGTGAGCCTCGTCCTGGCAGGCAGACAGATAATGAGGCAGCGGCTTCATTGTTGGCATCAGATGACCCTGTTCAATAAAAGGTACAGGGAGTCAGCAGATCCCACTTCCTCCACTCTGTGCTCCCACTATCACAGTGATTCAAACAACAAACTTGAGATGGCAGCAATGACAAAGGTGGACCAGTTAGGACAGTTGGTATAAACAGGTCTGAAAGGTTTAAGGAAATGTAATCACGTTGTTTTTCTGATATTGCAGTTGTGATTTAAGCTACAGTTATTTTTATTAAGTTAAACTATTGGTGTAATAGTTAATAATAGTTATATAAATAATATGATTGTAACATTATTGCCAACAAATCTTCATCATCATCAATAGTGTTACATAAAATAATGAAGATACTTGTTGAGGTTTCTTTTTAAACCAGTGAGATTGAGAAAAGTCAGTTTTTATTGGAGAAATAATCAATATAAAGTATAAGTAAATAAATATAATAAAAACAAAATATGTTTTTTCACCATGTTAAAGAATTATGAATAAAGAATAAAGAATGCTAATTAACAAGAACAGAGTGAATCCGGTTTTAACTGTCACATGCTACAGCTCTTATGTAAATTAAAACTGAAATTGTGGCTCTTGCCATTTGAAAATTCACCCTGTTAAATTGCAGTTTTAAAATGGTTCATCATTCAGCCCCCAACAGCAAATCTGTTTCTAATTAACAATCAGACATCTGCCAGAGAGGCTACAACTAAGTTATTATTATATAACTGATTCATTGGTTAATTAGTTTTTAAGTAGCTGATTAATCTTTTTGTCCAAAATATCAGATAATAGCAAAATTTCTTTGTCTCCCTGGCACAAAAGGAGGGAATAAATAATAAAAACTTCTTATCTGTTACTGGCCAAATTATTATTTGAATTTTAATTTAATTTTATTAGAGGCAATAATGTTCATGTCGGGTTGTTTGCATAATCAGTTTGCATCATTTTTAATGAGAAGATGGATGTTATTGTTTTTGCATTATGACAACATGGAAACCCTTCTCACAACTACTCATGTGAAATGGCAGAACTTCCATGATGAGCTTATCCTCATTTAAATTGCATCTTCTGCTGGTGAGCTGTGTCGGGAAACGCACGCACACGCAGAGATGGTTTATGAAAGAGTGATGATGGTTCTGGGGCCATGTCTCAGGTCAGACAGTTGGTGCTTTGTCCCACTGTCAGCTGTGAAGTGTGAGTATATACACAATGTGTATGTGTGTGTGAGTGTGTGTGTCAGCTGTTGACTTAGCTGTCTGTCGTAATGCTGTTACTTTCTCCAGGACAGTGCCAAGTGGCACACACGAGTCCCGGTCACATGGTCTCATTCATCCTCTCGCCCTTAAAGAAAACCTTTTCAGCACCCACTGTTCTCAAGTTATGTCATCAGTGTTGTTGATGTTGTTAAAGTTGTTGAGGGAATAAATTGAAATTACTTTGGCTGCTTTCACACTCCAGGCATAAGTGGCTCATATTTAATTTTTAATTTTTGTTCCTGGTTCTGGTTTTTCATGACAGTGTGAACAGCACAAATCACATGGAGTTTGATCTTTGGGCCACTTTCATAAATAATACAGGTCTGATTTTTGGCAAATCTGGACAGTCACATCAGAATTCACCTGAACTAAGTGTCTTGCTGTGAGACTCTTGTAGAGAGGCGTTAACAGATGCAGGTAAAAGTAGCTTTTGACATCCTGAAATTTTGGATGAAATCTGTTTCTGTGAAGCCATTCACGTCACACCACTCACCAAAAGCCACGATTAAAGTTTTGGTTTTCTGTCTCCTGGGGGCATGTGAGTCACTTCAGGGCCGTGACCCATTCACACTGAAATCTAATATTGGCCACATTTAAAAAAAATAATGTGAACAGCCAAACAAAATGATCTGAGTAATAAACCTGAATTGAGCACTGAGGCTTGCAGTGTTAATGTAAGCTTATAGATCACAACATGCATGTAACTCTGAAGATGCAGAACACCGTCTTGTCCTTTACTGTGACAATAGTTTTATCTGTTGCGAGGAGTTTGTTCCAGGATTGTCAGTTGTGATCAGAGTCCCGTTGTTATCAAGGCGTCATAAAGCATAACAGAGGAGACACGCCTGTTTACATCTCGTTATAAAGACCTGTGTGTGTCCATGTGTGTGAAATGCCCCTTGTACTTTTCCAAGACAGCTCTGCAGTGGTGTGTGACGTCTTGTTTGACATGTGCATTGTTTTTTTTTCTAAAATTAGATATTGCCTAGATGGAGAGAAAGTAATCTGGTACAATCTGGGATCTGCAGACTTGACGCCACTTTCCTCCAGACACGCCTGCTCCTTCTGACGTGATCCCATTTTTCCCTCTCTTTTTTTTTTCAAATCCACACAAAATGGATCTCAGCTGGTGCTGCTGCGAGTCAGAATGAGTCACTCAGACACTGAAACATGCACAGTAAGCTTTTACAAAGAGCGGAAAATGAAGGGGCTCATTTACGTACTTTTAGTACTTCTTGAATCTGGCAATGTGAAGCTGCTGTTGATCCAAGAACGCCATAACTCTGTTGGCATAATTTGGGGTTATTTCACATTTTCTTTTGTACTATACATTAGCAAGATTGCTAATTAATGCTTAATTAATTTAACGTCTGCAGTGGAAATGTGATATTGGGACACAAAGAGTGGAGTAGAACAAATAAAAATTAGCTGAATAGAAATTGAAACTATTTACTCTTATAAATATGCAGATATGTTTGAAGTAGAGCTGAGTACTAAATTGATGTTATACTCATATTCAGACAGTCAACTAGATAAATTTTACCAAATTAACATATGCTGATATTCATATATTTGTATATTACATTGTATGTATGATGACATTTCAGCGGCATTGAAAATATGATTTGGTTATTAAAGAATGTGATTAAGTTTCACATGGCTTTTATGACATACCTCATTTTTTGGGGGGGACAATGCATAACCTCATAAATTAAATTGTGCCCAAATTTTCTTACTTTTAGACTCCTCAACTTGCGTTTGATTTTGTCAGTATCACTCAGCCCTACTTGGAAACTACAACACCGTAACATACACACAATTGTGACCACATACAAGCACAAATTAATGAAGTAACTATTCTTGTTGTTACTCATGTGACACTGAATCATTTTCATAGTTACTATTTTTATTTCTTGGAGAAAGAAGCTTTGTAAAATACTGAATCAAACCATGCACTACTACCAGCTACTGCAATGGGACCACAGCGTCACTGGAAAACTAAACCGTGTTTCCATGAGGCAGCATGTGTTGTCATCTGCCAGAGCAGGGTGTAAAAGTCACCCAGCACAGGGCCACTGACACACTGACAGACCCATAAATAACACTAAGGAGCTTGTCTGGCTGGAGGCAGATCTGAGGATTAACTTCAGGAAAGCTGCCCACTGACTCTTTGCAGGTCCCGGCTCTGTAGTCAGGTGTGGAAGGAGGTTTAGTTTTCTGGGTGTTAGATGAAAGCTCAGCTGTGGGAGGCAGGCCGGAGTTGACGAGATGCTCAGAGTCAAGTGGTGGAAAGTGGTAAATTTAGTACATGTACTGCTGATTTTCACTGCATTCATTTCTTTTAAATTCTTGAAAAGCATAAGAAAACAAAATGTCGGGATTACAGACCCCTATGTTTTATATTTTCTTTTGCCCATCTACCCTCCCACCCCGCCCAGCAACAACCACAAAAGACACACATTGGAGGAAAAAATATTATAATAAAACTTTACTTTATACAACGTTAAGTTTGATGCATTAGTCGACATAAACATAATCCCACTAAAGAAATTATGCCTGTGCAAAGACAATTGCAATCCACGCGTGGATTTCACAAACAGTGAAACCAACATAGTGTTATCACACCACACAGGAAGACAAAAGGCAAAGCAATTAAAAGCTTAAGTTTCTCTTTTCAGCAGGGAGCAATGGAGTTTGTGGAAAAAAATTTGATGACATTTTGAGAAGCATAACAATATCACTGTTGTCCAGTAGCAGTAGTAATAATTATTTAGATTATGGTTTAACTCATTTACATTCATCATAGAAAAGATTTGTACACTGTCAACTTATTACTGATTTTCACTTACATTTTTTATGAACGGCATAATGTTGTTTCAGGTTGTTCCGTGATTGGTTTGTCACATTGTTCCAACACAACACAGTAAAAAAATAGAGAGGACTTTCTTGTAAAATATGTATTTATGGAAACCTGTTTGATAAACTGAGGCACGGCGGGCGAGGCTGGGAGTTGTGAGTTGATCACTATCACTCGTTGTTTCTTGGAAACCATGCCTCAAAGCTGACTGATGTGTGCTCACCTGTGAGCCTGTCGGGACCTGTTTAATTTGCCATTGTGTCGGACAGACAGCTATTGTTTCATTTGAGGAGAAGCAGAAAGATGAGTTTGCTTCGTGTTGCTCTATCCTAAAGAGAAGAGACATTTAGAAGCAATCGCATTTTTTTCTTTGAGGATAGATTAGATCAACTGATAATAAATAATAAATGCATACATGGGCTGTTTGCGCTCGTTGACTGCTGTGTTTAGGACACCTCCTGTTGGCTTACATTAGTTAATGTCTTGGCTTGGGTTTCACTGCGGCTTTAACACTATGTGGCGTTGAGTTCACAACCTGCTGTAGTTCACAGACCAGCGAGCACCAACTGCTTTTGTTAAGCAAAACAGTGCTGCTTAACCTTCACTGCAGCAAACACACACACACTCACACACACTCACATACACTGCTCTTTCCTTCTTCTGTTAATGCTGCTCATCTGCCCCCTCTGTCTACCTCCATGACCACGTCAACCTGAGCCACGTCTCTCCCCAGAGACGGTGGCGCTGAACTGAGCCACAGTCCTGTTCCTCTCCCCCCTCGGCCCACTTAACAGAGGCCCCATTGACTGTGGCAAACTACAGCCCTCTTCTCTCATTTCCCATCTCTTTCAGCGTGTCCATCCCCACCTGTGGTTAGTCTGTCTCCAGATAATGATACACAAGGGCTGGTTAAATACTTATTAGATGCAATTTTTGTGTTGTTATGTGCTTGTTCTCGCATTTTGCTGATAATTGAAATGGATTGTGCACAAGTTCGAATGATTATCTTAAGTTTTATGTGACTTAAAGTGATGAATGCAGATGGTTTTCTAATATACGGCTTCCTCTCTCACACATAATTATATTTTGATCATGCACATTTGTATTTCTCGCATGCCAATTACCAACAATTGCAAACAAATGCAGAGTCAGATGCGAACACGCAGAGAAAAACATAGTTTAAAATTACACCCATTTATCCAAATGTGTTATCTGTTTCCCAAAACATCCAAGAAGAAGTCAGGGGATTTAACCACAGTTGGAGGAGCTGGAGGCTTATTTTCAACTGAATTGTATTTTAACCCCTCACTGCTTTGTTGGAGATGAGTTTAAATGAAGCCACTAATTTCAAAATAAAGCTAAAACCAGTGGACTTTTGGGTGTTATTCATTCAGGTGGCGCATTCAGAAGCGAGCATAGGAGATTCTAAAATGATTCACAAGAAGTCATATTTTTATTGAAACCTAGAACATAAGAAAGGACAAATGTCAAAACGGTGGCTTATATTGGTGACTGGCAAGTGGCAGAATGATCGTGTGAGAGGTTAAAGGTCAGAGAGGCAGTAGGTAGAAATACTTGACTTGCATCTAAGTGTGTGTTATAAGATATCTCCTGCATCCACCAGAGACCCAGACAGAGCTGTAGTTCCTGTCCATCCCTCACCCTTGTTTCCTCATGAGAAAGCAGAGAAACAGGAGAAGGATAGAGGAGTGTCGAGGAATGTCCTTCAGCCTTCTTAAGTACAGCTCTCCCTTCTTCTCGTTCTTTTCTCTCTCCTTTTCATTGTGGGCTTCTCACGCTCTCACTTCCCCTTTCGGTTGGTGTTGTTTCACAGAAGCTCGCTCTCTCTGTGAGGCATTTGTTGATTTGTATGGCAAGGATTTAGAATAGCAACAGCGTGCCTGGTTTAGAAAACTGAGACACATTCCCTCATGGGAAAAAAGACTTCTGAATCCTGAAATCTTCTTATTAAAGTTTTGCATTTTGTTTTCAGTCAACTTTTATTAATATAAAACAGTGTGGTAATTATTTCTTAACCCCCCCCCTCTCTCTCTCTCTCTCTTTCTCTCTTTCTACCTCTGCAGGTTATGAGTAATGGAAGCAGGATCGGTGGTGCGTGCTGTGTTCGAGTTCCTCCCCAGCGTCTCTGAGGAGCTTCCTCTCTTCACCGGTGATGTCATCGAGGTGCTCAGTGTGCTGGATGAGTTCTGGTTGCTTGGTAACAAAGATGGCGTCACAGGTAAGGTGTCAGGTGTTTACAACAAAGAACTTCGGTCTAATTGAAAAACTACAAGGAGGAGCTTCCTGCAGCTTATTGATTATAAAAATAAGCCACGTGAGAAACATTTGGGAGACGTATTGCTCTTAAATTCCAGCAATGCTTTCTAATAATTGTTGACATGCCTTGGTTCACTTCCTCTCTGAGTTTTGTAATACGTTACACCACACATCCAGGACAGGCCACTTGTACTTTCACACTGCATAAAAACCCCACTAACACCCACTAACATCTGGCTTATGTCTTCAGTGGGAAAGGGTATAACCGGCATTCATTCCCGGGTCAAATGACTCTGCAGTGGTCACGGGTATTTATTAGCTCCAGCTCCGATTAGCAGTGATGCAAGTGACACCCAGGTAGACACAATACTCTGACGCGTGTTTAACATTATTTTTTTGTTTTTTGTCTGGTGCAATTTGCCACTGGTAGACCGTCGGCATGGTTTCCTCCAGACACGCCCGCTACTCCTGACGTGATCCCAGTCTGGCAACATCGTGCCGTCGTTCAGTTGGTATAGAGTTTTGAAAGACAGACTGAAGTAAGAGGTGTAAAAAAAGTAAACCTCAAATTGTCACTGGCCTACGTGTTGCTTTCTACTGGTCCCTGTTTTCTGGTGCAATCTTGATGTTGAAGAAACCAGAAAGAAAGGAAAACTTGTCTTCTGACAATGGAAAAGGAGTCAATCACCTATTTTAGGCTGGTTTACCTGCGTTTAAAAAAAATGGCATAATCGTGCTAATTTCAGTGTAAAAATGCTATTGTAGAGTAAGGGAGCAGAGTTTGATGGACGCAGGGATTTAAAAGGAAGCATTCTTCACCACGTCTGAAAATTGAGAATAAAGTTCTCTGAAAAGCAAGATCTTACTTTCATAAATAAGCTCGTACACATTATACAGTGTTTGCTTCTCATATCACTTGTTCAATTGTACATTTTTGCAGAGGAAACACTGAAAGATCACAATGCATTCTGGGCAAGATGTGCCCCTGAAGTGTGCGTCATTGTTCCCCTGCTTTCTCTGCCCTTGAAGGGTCAAACCACCAGAAATCCACTTAAGTTTTCCAAGAGTCGAGCGTCACTTAAGATGAGCAGGGGGGATTCCCTCAGAGGAGAAGTGCAGACGGGAAGTCAGTGTGGACTAAAACACTCCTGGAAAACATAGATGGTATCAGTACATGTATGGAATAACTTCCCTGGAAAGATTAAAACTGCCTTTGTGACAGGGTGAAAGGTTGACATACTGTACTAATGCTAAAGTGAAGTTCACAGTAATGAGAATATTGTTTACAGTAAGAGCTCTCTGACCAATCTGCTCTATTCAAACAACATTTTCTTTTCCTCTTCCTACACTGATATCACCTGCAAAATATGAAATTAGGATGAAGAAGATAATGATGCAAATGCAAATGTACATGTCTTTGCGTAACAATCATTCTTGTCATTTTCTTCATATTCCTCTGTCTGCTGTCTTCAGGTCAGTTTCCCAGCACCTTTGTGGAAGAGGTTACCATTCCCAGCACCAAGCCTGGAGACCGCCTGTATGTGTGCATCAATGATTTCAACTCAGCAGAGCCGGGCAACCTGTCCCTGAAGAGAGGTACAGACATACTACACACACATTTTAAGTAACGACTGAAGTCTGAATAGCTCCTAGTCTTTACGACTCCTGGTCATAAAACATGAAGACTTTTATCAGAGCACACGTGAACTTTGTTATCTATTATTTGGAAGGAGATGTTTTGCACAGGATCCTGGGTGTAACTGGGTGTAACACAAGCCAAACACGGTTTTTTGATTGTATGACTGTTAACTCTAATGGATCGTGTTTTCTCACTTAGCCTAACGCTACTTGTTGATGTCGCTGTGCTCAGGTAAACTGTGTGTTTCGTGTTGTCGTGTTGTCGTGTTGGACATTGTGGCCTGACAATCAGATCTGACTGATGCCTTGTCTCCATTACCATAAACTGGGACCCACAAACTCTGGAACTGAATGTTCCCAGAAATGAAACTCAGACAATGGTTTTGTGCCCCACTTGATTTTAGTAGGACTTTCTGCAAATCATGCTGTAATAAAGCAGTTGATCATAGTGCATGGAGACAAATGCATTGTTTTTTCTTCTTCCTCTTTGAAAGGGAATCTCAGTTTAAGAAAATGTGTATGTAATTACATGGCCAAAGATTGTCTAGTCATCATCATCATCATCATCATCATCAACAAGAACATACACAGGTCGAACCCAGAGCTAGAAACACATTAGCCAAAGGTAGAAATTAACTTGTGCACCCAATTGGAAAAGTCTCTTTCTCAAACCCTCCACTAGATGTCCCCAGAGTCAAACTGAATCCTCTATAGAGTCTTCATCTGACTTTTTTGTTTTCCTATTACATTCCTGACTTGTTTCACATGATTACATTAGTTGTTGTGCTGTGTTTTTGTTTCTTCTGATTTGTCATTCACGATACTCTCAGGCATACAACACTGATGTTTGCAGAGATCCATTACATCGGTAAAACTTTTTGTTGTTGTCTGTTAATGTCATTAGAGGTAGTAGTTGTAATCATAGTAGTTGTGGAAGTTATCAGAATTGAATTGTGTATTGAAATTTGGTTTTGACTGAATAAACTTTTTAAATTAGTCTACCTGGACAATTCTAATTGTGTTAAAACATGTTTAGTATACGATGAGAACTTTGCTCTTCAATAGCCCCAACTATGTTAAAGAATTAATCAACAATTCGTTCAGTGTCCTTTTATCATAGACACATATTTTACTTTAATTTAACTCAGACTAAATTCAATCAACAACAATAGTCCAGCATGTTTTTGCATTGTCAGAGATAAATAACACTTCCCGGATCATAGGAAATGTAATAAACAGTCTTTACTGGCCATGTGAGAATTGAAATGTTCATTTCCAGTATGAATTTCCATGGTCCATATTGGCTGTGTGCCAGCTTTGGTCCCAGACACAATGGGAGGTGGAGCTGCGGGTCTTTGGTATGTGACCCCCATGACTTCTGGCTGACCAATCAACATTCCTATAATCCCTGACTCTCCAGATACATGAGCAGCAGCGACCCCAGTACAGTTATTACAAATGCAATAACAAAGGAAATCTGAAATGACTTCATGCTCAGATGTAATGAGGCCAGCGCTATGTGAACGTAGACACAACTTTGGATAAAAATGTCTGAAATATCCAGTGCTTCATCGCAAATCTTCTAAATTTAGTTCAGTTCAGTTCAGTCTAATTCCATATTAAAATGAAACAGTAATGCAAATTTTGCGGAAAAAAGAAAACAAATCATCAACCACAAGCTGCAACTATAGGCTTGTTCTTTGTATAGTTGATTAGCTAATTCCTTGAATTAGAGAATCAGAAGAATATAAACAATATACATTGATTAATTTCAGCAACCAGCCTGTGTCTGCTGTCATTACCTTTATATTCTGAAGCTTTCCCACTTTGTCTCTGTGCTTCTGTCTGAACTTTTTTAGCACTTGATTATGACTAATTTCCTTTAATATGGTTCATGTCATTAATGTGAATATTAAATGCGATCCTGGTTATTCTGTGTCTTTCTAGGTGATGTCGTAGTTGGAGAAACGGGAGGGTCCATGGACCTTGGAGAAACCTGGCAGCGTGGTTGTAATGCCTGGGGAATCCGTGGTCTCTTCCCCACGTCATGTGTGAAGGAGCTCAACCTTTCATGCCGCTCCAGGCAGCTGTCTGAACGCTCAGCTCAGGCCCAGGCTTCAGAGCTCCCACCATACGCCCTGGGCCAGGCCCGGGCCCTTATGAGCCTGCATGCTCAGCTCAATGAGGAGCTGGACTTTCGCGAGGGGGACTTGATCATCATCACTGGGCTGCCTGAGCCGGGCTGGTTCCAGGGGGAGCTGGAGGGCCGCAGGGGCATGTTTCCAGAGGGGTTTGTGGAGCTCCTGGGTCCCCTCCGATCTCCTCAGGAGCCCATGGACTGCCAGTATTTGAACAATGATGCTGAACAATTTAGCTACGAGGACCCTTACGATGCAGGAGAGGGGACTGAGGAGGAAGGTGTAGAAGAAGGAGAGATTTTTCTGAGAGAGGAAGAGGAGCAGAAGGAGGCTGTAGAAGAAGAAGAGGAGGAGGGCGGTGTCTATGTAGTGGCATTGTATGAGTTTCGGGCCATGGAGCCAGGCGAGTTGGACTTTGATATGGGAGATCGCATACGTCTTATAAGCACTTTAGAAGATGGTTGGCTGGAGGGGGAGCTGCGAGGGCGCCGTGGTATTTTTCCTCATCGTTTCGTCAAGATAGAGGATGACGGGCAGAAACCTGCAGAGGAAACAAGTGTTGAACCTGAAGAAGACAAGGAGAACAGCTGTACTTCTGAATACAGCTCAGGCCATGTATGTCCCAATGGGTCAGAGAATGATCCTGAATGGAGGACATATGAGGATCATACAGTGTGGGACTTGGACTACTTTGAGAGGACTGAGGAGCAAAGGTGGCAAAGTGAAAATAAAAGCACTGTAGCTCAAACTAACAACAGAGGACAAAGAGATGGGGGTGGCAGGCCTGACTCTCAGCCACGTAGACCTGTCGCCCCAGCTCAGAGAAGGCCTGAGAGACCCAAATCCACTCCTCCAGCAAGGCCCAGACTCCCGTCTCGGCCTAGCCTGCCTGCACGTAGTCACAGGCACCATGGCCCATCGTCTGGCACAAATCGGTCTAAGTATACAAATGGTAACTCTCGATCCTTACAGTCCAAACTAACCCATAGCCTAACCCTCCCTAGCACTCAGTCTGGTTGGTCTAAAGACAGTGGATACTACCAGGGTCCACCAACAGATGGTGCCACCACCAATAACAGAAGTGCCACTCTTGGCCAGGCATTATTTAGCCTTGCTCAGGCCCATAAGCAGAAGAAGCTAACTCGCCACGCTAGTGCGAGTGATGCCGATATGATGATGGGCAATGCTGAGACACGGCGTTCCCAGCAGACGATGCATGGCTCCAATGGGTTAATGCCAACATCCATCACCTTAGATTCCCTGACAACCTCAGCCAGTAACCTGGAGGCCAAGTTGTCCCAGCAGCTTTTCGAATTTGAGAAAAGCTTGACTACTTCATATAGTGACACTAACATGAGTTCCAGTGCTCCCAGGGACTCCTCATCTGCAGGTGACCTGAGCCAGCAATCCCATATCTCGCGGCACTTCTCCATTCTGGACTACAGCGATGAAAGCGATATCATCCGAGGCTCCTTGCATACACCAGCATCCCACCTCATGCAGTCAAAGTCTGCCTCTTCCTCACTAGAAAGGCGCAGGACCCTTCGCCCTCCTCCTCCTCGTCCAAGAGCCATTCGTCCCCCAGCCCCAGCTGCGTACAAACCAGCCCGGCCTGCTCCACGTCCTCCTCCTCGTTGCCCGAGACAAACTACTGCTCCTCCAACCAGCAACTCTCTCAACAACAGCCCCATCTTCTACAGCCCCGACGAACCACCTGTGAACGTCCTCGACCATATAACAAAAGATTCTGAGTTTGGGGACCTTGCAGCTGCTCAGGAACACGAAATCCAGTGCCAGCTGGAAGCCGAGAAAGAGCTGGAGAGAGAGATGGAGTTGGAGAGTCAGAGACAGAGGGAAGAGGAGGAAAGGTACCAGCTTATGCTACGGCTACAAGAGGTGGAGCACGACATGGAGGCTTATGCGCACACGGCCGAGGAACTCCGGACCATGTTGGAGGAGGAGGAGGATGAGACAGCCCGCATGCAGGCCATGGAGAATCTGGAGTTCTGCAACTACACGCTGGAGACACTGGCCCTGGAGCAGCAGCAGCTACAAGGTAAGATTGATTCATTTGGAGTGTTTTTGGACATTTTATGCTTTTATTAGATAGATGCAACAAAGGTCCCAGTCCAGCATGCAATTGGTGAAGTTGTGACTTCTTAAACCTTAACCTTAAACCCCTAGACCACCAGGCCGCTCTGGGATTGGTTTTATCTTCGGTCAGACCCTGAATTGGATGTTCTAAAGGAAACAATCACATCATAGAACTAATGGGAATCAGCACTGAACCCTGGTCGTTTCTTTCTCTTTGTAAGTGCCTGATTTTACGCTTACAAATACCTCAAGAATTTTACGAACATAAAGAGATATGAGCAGACTGGAGCTGCAACAGTTGGTCAATTAATCTATTAGTCAATCAACATAATATTAATCTGTAAATGCCATACATTCAGTAGTTGCAGCTTCTGCAATGAAGATTTGTTGTTTTTCACTGTTTTTATTGTAAATTGAATACCTTTTGGTTTTGAACTGTTGGACTAAATGACTTCAGTTAATATCGATATAGAGTAATGATTAGAATTATCAATATAGAAAATAATTATTATATGCAGCAGCTCTAGAGCAAGTTGGAGTTAAGCCAGTTAGCCACTGTAGCAGAAGGGTTTAGATGGAAACTATGAAGAAGTGATGACAAATAAAGTAGAAGTTGTTTTACTTGATGCCATAGTTCACTTCTGAGGCCGTGTTGCCTGCAGGTTAGTTCGAAATGTAATACCAATTCACTGAAGACAAAATGTAATATAGCAGGAATCTGAAAATGAGCCATCAGTGCTTACCAGATTTCCTCTTTGACTTGGTATCCAGATCCTGACACACACACACATGCACAAACACTAGTTATTTAAATTACACTGTAAACTATGCAAGCAGACATCCCTATTTACTGTCTACAATGATCAGCGGAAGGAGGATTGTGTATTTAAATTAAGGGTTATCATAACACTGTGTGTGTGTGTGTATGTGTGTATGTGTGTGTGCGTAAGTGCAGACTGAGGAATTTGCTTTGTCTCACCACAATGGTAATTTAGACAGCAAATGTCGCTGCAGATTTTAGGTTCACTTAGGGGAAATGAATTTGTGAATTTGAGCAAAGTTTTGTCAGGTATTGTTTCATTTTAATCAAGTTTAAGTATTTAGAGTTTCGCATCTCATTTAGCTTTACTGGTTTATCCTTTTCAACAATACAAAAAACAATAGTTAAGTAGTAGGTTTGTGTCTGCCACCTCACACTGTCTGGGTGCACAGTGCTGTCTTTGGCAGTCCAACACTTTTTCACATAGGTACGAGGTGCATTCCTGCACATAGTGAGCGGCTAAGCAATCCACATGGGCCTCTGTCTCTTTTTCCACCCTCTCTCTTCCTTTTAGTCCCCTCGCTCTCTCTCTATCCAGATGTCCTACCACTTTCACCTTCCTCACACTTTCCTCACTGTGCACCTTTCATCCTCCATCATCTTCAAAGGGAGTGAAGACAGGGGAGACACTGGATGTGGTTTTGTGGATTTTTTTTTTTTTTCAGTAGTGGAGACAGCATGTCCCCCTCTAGACCCAAAGTGTGGTTGTGGCGAGCCGTGACATGGCCCGTGGCACACCTCTACACACTGTTTGGACTCGCTCGGCGGGCCAGGTCCAACAGAGTGGCAGGTAGGCTTGAACTAAAGATGGAGTTTAGCAGGTTAGTTGTCAGACAGCAGCAGTTCTCCACTCACTGGTCATTGAGTTAGCACGGCAGTTTGAGGTTTTAGTTTCTTACTCAAGGGAAATGACAGTAGTTGTTGAAAAAGTTTCCTAATGTCTTGATTGATTCAACCTCTCATGCCAGACACACGGTGGAAATATGAATTGTTGTTGATTGATTGTTGTTATTAAAAGCTTGGGAATAAAAAAGGAAAAATTCCCAGAACTCGTCATTCTTGGCCAATGTGACAGTATAGGATGATAGATGTGTTAACCATAAGTAATTTTGCCATATTTAATACGACCCTCAGTCATGCAGAACACAAACACCTGAGTGAGCAGGACTTCTTTCAGGCAACATTGGATTCTAGATTTTTGTAATGAATTAACTAAATTTTAAGGCCTGTTTTCATGTGCATGAACAGTTTCGCAATTATTTTTCTATCTCTATTTTTATTTCCTTGTGTGTCAACTTTCTGACAGCAGATCTCACTGTTTCATTCCTCTCTGTTACACACCCACACATACAGATGTCCTCATTCATTCAGAAGTTTTCAGTTTAATCACTGCCAACAACCAGGTTTCTTTGTAATGTAAATGTATCTCATTTTAAACCACAGTCCAGTTTCAGTTCTGTTTCCTTCTTATCGATTTGCCAAGTTTCTCAATGATTGGCAATCAGAGTTAGTCAGACTTTGAAAACAGCCACAGTTGAATCTATTGTTCACCTAATCTAAGATCATCTAAAGTAATCTGATTACTACTGCATGATTCCAGCATATTCTACTTACTCTAGTACTTTTCCTTTAATCTTGTTTGTCGTCATACCAGTAACCTACTAATCAGCAAATGCCATTTTTATTTTGTTGCATTCAATGATTCATATCCTGCTAGATTTTACGCATCACTCTTCAGTGCTTCAGTGGGTGAATCCCTGATCTTTATTCCAATAAAAGGAATCCTGAGGGGCAGGGACACATTCCACTGGCTACAGGTGCCTCTAAGGGTCATGCAGCCACATAGTTTCCATTGACTTGCCACATTTCAGGAGCTCTCACACCCTCCTTTCACAGTAATAAAATCTAATATTCAATCTTTGTTTTTCCTTTGATATGTGCCTCACTGTTAGATGTGATAATGTGTTTGTAAGAGTTGAGATCCGGCATCTGGAAGGGAAAAACAGCCAAGCACACTCCCACTTCACAATGTTTGATATGGTAATTAATAACACATTAGTCAGACACAAAAGCTGTTAGTAGGATTTATTAACAGGATATTATGTTTCTCTTTGTCTTCCCTTTTAATTCTTATCTCACAGAAAGGTGTGCACACATCAAGAATAGTCTCAGGATCTCTGTTGCACAAAACGTGTTTGTCGTCCTTTGCTATGTGTCCACACACACACACACACACACTCACCCAGGAGTGAGTGTTTTCCGTGCTTTTGCAGGGTGTGTTCCTGAGCGTGACGCCTCGAAAGACAATGGCAGCTTATTGTTGCAAGGCAGGGAGTCATTTCTACTTCACTGTGCAGAGGCCAGTTCAAAGTCCTCAAAACAGAGAGTCATGCTCACAGACTGCGAGTGATATCGCTGGACACCTTTTCATTTTAGTGTTGAGTTCAAGTCGTTTTCTGTGCATATTGTGCGAGAGTGAACATTAAAGTGACAGTTTTCTATCTGAATGTGAGCTGAGTTGTACTGTTCCTCATTACATCTGACCAAACTTTAAACAAGTTTGCAATAAAACTTCATGAACTTATTTTGTTTTTCATATATATGTATCACGATTGTACAGAGTCATTAGTCCTTATTTTGAAAGGTGATAACATGATCATCATTTAATCACAATAAAATTCCACTGTAAGTAGATAAACCATAATATTGACTTATTGTCCCGCCCTACATGGTTAGAGTGTGTGTGTGTGTGGTGATGTCTTGGGACAAAAATTAGAGTCTCAGTCTAGAAAGTGACAGAAAGTTGGGTTAGGGTTAGGGTTATTATACTGTATTACATTACATTAGTTAGTCAGTGTGTGTGCAAGTGTATCATATTGTGACTGATATTAAGAGGGTTATATAATATGATGAAGCCTGTAAATCGATTCACGATGTGCTTGGTGCTAGTCGCAGGTTTTTCTGTCTCTGCCATCTCTCTGTGTTTCCTCTTTTCTTGTTTAAGCTCTTTGACCTTCAGCCTCCTTTAATTCTTTAAACCCACTATTAAAACGCCCCCATCAGCTTCCATGACACCACGGCCTGATCAGTTTAACACTGTTTTGAGGATCTCTTTCAGCTTCAGGTTTCCTTCAGTCGGCCTCACACACTGGGAGACTTCTGGACAGTTTGATGTATGACCTTATTCCTGGCCATTGCCACCAGTTTTTCTAGATGTGCTGAATGTTGATCATGTCCTTGACAGCTTCATCTACATAAACTAACACAGCGACAGAGAGGAATGCTGTATTTAACATTCCTAGAGTTCACATACGACACAAACACACAGTTTCGGTCGTGTTCTGATACTGAAAGCTGAGATGTTGAACACTGATAATTAAACAGCCTTATGTAAGAAAGGAACAAGGTCTGAGTAAGATTTCAGTGCTCGGCTATGTGCACTATGGGTTTTGGCCTTTGCATTGCAAAAGTGCAAGTACAAAAATTTCATTCCTTTTTCTGTACAAAACAGCAAGAAAATCCTGTCAAATCCTTGAAATAATTTATTGTTATGAAGCAATTGTGCTATTTTAAAATGTTTTGTGGTAAATTTCACTGGATTTAAAGAAGGTTTCTTTCAGGTTTTTCACTTGTTTAGTAGTAAACAAGATACAAACTGGTGCAAGATAAAACCATTGAGTGATGTATTTTGTAGTGTACACACAGAATCTAAAGACTTTGTTTACATGTGTCTCTGCTTTGTCAAATTTGAAGGAACTGGATTTTACTCAAAATAGACTGTATTTCATGAAAAAAAACTTCCAAGTTCCAGCTTCTAATTTGATTTTTGACTGTTTGAATTGATGGTAAAGTGAAACTGTGTCACATGTGTTTGCCTGTGTTTTCATGTGCACTTGAGTGTATGCGAATCCTTTAAACCTGTCCTTTTAGTGCCTGTCTCTTTCATGGAGAGTTAAAGGGGGGGAGGGATATATTATACTCCAGCTTTATGAATAGGCCTGAGTTTTTTCTCACACTGAAAGATCGTGTCTCTTCTGCGAGTGGGGACAGTCTTCAACAATAGCTCATTGTACACACCAGCAGCTACTTTTTCAGGAGCTGCTCAGGCCTAATCGGGCTGTGTACTCTCAAAAATCTAGCTTAGATCCTTCCCTTTCACTTGTTTTCTACTCACGCTCCTATTACTCCAGAAGAAAACTTTTTAAGTTAAATCACGTGGCCGTCTTCATGTGTAAATGATTGCTCCTCCCTGAAGTAGGGCAAAGTCAAACTGACAGACTGAGGTCAGTTTCTTGCTCAGTTTCAGTTTCCCCACAAATATCATGGCCTTTCGACTAGTGTTCAAAGAAAAAATGAAAGTTAAACATAGTTATATATGCAGACAGGAATTAGTGCATTATTGTCACAGGCTGCATTAATGACGTGGTGAACAATGAAACCCTCAGGAAATAGCATCAACAAAGAAAACAGGATACAAGGAAGGATGGAGGATTGTTCATGGCAGTGAAAAACAAAACATTTGGTGCCAAAGTCTAAAGCCCCTCAAAGCCAGATTGTGAAGTTAGTCTGCATCTTCCATCAAAGAAAATCTCCAGGCAGACTGTTTTCCTGCAGAGGTAGGAGCCAATTGAAACAATGGGAGGGGCTGTTGGACTAATCCTCCACTCATGTGACTCCACTGAATCATTAACCCAAGGAGGCCCCTCCTTCAATAACCCTGCTCTCCCCCCTCCTTCCAGGATTCGCTGAGATAGCTGCGGGGAGGGTACGATTCGGTTACACTGAGGGCTGGGAGGTGCTTGGGCCGGGCAGTCCTGCTGAGGCAGTGGAGAGAAGACAGAGAAAACAAGTGGGAGAGTTAGAGTCAGTATGCCTGACAGGTGGAGTCTCCCACAGCGCTTTGTTATGGAATGCAGGACTTTCGAAAGAGGGAATAAGCCACGTTGAACAAGAAACTGTATCAGCACTGGGTAGGCTGATATAAAGAGCCATGAAGAGCCCAGTGGCTTATGGCAACCCAGTCATGTTTAGCCCAGTGGATTGGAACCATGCAGCTGGTGCTCCGATTAGGAGAGGGAAGAGTGTGGAGGAGCTGGGGGATGCCGGCTGGGCAAAAGAGAGGGAGAGGATGGCCCATCTGCAACACCTACAACAACTACACCAACTGCAGCTTCAGCAGCAACAGGTTGGATATCCTGGGTATGTAGTTGTTCCTCCTGGACAGCCACAGGGACCAGTCATGGTACCAAGCCCTGGTGACCCACTTCCACCTCCAGGATGCCCTATGCCAGTACATGGAGGAATGATGATGCCTGTGGGTGGGCCGGTGCCACCTCCAGGGCATGTGCCAGCTCCATGGCCAGTACAATGGACGCCTCAAGCCCAAATTAGACCGGGCAATGTCTGCCCCCAACCCAATTGGGAGTATGATGACCGGCACAAGGCAGAAAGGAGGCCTCAAGGCCAGGACGTTTACTTCCACCCTGGTTCAGAGAACGGTCACCTCGATGTGAGGATATCTGAATGGAAAGGCAAACATTGTTTTTACCAGGGCCCTGAGGATTACAACCACCAGGACTACAACAGAGTGCCACAAGAAAAAGACAATAATGACTTCAGAACTCAAGAAAGGTATGCCAAATCAGAAGAGGACAGAAGAAGAAGGGACGATCAGGTTAGAAAAAATGACTATAACTCTGAACGTTATGACCACAGGAGTTACAGAGACTCGGAGGAGTACGATCATAAGGACAAATACAGGCACAGGGATCACTATGAGAGGAACTACAATGAGCGCTATGAGTGCAGAGAGGAGCAATATTACGACAGCAGGAAACACCGTAAACCTGATCCCAGACAACATGACAGGTACAACAGTGAGTATGAAGACTACCATGATCAGAAAGACGCTTATGCTCGCAGAGACAATTACAGGGACAGCGATCACTATTATGACAATGATAGGGATCATTATGACTCTAGAGAGAGTCATCGCAATAGAGAAAAGGAACACTACCAGCGTAGAGAGGAGGACCGCTACTATGATGAGCGAAAACATAAAGACCATTACTATGACCGGCATGCAGAGGACCGATATGACAGCAGAGGAAATGACTACAAAGACAGGGATGTTTATAATCGAAAGAGTGAAGAAACTTACACCAGCAAAGGTAGGGGCCAGTATGACTCTGATCTGGATGAGCACCATGTTTATAGGGAGAGGGACCACTATAACAGGTACAAGGACACAGGTGTTGACAGGAGAGAAGAGGACTATGACTACAGAAGGAGGGACCACTACAAAACAAGGGAGCACTATGAGCGGAGGCCTGTGGACCACTACGACCACGAGAATGAAGACTACCATGAACCCAGAGACGGGGAACGTTCCCCCTACAGGCCCAGAGACAGATATCGAGATCTACGCTCAATATCCGCAGATTCGCCTTATGCGGAAAACCCTAAAATAGATCGCAAGACACACTGTGAGGAATGGGTTGAGGAGCAGAACCAGAAGTTGGCACTCAGGGAGATGCACTCTTTTGAGGATCCCGTTATATATCGGCACAGTGACGACCAGGAAAAGGGATATGAGTCGAGTGCTGGGAGTGTTGGTTCGAAACGGGGTCGCAAGCCTGTTTATGTGGGCTCACTAGATCGTAACAGCTTCTACAGGAAGACAGCTCCAAGCTCCCTGCGAAAGTCCCAGTTTGCCACTACCAGGAAGCAAAACAAAGGTAAACACAAGGACATTGTCATGTGAGATATGGCGTTCAGGTATTTACTGTATTTGCACAGCAGGAGGTACTTACAGTACGTTTGTTTGATCATGTCTAAATCAGAATATTAGAGGGTTCAGAACAATTCATCTACAGCTCATCAAGAGTGAGATGAAAGGCTCAGGTGCATCTTCACTAATCAGGTCTTGATAAATAAAAGAGGACACATGGTATGCAAGTGTTCTTGTCATTCCCAACCCCTGCAGATAAAACAGGGTGGAGAGGTCGACTGTCTTTGGTGTCACACTTCTTATCATCTGTGACCTCCAGAGGTGATCTTCCAATCAATGCTGGGGGCTTCAAAGTGCTGACCAGCCAGACTCACCTCCTAAGATAGTGTGTGCTGGAACCTGTGTGTGTGTGTGTCTGTGTGTGTGCGTCAGTATCACCCATCTCACAGGAAAGTGAACTGTCAGGTATTTGTAGGTGTAAGAACCTGCAGAACCAGTTTTGTGGGCTCTTGATTCTTGTTGTCGCTGTCATTCTCCCTGTCTGCAGTTTTCTTCCATACTCTGCATCACTGGTGCTATTCGCACACATAACTAGTCTGTTCAGTTCTTGCATGACTGACCGTCACTCTTTCTTTGTCATGGTTGTTTTTTTCAGGACAAGATACACTTATAAACTCACTCTATAAAGCAGTACAATTCATGGTGGGGGAAGAGAGTATGTTTGGTGTACAAACCATATCTTTATTTACTATATACATTTCAGCCAGTTACTAAGCCCAAAAGTTACCAAGTTATGTGCACAGTCAGCTTAGCTTTATTATTTTAACCAAACTTTGGACTTTGGACTCGAAAGCCAAACTCTTACCAAACTGTAAAACCACAATTAGGTCAATATGATGCCTGGTTTTAGGTCTGGATAGCAAAACAATACATCAACATTTTGACACTTTTAGAGATAATTTAGGGGGCATTTACATGTTTTAACCCCCTTTTCAATATAAAAATCCAAAATTTTCAATGCATCGGTGTTAAATGAAGAACTGTGCCTAAATTAAATGTCATAAAGTCTAGAAAAAGTTAGAAAACTTTCATGATTTTGATGAGAAGATATCTATCAAAAGAATAAGTAATCAGACCATAGCCTTAGACATTTGCTACATTTCAGTGGGTCAGCATTTTATTGAGGTTGAATACCCAGCAAATTGAGGATGTTATCACCTGTTAACACTGGGAGTGCTTAAAAAGAATAATTGTGGTGATGTGTTGGGATAATTAGGGTTCGCAAGGGTTTACTGATAAAAAGTCGTAGTCTGTACAGATAAAAACCAACTAGTGCAACATCAGCAGCAGTAGGTGTGTGTGTGTGTGTGTGTGTGTGTGTGTGTGCGTGCGTGCGAGAGTGTGTTTCATGAGGAACTGAAGAAAGAGAGGCCACTCTCCTGACTCAATTCATTGTGTCTGAGAAGAAGCAGGTGGCGCCCCAACGACCCCTCCCCCAGTCACCTAGAAACACACACACACACAGGCACACGACCACACACACACACACACACACACACACACACACGTCGGCCCCCACCACACATCCATTACGGGAGTCCAAGTATTAATCCCTAGCGTCAGCATGGTGAGTGGATGGCGGGGGTCTGTCTGGTGCCAGGCGGTGGCCAGTACTGACCTGACTCCTTCGCTGCAAGACAGGACTGATATTCAGTGTGTGTGTGTGTGTGTGTGTGTGTGTGTGTGTGTGTGTGTGTAAGCTTGTTTGAGAGATGACGGCATTTTTCAAAACACACACCCACGTGCACACTTGCTTCTGCAGTGTCTTGTCATCCTTTAATCTTGTTAAACTGTTTCAGCTCTGTCAGGGGTTTGCCCCGACTAAAGCAGTTGACTGCATGGCTAAAAACATTAGGCCATATTGTTGCTGTGCTTATTGGGTTTACGCTGTGATTCAATGACATTGAGGTGATGACCGAGGCATTTGGAGATGGGCTTTAAGCATGTGTAAAGGCCTTTGTCCTTAGTAATCCAGTATTAGATATTAGACCTCTCCTCTTGGTCTGAAAAACCTTTAGAAGTCCAGTAAACAGTATGTTTTATCTGACATACATGTGTCTGCTGCAGTTTGAGGTCTAGTTATAATTTGTATTATGAACTTTACATGTGCGTCCGTGTGCATGTTCTACTACTAGCTATATCCAAAGATGACAAATGTGCGTTTTGCAGAAACACGTGGCTCAACAGTTCATGTTTAACCCATTTATTGTTTGTTGTAAATCAGTAGGGTTTAAGCCCTGGACTTCTGTTTTATTGTGAACTCATGAACTCAATATCTTCTGCTGTATGTGCACTGTTTGAGCGTCTGTGTGTGAGTAATGTGTCGTCATCCATCTATGATCTGGCAGCGTATGCCATGTTGTCTTCTCTAATCCTCGAGCAGTCGCTGCCATTGGTGGGCAGCGGGACGGAGGTGGGGTGGGGGAGTTAGGAGTTAAGACAGGAAATCTTTGGACAAGATCTCAAATGGTCTGACAACATCGCTTTAAAGACGTCTTATCTCACTGCTGGCGAGCAAAGAAGTCGGTGAAAAATGATTTGGCTCACCATTCAAAAAGTCTGTATGAGTCAGTGATGGTTACACCAATATGTTCATCCTCAGTTCTTCTTATAGTCTTTGTGTAGCTAAATTATCTCATCGAAGCCTCCAGATTTATTACTTGAAAATTGTTTAATTGTTCCCACTCCGGTGCAATTCATTTTCATAAACATTACTCTGAATCATCCTGAAGTCTTAGGTCCAAAGCAGAAAAGTTACTGGTACAGACACACATACACACTAACTACAGCAGATCAGTGTTCACATCACCGCATGCTTCAGTTCTGGGTTGGATAATGTTACTGATACCCGCACAGGGAAGAAGACTGATATTATCTGTACTTTTTAGACAGAAGTGTGGGAAAAGACAGCAGCCTGATCTTTGACCTCGTGGACTCTCCCTTTCCCATCAGGACTAATTTACTCATGATAAGACAGGGAATGGTCATGTAGCCAGTTTTATGGATGATATGTCAGAGCATAGTACAGTCACATTCAGATGTGTTGAAACTGAGTGTGTCGTCATTGACCTCTGTTTGCTCATAGAGACGTTGTCATTTCCCCAGGTTTTGTGCTCCAGATACTCCACTCTACACTAAGCACTTCTGTCAGTAAATACTGATCTGTGGCAAACGATCCATGTCGATTTATGTATTGCAATTTAATAGGCTTAAACAAATTAACTAGTTTGAATGTTAATTCGTGGTAAAGGCTTTTACAGTTGTTATATTTGATGTGTATGGGTAATGATCTTTGCCATTATGACATTAGCGTAGGTGACTAATTTGTTTATATGTTCATACATACGGTGATTATTTTACCGTCCTCTGTGGTAAAGCAATAAAGACCCACTCTTTTTAGAAACTAAGGACGTCAATCTCAACTGCTGACTGTATGAATAGAGCCACTTATATCAATGGCAATGCATTGTTTCTCCTAGTTGTTGCATTTCCAGCATTGGTTTATGGGTCTGTTTGGTTATACATTGCTAAATCTAGTTTCATATTAAGAGCAATAGCAAGCCTGATAATCAGGTGTGGTCTGTCTGGTTCAGTTTATTAAAGAGCAATAAAAAAGGGTAATAATCCAATGTGTGTTTATGGTCTTGTTCGTTTACATTCACAAGCTTACTTGTTGTTTATAGCAATAATATATTAAATGTGAGCTTGTATTTTCAGGGGTATAATATTTTGTCACTCAGCCCATTATTTGTAGAGTACAGTTCAAAGAACCGTTGAGCTCAATTACGTTATTTTGTTGTGGGAAAAACTCATAAAGCCCTCAGGCGGATCCTTGTCTTTACTTGTCCTGCAATCAGCAACAGGTATAATGCTCCAAGTTCATCCCTCTCAAGGCAGTTCTCCCACACAGGTTGTACTGACAGAACAAATACTTTCCCACACAGAAAGTAGCATTTGGATCCATGGCCATTTTGTAATATTTAAATTTTTTACTATGTTGCACCAGTGTGCATCGCAAAACCACCTGTTGGACCCAATACACCCATTGTCCTCTCCTTAACTCTTCATTAACTTGCAGATAGAGAAGCTTTCTTTGATGAATAGGTCCCTCACTTAATTGTTTTGGTTCCTCCCAAAGCTCCCTCTGCACATATGCAAAACCGATGGTCTCTTGAAGTAATTGGACATTGTTCGTCATAGAAATGTGACGAAATGAGAAATTCCAAGGAAGCCAGAGATCACAGCCTTGCTCCCATTGGCCCATGCAACTTATTTATTCATCTTGTTAATTAGACTGTAGCCATATCCACCTGGAAACAAGATGAATTGATTGCAGACATTAAAGACGGGATTAAGCCACATTCTGAATGCTACACGTATCAGTACATGTAGACTCGTGTGATTTGAATGGACGGCTGTAATTGCCAGGAATTCCCAACAATGGTCCATAAAGGTTGCCGTGAGATTCTGCCAAGAGCTGGAATGTGACCTTTTGACATTCGACCCTAAAAGAGATAAACAGGATGGTATGTCACTGAATAAACTCCCCTTTCTCCATGTGACCTTCTACCTGGTGCAACAGTTGGTGGTACACATGTGGACAAAAGGTTGGACATACAGCCAAATAAAAGCTCTTGTGTGCTCACTCAACGGGGTGAATCAAGCAGATGCTCAAGATCTAGAGAAGAATTGCATTTTGAGAAATTTATATTGGGTCTTCCTCTAAAACACAAAAGAAGTTTGAAGCCGTTTAGGAGTCTTGCTAATATTTACACTGCCTGTGCTCACATGGTTACCTTAAGACAGTTACCAGTGTCATGGATTTATTTTTTTAATACATCCAGTGTTAATTGCAAGTCACAGCTCGCAGGTTGTTAGATAAATACTGTTGCAAGTGTTGGCATTTAAAGGAATCTGGGAGCTTGTATGAACTTATTCTCAAGTGTGCTTCATGTTCCAACTGATCACACACACAGAGTTTCCCATGTGATCGTTCCTGCAAAGCCACTCCCTGCTCTCCAAAACTTGGCTTGATACGAGGAGGGCCCCCGCTATTCATGTTGCCCGGGTGAATGTGCAGTCCGCTGTGAACTTTGGAGCCGAACACACACAGCAGCAATTGTGTCTGACCTTCGAGCGCTCTGTGCAGGCCAAACTTTTGACTTTGCAGAGCTATTAGTGAAGCACGCTGACTAGTAAAGACCATGAATTCAGAGAAGTATTGCTTGAAAACTGGATTTGCTGCAGTTGTGGTGCAAAGAAACAACTCTTCAAAAGAGAGTGAATTTCTCAAGAGAAAAAATGTTTGAGGTTACTTAGGTGGATTTGTAGGTTGCGTAAAGGTGTTAAAAATATCTTGAGTGCAAGCTGACTGGGGAGGATTGAGGGGGAGATGAATCCAGGCATCATAATTTTGATAGACTTCAGCCTGTCAGAGGAGGAGCCTGGTCAGGAGTCAGCAGACTGTGAAGCATGACACAGACTCTTCATCTCAGAAGTGGACTGGGCTTCACTGGACCCACTCAGCAGAAATACTAATTTATGTTAATGTAGCCAAATGTGAGTTCATGTGGCTCAAAAAAGCAGCATTAAGAATGAAAAAAACAAGTTCATATGGGAAAATTAAAATCTCAATTAGAGCTGAATAAGTTTAATGAATGTCGTGTGACGCCTGACAAGACAGACATGTGAAACATGTAAAGGACAGAAATAAACATTCAGGAGATATGGAAAAGATTTTTATCATGACAGATCCAGCAATGCAACTTAGGCCAAGATATAGACCAGCACACAACAGCTCAGCAGGTAGATTGATTCCAATTCTGAACTACATAGATTCTCATTTTGCAGTATGCATGATAAATATTTTTGAGTGTGCTGCTTGATGCACACTATTCTCCCACAATGCAATGCACAAAATGAAACAGCTGGCAAAGAATTAAATACATTGTTTGTGAAGTTTGTTTGGGAAGTTAAATTGTAATTTTCCAAAGTTGCAGTTTGACTCCCGTTCGACACACATTTTGTTTGCATGCTGATATTTTTGTACGCTGACTGACACGGTTTACTATGACGATTAGCGTGTAGTAAAGATTTAGGACACAGCATGTTGAAGTAGGACACTTTTCATTCACACAGCTACAGTCCAGCTCCAGGTTTTGTTGCCTGCCAGAGTGGTCGTCCTCCCTGGTGTGTGTGTGTTTGTGTTTAATGATGGTGGGTTCCCATCCATTCTCATGGTAATTGGTCTGGAATGGAGTTTTTTTGGACGTGCAGTCCTCTACAAGGCTCAGGAGCTGGACTTCAGATTGACAATGGACTATCGTAGAATGGGTGGCGTTGTTTGAGGCACTGTGTGTGTGTGTGTGTGTGAGGGGGGGTGAGCTTGTTTTTGAAGTGGTTTGAAGAAAGTTGCAAGCAGCAGGTGGGTGAAGCCTCGTCATCTTCTCTTTTCTCCCTCTTGCTCTCTTTTCGTCTGTGGAAGACCAGGCAGTGAGAATATGGTGCCATGGAGAGAGTGCATCAGTGAATTATAGGAAATGCATTCCTTATAATGTTTTGTGTTTTTACAACTGAGATTTACGGAGGAAAAACAATAAGAAGGGACTGTAAAATTACGTCTGTGTTCATGAACATGCCATTCTTTGCCCTATTTTTTTTTATATCCAAATCTGAAACCAAGCCCAGGTGGATATTGTAGCATTAAATCTTTATTTTTGTGACACCAAATTAAACTTTGAATGAACATTATGAGCATCATTGCACGCATTTAAGTGGGCAAAGTCAGTCTTTGAGTCAGGTCAAACTTGCAAAATAAACGACCAAAAAAGCTGCAAAGCATTGGATTTCATATAAATGAGCATGTTAACCATGCATCCTCGTAGGAGTGTGTGATACACAGGAATTCACTCCGGTCACAGTCTCATGAATCTTTGGACAACTTTAAGCCGTTCTGACTGAGCTGTCTTTTGTTTGTTCCACCTGATATCCAGAACTTTTTTTTTGTTAAATCCTTGATGAGCTGTGCTAAAGTATAGGCTGTGACTGCGGCTGGAGTCATACCGAGTGCCTCAAGATAGAAAGAGAGATGTAGTCCAGCTTGTTTGTTGCCCCAGATATTCAGTCTGCTGTGTATTTTTAACTTCAAGTTTAGTGTTGAACATGATTCATAAGGCGTTGCAAAGAGAATCAAAAACTAGTTCCGACTTTACAAATACAAATCTGGAACATGGGCGGATGTAAAAAGAGGTTTTACTCTGCAAAGATCTCCGAATGACTCGGTGATCCTGCTTATTGGAAACAGGCTCAGCTCTGCTGTACACTATTGCTTCCACCTGTTGATGCCTGTGCATTACGAACAGCGATTTTAAAGCACACAATCTCTGAGTTTGTGTTCAAATAAGTCTTTAACAGTGGAATAAAAAAAAGATGTTCACTGTCTGAACAAAACATTCCACCAGTTTACTTCAACATTTGTCAGCAATGCATGCATTCAAGTAGAGGAATGCTATATTTTTAATGTGCATTTACTACATTCATGCAACTACATTTGTTCTCACAGGAGCCTCAATGCTTTTTTTTTTCCTGTGATAAGTGTTTTCTTTCTTTCCTTGCTTTCTTTCTAATAAGGCAGCTCAGTTTTTGCTCCATAAAGAGCAATAAAAACAAAATAATTCTACCGAACATATCATTTCTCCTTCAAATACTTTATCCGAAACAGAAGGCAATCAATAGTCAATTAATATAATCTTTTATCAGTTCTTGTCCATATTAGATAGGGAGACGTTTAGTGAAGGGAGGGAATCAAAGGTCTACAGTTTCTCTGCCTTCATTAGCCCATATAATAACCCTGGATACTTGGATAACCCTGGAGCAGCCTCTTTGTTTTATTTTCCAAACTCTCTAATATGTGGAACCAGGTCAGTGTTTGAATGCAACTCCTCTAACCCCCTGCTGGGTCATGATCCATGTTTTCCCATGTCTGGATGTTCGCTCCTCTTGAACCAGTTACGTCCACCTCACAGCAACTCTCCAGTATGTGTGTGTTGAAATATACTGTATACATCCAAGGCTTACATTTGTCCTTGTTTAAACATCTCATTTCCTAAACCTGTTTCTCCCTCTGAAAGTGCAACGCATAGTTTTGATTTCTTATAATCTGGGCTGCATTTTTGTATAATTACTCAGCAGCTGTCTGATCACGTGCAGCACGTCGTCTATTAGTTGCCATATTGTGGATATTGAGTGAAATAGACGGGTGTTTACAGTCAAACCACATCTATTCAGTGATGGAAGAAAATAGTTGATGACTTGAAAGAACTTGAGAGAATTGAAAAACAGTTGCTGACAATTTTTAGTATCTCTGCCATTATTTTCCGACTTTTCCTCATTGGAAAACTTTAACTAGTCGAATTCTCCGGCTCGATACCACAGCGAGGTTTTCAGCAGCAGGTTGAAGTCTTTACTGGCTGATTAGTCTCTCTGATTGTTGGCATCCAGTCACAGGTGTGTTATGCAGTAAGTGATTGTTGTATGGGTGTTTCCTGGAGCTGCTGACTGAACGACACAGGTGGATCTTGTTCCACATGCCGATATTCTCATGTTACACCTAACTTCACTGGCACCTGCGAGTTGGTGTTTGGCAAATCAGGTCATGTTTGTTTCAAATTCAATAGTCAGATATAGTATATTTTGTGTGTGTGTGTGTGTATGCAATTGTGCAAACAAGTGTACAATGCCTGCACTCTCTATAATACTTCACAGAACAAAGAAAAGTGAGATTCCATAGAAGTAGGTCAAACTCTGCTCATGCCGTTTCACAGGTTGCCTATGATGGAAATGGCTGCGTATTTGAGCACGTGAAGTGGAGCGTATGATGTAGCTGTGCGCGTAGAGGATCAAACGTGGGAATAAGCCGATTGATTCCAATTAAATTCACTCTTTTGTTTTCAGTCTCTCTTTTGCATTGTGTTTTGCATGACTTTTAAACCCCATTAGTGAACTACTTTCTCATCAGCGCTCCAGTGTTGGCAGTTGGCAGAGCAGCCGTGGCGGATGATGCGGGGGAGATGCGAGGCGCGAGCGATGAGAAAAGCTCCTTGAGTCGAGCTTTAGCCAAGTCACGTGAAGAGAGAGAGAGAGAGAGATGAGGTCAGGGTGGGAAGGAGACAAAAGGCAGGTGGCCCAGTGATCAGATAGTTCACAAATATAATATTTTTGAATTGTCTGCTGCCAAAATGTAAAAAGCTTGGAATTAAGTTTTCTCTAATACTCTCATAGAAGTTTTGTATTTTTCATTCTAAGCGCACACTTTGGGACAAAGTTTTCAAAAAGATTTAACCACTTTTAAGTGATTTAAACCAAACTGTGATGCTGTAGTAGTCTGGCAGTGTGTGTAGTGCCGAGTATTTGCAAGTGCACGAGGTTACATGAGGGTAAGCAGAGTTAACTTCATTAGTCTCTGACAGCATCTGTTCGAGGAGCGATGGTGACGTCACCCTGCAACATGCTGCATGGTCCCCTGCTGAGAAATAAAATATACACAACCTGCAACTACAGCAGTGTTTCATCAGCGCTACGTTGTATGTACAGGTGCGAGGCTGGAAATAATCTATGTTTTTGTTATTGCTCACAAATCTGTTAAGTGTGTTAGTTCATCTTATGATATAGCCTATTTGTTCCTACTGAAGTTGTAAATCTTAAAAAAAAACTGGTCACAAATATATAACCCTGATTTCAAAAAAAGTTAGGCCACTGTCTAAAAGGTCAATAAAAACCGAATGCAATCATTTTCAACTGAACTGTGTTTACTGACAACAGTTTTACGAAGTGTTCCTGAGCCCATGTATTAATATCCTTTATACAATCATGTGTTTGTAATAAGAAAGACACAATATCACCAGACACAAACAAACCCTACCACACTTTCATACTCAGCCCCACTCTGTGTGTTAGATGTAGTAAATTTTGTACATGTATCATCAGTCTCCGGTCCTGTTATCTCTCTTCCCTCAGTCCCCCTCTAACTGCCTCTTCTTTAATGTCCGCCCGGTCCCTGAGAGCCTGTATGTCTGTAGTTGCTGTCACAGGCCATTGTGCCACACACAAAGAGCCTGAGTCCACTCCAGTTTTGGCTCCATTCATAAAAAGCAGTGGTGCATGAACCAGGCTCTCCCTCCAGTCCCGGGCACCCCCAGAAACCATCCTTCTGGGAGTGATAGCAGAGACATTGATCAAAAGCTAGTCAGACAAGACGAAGAGCAGAGGGCGGACCGGGTGGGTGGGCGGGCAGGGGTATGTTTGGATACAGTGAATGGAGACGCGGGCTGGGAACGTTTTTCTCTTTGCTCTTTTTTTCTTTTTGAACTGTGTCATCTCTAGAATAAGCCCTTTGTGTCACGTTTTTTGCTACAACAAGCTTTGAGTTTGTGCCAATTTCATGGCAAATAATGAGCAGAACGTGATACATTTATGAGAAGAAACTGAAATTTAAATCCTGTTAAATCAAAAATATTGCAGCGAACAGTTCTTGATAAAATAAAAGTGGCTGTGTCAAACACTCATCAAAAGTTCATTTCAGTTTAGGTTGAGCTAAATCCATCTCCTCTTCTGTCTCTCTCCAGAGATGACGCTCCTGTCGTCCCAACCCAAACCCCTGGACTCCACCCCGACCTCGGACTCGTCCCCCGCCGCCGGCACGGGCACCGAGGATCCCGAGCTGAGGATGCTGGAGAAGAGGTCAAAGGTCATCGAGGAGCTGCTGCAGACGGAGAGAGACTACATCAAAGACCTGCAGATGTGTGTGGAGGAGATCATCGAGCCGCTGCAGAAGAAGCAGGTAAGGAGATGTGAACTCAATATCTCTACGGTACCTTCGCATCTAGTCTTCATTAATGGAAGATGAGAGCACTGTCAGACTTACACCAAACAAAACCAGGATACTCCAAAATAGCTCCATACTCCTGTTTTTATCACTGTTTTAAAACTTTCTATCTCTGTTTCCTAAAGGTGAAGAACGTAGACTTTGATGGGCTCTTTGGCAACATCAACTCTGTGATCGACCTGTCGCAGCGGCTGTTTGACACACTGCAGGACACAGACTCTATTGGTAAGAAACCAGTTTTTAAAAGATGCCAATGTTATGAAGTAATGGTTTCACCCACAGTCCAATCACATGGCGTCTTTCTGCATGCTGTGAGTTGTACTATATTCATGTTACAACCATATGCTGTAAACCGATTGCATTTTATTGGCTGAGTAAGACTTTGAACGCAATTTGAAAATAGCTACCGTTACAGGAAGTAATAATGTGAAGTACTGATAGATTTTATTTTCCTGTTTTGCAGATAGTAGGAAAAAATTACCACAGTCGTTGGTGTCACACCCAAACGGCTCAGATTACTGTGTTGATGTAATATTTCATATTAGTAAAACATATCCTCCTTTCCTGTTTCCTAATTTGTAATGAACACATGACCTTATGTTTCTGTACCCGGTGCTTTCAGGAAAGGTATTCCTGGACTTTAAAGTGGAATTGGAGGAGGTGTACAAGATCTACTGCCAGAACCACGATGATGCCATCTCTCTGCTGGAGAGCTACGAGAAAGAGGAAAACATCCAGCGCCACGTGCTGGAGTGTCTGGAGAGACTGAGGTGAGTCACCCATTGGTGTCTGAAAAGGGTCATTTTTAGTTTTATATTTCGACCTGTGTGTTTGATTTTAAAATAATCTTTTGCACCCGAAATGTGCATGTTTGTGTGTTAAAGCATGACAGCGAGAGTGGCCGCTAATACACATGTGCAGTTTAAATCAAACATTAACTTAGAGAGACTGTTGATCATTTATTGTTTGTCGAGTTCAGTAAGTTAAAAAGTAATGGACACTGTATTGTCGTGTGTTATATTAAAACCCTTCAAAATTTGTCAGCACACTTTGAACTTGCATAGGCTTTGTAGTAGAATAATAATTTCAGAATGGAGTAAGGAATTCAGATTTCACAGTGTATGTTTTTAAATGTCATACTGTTATTGAGTTGAAGGCTACAGTAAGTTTCCTGTAATGGAATGAATTTATGATGGGGTTTCTTTAGCAGACTTTGAACTGTGACACATAAGTGAGTTATGATACAGAAGCTCAATAAATCTTTAAACAGAAGAACAACTTTTTCAGCATGAAACTTTTATTTGCACTTAAAATCCGCCGTTTCCCTGTAAAGACACCTTTAGCCTACTCCTGCTGTGTGTGTGTGCACGCTCCATCTCATGGTGTTCCTTTAATTCTCAGTGAAGTCAAAGAATGCGCCCTACCTGGTTTCACCTGTCTGGTTTCACCATCAGTGACTCAGACACTTTGACACTGCTGTATGAAGATAAACATGAGTTTTGTCAGACCGGAAGCTTTTGAAAAAAAAAAAAAAAAAAAAAAAAAAGGGCGCTGGTTCGAGGCAGACAGTGTGTACACTGCCAATCCCTTGTTGACCTGAAGTTGTTGTTGTTCTTTTCACTTGCATTTTTTCTTGTCATTTTATAAATTTACTGTAAAGTTAACTCATCAGGAAAACAATAGTCTTTTCTAAAGTGTGTGTGCGTCTGTTGCAACCTTGCAACCTATTCAGCTTTTAAAAGGTCACATGTCGTGCCACCTCCTCGAAACTACCAGGTTTTACTGCCACACTGGGCCTCCGTCCAGATTTAAGAGAGAATTCACAAAAACAAAACCAGAACAACAGCGGGAGCAGTTACCTTGACTGTTTTTATTGCTCTTGCAAAGCTGAAGTGAAAATCTGTGGATTTGATCTACGCAAAGGCAAATGTGTCCTTTTGAGTTCTGCAGAATTTAAGACTTGTGAAGAAAAATGAAACATTCACAGAAATTATCATCAGGTCATAGGTTTATAAATCCTGTTTTTGTTATCTTTCTCTCCAACCTTCCCTTCAACAGGGCCATATATCGCGAGTGGTAAGTCTCCATAACGAGTGTCGTCATTGATTTCCAGCATGAGAATCATCTTGACCGCATGCCTTTTGCTCACTAACACCCCTGGAAATTACCTCTGTGTGATTGTGTGTATTTACCCCATGTGAAAAAATGTGTGTGACTCTAAAAAGACTCTAAAATGATCTGTGCTGCCATTTCAGTTTCCTTCTCTGGACTGTGATGGACTCATATTTTGTTGTTGGTGTTTGCATGTGCATGTGAATACTATTGTTGCAAAGAGAACTATTCAACATGATCAACATGTCCATGATCCCTCCTCTTCTCCTCTTCTGTGGATAAACAAAGTAATTGTTGATCCTGGGAAACGCATCTAATGCCATCTTCTGGACAAAAACAGCAAATGCAATTTACAGCAACAGGTGTTATTTTAACAAAAACGACACTTACAAGATCTTTTCTCAATATTGTGAGCTACTTTTTGTATTTGTCCTTTTTGTAACCAAAAATCCACCTCTAACAACATAAACATGTGAAATGCTTGTTTATGTTTTACTGTCTAGAAGTGGAAATTGGTTTTAAATCAATGGCAAATAAGCTCACACACCAATTTGTTATCCTTATTTTTAACAACAACAATAATGATAATATTAATAATTAGGATTATAATAATGAGAAGATTTCTCTTTGAGATGAAAGTGATTGACTTCCATGCAGACTTGAAATTGCATTTTGGTTTTGGCTGTAGAACAAAATTAGTAATGCAGTTGAATTGGTTGCATTTACTAAATATATTTGTCCTTTAGATTGCATTAAAATTAAGCAAATCATTTTTTTAAATACTGTGTCTTCACTGTTCATCTATGTCTCCCAAAAGCTGTATTGGCCATCATCAGAATATACTGATGATGGTTACATATCATTGGATCATGCAATCCACATGATACAGAGACAAGTGTGACATGAACATGGGAAGAAACATTTCTTATAATTCAATAGCTGTGATTGTGATAGTGGATGGGTCTCAGTGCTCTCACACGTCTCATATTCTCATTCTTTCCTTCAACCAAACCCTGTCTGCTGTCGCTTTTTCAGGGGAAAAACAAATTACATCAACCTCGGCTCTTTCTTGATCAAGCCGGTGCAGCGGGTGATGCGTTACCCTCTGCTGCTGATGGAGCTGCTGGGGGCCACACCGGAGAGCCACCACGACCGGCCCCAGCTGACTCAGGCTCTGCACGCCGTCAAAGAGATCAACGTCAACATCAATGAGTACAAGCGCAGGAAAGATCTCGGTAAAAAAATCCCTCCTGATTGATTTCTTGATTGTCTTGTCTTGTTAATTTTATCCAGCACACACTCTGAGCTGATCTCCCTCTGCTGTCCACAGTGGTGAAGTACAGGAAAGGTGACGAGGACACGTTCATTGACAAGATCTCCAAGTTGAGCATGCACTCCATTATCAAAAAATCCAACCGAGTCAGCAGCCACCTCAAACACCTCACAGGAATTTCACCCCAGGTACATCGCCGCTCCGAGCCAAGTGGTGGGAAACCTGCTTGAATGTCGTGAATGTTTGTTCTGATCTCCCTTTGTCTTTTTCCCAGGTTAAAGATGAAGCGTTTGATGAGGCTGAGAAGAAGTTCAGGCTGCAGGAGAGACTCATCAAGTCTTTTATTAGGGACATTTCCTTGTACCTGCAACATATAAGGGTACGAGCGTTTTACCAAAATCACATGAAAAACAATTCAGTGTCTTTGCATTTGTAGACATGCTGAGAAATACTTCCTCTGCCTGATTCCAAGTTTCAAAAATCTTTATTGAATATTCAGTCCTAGTTTTAATTTTAAACCTAAGGATCATGTTACAAAGATCTGTGCAGAGTGTTTGTCGTGGGCCATATTTCCAGTGTCAATAATGAAAATATACATATAATAATTATACATTTATAATGATATTGTAGTATTGTTTTAGTATTATGAGACTTTTCGACAGTGAAAAGATTCAACACTTCTGTTTGTGAGATTACTGAATAATATTAACAATTTTGCAGGAGGGAAAGATTTAAAAAGCATTGCATTTTACATTATCGGTGTATTCAACACATATTCCTATAAGTGTGTCTGTAAATATTTTGTCTCATGATATTAATATATTATAATAATCTCTGTAGGAATCAGCTTCAGTGAAGGTGTTGGCAGCCATCAGTTTCTGTGACATCTACACAGAGCGCAGTGTCCTCGACCCCGAGCGCTTCCAGAGAGCTCACCGCTGCATCAGTGACAAACAGTTCACACAGTTTGTAAGTCCTCTTCCTCTCTTTGGCCTCACTTAGTTGCTGTCAAAGTGCAACAATGAATGACCTCTAATCGCATCACATCATCTGTCAACCCCCTTCCTTCATCCCCTGAGCAGAAGGAGCGCACAGAGGCCTTAGTCATCAACCCGCTCACCCAGCTCCTCCTCATGTTCGCCGGGCCGCACAAACTCATCCAAAAGCGTTTTGACAAGCTGCTGGACTACGACAACTGCAAGGAGCGCGCCGACCGCCTCAAGGACCGTCGCGTCCAGGACGATCTGCAGGCGGCGCGCAACAACTACGAGGCTCTCAACGCCCAACTCCTGGACGAGCTCCCCAAGTTTTACGGTGCAGCCGAGGAGCTGTTTACTGGCTGTGTGAGGGCTTTCTCTCAAGCTCAGAAGGACTTCATGAAGACGACACTGGGAGAGCTGAAGCCCCTCCTACAGGTTGTAAGTGTGCCTTTAATTATTAGGGTGGGACACTTTTTCAATTTCCCAAAGCAGTCGTCCTCGTTGCTACTATCTGTTATTAACTCAGACCTTTTTTCTTTTTTTTTTACCTCTGCCTCTAGTTTTCTAACAAAGCTGCTACAGAGAGCAACCTGATTGCACAGTTCCAAGAAGAGTACAGTCGAGTTCTCCAGCTTCTGCAGGGCTTCAGCTTCTGCCCCGAGAACCTGCCTCCAGCCACCTCCACAAAAAAGCCCTTTGAGAAGAAGACTCTGGAGAAGCAGACCTCTAAAAGGCAAATGCAGACAGCTGTGAGTTGAACTCTCGTCCCATTGTGCCACATCATATTTTAATAAATAATGCATGAGTAGTTTAACCTCGGTGACGTGATCAAATCATGGGTCTTGACCTTGTTCCTTTCAGCCCAACTGCATCGTGCAGACAGATGAGCACCGTGCAGGACTTCTGGTTCGCTATGGCCCTGAGAAACTTTTCCAAGCCGAAAGAAACTTCAATGCAGCCCAGGATCTGGATGTCTCTATACAAGAGGGAGACCTTGTGGGCGTTATTAAGCAGCAGGACCCCATGGGAAGCAACAACCGCTGGCTAATTGATAATGGAGGTAGGTCATTTGTGCTCCAACCAATCAGCCACATATTTTGATGTCTGAACCTCTGACTGAAAAATGATGCGGCAATAAAATGTCCTCTCTTGCTTTTCTTAATTTACAGTCACCAAGGGTTTTGTGTACAGCTCCTTCCTCAAACCCTACAACCCACGCAGGAGCCAGTCAGACGTTTCCATCGAGAGCCAATCGTCCAATGAGTCAGGCTACGGCGGCTCCTCCCCTGTTTTCTCCCGTCAAAACAGCAACAGCACGCTGACCTTTAACCAGGACACGGCCACCGTCAGCTTTTCCACGTCGCAGCCGCCAAGTCATTCATCGCCACACCCTTCGCTGGACTCTGCCTCTTCCCGTAGGAGTCATCCCAGAGACATGTCCAACCCTGACTCTGCCAGTCAGAGCAACTCCATAAACTCCTCGCCCCGAAACCCCTCAAGCCGCAGGGAATTCTCAGAACAAACGCACCGAAACTCCTCCAGCCACAGAGACCCAGAGCCTTCTTACCGCCATTCGGGCAATCACAGAGACATGTATGATACGAGCTATGCAAGTATGAGCAGCCAGAAGGAGATGTCAGACCTGTCGGAGACAGAGTCTTATTCTTCACACAGGAACAGTCGCTCACAGCGGTATGGACACACAGACAAAAGCTACAGTTCATACCAGTGGAGAAATGGAGATAACGGTGGCCAGAAGAGGTCTGCGTACTCCAGAGATGAGAGATTCATCGAGCCAGAGCCAGAACCAGAACCAGAACCAGAACCAGAACCAGAACCTGAGAGCGACTTGGATGGTCATCAGGTGAGATTTAGTTTGACTTCTATGAGACATTTAGACATCAGACACAGACACAACAAGGGTAGATATTTCATTATGAGATTAGACTAACTAATGTGTTGACTTTTGCAGCAGCAGTTTTTGTTTGTAGAAAAATGAAAATAATCCTGGTCTGTCACAGATATATCACCAAGAGATGGCGACAACGAGTTTTACTATCAATAACACAAAGTAGCAAAACAATTAAAAACATGTTAAATTCTAGCTGCATCAATGAATATTTTATAAATACTATCTTATAACTGTCATACACATTTTATGTCAGTGCTGTCTTTACAGACTGCCACCAAAGGGCCACAATTATTCATCAATACAGCCTTTGAAATAAAAAAAATAAAAGAAAACTAACACTGACATTGTTTTTATTTATTCATTTTTAGATTTACTATGCTCTCTACTCCTTTGATGCCCGTTGTGCCAATGAACTGAGCATCTCGGCCAATCAGCGGCTGCGGATACTGGAGTTCCAGGACATGAACGGCAACAGTGACTGGTGGCTAGGGGAGGCAGGAGGCCGGCGGGGCTACGTTCCCTCCAACTACATCCGCAAATCAGAATATACATGAACAAGTTTCATCACGTGGATGACGCCCGAGACTGTGCTTCCACCTGAAGGAGGATCACGATGCGAGCAGACAGAACAAAAAGACAAACAAGCATGTGGACACGCTGTGATTTATTTTTGATCTGTTCTCATGGAGTTTGGTAGTGAGAAGGACTGACTGTTGCTGCTGACTCTGCTCCTACAAGTTAGCATAATATGCCTATATTTATAGACTTTTTATATCATTTTTACTTACTGGAAACTGCACCCTACCCTCTCTTGTTTCCAGTGAAAACCTGTGAATTGCACCAGATTTTTGCCATATTCTCTGGGCCTGAAGACGATGAATGGCATGTTGAAGAGAACAGTCTTAAAGGTTAACACATTGGGAGATTGCAATAGAAATGTGAACATTTCAGGTTCACGCTGGTTCTTCTAAACAAACATCAAGTGGTATGCAGACAGACTGACCTAAACACTGTGTTAATGGCTTTTTTTTCTGCATGTGGTTTATTCCACCACTAGAATGATGCATGAATATTAGATGCATTTACACCATACTGTTCAACAATCGAGGACTGAGGCACTTAATGATGATTATCCACTGGTTGCTTGTTTTGAAGTGTCTGTGGAGCCATCAACAAAAATTTGGAGTGTTGTATGAAATTAATATTTTAATTCAAATCAAGGACAAAGTTGACTGGTATATCATATATGGTTTACAAGCACTCCCCTAGTCAGTAACCTGAATCTAACCGGGTTGACACTGTGCAAACAGGTGATGACCTGTTTTACCTGTCAGAAGAGGTTAACAAACAGGGAGAGAGAGAGATAGTGGTCTGATCTTAACTCTGATTTCTCCACATACTCCCCATGTACATTATATATAGTGCTGTATATTGAGAATATGCTCTTGCTCCCACTGTAAAGCGATCACTGTTTGAATAAAAAACAGCTCAGCTGACAAATCACAGCCGTGTCTGAAAGATTTTTTTTTTTTTTTCCTCTGTCCTCTCGGAACTGTGTCGTGGTGTCAGAGCTTCCCACCAGCGCATGAACACAAGACCAAAAAACTTTCACAGGTGAATTACCTCTGGCACCCCCTCAAACAGCAAAGGTGTAGGTTTGATTGTATGTATATACTGAATACGAGGCAGTAATTTAACTTATACATATCTCCTCTGTATTAAGACATATTGATCAAGACATCCATACAATCAATTCCGCTCTGCTTCTGACTAATTTTTCTGGTGTGTAAGGTCTTTGTCTTAAAAAGCATTTGACGTGGTTCTGTCTTCATTTAGACCAGTGTAATCCAAACCCATGTCCGACCACACTGCTGATGGAGGCATCAGATGTTTGATCAGAAAGTTTGAGGACTGGAGGTTGGAAGACATTATTACATGTAAAATGAAGTATTGAATAAATACAGTTCTGCACTATTTCTCAGCAATCAAACTGAAGCAAATTTGTTGCATTGACCAACTTAACAAAAGGTCAGATTTCCTTGAGTTGTATCTCTTCCATTGAAGCATGTGTTCAGACGACACTCAGCTGGATTTGATTTACTCATCAAAGGCTCGTTCAACTTCTTGTGTTTTTAAGTGTTTCTGAATCCTCAAACTTTCTGATTATTTCCACATCTACGTGATAATAGAGATTTTCAATATGGTCTCTTTTGGGTCCCACTGTATGTGAATAACCCCAAAAATCCCTGCAGTGATTTGGCTTTAAATTTAAAGCTTAAATGAGCAGGATTAGAAAAAATATGACTTTGCCACCCACCAGTGCTGGAGACAAAAAGACTCAATAGACGCAAGAAGTAAAAACCTGGTGTCTACGCCAACATCAGCAGATTCATCAACTGGATCGCTTATCATTTACTCTCATAAGGATGCATGCAGCCATAATGTACTGTAGATGTGACTTACCAATGTGATGCCACTGACTCAAAAAGTCTCTTGTCTTTTGTAAAAATGAGTTAGGATCAGAAAATGTTAGTGAAAGCTCTCACTCCATTCCCAGTATAACACATTGCCTCATATGTATGAGTGCTTTAACTCATGTATACCTTTCTGAAGCTTAACTATACTTCTGCTGTGGTTGTGCACCTGCAAATGCAAATGCACATAAGGACGTCTGAGTGAGTCCCTTCAAAACACATTTTCAATAATTTGCTAATTTATGTGAGTTCATATTAAATACAGTAGATATAGTCTATGGTCATTTTAATGATTGGTTTTGGTTTAATTGAAACGTAATATTATGCATTGTTCAAGACCAAAACATGCAATTTTGTGCATGCATTTAAAGTTTTATTCATTGAAAATGTTGACACTGCACAATGTTTTCCAGTACAAACTTGTATTTTATAGGACTTAGTCCTCTGGTTAAATAATTCAGAGAGGAAAAAAGGGGGAGAAAGCAAACAACTAAAAGACCAAAGACCACTGGACAAAACAAACATCAACAGACGTGAAAAAATAAAGGCAGTCTATCAGAACAACCTTGGTTCACCGATGGTCTCATACTCTGTCCATTTATATCACAAACTCTCTCTGAGATGTTGCACCCTTAATGTATGTCAGAAAATTATCCTAAATTTGACAACTGTAGTTTTGAATTCTCACCTCAATCTCAGTAAACCTGGTAAACCTGCTGGGCTCCTGCAGGAACCTTAAATAACTCACTGCAGTAAAATTACATTAAAAAAATAAAATTAGATAAAAAATGCAGAATGCAGTATAAGGAGAACTTAGTAAGTCTCAACCAATATTCTTTTCTTTCTTTTCCCTCTTAAGGCCAAAGACAGGCCCCTTAAATCCTCTTAAATCATGTCTATCTTTCACCGACACCATGTATTCTTTTTGCCAACCCTTTCTACCAAAGCAAGTGTTTGTTTGTGATATTACTTATATTTCCAGCTGCATCGGGAGTGTTGTAAAAATCTTCTGCCCGTCTTCCTACACTCCTTTGAGTTATATAATGTCAGACGGAGCCCGCTGCAAGTGTGTTTTCTTGGTCGATACTCACAAATGGAATTAAATTAAAATTCGCCTTCAGGGTGAATAAGTCTTCTAACAAGGAAAACATACAAACTCAATGTGTGACTGTGCATCTTACCTCTCAACATGCAGACTCATACTTTATCCCTTCACTTCCAGATGTTTGTGATCCAGACTCTCGCTCGTGCTTGTGCAAAAGAAAAAAACAACACAGAATTCACATGCTTATGTCTTACATGGGCAGGAAGTGTCAAAAAGGCAGGAATTACCAAATTTGTTTGATTATTTTGAATATTTAGCAAGAAACATTTGCATGAATGTCAAATATAATCGAGTCCAATCCTAGTTTAGTTTTCCTGTTCTGATATCTGAAAATGTGCATGGCATCATATAAAAGCAAATAAGACAAGGTTAAATAAATGAAGAACAAGTCAACAATGTCCCAAAACACACAAACCACCACAGAATCAATGAATCTGGCTAAAGATTGACAAGCGTGAGGGATGAGGGGGTATTAAAGAGGTTTGGGGGATTAAAGCCAATCACTGGATCTTCAGTCTTCTTCATTGTGCTGTGACACCCACACGGCACCATGTTGGCAGCAAGGGCCTTGCTCATAAGTCTGAGCGTGCTGAGCGCTCACGGATTTGACATATTTGTAAGTTTTAAGAAGAAAAATCAGCCAGGAGGATTTTTGTCGTGGTGAAAAAGAAAGAACGCTTGTTGATCTTTTCTTTGCTGTGATTTTGTCTTTGCAGGACTGTGAGAATCTTCTGCAGTTCATCTTTGTGGTGACACAAAAAAATCGCTGTTGACTTTCAAGTCTTTGCATCTGTTTTGCATTTGTCTCCTGGCTATTTGGTTTCATGCTTTTAAGATAATTTATAGCATCATATTGAATTTGGAATTTAATCTTCAGGTTAGACAGAAAGGTAGATGATCATCTGTGATTTAAGTTCTGTTTTCATCCTGGTTAATTGCTTAAAGGTTGTATTTGTGTTAAAACAATATCTGTAATACCATTAACACCACTTTTATTTCACCCTTTCCTTTACACAAGCCACAGTAAACACAGCCTACATAAATACTGTAAAGTGCTCCAACCAAATTTGTGCACTGAAGTGAAGATTTTGTTCTTTTCTATTCTTCTTCTTTTTATCTCTGAAATTGAACATCCTAACAAGGCTTGACCTGATTAATTTTTTTAATTCACACAATGGACGGCCCATTTCAATGAATGCCTCTTCAGGACTCTAATGTTTAAACATCTCTCTGTCTTCGGCAGACATTGATTACGCAGATTACGACAGTACTGACAACCCAAACACTATATTCGATTCCAACGACTGGTTGTTCGACCTCTTGGAACCTACCGGTAAGTGGCCCTGGAAAACTGCCTGTCCCCATCTCACATCTCCACATTGACCCACACTGTATCCCTCCATTTCCAGATGTTTGTGACCCAAACCCCTGCTTCAACGGAGGCTCGTGCCAAAGTAATTCCAACACAGAATTCACATGTCTCTGCGCTGAGCCTTACATTGGCAAGAGGTGTCAAAAAGGTAGGAATTTCCAACTTCCAACTTTTTAATTCTCAGTTACTATTTTGGTTGTTTCTGGATGTATCAATCTACTTTGATTGATTATTAAACCTACAGTCTCTTACATTTTATTGCAATGTTTATGCACATGTGGCTGACTTTTACTTTTGATAACTTGTTTCTAATATTTAGTGAGAAATGTTTGCGAGAACGTCAGATGTGGCCGTGGTGACTGCGTCGTCGACCTGAAAAACCCTCCATTTCACACGTGCAAGTGCCGACCTCCATTCCAAGGCGCCGACTGCAAGACGTGTAAGTATCCCAAAAGCCCATATTTTACCAGATTACATTGCATTTAGAGCCTTATTTTTAACATTTCCAGAGGCTTATATCTGCACAATAATGGCGTAATTGCAGCTTTAGAATAACCGGAAAATAACTAATAAGCATGTCGTCAAACAAATTTTTTTAGCCTAAAATACTGGATCCCACCACTTTAATTTATGAAAGTCAGGCATTGCAGACAATACTGTAAACAGACTATATTAATGGGGTGAAATGTGGTGATGTTTCTATAAAGGGCCTGCAGACATTTTTGGAAAATGGGCTCCAGAAACAAATACAACAAACAAATGAAAAACAAGAAAACAGCTAAAAAACTGGGGTGGCCAATATTTTCAAATCCCTTGTGCAATATTAAATTGTTTTACATCTTGTCTGCATCAGTGCCAGAGTCGCCCTGTGAACCCAACCCTTGCCAGAATGGAGGCAGTTGCATTAAAGGGAAACGCCGCTTCCGTTGTGCTTGTCCTGATGGATATGGTGGGAAGTTCTGTGAAACTGGTAAGGACTTTATTAAGGACGTTCCCGTTGCTCAAGTTGGAGCCCAAAAATCTTTGTTTTACTGTATTTGTGCTTTTGTATGTTTTTGGGATTCGGGATATTTTGAGCTCACTTTAAATTGTCGTCTCACACATTCTTCTTGTATAGATCCCAATGACTGTTATGAGGGAAATGGAGAGTCATACAGAGGTACTGTCAGTGAGACAGAGGACGGGACAGAGTGTCTGAACTGGGACTCCTATTTCATTGTGGCAAACGGGGAGGATCCTTTCACCACCTACTCGGACTTTAATGGACTAGAACATAACAACCACTGCAGGTATAAATGATATTTTTATTATCTGCATATGTATTCAGTATTTTTTTTTTTACCATTTTCACTTTAAATTGTTATATATAGCAATGTTGGCATCCTGGAAATTATTCTCTTAATGTACAGGTAAGTTTGCAGAAAAATTAGACATCCCACTGAAAACTGGGGATTTCTTTTGCAGTGGACTCCCTTTGAGAGAAGGGGAATCTTACCAGTGGGGGACACCAAAGTCAACAGCCAGTTCCTTTAAATAATGATTGATAACAAATTACTTGTGATATAACACACTGCAAAGCACAAATTGTCTCTTTGTGTCAGCAAACTTCCCTCTCGGGTAATTTCTTTTTCTTTCTGTAATCTAGCAGTTTTATTATTTATTCTACATTTTAGGAACCCAGATGGAGACGATAAACCTTGGTGTTTTTATAAAAAACAACGCCAACTGGAGTGGGAGTACTGCAAAGTCAAGAAGTGCACTACAGGTGATCTCTCATACACACACAGGATGTATGTACAATCATTTGCAAACAAACGGTGTTCACTGACAACAGTTTTACAAAGTGTTCCTGAGCCTGTGCAGTAATTTCCTTTCTACAATCATGGAATGATCCAAACAGGTGTTTTTGGATCAGTCCGCAACTTTCTTTTGTTGCTCCTGTCCCAACTTGTTTGAAACATGTTGCTGCCATCAAATTCAGAATGAGCAGATATTAAAAAAAAAAAAATTAGGCTGATGAGGTCAAACATTAAATATATTGTCTTTGTGCTGTTTTCAGTTGAGTATTTGTCAAAGATCACATTCTGTTTTATTTATGTTTTAAACAGAGTGCCAACTTTTTTAATCAAGGCTTCACAATGCTGACTCTTCTCTGATGTTCCTCACACAGCCGCCACAGCCGCTCCACCTTCTCCTCCTGTCACAGCAGCGCCAGGCTCTGCCCAGTTCAGCCAGTGTGGAATAGCCCAGCCCTCTCGCACGAGCAGGATTTATGGGGGTAGCAAGTCTTTCCCCGGCGCCCACCCCTGGCAGGTGTCCCTGCAGTCCAGGCCCAAAGGCACAACCCTTGGGTTTGACCACACATGTGGGGGGATCCTCCTGGCATCCTGCTGGGTCCTCACTGCTGCCCACTGCATGTAGGTTTTGTATTCCACTCGTATGGCATCCAGTTTATTCATTTTTCTATAATAAGCTGACATTTTCATTTTTTTTTTTTTTTTCAGTTCACCTACTGATGAATACCAAGTGGTGATGGGAGGAGTGAACATAGAAAAACATGAAGACATGGACCAGACCATCCCAGTGATAGAAACGATTGTCCATGAGAACTACAGGGAGGAATCCTCCGCTCTTTACAACGACATCGGTTTGTCACATTTATGAAATACAGTGTTTGTAACCTAGATAGACCACGGAACATGAATAACAATGTGAGTGATATACAGATTTGGAAGCAGTCCAATTATTTGTGTCAGCTAATAACTAACACATGTACAATATAAACAATGCAATAAATGTAGTTAAGGCTGCATTATTTCAACTCAAACCTTCAAGTCATTCATTCATTCATTGTAGAATTTATTTCACTATATTATTATTTTTTCTGATAATACATTAGGAATATCGTAATTGCTTTATAAATCAAATGACTGTCACTTTCTGCATGTGCTGTTTCCCTGTGTAGCTCTGCTGAAGCTCAAAGTTACAGACAGCCCTTACTGTGCCAAGGAGACCCGCTTTGTGAGGACAGCGTGTCTGCCGGACCAGAGCTTCCCAGCTGGAAAGGAGTGTGTGATCTCCGGATGGGGGGCCACTGAAACCAGTAATTAAACATTTATCAAAAGTCCTATCAGGTCATATAAAGCTCTGAAAACACTGGAGCCTACATTTCCCATAATGCAAGTATATTTCATTGGAAAGAAAGTGTAAAATCTTTAAGTATCGTCTTGGTGTTCTGTAATAATATGTCAAATGTCTTCCATGAAAAAAGTCCATTGAGTCTTGGTGTCAATTTGTTTCTCACTCTCATTCAAATCTCCTTTGACCTCCAGGAAGGTACAGCAGCCACCTGTTGAATGCTCGTGTTTTCCTGATCTCTGAGGAGAAATGCAAAACTCCTCAGTTCTACGGAAGCGTCCTGGACAACAGCATGCTCTGTGCAGGGATTCTGCGGGGGGGCGTCGACTCCTGTCAGGTGTGTATGCTGAATGTGAAGAATCCAGGTTGATACATCCACAAAGCTGCCCTCAAATAAATCAACTTGCATTAGAGGAAGATCCAATTTTTTTTGCGACCTTATAATATGCATTAATCCTTTCCTCTACAGAAAATACTGCATTCTTCTTAACTTGCTCTTTCTGACCCTGCAGGGTGACTCAGGTGGACCCTTGGTGTGTGAGAACAATGGACGCAACTACATCACCGGTGTGGTGAGCTGGGGCGACGGCTGCGGTCAGAAGAACAAGCCTGGTGTCTACGCCAAGGTCCACACATTTACCAGCTGGATCAGGAGCAAGATGAACTGAAGAGCAGTCAAATGAACACCAGTTGTTCAGTAATTACTGAATATTATTAATTGTATTTGAAATTTTAGTTTGGGAAGAAAAAACTAGACTCGATTGCCTTGAAAAAAACTGTTTATTTCATCAGCACTAAAACCAAGCATTTACTCCCAGCCCAGCTTTGAGTCAAAAAGGGCACCGCTGCAAACTCACAAAGCTGAACCTGCCAGTCAAAATGTAGGTCACACATCATTTCAGTAGGCCTATACGTCTTTCTCACTGAGGCTAGCTCAAAGTGCTCTAAATTAGCAGACCCCATAAGAAAACCACATGTTTTTGCAAACTCATTTGAACTTGTTGCATGTGTTCTTCTCTAAAGATTAAAAAACAAACAATGAAAAATATCTTCTGTGCTGCCGGCCATTTAGCAATCATGTTCTCTAAACGCACTCAATATACAAAATGCAAACTTCCCATTCGATATTCATAAAACATGTTTGTCCTGAACCTGAATTCAGTTTTGGATTCCTCGATGTTTTTTGCTTGAACTGGTGTTGAACATGGTCCTTGTACAATGTCAAAAATACCTTGCATTCAATCTGAAAATAAAGTTTCTCTCTGAATTCCTTTTTTTCTCATCACATACGTCGACAATCCTTTTCACTAACTTGACAGCTCTCTGATTCAACATGCTTAATCCCCTTTGTCGTCATTTTAACTACATTGTACAGTTCAGTGTTGCACCTACAGCAGCTCTGTTTGACATTAATGTGACATGTAACTACAGAGTCAGTCCATCAAAGTAGATATCACATATACCACCTGTAAAGTCATCCACTCAGTAAAACCACACTTTCTGAAAGTCTTTAACATTCTCTAAACACTATGGTCTATAAAAGCTCCTCTCATCTACGCGTCCTTTATCGCAGCAGCTTTACTGGACATGGACGTCTTGACTGTGTTCTGGACAGCGGCTGATGAAGACGTGGTGCTGGACTTCTTCTCCATCGATTTGAAGGAGGTTGTAGTGGTGGTAGACTTTTTCTGCACCGTCTGGATGGTCTTCTTCCTCTTGACGTGAAGGACCTCCATGGCGTCCATGTTGACGTCTCGATGAATCTCCTCGCTGGTCTCCACCTGCTCTGAAGTCTGTTGTTGCTGCTGCTGCTGTTCCATCTGCTGCTGGTGGTGCACCTGAATGACGAACGTGGAGAAAGTTAAGCAAGATCAGTTTTAAAGAACCTGCACACTATATTGTAAATTACTAGAATTCATTTTGTTCCCTCACCATCATCATGTGCTGATACTTTGCGATAGCCTCGTCAGTGCTGACTCCCTCAGCCAGCCCCAGCTCTGCAGCCCGGCGGGCGAGCTCGGCCTTGTGGGAGCCGGGAGGGGTCCAGCCCACTCCTTTGATCCAGTTCAGGTCGGACTTGTAGTTCACCTGCAGCAAAAGGGAGCAACATTTAGAGTGGTGGCATTGATCATTTGAGCCAAATTTACTGAAGTGGGCCTGCAAGACAAAATACTTAGATGTGGTGGAGTTCTCCTCTCACTGTATTTCAAATTAAAGTGATCTACCTTAATTAATCTTTAAAAAGAATTTGGTCTTATACTGACAACACACACTTCCATTGTTTTTTACATGTGGGGCTCAGTAACCAAGCAGTATTTCTACCCTTGAATATTTCTTCTGAATGAATCCTTCTGCAGGTTTGACAAGCAGCAAAAGCTTATATTAATCTACAACTACTCATACATCCAGTGGATATGGAGCAACATTAGCATTCACCATGGAGCCATGTTTCAGGCCACCTGATGAATACAATATTCACTCTAATTTTAGCAATTCTTAATTTTTCTTTAGTGGTATTACTAAAGATTTACAATTAAGTAATTCACCAAACACATACATGGATAAAGTGAATGATGACGACACTGGCTGTAGCAAAGCCACCTTAAAAACCTTTGAACCAATATATGACTCACATCGCTCTGCAGCTTGTAGGCCTGCTTGGCGTGCTTGACGTTGAGCTGCTCGGGGTCACAGGTGTAGTCGTGGAGCTTGCGGCGGTAGCTGAGGTCACTGGCCTGAGCCTGGCTCTTTTTGGCCTGCAGGAACTCGGGCTGGTCGGCATGGATTTTGTAGTGAGCCCGCTCCTCCTTGGACTGGCGTTTATACTCCAGGTTGCTCTGGAGTTTGCTGGCTGCCAGAGAGTGCACCATCTTCGGGTCGTCCTCCACACAGCGCAGCCCCACCTGCTGGCCTTTCTCCTTCAGGTGGGACTCCTTGTAGCGGAACTATGGAAGGGAGAAAGAGACTGTTTTTAATAGTTGCTGTGACTAAATTTGGTTTCAGGACTTTAAGCTTACTGTGTATTAATTGTACATGCAGCTACTTCAAAATGATCTGCCTTGAAAAGACTTAAATACTTGTGACATCTAGAGTACATGAGAAAAACTTTCCAACCTCAGTAGTAAATCTTGAAAGACTCAAACTTTATGACAAACTGAAGTCAATCACATGAACTCACATCACTGGCAATTTCTCTGGAGGCCTTGGCGGTTTGGAAGGGAATGGCATCCAGCCTCAGGTCGTATCCCGATGTCTTCACTTGCTCCCCGGCCGACTTGTAAACTTTCTACACGGGAAAAGAATTTTGAAGATAAAAACGTGATATTGGCTTTTCATGTGAATTTAAACTCACGTGCTTGTGTTTAGGATCATGAGAAGTTGCCTTACATCACTAATCTGCTGGGCATTCATCTTGGCTCTGACAAAGTCTGGATCGTCTGGGTGTAAAGTGTACTTGTGCATGTCATCGTTCTTCCCAGATTTATACAGCCTCTGCAGCGTAAAGACGTGACACAAACATTCAGAATATTTGCATCAGAACTCTAGAAGTTCCTTAAATGAGACTTTGAATGATTTCTTAAGCATCTTTCCCCCATCACCTCGCTGCACTGCTGATAGCTCGTCTTAGCGTGGACAATGTCGGGAGAGTCAGCCACTGAGGTGAACCTCAGGCTGTCGGGCAGCTGACGATACTTCTTCTGCATGAAGGAAGGGCACACACACTTTAACAGTAGGAAATACAGATGGCTTGAGATTTGTTTTAAAATAAGTCATGTTTAAAGGAAAATGCATGATCGTTCTAAAATGCCTTACCTGTTGGAAAAAATGTTACAGAAGACAAGCTTTTTACTTTTACACACTTTTATAGAACAAGACTAATGTTACATTGACTTTAAAGGGAGGGCACATACAAAGCAATAAATAGATATAATCCATCAGAAACTGTAATTTTGTTTGAGACATAAAGCAATATTGCTTGAATACAGAATCTGACTTCATATGCAACCAGCTAGCATTCAGGAACCTTCAGGCAGTTTCATTAAAAACGTGCAGATGATGCTATTTTATTAGATGATTTCTGTCATGGTTTTGGACTCTTGTCCAAGACCTCTTGCTGCTTCTTTGTGTATGGAAATAAAATTTAGGTATAATGAAACAGTTAGCTGAATAAAGGAAATATCAAAAATCCAAATAATTAATTGATTTATATTTTTGCTGTCTAGTCATAATACAATGAGGATGGTAAGGCCTTGGCTTTGGGGAATCTTCAAAATCCTGGCTACAGCCTGTATCTGATAAGTATTTATTAACAAATACCATCTGCCAGATGTACTCACATCACTTATAAGTTCTCCAGCCTTCTTAGCCGACTCCAGCTGAGGAGCACCCACACCATCCCAGGCCACTCCTTTCATGAAATTGAGGTCTGACTTGTAGAGTTTCTAGACACAAGGCAATAAAACATGTCAGTCAAGTTGAATCGTCCTTTCTTTCCTCCCACCTCTTCCACATCCACACCCACTCACCTCGCTCTGCAGGTTGTAAGCTGTCTTGGCCCACTTGACCTTCATGTCGTCAGGAAGCACTGTGTACTCGTGCAGTTTCTTCCTATAGTCCTGCTCACTGGCGAGGGCTTGGGCGTTCTTCGCCGTCACCAGGTGAATCATGTCCGGGGTGAGGTGGTACTGCCCGCTGGCTGTCAGTGCGTCCCTGCGGTACTCCTGGTCGCTGGCCAGACGGCCGGCCTGCAGGCAGTGCTGGAGATGCGGGTCGTCCGAGACGCTTTTGACCCCGATGTGCTTCCCTTTTTCGAGCAGGTGGTTGTGTTTGTAGTTGTACTGCAGAGGCACATAAATAGCAGGTGCAGTTTACTGTATTTCAACGTAGGCCTATTCAAAACACCCTGCATAAGCAAGCAACCATACCATTCATTGTAATAACCCTGCAAGAAATCCTTTCTGAAGTTTAGAATGCACATAATTTCAACTCATTTTATCAGGCTGTTTGTTGTGTGGCTGTATTTGGTTGCATTATGTTCTTGTCTTACTGTCCTTGTACTTTTTGCATTTGAAAATATGTCAAAAGCCAATGCCAATTCTGATTTATCTAAGTTTTACACAGTGTCCCAACTTTTTTAGAATTGGGGTTGTGTTACATTATGTGCATGTGGTTTCTCTTTAAGTGGATATTTTTGACTATTTTTTAAGCCTAGTATGATCTTACGTCACTGGCCATGCCTGTGGAGCTCTTGGCAGCTTGGAAGGGGATGTCCTGCATGGTGAGCTTGTAGCCCTGAGCCCTCAGAGTGTGCCAGGACTCTCTGTACTTGATCTGGAGCAGAGCGACATCAACCAACGATCATTCACCTTAAAATAACACACGCTATGAAGTCACAGGTGTTTACAGTATATCGTGTGGTGCATAAGTCACTACCTCACTAAAGTTGGCTGCATTGATCTTTGCTTGTGTAATCTCTGGTCTCTCAGTTGTTATAGTGTAGTTGTGCTGGTCATTCACCCCTTTCTCTTTGTACAAACGCTGTTGCAGAGGAATAAAGCACATCATTTAAAAGTCTGTATAAATCACAGCTTAATTGAGAAAATGAGCAACCAAACAGAAAGTGTCTCACTTCATTCGTGATCTGTCCACTGAGTTTGGCGTGGACGATATCTGGGGAGTCGGCGACAGAGGTGTGCCTGAAGTTGTACGGCTGCTGACGGTACTTTTTCTGTTAGAGGAGAAAAAAAAGTCTCAGTAAAGTTTTTTGTAGATTTCAAGGTAAATGAACGTTCAAAGTCCAGAAAAATGAATATAAACGCACAAGATTACATAGGGCTGTACTGTAGATTGGAATTTTGAAGATCTAGACCTACATGTTGCCAATAACAAAATTAAATGTTTTTTGTACACTGAACAAATGATGAATGAAAATGAAAGAAAAGAAGACGTCCTACATCACTGATGAGGTCTGTGGCCCTCTTGGAGCCTTCAATCTGCAGAGCCCCAGTGGCGATCCAGGCTGCACCACGCAGGTAGTTCAGGTCAGAGCGATACACATTCTGTAACACACACATATGAACAATACATATTAACAATACAATTAATCAAATCAATATAATACATACAAAGACTATGCATCATTCAGTGTATTGTATTAAAAGCATTTTCTACAATGCAGAGTAATTCTAACAGAAGCTGTCTGTCTCACCTCGCTCTGCAGAGCGTACGCCCTCTTGGCCGCCTGCACCTTCATGTCGTCAGGCAGGGAGGTGTACTGATGCAGGGTGAGCCTGTAGTCCTGATCACTGACCAGCGACTGGGCCTTCTTAGCATGGGCGACCTCCATCATGTCCATGGGGAGGTGGAACTTGGAGAGCTCCTTTGCCGAGTCCTGCTTGTACTTAATCTGGATGGAGACAAAGGGACAAAGGAGTGAGAGTGTTTGAACTATAATTTTAATTAGTTTTTATATCTTCTGAGTTACAGTTAAGAGGCACTTACGTCACTCTGTAGCCTGCTGGCGTGGACCGAGTGAGCGATGTTCATGTCATCCTGCAGTCCCTTCAGACCAATCATCTTCCCTTTAGTCCTCTCAAATTCTTCTTTGTACTTTTGCTGAAATGACAAAATCGTTCACTTTCAAAATGTGTGAGATGCTGTGTCAATATCATCAGCGTATTGAATTTGAATTGTAATTGTACTTGAATATTTGAATTTTATTTTATAATTTATCTGATAACTATACTTGCTAGTTACTTTTCAGATTAAGATCATTCATTAACAATAGATGAAATGTTCATATCATACAATACATGATTAAAGATTAAACCTTTTGTTAACAACAAAGACACATTTCCCCTCTAAACCTCTGAGATGGTTTTATTTAAATAATAGTTTTAGGCCCAACAGGGTTAAATTATTACATAATTGTGACCTGTGAAGTGGATCCGACCACGAAGTTCACTGAACTAATCTGGACTGAACTGCACACAGAGTAGTTCAAACCAGTTAAAACTAAAGTAGGCAAACTAAACTTGCTCACACACTGATGCATCAGTATTAACAATTACATCAAGTACATTTTGTTGCTGCTGATACTTCTGTGCTTTTACTTACAATGCCTATAAAAAGTATTGGATTGGATGTTTCACCCTTTTGTTGCTTTTATACATGAAATCATGGTCAATATAATTTGGCTTTTTTGACAGGAATTTGCAAAAAACAACTCTTTAATTTCAAAGTGAAAACAGATTTTTACAAACTAATGTCAACTAATTAAAATATATAGTGTAAAATAAGTGTTTGCATAAATTTTCACCCCCTTTAAAGTGACTGACCTAATTCAACAGAGGTCCAGCTGGTTGATGCCAGCATCACAATTAGTGAAATGGAGATCACCTGAGTGCAGTTGATGTGTGTCAAGTGATTATAGTATAAAAAACACCTGTGTCTGGGAGGTCCAGTCTCCATGCAACTCAGAGAAAAAGATCACTGAAAAGTTTAAGGACACCTTGATATCAGATAATGATGATGATTTCATGTATAAAAGCAACAAAATACTTTTATAGGCATTGTAAGTGGTGTTTTAAATGCAGCAGTTTTACTTGTGATGGAGTATTTTTAGATTGTGGTATTCATACTTTTACTTAATTAAAGGATCTGAGTACTTCTGTCATCACTGTGCTCAATGTGAAAATAGCATGACACGAAAGAAGCATAAGTTGCAAGCTCACATCGCTGAGGATCTCTGCAGAAGCTTTGGCAGACTGGAAAGGAATGGCATCCAGACGCAGCTTGTAACCGCCGTCACGTATCTTAGTCCAAGACTGCTTGTAACAGCTCTGAAAAAGCACATGGCAGATGTATAGATTCAGTCTCATGTGGAAAATATCTGAATGGACTGATTGGCTGTATGATTGATCTCATGCGTCTCTGTGTGAGTGTGGCGTTACCTCGCTGAGGTTCATAGCATTGAGCTTGGCCTGAACCATCTCAGGCAGCTCTCCACTAAGCGTGTAGTTGTGCTTCATGTTTTCACCCTTCTCCCTGTACAACCTCTGGAAAGACAAAATGAGACATCATCAAGTTTCCTCTGTCTATTTTCATACCTCATATACAGCATTTATGAGGAGCCATCAGCCAAAAATATCACAAGTACATTTTAACATGATTAGTTGTAGGTGACATAAATGCATCAGATTTAGTTTTACATTTTAGACGTCATATTTTAGGTGCATTAAACAAACGACAGCTGAACTTACATCGACAGCCAGTTTGTTGCTGACTTTGGCCTGGACCATCTCTGGAGTGTCTTCAACACTGGTAAACTTCAGATTACTCACATGCTGACGGTACTTTTTCTAGATAAAAAAAAAATACATAAAAATGTCAGAGTGACTGTCATAGTGGGATGAAGAGATTCCCAAGATGGTGCACATGCATTTGAGGAACAGTAGAGGGCACATTATTATCACACAGAATTCTGCTAATAAATAAACTGGCAAAATAAAACAAAAGGATCTTTTCTTTTTATTTTTTTGCAAGATAGACAAATATACAGTAGATATATAGATAGAGGTCTGCTCAGGAGAAACTCAAGGCTCTGCTCTATTTATGTGCAATCTGTCATCTCATGGTCTAATGTTGGTAGCCCTGACTGGAATGACTCTTAAAATAAGTGGCTGCTTATAAAGAGGTTATGAGGTCTGGTGTTGCCAGTCTGCACTGGATGGGTCACAGAAATATCTATATGTACCGTTTTCTCTGTATAAGAAGGGTGTTTAATTTTTGTTTTAAATTCTAAAACATTATGACAATGCACAGTCCAGTAGAAAGTTTAGGAAGGAGGTGACCAATCATTATAACAGAAATTCAACATACCCTTAAATAATTAGTTATCTGTGATATCAAATACAGGATTTTTCTAAATCCAGGACATCTTTTCTTTTTCCTCTAAATTTGTTAAATATGAATGAAAACTCAAATCACCAAGGTTCATAAACAGATAGGTTAGATTTGAATAGATAAGTCAGAGCTTGGAAGTTTCCACAATAAAGCCTCTGGGCCCTGTTTCCAAATCATGCACACACTGAAATTAGAAGATCAGGAAGCTGTACTGTTCATGAAGAGATCCTGTTTTTCCTGATCTACCTTTTATTTAAAAAAAAAAATGTGATCAAAGTAAGCAACATGGACCCACAAACTTAATGTGGTGAAGAGAAAGAAACAAGCGGGTGAGGGAGCCCTAATTAGAGAAGCTGAATCTTCAGTTGAAGCTTTGGTTACTATAATCAGTCTGGTCTCTTGTCATAGCCGGGTGTCGTCCATGCACTTAACCCAGTTTCTGGAGAACAGGAATGGTCCACAGCTCTTTAAATACATTCTGACCTAAGCTATAAACCTACATATGTGCCTTCCAGTCGCATGTTACACAATCATACATATCACTTTCACATACTGTCTGAGCTAATTCACCTACACATGTGTAGTTATTAATATCTTTGAAGTGTGGTTAACCATACACTTCATGATGAGTGGTTTAAATTACATTTGAGTTCTAATACATTTAAAATAAGATAAGATAAGATAAACCTTTATTCGTCCCACAGTGGGGAAATTCACAAATAAATGAGGGAATTATTAATGAGGGTCAAAGACAGAAACATGCTGTTGTTGTGGGTTAGCGTTCAACCACTGAAGTGTAGACATTTCTCTTTTTTATTTAACATTACCAACAATTTCAGCAATGCATTGTGGGTCATAAGTTACCTCACTGACGAGTTCCCCGGCTTTCTTCGCCTGCTGGACGTCCAGAGATTTTGAGGCCTCCCAGCCGACGCCTTTCATCCAGTTCAGATCTGACCTGTACTGTTTCTAAATACAGACACACACACACATTTTAACTCTAAGTTCTCGTCCACAGTAGTAGTAATGAATCACTTTTGCATTAAAAGAAGCTGCTATTTCAGACTTACATCGCTCTGCAGGCCATAGGCTTTCTTGGCCCAGGCAACATTCATGTCAGTTGGCAGAGTTGTATATTCGTGAAGGAAAGTCCTGTAATTGGTCTCGGTTGCCAGGTCTTGAGCCTTCTTGGCATGACTGATGTTGATCATGTCCAGATTAACACTGGGGATGAGATTAATTTCATTTAGTGAGTTTGTCTGCTGATCAGATGAATTCTGACCAAGGTTGGAGACAGGCATTAAAAAGGTCCCTTCAAGGTAACAAGCCTCACCTGTATTTGGTCTTAGTGTCCTCGTAGTTCTTCTTGTAGTGGCGGTCACTCTGTAGTTTGGTGGCCAGGGCAGAGTGGGCCATCTGAGAGTCATCACTCACTGACTTAATGCCAATCACCTTGCCTTTGTTTTTCTCATACTTCTCCTTGTATTTGACCTGCAAGGACATGACATATCAGAGGTTTTACCAAAAAGCCAGTCTGTGAATTTAGATGGATTAAAAAAATATATATTCTCCTTCTTTGGTTTTAAGAATAACTCACATCACTGGCCAGGTCTCTCTTGGCTTTAGCAGTGAGTATAGAGAGAGAGTCCAAACTCAGCTCGAAGCCCTTCTCCCTCTGCTTCTCCCAGTTGCTCTTGTACACTTTCTAAAAAACAAAAAAAGTAGATTTACAACTTTTCATTCATACAGACAGAAACATCAGAAATAATTCATCTCCTCCATTCAGAAATATTTCAAAAATAGGATTTAATTTCACATTTCTACTTTGATTAAACATTTTAGAAACAGGATGTAACGGTTATATATTATAGGAGATTTAAAATCATATTTCTGAATATTTAACACTGCAGTCTTCATCGCAGGTCAACAGAACAAAAACACGAAACAGAAGCTACCCAGTTTAATAATCTTGGAAGCTCAGGTTTGTTATAATTATAAAGATATTCGTCATCTATCATGCTCATTGTGATTAAATTCACTGAACTTACCCCGCTGAGAAGGTCAGCGTTGGCCTTCGCTTGTCTGAAAAGCGGCTCGTCTTTTGTCATGGTGTACTGGTGTATTATCTGTTCTGTGTCTGCTTTGTACGCCAGCTGTATATCAGAATCAGACAGACAGATGGTATGACAGTGCACCGTCAGTAAATGTGCATGATTACAGCTTTATAGTGAAGATCTTACATCGCTCTGCAGTTCCTGGCTCTTCTTGGCGTGTTTGATGGAGAGATCGTCTGCCACCTGGGTGAACCTGATGCTGTCTGCCTTCTGACGGTATTTAGTCTGTGAGAAAAAGGGCAGTAGATCAACAGTATGCTAATACACAAAGTAAGGTTCATTAATGAACTGAAATATGTACACACAAGCACATCATTGTACTGACATCACTCAGCAGCTCTCCAGCTTTCTTGGCCTGAGCGATGTTCATGCATCCTTCAGTCTCCCAGCCCACTCCTTTCATCCAGTTCAGGTCTGAGCGATACTGGTTCTGTGGAGCAACAAAAAGCAAAAACACTCAAAACCAGGTGATGTCTTTGCATAGCTTTTACCATCTGAATAACAAACTAGGGCCCGTCTCTCACCTCACTCTGCAGGGAGTAAGCCTTTTTGGCCTGCTGGACCTTGATGTCATCGGGCATGACGGTGTAGTCGTGCAGCTTTGTGCGATATTCCAGATCACTAGCCAGGGCCTGAGCCTTTTTGGCGTGGCTCAGGTTGATCATGTCATGGGGAAGGCTGTACTGGGCCTGACTCTCCTTGGAGCCCTTCTTGTACTCAATCTGAAACAGTTGATTTTGAGTGTTTGAGTGAGGCAATGCTGTAGCTGCTTTATGTGTTGAATGAAAAAAATAAATTTCAATGTCTGTAATTACTGATCAGAATGACTTCTGCTTACATCACTGCTCATCTTGGCCACTTGAAGAGAGTGCAGAGTCTTGGAGTCGCTCATGTTGATCCCCACTGCCTTTTCCTTGTCCTTCATGTAGGTCTCTTTGTATTTAATCTGAAACACAGGCCCATCTGATTTAATTGTCATATTTGATTAAATCAGACATTAGCTGCCTCACTTGGACTGTATCTCCTGGTGGTGGAGAAGAGTGTGTGTCTGCTTACATCACTGGCGAGGTCCCGGGAAGCCTTAGCAGCTCTGACGCTCAGGTCGTCCACACCGATGTCGCAGGCTTTAGACTTGGTTTTCTCCCAATCCTCCTTGTATTTAATCTGGAGCCACACATTCAAATGATCAAGATATCACTATGAAGAATGTGAAGTGATTATCTGTGACTATGTGAATGAGCTCAGACATGTACATATGTGTTTGCATATCAGAGAAAGTGTCAACTTACATCACTGCACAAGGCACCACTGGCTTTGGCATGTTTGATTTGGGGCAGGTCCTTGGATAATGTGTACTGGTGTTTGGTCTTTTCATAGTCTGCTTTGTAATTTTGCTAAAAGACACATGAACAACACATTCAGCTGCAGTGCTTGCAGCTGATAAAATCGTGATCATTGCATGTTGTCATTATCCGGTTTACTTACCTTGCTGACAAGCTGAGCGTTTTTCCTTGCTAAAATAATCTCAGGTGTGTCTGTCACTGGACTGTACTTGACCTGCTCAATGTGTTGCCTGTAGTTCTTCTGCAGTCAAATAGGAAACAATTAAAACACAAATAAGAAATGCGCCACAACCTGAGAACAATATGTAATTTGCATCCACACTGCGCCGTAACATGATGACACTGTGGGCTTGATTCGATTTGAGAGAACTCACGTCTTTCAGTGGATCCAGTTTCCTTTGGCTCTGGTAGCCTGGTGTGAGGGTGGCTGGGTAGTTGTACTCACCCTGCTCCTGTTCACAGCCTTGTTTATAAGAAATCTGGAATTTACAAGAAGACATTGTCAGTGATTTTACGAGCACCACAGCTGAGTTTCACAACATCATCAACCTCATCAATCATAACTTTAAAATAACATTTGTCTTTTTTTGTCATTTGGTCTGCAAAACAAGGTAGCAGCTGAAAGAGAATAGCTATTTGAATTTCAAAATGCTCCTAAATGCAAAGGCAGAGCCAAATTGATAATTGCATAAATCCACAGATTGCATTTCTATATTATGGTCCAAGGAAAACAAAGCTTACATCACTGGCCAGCTTCCTGGCTTTCATGGCGTGCATGGTCTTCTTGTCGATGCCAGAGTCTTCATAGTGGCCCTTCATATCGCTGATGTACTTCTCTTTGTATTTGTTCTTTAGAAAATGTAGAAAGATGAAGAAAAATCAGTATGCAGGACTCAGATATAACATCCATATATTTGCCCTCTTGGCATTTACAGTAAGGTCAAATATATAGTTTTATAGGTTAGTTGTACTCTATTTTACTAATTGTACACTATAAAATATGTTGATTGGAAAAAAGTCATACTTACATCACTTGTGAACTTGGAAACTTTAGCAGCATTTTGAAACTGCGGCGTCTCACAGAAATTGATGCTGTGACCTTTGGTGTTCTCCAAGTCCTTCTTATACTCCACCTGTTAAAGAAAATGAAAAATGACAGCAGCTGCTTTGTAACATTTTTTTTTGTTTGCAACCCTGTTTTTGTTGTCGAACGGTCAGAGCTGATCCTTTGTGACACGATGGTATGTGCTAAAAATAAAGTGCCACTAATCAGTCACCATCACTGACTCCATTGACACAAACCTTTTAATCTTGAATTTGCCTTGCTGAGGTTAAGCATGACTGCATGGCACCATCAAACTTGTCAGCCACTAAAACACCACATGGGTAGAATTTTGTCACCTTTAAACATTCAAGCAAAATCAAAACACTGTTTTTTAGTGGAAGGCAAGGTTTAGAATAGATACTAATAGCTAACATTTATATGTCATATTCCCAAGGCTCAGAATAGTTGTGAAGCACTGTGTGAGGTAACATTAGTTTGACAGGATGTCCCGTGGCCTTGGAGGTAGGCTGTAACCCCACCGGACAGGCATGTCAGAGATGCTGAAAATGCAAGTTGGGTGGCTTCGTGTCTGCTTGAAACTGACACAGTATGTCCAATATTTCCAGCACTTAAACACACAAACACACCGAGCGGCGACAGTTGCATCTAGAAATGCTTTGTCATAGGCTTCAGCGAAGAAAACAATCTTCCTGGATAAAGCTAGAAATAAGATAAAAGACAAATGTCCTGATCTCACTGGCGAGCTCACCTCACTGACAATCTTGTTGATCTTTCGGGCGTTCTTTAAAGCCAGATTGTCCTCGGATGTCAGGCTATGAAAGTGCGAGGTGCCCTTCATCTTGTTTAAGTCCTTCCTGTATTTTAGCTGCAAAGGGATTGGAGATGATTGAGTGCATATAGAAGGACAAATTGTATTTCTGTAGGATCAGGAGATTAGTGGCACACACACACACACTCACACGGTCAAATTTAGTCAGGGTGGAGAGTGTAAAGAATGACAACATGGGGAGGCTTTCTTATTGTAGTCCCTCATCCATTCTGCCCGGTGATGACAAGGCCAGATGATGGATGAAGCTGAAGCTCTTACATTCAACACTCTGTAATGTTTTGACAGCATTTACACCCAGGTCACATGGTCACACAACCGATCCAGGCTCCCCTCCTTTAACTGCCCAACACACAGATCAACCTTCCTGCTACTTCAATGTTAGACTCAAGATGTGGTGATGTCTCATACTCGATACTCACATCACTGGCGTTTTCCTGAGCCTTCTTTGCAAGACAATAACCAGGAGTGATCATTGCAGGGAAGCTTCCTTTGCCTCGTTGCTGCTCGTACTCCTCAGTGTAGGCAATCTGCAAACAGAGGATAACTTACTGAATTCAATTCACGTGCACAAATACAGGAAGTAACACAGATTTCCTACAAGCTTCTAATGGGTTGAAATGAAGTCATACAGCTTAATGTGTCGACCACGTTAACACAACACGCTGGGTGTGAATCCCCTTTAAACAGCACATGATAATGGTGCCGCCTATGTGGTTTTGCAAGAGGCTTTTACATTTAAACTTCCAAATAAAAGAGTGAGGGTAAATTCTTTACCTGGCTGAAGTTCTCTGCATTTTCTCTGGCGTGAACCGCTTCAGCCACTGCTGCCTCAGCGCTGGCTTTACCCTTGATCTCCTGTTCATATATCTGACGGTACTTGATCTGAGAGGACATGAAAACCATTAATAGCAATAATACTAAGGGTCTGCAACAGTGCTTGGATGGATGTGTGCTCATTTTATATTCAATACTTACATCACTGGCCTGCTCACTGGCCTTCTTTGAAATCTTGTATCCAGGTGTAAGATGTGCAGGAAAACTACCTTTACCTCTCTGCTGCTCATAGTCTTCTGTATAGGCGTACTGGAGGGAGGAAAAAATCAGACACCTATCTGATTTTTAAGTTACTGCAAAAATACAGCTTAACACAACCAGTCTTGTCATTAATATCTAGTCACATGAATGAGATAAAACAGATAATATGAAGTCATGATGAAAGACTTACATCGCTAACAATTTGCCCATTTTTCTTGGCCAGAAGAACCTCTGGGGAGTCAACAAATGTGGTGTACTTTGAAACTCTCTCCTCATGTCCTTTTTTATACTCCAGCTGAAGAGAAAGAAAACCATCAACTTGCTTTCGCTCCTTGGATTTGTGATGAAGTCACATCAAAGCCTGGCACAGACACATAATCATCATCAAGTATACCAACTTACATTACTGGCCAAAGTGTTGGCTTGTTTAGCAGTCTGGTAGCCTGGTGTGATCATGGCCGGGAAGCTGCCTTTTCCTTTTGACTGCTCATACTCCTCAGTGTATTTCACCTGCCAAGGAAGCACACTTTTAATATAAGCTCACAGTACCATATTTATTCAAAGATACAATAACCCCATAGAAGCTTCCTTGAGGAAAAAAAGTACTCACATCACTGACGGTCTTCTGGGCCTGAGACATAGTTACTATCTCCTGGTTGGTCACCATCCCCGAGTACCATGTCTGCTGCTGTGAGAACTCAGACTTAGACTGAAAGCTCTGTTTGGAATAAAGAAGACAAACCTGATCATTTCCATACTCTCACAAGAAAGGTAGTACTCGACCTGTCATGCCTTTTAGGACCTTGTTAAACAATTCTTCTCTGTTTTACTTAACCTCTAGGAAGATAAGTGGTAATATAATCAGCCAGCACAAGCAAAACATTTGACCAATTTCAAATCTTACACCAAATAGAACAGAGAGAAGACGACATTTGTGGCAGCCTAGTAAAATAAGCTACTTCATTACTCTTCTACATGATCACAGAAATCCAACATTTCCACATTTGCATGACCTCAATAATTTTGGTGTTTGCAAATAAGGTCAACGGTAGTGGGAACCAAAAAGTAGAGGAGTAGTATTGTTTGCTTCATATATTAAAGATATACAAAACAAAATTTTGTTGCAGCAAAGATCAGAATTTGGGCTGGAACTCCCTTTAACTGGGTGTATTGGCCATTTGCTCGACAGGGAGCTCACCTGGCTGGCCATCTGATTGGCTAGGCGAGCCTTCTCCAGCTCCATGGACCTCATGTCATGGTGGAAGGTGGACAAAAAGCGCTCGCCATCTTCGCGATACTTCAGCTACAAGTGCACACGGACGACAAGCATTAAGCCAAGGCCAGCACACATCTGCACGTGCACGCGCTAGATGTGTGTTTACAGCATCAGATGTCGTAAACACATGCATGAATCAAGAAAAATATATGAAAAACCGTCAGCTCTGACTGAGCCCTGACTTCAGATCCACAGAGCCAAACATCACTCTATTCTTATAGCACGAAACTGGACAACCTGAGCTCACACGCTTAAAGATGGTGGGATAATATTAGAGTGCTATTATTAAAAACTGAGATGTTCCAATCAAGATGTACCTGCCAAGAAAGATCCAGAAAGGAGGACTGAGTGACAAAACTCTGAGCTGTTAGCTAATGATCCTTAAGCTGTAATAATGTTCAAAAGCAATATTAGAATAGCCATGTTGCAGAGGATAAAAGTGACTTCTCATCATCGCTTAAGGTCTAACAATAAACATGTGACATAACTTTTTCTTAAAACTTTTAGTAAAGCCAAATTTGATTAACTCAAGGATCTAATGAAAACAAAATGCTCAGCGAGTGACAGCGTTGCAAGTTGCTCGGCATGGTCTGATATCAAATATCAACATGTCAACCTATAGCTCTCTAGTTGCATATAGAAGTAGCTAATGAGCTTGCTAGCCTATTACTAATATAAGCATAAGAGCATTGCATGAACTGGTAGACAGGGACAGACACAGACAGGCAGGAACAGGTGGCCGGGCAGAGGAGAGGAAAGGATGTGGGGCTGTTTTTTTCCTGACGTATAATTTTAGCCCCCTGGAACATAAAGTGGGCTAAGCAGAGGGAATGTCTCTCGCCTCTGTCACACCAACAGAAATAACCCGAGCAGCGCTCTCCATTCCTCACCGCTGCCGTCACCCCGGACTCAAAGCGGGCCGTCCACCTCTTCTCTCTCTTCCATCCATTAAAGAAGGTTTGCTTGGTGTCAGATCTCCAGGTTTTGACTGAATGTGTGTTTGTGGGTTAATAGATATGAATCATCTATGGGGTTACCAGTGGTTTTGCTTGTACTCTGTTTATAATATCGTTGGCCCCAAATGAGAATAATATTCGTATACTATCAACAAAAATAGGTCAATTTAAATGCAGCTGTAATGGATCAATCCCTTTAAAAACAAACAAGCAATGACCACTATGAATAGCCCGGTCATGACAAACCAGTGACTAATGATCATTTCACTCATGGCATAGACGGTGACTTATGTCAGCCTGTCAACAATACACCTTGACTCAGATCAAGGCCGAAATACTTTGTCTCCTGTTGCCGCGTGTGTGTTTTTGCATGTGACATCACCTCACCTCACTGCTCGCCTTGCTCTGCTTCTTCGCATTGATGTTGATGGGGGTCTCGTAGACACTCGTGAATGTGTTGTTCCGGGGATTGTGTCTGGAGGGATGAGATATAAGAATGGTCATCGTTGTAAGCATCAATTTTGAGATCAAGGAAACCAATCTCACCTAGATAGATAGATAGATAGATAGATAGATAGATAGATGGTACTTACACAGAGCAGTATGGTCTCTTCTTATGGCTGACAAAGTTATTGGCAGTGAGCACCATCTTACAGACGTCACAGTGAAAACATGCTTTATGCCAGTTCTGAGAGAGAAAAAAACAAATCACATTATTATAATGGGACCTTAAAGCTGATTCTTAACCTCTTGATTCAGACACATTATGTCAACATAGTTCATCATTACAGGTAACTTCTGATAGACAACATCAGATTAAATGGTTTTAATTGAAGAAGGCCCAAAATAACCGCAGCAATCACAGCATGATCTTCAAACTAGACTCAGTGACTTGCTCTCAAATATAGCTTTTATGTGACTCTTAAACTGGACATCTCATAACAGCAGCCAGTGAGAGGATGTTTTTCATGTTGCAGAAGTTACAACCTAGCCATCAGTGAAACTTGGTAATACTTCTGTGGGAATGCATTTCTACTCGTTTTACATGTGCTCAGATCCATAACATATTAAAATCGTTATGTTCTGAATGGTGTCATTTTATATGCACTTTTTTAAACTTTAGTTTATTGGCAGATGTTTCATCAAATCAACCTCATTGCACATGGAAAAACTCTTTGATATAGACAAATACTTGGAATAGCTTAGATGTTGCTGTATTTAATTTAGATTTTTTTTGTGGTAAATCTCATGTAATTAAAGTTTTATTTTACCCTTTGAAAATGTTTTATGTAAAAATTTGATTAAAAAATAATAACAAAAAAATCTCAATATTTCTGTGTTACCTGGTCAATGCAGTTGATCTTCTCAGCTGGGTAGACCACAAACCCACACCTGGCGCAGGACTGCATGGTGAATGCTTGTCCTTGTCCCAAAAAACCTTCAGGATAAAAAGAAGCGAACTATGTGAAATGTTGGCCAAAAACAAGAGTCAGGCAGGTTACAGTTTTGTGCAGGAACTGGCAGTGAGTCCCAGACAGCCGTGATCGTGCGTCTCTGCTGGTGGTAAACTTAGCTCTGTGACTGTCAAACTTTGAAACTCTCTCTTACTTGACACCATGTCCCATGATGGACCAATCCCCTTCCATGTGTCATGCTGGAGGACTGGCTGAGACCAGCTGTCTGTCTGCAGGAAGAGAGAGAGACACAGAGAGTTCAGATGTCACTGTATATGTGTAATGATCCTGACTTGGACAGCTGGTTCAACTTTTGGCATCTCGTCATGACATAAAGACAGAAAAGCGTAATAGACTGTGTCATGGTTTTACTTTGTTTTACCTACCTTCATTATCTAAGTATGTTAACACCACTTTTTAGCAGCTCTCTTTATACTTACAAAAAACGCTCAGGAGGAAATATGAACAAACAAGAAAAAAATATATAGAAAGTTAAGCAGACATAAAAATAAAGCTTTGTCCACAAAAAAGGGGGCATGAATTCACTAAAAATGGCAAAACACAGTCTCATCAAAGTACAAAAGCTCCTAAGGATCAAAGCTGTATTGACCCTAAGGAAGAGGTGCCTTGACTTCTTGATGATACAAATAAAGCTGGAAAAAATAGTCTTTAGCATTATACAGTCTGCTTCAACTAACATCTGATAATATGTTGCACGTGCTTATCTAACTATCTAATAAATGATCTACACTGCGATAAAGTAATTACCTTTTAATACAAAATTAAATAAAATACTTGTCTCTAACTGTTCATGCACTTTGAATATTTTTGATGAGAGTGCATGTATTTAATAATCTGATGGATCAGCAGTTTTATTATAATTTTAATTCGACATATTTAAAGGCTGCAATTGTCTATATTCTGATTATTGCAGTTGTTTCTGAAGCCTGATATGTTAGATAACCTGTGGCATCTGATTTAAACGTGACTTACTTGTTAATATGAAGCGACGCAGGGCTGTGACGTCATGACGCACATCAGAGACGTTGACCTGAACTTTTATTTTACTTTCGTTTTCTTAATTTTACGACGGAACAGAAACTCGGTGAAAACTGTGGACGAGGAGAAACGACCACAGTAAACTTTTTTTGCAGTAGCAAAGCTGACAGAGCAAAAGAGACGAATAATAGAAAGTAAGTTCATGCTAAAGTTGAAAATAGCAACTTGCTAGTTAGTTAGTTTTTGCTAACCGTATGCTAATCAGACACTTAGCTAAGTTTGCTAACAAGTTTGATTTGATAACGTATTAGACTGATGGTCAAACTAGATCTTGACCTAAAGATAAGCTAGCTTTATCTTTGTTTATGATGCTTTTAACCCGTTTGAATAACCGCCTGAACAGCTTTGATGTTAGCAGTTACGGAGAATAAGGAAATAAAGCAAATCTGCCTTTAAAATAATGTTAACGTTAGCTATAGCAGTAAGTTAGTCACCGTTGTTGTTGAAGCTTAATGTACGGTAAATTAACCTCAGATGTAATATATGTGTTAACTGCAGATGGCTGAACCTGTTGAACTTGGAGCTGGGGTTGAAGAAGCAGAGGTGGCTGGAGATGAAACAGATGCAAAACCTGACCGCAGGGGAAGATTTCTACTGTTTGGGTGACTTCTTTTTCAGAGATTCCCTGAAAGTTGGGACACTGTTTACAGAAACATAAATAAAACAGAATGTGAGCATTAGATAATCCTTTCTGACATATGCTCAATTGAAAACAGTACAAAGACAATATATTTAATGTTTGACCTCATCAGCTTCATTGATTTTTGTAAAAATTATGATTGGGTATGAAAGGTTCATCCTGGAAAGGCTCAGTCATTCAAAAGCAAGGATGAAGCAGGTTCACCACTGTGTCAAACACATGATTAGATAAGATAAACCTTTATTCGTCCCACAGTGGGGAAATTCACAAATAATATGACAATAAAGGAGATTACTACATAGACTCAGGAACACTTCCTCAAACCCTTGTCTGTAAACACAGTTCATTTGGAAATGATTGCATTCTGTTTTTACTTATGTTTTACACAGTCCTTTTTGTAATCAGGGTTGTACAATATATCTGTAGAGGGAAACCCACAGTTTGGGAAATAAGGAATTTATTTCTCTTCAAATGCACTTTAGTTGACCATGTGTAAGACTACGCAGTTTTTTTAAAGTGAAAGCTTTCACTGTTCTAATTCCTTTGTGTGGCATTGAGAAGTGATTAGTTCACACAACTGTGCCCTTTCTGTAAGATTGACACCTTCATGAAGGTGGCAGTGGTTCCTCAACTAATCAAAACTTTAAAAATTCTAAAATGTGTACCCTTGATTTGACACAGCAACCCAGTTTTGGACAGCCTAATTAGTGTAATGGGGCAAGGTGTGTGAAAGCAATCTTAAACTCAATTTTGAGACTGATGTCAGTCCTCAAGTGGCTTCTCAAAATTAGGCTTCACTACAGCAGAGTCTAAAAGCGTGGGTGTGTGAATGCAATGTGATATCATGTGTGTGTATGGGCCTTTTCACAATGTCTTGTGTCTAACTTTATCATTTAAAAGTGTGACTGAGGCATCACTGACTGACATAAGGAGTAGCCTCTGTTTTTTCCAGTCTGATGCACAAGGTGGCGCTGTGAATCTTTATAGAGAGGGAATATTTGTCAGCTGTTTCTCCCAGACGCTGGTAAAGCCTGTGTGCTCTGTGGCATTTTACCCCAAACTATCATGATAAAAATGTTTTAATTTTTTTCTCAAAAACCATAACAAAACAAAAATAAGCATATTAGATTTTAGATTTTAAACAAATAAAAATGCTTTTTACAACAGGCTGAACTGTTTAAAGACAAAACATCACTTGGACATGGCTACCTGATAGCAAACATAACCACCATATTTAGAAGTTTTACGGAGTAAAAGTAAAAGTAAAACTGTAGTAAAACTGATACCACCTAATTTACAGTACTTGGATGTGTGTCTACAGTAAAAAAAAGTCATGACCAAACAACTGATCAACTCGTGATGCCTCTTACATCATCTGTAAAAGAGTTGTGTATAATATTACCAAGATGTTATTGATAATTGTCTGTATTTCTTGAACTAGTTGGACTTCAGCTAAATCTGAATTTAAACCAAGACAGAAATGAGAGTAATTAATAGATTCCTCTCTGGTTATTTGTTGTGTGTTGTGGGTGTTTTGCAAAGCAGTGATTTTTTAGTAATTGACATTTTTTAGTTGTACCCCCTCTTGTGCATTCAACTCCAAAGTTGAGATGGATGGATGGAAGATTAGGCGCTCACAGTATACATGTCGGTACAGGTGGATTCTGTGCCTGTCAGCAGAGGAGCAACTTGTTGCCCTGTCTGACCTCAGCAGGGAGCGAGGCACAGGGGCCATGTGTGAATAGGCCTTTAGAAAGCACTGGTGTGGTGGCGAGGCTGCTGACTCAGGGGGCTCACAGTGCGCCGCCCCTGTCCTCAGCATCTGCTGGCCCAGTCAGGTTTCCATCCAGTACAGAGAGCATGTCAGTATCCTAGCACACAGCCAAAATTTAAGCTGCCAGGTCTGGAGAAACGTACTCTTTTGGGGGAAAAAAAAAGAAACGAGACAAAACCAACGCATTTCAGATGCAGAGTGGCGTAGCGCTTAATGACGAACCCAGGTAAGACAGACACGACCGCCTCATATTCCTCTTCACCGTCCTCCTACCTGCTCCTGTTTCTGCCATGCCCAGCCCACAGCAGAACAGAGTTGCCCACCCTCGCGCAATTGTTCGGTACAGTATGGCAGAATTTGGAGGTGGGAGGGGGGCTCCAAAAAGTTCTGGATCACATGTTTAATAGAATATGGCCGAGCTGCCTGTCAGTGTATGTGCATGAGACTGTTAGTGCGCATTGCTGTGTATTGTTCCCGTGCTTGAGTAACTTGATGACTAGGCTCTTCTGGAACAAGCCTGGATTTTCTGAGCCCCCAATGGGCCACTGTTGGCTTAGCTATCTGGATGGATCTTTTGAAGAATGGAAATATGACAGGTCTGTGAGAATTGCCACTCGTGAAAGATTTCCTCTCGCTCAATCGACATCGATGTGCTTATGATTTTTTAATATCCACTCTTAGCGAAAATGTTCTAGTTTCTTCCTTACCCCGACGTTGGATTACTGCGACCAAATTTGGCTGTGACATTAATGCCTTATTTGACAATGTATGTACTCTTTGATTTCTGAGTAAGTGTTTTCAGTTTCATGTTAGTTTTCCTTGCACTGGAAGTCTTGACATTTACTGATGTTGAAGTATCCAATATGTGTAGAAACATTTCGGCTTAAAAGATACTTTCATGTTTTGTAAGATTCAAGAGCATTTTCTATAAAGCTTTTCACTTGCAAGATGCTGTCATGTAAGGTAAGAGTTAATTCTACTGACGTTTTAACTGCGCTTATCGGCCTAATTGAAGACAAGCAGATATTTTTCAGGTGTGTGTGGTATCAAAGATGTTCAGTTTCGCTCTGTCAGTTTTTTTTAAAATAGAATGGCCTGTCCATTTGTTATTATATTTATTGTCATTTCAATTCCTATCCTTATTCTTATTTATATTTTTGTTGTGTTTTCAGTTTGTTGTGTAAAGTCTGAAAGGCAGTAATAATCTCTGGGCCCTCTGCTGTCTACTCAGTGGTTAGATTGAATAGGTTTAAATTGTGATTTTCAGTCTATGGTATGTTAAGCTGATAGTCTGTGATCCAGTTCCAACAGACTAGACTAACCTTCTGTTTCTACTTTGAAGAACAGCTTTGCCAAAGCAACAGGCCTGATAATTTCAGCTTGTTATCAGCATTATTGTGCACTGAAACAGAGTTTCTTTAACCAGTGACTGTTAATTTTTTATATTCTTGATTAACTGTTGCTCAGAGGTATCTTTGTCTCTTTCTGCTCTTTGAATTGTCAGTCTGGTTGAACCATTGTAAAACATTACTTTTTTTGCAAACCCTTCATACAAAATAACATCTGTTTGTAAAGAGGACTTTCTACAACCTAAAAGTATGAAACACCATTCAAAAAGAGAGCAGTCCTCTCAGTTAACTGTCCCTAATAATCTGTTTCTCTCTGACTCTCTCAGTAAGAAGAATAAGGATGGCCAGACGCGGGAGCAGGACTACTCTTCTGAAAGCCATTACAGAATTGTTTCACCAACATTCCAGTATAAGATGAGCCACCAGCGAGTGGGCAAGTGTATCATCATCAACAACAAAAACTTTGATGAGAAGACAGGTACAGCAAACATGTTACAAACACACACATTCTATGTCTAATTCAGCTTTGCTCAATATCATTGCATGAAGAGTGTGTATTCTAAGCAGACTGTCTTGACAGGGATGAATGTACGCAACGGCACAGACCGAGACGCTGGCGAGCTGTTCAAATGCTTCAAGAGCCTTGGCTTCGATGTCTTCATCTACAATGATCAGACATGTGAGAAGATGGAGCGTCTTCTCAGAGAGGGTGAGTAGAGAAGACATTCTGTGATGGTGCTCATGGCACCTATCATGCTGTTCTTGTTCTATCTTGTGGTTACACAACAATGTTGAACTAATAGAGAATCCTTTTGGGAAATGCCATGGAACATTTTTCTAAATGAAGGTACACTTAGTCAAAACGAATGCAGTGTAATCCAGCTGTCCTGCAACAAATTCTACATTCATGAAGGGTAGAACCTGTCCCTTCAGAGAGGAGTTGATTCAAGTTTGTGTTCATTTTAGAGGCTCTCGTGTGTGGTATTGTGTTACACTGAGATCTGTGTCTTATATTTAGTTGACTCACATTGATATAAATGGAGTAGACAAACACCTCTCAGTGTGACACAAGTCACCACACCTCTCTAAAACAGTTTCAGTCTCAACAAGTGGACGAGTGCATGTGTGGCATACACCAAGAGAATGGTACAGGCCTGAATACTTGACCCCTGCAGTGAAGGGATCCTGTGGCCTTGTTATGCTGTGGGGGGCATTTTGCTGTCATTGTTTTGGTCCACTTGTCGTCTCAGAGGCAACTGTCACTGTCAGGCAAATCAAACAGAAAGTTTTTTCTGAGTTAATCAACTTTATTCCCTGATAAAACATTTCTATCCTGATGGGAGGGGTCTCTTCCAGGATGACAGTGCTCCCATCTGTACGGCACGAGGGGTCACTTAATAGTTTGATGAGTATGAAATTATGTGAATCATATGTTATGGCCTTTGCAGCCACCTTATCTCAACCCAATTAAGCACCCATGAGAGATTTCTTGTTCTGGTAACACGTGGGCCAACACCTTACTAAGAGACACGTTTTTCCATTGTTGTGTACATACAGTACAGTTAGGATCTAGTAAAACTGATTCCCCTTGAAATTGCAGTGTGATATCCATGAACGACTTTACATTCAAGACTCACCATTACAGTTGTTACAATTTGTTTGTTTCTTAAAACTGCCAGGTCAGACAGTAGGTGGTGCTGTTGTAAAAGTAATTACATAAATCCTACTGAAGCAGCCACCACTTTGGCTAAAAGTTAATGCTTCTGGTATCACTGATCAGGGAACTTGCAGGTCCACTGATTACATTCATTACAAGATGTACAAGTCACCTTCCAAGTCACATGACCATGGAAGCACCATTTTTAACTTTCTACTTTTATAAGATATAATATGACATTTTAATGGCTGCTGTTCTTTAGACTGCACATATTTTGTCCAGATCAGGTCCAACCCTTGATTCAACACTGCATTCAAACAAAATTCCTTTATAACTAGAGAATGGATCCTACTCTGTATGGCTATTCATGGTCTTCTTCAGATTAATGCAAATTTGTTGACCCATTGACCTTTTCTGTGGTATTAGTATCAGGCCAAAATTTTATATTTTACACAAGAAAAACATGATAGTCATAACAAGTTTAATCACCATATTTATGGTCCATTTGCGGATGATAATCAGTTTAACTCACACAATATCTCATTAGTGGCTGGAATTCTCTCAGCATATTCCTGCATGGTCAAAATAATTGTAAGGATCAAGCAATATGCCGAGGGGCATAGTGTTGTTCGAGTTGTTATCAACTCCAGACTGAACCATTAAGTAACTAATATTGCTCAGTACTTTTGAAGTTTTTTGAGGTCCGAGCCAAGCTAAGAGCTGAGTGTTTGTTTGTGTGTGTATGGGTCAGCCTCGGAGGAAGACCATAGTGACAGCTCGTGTTTCGCCTGTATCCTGCTAAGCCATGGTGAGGAGGGCATGATCTACGGAACAGACGGCGCCATGCCCATCAAGACCATGACCTCATTGTTCAGGGGGGACATGTGCAAAAGCTTAGTCGGAAAGCCAAAACTCTTCTTCATCCAGGTACGAAGTTCTAAAGACTTTCATTTATACATGAAGGTGTGATCTTTAAAATTAAAGTAACAATGTTATAGTTGTTAATTCACTTTTAGATTTGTGTCACCCAAATGGTCAGCGAAGGGGTTGAGTGACATATAAAACTAACTTTAATAGTTGTTTTTGTTGAGAAGACAGATTAAAATGGCTTTCAATAACTCCCCACAGACAGATGATAGTTATTGTGCAAAATTTTCCCCATCTCAGCTTTTAAAAACAGTTAATTTTTAATTGCTTCACCAGGTCATCGTTGAGAAAGCTACTCAGGATCACAATGAAATGTCATTTCATTTACTTCACCAGGCTTGTCGGGGTTCTGAATTTGATGATGGTATACAGACAGATTCGGGTCCGCCAAACGATACCCTGGAGACAGATGCTAATCCAAGACATAAGATCCCTGTAGAGGCAGATTTCCTGTTTGCCTACTCCACTGTGCCAGGTAAACCCCAGTTTGAATTGAAGTCTCATTTTAAAGCATATATTTCTATTGCCAGATAAATGAATGCACAAAAGCAGTTTGGGTATCTGTAACAAACTCTGTAACAAACTGCTGAATGTATCAGTGAGCAGACACACCAAATTTTCGTGTTGACTCATGCTGATTTTCTAGGGTATTACTCATGGAGGAACCCTGGACGCGGCTCCTGGTTTGTCCAGGCGCTCTGCAACGTCCTCAATGAGTTTGGCAAGCAGCTGGAGATAATGCAGATCCTGACACGGGTCAACTACATGGTGGCCACCAGCTTTGAGTCCTGGTCTGAAGACCCACGCTTCAGTGAGAAGAAGCAGATTCCCTGTGTGGTCTCTATGCTGACGAAAGAACTTTATTTCAACTGACCGCCAGCCTAACTGACTAACTGTACTGTATGACACCACGTGACTGACTGACAGACTGACTGGACTGACTGTTTCAGGTACCGACTACGCGGTCAAAGCATTCAGGGATGATTCAGGCCCAGCAGGACACTGCACATTTGGAGCACATATGACATTTTGCATGTGTAGTTGGGCCCGAAAACAAGCACTCCATGAGAAAAAAAAAATATTTACAGTGGAACTCCTCGTTCATGTGTTGATGGTGAAACTTCCTCTTCTTCTTCAGGTTATTCTTCAGAATAATGGTGTCACATTTGATCTGATCTTTTTTTGACAGGCATTGTGAATTATCCATGTTATTCTGCCAGCCCAGAAAATATGCTGCCAGTTTTTGTGGGTTTGGGGAAATCATATGTCTAATCTGAATATGTGTCTCCCCATTTTCCAGCATTTGCAATAGATGTTGAAAGGAACTGTGTAGAGTGGACAAAAGTCTTCAGGCTAAACTTGGCTCTTGGAGTTAGTTCATGAAATGGGTTCTGACTAACATAATGATAATTTAGATTTGGTGTTCTGAGAGTCTCTCCACAAGCAGAACACAAACCTGTCTGATGCAGTCCAATGCATTTGTACAGTGTACTATACTCTGCTACCATTACACAGTGAAATAAATTGGAAACCAGGTGACAGTTCATCCATTTTTCTTCGGCTTATCTGGGGTTGGGTCAGAGTAGCAATGCTTTCCAGCTCCTTCCAGGGGATCCCAAGGCATTCCCAAGTCAGAATAGGTAATCCCTGGAGCATGTTCTTGGTCTACCCTGGGGTCTCCTACCAGTTGGACGTACCTAGAAACCCTCCAAGGGGAGGCGTCCAGGAGGCTTCCTGATCAGATGTCTGAACCACCTCATCTGGCTCCTTGCAACAGAAAGTAGCAGTGGCTCTACTCTGAGCTCCTTCCGGATGTCTGAGCTCCTCAGGGTGAGCCCAGCCATCAGGCAGACGAAAGTCATTTTGGCCTCTTGTATTGGTGATCTTGTTCTTTTGGTCATTACCCAAAGCTTGTGCCCATAGATGAGAGTTGGAACATAGATGAACTAGTAAATCGAAAGCACCACAACAGTCCAGTACCAGTGAGGGCTCTTTTGAGAAACACTAGACAATTTTTAGAAATCCCCACTAAGGAAATGAATAGCGTGATTTCAAACCCTTTGATTGCCATTGGAGAGATGCACGGTTACAGGGGGAAAAAAAGCATCTGGAAAATGGATCAGATCATTTTCAGCTATCCGTGTTAATGTTTTCAGCTGTCAACTGTCTAAAAACAAACGCAACAAAAGAAAAAGACAACACTCCTCTGAGCAGAAACATGTAACGGTGCTTTTTGCTAAAGGCTCAATGTCTCAGCCTTCCTAGCAAGTTTAAGTTGGTAGCAGCACGCTGGCATCCTCAGGTTCTTTAATGTCCCATGAAGTGGGTAAATGTACTGTTAAAGAATGTCATATACGTATGGCTAGGAAGGTGTGATCTTTTGCTGTGTAGTGATTAGTTCTATGAAATTTTGGGTCAAGTGCGTACTCCATAGTCCACTCCCATAAAAGTAAGGGATTATTTGCAATTTGCCAGTTTCCTCAGCGTGATGTTAAAGACTTCGCTTGCTCGTTGTTCAGCCCAGAGTAAGTGAAGTTCATGTATTTGCACATGATCAAAATTACGCACTTGTCTTATTAGTCAGGGTCCAACCAATCAGTTTATGAATTTCCTTTTTTTAATCTTTAAAGTTAGACATTCCTCTTTAATAGATACTAGGATACATGCTGTAGGATTTTTACACCAGAAAGAGAACTTAAGGATGTCAAAAACTGTGTCTGGAAAATATCATATTGTAAAACTGGACTAGGGCCCAAAGCACAAATGCCACATCATTTCACTGTATATTAGTGTTGTACATTGTTGTTACATACACTACACCATAAGAGCTACCCAGCAAGGTCTTCCTATTTTTTTTTTTTTTTTAATTAATCTTAAATTTTAAAAGATTTATCCAAATTGTAAAGATAAAAAATATATAATTTGCTTTTATACATTATTTTTAAGCACTTAGTGCAACATGCCAAGTTTTTAAAAAACAGTATTGTAATAATTTAAGATATTGATCATTATAGAATTATATGCTAAAATCTAAAATATATTTTTTGAATATAAGAGACGTTTGCTGATGGTCATTACAACTTACACAAAGTTTGTTTCTGCACATTTGCTGTTTTATCGTCTCAAAGTCTGTCAATCACAGAGGCAGCTATTACAAGTCTGAACATACACAATCCACATGTCTGCAGTACACTCTTATTGTTGCTGCAATGTTTTTACATTATTCACATGATTGCATGTGTCAGTAACTTAGGGGAAAAGTTCTGCAATAGCTTTAATTTGTCATTATATTTTCCTCTTTTCACTCCTTGTATATTTTTTATTTTGATAACACTTAACAGTATATTTATAGTTGCCAGAAGTGTGATCAGCACTGGCTTAACTTAGAGACATGTCCCATTCTACACCCAGTGCACTTGTTCAACACAGCCACAACTTTTCTCGACACATGGATCTCTGATCAGTGATGTGGTGCCCAACCTGTGCTGAAAGGTGTGTTTGCTCCACTTGTTTTGGAATGGAATTGATGGAGGGTAAAATGTATTTTTAAGGGTAAAATTTTCAATGCTTTTCCGGTGTTAAATGCTGTTGTCCTCAGGAATATATTTGAAAAGATTTGGAAAAATGAATGAATGAATTACATTGAAAATATAATCTGGCCCAATTTTTTTATTTTCATTTGGGGCAATACCTTGTTTAAATAACTTCAAAACAGAAGAATGCTTATGTACACATTTTATTGTATTAAACATAAAGAATATATTGTGTAATGAGTTGTGTGTCATTTGTTGCACATAAGTAAACATAGAACACATTGAAAGGCTGCTGTTTTTTTTAAGACAAGGAAGATGTTTGTAATGAATACACTGAATAAAACAAAGATTGAAGATGCTTTTACAACTAAATTGTTTTGAAAAGTTATACGCACTGTGATGTTTAAATTTAACCTATAATTCTGATAGTAGCCAAACATCTTCAGTTTTCTGTTAACGCATGAAAGATAAGATTGGCTATATTCCATATTTTTGTTACGGTCAACAAATATGATGAAAAACAAAAACCGACAGTGAAATGATCCTACAAGTATGTCTTTATAGTGAAAGCCTGATATAAATTATTAGATTCAATTTGCTAATTAATGGTTGATAAATCCAACTTTTTGATTGAGTGTTAAAAAGAGTTCTATCTTAATAAATGAAGGGTTTTTTTAATAACCAACATCTGTCTTTTAATTTCCTCATCTAGGTATTTGGGTTCATCCTAACATTAAAAAGAAACTTTTAAAAAGTGTGACAAGAGTCACATTAGCTTTGTTGTGTCCACTATAAAGAAAAGCATGGATGACTGGAAATGAGCAACATGACCTGTGAATCTAAAATAGACATATGATTTACAAATTCCTCAAGGCAAATTTAGCCTAGCCTGACCTGCACAGCATCCAGAGCTGATGTTGTGTCATGCATTAAGAATGTCGGCCCAGGCAGCTGATGCGCATGCCCCACAGTGCAGCACATTCCTGGCCTTTTCTGCCCCATCCTTCCTGCCCCTGAGGCATTCCTGCCCCACCTCAGAGAACAGGAGCGGATCGGGACGCATCGCAGATCTTAAGGGACTTCCAGTTCGTGCCTTCGTTGTCGTGACCGGGGCATAATGCTTGATGTAGGGTGTCGGTGAAGGTTCCCGTGCAGAAGCAGTGGAGGGGGGTCATGGTATCAGCTCCTAGAAAGCACACCAAACCCCCGGGGAAGCTGCAGTACACCCCGATGCGAGTGAACTGCTTCCCTGCCAGCAGAGGCAGCTCATGCTGAACGCCACCATGCCAGGCTGTGTAGTCTCCATTAAAGTACTCCACACACCAAGACTCCTTGCCCCGGCCCAGCCAGGAGTCCTCCTCGCGACCCTTGCGTGGGATGCTCGGGTAGGTAAGCCCCAGCTCCCAGTAGGTCTTCCCACTCACCTCCACCTCCCAGTACTGGCGGCCCTCGCTGAAGCCTTGCTGGCTGACTACATTTAGGGTGGTGTCAAAGCGTAAGGGTGTTTCTGGGACATCCTGCCAGGTGTCTGTGTAGGTGGCTGAATCACCCTTGGGAGAGATGATCAGCTTCGGATGGGCAGTGTCAACATCAAGGACAACATCTGCAGCATCTGTTCAAGAGAAACATTCAGTGTCTTGTGCCAAAGACTGCAGATCAGTCGCCATGTTCTCCTCAAGAGTTCACAAGTGAGACAAACACTTGACACTTGACCTAACTGACATAAACCCCTGACATACATAGCTGGGAGTACAAGCCAATTTGTCTGTCTTTTTGGGTGAACTCACAGCTCTGAAACAGTTTCTTGGTGACAGGGACCTGGGATCTGATGAACAGCAGCAGGTTGATGGTAAGACTCAGTAGCTGTTCATTCTTGAACTCATCCGTCTGAATCAGGTCAGGGTCAGTCAACTTCAGAGTCTCAGATATTCTAATTTCAGACAAAAAAAGTGTTGGTACCTTTTTGCAAAGCTCACAAGAATGTGAAGTTGAAGGAATAATAACCCATGATGTGACACATTTCACACAAATATAAGTCCATACACTAGATTCAAATGAAAATAAGGCTTGAAAGAAGAGATATTAAAAAAAAAAAAAGATTTAAAATTGGCAGAAACATTTTTGTTGTTCTAACAGCAAATACTATGAGGAGAAAATATGTATGAGAGTATCAAAGACTGAAGGTAATTTCATTTTTGGGTTTGAGTATGATTTTTGTCTTGAAGGACAAGGAAGTATTGTTATTCAAAATAGCATCAGTATGACTCATTAACCGGAAAATTCAATGTTCAAGGTATCCGTAAATGACACAACGTGAATTTCAGTAAATTCCCTGTGGTTATTCCCATGTGTCAAAAGAAAAATGTTTGGTATGTTTGGTAGCTATTGATGCCCTCGACAGTACCTCACACACAAGTAGCAAGCTGTTCCTGAATGTGAACGTACCTTTTTTCTGTGTCAGAATTCTGTAGACACAAGAACAATATGTGATTATTGATCTTAGTACCACTGAGAGAACAGCTTGAGACAAACAGTAAAATTGATTATGTGCCCCATGAAGTCAGAACTTTTAAATGTCCTTGTTTTTACCTGAATGACAGTTTCTTGTGTTTTCATCTGGGCACCAATGTTGGACAGCTCCTGGTCCAGGTCCTGAGCGAGGTGGTAGCAGTCCTCTATCCTCTCCTCCACTAACTTCTCTGTGGCCTCGTTCTCCGTGTCTAGCTGGGCAAGTGTGATCTGAAGATCCTCATCCAGAACCCGCTTCATGTCCTCATACTTTTTCCTGATTTTCTCCTTCACTGCATTGGTCTTTTTCTGGGGTGAAAAGACCACTGGAGATGGAATGTCATGGGCGACAAATACATACAGTAGTCAGTAGGGTGAATCTAGAGCAACTTGACTTCGTACTTGAAGACGTATTGCCTCTCATCCAAGGGGCTTCTTCAGTGACTGCCAGGTCCCAGGTTTTTAAACTCTATTGGGGTTATAACCCTTGTTTTGGTATCAATGACCTTCAAAATCAGATTGGTCCATTCATTGGTTCTTCGTAATCAGTATGTAAGTCGTCTGGCTTGAAAGGTCCTTTTGTGAATTATTGTGGAAAATGCTCATTAAAATTTCCTAAAGCTGTTGTCTTCAAATAGCTTGTGTTGCTCCTTCAACAGTCCAAACCCCAAAATTATCAATTTAAAATCATGTAAGATGAAGAAAAATAGCAAATCTTCACAGAAGCAGTCGTGAGAAGGTGAAACTAGGAAATGTTTGATATTTTGAATTAAACAATTCATCAAAATAGCTGCAGATTAATTTTCTGCCAAAAGACGAATTGATTATTTGACTTTTATCATTTCACTTCTCGAAGATCGTATGTCAGTTAGGCCCATATACAACAATTAAAGTATCTACAAAATGAGTCATGAGCACAGATTCTGCAGAGAGCAATTAACGAGAACAAGTCAGCTTTATGAAACGAAATACTTGGCTGCTACAAGGACCAGAAAAATGCAAGAGACGGGCATGATCACAGCTGTTCAAAAGTGCATTTCAGGAATTCATAACTCATTTAACCTTGAAGTAAATGTGCTACTGCAGGACAAGGACAAGGTAGCTAAAATCAACAAGTAGTTCACAGACTAAATGACGCTGATGGAACAACGTGGACCAAGACTCCTAGTTATTAAATTTGATCTCTGGATTTTAAGAGATGGAGGAACAAACATTTCTACCATGTGGTCACACCACGTATGATTTTGCAGTAGAGAAATTAATCAACAAATAACAGATGTCAGCAAACAGTTTATACTGTTACATATACTTTATACAACAGTGCACAGGACTTACTGTTATCTCCACCTGTTTAGCTGCCAGCTTCTTCATCCTGTAGGCGACGGCATCTCTTTGTCTCTGCAGATGCTGCTGATGTTTGAGCAGCATTTCCTTTGAAACACACAGGCAGAAAACATGAAGAAAGATCACGAACCACAGGTGAACGGAACAAAGTCAACAGTGAGAAGTCAATAGTGACGTTGACTTTTCTTCTCAAAAAGAAACCAAAGTGCTTACTTCACGTGTGGCCTTCCCTCCTGCCTTACTATTCATTGTCTGTATAGAGGTGCAGATTAAACTCCACTAACTTGTGACAACACGACCACAAGGGTTTTTATAGTTGTGGGGGAGGGAGGGAGGGCAGGATGGCCTTGTCATATCTGTCCTGGTGCTCTTCCAAGCACGTGCCTTGTTTTATTAAGGAGAGGACATGAATCTAAAGTTTGAAGACAAGAACGAGGTTCCAGGCAGCGAAGGGCAAACGGACGGGCGAATTGTCAGACTTGAGGAAGAGTTATTCTGTGTCCTACTAAACAAGAAGCCCATAAGAGCTCTATTTATACCGACCTGACACTGACCTTGATGTATGCGTGTGAGTGTGTGAGTGTGTGTGTGCTTGTGGCCTACATGCACATTTGAGGAACTTGAAGTTTATGAGACATTGATGGTGCTTTTGTAGCTCATGGATAATTCATACGCAATGCTTTTTCACAAATGTTCACCCCGAGAGAGATAGACAGTTAAATCAGTCTCAGTCGGTGCCTGTTTAAAATGCTTACCACGACCCATATGACCTTTTGCATGCATCACACAAGTGGCCCATGCCTATGTACAAGCAGGGAGATGTTAAATGCACCAACTGACTCCCCTCCGTCTAAGGATGTCAAATTTCAGTCATGCTCACGTCATGGCGCATACACAGAATGTAACTCAAATCTGCTGACATATTTCTCATCAGAGGACATCAACAAAGTTTCACGGCACATCAGGCCTCGATTTCAGTGCTTCATTGGCTGTGATTGCTCAGACTGGCATAACCATTTGCAAGATGATATTTGTTTTAAATCAGCCCATAATTCAACTTCAATCAGAAATGTCTGTTCTCTTTTAACCAGCTTGAATTTACTAATCCCACTACTACATCTAACAAAGCATGTGTTTGGTTCTCATGCTCCAACTTCTGAATGCTGGCCTTGCTTTAGTAGTAATTCTTTTGGCTTGTTAGCATTTATAAACACTATATAAACGAACACACTATAATGTATTTGTAAGCAGATACAAGTGATTATTATTAGATTTACAACAAGTTCTCATAAGTAGAACTTGGTGTATAAATGCATAATGAATGGCAACAGAGTAAAACACAGCTGTAATAAAATCAAATATGTCTTCATAGGAGAAGTTTTACTACACTTAAAATGTCCTTAAATCTGCTTAATAACTACATTATGGTGTATAATAACCGCTTAATTAAAGATTTATCAATGTTAAAAGGGGGCTTACAGTAATGTGTTAAACATAGGTCTGTGTTATAAGTGTTTTCATTTTTGAGCTGAAACTGAATAAGTGGCACGTATCTGTTTAGATGCTTTAAACATTACCTTTAACATATACATATACTGTGAACTGATGCAACCTACTTAATCTACCATAGGTCATCTGATGTCAGAAGTTGACTTTGACTTTTTCTTTGTCTCCAGAGCTCTTGAATGTGTTGCCTTAAATTGGACTCCAGCCAATCTAACACAACACACACAAACATATCTAACATATTTTACTCTTGCAAAACATCCTGTGTGCATAAATGTTTGGGCTTTTAATGGGTTTTCAAAAGGTTTTATAAGATCTCTCTGAGTCAAAATTTCAACTCCCTCAGAGTTATGACAGTTCACGGCCTGATCTTGGCACCTTACTTCAAAAAATGTCAAAAAAAGAGTGAAAATTCTCCAGTGTTTTTCCAGGGAGAACAAGTTCCTTAAGGAACCCTGCCTGGAATTCTGCAGCTAAACAACACAGCAGGCAGACCTTAAAAGCAAGAGAAGTGAGGAACCAGAAACTCCAGTTCCCAGTATGAATGTCTTGTTACTGTCAGCCAGGTACTGGAAAACATAAAGCTTCCTCGTGCAGCAACACTTATTGTCAAAGAGGCAGAGGTGAGCCGAATCTCTCAACAGGTGCTCCACAGGTAAGAATATTATGGGTTTGTTTTCTTCCTCTTTAGAACAATTTAGTGATTGTGTTATATGTTAAAATTATTAGTGTTCCCTATTGTGTTGCTTTGTGATTTGTGATAATTATACATCCATCCAAGAGCCAACACATGTTTGGTTCTGTCTTTGAAAAGTGAGTGTTACACTGTGTTAACAATGACACGGTACGAAGAGAACACTGAATATTCTTGAGTTTTAGCTTTATCATTTTTCCTTTGCTGTAGATATGTCTTCAATCAGTTCTAAGTATCTAAGCATACAACATGAAACCTTAATCCTTTTTCTCATACATGCACCTTCACATACCTTTTGTTTGCACATACAGTTCGATTTCACGCTCTGCTTTTCACAGACGCATGAGCCTATTTTTGAACCATGCCTTGTTTGTTTAAAAGGTTAACTATTTCCTTCTCAATATGTTCATTCTGTCTGAAGAGACAGAGACTGATAGATTCCTGTATTATTTTCTGTTTTAGGTGTTCTGTCACGATGCATAAGAGCCAGAAGGGCACAGGTAGTGTATCTGGAAATCTGATTTATGGTTTGGTTTAGTTATTTACTGGTATTTTGGTGCTGCTTACAGAAAATCTGTTTTAAAGATTGAACATAAAAAGATTCTTCTGACAATTAGAACTGGAATGCACGAATGTACCAATGCATCCATAACTAGTTTGGGGAGTTTTAGTCATCCTTTGTTTGAATTTTTTTTTTCAATCTTAAATCCTCCAATGTTTTTTTTTTCTCAACTAGCACCTACAGGAAGATAAAGTCATAGATTAAACAAGTAAACAAAGACGAGATTTATGTAAATGATCATGAAACAATAGGCTTTTCTTTTGCCCTCAGGTGGAACTGCAATTTTCTACAGACCAGTTGGAATTACGAGAGAAATAAGATCCGGATACCTGTTCAAGTCTCCTCCAACAAAACAGTTGAAGGCAGAGGTGACACAGTCGGCTCATTATATTTTTATTATGTGTGCGTTTTTAGTTAATTTTTATTATTCATTCCAACGTGTTTCTCCTGCAGAAATCGTGGAAGAAGCGGTATTTTGTGCTTTTTAAAATCAGTGAACAAGAGCATCAACTGAAGTACTTCAGGAATTCAGAGGAGAAGGACCGGCCACTCGGAGGCATAGACTTATCACAGTAGGTCCCTGTAAAGCACATTAACCAACATCTTCACATTTTCCCAACATCTCTTTATGAGCCAGTTTTTCATTTCACAGATTCATGATTAAATGAGTGCATTTAATAGCCCTGAAATGAAATAATGCAGTTATTCCAGCTTTGTTTTTGAGTGTAGATCACATCTGGAACTTTTCAACATCTGTGTCATTTGTGTACCAGTATTTCACTGTTGTACGTGAGCCCTCAACAACACCAGAAATGGGGATGGATCCAGAAGAGCTTCAAGTGCTCTCCATCCTGTGTGCTCTACGTCAAGGCTGCTGACCGGGAATACTTCCTCGTGGGGGAGAGCAGGTCAGTCAGCTGGTTTTCACAGGCGATATAAAGCACTGAGATGGAATTTATAGCTTCTTTACCAACATCTGTGAATTTTATGACACTGTGCTGTAAAAATGCCACACTGGAGATAGATACACAAGAATGTCTTTTTACTTCTGTTCTACAAAAAACACTTATATGATGATGATGGTATGATTAAAAAAAAGTTGTGCTTGTGTTGTTTTTTATGGGATATGTGGGAATGAAGAATGTCAAAAACATCATCTAAAATCTAAATTAGCAGCCCTTTATCAATTCTCTGCAACATCTGATCACAATTTATCTTTTTTTTTTCTTTTTCAAAATAAAGTTCAGTTACTAACCATTTTGCTCTAACCACATCTAATTTATTTGGATAACGAGCCATTAAAATGAGCATAAACGTTTCAAAAGAGTTTGAATTTTGTAATGATGGATAAACAGACCCGGATACATTTTAATTTGAAGGTCTGTGATGGTGTAACCAGGATTCAGGCCACAGCATTCACATTAAACCCCCTGCCCTTCACACCATCTACTATTTTGAGATTTCTAACAATCGAAAAGAAATGATGATGTTGCTTTCCTGTTTAGTAACAGTCTATCAGCTGAAAATGGCTTTTCCTCCCACTCTGCTCAAACCAATTTGTTGCTACAAGTCAGTTTCCACTTTATATTTGGATTGTGGAATTGAATTATAAAGTTAATGTAATAGCCATAATTTGTGGAAGATTAGGTTTTTTGAAGTGTTTCATATGCCCCTCTTGCTTTTAGTGAGGACGTGGATGGGTGGTTCTCTGACCTGTTTGAAGCCCTGAAAAATCGGCCACATAAATATATCAGTACAGAGGTACATTAGATTTCACTTCTTCATTGTGTTTTGAAAGAGCTTATGGAGCCTGAGCATCTCTTTCCACTATACTTTTTTGAATCTATCATGTTTGTTTACCAGCTTTGTCACTGACAATATTTTTTTCTACTATAGGAACTATCGAATGGGAAGCCAGTAGTCGAGGTAAATATAAGTCTATTCCTCATCGAATGACCACAAACCATCTTAAAGGAATAGTTCAACATTTTAAAAAATTTCATTTATAATCCACCCACCAGCACCTCTAAAAAAACAAAAAACAAACACCAAAGTTAAAATGCTAGTACATACATATTTTCATATTTGAGAGTTATGTTAATCTTCTCATCTAACTCTTGGAAAGAAATGAAATGAACATATTTTACAAAATGTCAAACTTCATCATGTTTGTGTTTTGTTAAGAAGCTTCATCATCTAATCGGGTGCTTTTTTCGTCCTTTACTTCAGAATATTTCAATGTCAAAAATCATTTTATTTCCTGCTATTGACCTTGGCCAATAACCTTGCACAGTTACATAAGTCATCTATTAACCTGCTTATCAATCAACTCTCTATTTGTCTTTTAAAATTAGACTTCTCTTCCCGTTTCACCAGGCTATTTCAAAACCCCTTGCACAGAAAACTTCCTCCCCCGTGTCCGAAAAGGTTGGTCCATAAACTGCATGAATTTGACTAACCTTTCTAAATGCATGCATCCTGTCAATCTGATACTCAGATCATGACTTTTTTTTCGTGTGAATCTATTTGATGTGTGGATTCTTTTTTGTGCAGGGAAAGACACTTGTGAACTGGCTCAGTTATATTATAGTACTGCCTTTGAAATCCCCTCCTCATTTCAGAACTTCTGACATTTTTCTTAATGTATTTTTTCAGCCAGGTACGAATGCCGAAAGAATCATTAAGATTAAGAATGATTAAGTCAGAATAAATATCAACCCAAATTCAGATTATTTTAGAGGAGTGCCAAGATCACAAATACTGCTCTTTAGTCACTCACTGTTACAACACACCTTTTGGTACTTATTATACCCGCACACCCCAGAATACATTATGTTATATCTAAATGTATGTTCAATGCATCCGACCCAGGGACACTGAGCTGAATGGGCTGACAGCAACATACACACTGCACATATTCACTATAACTGTCTCATTACTGTCAGAATAATATGAAAAAAATCATCTAATCACATAAATATTATACACATGGGTGCTTTAATGTGTGTGTGTGTGTGTGTGTGTGTGTGTGTGTGTGTGTGTGTGTGTGTGTGTGTGTGTGCTTGTTTTCTTTTTAGCAAACGTCGAAAACACGATCCATGTCTGATCCATCCTCAAACACTTTGGACAACGACACCAGTAAACCAAAGGTGCGACATGTTGACTTGACCGTGATGAGTAAAGACAAATGAATTCAAATGATGATTCTCTAAGAGATTTTAGTTTGACTTTTCTTTCGGTTGCACACAGTATGTCATATTGCTTTCTGATTGGTCAGCAGGGTGAAGATTATCCCAAAAGACGTGCATCAGTGCCTGTGAACCCAATCTATGACTATCCGAATCCCCACTTAAGACAAATACAAGTAGGGCTGCAGCTTACAATCATTTTCACATATCGATTAATCTGACAATTATTTTCTCGATTGATCGATTCATTGTTTTGTCTCTTAAATGTCAAAGAAAATTTAGTTAAGAATTATTAAAACTGATCAAACTTCAAGCTCCTAAATTGTGATGTACTGTAACTAAGAAAAGTTGTGTTTTTTGCCCTTTTTTCTTCACAAATATTTTGAATGAGGTTGGAGAAAATGGCACGGCCCATGGAAAAAGCATGGACTCCATGTGAGTGTTCATTATTATCTATGTGACAATGTATTGATCTGATATATTTAAAATATATATATATATATATTCTTCCTCACTAGTTTTACTCACACATGCTGGAACTGTGACCTTGAGCACTAACATATTTAATTTTTTTGAATTCATTAATTTGTTTATTTGTCTGTTATTGTGAATATCTGTGTCTTGTAGATATGAAACGATGATGGAAATCAAGCAGAATGAGCGACTGGTTTGGGCAGCGTAAGTCTGATTTATAAAGTGACAGATCAATGAAAAGAATTATGTTTCCTAATAACGATGCATAATTTATAATTATTGCTGATATTGCTTCTAGGGACCGTGAAGTTGAGGACGCTAACACTCTGATGGGGTCTGTCACTCAGACCTTTGACAAGCTGAAGATGCAGATTTCCCCCCTCCCACCGTGCGATGAGGAGGCAGCACCTGAGGACAGGTAGATCTCAGATTAATTGCAAGGTGGTTTTCTCTATTGTGGGCCCTGTGTGTATTTTTGAACTTTTCCCTTTGTCTTCGGTGTCAGTGCCCTGCACTCTTTGTGTAGCATGTTTTGTCAGTGCCCCAGATACCAAAATAGCCCTGTCATTGTAGGTAACCACATCCTCATTGGCTCAAACATCTAGACTGACAACAATGAGGGTGTTATTTCTGCAGCGCAAAACTGTTGACACTCCAGGACCAGGCAGGAATCTAAAGAAAGGCAGCACCTCAGAGCCTGTTTAGCAACTTATGCCTCGACTAGATGAGCCATATCTTTTCATCTCGTGAGCGAGATTAATACTGAGTGAGATGGCTCTGATCATCTGTACAGGTTTATTTACAATTGAAATTACAAATGAAAACGTGCGTGGTCAGAAAGATGTTTCAGACCTTGTATATATATACCTTGTATGTATGTATAAGCTGAACTTTGGTGAGACTGATGAACATTTCCTACATGCGTAGCTGTAATCAGGTTATTGCTCAATCCCTAATAAGCTGAATAAACTTCAGTGAAGCTGCAGCCGTGGGAAATGGGATGATAGTAAATGCTAAATTGTCGTGTATCAGAAACACAAGTGAGGCAAACCAACTAAATGAATGAAACAATATCTATCTTTCTTCACTTCAGCAAACATTAGTTGATATTAATCAACATTAGCCACATGGTGGTCAGACCAGACCAAGTCAGGCTGCGTGTAGTGAGTTGACACAGGGTGTGTTTTATCGCTTATGAATCAGCTCTTGGAAGAAACACTGTCTCTCTTCAAGGCTGTGGCACATGAAACAACACACTGCACACGTCTGAGCAGCTACTTGTGTCGCATTTACGTGCTTGAAAGCTAAAAATAAAGAAAAGAAACGCCCCCTCCGAAACAAAGTGCATACCCTGCACACATTCTCATAACCTTATCATATGCAAATCACTAATTATTGTTTTTAGTAACAAGGCTGTAACGCCCTTACAGTGCTAACAATGTTGAGTGTGTGAATCTGACTTTCAGTCTATGTCTAAGTCTGTGTCTTAAATCTCTTGGAGGGCAGTCAATTAAAATCCTCCACATTTTCATGTTCATGCCTCGCCATCATCTCCCGTATAAAAATGATCTTTTCCTCACTAAATTTGCTACAATACAAAACCTTCACACTCACGTCTGATCTCTTTCTAAGTGGCCAACTGCTGCTCTGCCACACTGAACCAACATCTTCTTTACCACATTTGGCATATGGGTCAAAAGACTCGTCTCTAAAGTGCCTCTTAATTAGTATTCCTCCTGCGCCTCTGCAGTGATTTGGGAATTATTTGCTTCTCCCGTGCTTCTTTTATGAACTAAAAAAAAAAAAAAAAAAAAAAAAAATCTCAGGACATCTGGTCCCCTTTCTGTACAACTGAGAGAAACCTCTTTTGGTTTTTGGAGCGTACAATGCTCTTTTCACACACGATCAACTGTTTCTTCTTTCTTTTATTGTCGTTATTTTCTGCCACAAAGGCAACTGTGGACTTCCATGGTTTCTTAAACGGCGCCAAAATCTGTTCTTCTGCTGTCCGCCTGTGAGTCACCCCCCTCCACAGTGCATGCAGATTCAGATGGCGCTCTTCCTCTGTGTCATCTTGTGCTCAACATAAAGTGTTGTCCTTGGCTCCTGCTACATGTCTTGTTGTGTCTTATGTCCACTGTCTCGCCAAGCTGTTTGAAGCCAACTAAGGATCGCTGCCTGGTAGCTGAATGTAACTGAAGCATGTATCAAGGATCTGATGTCATAATCTGTCATGCTGTTACTTGCTTTTGCAGTGAGGAAAGGCGTCTGACTTCAGACTTCAGCAGCAGCTCAAGTGACAACGGTGCCATCTCTCCAGTAGAGATGCTGGAGAGAGCGCACACACTGGACAAACAAAGCTCCACTGAGAGGTGAGAGAAACTGACCCTGAATCCAAAAATCACAACCAAGTCGCATCACTTGTAAATTTGAAACCCTCGCTGTGGCGCCATCCGCGTTCTGCCAATCAAAAAATCAGAGCAAGCTTTGTAAGGTTTACAGAGTGCTTTTTTTTTTTTAAAAAGACACCAGCTCATTTAGGGTGACTCAGTAAAATAAATAACCAGAAAGGAACGCTTGGACCAGCGCCGGCATGTTGCTCGACTGGTTAGAGCAGTTTGTGAAGGTTTCTGCAAGCTGACGGTGGTATAATGATAGTCGAATAAAAATGAGCAGTACTCGACATTAAGCATTAGCAACTCGGGTGACTCTGCTACCTGAATTTAAATGAGTCGTTCAAAGAAAATTAGAAGTCTTATCTGTGCAGACACTCATGGCAGTATAATGGAGGAAGGAGGCAATAATAACCATAAATTTCTGCCTTTGTGTGCTTCTCCACCACATCCTGAGCAGACGAAATTTCAGAATCAGAATCAAAGGTTTCAGTTTTTGTCTTTATTAGTTGGCATTTTGTGCCTTTAAATTATGGAGTTGGTTTGCCATCATGTGCCAATTGCCATAGATTTGACTGAAATTAATACACGACACAGACAATAACTTCTCAGAGAATCTTTGGAACATTTCCAATTCTTGCAAGTGAAATACTTCAATTGCCTTGAATGTCAAGATTTAGATGTCAAAATATATGCAATGCCGTCCAATAAAACCTTTGTTGTTGTCATCTTTTGTTTTCCTCTAAAGCCTGGACACCATCACACCAGAGGAGAGAGACATCGAGGTCAAGCAGGCAGATTTGAAAAAACACCTAACAATAACAGAAGTGGATGGGAAGCCATGGTAAGTCTATGAAATGGGACCACTCGTATTGTTGGACAGTAAAGAAGTTAAAAGTCTCAGATATTGCTTTGATTGAGAAAAGTCGAAAGGCTTAATTAATGCAGAACAAATGTTCATGTACAACTTCATTTCAGTATCCATGAATATTAATGAAAACTAAAACCTCAGAAGCGTTTGCCACGTTCCCTACTGTCTGTTTCACTGCAGGCTTATCTTCATCACACAAATGAGATTCCCATTGTTAAAAAACCCAGGTCACGTCAGGAAATGTTGGCCTGCCACGCTGCACGTCCTCAAGTGCTCTTTTTGCATCTGAGAAAAGTCAGATTTAACGCTGCACTGCAGGAGCTGTCTGCTCATTTGCCGCGGATGATTCAGAGCGTTCAGCCGTACTGTGTGGAAATTTGAGCACGTAGTCATGCTAAGATCTGGTAAACGCTCTTTGCATTTATAGGTTTAATTACACAAAATCCAAATTCTCAATCCTCTTTAAGATGTAAATGAAAAATCACTGGTTTGCTTCTCAGCTGCTATGTTACAAGAGAAACAGCATTTATACACAATTCAAGGATTTTTTTTCTCATGTTTGGCTCAGTTAAGGTGTTAGTTACTCAGGTGTATTATTATCTTGGCTGGGTTTCCTAGTTCTATTGGGCTTTAACTTTCTGAGGCTGAGGTGGTTTTAGTAGATCTGGAACCTCACACAATATCTACAAAGGCAGCTCTGCACAGGATGTACTCTGGCACAGTATCGAGTGTAGGTCACACAACACAATGTCCACAGTTTTGTGGGTGAAATGCAAGTGAAACAGGAGCCATTATGCAGCCTGTGTGCACAGCTGGATTCATCAAATAGAAGCGTATCTGTTCTGTCAGATGTGTGTGAGACGGACGAGTAAACTATGTGCAGACAAGCTGCAAGACATATGTCAAACCCGGAGTAGAACAAACAGTCGCACTGATACTGTTTACATCTTCAGTAGACATTCAGTGGCTTCAGCCATTAAATAAAAGAGAGTACAATTATAGGAACCACAGCTGGCACTCAGAGACAAAATGTAATTATTGTCATCGTAACATTTAAAAGCAACTGTTTGGTCTTTCATGGTTCATTTTTCACAAGTAGAACTGATAAAGTCTCCTGCTTCAGTGGTGAAAAGTCTTCTACAACCCAAGTCCAGTTATCTCTGACTTAATACATCACATGACCTGGGTCAGTGAGACTGTTTATGTCTTCATAGACCTTATAACATATCCCTACTAGAGATCAACTTTGGTCACGATAAGGGTGGACAGATTAAAAAAAAAAAAAGTACAAATCTCAAATACTGTGTGAATGAGAGCCACAGAAATATACAGATGTGTGTGTTTGTGTGTCACAGTGTGTCTGGGTGGACGGGCCAGCCACAGTCAATGTGCCTGTTTCACAAAGGAGACCAGATCCTGGCGATTAACGACTTGCACACCAGCACCGTGGAGGAGTTCAACATGTATCTCAGCAAGTCGCTCAAGAATGAGGTAGGTCCACATTGTCAACGCCCGCGATGCCTCTGTTTGATCGCCGAACACGTGACATGCTCATCTGAGAGGTGAATTATCTCTGTCCCCAGGTGAAAGTGACCATCCTGCGTCTACACGGATACCAGCCTCTGCACTCGCCATACTGTTTCTGCAGCGACTGGTCTGCACAGACGGCCAATTAGAGACGAGACTTCCGCTGTATGCCTGGGTGCGTTCAAATGACTCTTTGAGGCACTTCCGTTCTTCACTGTAGACAAATGACAGTATTTTCCCAGGGCTGTGGGCAGTTCCTATTTATCTGTCACTCTACTAGTGTAATATTTAAATTCATCTCGCAAACAATGTCTCACATTCTATGTAAAAAGATCAAATGCATTTTAGTTGACGTGCACTCCTTGCGTAAACAATGACTCTCAGTTTTAACAAAGCATGATTCATGATTCATTTACTATGTATTGTATTTACTGTAAATAAGATGTTTAATGTTCTTAAAGTTAGGTAGGAGGTAAATGTTTTACCACGATATATTTCCTGCCTATATATAATGATAAAATTAAATTGTGAAACACATGTAGGCAAAAAAGGTTACTGTATATAGATTATCACTACATTTTTACACTAAACTGTTCTAATAATGAAAAACGTTTTTACATTTTTTAATTGCACATGAAATACAGTCGAAGTAACAGCAAAGATTTCTGGTGAAGCTGGATCTTTTATCGCGTCTGATTCGCTAATGTGACTTCTGTAAATAGACTATTTTTATTAATCAACTTTAAACCAAGATGACAGGGAGGGACAAGTGGTTTAAAGAACGTGAAGGACGAATCAATATTTATGATCGTAACAAAGTAATTAAATGTTTTGAAAAGATATCCAGTGTCGTCATAAATATTCAAACTCCCTTTGTGTCTCTCGCCTGCAGCTTGAGTGTGAGCTGCATGACTGGTGTGAATGTCATCAGCCAGCAATGCTGATTTATTTCCAGTTTGCTCAGTATGCAAAACTTGTGATAGCATTTTCTTTGGAAGCCAGGCCGGTCGAATGACACTTTCTTCATTCGCCCAAAAAGAAGGCTGCACTCTTCGTTAAATGTCCTTGTTACAAACGTGCGGTTTGTTTGGTTACAAAAAAAAATGCATCCAAATTTAATCTTTGTTTTTGTGGATTATCTCAAGAATGCTTCACAGTAATTAGGAACAAAGATTGAGGAAGACACCGGTGTTTCATGTCGTCCACACCTCAGGGAGAGTCTGGTAAATTAATATGCCGACAGAATGGTGTTGGACCTCGGGCTATGTTTCACCCATTTCTCTCTGATTCGAAGCAGAAATGGTGACTCATAACGCTTCACTGCTGAAATGTAGCTTTAATAGAACTTGGGAAGATGGTTTTAATCCCTTTTAAATTATGTCTGGTGGCCAACACCATGCCGGACAAAGAAAACATCACATGGAAATTATCTGCAAAGCCTGTTTACCTCAAGTGCTACAAACCAGTTTTATATTTGAAATGCTTTTTTTTAATTATGTCTACAAACCAATGTCCACACAAGGCAAGGACAATGCTTGTCTCTAAACTCTTATCAAATGATGTTGTCCGACATTGTTAATGTTCAGACAAGTCCTTTTTCCCTCTGATTGCGTCAACCTTTCCAAGGTTAAAGTTTTGATGGGCATATTGAACAGATGTGAGTTCTGACAAAGAAATTATTCAGGACCTTTATTTATTTTAACGCCACTCTTCAACTGTGATGCTCAAGCTGTGCTGTAATATAAATACACTGTTAAAAAAATGAATCCTTTGCCAGGGTGCAACAAATGCAGGTTGTATCTGTATCTGACACTGAATCTGTGTCTCTGTAAAATGATTATGAATAAATCTCAGCAGATTGTTAAAAACACTGACCACTTGTATTTCTTCAGCGGCCTCTTTCTTGGACTGAAAATGTCAAATAGAAAGCACATAAAACAGAGCAGGCTGCAGAGTTTATGCAGCAAAATTACATAATTCATATGAATGGTTCCTTAAACTGAGCAACATAATTTGATTTCCACTTGCTTTATTTTCAAAAGCCATAAAATTAAGTTTGAGCTTTTTATCTGAACAACACTCGAACTGCATTTTGGCATTTCAGGGGTCCTGTTAAATCCAACACCTCTTGGAATCATATTTGCTTTTCAAGGCTCATCACTTCATCATCGTAATTATTGAAGCATCAAGAGAGAGCCGAAGGGTATATAAGTATAAAAAGTTGGCAGGGATTCAGTAGGATTCTCAGCAGCGTAAATGCTTGTCAGTGCAAGAACCTGAACTTCCAGTTTCCGACTGCAGGCCAGAACATATGGGGAGATCAATATCATCTCTGAAGAATATATAGGATTAAAACCTTAAGGATTTTCTGTTACTCAACTTTGTAACAGAAAACAACTTTGTTATTCACGCATAGGGGCCATAGTTATCTTCCAAAATCAGACACCAATAAGATGTACATACTGACTGAAATAGAAAAAGACATTTCAACAAGCACCTCAGTCAATCCTATTTCAATTTGGCAAGATGTGATACATAGAATTCATGCCTAAGGGAACAATATGATACACCCTTATTAATAGAAATGGCTCCCTATAAATGTCTTGCTCTGGGCCGAACAGAAATACAGTGGTTATTGCATCAGTCACCTATTAAAGCAGACGATAAGGATGATGCCATATGCATGATTTTAAACATGAAGAGAGGCAGGAGGTGTAAGGAAATGCCTAGATGCCTATGCCTTTTCATTAACACTGCTATGCTAAAAATGGTGTGCTCACAACAAGTGATGAAGAATATTATGTCAAGAATATTACAGTCCACTTATGCAGGTGTTATATGTGAAAATTAAAATGTTAAGTATATTGTGCAAAATTTTTTCAGTGTTTAGAAACTAGATTTTATGATTTTCCTCACTCTGGCCCCTGAGCTTGAACACACACAGCTCAGGGAGATGAGATAAGTTCAAGTTGTCCTACATGAAATGAGAAATCAGGCAGCGAAAAGCCGGTTTTACAGAGACTGAGATTCAGAAAGCTCTCTGTACCGCACGTCTCTGCTGCCTCAGAGATAAACGACTGAAAGATGTGTCAGCACACAAGTTTGCTTTTTCAAAGCCACTATGCAACAGTGGCATTCCTCCTTAACACCATTCTTGCCTGAAGAGGCACTGATGGGGTTGCACAAATCCATCTGTGTGAACGATTTGAAAGGCAGATATGTCAAATCTGGATATGGTGCAGAAAATAAGGCTCGTCAATTTCATGTACAATGATTTTTTCTTGACACGACAAGTAATTAAGGTTCAAAAAAAGCTTTAAAAGGATCAAAATATTTATTTTTTAGCATAAAAATCTGGATCACATTGAAAAAATTACAGATAATTAAGAAATTGCACAATTTCAGAGCAGACAATGGTTTGAACAGTTAAACTGGCCCCAGCAGCCAGTAAACACATCCAATTAATTCAGTTCCAATGTATAATACTTCTGGGTGACACAGGTCTAAGAAGAGCTGGAACCTCAGGTCATGTTTACACAAAACAGCTTCCAGAGTTGTCCGATATTTTAGTTCAGCCCATTGTGGAACCTTGCAGAACCTTCATCATAAATTGGTTCAAGAGCATCTACTTGACCTTGTTTTTTTTGTTTTTTTTTTAATCATGGATGAATTTCATGTTCACCTACTTCATCACAACCCTTCGCTCCACATTTGAATGCTTGTGTTACGAGCTCAGTAATCTGGTGCAAGTAAATTCCATAAAAGTAACAAAATAAGTAGTGTTTCAAATATAGTTGTTCTCCACTGTTAAGCAGCATCTGAAGCATTGAGAATTTATTGGTTTTATTCTTTTACCAAAGCAGCACAGAGGTTACTGTTTAGATTTAGTTTCCGTGAGCCACTCACTGAAGCACTTCTCCATAGCCTTCCTGCTCGCCCAGCTGCCATTGTTGACTGTCGGGATGATCTTGAGGGGTTTGAGCCACTGGACAAACCGCTTCATCTCCAGAAAGCTGCTGTGTTCACTGTATGGAATTCCTGTCCACAAACAAAGGAGTTGTCATCATCACGTACCCAAACATTGCACTTGAAATGGTCTTTAAAAGTTATGTTGTCAAAAGACAGCTGAAAGCCCAAAGATAACCCACACTTTGTTTTCCCCTCACAGGGTTATTCAAAGTGTGGGTTGTAATTATCTCAGCTTAGTATTTAGACAGAGACAAGTCCTGTTGGGAAAAAGCCCAGCAGTGGTTTAAATCTAATCCAGGGGGACTTTTCAGACATAATTTTCACATTCAATCAGTTTGTTCACTTTGATATTTTTCTTCCCAATTTCTCCATTAAGAAACAAGAGCTTAGTGAATACAGATTTGGTTTGAGGTAAAAACTTGTCATGGAGCCAGCTGTCTAAAACTATGGGGGAGTTGATCAGACAAGCAGCAGAGCAAAGTTTTACAAAAAGGGACCAGATGCTCAACAAACTGAGCCACAGGCACAGACTTTCCCCCTCTGAGGGGACGTGGCAGATTTCAGCAGCTGAAACATTAAAACTATGAAACGACTCATTTCTTTTGTTTTCGAGGAGAGAATGAGACGATGCGTCGGGACTGCCGCGGAAAGTTGCTTCTTCTTGTTTGTCCTGCCTCCACCCTTCCACAGGTCTGATGTGCTCGACTGCTTTAAACAGATCTAGCTGAATCTAAGCCTCCTCGAGTATACTTTCAATCCTCCCACATGCTGAGAACAATATTAGGAGTGGGAGTAGCATATGGCTGGGAAGAGCAAGGAGGTGGAGATCAACACAAGGCAGAGAGAGAGAGAGAGAGAGAGAGAGAGAGAGAGAGAGAGAGAGAGAGAGAGAGTGTAAATTGGCTTCCGCCTGACTGACACACAAACTGCTGAGGAGGAAGAAATTATACGCGAGTGTGCATCGCAAAAGCCTCTAGCTGGTGATTGTAGGTTACAGGCCAGATGGCTGATGCTGTTGATGGATCTATTAAGAACATGGAACAGAGGGAAGGAGGAAAGAAAACTGGATAAATTTGCATTGGCAAACCAAGTCATGACCCATTTCAGTACTGGGGTTTAATGCTGGGCTCCTGTCCAGCAGTGCTGTCCATGACTGAAGATACAAGACCCAGCATTCTCTTGATTATATTCCCACTCGTCACCACACTGAAGTAACCGAGCCGTGATCTATTGTCTATTCTCACACTCCTTCTCTGACTCTCCCTCCTTCTCCTCCTTCTCTTCTCTTTGCCAAAAGAGGGAGCTGTAGGCCAAATACAACAATGTGACAATCACGTTTTTGGCAGGAGGAAAATGCTGCTGTTGTGATAAAGTCTTAGCAGCGTGTGGCAAGATGATTATTTATAATTATACGGTTCTGCTTTTGATAATTAAAAGAGACAGGGGCACTCTGTCAGGGCATTAATGGCTCCAACCTTTCAAAATGCTCTGAAATGAGCCCTAATTTATCCTGAATAGAGAAGGATTTAGGAATGAAAAACATTATTCTTGGCCATTTCTTCTCGTCTATTATTCATTATCATCTTTTTAGGGCTTACAGCAGAATATTCATGGTTTAGTCTGTTGATACGTTCATGTGCATGTACGTTTGTTATTCCTTCTTGCACATAATGGTGCTAAAATATGTAAAAGAAATAAAAAGAGGGAGAAGATTAGTCTGTACCATAGATGGAGATGTTGCCACTGATGTGAGGCTGAATATCTTCTACTGATTCCACCTGCTGGCTGAAGGTCCAGCCTGTGGGCTTGAATGCCACCAGCTGATCATACCGCCCTGAAAAGCGGGCCAGGTAATCCTGCAATTTCTGAAAACAGGATGAGGTCGACAGAGGAGAAATGGAAGTCATCAAACAGAAGCATGATCTGGGGTGAATTCAAATAACCTCCACACATGAAAAACAAGTTACTTGTGTGTTCATCTCTTGTTTGTTTGTTTGATTGTTATACAACAGCAAGTTATTATTTATTTCCAACTTTAAAGTTAATGCAAACATTTTACTTAAAATGTGGTTTAACACAGTTTTATCTATTTGTTTCAAGGTGACTGTCCAGATAGCAGCTCTACTTGCTCAAAGACTCACCACTCAAAAGGTCTCGTTGCAAAACTAAACTGCATCCATTTCCCCCAAGTCAGCCTTTCTGTGTCTAGTGATGCCTGAATTATACCAACTCTGGGGCTTATCTCTGGTTATACGGATGCCAAATTCAAATGGTCCATTCAGAGAGATGACGTGCTCGGTCATCATAATTAGCATTTCCTAATTATTTTACCTCCTGTCCCAAGTACGTGCATATGAATAGACCACAAGTAGAATAAAAAAATAATGTGTTTGCACATTAAAACACACGGTTCAGAAATGATTTGAAACAAATTTAAACAAGAGAAACACTCACACAAAACGTCTGCAGACTGTTTGAGAAATAGTTCATCTTACTAAGCAGTGTACCATGAAATAAAATTGTCAAACTCCTCAAAATACACTTTGGTACACTTTGTTTCTTAAACATGCCCCTAAAACAGAACATTCTTTATTTTCCTCAGGGCCCAGAGTCCCACCTTAATAACAGCTGTTTTCAGACCAGCTGAAATGGAAGCTTTGATGGAAAATGAGACTGCTGCACCTACTTGGAAGGTGAGCTGCATCATGGGCAGCACGTGGACCTGGCCGGCCTTCCAGTCAGTGGTTATACGTTGTTTGACCTGCTCTGACTCCAGACAGCACATGGTGTTGTATTTGTCTCTAGAGAGGCACACTTTAGATCCCAGCACATCTGCCAGTGCTGTGAACCAAGCAGAACGAGTCAGTAAGAACCAGGAATGTGGGAGATTCAACCACTGTGTACTTGCAGTTAAGAGCCCCCTGCAGTTACCCCCCACTAATTTGGATTTTCTTTTTAGACAGTAACATCTCCCATTAGTCCCCCAGCAATCTCCATAAAAAGAAAATAATGAATAAATAAAATACATTATAAGTGGCTAAATTATATATAAATACAGATAACAAAATAATTGAACATAGTTATCTCAATCAGGATTACGTTTGCCAGCTCCAAAGAATTCCAGCTGAGTATTACACCAGCTTCACAGATCACATTGTACAAAATGTTAAAGAAAAAAAAACACACATATTTTATCACAACCTTGTAAGGTGTGTTTTAAGCGCACAAATCCAGAGTGGCTGAGTACAGTCAGTTGAATCAGCTGTAGTTCTTTTCCCCTTTTCCAATTTCATGCAGAGCTTATTGAAGCAACAGTAATTACAGAATGAATGCGTGTTGTCTGATTGCTTCACCACAACGATTGTTCGTGCGTCACCGGAGGACTGTTTGCCTCCACATGAGGACAACACATATTGAGTGGCTCTCTACTCAAAGCAGACTAAGCCGCCATTCTCCACACCGCTCCCACTTCAATATGAGACATAATCTCACATGACCTTTGAACGGGAGGAAAGGTCAGACAGTGATAGAAGGCTACAGAAAAAAAAACATCCACCCATCTTACTAGTGGGTGTAGGAACACATTTACTTTGTGTCCAAAGGTTTGTGTTGGTAGCAATGCCTCACAGAACTAAATGAATAAATTACCATGTCATCGGCAGTAATATGATAAGCCATCAGAAAACATTTCATTTATCAACCTAATGATCAGAATAATATCAACCCCATTTTTTTCTAGTATAATTAATCACTGTCACTTTAGCTGAATGGGTGCACACTGCTGGTTTTTGGTAAGCAAAAATATGGCAGGAACATTTGACATCTATGTTACATGCTGTCTGTGATCACACACTCAGGAGACTAATGACGAAGCAAGTGAGTTACCGTGATTTATGGAGATGTTGCTGCACCTGTCTAACATTAATTAATATCATATTATATTGATATGGGTCTTAATTAATATGAGCATACGGATGGTATCAGGAAAAAAATGAAAAAAAGTTGCGGCTGAAGTTCAGTTTTAATTTCACGTATAAGGATGACAGTTTTCTTGAGCTGAGAAAATACCATTTTACGAAAACTTAAAAAATTAAACCCAGTTGATAAAATTTCCTTATAATGTAATAATAATTTATTAACAATAATTTGTTGTAATTCTTGCCAGATTTTCCATCTCATGATAAAACTGATGTTGCACGGACGCTCACAGCCAGGCAGATGTGGAAAGGAACATTTAAACTGAACACTCACCCAGAAAGACCTTCTCTTTTCCAACAGAATAAGATCCACACACCACAAGTGTACGTGGGTTGAGCGTCACCAATTCAAAGGCTGTGCTTGCTGCAAAATTTATGACCTCCTGCTGTCTGGGGAAGGTGTACTCAGGGCTGCAGTATCTAGAGAGAGAAGAGAGCTTATATTACAAATCTGTACATGTTTTTGCCAATATTGATCCAAATTGCTGTTGAGAGCAGTGCGACATAACCACAGTCCTCTGTTTTGGCCATTCAGTGACCTCACTGGTACTAGTATATATGAGAGGAGACAAGAGGGATACTAACGTGGTGTCCAGGTAGAGCGTCTGCACTCTGCAGCTGACTAACTCAGGGTAGATCTCCATTGAGGGATCAGCTCTGAAGTCTCCAGTGTGGAGGACTGTCTGTCCATCGGGCAGGAAGAACAGCAGCATGGCCGCTCCTGGACAACTGAGAGAACAGACACAGACCAGAGGTGAAGCTGGATGTAGCAAGGAAGTACTCGATGTGTGGTGAACAAGCATCTTCTAAAGCACTTTGACTGTCGAGGAAAGTGAGGTCAATAATGTAGGTATACATATTAATTTAGACGACAGAGAAATGACTGACCATCATAACTGTTGATATAATTATGCTAGCGTTCAAATTTATGGTGTAAACTTTCAAAAATAGCTGACTGAAGATGTTAAGAGTTTCCCTCAAAATCCTTATTAATATTCCTGAGTGAAAGACAAACAGTCTAGTTCGTTTGCTTCAGCTGCATGTATTTAAAATTAGTGTCACACATTCAACTGAAATTCAATCTGTCTCAGTATCTTAAACTTTTATGATTAGACTTAAACCATTTTTTATGGTCACTCATGTCGTCAATGGCTGGTCCACCATAAATCTTTAAGTAGCTGCTGATCACTACTCAGTGGCTGATAGTGATGTCAGGTAGATGACTCACTGGTTGGCATCCAGGAGGATGACGGTGACTCCCTCCACAGTGACCTGGGTGTTCATGGGGAGAATGTGGACATATTCCTCTGCCACCTTGAGTTTGTTCTTCACAAGGTTCCCTGTAATCTGACCAGGAGAGGCAGCTGTCAGTCTACACATATCTTTACAGTTTACTTACATACAGAGAAAAACCTAAATGCTTAGGTGTCATACGTATACAGTAAACATATGTATAATAAAAACAATGCAACAATATTAAAAATAAAGTTCGAAATATACAACACATCAGTTACAAAAACTACAAGTCGGACTTCCACTCAGCTAAAACTTGCCATATAACATCTACTGAAAGATCGTGTCTTAAATAATCTCAGCTCCTTATGCATCAGTTCTCATCATGCTGCTGTTCATTGAGTACTTTACCCACAATACCCTTGAATCTAATTTCCTCAGTGATTGGGATCAAACTTTTCTGGGCTATGACCCACCTAGCATCCAAGTTGAATTTCTGTGACCTACCAAATAAACAAAACCCCAATGGAGTCCTGATCAGTCCTTGTGAGTCTGTTTTTAGTTTGTAGTCCCAAGAGGACACACACCCCACTGTGATAAATCATGACCCATTTGACAGGAGAACTTATGCAATTTCCTGCCTCTTTCACCAATATAATTAAATCTAGATACTATCTATTATGCTTAGTTACTAGGGTCTTAAATATCACAGTAAAACAAATGGAGAATGTACAATACCTGAAGTAAAAGACTGTACGTTTTTAATTCGAATCTGAGCAAGGCAATAAAAAGTCTGATTTATACTTGTTTGCCTAATCCAGGTGATTGCTTAATGCGCGCGCACACACATACAGGTCTTCAAATTTCAATCACGTCCAATATGATCAGATGGTATTCATAGCTGCCTACTGAAAGCTCATTTTTCATTACAATGCAGTCAATGCAGTGCAGTGAGATAACAAATGGATCAGGCATTTCCTCTATGAATTCTGTGGACGAGAGCAGGAGGAAGCCTTTTAATGAGGTGCAAATAAATAGGATTTTTGAAAGAAAAAAAATGGTTTGGAACACCTTCCTTTCAAGGGGGCTAACTGGCCTTTGGAGGGGAGACTGCCATTTATTCACTACACAAAACTGTGTAAAATAAAAAAATGTGGCGTTTGTGTAGGATGTGGTTTCATTCAGATCAAGTCACGGCATGAGCACCAATAATACTGGAAATAATTCATATTTTACAATAGATGCAACTTGACTTACTTTGTTACAGTAGATTGGAAATGTGGACTTCTTGGTCAACCCTCCATAGTGGTCTGAGTGGAAATGTGTGAGGAAGTAGGCAGTGATGCCCTCGATCTCTCCGTACCGAAAGGCATCGACGACAAACTTTGTGCCTGAGCAAAAATATATATATTCAATAATAAGTATCTATGATTACAAAATAATGAACCTTTAAATTTATGCAGTAATATAATATGTTTGGTCATTCACTGACCTGGAATCTTCTTGTAGAATGGACAACGTGGTAACTCTACCTCTCCATCTGCATTCACTCTGTTCCAATTTCTTCCTCTCCATCCTCTGCTCCTACCTTTTCCTGCTTCTCCCTGAGCATCCGCAACATTACTATTATCTGAAGTTCCTGCGCCCTGCGAGGTGCCTGCAGTTGTGTCAGCCCTACTTTTTCTTTGCCTGTCTTTCCTTGGTCGTCTCCCTCCTGAGTTTCCACCAAGTGTCAGAATAGAGGTAGTGTTGAGTTCTTTCGGTCCACTCTCAGCCTCTTTGTCCTTCTCCTTGAGGGGTTTGAGGCCAAAAAACACCCCAATGTCCGTCTGCTTCAGACAGGAGGCCCGACCTGCCTTGCTCTGGCCCTTGTGAGGCGGCATGCTTTGGACAATGGAGGTTTGTGATGAAGGCACTTGAGAAGAAGTTGCAACAGGTTGCTTTGATTGATGCAGACTATCTGAGCTTAGAATAGCTTCTCTCAGGCGCTCTAAAACAACACTTTGTGGAGACTGAATGCTACTCTTACAAGGACCAGGAGCTTCTATTTCCCCTGTGGAATCAAATCTGTTTTTAGGAACTATAGACGCAGCTGGCTGATTGGTGGGCGGTAACGAGGTAACTGACTCCAGCTGGGTGTTTGAGGAAACATGCTCCTTTACCTGCTCGTTATTGCTTTCCAAATTTTCTATAAATTCAGTGAGGAGTTCATCTTCACTTGAGAAACCCTCGCTGAACAGCAACATCGAGTCTTCAGACTCATTTTCAGATGCATTAGTCTTAAAAAGGGCTTTTCTACATTGGCTATTTTGGACTTCAGTCTCTGCAGGGAACTCAGAAAGAGGAGAATAGGATATTACATCATCGTTGTCAGGGGAAGGTTCACTTTTGGGTAAAACTTCACAAGCTTGTCTTTCACTCTCTGCCTTGACAGGAGTGGATGAAAGCTCTGTCCTACTTTCTTGGGAAGAACTGACAGATCTTTGGTTTTTAGTAGAGGACGACCAGCCTTTCTTTTTCTTAAAATCCTCTGGTCCAGGTGAGCGCAGAAACAGAAGGCCATTTGTAAGTTTAGCTCCAGTGTGATTATTGTGAGGGGAGGCACTACGATCAGACAAGGCGGAAAGACTGTCCTGTGAAGTCTCTAAACCAGAGCCATTCACCTCATTGTTTATCAGTCCTGGGAGAAAACTGAGGCTGGTCTCCCAGCTAGTTCCGGCTTGCTGGGACAGACTGAGGATGTCTGTGTCACCATTTGCTCGACTGTGGGCCAGGACTGTGTGGTTGAACTTCTTGTAATGGTTTGGAATGGTGGAGGAGCACTGGAGGCCATCTGGACATTCTGTGTGAACACATAGAAATTAAACAAAGCAGGGTACAATCATTATAATTCAAAAGCACCTAAATATAACATCTGCAAGACCCGTTCGACAGCACAGACATTCAAAGACTTTAAGATGCCTTATATAAATGAGCACTACTCTGTTTCTGCACATTAGTTTACTCATCATGGCAAGAAATACTCAGCTAATTGAATAGTCTGCCTTCTGATAATGCTGATTTGAATTGTTTTTGATCTGGGCTTGAGACTTAAAATTTTGAACAAAAAGTGTGGATTGTGAAAGACATGGCATTTACCAGCCAGGGAGGATCTGATGCCATGTTCATGTCATGAGGGAATTACCGTAATTTCCAGGTTCCAACTTGCAAATAACATTCAAGTTGTAATCATGGCTGGGAAACTCAGATTTTCCTGAAAGCGTAATGTATCTGAGTTGGGGGTTGATACTAAAATAGTGCTCTGCCAAGGTAATTAAACCCAAGTGCAATGAATATAGTGCTATACTGTCAATGTAGATTGTTCGGACCCCTCAAACTGCAATTATACAACCTTCTTGAGGTCTTGTGAACACGCACAAGGGGTTAACAACTCATCTCTACCATCCAACCCATATGACATGAACACAGCATGGTGAAGGATGCTATCAAGTTGCATTATGGGAAATGCAGAATCTGATGTTTAAAGAGCTCAGACTAAAAGTCTGGATAACTCAGACTCTGGCTCATTGACCAAAATTGCTTGAGTACTCCTTTTCGTTTCCTGGAAAGATTATGAAGAATGTCATTGTTATTATCTTGCAATATATAACATTTGAAAGTGTTTTATTGTTGGTATCTATAATGTGTGGTATAATAACATCATGCTTGCACCTGAATGCACAATAACAGGTGTATAGAAGAAGATGACAGGTCAACAAATACACATATATAGATAATTTGATGAGGAGGAACTTTTATTCATTTGGTATGAGGTGTATGAAGAAGCATGGGTGTCTGTACCTTTGCATGTGTCTCTTGGGGTGTCGAGACATTCAGCAACATGCCACCTTTGAGACTGTACCAGCAAAAGGGAAAAGGGCATCTGACACATGGGGCAAAAGTCTCCAGAGGATGATCCCTCAGCAGCATTGTCTGTTTGCACTGTATCGTGAGCAGGAGACGCCTCTAAACTACAATGTCCATCTATGTTAACATTACTACAATCCACATTTTCAGCTGTGTTGACTTTCCTGTGAGGTGGCTTGACTGAGAAAGATGAGTCTCTCCTGGGGGGGTTTCTGGTGGTGCATCTTCTTTTGGTCACAGTCGCAGATGCAGACGGTGATTTGTGTCGCTTCTTCGTCTTGTTAAGAGGTTTATACTCCCAAATGTCATTTTCAGAGTCGTCCTTCTGTGACATTTGGAGCAAAAAGAGGCGAAACGTCCCTAAATTTACCCAACGACGTCCTCAAAAACCCACGTTATTACACAAGTATGACAACATCCCGCGATTGCTTAACATACTTAAATAAAGTTACAGTAGATTAACGACTATTGATAAAATAGCTTCTCATAATTGTATATTCACGATATCAAGCTAGTGCAAATTATTATAAAGTTACAAAACGTTACTGTGTGTTAGCAAATGCATGTTAGCTCTTACCGCCACAGTATAATGAATGTAGTAAAGACAAGTAAAGAAACAGAGCAGCACATTCGACGTATTTTACAAATTAATTTACCGTTTGTCAATTTGAAATAAAAACTGAAACAATTAAAAAATATATTGATCATAATTACTTTAGTTACAGTTCATCCGAAATTTATGAAAAAAGCCTTCAACTGGATAATTTGTTTTGATCCTTGTGTCGAATCCGCGTTATGAATCGTCGTTGTGTATTTACCTAACTAGCTAGCTAGCTTACTAGTTGTGCAAACATGGCGTCTCAGTGCAGCCTCTCCACCTTATTCCCGATCCAAAGTGAGCTGGATTGCGCTCTAGAAGAAGCTACGACACAGCAGGAAAAAGAAAACCTTGTCTACCAGTATTTGAAAAAAATAGACGAGAGAGAGGATCTGAAGATTCCCGATTTTCAGACAGGTTAGACCCAGTTAGAGCTCTGATGTGTCTCTGTCCGTAGCTGTTATTCTACAGTTGGACTGGAGTTGGCTAACACTGACTGTCTTGACATGACTGGACATGTTCATACAGTATGAATACCGACGATTAGGGGTTAATCTGCATTTCCACTCTTTTTAAATACTTAAAAAAAACAACTTTGTCAAGTTTTGCCCTCTTTATTTGTGTTTCTCACACACCTCTTAACCGCAGGTGTTTTTAAAGTTAGCTAGCTTATCTACTCCCAAAGCAGCTTGTGATACAGTAATTTCAGACTAAATTATTCTTTTTGTAGGTTCAACTCTCTTAAAAAGTACAATGCTTCCTGTGATTATTTTGTTTTAATATTGTGCCAGCTGATTCCAGTTTCCTTTCTGTAATGACCAATAATGAGTGTGGTATAACCCGGAAGCCACCAATCTATATCTCTATCTTTCTGTTTGAGCTTTTTAAGAGCTTTGTCAACATGCACCACTTCAATATGAGATGTTAAATGCTTTAATAGTTTAATACAATTAATATGTTGGCAATAACCCTTTACACCCTACCCAGGATTACTGGACAGACTCCCGCTTCCTCAGTGTTTGTGAATCATCTTGGAGTTAGTGTTTTTGTTTGTTCTGTATAAAAATGAGCATAACAGCTGTATTTTGTTGCTGCTGTAAGTGCACCAAATAATATGAATAGTGTTATCCCATGATTGATAAATGAAAAGGAGTTTAAATTCCAATGCTTCTGGTGACAATACTTATGTTAGAGTATGTTGGCAATATCTCATCACACCAGTAGATGGAGATCTACAGTAGAACATCATAATAAACAGGGCTGTGTGGGATCATAACTGGCATCATCATAACAACCATTCATGACGGACGCAAGTTTAAAATGTTTGTCTTTCTGTATATTTTGTCAATTTGGAATATACAGTTTTGGGGTTATCCATTGTTCAACATGAGGTTATCTGACAGACCAGCAGCAGGTGTTGCTTACCTTAATTACAGAATATATGTTGAAAGTTTAAATGCTTCAGAGCTGTAATAGGGGCCCTTACGACACTTATGGCTTGTCATATAATTTGCTTTCTGTCACTGTAACTGTGTACTTCACCCATTCATTTCAGGACCTTCCTTAGATTTAGCAGATTACTTCTTTAATGAATACCAGGCCAGTTTTAGACCACACAAATAAGTAAAGGGGTTTGAGATAATTTGGGTCTGCCTGTTACCCTGATTACACATCAAACTAAAATGCATGGTATATGTACGAGATCTGGAATCAGAGACTTTGAAATCAAGAGAGCTATTACTTCTTTCTCCTACTTGGTCTGTGCTTGCATCATTTGTAAAGCTGGAAAAAGGAGGGATGAGCCTTTTATTATTTAGCCTTTATTTAACCAGGTCAAGTGCTTCTGAGATTAAGAATCTTTTTTTTTCCTAAGCAGAGAGTGCACAGCTAGGCAGCAGCACAAGTAAGACAACGCCTTTCAAACAAGCAGTAGAATATGTATGTATGTAAAGCAGCAACGGAAATGTTTTGTAATCAAGTGCATGTGACTTAAGTGTGACAAACGTAATCAGACACGCTCGAAAGTGCATGTGGGGTAAGTGTAAAGAAGATGTTTTTTCTAGATCTACGGAAATTAATTTATGACTTCGTAACACTTTTGAAGCTGTGAGCACTTTCAAGTCATTGCTTTGATCCTTCGACTTTTTTTTTTTCAGAATAACATAAATGCAGTTTTAGGGCGGACAGATATCCCCACACAGTGATGGGCACTGTGAAGCATTTTCCTACACTGTGACTAAACATAATTAATAAGATGACAGCATCATTTTCCACTCTGTGATTTGCTCCAGGCTTGGAATGGCTGAACACGGAGGGGCCTCTGTCTTTGAACAAGGAGCTGGCTGGTAAAGTGGTGCTGCTGGACTTCTTTACGTACTGCTGCATCAACTGCATGCACATCCTGCCCGACCTGCACCAGCTGGAGAAGAAGCACTCTGTCAAAGGTATGGACTCACATGGGCTTTAACATTGCTGTCATGATCCCAAAAGGGTTGAGAGATTAAATGAAGGTGTAGGGTAGTGCAGTGGCTCACAATTTATTAAGCTGATTACAATGGAAAAACATTCCTTTTTGTGTTTTCATTTAATAAACATATATGATGCAGGAAAATAGGTCAGTTTCCCCATAGTGTCCTCCCCATGTTGACTTTTCATCACCCTCTCCCGAAGATTACGCAGAAGCAAGGCCTGTAATGAATGATGTGTTGATGAATTAATGAGTTAAATTATGATAATTATTGAGACATGATTTGAAATTCATATGAAGTCTGTTGTTACAAGGCACCTTGGAAATCACAATTGTTCAGGTTTGTCAAAGCCATTTGGCTTTGGGTTTGGTTTTCTCACATGGCATGTTGTGCACATTTTTTAAAAGCAAATTTGCCAGAAAGCTGAAAAAATCCAGCAGGGTAAAATTAAATTGTCATGCAGGCATTGGCAGATTGAAAGATAAGGCTGACATTATTTATTTTTCTTATCTGAAATGAATCCAATGAGAAGACCGAAACCACACTTTTCCATCTCTCAATGCTTTGTCTTCCCTGCCTTGTCTGCGACACCAAGCCATTTATTCCTACCGAAGACTGCGTAAATGTCAAACATTTTAAGATACGAGTGGAAACTAATGTTCTTGTAACTGCATTTCTAACATTTTTTGACTCAAACGTGGCCGAGCCATGTCATGCGAAATGCTGCTTCAGTACACTTTAAGAACAAATATTACTGGGATCACACACACAGGAAATTGCAGATGAATGTTTAATATCCAGGAATTTACATTGTAGATGGAATAAAACGTCCAGCTGTATCCCAGGTTTCGACCTGGTCTTGTTTTAACTGTCTATCATGTCCAACAATGCTATAGGAGTGCAATGCTAAATCAGTGCTAACCTAAGTGTGCCCAATGTCTAAAAAAAGAAATGATTGGTTCCTCTCTGGTCAGTACCTGTTAAATTATAGCCATAGTTAGCTACAATTTAAAAAGTTCCTACCTGTTGCGAGTTACCATTCATTTCTCTGCAAAGCTGAATGAGTGGAATACAAAATATAGACCAAATGCTGATCAGTACGAGTTTCAGATAAGTGACATTTCTCCTGTGCTAAATTATTAAAAAAAATTAGTACTTCTAAAACCAGCATTGGCCTGACAGACTGCATTTTAAAAATATATTCTATAAAGGCAGACTGCAGGTACAGTGGGTGGCAGCCTGGCAGGCCTTACTGAGGGAACACAGTTCCATTGGTACCTTATTATGTGTCATCATGCTGTGTCACAGGAACATGTGTAAGTTCACTGGGGCAGAGAAGCTGTAGTGCATCAACTCCTCTTCTTTTCCAAGAGCATGAGGGCCCTTATCTCAACTGTGAAGAGACAGTAACTAAAAATATTTCCAAGCTACAGTGTCTTTGAGTATGGGGCCCATAATTGTACCCTGCTGGAGTTCACTGTATGGTTCTTTATATAGCAGCTCCATGTTAAGCATAATCACATCCGACTGACTCTGGCATCCTGCTGACCCTTCAAAGGATCATCTGAGGAAGTTGTGCAGCTTGAAATTCTGTTGTGAGCCAGGCGGGACGCAGAACACACACACTGCAGTACCGCAGCACATTATCGCACTTACCTTATCTTTGGCACCGCTATGGGTACATTCTGTTTGCTGCTCTGGTCAGTGAGGTGTGGGAGCCACTCTCTCCAGTCACTCCCACAGTCCAGCCCCCCACCCACCCATCGTCACTGCAATCTGTGCTGCTACTATACTGCTTGGCAAAGGCCATGAGTGACGAAATCCACTGCAGAGAGTGTGAGTTTGAAGGTTTGATTTGTGTGTTTTTTACCTCTGTTAAGGGGCGGCTCAGTGATGTGAGCTAATGTAAAGGAAATGCCATTTATGAATGACTGACCATGACATCTGAATTAAGATATAAAAAACTTTGCCTGTTTTGTGAGAAAGGACAAACTAACTTAGAGTGAATGTATGCATCTAAATTATAGAAATAAACTCACTTCAACTTGTCTTTTACAGCTAAAATATATATGTCTTTCGAGGACCACAGTGGTTTACGATTATGTATTATGTAATATAAATATTCCTGTATTTTGAAAAGAACTGATAGAGAGTGCCACACTTGTTGGAAACAGGACGGAAACTTATTGACATATCTACAGTACAAGGCCACTTCCATACACATTTTATTGCCGCAGAAGAGTCCATTCAAAACAGCATCACAAACATCCATTTTCCACAGTTTTTGGCAATTAAGTTACATAATATTTGAATATCCGTCGGCCTTGTCACAAATTGTAACCAATTGCTCTCACTGTCTGTATAATAAGCATAGTCTTACTAGACTTTGATGCCTACTGAGAAATAATGGAGATAAACAGTTCGAGCCTGGAGGCACTAAAACATTTCCTATCAATGATAAGAAAATGTCTTAGACTATTATATGCAAGACGAACCAACCTCTTTCCAACCTGTGGAACATGACACACCGAGTGAAGTCGTCACCGTGCCAATTTTGGTTCCAGCTGGGAACCAATTTTTTGTTTTTTTGGTTCAAAATTAGGTGTACAAATCATGTTGGTGGTTTGCTGGAGGATCACTGACTCAATAACAAAGCAAGACCTTGGAGGTTTTCAGGAGGAAATCACATGCATTTTCCTTTTTCCTACCTAATCTCTTTGACATGGACATCTTTGTGTGTGGGTTTTTGTCTTTTGGAAACTTATTGATCAAGCTAATGCAACTTCGTGACAGTAATTTAGAAAAGTGATTTCCATGGGATGGACATTTGTCACAGTTAAGTGAGGAACTGACATTGTGCTTTTTAGTGTGTAAAGCTGAAAAAGCAAAAATATGTTGTGAAAATTTGGTCATGACTAGTTTTGATTGTGAACGAAGTCAAAAGCACTTATTATTCTGATATGTTTATTTTATTTTTTCTATGTGTCTCCATGTGTTTAATCTCTTAGATGGGTTGGTTATTGTTGGCGTGCACTCAGCTAAATTCCCCAATGAAAAGGTAAGTGTTTTCATGGTTGACTCAACATCATTTTTGCCTTTGGGTTGACTCATCTGGTTGGGCTTTCTTTCTGCATTTTCACCACTGCAAAGTATCGACAAACGTGTAAATGTGCTAACGCTGTTCAATTTGAGTGTGATACAAGACAGTTCTTTATCAACATGAATCACTCTTTCCCCAAGAGAGAAATCAAAGCACCAAAGAATTAAACTGTGATGTTATACCAGTATACCAGCATGACAGTCTGATTTTGGCTGCTCAGATGTGATTTGTCAGTTATTGTAGCTAAAATTCTTTTTGGTAACAGCTTTAAGACCAGAAAGCACACCAAGATCTTCCTGATACCATCTAACTTTCTCTTTCATTCTTTGTGAAGCTGTTTATCAATGTGGCACACAGTAATACATAATCTCTGCTCCTACTGCTGCCTTGGGGGAAAAATGTTCTTGATACACCCAGTACTTTCTCAACTTGTTCAAAAACAAAAATTAGTTTCGAAGTATAAAAAGAGGGACTTTAAGAACAGATTCTGTTTTTATAAAATTAAAGTCATTTCGATAGTTTTTAGCTTTTGTGGTGTGATGAAATGATAACAGATTATTTTCTTGGTTCTGTGTTCTTACTTTGAGTAAGAGTTTCCATTTCTACAAATATTCTTTGCATGAAAGACAGAGAAAACTAAATCCCGCCATTTTATAAAATAATTTCCAAATCCTTTGATAGAATGTGAACAGTTAATTGGCCTCATTTTGTGGCTCAGACATTCATTTAAAACATGATGATTTTGCCTAAACTGTCAGTACAGAATTCTTTATTTACAGTTGAAACAATTGGTTGTATAATTGAATAGTAAAACTTTTTAGATGACACCGTGGACTTTTGGAAATTCTCTTTTTTTCTTATTTGGAAATTAAATTCTAATCTTTTCTGACAAAACGAGTTATTGAATAATCACTACATTAATTTGCAGAATGATCAACAATGAAAATAAATGATAGAAAATGCGATTTATTAATTATTTGCTCATTCGTCTATGTTTGTCACTTCAAAGGTCGTTGACAACGTTCGCAGCGCCGTGCTTCGCTATGACATCTGCCACCCAGTGGTGAACGACAGCGAGGCGCACCTCTGGCACGAGCTGGAGGTGTCCTGCTGGCCCACGCTGGTCTTACTGGGCCCACGTGGCAACCTGCTCTTCTCCCTGGTGGGCGAAGGCCACCGCAACAGGCTGACGCTTTTTACTGACAGCGCCCTGCATTACTACGGGGAGCAGGGCCTGCTGAAGACACACACAGTGGGAATCAAGCTGTACCGAGACTCCCTGCCACCCAGCGTCCTGTCTTTTCCTGGGAAAGTGGCCATAGACAACAGCAAGAACAGACTGGCCATAGCAGACACTGGGCATCACCGAATTCTGGTGGTGACCTCGACTGGACAGCTGTTACACATCGTAGGAGGTAAGAAGCAGGAAACAGAACGCAGATATGCTGCAGGTTAAAATTGCATAAATATCAAGATGAGTTTGGTAAATACTCAATGTGTCCCAAGTATATTTGTGTTCCTTGATGTATCATTTAGCACAAATATCATTTCTGAGTTGAATGTGCACTGGCATTCAATCCTCATCCTTCCACTTTGAAAGAAATGTATAAATCTTTCTGTTTTTGTATAATATGCGCTAATTGAAATGAGTTGTGGATAAATACGTGTTGCTTTTGCTTTGTTTTCATTTGAATCTGCACAAATTAAACAACAATATTTAAGCATTACTGATATTTTTAGAGTACTAACATGCCTCGACAACCCTCAGAGGAGCCACATGTTAGTCTGTGTTGTCCCTAGAGCAACAGAGAGGTTGGCAACAGCAGGGACTAGTGCACGCTGGGAACTGGCACTGAGCTAAGTGTTGACAAAATGAGGAGGGGGAGAAGCATTAGTTTTGTCGTTTGACCCCACCCATCCCTAAATTATAATATTCATTTGTGTCAGAAACTCAAAGCGTTAAGCATATCTTAAAGATGTTATGTATTAGGACAGGCTCTTGAAAATATTTTTGTTCTGTCTGTGTGGACTGACAATGAGCTGTGGCTCAGAAGGTTCTGTCCTTCATTTAACGCACCTAAACTAGAGGATATCTTCCTGAGCAAATTTGTTACATGTAGTATAAGTACATTGGATTAAATAGACCACAGACACAAATTTAAATAATGAATCCACTTACAGAAATGAAAGGCCACCTGTGCTCCTGCTGTAAATGGGGATATATCCACCGTATTATAAATCATAAAATCATCCATCATTTCTTTTGTTTTTCTAAGTGTATGCAGGGAAGATAAAAATGCCAACTCCTTTGTTAACTGAAAGATTTTTTTTTTTCAATAGAATATGTGAGGCACAATTAAAACTCCTGTTCCTGCTGTTCAATGTCAAAAACTTTATAAGGCACATAGGACGGCAGATGCTTAGTTTCACACAAAATACGACTTAAATACCTGATAATGCCGAGTTTGAAGATGCACAAATTTCCCTGCAAAGCCGACGGCGATGATGTGGAGAAGCTGATCTGTCCATCAGACTCATTCTGGATTTAATTTAACCTATAAGTCAGTTATAATAGTGGACACTGAACCATCATTTTCACTGGATTGTCACTTCTGTCCCAGGGCCTGAAAGTGGGAGAAAAGATGGCAACTTGTCAGAAGCTTCCTTTAACTCCCCTCAGGGTGTGGCCATTAAAGGGGACATCGTATTTGTGGCCGACACAGAAAACCACCTGATCCGAAAGGTAGCACCCTAAACTGTCCCTTAAAACAGCATTTATTTTAATTAAATTGTATCTCTTGATGTTTATCTGTACATATATGCCTTTCTGTGTGTGTGTGTTTTTCTTTCGGTCAGATCGACCTGTTAGAGGGAAGAGTCAGCACTCTAGCTGGAGTTGGCGCTCAAGGCACAGACAAAGATGGTGGGGCCACGGGACCTCAGCAGCCCATCAGCTCCCCTTGGGATGTGACTCTTGGCTCTGCCGGTGAGTCTTGTGATGCCGTCATTCCCCTCGGTCCAGCCCTTGCTCTCACCGTCTGCCACACACAACCACCCTCTATTCTGCTGTTTGTTTTCTCGCTGCTATACAATCAATAAACCCTGACAGGGAGGTCGGTCCCACCGGCTGTCTCAGACTGCCTGGACATTGTTGGGTCTTGCCATTTTGCAGGTCACAGCTCAGTGAGATTGAGGTGAAGGTGAAGGAGGGAAAATCTATTAACAACAGGAAGTGGTTACATCTCACCCCTGTTCAAAAAGACTGGGGTGTGAATGTTGATTTGATCACACCTTTAGAGGTTTGCAACTTGCATATTTAGTGCATTAGAGTGCATCAACAACATATACTGATACTTGACACTATTATTGTTGTTGTTGTTGTTATCTCGAATAAAACAAAATTGCATTGGATACACAAAATATTATTGCTTCCAAGATTTTCACAATCAGTTGCAGTAGATTACATTTTTTAAAAAGCAGCCTGTCATAATTAATTTGCAGGAAAAACTGGGAACAAATGCTCATTAACATCTCAGTCGCTCATTTTTCAGACAATAGTCCTGAACCTGATTGCAAATAGAACAGGTATCAGTTCACAAGTCACCCATATTGTTTAGGGGCCCACAGAGGTGGAAACACAATTCAATGGGCTAATTATGTTATTGGAAGAGACGTTTTAATCTATAGGTTCTAATTCATGGGGGATACTCAACAAACCTCTATGCCAAAATACTCATTTAGTTCTGCTGCAACATTTTGAGGACAAAAATCAATCAGTCGAAACTCTGTCAGTCACAAACTGCTTTAAACTCCCTGACAAGGTCTTTCATATTCTTACAAAGTAATCCAAGACCTCCTCTTCAAAAATCAAAGCTCAGTCCCTTTAAATGCCTGCTTTTATTATTTTACCTTGGGCTTTCAGAGTTTCTCTATTATTAATCCTTTTTTTTATCAAAGCAGACAGTTTTTTTAACTCAGCTTTTGAATCGCTCACACATTTCGTGTCTAAATGTAAGGTCGGTAATCTTTATGTCTTGTGTTGTCATTAGGGCTGCAACTAACGATTATTGTCACTATCAATTTAACTTATTTTCAAAGTTAATTGATTAATGCCAAAAATTGTGGGAAATATTCACCACAGTTTCATGGGGGCCCAAAGTGATGTCTTCAAATTGCTTCTTTTGTCCAACCAAGAGACCAAAAACCTTCAATTTGTATCAAAAATGACAAAGAAAAACAGCATATCCTCACATTTAAGAAGAAGCTGGAACCAGCAAATGCTCAACATTTTTACTTGGAAAAAATGACTAATCAATATCAAAATGATTGGCTTTTCTATTGATCGATCCATCGTTGCAGCTCCAGTTGCAATCAGGAATTCAGAATGCAGATTTAAAATCAGCAAAGAATTGTTATCATATACAGAGATGCATATAGATACCCCTGCATATATACTGTACAAATTTACTTTATGTTTTGGTCATTTAGAAATTTGAAGTTGAATATTATTCCAAACTTAGTGTTAATTTTCCATTTTAGAACTCAAAGGATACGAAACATTTACTTGATCTGCTTTTCTTACAACTCTCTTGCCTCAGGTTAACATAGTTTACTATTAGTTGTCTAAGTGCTTCAAGCCAACAGGAACAGCTGACAGTTGCAGTTTAAGTAAAAAACATGTAAGCATGTGTTGGACTGTCCCTGTGACACTTAAATCAAATGAAAAATCAAAGGGAGTCTGGACCGAGCTGTTTATTCTGCTTGTGGTGAGTCCTGTACTCATCAACAGTCAGTTTCCATTTTAGAGGAATGGTGATAGCACAATTATTTTGCTATTGCACACAAGAGGGAATCGGTCTTAGTTGCATTTTCTGACACAGGTTGATGATGACACAACCTGCTGATTTGCACATCACCACATGGTCAGAGGATGTGCTATCAGACCTTTAACTCCACTAACATTGTCCTCTGAGAGTACATCCAAACACTCATAGCATATTCATGATTTATTCCCCCTGTGCATGAATAACTAAATAAAAGGGACCTCACACCTTTTGAACTGTAAAGTACTGCAGCGACATTGATGCTGCGAGGTGTCAGATGTTCCTGACAGTCAGATGTGATCAAGAAGGATTGAGCTATGTGCTGCAGTAAAAATACAATGGGAGATGCTGTATGTGTGTCCATCATGATGGCAGCATTGTCTGTGTGAAGCGCATCAGAAGGGGGCATGTGGCCTTTGTCAGACAGGGAGCAGACGCTTACGTAAACCTGCATGTCTGCATTTCTGACTCATTTCTGACATTCACCAAACAATCAGCTTTTTAAAACCATTAGATCACAAGAGATATTTCTTTATAATAGTGTAAAAATAATGGATTTATTTATTTGAGAAAAGCATTTTTTTCATAACTCAAAGTAAGCTTCCCAAACACAACTGAAAGGACCTTTTACCTTTAGGACAAATATTAGCTCCACTTCTGGATGATACTGAGGGCTCCTGGTAGACAGCCAAAAGCAGTTTCCTGTTTCTCAACTCTGTTTTTGTGTGTGTTTGCATGTGCTTTTCGTTCATATGTGTGTAGGCGGTGTTGAAGATAACGTGCTGTGGATAGCCATGGCAGGGACCCACCAGATCTGGGCTTTGTTCCTAGCAGATGGGAAACTGCCCAAAGGAAGGTGAGAGACTGGTGCATGACCACCATGGCCACTTGGCAGCGGCCGGCCTTCAAAGCCGCTAATAATTCTCCTCTAAGTATAAAAAGAATTAAAAGCAAATAAAAACTCCCCCACATGGCTTGATTTTTTTTTTATATATGTGTGGCTGACTGTTTCACAGGAAGTCAGTGATCAAAAATTATGTAACAATATGGCAGTGTTAACACAAAGGAACATCTCCAGCGGAGGGGATCTCCGTCATGAGAGTTAAGCATCATCAAAGCCAAAGTCTATGATAAATAAAAAGTTGCATTCCCAGCTTTACGCCAACATATCCAGAAATTTATTCAAGTGTTTTGTCGTTATTTTTACAACCTAAACAGCGAGTCCAAGGCAGGGACGTGCGTGAGATGGGCAGGCAGCGGCAACGAGGAGAACAGAAACAACTCCTACCCCCACAAGGCTGGCTTTGCTCAGCCTTCGGGCCTGGCTTTAGCCCCAGAGGAGCCCTGGAGCTGCCTGTATGTGGCAGATAGCGAGAGCAGCACCATCCGCATGCTGGCGCTGAAGGACGGAGCCGTCAAGTCGCTGGTTGGCGGAGAGAGAGACCCAATGGTGAGTGTGCAATAGTTAATGAGTGGATACATTGAGAACATTATTTAAACATTATTTCATGCTTTTTCTTTCTTTTTTAGTTTATTTCTCACATTTTGATGCTCAATTGCTTTTAAACAAACCAGTCACAGAGAACAGAGAAGTGAATCGTAAATGGATTTAATGAAGTTTCCCTCTTGGCTAATTTAAGGTCCGTAAAGTCTCTCTTACCTAGTCAGGTTTTTTGTCCATTTTAGTGTTTCTGTCATAGGAGAATTTCTTATCTAATGATAATAAAGAAAATGCATTGAACAGCAGCTTGAACAGAAGGTAGAGGAAAAGTCCATTCCCAAAAGCAGGCTGCGAGAACTGAGCGACCTCTCATGCAGTGCTTTCAATGATAATATGTCCTGTACCTGTGGCTTCATTCATCAACAGCAAACACACGCTGTAAAAGCCGCATATTAATCCATCCCACCTCCAGCCACAGAAAACACAGAAACACAGAAAAAATGTTACATAAAGCTTTGGATTACTCCTGGGCAATCGCAAGGTTTCAGGGCCAAAGATAGAAAGTATTGATTTTTTTTAAAAAGCCATAAATAAACACAGCCTCTCTTGTTTGTTCCTGAAGCCCGAAAACAATTTTCGGTTGTACTTTGATGTCCTGGCGGCCGTTCTGCTGACGTTTTTTTTTCCCTGCCACATTGGTGTATTTTTGGAAAGTCCCAAGAGCTCGAAAGCTTGTAGTCACACAGGAGAATGGGGAGTAATTAACTGGAGAGTCATATACAGTTTATTCAACGTGGTGGTGATTGAGCAGAAACTGTTAATATGTGGTCCACTGTACTGAAAACGTAAAAGCGCAAGCAGGATTAAAGTAAATGCACATCTGAGGCGATTCCTCTGTCACAACCTCTTCACACTGATTTTCATTTTTCTGAAAGGCTTGGGGATATATAAATGGCTGACGGCGTTCTGCAAAGACGAGGAATCGTCTACTATTCTCACCAAGAGTTGGATGAGTAGATGGAAACCACTCTCAAAACTGTATGCTAAATGTGAAGCTAGCAGCTAGTTAGCTTAGCTTAGCATAAAGACTGGAAGCAGGGGGAAACAGTTAGCCTGGCTCTGTCGAACAGGCCGCCTACCAGCTTCTCCAAAGCTCACTAATTATCACATTATATCCTGTTTATTTAATTCTTACGAGAACTAAAGTTTAAGTCGATCAAGTTGTGGTTTTACTGGGGTTGTGTGCAGGACTATTTGTTGGCGGGGTGCAGTGACTTCCACACTTTTGTTGGACAGGTTGAAGCAGGACATGTATTAGTTTGTGAGCTTTAGAGGTGCTGGTAGGTGTTACATTGAGAGAGAGAACCAGGCTAGCTCTCTCGTTTCCAGTCTTTAAGCTAAGCTAAGCTAACCGTCTGTTACCTGTGGCTTTTTATTTAGAGTATAGACATGCGACTGATATCAATCTTCTCATCTAACTCTTGGAAAGAAAGCCAATAAGTATATATCTCATAATGTAAAGCTGTTGCTGTAACCCCTTTTTGATTGATTTTTCAAGGTTTCAAAGTTTATGCTTTTTCTTCCTGTTCTTCAGACTTAGTTTGAACACTTTGCTCACAATGCAGAGCTTTTTCACATTTCTGCTAACGGCTGCGGCTAAGGTCACACTCCTGCGGTGAACACAATCATTTGAGTACAAGTGAACCCACTGGCGTTTGGAGTGATTCTGCGAGTGCAATAACTGATTTTCCCAAAGATTAGGTTTTCTCTTATAGCTGGGATTGTTGAGTGAACTCTGTGTGGAGTCAATAAGCTGTAGAGAATCATGAGACTTTTTTTTTTTTCTTTTATCAGATTGTTCTCATTTTTAGGCTGTGTGCCTGTGACAGTCGTGGCTGGAGGCATGATGTTTCTGAGTTGTCTGTCCATCCGTCCGTCCCATTCTCATGAACTCAATATCTCAGAAACACATTGAGGGAATTACTTCAAATTTGGCACAAATCTCCACTTGGACTCAAGGATGAACTGATTAGATTTTGGTGGTTGAAAGTCACTGTGACCTCAAAAAACACAATCTTGGCATAACTCAAGAATTATCTAATTATGACAAAATGTCACACAAATGTCTAATAGGATAAAATGATGAAGTGAAGATGTTTTCTATCCAAAAGGTCAAAGGTCAACTTCACTGTGAAATCATAATGTTCTACAGAAACACTGTTCTAGTCATTACTCAACACCATAACTCAGGAACAGAAGGGGAGATTGTGACCATATTTCACATTTGGTCAGATCCTGAATTGGTGACACTAATCTTGAGTGTCCACCTTGAAACTGTGCTGATTGTATAGATCTTCTTTGCTGCCGGGGTTGAAGTTGTGTGTGACGCATCCATGTTTTAGAACTTGTAGCTTCTTTGCAGCAACATCTATATATGAAGCATTGTGAAAGAATCTGCAGCACTAAGAACTGAGCCATGAAGATGTGTCTTTGTAAAACAGTTTCTCCCTCATAATTAGAGAATGTTCCCCTTGATAATATTTTAATGACATTTATCTTTATTGTTATCACACTTTTATTCAAAACTTCTCTAAAACTTGAGTATGACTCATCTGTTTTTAGCACAGTAACTAATGCGATTTAAAAATGATCTTTCTGGTGTTTCTTACAAATGTGGCATATTAATGTTACTTTTCTTGTATGAATTATTCAGAAACCTCTTAAGATGATGAAGCCAATGTTGCTTTCATGCTTTCATTGCAAGTGTGTGAAAGCTCATCATTTACAGGACATGAGAAAGGCTTCAGCTTGGATATTCAGAAGAACATCCTTAATCTTGATGGTTAAAAAACTTCCCTTTCTTCAGAGGCGGTTGGCAAATTTAGACTGAACGCTATGTTCTTTGACCTATGTTGAAGTTAGACATAGGCATCACAAGTTATGATTTGGGTATTTGTACAGTTTTATATCTTCATTCAATCTCATTTGAACCTTCTTCTCTCTTATGAAACAGAACCTTTTTGCTTTCGGGGATGTGGACGGAAAGGGGGTTGACGCCAAGCTGCAGCATCCTCTCTGTGTTGCCTGGGCTCCTGAACAAAGTCTGCTCTATGTGGCTGACTCCTACAACCACAAGGTAACTGTTGCATGTCACAAGGCTGGAGTTGAAAGCCTTAGTTAATATGCTCCCATTTGATGCTTCTGTTCATCATAATGGCTCCCTTTAGGTTGTTTAGCGGATATACAAAGCTTCTATCTTTTGTTGTCTAAAACCATATAGAGAACACCTGACCTTTTTTTCCTTAATAACCCTGGTTTCCTTTTTGTTTGATGGCGTCTATGTGTCTGTGTGATTACATTCAGATCAAGGTGGTGGATCCAAAGACAAAGCAGTGTAGCACATTAGCAGGGACTGGAGAGGCTGGAGATACTCTGGGCCCTGAATTCAATGAATCCTGCTTCAATGAACCCGGAGGAATCTGTGTCGGCGACAGCGGCAAACTCCTCTACGTGGCTGATACCAATAACCACAAAGTCAAAGTGCTGGACCTGGCCTCCAAGACCGTCTCACAAGTGAGTGTGTGTTTGAGTAAGGCTCACTTCCAACCTTGAGAAGTACTTTACATTTTGTCCACGTGTGTGTCGTTAATATGTCCTGAAAGCTTTTGGACTGGAGGAGTTTGGATAAAAGGTTACAAAGAAAGGACGTTAAGTGTCAATAGCTTTCTCCTTGCTCCTTTTTTAATCCAAACACCCAAATCTCTCCCCTGCCCAGTTCCCCATCTCCATGGACTCCATGGACTCCACAGACTCGATACTTTCAAAGTCTCTGGGTCCTGCCAAAGCCCCCACGCTGCCTAAATCAGCTGCCAGGAAAGAAATGCCACCAGTGGCAGTATCTGCCGGCCAGACTCTCATCATGTCGCTCACCCTGTCGCTTCCAGAAGGATCCAAACTGACTGAAGAGGCCCCCAGCTGCTGGGCTCTCTCAGCTGAAGGTGAGTCAATGTTCAATCATCGGCACAAGTGTAAATTTTATTCAGATTTGTCTTTTAAGTTCATTTGACGTTATACCCGTGAAAGGCATCTTGACCGTTTGCTAAGCTTCACCTTGTTGCTGTTGCTGCACATTCAAGTTTTTCCATTGTTGACATGCTCAAGTTTGCAGCTTACGTTAGAGCACACAAATAAACCAATTCCTTATACTTTTGCTCTCGAGCTTTGGAGTTCGTAAAGGCTGCAAAAAACATGAACACAAACGTCAACATGTGGAGAAATCCAAAGCTTGACAGACCTGCTGTGCATAGCTATGGTTGGACAATCGCTGATTGGGGGAGGGGTTTAGCAAACAGTCAGTTCTAAAAAGACAGCAGTATTTGACTTGACGAATATCAAAAAAGGTTTATTGAGGACAAGTGGAGGGATTTTAAACAAGAGGGCGAGAAGTTAAAGTGAAAACAGATGAATCCCATTTCCACACTTCAGGATTTGGCTGCTTTTGTGAAAGTGCGTTTGTCTCTGCAATTGGCCAAACTCTTACTGTGCTAGTCATGATTAATTCATGTTTTGGATAGGGCCCTGCTGTTGTTTTCAATAGGTTTCAAAATCTTCAATTGCATGCTTTGCTGAAGATATTGGAGCTGAGTTTCAACCCAAACTTGTTCTCTACATTTGTAATGGCACTGTTCTGGACGTGAGCCACTCAACCTCTCCTACTAGGCTTTATTTTGGTCCGTGACCCACGAGTCTGTCAAAAAATAATGGAAGTGAATGGTGCTTAACCTTCATTTTCACTACACAACAAGCAGATTCTCACTCTGCCAGCCCACGTCTGGGATTTTTAGTTCTCAGCTGAGGGATGGAGGAATACTTTGACTCTTTTAAAGTGCAAGTTATAATGGTATGAACAATTTCATATATGATTTTTACTGCTCAGTACTGTTTAAAAGGCTTTGTTCAATGTTCTCAAATTGTAATCAACAGTAGTCTGACCCCAGGATCGAGTGTGAAGAGATGTGAGATATGTGGTCGACGGTCCGTTCATTAGGTTTAGAACAAAAGTGTTTCCGTCATTGTGAGCGATGCAGCAGGCAGTCAACGATATCAGCAGGCTATTTTTAGAACATTTCGATAAGACGACATGCCTTGGTTCACATAATTAGCTACCAGGCTATGTTACGTGATCCTCCGCTGTCCGATTATACCCAGTCTAGACTCATGCTGATCAGATCAGAGCAGAGGCAGGAATTTTAATGGATCGAGTTGTAAGTGCACAGCAGATCTAAATTGTTTTTTAGTGGCTTTTTAGAAATGGCTGCTCTGGGACCTCATGTTAGGCATCAGCTTCATTAATCACTGCTGGCATGGATTTGTTGGTCTCTCTGGCATAATATTTTCCCACAGTTCAAATTCTAGCCTTTTCTTTTCGACTTTCATTTATCTTTCAGTGCTCATGTCTCTTTAGATGTGTGTTTGTTTCTAAAAATATCCCCCATGTTTCAGTAAATTCACATCCTCACCTTCACTGTGTCTGATTCACTGGGGTTATTCGGGTTCAGGCTGATATTTTAGAGACTCCATTTAGCAGTGCTGTGTAATGCTCAGGCTTGAGTTAGTACCCCAGGTTCACCTTGCCACGCTCAACTTTAAATTTTGATGCCACGTTTTCACATCTGCCTTTTTAGAACATGGGTCCAAACTAAGGATTGATCTTGTTTTTAGTCACGTTAGTGGTGCAATGTTGGTCAGTTGGTTGATCTACCTCTTTATTGAAGACTGAAATATCTCAACAATTATTGGATGGATTGGCATGACATTTTGTACATTCATGATCCCCAGAGGTTGTATGCCAGTGACTTTCATCTTGCACCACCCGTCGGATGACACTTGTGGTTTTGGTTGAAATGCCAACTGGTGGATGGATTACCATGACATTGGGTGATCTTTGGTGATCTCATAAATCTGTCTTGTAGATCATCACCGGGTCAACATTAGACTTTGTCCTCATGTATGACCAAATATATGCAAATGTCAGCAGTGTTTAGTGCTAATTAGCAAATGCTAACACACTAAACTAAGATGAATGACATTCAAATGAATGTCTTGCTTAACATTAGCGTATTAGCACTGTGAGCATGTTAGCATGACAACATTTTGCTCAAAGCTCCACTGTGTCCAACTACGGCCTCAAAGAGCTGCTAGAAACACTTTATCTGTTTCCTTATTGGCCAGATTGTATCATACTGTTGATTTTTTTCTAGGACTGCAAAATTCTGTTTCTTGTTTTTCACAGGTAACGAGTGGCTCCTAGACAGTCCGGTGGTCACAGGTGACATCGTGGATCTATCAAAGCCCATCTCCATCTCCACCAAACTTCCAACTGCTATAAAGGACTCAAGCAGCAATCCAAGCATCACTTTGGGTGTATGGCTGTACTACTGCGTGGATACAAGTAAAGCCTGTATGATGAAAGCAGCCTCCTTCACCCAGCCTCTTCAAATAAGTGCCAGTCCTGGAGAAGGAGAGGTCACTGTGGCACTGGCTCATGCCTTCTGAAACATCTGACCTGTCTTAGCCAGCTAAAAAAAATGCTTTTCATACAAACCTGATTTTCAGGGGAATTTCATTTCAAACTACTCGGAAGCCTCCTTAATGCATCCGTGCTGTAATGTCCTTAGCTGTGTGTGACAGTTATTGATAGGAATTCGAATAGTTACATCCCCAAGCATCTTAGAAAGGCAGTACAGCACAACCATTACCTAAAAATCTATATCTGTATGATAGTATATTTATGCAACTGGTTCCTATAAGGACAGGCTGTACTGATTAACTGTAAGAACACTGTGTTTGATAGATGCAAAAGTTACCTTCTTATTTATAAAACTGCCACAGGACTAGATGAAAGCAGAAAATAAAAGATATTCTGTGGATTTAATGAGCTATTATGATTCACTAATCGGCAGGTGGTGATGATGGTGTCAGTGATGGATGGACAAATACGCAGATTTCCTCTCATTTAATGATGTTCTGGGGGATTTGAAATACTTTCAAACTCTGAGACCAAAGAAAAAGCTGAAGACTCTGATCAGCTTCAAATTTTCACCTGATAGATGTGGATTTCAAAGACACAACTATTTAGATTCAGATGTTGTGGACAAAATTTTGTTTCTCCCACAACTTCCAAGACATAATTATTGAACATGTTCTGCTTTTGAAAAGATTGTGGAAGCCCTCTGTTGAAACCACTTCTTGTGAAAATGAATGGAGCTTTTTCTTTCAGTCCCATGAGTTATAACATAGTTCAAATTAAAAAAGGGACATTTAATGGAGCTGGTATGTGATTCAGACGAGGATAGGAATTTTTATTCTGCCTTCTCTCGCACAAGCATTGCTTTTTTTAATGCTAATATAGAGCTGTGGCCAGTTTCTCAAAAATATGTTATTGAATTCTCAAGGGGCTTTCAAGGGGATTATTAGGAAGGGAAACTGAAAAATCTCAAACCTTTTAATCTTGAGAGGTTGATGGCGAAGTTATCTATGCATCTATTATTATCATTAATATATTAGAGACGTCCAGCTCCAGGGTATTAATTCGTCTTCACTGTGTGCTTTTTTGAATAGTATATGTGTCATTGCTTTAGTTTACAGCTTGGATGGTGCCTTCAGGCGCACTAATCAAGTTTCCATAAATATTTGTCCACACACAGTACTGTACTTGTCACCACAGACCAAGTAGTCTTAAGTTGTTTACAGAGTTCATAGCCCCTAAAAGGTTGCACTCATAACTCACAGTTTTGTTCTGCATCTCCGCTCCCTGTGTGACTGATTGTTTTTTTGATCATGGTTATTCATGACAAGGAGCTTCCTTGATTTCAAACATGAGATATTGCTCTTACTTAATAATGAATAAAGTGCCTGTTTTTGATAAGGGGAAGCAGAACAAGGGGAAGGGGAACAGACTGAAGTCTTATTAAAACCTCTCTATCAAGCATTCTCTTTATCTCGAGATGAAGAGATTCTCCGTTAATGCTTTTACTGTAATACGTTGTGTAATATAATGTGAAAATGTGCGCGTGGTTATTGTCATTGTCCCTTATTCGTTTTCAAAGTTATGAGCTGTTGTCAGAAATGGGCCTGAGAGTGTTTTGATAACCATCTCTATCATCGTGTCTCGCAGCATAATTGTGCTTGTCAGACTGTTTTTATTTGGTTTGGATCACTCGGCCCAAGTGCCTTGAAAAGAGGTGTTGGCGAATGGATGGCGTGAAACCGATGACACTTAAACTGTATCAAAAGCAATAACGGTGTATTTCTGTAATGGGAGAAATGTTTTATTCCCACAAGTTATTCATTTCAAATGAACTGAGAAAGTTGACTCTGTTCTGTTATCCCTCTGGCTTTTTTTAATGAACAGTAATGAGCTTGAGTTGCCGCTGCTGGGCATTAAATTCCTCATATTGTTTTCCAGCTCTCACTTGATTTTCTTCTCACTGTGCCGCCTTTTTGGGCACATTTTGTCATGATTTCTTTTTCAGGTGGACCACGTTAATACGTCTGGGTCTCAGTGCTGCACTTTAAGATGCAATCTAGCAAAAGGAAACTAATAAAGCGTTTTTTATCTAGTTTGGTTTGTGTGTGTGTGTAAACTGAGGAGGAGGTTTGGTTTCCTTCAAAGAACATTTCTGCAATTCCATGCAAATTCTTCTCATGTTCCCTTTGCATGTTTTCAGCCTTGGAGAATCAGGTCACTTAGCAGACCTACAATTACTGCATTAATCCAATGAAAGACAGCAGACCTGCTATGTGAGATATTATGAAAAGCTTCACTAATGAGCTTATAGATTTGTCCCAAAGCCAGGTTATATGTGAGCTGACCGCAGAGGACAGTGAATGCCTCTCAGTTAAGTCCTTCCTTTCACCAGAAGCAGCACATTGTGCTCATTTTTTGCACATCACATGGGTTTCTCATTCTGCTAAGAGTCATATTTATGTCATGAAAAGTGATTGTGTGACGCCTTTTCACTCCAGGACTAGCAGCGGTGGAAGGCGTATTCAGATCCTTTATTTAAGTAAAAGTACTAACACTGCTACAAGTAAAAGTCCTGCATTCAAAATCTTTAACATCTAGCAGTAAAATGCAACATACACATTAATTCAGCAACTTTACACCAAAAGCATCATATGTAACAGTAAAACATTGACAGGGAACATTTTGCTTTTATAGTTCATCTGTAAAATTTAAAATTTGGAGATACCAGACAAGAAAATTTGTAATCTGAAATAAAGCTGTCAGACAAATGTGGTGGAGTACAATCAAGTACAATATTTGCCTCAGATGTAGTGGAGTCTAAGTATAAAGTTGCATATCATGAAAATACTAAAATGAAGTACAAATACTTTAGTGAATATACTTAGTTACATTCTGCCCTGAAGACTAGACAATGTTCAGGTGTCCTAAACATTACAGCCTGCAGGAGCTTCTGAAATACACAAAGAGTTGAATACAAGGCAACGCCCTAACAAGGAGAGCTAAAACACAATGATGTAAAAGGAAAACAGTTTGGATCAGACAAATCAAAAAGGTGCCACAACCAAAGAATTGTCTAAATGTCACCTTTGCAAACACCCAATTTATTGTGTAAAGTTCTGGTGAAGCACAGATACACAGAAGAACAAACAGTCTCCCACTTTAGGAGCAGTCGTTAATCATCAATCAACGCACCTGAGCTGAGGACAATACACTTCACAGATAAGGCTGGAGCTCTGCTGGGTTTTTCTTATTGTCAACATTTGCAGGAAAAGACCAAAACCAAGCCCATTTCTTTCTGCTAAAGACTAAAAACAGGTCACAAATACATAGTTTCATTGATTTTAAAGAGGGTACATAATTTCTTAAAATAGCTGGACACTGAAGTTTTTACCAAATGTTACTCAAACAGGAGCAAATAACTTTATCCTCACCACTATATTGTTCTGTGTGAGATTTACCTCACTTTCATACACACACACAAAGTTGTGGACTGATCCAAAAACACCTGTTTGGATCATTCCACAGGTAAACAGGTTCATTGGTAACAGGTGATAGTGTCATGATTGGGTATAAAAGGGGCACCTGCAAGGCTCAGTTGTTCACAAGCAAGGATGGAGAGAGGTTCAACACTTTTGAGCCAGGGCTGTAGGATCAAGTCATTGTTTTTAGGCTTTTCTCAATAGCAAAATATCCTCATTATTCCAAATATTATGTGAACATGTGTTTTACATGTTTTGTTGTGTTTTTTTCATACACATGCCACAAGATAATGCAGGACTTGCACAACACAAAAGTAACATTGTCAGAATCCACATACAACAATGAATACAAAGCAGAGGAAATGAGGTTACATGAAAGCCATGAAAAACCGCAGAATGACCTGAAGGAGCATTGAGGCCAAAGCATCGCAAATAACAACATCAGTCACTGTCAACTGAGGAAGTCACTATGGAGCATCAACAGTCAGCGCAGGCATAAATTACAACATAAAATATATCAAACGCATCATTAGGATTGTGGAGTTCAGCATATGCACCCCCCCCATCGTCCTTCTGACAGCATCATTAACCCTGTGTGATTCTGGCTGCTCCCTTTGCTGCCACCGGCCACACACACACACACACACACAGTCTCAGTACACATGTGCCACACTGGCGACATCACCAGGAAGCAACACATTTATAAAGATAAAATACTAAAGACTTTCACAGGTCATGGGTGTCGTGACTCCTCTTCCTCCTCCTGTGGTGATGTAACAGATTAAAATTAATATTCATTTAACAGTGAGCAAATCCATCAAGGAAGCGGTGAGGATTGCGTATCTGAGTGATCCGTTCAGCGGCACAGAAAAGACTTTTAAAAGCTTTCTCAAGAGTTCCTAACTCCTCTTATGACGCTCATATGACACATGATGGTTAATTGTTGCTGACCTCCTTGAAATCAATTACTCAGAAAAAGTGAGATATGAAATGATGTTGGGCTAAAATTTAAAACCATTAAGATCTCCATAAAGATCATATCTGTGTGAGAGATAAAATATTATTACAATATTTCCAGGCTGAGCAGGAAGAATTGTAACTCATAAGGTAGGAAGAGGAGACTTTACAGTGAACAAAGCTGCTGAAAATTCTCCCCCACTTCACCTGAACACGTCATGCCGGTTTGTTTTCTCACCTTTTTGCTCAGTTCGAATGATGAAATCAACTTTGACCTCTGACCCAACGAGAGGTCGAGCTGCAAAGTCAAGTTGAACCTGCTTTACCTCCCTCCCAAAACTGGCGTGAAGTTATGTGGGAGGTAGCTGCTCTTCAACAGTCGAGGGCACTTCGCTTATTTTTGTGAAAGTGAGGGAGAAATCGCACTAAAATATGGAAAGTTGAATTACAGCAAAGAGGTTCAAGTGTTATAAATGTAGCCTCTGAGAGACATCGGTCCACCAGCAGAAGTTGAGAGACAAATGTTTTAGAGATGACAACAAAATATATTTGTTCTGCTTCAAATCCTTCACTCCTCTTTATCTCTTACCTCTGTTCATGCAGGCAGGTTTCATTGCATTTGTCTAGATTTTCAGGAGGAGAATGAAGGTGAATGGATTTTAATCACAGTGCTGAAAATGACATTTCAAACATTCAACAGCAACACATCTGTCTCTGTTGCTGACTGTGGACTGTTTTTACTGGAACTGATTTTGCAAGAAATCCCAGTGAAACCATGATGGCCAGAGACCACTTTAGACCACCAGACACTAAAAATAAAGTCTGTCAATTTTATTTCCCACACTAACAGGAATAAATCGTGGTTGGGAAATACTGTTTCTTTTTTGTTTGTTTGTATGTCTTTTTCGGCCTGAAACGAAGTGTACTAGAATATTGCACACCTGGTCGACAGGTGAGGCAAATGAAATCACACTGATGTCAGTAATGGATTTCTCACTCTTCACAATTGTACAAAAGAAAAATAATATTGATCTCGCTTAAAATGTTTATATTATTTGGAGAGTAAGTTTACTCATGCTTTATAGATCCGTTATAAGCCTAAGGTTTCCAAGTGGTTGAAAAAACATTTTGCTGATATTTATGATTTCTATTTTTTAGCAAGGTGATTATAGATGTTGATAAGTTGTTTTATAAATGGGTTCTGCTGGACCCAGATCGTATGGCAGTGTTTAGATGAAGTAAGTGGTCCAAACAGTCCAATCAATAAAAGGGGAGTTTTCACAACCTGGCAGCCTGGAGGTTTGTCTTATTAATCACTTAGAATTGATCAATAAAGCTTTACAAAAATCAAGCATTGATTATAAATCCTTTATAAAGGTTTCCTAATTAAAAGGTGGTACCCAACACAGAAAAGCGTGGTTGTGTTTACATCAAAGTAGGAAAATCAAGTGTCAGTATTTGAAGATGGGAGACGTTACTATTTCATCTCCCTCCTCACATCTGAGTGAGAAAAGCCCGCCGCCCCTCCCCACATGGAGGTGGCTGTGAGTGGCTGAGGTATAGATCCACGCAGGGATGTGGACACTCTGAGATGAGCTTTGTTACGCCGGGTCAGGTCATGTCACAGCCTCTGGCAGCGGGTCGCCAGGTTCATGAACAGTCATGCTAATCAGCACACGGAGAAAACAAGGAGCGCCAACATGTGTCTTTGTGCGTGTGCGTCACGAGGCAAAAGCTTTCGTTTAACCAGTCGTCAAGATGTGTCCTTGTGTCCCTTTTTAGGAAAGTCAGTTGTCAGGAGAGAGGTTTTCTGAAGTTGGCAGGGAACATGCACAAACAGGCTGCTGTCAATTGAACTTCATTTTCAATAACTGAAAGTATCAAAGCAATACATTTAAATTTGATGTCATTGCCTCAGGAGCTCAGTTTGACAGAGCCTCCACTTCCTGTCTCTCTTATCTTTCAGTTCTTTTGTTCTTGTTTTGCTTGGACTTAAACTGGGCATAAGGCCTGTCTTTCAGCCAGGTCACAAGAGATGCTCCGCAGCCTCAGTGCCTCTTTAAGACAAGCTAAAATAATCCTTTACTGATGCCCTAGAGGGGAAATATTGGATTTTAAAATAAATAAATAGATTGAAATAAGGATGTTGACGTCCTCTAACTCTTATCTCGTCATGTAGACAATAAATCATCTCGATTTATGTTCTACATGGATTTTGATGACCTGGAACTGACCTGAAAACTGTGTTCCTGTTTTACAGTTATCTTAACTTGCGGCTTAAGATAAGAAGTTTCATGTAATACAGCTGCTGTGAAGCAAAAGAGCAGATCTGTGGTTGGGCTTGACCTCATGGCCGTGGAATGTGTTCTTTGTGATAAAAATATAAAATGGACAAGAGGAAAAACAAATCTTGTTTGGGATGGCAAGTGATGAAAAAAGGAAAATCCCTGCAGTTTGGTGGATTTTGGGAAGCTCCATATTTGGCTTCTAGAGTTCCCAAACAGTGGCAGATTTTTGACAGTCACAGTTTCAGGTGGGATTGAGAGGTGCTTTTCAGAAAGCTTCTCTTTCATGAAAATTGTGCATCAAAATATAAAAGCATGAAACTGAGACTGGATGGAGACTGGACTGGTCCTACTTCATTCTCAGGATCTGCAGCTTTGATTGGTCATAAAAAAAAAGGGAAGAATTCCTGCAAGTTTGGTGAATTGTGTTAACTCCATATTTGGAGCTGTTCCCAAACAGTGGCAGATTTTTTAACAGTCACACTTTCAGGTGGTTCGAGAGAAAGTCTTGTTCATGTGCTTCATCTTATGATAGTAAACTGAGACTGGATGCATGATATAATACAATTTGTGAGGGTCAGGTGTTGTTTACTCGCCCAACTTCATTCTCAGGACCTGCAGCGTTGATTGGTCCCGAGCAGCAGTGATGTCACCGCCCGCACTGATCCTCCGGGCTGCGGGAGAGGGAGCAGCTCCAGATGGATTTTGCGCACGACAGGAGCAGAGCTGAGTCCGGGAGAAGAGAGGCTGCAGAGGCTGCCCCGCACTGCCTGGATGAACCCGACCCGGTCCCACACTGAGCGCGGCTGCAGCCCGTCATGGGGGACGGCGGCGGCGGCGGCGCGTCGTGGCCGCTGAGCCTCCACAATGGCACCGGGAGCTCGGGCGCGCGTGACGCACCGGGCTCGGCCGCGTCCGAGCAGTGGATGGCGGGCATGAGCCTGGTGATGGCTCTGATCGTCCTGTGCATCGTGTTCGGGAACATCCTGGTCATCGTGGCCATCGCCAGGACGCAGCGGCTGCAGACGCTCACCAACGTCTTCATCGTGTCCCTCGCGAGCGCGGACCTCATCATGGGGCTGCTCGTGGTGCCGTTCGGCGCGGCGCTCGAGGTGCGCGGCTCGTGGCAGTACGGCTCCTTCTTCTGCGAGTTCTGGATCTCCGTGGACGTCCTGTGCGTCACCGCCAGCATCGAGACCCTGTGCGTGATCGCCATAGACAGGTACGTGGCCATCACCTCTCCGTTCCGCTACCAAAGCCTGATCACCAAAGCTCGCGCCAAGGCGGTGGTGTGCGTGGTGTGGGCCATCTCCGCGCTCGTCTCCTTCCTGCCCATCCTCATGCACTGGTCCCGGGACAGCGTGGACACCGCCTGTTACGAGGACCCGGAGTGCTGCGACTTTGTGACCAACAGGGCGTACGCCATCTCGTCCTCCATCATCTCCTTCTACATCCCTCTGCTCGTCATGATCTTCGTTTACGCGCGAGTGTACCGCGAGGCCAAGCTGCAGCTCAGGAAGATCGACAGGTGCGAGGGCAGGTTCCACAACACCTTGACGGGACTGACCTCCAAGTGCAAGAAGAGGCCGTCCAGGATACTGGCCCTCCGCGAGCAGAAGGCGCTCAAGACCCTGGGCATCATCATGGGGACGTTCACCCTGTGCTGGCTGCCCTTCTTCATCGTCAACGTGGTGCGGGTGTTTTACGCACAGGTGGTGGACAAGGACCTGTTCGTGTTCCTCAACTGGCTCGGCTACGTCAACTCGGCCTTCAATCCCATCATCTACTGCAGGAGTCCCGACTTCAGGAAGGCTTTCAAGAGGCTGCTGTGCTGCCCCAGGCAAGCCGACCGCCGGCTGCACATCAGCTCCTGCGACCTGTCCCGGTGCTCCGGCGGGTTCGTGTCCGCGCTGGAGCCCGGCGCGCTGGGGCTGTGGACGGACTGCGCCGGCTTGGACAACAGCGACAGCAGCCTGGTGGGCACCGTGAAGCTGTCTCACTCTGAATCACAGCTGTGAAGGAAAAGACACTTTTTTTAAAATAAAAGGTGGATTACAGGAAAAGATGGAGACATGCAGGCTTTGGCCGCTTGTGCGCCTTTTGGAGAGGTGTGCGCCAGAGCCGTGGATGCATTTTCTGTCTGCACCAGAGAAGCCGAACATGAGGCAAAATCACGAAAGAAAGTATAGAAATGCATTTGAAGCCATATTTTTAAAAGAGAGCACCGAGATCAGTGTTTTTTCCAACGTGCGTAAAAGCTCTCCAGATTTACGCACACGTTTTTTTTTTTTGGGGAGACACGATCCAAGGTGCCAAATTTGCCAAAGAGCGCGCATATGCTCCTGTGGTTCAGATCATTTCTTATGTCACTGAATCAGCATTTCAGATCTAGATTGGGGTGGATCGTGTATAAACCAGGTTGGTGATGGGTCCCAGTTTGTCCCTGGCTCAGGCGCACTGTTGTTATTTCCAAGCCTCGGACACTGGAGCCACTGTTCCTGTAGTCATGTATGTGTTTTACCTCACGGCCATCGACAAGTGCAATTTGTACGACAGGTATTTGTTTATATTAAACATTTTGATGTAAAATAGATGTATTTATTCCGCGCTGTCTTTTACAACCAAGAAGGTCAAGGTGGGCCTGATCCCCACACCCTGTGTACATATGATAGTATGTGGTGTTTAGTACTGAGGCCTGGAATTTGAGCCTCTCTCTCTCTCTCTCTCTTTGTCCTTTAAGCTTTACATGCTATTGTGAGGTGGTGTGTTGACTCCTGTGAAATAAAAGGAAGTTTTATTGTTAATTACTGTTTGAGATTTATTTGGAAGTTTATTGTTTTAATGATTTTATCGACATAGATTTTAACCCACGTCATTTTATTCACAGATAAGTCATGAAAATAAAACCTTGAGCAAATTTGTGTCTGGAGATAAACAATGGTTTGGCAGGATTTGTGCCAACTGATATTAAAAGACTCTGTGCTGGTTGGGGCTTCTGAGAGAAACTGATTGGCCTGGGTGGAGAGATGAGCCGTGAAGATCAGATTTTTAAACAAGGGGTTTTATGCACACTCACGCACAGTGGATTAATTCAGTTTTGCATTAAAAGTGTTTACGTGTTTAACCTACTTTTCTTTCTCAGCTGTGCTCTGATAAAGGCTGCATCATTTAAGCTCCCTGCACAGACAGTAGAGCCGCTGTGTTGCGGTTGGATTGAGATAATGATGAATCAGTTTCAGAGAAGAAATTTCACATTTAATTTAAATTGGACAATTGGAGGAATTAATTTGTTGCATGTGTAGTATTTTGAAATGCATTTTAATGCATTATGACATAATTATGAAGTGCAGAGAACATATGTTGCTTGTCACTGTGATCTTAACATTTCAAGCCAGTCCAGTATTTTAAAATGTTGAAGCTCAACTCCAGCAAAGTAGTATTGCACTTCCATGAACTTATAGGGGACTCATAAGAGACAGATTTTTTAAAAAAGGAAAATTTGTACCACAGAGGCCAAAACAGTCAGACTTTTAGTCCCGAGTTATCCTCCAAAAACACTGGATCCTACATTTCTCTGAATGCAACTTAACATCCTGACATCTTTCATTAGAGCCTCCCTGACTTCTAAACTCCACATCTTCAATTTGTTGTGCAGTTTTTGTGTTAAGATATTTAACATCTAACATCCCAATACAAAGTAACCCCGATGACATCACTATGACCTCGCCGGGGTTATTTTTGTTGTTGCTGTAAAAACTAAAACAAGCATCAATTGAATGAGCTTTTACATCTTTTCATGGTGCAAACTAAAGTCAAACATTGCAGTAGGCTGCACAGGAAAGTCTTCACATTTAGAACATAGTAAAATAAGCATCCTTTGTTTATCATTCTCATTCTCTATTTTCCATTTTGTCAAATCTATTTAAATGCTCCAAATAGGCCCAATTGTTGTTTTTTAACTGCACACGGTCTCATTCAGGAGGCTCCAGACCTTTTTGGGTTTGCTGTTTGATCGTTGCCTCTTCTCGCGGCTTCACTCGATAGAAAAATGTTTCAGTAAATATGATGACAGCTGGTGTTATGAAGAGGCTCTTGAGGGAGAGATTTCCACTTCTTTCTGGGGAATATTAATTGGCCCTTAAGCTGGACGTCTTTAAAATGCATTAGCGTGATGTGTTGTGTTAATGATGCTCTCCCACAGGGGCCGAGCCGCACATTTCAATTAGCCCCGAAAAACTGAATGGAGCTGAGCTCATCTGTTTTGGCTGTTCAGATCTGATTGGCTGAACTAATGTATGTGAATGAGATTTTTTTTTTTTAGGTTAAAAAAAACAACAAAAAACAACAGCAGTGCAGCCAGGATCATTGATGGCCTCCTGGCAAAGACCCACTTCATTATTAAGCATTGTTTGTTTGGCAGCAAGTTTGTGTTTGGGCAGATTAGTGGTGGGCTCACAGATGGAGAAGCTAATCAGCGGCTTTAAGCATAATTGTTTCAAATTGCAAGTCAGAGTAGATCAATTGATATCAGCATGCCCTCTGCGGTATCAGAGGTTACTGATTCAGAAATGGTTGCATGAGTGTTTTACTGGAGTACCTGGCAATCAAGTTAAACATTCCTAATTGCTATAAACCAAGGAATATGTTAAACGATGCAAATGCAAATTATACATTATATTTTATGTTATATATATATATATTTATTTATTCTCTAAGGAATATGGCGACATTTTACAACACCAGGTGCAACCCAAGGTGCCGTCATTTTCAAAGTGCACTTATTTGCTTTTTTGTTAAGAGATGATTAGATGAGAAGATTGACGCCACTATCTCATCTGTACAGTAAATATGTTACCACATATTTGCACATTAGCTTAGTATAAAGACTGGAATTAGCTGCTAAATCTGGCTCCGTTCAATCTGCATACCAGCACCTCTGAAGCTCATATTTCCTTTGTTAAATGCTTATAAAACAGTGGGTCAGGTTATGTGTCCAACTACTTCTTGGTATTTTACAAGACCAGTTCCAACTCAAGGTCCAATCATTCCTCATTAAATGTCCTTATTCCCACATGTTAATGCACCCATAAACTAGTTCACAGCAGAATGAAGTCAGACATTTTCATCATCTCAAACCATCACATCACATCCACACTGCACTGAAACCTTAAAGGAGGGTCTGGACCTCGTTCAGATCCCATCAGGCAACAGGTGTGAGGTTTAATTCAATTATTACATGGACCAAACCTCCTCTCGTCCAGATCATGAATATTATCTCTGCCAACCACCTCCCACAGCCATCTGTACTTGATTAAAGACCAGCACAAACATCGTAATCATCAACGAGAATTAAAATCGTTCATAACATCAGACATCTTTATGAATCTTAATAATCCTCTTATTTCCCAAATGCTACTGTGATACTGACATTGAGGCACATAACATACTTTTAATACAATTTGCCATGTACAATTATGATGTACAAAGAAAGCAATCAAAGTCAGCTGGTGGCCAAAGACTTAAAAGGGACAAAATATGGGACAGAAAAAAAAAGGATTTTGACAACAGAGATCAGTAATTCAGTGAACTACAGCAGAGATCCAACAGAAACATGATTATGAAACATGATATTGTGAAATGCAAATACTGGCACTGTCATCAGGAGGCAGAAAATAAGAAAAAGAAAAGAGCAATTTTTGAAATGTCAGCAGCTGCAGATAATTACTGCTGATTGCTAATGATTACAACCTTATCAGATCCTGACAGATCTGCTGAATTCGTGCAACGGGAGCGTGGAAGTTTACCTCTTGCACCCTTTTATCACTTTCAAGTCATTTCAAATGTTTTGTTTGTCGATATCGAATCAATCAATAAAAATTCAAAAAACAATTCAATAAAATATATGTAAAAATTGAAAGAATATGGAGACAAATTTTTTTATCAATGAATGTACAGTAAAGCTAAATGGCAAGCCTGAACTCGTGGAGACCCTGAAGCTGGCAAAACACTGATAAAACTCAACTTCCATTGGCAATTAAATGCGTTGCAACCCCGTAAGATAAAATTCCCCTGTGATTTTTTCCACTCTGAATCTCGCCGCGAGGGTCGAGGTGCGGTGCCAAAAGCAGGTGCTACACTTCATGTGTCCATCTGTTTGGATTCCCATGTGAACTTGGCGCTTCGCGGTCTCCATCTGCTGCGCTTTGGCTCGCTCTGACTCGCATAAAGATCGGGCGAATGTGGTCAGTCATGTTCAGTTGATGTAAACTGATGTACTGAATGAAGAAACTGGGCATCTACATAAGTCCTTTTAGAAACATTTGCAATCAGGATGCAACAAAGTGATCACATGTCAAGGCCCAGTTTTCCTATTCATCAAACACATGCTCAGTGCGGTGAAAGTCTTGCATGAGGACTGAACTGGGATCAGATTGTGAATCAGTTTTGGAGAGTTACAAAAAAGCCTGGTGACAGATCGTATCAAGGAAAACGCTACTTTTTGTGCACATTGTAGAATTGAATGAGGATCTAACACAAACTTTAAGGTGCACAATAAATGAACCACTTTGTGTTGATCAGCCAAACTGATGGTTAGAAAACAGCTATATATGCAGGATTCCTCTATATTTTTTCACTGGCTTACTGGTTTCTCAATCCACATTAGAAACTTTTGGCACAGTCGAAACATTGACGCACTGTAGCTCTGACTTTCTGTCCAAATTGTGCCGAGCGGTGCCAACCTTATGAGTCTTGACCTTTCACTAAACCCCAGTAAGCTGATGATTCAGCATCTCTTGGTGCAGGGGTCCTTCTTGATGCCTCGGGACGTTGTGCACAGGATGACAACGTGCATGCCAACGGAGATGGTCATTAAAGGATTAGTTCAAAATTTTCATGCTCTGTCCAAAGGTGACACCTGCCAGCACCTCTCAAGCTCTCTGGTTAACATATTTGTTTAATCCATAAAAATCGATGAAAACAAAAAATTTCAGAGGATCGTGTGCTGGACTGTTTCTTGGCTGGGTGCACTGACTTCCTTTGGCACCTTTGGACAGAGCCAGGCTAACAGTTTCCCCCTGTTTCCAGTCTTTATGCTAAGCTAAGCTAATCAGCCTCTTATTGAACAGACAGTTTTGAGAGTGGTGTTGATTTTCTCATCCAACTCTCAGCAAGGAAGCAAAAAAAGTGTGTTTTACAAAATGTCAAACTATATTTTAAGCAATACCTTTGTCAAGATGTGAATGCACTGATGAAAGCAAGAATTATTACCGACTCCACATCTAAACCCCAGGTTTCTTACCTCCTGAGAGAAGACTAAGACACATGCCATTCCTCCAGATGGCGAACACAGTAAGACGCCATCTTACAATTTCTAATCAAGACTCATCTTCTTCTCACCCAGCATACAAAGATCTGACCACCATCATCACCCATGGAAGCATTGCTTTGACACAGATGTCTGTTGTTTAGTCTTTCTGCAGCCTTTCTTTCTTTTAAAGAATCATGTTAACAGCCTTGGCTGGATTAAGAGTCTTTCACAATAACACCAAGGTTCAAGAGGTGGACTTGCACACCCACCCATGACCAGTGGCTTCACAGAGGGTTCAAAGTCCTCTGAGGCCAACCTGAGTCTAAAAGGGGAAAAGTGCCCTTTTGTCAGACCGCCAGCTGACATTGGGGTTTTACCACCGGCAGTAAAGGCCATTGTGTCACACCAACACATCACAGTGGTGCATTAGATCCACGAGCTCTCCTCAGCACCTTCATCTGAACATCTGCCGACCATCTCGAGTTCCTGCACCTTTACACTGGTTTGTCAAGAAGATGGAGAAAAAGTGGTGGAAGAATATCAACAAGTAAAAAGTAATCAACAGTAAAAAGTAAAAATATCAACATGAAAAAAACACTCCATCATGTCCTTTAGTTAAAGTATCAAAAGTAAAAGTGCCCATTCTGCAGAAAAAAGGCCTCTGTGACTGATCTATTATGTGACATATATATATGACAAGATTTATGCTGATGCACCGATGCAGACGCAGCATTTTACTGTTGTAGCTGGTCAAGGTGGAGCTATTTTTATCTACATTATATACAGTTAAATATAGTCCACTGCTTTCTGACCCAGGGGTCAGGCCCGCCCCAAAGGGCTACAAAGAAAAATCTGAGGGGTTGAGAAATAATTTATGGGTGAGGAAAGAAGAAAACTAAACGTCCTGTTACACAATTTTCTTGGACATTTCTCTCATCTTTGAATGTTCTGTGAAGGTCTCAAACAGTTATTTAAGTGAAACCATCTGAGAAGTTTAGATGGGAAATCAGTCCATGTTGGAACTGCTAACAACTCATAAACATCTCAAAGAGGCTGCAACAGCTTTTTTTTTTGCAAGGGCTCACAAGCCAAAATGCTTTTTCTATAATATCTTAATCTGAATTAGCTGATGAATAAGTGGTGCAAAAAGAACATCTCCCTCTGAAATGTGGTTTCATAATTGAAGTCTAAAGTAAAATACAAGTAAATTTGTACTTCAGTACACTACTTGAGTAAATGTACTTTAGTTACTTTTCTTTTGCTGAGGAATAAAACTAAACACCAGCCTGTCCTCTCAAGGCTGTTTCTTTGCCTTCGGCACTGACTCAAGGCTTCGACTCTCATCTGCCTCCTGCATAAAGACACAGAAGACCATTTTCAGACACATGTCGTGGGTGCATGTTATGTAACTAAGGGGGAGCTCTGGTTTATGCATGAAACAAAACGCATTTCATTCACGAACCCATTCACAAAATGCATTCGGCTGAGACCTGCAGCTCTGAATGAATTTTGCTTTGTTACTGTTTTGCAGCACTGTTTGAGAAGAAGAATCCAAATGACATTGTATCGACTGAATGTTGGCCAAAAACATACTGCATGCATGAAAAGAAAATTGCACAGCCGTTTTATGTATTAGAAATGTCAAAATACAGCTGTGCCACTGAAATCTAACTCCACTCCAACTCTTTCGCTGCTGTTGCAAATGCAGGATGATGTTTCGGCAGAACCGCTCATACTTCACATTCAACACCACACTTGTTTGTATACTTAACAATACATCCATCAAGTGTGGCGGCGATCAGATGAACAGTTGCTGAGAAAATCGAAGGACAGACGGATTTTAGTTAGATGGGAAAGACTGGGTGGATTCATGGATATTCCCCCTACAAAGGTCTATTTTGTACCCTGAGGCTAAAAGACAATAAATGAACTGTAATATATGGACTCATTCATATTCAAATGTTTTTATCTTCGTGTTGCAGCTGTAACTGTGCCTGTGTTCGGATGGAATATAGTAAACAAAAATAGACTGACAAGCACAGGATGGGTTTGTTATCTCCGCACCTTGAGAGCTACTGTCATGGTTGCCGCCGCGTCTAAAGGACATGGGCGATGCTTTATGAATTCAAGGGTGGTCATCTACGCTGATAGGAGAATCCATTATCAACGAGCTAAAAATAGCCTGTCAGTAATCATTGGCCTGAATTGGATATTTGAACCTGCTGTGCGTCGCTGTGCCTGCAGATAAAATGGGAAATTTCACCCATGCATGACAAGAATATCCAAGGAAGCAAATGTCTCACTCTCCTGCTAAATGATGCATCATTTTTTTAACAACAGGTGCCACCATTTGGTCTGGAGGTGTCTTTCAAAGTCCGCACATGTGCATGCATGGGAAAAAAGAAAAAAGAAAGCCCATGCATGGTGTTAAATCTTTGATGGGTGCCTCAGGATATTGTTCGACAAAAATGATTTTATAAGTATGATTGTGATCCACGAGAAAGGGCGAGTGAACCAGAGCTGAAATGACCTGTCGATCGATTCATTTATCAGCAGATATTCTGACGGTTGATTCAACATTTGAGTAATATTTCAAGCAAAACTGAAAAACTCATTTAGCATCACATTCCTTTAGAATAACAATGGAGGTTTTTTTTTCTTTTAAAGGATCAAAATTAATGCAGCAGAACTAGAATTATCATCTTCGTCTCTGGAGCCTACATTACCCACAATGCAACCACCCACAACTCAACCATCAGCAGTTTGGTTGGAGATTCTGGTGTGTTACGTTAAAGAGATCCGGTAACTCACTTCTTTCTAACTCAAACCAAAGATTTAATTGCAATTATCAAGCTTGTAGTCTTCAAGTCCCCAACCGATTCTGACTCGAAGGACATCACTTGAGTCAATTGACTAGATTTCACACAGCTCTTTCTGGCATCACAAAAGACTCTATGCAACGTTTACAACCTCATCTTGGGCTTTATGAAACTGCAATAGGTGTTTTTCACTATTTTCAAACCAGATAATCGACAGTGAAAATCATTAGTTGGAGCTCTAAAGTGAAATGTATCATATTTATTTTGAATATATCTTTTAGTTCATGTAACTCCAGTGCTCTGAAGAAACTAGGTTACTTCCACAAGAATGTTTTCAGTGACACCAAAATGAATGAAACGAAAGCTCACCCTTGACCTGTTTTCGTTTTGCGGCTGTATTCCCGAAGCGTTGGCTTTTAAATCATGTGAAAGGCTGCCTGGTTTGACTGACAGCGGAGCAGCGATGTCCATGACCTCCAGCACTGCTGACACCGCCGCTTTTGAAGCGGGAGCTAAAGCTGCATCCCACAGATTTACAGTGTGAGAGGTTGTCTGTGTGCAAAATTTCCCAATTACCTTAATTATACTTCTGTCCACTGGAACTGGAAAACAGAAGGCAGGACAACAGATGTTCATGTCAAACTTATATTTATGGCAAAACATCTGCTAGATATTTCTTTTTCGCAGCTCTCGTCCAATCAGGTAGTCAGATGGGTTTGTTTTTTTTTTATCCTTTTTTATTGTTTCGTGAAACAAAAATCATGAAACAACTGTGGAACATTCAAGAGAAAGTCATCTCCTTTTATTCCCTGGAAACACCATATATACAAACATCATCCAGAATCAGCATTTTTTTAAAAAACATCTCATCATAATTTTACAGAATGACATATTTACAAATGTATATTATAATCACAGTTTGAATATTCCACGAAACAGAGCAGGGGATGGGGAATCATTGCATGACAGGAGGGAAACAGAAAAAAATGACAAACTTCTCATTTAATGTCACATTGACACTCACACATATCGGACAACATTTCTTCATATCCATAGAGCGAAACATGAGGTTTTATTCATTCATCAACACAATGCTGCTACGTGTCTTCATTTCAAGGCTGCGGAAAAGAGCCAAATCTCGGATCAGTTTGATTCTAACAGGTGACGCTGTGAGCAAATCAGAACAAGCGCATTAGCGTGCCTCGGAGAATTATGAAGAATTAATCAGGAAATCCCATGCAAGTGTTTTTGCATAGGTTGTATTTTACTTCTGGGACACAAACAAGAACAAAAACAGCAATGATTTTCACCTATTCAACAACAAGCAGCTCATTTTCACACTGCGTAAGAAAAACGTGAGGTGTGTGAAAACATCCAGATTAATTCATTTTGAAATCATCAGCTGGTGTGATGGAAAAAGAATTTCAACCTTACTGAACTTTTGAGAGTTTGAAAGGTTACCAAGTTCAATATCAAGGAGAATCAAGATGTAATCTCCAGGTTTGCTGTCTGTACACTTGCACACACTGATCCCGCGATGCAGAGAAATCAGTTTGGATGAAATAAAAGTCGAGGTACATCAAACAGCGAGCGCCCGCTGGAGCAACAGGGAGGCTTTAAGGACTCCATGACCTCAATCTGGGAAACTTCCATCTCTGTTCACGTAGTGGGCCATTTCAACATAGCCTCAGGGTGTACGAGGAGGGGATTGGCCTGTAACCATTTATGACCCATAAATGCCTGTTTCTGATTGGAAAGAAAAAATGAGATGGAGGTTTATCTTGTGACAGCTTCTGAAAATAGATCGAATAAAGACCAAGGAAAACTTTAGAATTGTTGAATCAAATCACTTGTCTGCTTGAAACCCTTCGTTCTCTGTGTTTGTGTATGTATGAAAGACTTAACAGCTGTGAATGAGAGACAGAAGCATTATCGTGTATGGCTGAGAGGTACCGAGCGGCAGGTTGACAGACTCCGGTTTAAATGCAATTTTTTTTTTTTTTATACCCCCATGGAACAAACTTCATGCTCAGTCTGGTAACAGCCTAAGCACCGACAGCTGAAGCATGTACACAAGGTGTAAACACAAAATCTCAAGAGGTTTAAAAAAAAAAAAGAAGAAGAAGAAGAAGAAAAAAGGCACACATGCAGCCATGTACGCGCACACACAGTTTGGACACTTTTCTATATTCAAACACCAGCAGAGTCGCATGTTGCACATACACAAGCATAAAAACAGACATATAAAAACAGTATACTGGCGCACAAACACATTCAGAACAAAAAAAAGACAAATCAATGAAAGGAACAGCATTGCACTTTGTCCCTGGATATATTTCTGTAGGTTCCATTGGCTTTCCTGAGCTACTGCTACAGATCTCCTGTCCTTCTGATTCTTCTACACTTGATTTACTGCAAAGGACTCAGTGACGCTACAAAGAAAAACAAGGAGTGTGACAGGAATACCTTATCATCGTTTGTCTTCCCAACACCACAATGTATTGTTCACATGGTGCAAAGAAAGTTTCTACAAGCTGTTATCATGTCTGCTGTTTGAAATGGCTAATGATGATGAACCATTAGGGAAGCTGAAACATCTTTAGATGCTCATGTCTGATTAAGAGAAGGTGGTACTACTGAAGTTCATGCAACAGAAACAAATTACAATGAAGGAAAGGCCAGAATGTTGAAGGTATTCATTATTTTAAATTAAGAGCAAAGAATTCTAAAGAAAACTTTATAATAGCATGATAATAAAAAAAACAAAAAATGGATAAGCTGGCAAACTAAAATATAAATTCTAAGCCCACAAAAATGAAAATAAATTAAAAAAAAAAAAATCACATTCAAAATGGCTAAAGACTAGCTCTACATTTAAAACTCATCCTGATATTTGTCACAGACTTTCTTCACTTTCACACATCTTAACATTCGGATACTTCCACGATGGCGGCTGCAAGAAACACTGCAAAGACACAGTCCGCTTGCTTCAGTCTAGCACCGGTGTCACACAGATGGGTGGGTCTGCTGATGCGAGGCACCTTGCTCCACCAGCTCGGTCGTAAGTGCTGGCTGTGCAGAGCTAAATGATGATGAAAAATGCGCAGGTGGCACGCAAGGTCCCCACAAGCCAGGGCTGATTTTCACTTTTTTTTTTGCTTCTCATATGGAGTGCCGTGTAGTCAAGCTGAAGGAGCAGTCTTTGAAAAATACTTTTGGCTTATTGGCAGATGAGAGGAGACGAGTAGAGAGAGCATGCTGGGTGATGATCATCTGATCGCAGTTACTGAAAAGAGTTGTGAGTGAGTCGCTGTGAGGAGACAAATGCACCAGAGCATAGACCATTTTTATAGGACGAATCATTGGTGAATCAGTTGTTGTTTTTTTTAACCATTTCCCAGGTAGAATTTGCTTTACATTCACAATTATGGCATCTCCAGTCAATTAGTTTACAAGGCAGTCAGAGTTTGGAGCTTGAAGCAACTGGCCTGAAGAGTTTTGAATCTTGGCAAGGCTCAGAGACGGACGTTAACCGGAGGAAGATTTGTTTGTGCCGGAGGATGAAACGGAGGCGGTAGAATGTGGATGGAGTAATGGCAGTTCAAGTAAGTTCAGACACGTTCTCCAAATGGACAGAAAGTTCAAGAGGTCCTCCTCAAAGCAGCAGGAGGGGCTACTGGCACTTACAACATTCACTTTGCTCCTTCATATGTTGGGAGAATGACTGTGGGAGTTTTGCTGTTCCTTCAAACATGGTGGGTGGGAGATTCTGCGAGTACTTCTTGGTCCTTCATGTCCTCGTTCCTGCGACGTGGTCGTGTCACTTCCGCCTCACTCCGTCCTCAGGATCTCTCTGCTGTTTTATGAGCTTCTCTATCTCGGCCCCCAGAGTCTGCAGATTCTCCTGTTGGAGAGAGGAAAGACTTTTAGACTCATATACAACACGTAAGTAACACAACAGAGGGGAAACAGGCGAGATTGTCCGTCACAGTAAATGTGAAGCCTTAATTTGGCTTCGTCCCAGTGTTTTGTTTTATTGACAGTTCACTGTGCCCTGTGTTTAGTGTTTTTGTATCAGTACTTCCTGCTCACTGCCAATCGTCTGTCAGGCACAGAAAGAAAAGTCACTGCCAGAAAAAAACTCCCACATCACAATTTATTGTTGAGGGTTTTACGTAAGGTGTCGCTAATACAAGTTTGACACAATATAAAGACAATAGCAAGCTGCCTGTTTGCAAAATGGAATATACTTATTAACGCGTCTAATGTGTCGACATAAACAAAAGTGCAAATAGAGCAAACATCAAAGAGGATGTAACAGTACATGGACACAGGATGGAGACACTTTGCTTTGTTTATCAGAAGCTTTAATGAACGTTTTAATTTGTTAGCTTTCTATTATCTTTATGTTGCGTCACCCAGCAGTTTTTTCCGCTGCTGTATTTGATTTGCATTTAAGATATATTTCACACTTTCCAGTATGTGGAAAAGGTGAAAAGGAAGTCAGTCGTGTTGCAGTACATAAAGCACACTTACTGGAAAAAGACATGGTGGTAAAAGGGTTGTAACTCACTGAGACTATTAATTTCTCATGTAAACACACCAGCTGATATAAATTTTGACTCAGCTACGTTAAATGATAGAGACCAGCCAGTAATAAAAATACGACACAAATTGATTTTCCCTTTAATCCCTTTATCAAACACAAACTTCAAGCTGGACTAAACAACCAATCAGAGAAACTGTACTTTATGTTCAACCACCATGCAGTGATGAAACATATGTAAACGTAAGTAAATCAAATCTAAAAATACCTAGGTAAGTACTAAGGACAACGTGGGACAAATGGAGCACTGTGTTAAATGTAGACACACTCCAACAGAGTGGTAAACTTTTAACAAGGTAAATCTGGGAAATGTGCACATTTCATTGAGTAGAAATAAACGAGTCACAACAGAGATTCACCGTCCTGTCGCTCCTTTTCCTTATGAGTACAGTGAATCATGTGTTCTGCTGCTGTGAACTGAGAGCTGAGAGGCGGAATGAATTCTTTCATTCGACACTAACGCAAGAGAGAATGGGTTCAGCTGAAATCCTAATTCAACCGAATGATCAAAAGACCCTCAGGTGCAGAAGTTAAACTAAGCTCACATACACACACAAGAGCTGCGTGAGGATGAAGAGAGCGAATATAACCTTAAATCAACTATTTCAGATCATGAACTAGTAAAAGGGGGAACAACACGTCTCAGATACAGTGAGGCACAGTTTCCTTACTTAGCAATACCATCAATAATGCAGGTTCTGAATTAGATCAGGATTTCCAACACGTTATCTCTCTAAAAACTGAGGTCGTTGATAGATAACCTGATGGATTAAACTCACTTTTAATCCACTGTCATACTGTTAGTAGAGTATTTAATCACCGTGACTTAAATCAACAAAAATATTCTCCCTAAATCAAGATAAAGTATTGTAAAGTATTAAATGAATTTAAATTAGCTATCAGACAAGCTTTAAAGCAATGGCAATGGAACACAGAGGAATTTTAAATCAGGAGTTGTTGTATACATAAAGCCATGAAATGAGTCATTTTAAACCTTTCTAGTATAAATAGCTTCTGTATGAGGCTTGGTTGGCTGTGATACCTGAGCATGATCATTTTTCAGGGCTTAAATGACTACAGTAAAGGCACCCAGGGATCCTGCAGTCCCCTGGGCTGGTGTAGGTGTGAAGTTTTCAGCATGAAAAAAAATCTAAATGCTTCAAAAAAAAAAATCATTATAATCATCATTATGTAAGCATAAGCTCATGAGTCCAATAAGCCACTGAATGACACTGATGGACAAAAAAGATGGACTGAAGTTACTGAATAAAATATGTGGTTAGAAAACACCTATAAACATGAACACTGTGCAATAAATTAACAGAACACGTAAGAGAACGGCTATAATGAGAGCTTTGAGAATTAGAAATCCTCATGTGCATAGTGCAATTTCTAGTTTATGTGTATTGTCACATAAGAAACAGTGAATCCACTGACCTGACCACAACTCACATGAAAGCTGCATTTGGATTTGACTGAACATATATTTTATAGTGATGGCAGCACCTGCACGCTCTGATGGTCACATCAGGCTGTGTGAAGGGGAGTACCTTGAGAGTAATATTCTTCAGCAGTGTGTCCTCCAACACAGCCTGCAGCTTCCTGTTGATCTCCAGCGACAGGTCCAGGGTCAGCCCGCTGTCCGCCGGGTGGGAGGTGTAAAGCGAAGCCATGATGCCTCCCCGCCGGCTCAGGTGGGCCTTGTTAATGTCTGAGGCCTCTGACGAGAGGGCCCCCGACTCCTCTCTCAGCACATAGCTCTGGATAATTCTGTGGGGAAGAAAGGGGGAGCAGACGAGTCAAACGGTGCGCTTCAAAAGGAGAATTGGAGCGAATGCGTGGCCTCGGCTGGAGACTGTTGAGAAAGTGGGATTTATAGGTGGGAGCATGTAGAGCTCCTACAGAGCAATAAAATGATTTCCAGCAGCAAAAGCAGCGGACGTTTCCAGAATAGTAATTCCAGTGGGATGGCTTAGTGAACTCATGTGCACTGGATACGTTCAGTATATTCTTATTGTGGCAGTCAGAGAAGGGAAGGTAATGAAAACGGCGGCATTCAATTCATCAGCCACAACCCTGATTCTCAAAAAGTTGGGACGTTGTGTAAAACGTAAATAAAAACAGAATGTGATCATTTGCAAATGAACTGCGTGTTCCTGAGCCCATGTATTAATCTCCTTTATACAATCATGTGTTTGACAAAGTGGTGAACCTCTCTCCATCCTTGCTTGTGAACAAAAAGGATTAGCAAATGATCACATTCTGTTGTATTTACGTTTTACATGAGCATCATTTTTTTTGCAATCAGGGTTGTAGATGCCTGTGTGTGTGTGTATGAAAGTGAGATAAATGTCAAGAACAATATAGCGGTGAGGTGAGAAGAAAGAAAATTCATTAGCTCAATAGCTCTAAACTTTCCAACGTCCAGTTTTCCCAGCGCAGCCCAGAGAACACTGACATGCAAGTGTGTTTCTATTTGGAGCAAAACAGACCCAGCAAGAGCCGACGCTGCCTCCTACATTTATCTCCTTTTCTTACTATGCTACCAAAGAGAAAATGATACAAAGGACTATTCAAGCCGAAGGAGATGGTTAAGCAAATTAGATCTCATTCGTAACATTTTTTTTTCTGTGCATGTCTGCTGCCACAGAAATGAGGATGCTCAGGCGAGACTCCGGGAAACAAAGATGAAAGAAACGTGTAGAGGGTTGGAACTAAGACTCGGAGTGCGGGCAGGTGAAGCGGGTTGTGCAAGGACCTACAGAAAAGGTCAACAACCTCTTGTACATCTCTTGAGAGGGGGCAGAAATCAATATTTTAAAGCAGCTCTCAACCCAGCTGTGTACCTGAAGAACCCGAAACACTCAGCCCCATGCTGGCATTTTTTAGTTCAAATTCAAGGTGTCGGACTGTTAGTGAGATTCTGCAGTAAGATTTCTATTCAAAAATCAGTGTTTCTTTACAAGAGTTTGACTTGTAGAGCTAAAACATTGCCAAGAAGATAACTAGAGTGTAGATTTACTGGAGGAGGTGTTTTAATGTCTACTACTACAACTACTACTGCTGCTGCTACTAGTGATTATCCAACTATGAAAAATTAAAAACAGGAGCATAAATACCACAAATGAAAATGAATGGAAAACAGTTTGTGTACTACGTCCTTAAGGATAGCCCCTGTCTGTGCTTTGATGGCCTTCGCTAAAACTGTTCAGTCCATTTCAAGTCAACGACTTTATGGATCTAATCAAGTGGTCTCATTAAATGTTAAGCTCCAAGATTTTACAAGGGATAGTTATTCAATGGGGACTAAGTGACTGAAAAAAAAAGAGCTTGTTGTTTAACTGTTCCTGTTTAGGAAGGCATTGTGTTGTAGTGAAAGGGTTGAACACATGCCTGTTTCCAGAATATACCATGCATTAATAGTGGTGACCATTACCAAGATAAATTTGCTGAACTGTGTTATCAGGCATGCAGCAGACAGAGACACTTGAGTCTGAAACCTCCTTAAAATGTGAAAGCATTTATCAGCATTTTGCTCGAAATGAAGATTCAATTTGCCAAGCGAGTAAGTGCTCTCTAAAGAAGGGAGGGTAGAATATTTGTATTCTTAGTCTTGTACCAGTGTGTGCACTACAAACTAACAAAGCAAATAAGCCTATGGTGCAAAAATATTGAAACGATGCAGTAGCTATGTTAACACTACAAAGAAGCCACCACCATTAATCGTTCCCATCCACATACACACACACACACAGACAACACCTGGGCTTGCACAGACATAAAATGAGACTTACCTCTGACTAGACTTGCAAGGGTCCATATTTGGACCCCAGTTCCATCACGACAGTGTTTAGTAAAAACAAAAAAGTGAAAGAAATTAAGGATGTGGCCCACATGGCTGTGTTGAATGGCATGCAGAGGTCGGCGAGGGGGGCAGGGATGTGAGCAACAGGTCGGATGTAAGCAAGACAATGACTTATTTTTGAATTTGTGAGTAATGCGTCCTTTTTCCAGCTGAGAGAGTGGAAGCAATGAGGGCAGCAAGTCAAGCATGCATGAAGTGAAGGTGGCGATTCTGGGTGCAGCACAGCTGTCGGACCGTACTGCAATTATAGTTCTTAAGGTGGCCCGAAAGTGGCAAGACAGAAAGAGAAGATGCAGAGAAAGAAAGATACGCCTGTGGTCTGAAGCCGTGTTTTAGCATAGTTGCACTCAGAGCTACACAGGCTGAAACCACAAACTTACAAGGCAGCTATCAGTTTCATGTTAAAGGCTTTTTGTTGCAAGCTGCTCAATAAATTTTGATACGATTTTGATCAAATCTTAAGATATCTAAATATATCCTCATCAAACATCACAGGCACTAGGCAACTAAAATCAAAAGCATCAAGAAACTCCAAGTCCCACATAACCTTAAAAGGATCAATCAGAATGTATCTCAACACATTTAGTAGGTGTGGAGCTATAATAGCCCACAGCAGATCTTATGTTGCTCTGAATTGCAGTTTCCATTGAATACAAGCACAACAGAGTAAAAGGGATGCTGTGACAATAAACAGCCATCTACATCTGAACAGAAGGCCTCCTCCGGCTTTGTATCAGCATCATTTTAATTCAAGTCACACAAAGGGAACGTTTAGACTTAATGGTCATAATAACCAGGTGCGGGTATTGAAGGACGGACACAGTTGCCCTTGAAAGATGATGCTGTTTCTGCATGTTTTAGCTCATTTAATACAAGTCACATGCAGTGTACTGTTTGAACACTGCAGCCTATGACCCACGTTTGACTTCCCGGCAGCACATGAAGCTGTCGCTTGAACGCAGCACCACAGTTGCAGAATTCATACGAACCCAGAATCAAAATGTGAACTGAATTAAGCTGTAGATTTTACAGTTTCCTCAATGGAGCGACTGTAAGAAGAGCAAAATGCGACCATCTTCTCCCATTTCACAACTTTACATTCTTACCACATACTAAATGAGCTTAAAGATGCAGAAACACTGCTATGACCAAACAACAGAATGGTATGGACATGGTAACGTAAATCAAACTTTAGCTTGTTGTCTTTTTTGACTAACTGTCCTTTGTCAGATTAAGCTCCTGCTTCCAAATCTCTGCCTCTTAATTCATCACCTGCTTCAGGCTTACAGTTAGCTCATCAGAGTTCACCAGGCTGTCCTGGAGGGATAGGAACAGAAAGGCAAAAAGGACAAATTCACATCCTCATTCTGGGTAGTGCAACACGCCCCCCCCCACCCCACCCCACCCTCGCTTAGCTGAGGTTTTTACAGAGCTAAATTTAGCCCAGCAACCGTGGGATTCGTCCTCAATTTTAACTCTTGAATGTAGGTTGAGGCTAATGCAATCAATTCAAGTGTATTGCTGCGAAACAAACGAGAAGTGGGATGATCCGAGTAGAATCACCCTTCATATCATCTGGCAACAAGAACCGACGTGATGCAGAACTTTAATGTTTGGCGTGATCTTCATATAAAGTGGCGGCGTGATTAAGATAGCTCCAACGTCCTTTGCACTGTCTCTTTTGTTTAGGCGATGACCATGAATATGGATGGAACATCATTAAGAATCCATACCGATGCATTCTCTCCCCCTCCCCGATTTGCTGGACTATAAATAGCTCCTGAGTGAAGTTTGTCACGAATAAGAAGTGTGCTGCATGAGTCAGAATCTAAAGATGAGAAAGGCACAGGAGGAGGTAGGGGGCCATAAACTGTGTGTGTAAGCATATACTGTTTGTCAAGGTCAGCGGAAGCACTGGTACACCAGGGAATGAGGTATGCTGTGTATTTGTTTTAAATGTCAAGGAAATTTTGGTCAAACTAAAATATTACATTAGGAGTCTTACTGGTTGGTATTGATTCAGTACACAGAGTATTTAGTACTTGAACTTTGTGAGCATCTTCTTCTCATTCCTGAGTAACGTTTCATATTTTGCTGACGCTGCTGGTTTGTTCTTTGCATCCATTATACAAGTCATAGATTGACAATCCACTAACAGCACTACTCTTACATTAAAACTGCTACAGGTGGGAAACACTGGATCAGACGTTTTCAAACATTCCCATTGGGAGTGAATTTCCAATCTTCCAAACACAATCCACGGCACCAATAAAATAAAACCTCTGCATTTTATGGCCAAAGACACTATTTCAGCATTGTTCTCGTTATCTCTCTTTCTCTGCTCCCTGTACTTTGGTCCATGCCACTCACTTGGTCTTTTTCCGGATCTCCTCCACCAGCTGCTTGATGTGATCCTCCATGAACTCAATTTTTTCCTGCTTGCGAGCCAAGGCCTTTTGCAGACGGACGATTCGATCCACTAGCACAGTCTTGTCAACTTCCGGGAAGCTGTCCACCACCACCACCGAAGGACCCGACTGGCTCTCTGGTGACCGCTCTTCAACGCCGCTGCTTCCACCGTGGCGTGCATTCAAGGAGCCTGGAGGGTGGAGGGGAGACAGACTTAGAGAAGTGCTTATTGATGGGACTTTGGTTATGTATCAACTAGCTGTGAGCTATTATTTTCTTTAAACAAAAAGAACAAATATTTTCTGTATTGCCTTTTCACTGTGCTTTCAACAAGTTTGGTAAATGAATGCTACCTTTTGAGGAAAAAAATCTATATAGGACAAATATTGGAAAAACAATTTTATTTTTTCACATTTATTTATACAATTTTAAACAAAAATCTTTCATGATATTACTTCTGTGTGTGTTAAATACTAACCAAATGCTGAAGTAGTACCTGAGGAACTTGAGCGACTGCCCATACTGCTGGCATCCCGGTCGCAGCCTCCATTCTCAACCTGCTCCAGTTTCTTACGCGCTGTAGAAGAAGAGAGAGTAAAGAGTTGTCAAACAAAGAGACTAATACCAATAAATCTGCGTCACAGATATTTTTTTAACGATACATGCTTCGACAACTATTACTATTATTGACTGTTATTGATTCAGCAAATTATTTACAAAATCTTTGTACTGTGTGCTTGAAACAGCATCTTCAAAGACTGGTTTCATACTGCTTTTAAGACAAAGTGCAACAAGGAAATATTTGGTATTTGCACTTATCACGCATTAACAATAAACTGAAAACTGTCAAAATCAGATCAACTGCTCATCCTCAACTAATCATTTCAACACTAGCACTGTGTGAGCACAGTAATGGACAATACTGACTGGGATTATCAATTTTAAAAAGTGCTTTATCAGTGTCATTACAAATAAATTATTAGAGACAGAAGCTCACAAAAAGGCATGATGAAAGTCAAAGCTAAGCATCACAGCTTGACTGAACCCCCCCTCCCCCTCCCCCGGAGTTATCCTCTCTGAAGGTGTCCACTTGAATAAAAGTGACGCAGCTTGCTTTTGAAGAAGAGTGCATGCTCAGCGAACCTTCCATGCATAAACAAAGGCCTTAAATGACTGTACTGTAGTCAGTGTAACTGCGATGCTGATGAATGATCACAGGCTCTCCTAATAAAAATGTCCTCTCTGTCCCACATGCCAACTAAAAGTGAAAAGCTTTGCATACAAGATAATAGCTCTGAACTTCATACCTTAAAGCTACCGTGTGTGTGCCCAGAGAACCGAGCAGGAGAAGCTGGCTCACTCTATTAAGTATAATCCTAGCATGAGAAGAACATAAGCTCTCTATACACTGCACCTCTCTGTGCACTCCCATCTCCCTGGTTTCTAATCACCCTGCACTCTCTCCTTTTAATCTGAGTGTGTGACCCGATAATTAAATCCTGGGTATGGACAGTCTCAGTCTCAGTTGAGTCATTCTGAATTAAAGATATCACAGGAAAGTGAAATTAGATGATGGATGGAGTGGCCACGTTGGCAGGACTGTAAGCGATGCAAGGGTTTTAACTGTACAATTTCAATAAAATCCCATTTACAGGGTTTGCTATTTTCTATTAAAATATTTGTCTGTCATGATAGACTTTCACTTTGCTGCATCAAAGGAAATAAAGAAAACAAAATTGACGAGGAAATACAGAAATATTAAAAGCCACACATCAACAACATTTAATGAAACATATCTTTTTAAAAGGTTATTGGCAGCATCATCACCCATAACCATCTCTTGTCTAAGCTACATGGCTCTGATAAGGTGTTATCCCCATCTGATCATAAAAAAGTGATTATGAGTTGGGTACTGTCCCATGAAGATACAGAAATACCGTAAGGTTGTTTCCTGACCTTGTGTTAATTGTTTGGTCAGGTCCTTGATGTTGGCGGCTTGTTTCCTTTTTTGAGTCACCAGCTCATCCCTCAGCTCTTCAACTCTGGTTTTCAGTTGGGCCACTTCTGTCTGCAGTGCTGTCCGCTCCTCCTGCAGGCCCTGCACCTCCTGCTGCCTCAGCACCTCTTCCTGTTTCAGCTGCTGTGACTGCAGGATTCACGGAGACGGAGGGGAAATTTGAATAATAATGCAATAACAGCCGTGACAGAGCGGTACGGTATCGTGACTGGTTGCCTTTTCCGAAATTCACAGTCTAGAAACCTTGAACTCAACTTTAAAAATTATAGTGCAAAGATTTTCTCCTGAATGTCAATCCAGTAAATATCACTATTCAAGGACTTTGTATGTTCCAGGTCAGAAAACTCAAATTCAAACTAAAACAAAGGCACAATTAATTTACTCTAGAGTATGTTTGTTCCAATATTTGATTAATCTTCAACACATTTTAATAAAGAGAAGTAAATTGTATTCAGCCATTAATGTCAGTCACGCATCACTTCTGCATCTCTCTCTATCACACTGTGCGATTAAGTTGCCCGACCTTGTCATCTAGTAGCCCACTGGACTCCTCCAGCCTCCCTTGGAGCTCAGTGAAGCTGTTGGTGAGCTGATCCAGCTGAGACTGTAGCGCGTTGCTCTCTGACTGGAGCTGAGCGTTCTTGCTGCTCAGCTTCTCAGTGAAACCCAGTAGCTCAGCCTCTCGTTCCCTGCTGCCTTGTACATCACGCTGGAGGTCAGCCATCTGGCTGGTCAGGCCGTCTACTTCCTCTCGAAGAGACATGATCTCCTGTTCATCACTGCGTGACAAAAGAATGATTGCCAAGGTGTTAATAAGACTCCCATTAAATTGGCATTCACTATGATCTTCCCTTCTGGTTCCTTTTATTAGGAATTAAGTATTAATATAATAATTAAGTATTTTTGGAGATAATGTGGAAAACTGTAAGAAAAACATTCAATTATATTCACAAAATTGAGACACAAAAATAGTTTGTATCTTCCTTGAAGGACAGACACGCTTGAAACATGAGTACATATTAGATTTTAACAATTCTCTCTCACATCAATTACATGTAATTTATTATTTAATTCAAATAAGCAGGATCTTTTGCATCAGCATTAATATGAACCTCTGAAGCTAAAGTCGGAATGTTTGATTCTGATTTACAAAATAATTGGCAAAAATGGGCCAAGCATCATATGTCAGGATGAAGGTCGCGATCTTCACTGGTAGTGAAGTTGTGTATGGACAAAAAGAACTGGCGGCATCAAATTTTATCTTGCCAACAACTAAAAATGTTGGTGCGGGTGGTGAAAAACTTCCTGCTGCTCAAAATGACAGCCAGACAAAAAAGAAAAAAAGTAGAGAGGCTTCTGCATGAATCAATTTGGGTTGGCGCCACCTACTTATGGTTCTCTGGCAAACGTAGAAAGCAGCATTTCAATAAGTGGAAAAGTTTCTTTATCAAGTTATCTGCACATGGTTTGGCAGAGCCACACACCCACAGAGGGACCTGAGTCCCTTCCTGCCCTGTGTGCTATATCTGTCCCTGACCTATCTTTAAATCCTGTGATAAGGTACTTGGGAAAAAAAATGAAAAAAAGGGACAAGAACTATATTACAAGCAGCACAGTTCTATTAAAACCACTCACGTTTGAATGGTGAAACGGGCGAACAAGTCTGCAAGTTGCCACCTTCTAGAGTGACCCACAGTTCTCTTCACGTTAGAGAGCCGTGGACATCACACAATGCTGAAACATATCCATGCTTGAGCTTTTACTTTCATTACTGTTCTCGCACAGTCTGTGTGAGAGTGTGTGTTTGTACCGTTGATGCTGTTCCTGGAGCGTAGTGATCTCCTCCAGCTTTTCTCTCTGGCGGCCAATCTCAGCTTTCTGCCGGTTGATGATCTCCCTGTACTTGCTCAGCTCGTCCTCCCAGCGTGGACGCTCGTCCTCTAGACACTTTAACTACAGAACAACATGCACACGCTTATTGAGCTGAAGAAGACCTGCTGATACATGAGCACACACAGACGTTCAAGCACTTATCTATATGACAAACCTTGGTGCGTAGAGTACTGAGCTCATCCATGCCCTCCTTGTAACTCCTCTTCAGGTCTTCCAACTCTTTGGCCTTCACTCGATGCACCTGCCAGACACATTAAGTTCTACATTAGATATTCACCACTGTTATGTGTTTCACTTTGAGTCTGCTCATATATGTAATTTCTGTTTTTCAGTCCCTGAATACTCATTGTAAAAGGAAAACTAATTCTAAAAATGTTTCTTCTCTGCCAATTCTGATTGTGATTAATTAAAACACACCACTAGTTCATTTCAATGGTTTTACCCATCAAATTGAGCCTCAGTCAAACTAAATGGAATGCTTTCTTTCTGGGGAAAAAAAAAAAAAAAAAAAAAAAATCTTTACATAAATTACAGACGCATTTCCTGGCAATCTGAGTGTTGCATTCATTAAAGTTATTTTGCTTATGCACTCACTTCACATGTTTCTTTTCTTCTCTTTAACAAATCCATTAATGGTACATGGCAGTAATGGAGATGGCGGCAAATTTACCGTCTGTGTCTTCCATTCATCCTTTCCCAGCCTATTTTAATGTGTTAACACCCCCACAGTAATGGAAACTCAATGGTTTTGTTTGCATTATTTATGACTGAGCTCCTTCATAACTTGAGCCTAACACACATACTAAAATAAACACAGGCTCGAACCAATTAATTCATCGGCAGGGCAGCGATATCTGGCAAAAATCAAGGTTCTACATAGCACAACCTGTCCTAAAAACAATCTGGACAAAGTGTCAGTGATCAGCCTGCAACATACTAAATATCACAATTGGAAAAGTTAATGAATAACAGGATGTTTGATACTGAAGATTTCATCATATTGATCTTCTTAAGAACAAATTTCTGACAAAAGTGAAAAATAAATCAAATTAAAATAAAATTTTTGAAACTAAAATTTAAGACCATCTAATGACTTCTAAGGCCCGATGGATGTAAAATCGTGGACTTGTCGACCCCACGGATAAACGAAGCAGACTTCGTTTCCTCTTTGCTCCTCTGTGCTGCTGTTGCAATGCACAGCTTCATATTGATTATTTCTAGGCCATGTATTTTTAAAGTGTGATTCCCCTCAGAATGGGGCAGAGAGAAAAACAGGCCATTGTGATTGGATTGAGTCCATGTCTGTACCCGTGTGCATACGTATCTGCCTGTAGAGTCTATGTGCCAGTTCGTTACTCATTCCTATTTAAGGCAATTACACTTCTCAACCTGCATTAGTGTTTATTTTGTACTTCTCATGGATCGTCACATTTTAGTTAAAAGAAAACACAGCTGCAAGCAGCAATTCACAGGTTCAAACCCTTTTGAGCTCAACAGATGGAAGCAGGTCAATGGGCCAAAATTGAAGCCTCAAGCAGAAACAAGCTTCAGCTGGTTTAAAGGAGTGAAATGACTCACACACTTGTTTCATCATCACAAAGCCTGCAGCATTTTAATAATTGTGCACTCCAAGGTATACATTTTTGGTATTTGTGGCGCCCCCTATGGGTCAGGCCTATTTCCAAACACAGCCTGAAGATATACATCCAGATTCATGATGATTGGACAAATCGTTAATGAGTTATGGCCATTTTCCTGCTAAGCCCTGTCAATTGTGACATTAATTGGTCAATAACTTCAAAATTAAATAGAATATCAAAAAGCTTTCAACAACTTTTGACTGTTTGCTTAGGTGCTTCAAGGTGTTTCAAATGACAGAAAGTCCATCATGGCAGACTTTTACACATTTTCAAAAACAAATCAATACTCACAACATTATCAGATGAACTATACATGTGTGTGAGAAAGTGTTTGCATGCACAGCAACTGTCACCTCTAATTGGTCTGTTTGTTCCTGCTTGTGTTTCTCCAGCTCCCCTTTGGTCTCCCGCAGTTTAGCATCCAGCTCGTTGGACTTGAGTTCCTCTGACTCCTGGCGGAGAGAGAGAGGGGTAAAAGATTCAAAAGCAAGACAATAATCAGAGAGAATGGGATGGCTGAAACAGCAGTAAAAGAGAGGGCTGACATAAAGAGAAGGCTAACCCAGTTCCTGTTCAAATATTCTCATAATTTAAAAAATGAAATACAAAAGTTCATCATATGTTATCATCATATGTCATGCCATGTCATTTTGATATCCTGCTCTGTTATATGCTCCACTGTTGTCTGTGTAAGCTCTCATAATGCAATGCTGGTGAAAATATACAGTAGCTTAAATTCATCTTTCCACCACAGAGGGACAATTTAGGCAGCTCTTTACTACCATCATAAGGTATAAATGGAAACTGCCATTCACTTGAAGCAGAATCAATCCAACTTCAATTTTCTGCCTTAAAGTGCATCTTTTTGTTTTCTACTAAAAAAAAAAATAATGACATGCAAATGGTGTCTCTCATATGTTTGACCAATCAGATTTGCTAAATGTCATTCTTTGACCAATTGGTTAGTTCATTCAGGGAGGAGGTAGACAAGTTGCGACACAGCCAAAAAAACATGCAATCCCTATCTGTGTCCCTTCCACGCACACAAATCCAGACACACTGTACACTATGATTCTCAGACACAGGTATTTTACATCTGCTCACATTCTTGGTCATGAGCAAACTAATACTCTTATGCGAGAAATATCACAGACCTGGTATGTCCGGATCATGTCCTGGCAGTTCTTGCGGATCTGCTCGGTCTCTTCTTTGGCCTGGACCAGTTTGGACACGGTCTCTCTGAGTTTGTCTTTTGTTTCCTGCACATAGATACATAAACATGTTTTTGTATGAAGGGCATGTCACTTCAATCAAAGCCTGTATTGTATAAAGCCATAACAATGATTTGTAAAAGGTTCCTGTTTTCTTCTTCTGGCAAACACATTTATACATGTAGAGAGAGAGTGATTTACACACACATCAACCGCACAAACCACAACAAAGAGAAACATTAGTGGCTCAGCTCCTGTGGCCTTGAAAAACTGCAGAGTTTTTGCTTTTTCCTCTCTTTATAGTTGTGCATTTGCTTGGAGGCAGTTAAAAATAAAAGTGTTATTTTATAACAGACGTTTTCAAAAATAGCAACAATGTTAATGATGACTTCCTTGCAGGATCATTACTGTACCATTTTCACCCCATTTCATTTCGCCCCCGAATCAAATCATGTCTTTTATGGAGCAGCTGTAGATGAAATGACTGACAGGGGTGTCATTTATATCCTGGGAATACTTAGAAGTACAAACAACATGAATGGTGCCTAGACTAAATGAAGTAAACCAACATTAAGTTGAAATTAAGGTTGTTCTTTCAAACTGACAGCAAATTTAAGTTCTACACTGTATACTGGAGCTGCAACAACTTTATGTAGTCAACTCTAGCAGCCATGTAAATGTGTGAGTTTTGCTGTTTGTATTCAGTGTATCATTTGATTAAAATTTGACTGCAGCATGTTCAGGTTCATACCCACGTCCACAAAAGCATCCAAAGTACAAGGATAGCATGAGCAAGTCATTAAAATGCTAAAATATGAAAAAATATTTTGCTTGATAAGTAGGTTTAATAGCACAGTTACTTTACCTTATGTGTATCCGCCTCACTCTTCAGTTTGTTCTGGGCCCATTTGACCTTGATAAGATGCGAGTTGATCTCCTCCTTCAATTTTTCCACCTCTCGAGTCAGCCTGCCAACCTCGCCTTCCTGAGAGGACAGAGGATGAAGCATGAGCAATATCAGAGGCAAACAGATCCTTAGCTGAGCCTTTTTCCCATGCTAATTCCCAAATATTTATACAAAGCATACAAGAGTAGGACATCAAACATATGGCTGAGATAAGACTCAAACTCAAAGACTAGTGAGGTAAAATCTGTGTGCGCCAAATGAAACAGATATGAATTATAAACTTTAAATGTGAAGTCATTTTCACTGTAAAGTACAAACTAATGAATGGGACAGCTATGATGTCTTTGCCTATACATATAGAAAATGTCTGTCTTTATGCCCTGATATAAACAGTTTTCAAAACAGCGATACTTTAACAAGCCACTTCAAAGTGACACAGTATTTACCTTAGCATCATAGAGCTGCTGCAGCCGGCCTTTCTCCTGGGCCAGCTGGTTTCCTCGGAGGGCCTGGCGGTCCACCTCCTTGGTGGCTTCCCTCAGCCTCTTCTCTAAACCCTCTTTATCCCGCCGCAGGTCGAGGGCCTCTTTCTCCCCCCGCACATATTTCATCACCATGGCCTCCTTCTCCTGGCGCGCCTCGTCACACTTCCTGTTCACCTGAGATGGTTGTTCATATCATGAGGTTTAGATAAAAAATTCCTTTAAATTCCCTTGATTACATAATCTAATGATTGTGCAAAATGATTGTCAGCTGAAATGATCACAATCAGGTGATTATGTATTAATTGGGACAGACCTACATGTTCAACTTTTTTAGTTTATCAGTTCACAGTTTTATGCTCCTATGTTCAATTTTGACTGTGTGCTGCAACAAGATGGACTTTCAGGAGAGCAAGAGAGGGATGAAGAAAATGTGTGAGAGTTGCTGTGTGTTCATTTGTGTGTTTAAGGTGGAAAGCAACAACATTTCAGCTTTTTCGATCGATCTAGTCGGCCTGACTGCATCATCCTACTAACTATGGCTGATGCGCTTCCTTTGTTCCATAAATTGAGTCTTAATTTTCCCGGGAGATCACACCCAGTGATAAGCTAAAGAAAAAAAAACTTTAAGAATATGACACAATGAAAATAGATTTAGTGCATCAGCAATCACAATGTTAAAAGAAAAATTCAGTTAGGTGGCAGAGAGTCTAAATTGACATGGCCAAATGTTTTAAAACCTCAGGGGCAACAGTTGATTAGAACTGGGTCACCATCTTAATGCAAGGGAGAACTGATACTAGGGAAGGGCTTAGAAGTGATGACTGAGTGCAAGATCTAGCTCGTATTGTTCACTGAACAGTGAAATTAAAAATTGTGAAGTGTGAAAAAAAAAACTGTCAAGAGAAAGGGACATTATATTGTGTCAACCAGGTGGGCAAACTCCTGGATGAAAAATGTGCTTTCCTGCACTATTCGCTTAACAAGTGATTAAATCTGCAATAACAAGAGTTTGGTGTGCAAAGACCTTGACCGTTCAGCTGCTAGGTTCCTGCAAATATCTTCATGGTACATGGAATACAGTGTCTGACAAAAGGCAGGTGAGGGCAACCTTTATTTTAGCCATTTCAGCTTTAGCAGTTATTTTAATGAAAAGATTAATACAACATTGTTTATGTTTTTATGTAAGGTGATATTAATTACTTACTGGCACTGATATTGATGCATGGGACTAAACTAAAGTTTATAGATAGAGATGCTACAGATACTTGTAGGTGTAGATACTCAGTAGCTTGCCTGGTAATGATGCAGCAAATTGGCAAATTCCCAAAAACCACAACCACCTTTCAGATAACGGATTCGTGTCTCAGAACTCTCTTAATTAAACATTGAAAATCCATTTTCCCATATATGCACAGTATATAGAGACACTTTACTGATGCTGTATGTGTAGTGGATGATAAAGAGAAAAGCTGTGTTGTGGCTTGAAATGTCTTCATTAACTGTCTGCGTTTGCTGCTGTTCATTTCTCTCTGATGAGCTGTGGGATATCCCTGACCACAGGAGCTGGAACCTGAGCATCTGCCAATACATGAGTATCCCATATTATTTTATGTCAATTATGTTTGGTAGTAATTTCTGTTGTTGTACCTTTTAAGCTCATAGGATCTTTATCATCTTCACTTCAGCATCTCCAATTTTTGAATTTTTCGCAGCTGCGAGCTAATGTGCAGGTAGTGTGGCTGTTTGGGATGAATAAACACCCAGATCCAGATTGATCATTTGCGTATTCACGTTACTTGCATGAGTAACACAAGGAGCAAATTTGATTCATGTTTGGTGTGAACACACCACAGGGCATGTAAGGGATCCTGGGATCCATCTGTCCGTTTACTTTGAAAATAAAGTAAAAACACTGTGACAAACAAAATAAAGGTACCATAGCAGCCCGAAATGGAACAAGGCCAGACATGCAAATAAGGTTCAGACTGGGGCAAAACTAAGTTGTGTAATCAGCTTATCAAAGACATACTCTCACAGTATTCAGGTCCCAGTTATACCTGTTCTAGCCGGTAGGCCATTTCCTTCTGCATCTGCTGGAGGGCAGCCTTAGCTGCCTGGTCCTGGTGAATCAGTTTATCCCGCGACTCCTTCATTTCTTTCAGAAGCTCCTCCACCCTGCCCTCCAACTGCAGAAACAGGGAGTATGCAGGTTAAGCAACTTGTTAGGCAACAGTAAGCCTGGGCCACACCTGGCCTAACCTGCTACACAGGATGACACCTGACACAAGATGTTGGTGGCAAAATAAATCTAGACAGCACAGGAAGAGGAAGGCAGTTCGGCATTGGCCTATTCCTCAAAATTGGATACTTCCACCATGAAACACGACTGAAATGTGTCTGGCAAGATAAGCCTAAAATAAATGCATGACAGTAAACAGTAATAGACATTTAATCTATCAAGTCTAAATCTATTGTTGGAGAAAAAGAAAAGGGATCCAAGCATAGACTACATCACAAATCCCTGCAACACCGCTTTTGCTTGCACAATGCTTAAACAAACGCTGTTACCTAGAAAGCATGAATCAATTATTGTTCCTTCTATGGCAACAGCGCTGCTAGTGTTCAATGAATACAAAAGATCCTATGAATAGAGAAGTACTTGTGTTCTGGAGTGCCGTGTAGATGGTAAGCTTTGTAAATCAAAGGATAGGACACACACACAAAAAGACTGAAGACATTTGAAAAACACACAGAATTCACACAAATGAATGCAGCCTTTCATGCATATGTGGCATGTTGAATGCTAGTAATCAGAACTCTGTGTCCTTGTCTCCTTTCCACCAGGCTGCTTTGTTTGACTGTCTTAATTACCAGCTATATTGGGCCAGACTCCAGATTTAATTGAACTGGTGTGTCAATGTGACCGTTACTGCTACACACGCTTTGTCCTCTGGTTTATCCTCTATTTGTACAGTGTATTGTGGTCCTTGAATTTTCCATATATTAAAAGGATGATCGTTATCTTTTTCCTAATGTCTTCCCAAATTAAAACCACACGAATGTCACGTGAGCTGTGATGGTCCCTAACGCTAAACATTACACAGCAAAAATGAAAATATTTGCACAAATTCAGGTGCTACGTTACCACAATTAGCAGAAGTCAATGTCCGGCACAGGCAGGAAGTCAGACAAAACATCACATTGAAGCACTTCCTTGTTGATGAACAACACACAGTAAAGAGGCTTCCATTGTTTTCATGCATGACAAACATAGCCCATTATTATAGAATCCGCTATTTCTGGAGCAAGGGACAGATCCAGACTGCATCACTTGGGTTTGTGCTCCAAAACAGTCAGCGCCATATGACCATGAGCAACGTGAATAGACCACAGAGAATGAAATTAACCTTTTTAATGGTGGCCATGTGCTGCTTTTCTGTCTCTGTCCTCTTCTTCAGCTCTTCCCTCATGTTGTCCTTCTCTGAACAGATGCCCAGGATCAGCTCCTGATGCCTCTTGTTCTCCTCAAGCAACCTACACACACACACACACAATTTAGGTCAAGTCCATACAAAGTACAAAAGAATTTAGACTGTTGTTATTAAGGGCAGAAGAGAGAGCAGGATAGAGTCCAGTGCATGGGCTTTAAATCAATTACTCTTGTGTGTCAGCTTAATTAAGACAGATTTAACTAAGGTGAAAGAAAAAACATATCAACAAGGAGGTTAATCTCTTGCTAAAGTGACCTGTTATAATATATATATATTACTGTACAAATACCAGTTTAAAATGAAGTGATGAAGGAGGCTCAGTACATCATCAGCTCCTCTAGGCACCAGATAAACCAGAGACATGGATTCATCTAATAACTGAAACCACAGTGCATCAATTGTAACTGGTGAAATAGCAGTTTACCTCTGAATAGCTTTCTCCTGTTGTGTGTACTTGTATTGTACACACTTCTCAAAGACCACCATGCAGCCCTCTTGGTCTGTAGGGAGTCCATTGACAGGTGGGCTCCCTTTCCTCTCGCCTCCACTTTCACCCTCAGGCAGCTGACAGGACAACAGCTCTGACTCTAGCTCATCCAGCAGTGATTCCTGTGACAGCGAGCGCTGGATCTGGGAAATAAGCTTTCGGCTGCAATCAGTGTCATACGGACTTGACAAGGAATGTGAGGGGGCTGAGATGTTGGCACTGGTCTGTGGGCTGGAAGCCAGTGAGGAGCTGACAGTGTCAGAACTGGGGGTAGAAGGGCCATTAGAGATCCCAGAGGTGGTTTGCGAGTCGGTAGGGGAGTTCTTAGAAGTGCTTTGGACAGAAGAAGATGATGGACTCTCGGCTGAGCCACTATCATCAGCAGGAGACGGTTCTCTGGAACTATTTGTAACCAAGACGGATGGCTGCTCATTGCTGTTTGGAGTAGTGGCATGAGAATCTTTCACTTCATCAAAAGTCAATAAGGTTTCCATTGTCCCTTCGAGAACAGAGGGAGAGCTTTCTACTACATCACCCAAAGTGATGGCTGGGGCTCCCAAAGCTCCACCAGTCTCATCTGAAAGTGAAGGTGTCCCACCTTCACTGCGATCACAGCCTGTATCAGCATCCAGCTCACTCCCCTCTACATGTTCCTGATTGCACATTTGAGTTTCCAACTTTGTGTCTGTCTGAACATCAGTCGTAGTCTTGATTAATTCACTGTCAAGCTGTTCGTCATCTTTTGCCTGACTACACTTTTCTGCCTCATCTTCGCTGTTGTGTGAGATCTGTTCCTCCTCCTCTACGTTGTGATGCTGATTCACCGGGTGAGATCCTTCCGACAAAGATTCAACCTCTGATCCTTCCATCATGAGTTTATCTGAAGCAGGACCAGGCTGTTCCAATGTCCTTCTCTGGTTCAAATCTGGCAGAGACACAGGGAGAGGCAGATACAGAGGGGAGATGAGGAGACTGAGCAAAGACTAATAAACTGTTAAGGTTTTCATATATTGTGTGGCAACAGCTGAGAAATTCCTGGATGCCACCAATAGAGCAGCCCTGTGCTTTTTGCATGCTATGCCTTTCTGGTCATTAGGTACAATCTGGTGCTTGTGCTGATCCATTAAAAACCCTGGCAATCCCAGTAATAAGCTTCACATTTCCTCATGTTAGTTCCTTGGCAATATGCAAGTTTATCTGACTCAAAGACATGCCCAAGAGACACACACACACTTGCGTCGACACACACTAAGAGGTGTGGTCCTGTCAACACATATGACGAAGTTACACTCGTGAGCATGTGGCACAGAAAGTATTACCACTAAGATAGGTATTCAAGATTATTACACAGCTTTACAGTATTAATCTTCAAAGTGCATCACCAATCCAGTCAGAGTTCATGGTAAAAGACAGTTGGCTGCATCTGAGAATTACGTCAGCCTGAAAGGCAAAGGACTGTACAGTGTTTGACTTCAAGTTTGACGTATACAACGTTTGTGTCTAATATGAAAGCATGATGAAAAACCATAAAGCATCTCCTAATGGCTGGTACATGTCAGAACGCGTGGTTCCATTCTCATGTTTACTTTTAGAATAAGACCTTCATGGATTAACTTGATAACACTTTACTTGTTCACTTTCTCTTATGTGTGAAGAAAATTCACCAGTCACACCAGGCCTGTGCTCACTAAAACTGTGGAAGAGGCTAATAAACAAAGTCTGCCTCAGTGTGAAACATTCAGTCAAGGCTTGGACCTCTTAAATCAAACATTCAGCAGTTACACATTATTCCCAGAAAACAGCTTTGTCAGCATCTCCTGTGTTAATAATCCCTGAGAGACGACTGAGAATAGCTGGCAGCCATGTGAACTTTAATACAGCTCCCTGTTATTGTCTTTGAAAGATGATATGTTGTGATAGAGTCCCTTTCCCCTGTTACACAATGTTTCCTGATACAAAACCCCCTCAGCACCTTTGGTCAAACCTCTTTCAACACCATTTTCCTTGTACTCATTACAGTTGTCCACCTATTATACAGAAAGAGATCAACATTTTTAAGTCTTACAAGTAAACCTGAGAGTGTTGTGCTAACGATCATCCTATTGTGATAAAAGGAACATGGCAACACAAGGCAACACAACCAAGCTCCTCATGTTAATCAGTGAAAGCACAACAGCTAAACCTCATGCAATGATGTTGATGCTCTTGTGACAGGTGTCATATGCTATAACCCTGTCAAAAATAGTCAACGTAATGTCAGCAGCCAGCCTTACTAAAACACACCCTTTAGGTGTCCATGCATCGGGTAGATTACTGAGTGGTTAGCAAGCAGGAGGCCGATGTGTCATTTGTATTTACAGCCGTTTTAATAACACTTCAGGTCATTGAACGTTGGCCCTACCAATGCTGCCTTTAGCTCGCTGGCTGTTTAGTTAGCTATGACACGGCATGAGGAAAACACATCATCCACCGTAAAACAAATCAAACGCTAAAACACGCCAAACTATGGTTCAAAAGGATTTAATGCTTCACTGCAAAGTGACATATTGTATGGAGACACTGCTTGGTCGAGCTAGCTAAGCTAACGTTGATAAGGCAGGCGCTACCTAGCTACACTAGCATAACGCTAACGCTAGCACCTAGCATAAATGACACATAAAGATGGTTTTATTTTCACCCACCGATTGCGAAAAGCCCATGGTGGAGTTCACTGCGGAGACAGTCGGTATAAGAATGAACTTTGAGGTTGCTGCTTTACCAGCTGATGGCCCCAACAAGTCACTTTGATATGACACATCAACAAATATGGCTACTGCGGGAGAAACGATGAGGAGACACGAACCAATGAGAGCTCGCGGAGAAATGACGTTGATGTGACGTCAGGGCACCGCAGGTACACCTCCACCGTTTTCTTTCCAGAAAATTAAGCATTCTGGCAAATAACAAACAAGTGCAATGAGCAGTAAAACGCATTAAATACCACACATATGTCTCATACAGCTAATATGACATTTAAAATTATTTGCAGCCCATAATTTTTGTGCTGACTGATACATTGTTTGAAATTTCTGTCAGTTTAAAACCAAAACTAAACTTTTCTCAAAAACCTTTTATTGTTGAATATACACCTTCAGAGTTTGAATGTGCTTTTTTTTTTTTAAAAAACAACTTTTTTTGCAGTACAAAAATAGCAAAAAATACGAATTAAATAAGGAAATATCAGACTAGATAACTGTTAATGTTTTCATAGCTATTGGGTAGATATTTGGTCCATCTAATATTACAAAGTTGCAGCTCAGCTTTCCAGCTTTCCTCCCTGTGTCACAGAAGTATAATCCATCAACAAATATTACTTTTGGAAATATTCTAAAATGATATTGAATTAAAGACTTAGAGAAGAGTGATATGACGTAAATTTAGTTAAATGTCAGTGTGCACTGTGCAATGGCCAAAAGAGAAAACCAACATTCAAAGTACATGATGGAGAGGTTACAGACATGAACTCAGACAATATCTTTAAGATAATAAGGTTCCCACATCTGTTGAAGGTAAATCTTTATTTCATTTTCTGCCCTCACTCCAGTTCATTGCTTTTAGTTGCCTATGGGGTTAAAACTTGTAAACTATATATAAAAAACATTGTCAGACAAGCAACAACGTTTTTACTCTTGAGAAAACACGAATCTCATCTCGACCTGTTGACCTACCCGCAATTGAGGCTACTGCGCATGTGCAACACTTCCCCTCTACAAAAACGTGAACTCAGCATTCAGGTAAAATTTTGACCGTGAACAATAAAAACATGAAGTATAGATACATTAATTTGTTTTATATGTGTAGTTATGACTCGGAGCATAACATTAATTGAGTTTTTAGTTGTAAGTTTCAGTCATTTATCGCCAAATTAGTTCAAAGCAAGCCTAGTTAGCTAGCTAGCTTGTCTATCACAGTGAATTGTACGTAACGTTAGCTAGCTAGTTGATTAGCTAGCTAATTTAAACGAAAACTTTGTTCACTTGTCTCACATTATATTTTAATAAACTGTCTACCTTAACGTAATTTCTAAGTTTCTATTTCTCTGTTGACAGGCATGTACCGCTCGTCAAACTTGGTTCAACCTAACCAGCCCTTGAGGAAACCCTCATCTAGCCCCGTGAGTCTCTGCGTATCGCCCCCTCCAGGGCAGGTCACCATGCTGGATGTAACACCTGTGCGGCCCGCGGCAGGTGCCACTGGAGAAGGTACATCAGTGCAGTCATCATCATCAGACAACCAGCTATAGACTGGATCCATTATCAGACACACATATTGTTCTGATTTTGACAACTGAACAATAGACCATAAAATCTGTGACATGTCAATATTATTAACCATCAGGTTCTTTCTTGTTTTCTTCTTTTGCAGGTTCTAATAATTCGCCAGTCAGCAGGATGACATCTGCAGTATGTAACGGTTTATCATCTGTTTCATCTGTTTAGTTTGTTTTGTTGAAGTGAAAGTTTTCTCTTTCTGTCTTCATAGTTGTCAACATCCATGTCACCAGCACAGACTATTCACTTCTGCAATTTCTGTGGTCAGCCAGGTAATATTGTTGCTATTAACCTTTATGCCAAGAGGTATGTAAAGTTTCTGCAGTGCCAACAGTATATATGTGTTTATCAAAATCAGCGAATCTGGAATATTCACATTATGTTTACTAATAAGCAGTAATGCGTCAGATATGTCAAACATCATATTTCAACTTATAAAATTAATACATTTTAAGCTCAGAGAGGACAAGTTGCTTTTATGAGTCTAAGTATATCAGGACATGACTTGCTGCTTTGTATGTAATGCATTACTTCATGGCTGTTTTGTGATTATCTGTGTTCTTGTCAACACAGTTCAAGTGTCTCTTGTTGCTTTGTATGTAAATTTGATGTAATTGGCAGTTTCTAATGAAGTATTGTTAACTTGACAGCAAATTTCCGGTGCAAACGTTGCAAGAACATACCTTACTGCTCTGTGGCGTGTCAGTCAGAAGACTGGAAGGCACACAGGCATGTGTGCAAGCCCGTTGATCCAGAACCTTCAACGTAAGCTTGAGCATTTCTGAGTACCACTGACTTTCAGTTTGTGATTCTCCAGCAAAGAGTTGAATTATTATGCAATGTCTAATTAATACTGTGCACTCTCTTAATATAAAGAGAGACACCAAAGGAAACCACATCTTCGTCTGTGACAGAAGACAGAGCTGGCCTGCTCAAGTCTAAGGTAAGTGCAGTGATTTGGAGATCTTTTATTCTAATTAAAGATTCAAGCTTTACAGTTTAATGATTTGAAAAAGAACAGATGTGAAAGATTTGTGATTTATGTTCCGTTATCTCTGCTTATCCTCTGTTAATTGAAGCATGACGATGCAGCCAGTCCTCAGAGGATCTTTTTGAAGGACTTGCATTTGAATAAAGTCATTAAGGGAACAGACATCCAGGTATAACATACTTAAATTACCTCAGCTATAGAGACTCGTAGATCCAATGCTATTAAATACCAAAACGCAATGTCTCTTTGTTGTCGTCGTGTGTGGTTTTAGGCATCTGTTGTAGAGTTTTACAGCCCTGGCAGGTTTTTCCTCTTTGCCAAAAGCCCTGAGCTGATGGAAGCTCTGCAAATCATCAGCACAGCGCTTCAGAAAACATACAGCTGCCCATCAGTGATGACATATGTACCCTGTGTTGGAGAGGTTTGCGCAGTTCAGTTCTCCTTTGACCTGGTGAGCAAAGGCCTTCTCAATCAGTTGACAGCATAATTGTTAATTTATTGCTTATTTATGCCATTCATGTTTGCCTCTATTTCTTTTATGTGTAGAACTGGTACAGAGGCCTGGTCCAGACTTTGGCTACTGACCAGAAGACAGCTAATATCCTTTACATTGACTTTGGCAATGAAGAGAATGTACCTGTGGACAGGATCAAGCCCCTGGCTGCTAATATCAAGCCATTTTATCCATGTGTGAGTGCATATTCACACCACTCAAATTAGTTGTATTAGTTGTGAGTCCAATGTGGCAATTATTGGGTGTCAAAATATATTTTTGTTCCATGAATAATAATAAAGCACAGACAAACGTCTAAGTCATAACTTTCCATAACATCGTCTCCCACTACATAACATTCACCCTGACAGTTTGTAGTGTCTCAGACCTGGCATGAATAGCACTTGTATCTGTTATTTCCAGGCAATGCAGTGCCGTATCGCTGGGGTTGTGCCAGTGACTGGCAACTGGTCAGGCGAGTGTTGTATTGCAGTGAGACAGATGTTGGCTGGCAGGACTGTGACTGTCATGCTGGTGGAAACACTAGAATGTGGTCACATTCATGCTGTGGATGTCCTGCTTTCCATGGGTAGGTTATATAGAATCAGGGGAACTGTTTATGTTGGGTGAAGTGCGATTTGTAATGTGCATACACAGGCAAAATATTTGTATTTTCAGTTTAAGAAAAGTTTCTCCCTGTGTCATTAGGAAAGCAGCTGAGCACATTCCTGGTTGAGCATGGTTATGCAGCAAGGGAAACGGTCAACGAAACGCCAACTGAGCAAGAAATACGTAAGTCAACTTTACTCTCCCATCTCAGATCAGTCTGCAGACCAGGGCTGTGACATGTGGGGCAAAAATGGGGAGAATCGAAAGACATTCTTGTTACACTGCGCAGTTTGAAATATGTGGAGGTATTAAAAGTCATGAAGGCTGTTTAATGTATACCTAAATTTTTTCAGATACACTGTCCAGAATAAGACAATGCATGTAGCGTCTGGTGACATGTAATGGATTGTTGAGCATCTGAGTCCATTTTGTATTTGTTACCAATTTAGAATATTCAGATCAATGCAAATCTGTTTTCTGTGGTTTAGGCTTCACATATGTCCTCTTATGTCAGTCTTGCATAAATTATATATTTGTAAATATAATGAAAATTTTGAATTTCCTCAGATGCCATGTTGAGTGCATCTCAGGAAAACTTCAGGCGTCTGTCTGATGGGAAGGACGACAACACCTGGGCTCAGCCACCCGAGCCACTGACACAGGCAGTGGGTGACTCCTTCTCTGTTGTGGTCACCCACTTGCAGTCACCCAATGATATTATCGTACAGAAGGTGGAGAATGCTGGTCAGTAGCATTTGTTTTGGTACACAGAACTTAAAGCTCTGGACTTTGGCCTGTATCTTTAACTTGAGAGCTTTTGGTTAACAGGAGTGATTCAGGAGTTGCAGTTGAAGCTGAGGGAACACTGCTGTCAGGTCCCAGCCCTCCACAACTTCAGACCAGCCCCCGGCACAGTTTGCTGTGCCCAGTTCTCAGGTACAACAAATACATATACAGTATGTACATGTTGAGAGTATAAGACCGTTTAACACTTTGCAGTGTAAGACAGTTTGGTTAATGAGAATAAAGCTCAGAGGTCAATGTGTTTTTTCCAGAGGACAAGCAGTGGTACAGAGCTAAAGTTCTGGGTTATTCATCAGAGGAACGTGTCTGTGTTGGTTACCTTGATTTTGGCAACTCAGAGGAAGTGGATTTAGGCCACCTGCATCCTATAAGCCCTGCACTTCTGGCCCTGCCGATGCAGGCTGTGCCTTGTGGTCTAGCAGGTAGTATATCTGCTGTGAAGCACATTTTAAATGAAACCACATGTTTATGTCTTTCTGAAAGTCTGTCTTCTCACCCACTCTCCTCTTCCAACTTTGGATTCCTTTCCAGGGGTGCAGCCTGTTGGGGAGACCTGGTCAGAGGACTGCCTGTTGGCCCTACAGCGGCGAGTATCGAACAGAATACTGCGCATCGAGATCCAGGGAGCGCATGAGGGCAAGGCTTTGGTGACCATGATTGACGAGGCCAGTGACCCTCAGGCCAATGTGGCCGAGCTGCTGAGCTCTGCTGGTTTCAGTGCACCTGCTCCTGTGACCAGCAGTAGTGAGCAGCAGGCTGATCAGGCAGCAAATGATGCTGCAGAACATGGTTGGAAGTGTTTGAAATTTTTGCTTTTGTGAATTGTTTTTGTCTTTTCAGGATTTTACATTGATTACATTGATTTATGCAGCTGTTTGAACCACTGCTTTCAACTGTGAATTTTATGATTAACTATTAACATTGGCCTATATTTTATGATTTTTTTTGTGTTCAAATGTGCTCTTCAGTGCTTAGTCCACCCTTTGAGCCTCTGGTGTGGTCTCGTTCTGAGCTTCCCATTGATGGCCAGACAGTGGCACTGCTAGCCAGTGTCGTGGTGAACCCCAGAGAGTTTTACTGCCGTATCAACAATCTCACAGGTATTGTTGCCTAGAGGGCAATGACTAGTGGATTTTGAAAGCAAATTAAGGTCAATATTGCCTGATAAGTGCTTGTCTGAAAAATAATGCTGTCTCTGTTTTTTTTAATTTTACCATTACATTTTAATCTTGTTTAACCATCCATATATTATATGAAGCTGATCATCAGTCATATACATTATGATTAGATATTTTATGGACACAAAGTTGTATTGGCCCCCAGAATTATAAGAACGGACAAAGGTTTGCAGAGACTTTGTATTTGTTCTTTTCAGTGTAAGAATTCATCAGATTTTTGGGGCACTGTAGCTGTAGATTATTTCAAGGATTAAAATCTTATTTGATCTCCCAGAATGATGCAAATAACTTGAAAAGCTATGGGTAGCACTACAGTATATTATTATACCAACATTATAATAATTTCAGATGTCTACAAAAGACTTTATGAAGTTTATATTTTTCTCATGCCACTTCAGTCATTTATGTATTTGTGTATGTGTGTTTGTCAGACCATCAGCGGCTGATAGAGCTGGGGGCTGAGTTGAAACAGCACTGTGAAGCGGAGGCCTCACCTTTCGTGCCCAAAGTGGGAGAGCCCTGTTGTGCCATGTTTCCCGGTGAGATGATCTGATTGTGATACACACTCTCAGCTCATCAGACAAGACATCGACATTCAGAATGATCTTTTCTTTTTTCTTCTTTTTGTACTTGTACATCATGCTATTTGCTCCCCAGGTGATGGAGCGTGGTATCGGGCGATGATAAATGGGCTGTCTGAAGACAAGGTGTCTGTAAACTTTGTGGACTATGGTTATACCATGAAAGTGGAAAAGAACCACCTTCGATCCATCACAGCCCGACTCTTGACTCTACCCTTTCAGGCAGTTTGCTGCAGCCTTGCAGGTAATATGTGTGTATGTGTCTGTGTGTGTGTACTTGTACTTATATGTTTGTGAAAACCAATTTGAGTTTTAGACCTTGGGAGAAGGACATTTTTGGAAAGTGAGGTTAGTTTGGCTGGTCCTCACTTTCAGACAGACATTCAAAGGGCTGTTTGAGAGCTCAGGCTTGGTTTTAAAGATTAGGGTTAAAATTAAGGGTTAGGCATGTAGTTGTGATGGTTAAGGTTATTGTATGGGGCTGGGGAATGCTTATGTCAGTAAGGGTCCTTCACAGTATAGAAGTACAAACATTTGTTGTGAATAAGAAAGAGTGAGAGAGTGAAAGCATTTTCTCCAAATACATATGATTTTAAGTAATTTCTGTAAATGGGATGTCTTATTTAGCAGACAAAGAGTATCTCAAAATTATGTTTATTTAATATTAAATACTTGGCTGGAATTACCTGTGATATTAAAGGCCACTTGAGATCAAAAGACGGCGTTTTTTGGCACATTCAGCCAAGTGATTATTGTGATTATGGATGAAAATTTTGCATTAATATGAGCAATAAAAGATTTGTTGTTTTGATTGTTCTCAAAAGTTGGACTAATGAGGCATGAAAGAAGGTTTTAAGATTACGTTTCCTTAAAGGTGTGTGTGTGTGTTTGGGTTCAGGTGTGGAGCCACTGGGATCAGAGTGGAGCAGTGAAGCCCGGCTGTGGTTCCAGACACTGATGGCTGGTGAGCAGCTCTCTGCACGTGTCCTTTCTGTCTCTGAACAAGGATATGATGTGGAGCTGGACAGCAGAGGGCAGGATGTGGCAGCTGCCCTGATTTCTGAGCACCTAGCCAAAGCTCCTGGAGCGATTCCCAAAGAGACACATGCAACCACAGGCTCTGAAGCCAATCTCCAAGGGGAAATAAAGGAAAATGAGCCCAGCCAAATGCATGCGCAAGCCTCCAACCAGACTGAATCCAGTCCCAAAGAGATACTAACTAAAGGGACTGCGATGCTATCAGAAGGTCAGCTGGAGTCTAGGTGTCCTAAAGATGAAATGCAATGGTTTATTTTGAGCACCTTGTTTTGAAATTGTGTGTTTAATTTTGTTTCAGCCATATCTTTCCCAGTGGACTGGAAGACAGTGGAGCTGCCTCTTAACGAGACCTTTCAGCCCTACTTGGCAGCTGTCATAAGTCCTTCCCTTTTCTACCTGCTTGGTCCCAGCAAGGGTCAGAACACACACACACACCCTATCTGTTATAAGAAGAAGCACAATTGCTGAAAACTTGAATCTCCTTCCTGTTGTCATTGCTGTGTTGTTGTTGCGCAGTGAACCAGCAGAAGCTTCAGGGTGTGATGATGGAGCTGGCTACCTACTGCAGCAACAACCAGGCCTCTTTATCCTCCACCATGCAGAGCAGGCCAGATCCTGGGGCTGCCTGCTGTGCCCAATTCTCTGGTGAGGAACAATCTTATTTCATATGTACAGTCTGTATGTCATAAAAGGATGAGTCAAGTAATGTACTTTAAGCTGTGGTCTTTCTATCGCATTACCAGAAAGACATAAGGTGCCCACCCAAACTGTAACACGCTCTGTTATAGCGTGCAACATTTTTGAGGCAGCAGAATGCAGTGCACTCTCCACACAACTGTAGACATGAATGGAGTGAGCGAGTGAACCCAGTTCAGTGAGTTGTTAGCCTTGCAATGACCCCTTGAAGCCACTAGATGTCAGAAAAGAAAATTAGAGGAAGAAGTGAATGACTGTGAGCAATTTTATGATTACATTTTTTTCTTTTGTAATCATCGATTGACACATACACACTTAGGTTTTTGTTCCTTGTACAGCTGTCATGACTGCAACCATGACTAGATTTCCCTACTGTTAATCAAATGACTTTTACCTGACTATTGATAAATCCTCAGTATTGATTGTCATGACATCATACTGGAAAATATGTGCAACTAAGTACTGTATCATGTGATGATGCTCTCTTTCAGCCCTCTATACTCCTCTGTAAAAATCGTCTCTAAGTGAAGACAGCTTGTTTCTCACTGTAAATTATTCACTGGAATCATACAGGTCAATATAGTGAGAACTTTACACTTAATACCTTTGTATTAAATTTCTTCAAAGTCTTTGCTACATATATTTTATGAATCTGGACGGACATGAAAGTAGACTGGTCGGTGGAGACATGCAACCACGAGCAGTAATTCTAGTTAGAACAGATAACAGAGTCAGAGAAAAGTAATAAATGCAACTTCAAATCGAGCCATTCATAATAGCTAAGATTAATGTTAAAACATTATATTGATGCGTCCAGATTTTTAGTAAACACTTGTTTTCTGCTTTTATGCCAAAACCATGTCATCTTGTTTGTTCCGCTAAGGGATTAGTTTTCACATCACATCATGGTCTCTGAGGAAACTTTGTCCCGAGTTTAATAATTATTGTCAGTAGGGGAAAATCCCATCACACAGGCAGTATCATTCCCACTCGTCATTTAATGATTACAGGCAAGAGACCCTGTGAGGACAGACCAGCTGATCCGCCATGGAGCTGTTCCTCTCAGAGACACACACGCATAATGTGCCGCTATGAATTGCTTGAGACCCCACCTGCAGTTGTTGCCCCTGCAGACCTAAGATGGTAATTTGGTGTCTGCTGGGAGATATAATTACACAGCGTGTGCAGTGGAGCGTAAGAGCGGCTCTTCTTTAAACACAGTATGCAAGGAGGAGACTATAGCCTGGCATACATTCCGCAGCTAACAACAGGGTCTGTTTTAATGGATTTTTCAGTGCTGTCTGTAGCTGGTAAAGGCTCATCAATTTTTAAGTGCAGCTGTGTAAGCAGAGTAATCTTTGTCATTTCTTAAAGGCTGGATTCAAATCTTTTTTTGGAACCTAAAATCCTACTGATCAACAAAATATAGACTTTTACAAAGTTGTCATTTTTTTCTATAGTTAATTTTACTATACAGTCCCATTTTAAACAATTACTTGAAAATATTGCATATTTGCTTGAGTACACGCTAGAAATATTTAATTTGTAGCTGATGATGCTCACATGTGTGATATGGAATTAATCATCATGGTTGACTTCTTTTTTTTTTTTTTCCCCCTTACCCCAAGATGACAGTAACTGGTACCGTGCAGTGGTCCTTGAGGTTGATGAGAATGAGATGAGTGTCATCTATGCAGATTATGGCAACATTGAGAAGGTGCCATTCTCCCGTATCTTGCCCATCCCCACGCACCTGCTGCAGCTCCCCTTTCAGATCACTCGCTGCACCCTCACTGGTAAGACAAAGGAACCGTCATTTGTTTCCATTGAAATTATTTCAGTCTTGACCACAGGTGGTCTGTACTCCCTATCATACCCCTCCCTCATACACGCCTTTGCTTGTTCTCCTCTGTTTCTAGGTAAGGAACAGTTCCCTACAGAGTGGCCAAAAGATGTGCAGCAGTTGTTTCAAAGCCTGCTGCTGAATGACGTCCTCGCCATCGTCCAGTCCTTCGACGGCTCTGCTAACGTGCTCTCATTCACTCTGCCCACTGAGAGGGGTGGAGGGAACCTCACCACCATAATTTTAGATGCACTACAGGCTGAAGCCAAGCCAAGAGAACAGTATATGTCAGAAGATCCAGTTCAGAAGATTGTTGAGCAAACAGAGCTTCCATGTAAAACTGATACAAACACTAATGGTATGTACAGTATGCTTTAAAACAAGAACATGATCTGTGTCAGCCTAACTTAACCTGTTTTTAAACTTCACACTTCAGTTTTGTCATACTACAATTAGTTTTTCACTGTTGACTCTCTTGGCTTCATGTTTGAATCCCAGATCCTCAGATCTCTGGCTGCTGCTGTCTGAGCCTGAAGACAAAGGTCAGAGCTGGTTTCACTTGCCTTTAAAAAAAAATCTTTGAACTTGTGTGATTTTATTTTGATAAAACATTGTTTCTAGTTTGTAAAGCCAGGAGGTGATGGGCATCTTGTGTGTACATAATGTTTCATGATATTAATAATGAGTAGCACCTGGCAAACCTTTCTAACATGTTTTTGTTACCCATCACAGATTGACCACCTGGAACAGTTGGTGCAGCTGCAGCTTTCTCTCATCAGGCAGTTAGTGGCACAGACAAAATAAGATTTACCAAGTTCACCAACTTGTTGAATGGATGTTGTGTTTCTTCAGAACAAGAAAACTCTGAATGTGGCCCCCAGAATCAGCCACCCAGCTTGTCTTTTTAATTTTGTCACGTTATCCCAGATGTTACCATCCAGCCTTTAATTTAGTTTTTGTACCCTTTGCACTGATCATCTCTGTTCAGGGTTTTTATGTTTTTATGCTGTGGTTCAATTCCAGTCACTTCTTCACTTTTAATATTTCTGAAGGCTTTCAGAAGAAATGCTAAATGCACTTATTAAGTTTGTTAAAGTTGGCAGTAAACTCTCAAAACAAGATGTTGAACCTCAAATTATCCAAATGTGTGTTTGTCTCCTGTATGTGTACTGCAGCACACGCTGTGCTGCCATCTGTTTCTTTGTTCAGTCCTAACCACCTGTTCAGGTGGGGTGTCCAGCCTGATTGATTTATGTTCAGCATATGTTTCTGTTTTTACATAAAGGTTTTGTGCAAAAGAGGATAGAAAATGAATGCAGTGAAGTGATTTTATTTTGTGATGTTTCAGAGGGCTGAATTTCAGAATTTGGACAATTTTGCTCTGTGCAAAGCCAATACAGGTTTTGTTACAACATGATACATTCCTCCAGTTCAGATAGAAGACTAAAGGACACTCGAATACTATAGGGAATAAAAATAATAGCAGAGTATATGGTAACACTTTATTATAAAGGAACAAATCATAAACTTGAATTACATAAACATGAATTAACGCAGGATGTATCATGAATTCCTGTTGCTCACTGTTAAGAAATTAGCAAGTTACTATGACTTTATGTGATTAGTTCACATTTAAAAGATCATTAGTTATCAGTTCAGGACATTTAGTGGCTTTATAGATGAATTGATATGTGATTAGCTGGATTCCAGTTAAATAAAACTTTATTAATAAAACTAGTCATCAGGTACATAATATAGATGGTTACATAAATTACCTGAAAGGCAGCAAACTTGATCAGTTAATATATGAAATAACTGGAATTCATCCTTCAATGAATTTATCTGTCATTGTTGGTCTAATAAGTGTGAACTAACCACATAGGCAACAGGAATTCATTTATTCATTGCATTAAATCATCATCATGGATTAGTTAATTATATGACTTGTAACCTTATAAAGTCTATCTATGTGTGTAAAGCACAAAAGAAAAGTCAACTTTTATAAATTGTAAGAAGGTTACAAAATCCAGAAAAGTACATCTGTATCACAATATTAGAATATGTGAAAATGTACCTTTTCCAATGGGAATTAATTACCTTTGGAGGTATAAACAAATTTAAGCCAATCAGATCCTTCCCCAGTGCCTTAGCCCCGCCCCTTCTCTCCACTTGACCTGTGCGGGGAGGAGAGGCGGGAGCTGCCGCCTGCAGGTACACCAGAGGTGGGCATAGCCAGTAGGTGGGGTCGCTGCTCTCCTCCTGTCCGGAGCGCAAACCAGCAGCAGATCAGCTCCAGTGCGGAAACAAGAAGGTGTGGAGAGGATAAATCCAAGGATTGTGATCACTGAGCATCGGATGGTGAGTGCAAAGATTTTGGCTCATATTGAGGAAAAGCTGGAGTGTGTTTATTTAACTGCAACTCTTTATTTATGGATAAAAATGCATGTTCTTCCCTGTTTGACTTGAAACCAGCTTCTTTGCAAACAAGTGAAAATATTGCAGCACAGTTTCCAAATTTAATGTATGTAATGTAATAAACCCTCAGGAAACTAGAGCAACAGCAGCAGATCTAAAAGCATTTCTTCAACTACCTACTTGGTACTTAAGCAGGCTGACATGCATCCATTTGTTTGGCTTCTTCAGTAAACCTGGGCTACTGTTGCATGTCAGGGTCACAACCTCTGACCTCATCTTAAAGCTGCTTTGACCCTTGACACATTTAAGAGTGACCAGATGTTGGAAGATAACAGCTTAGAAGTTGAGCCAAAAGAAAAACAAATTTTGTGAAACATCTTGACATAGTTGCTCAAGTTTACATTTTGTAAAAGTTTCTGCACAGACTTTTAATTAATTTATGTTGCAGACTGAGCTTTAATAGGTTATTGATAAACTTAGTATGAGCCACCTAAAGTTATTGTGATTTTTTTTTATCATATTAAATTAGGTTTTTAATTCAGTTTCCTAGTAGTCTGAGAAATGTAATTACCCACTGGAGGCTGGGGCTTTATATCCTCTGTGTGCTCGTGCAACACATCCCCATGCTTCAGTGCATACCAAGGTATTTTAAATTGTATTTACTGGTGGCTTTTAATCAGACAGTTGTCACATTGTGAGAAAAAAAAAGTTTCCACATTTGTTCCACAGTTGTTTTAAAATGGGCTGTTTCAGGTGACTCACCCTGAAATAATTTCAACTGTTGTGTGGATGCTTCTCAAAGTGACACACTTCCAAGTACAGGTTAGGAGATCTTAGGATCTTGTATGAAGTTGGTCCAAAAACTAGCACTCCTTTGTAATTACAGACTGCAGAGTGGAGGCACTTTCCAGCCTGCCATCCAATTCAAAACAGACGGCGCATCCACGGCTTAGGTCTCCCTTTTTCTAAAGGTGCTTATATTTTCAGGAATGCTTCAGTTTGAGGGTTTATTTTTATTCCTGTAGATTGAGAATGATAAAAAAAAAAAACCTTCAGACAAATCAGTATTCTGTCTGAGCAAATTATTAAAATGATTTGTTGTGTTTTGTGACATGTTGATGTTGTAACCTCTTTTTAGCTGGTTGAAAAGAGATTGAAGTCTTAGACGTTCAGACCCAGTTTTCAACTAGAAATCAACAGTGAAATCATGGTTGGTGCTGACTGAGATAAGTTAAAGATCTCAACTCAGAAGTCACTGAAATTTTACCTCACAAAATGACCCTTCTTTGGCATTATTTGCCATTGCTGATTTAGATTTTCAGTTGAGTGCCAGATACAAGATGGTAACATATAGGACTTTGTTTACTGAGTTCTTTTAGTTTACTAGGACCAAACTTCCAGCCAGACAGAGCAGAAAAGTGTTCACTGACAGGCTGAACATGAGGAAAGCCAAAAGATGAGGGGTGGAAGGAGCCCGAAGAATGCTTGTGAAGAGGGAGCCAATTTTGAGACAGGTGTGTGCAGTGCACATGTGTGTTTTATATGAAGGCATGCATGACTGCTTCCCCCTGTGTGTGTGTGTGTGTGTGTGTGTGTGTGTGTGTGCAGCGTGCAGTAATGAAATCTCTTGTCTTCGCGACATGCTGGCGAGTGCACAAACAGAGCATCAATAGCTCCTGGTGATGTTTATCAGCCCTGCGGCTCCTCAGACAGCCGCTGCATGTCAGCTCTGGCGATCTGTATCGCAGACACACAGACTCCTCTTAAACAGAGGCTCCGTCCTGCACACAATTCTATCTCTGTCTCAGGGATACACACAGCTCTACCTGGAGGGAGGCTTTCTCTGGCACGTCCGTCCTCTTTAGCCCACCCCAACACACACAAACACACTGAGGATATTATGGCCAGGCTTATCGGCAGCCACAGTTAATCAAACCTTATCTGCAGCCCCTCAACTTCTTATGTGTACCCAGCATGAACACAAAAGAGCAGGTGGGGTTGTTAATCCTTGATGTCAGTCATGTTCTTCATTCAGTTAACAGTTAATCAAGTAAATCTGTGTAGCTAAATGGAATTTAATTTTCCAACAGCCTTGCATTTTAGTTTTAATAGTGTTTTGTTGCCACCTGTCACTGTCATTTTTGAGGCCATACTTATGTACAAAGTACACATCAATGTACTTAAATGAAATCCAGTACACTATAATCTCTAATTACAGCCCCAAAGTGGACTCCACACCTTTTAAGACTCAACACAACATTTTATATTAAAGATCTCACACAGGTAGAACTAGATTGTAGACAGGCTTAATTATGAACAGGAATTGTATTTATATATTAAGTTTTCTTTTGCATCTGACACACTAACTGTAGGTGGACCTTCGTGTGGCTCACCATATACTGTATTAATGGGGGATAAGGCATATATTATGTTTGTTTTTTAATAATGTGGAAATCCACTTGTGTGAGTCAGAATGAATCATGCTTTCACAGGCCTCGTTGCATACAAGTAGACACATTCCTGTCTAAAACATGCTCTCCTTTAGACTTCCTGACCACACACACATCAAAAGAAGGTGCAGTCTTGATGTTGCTAATCTTAGTAGTGGAGTGTGTTTTGGTACACACCACTGGGCTGAGTTGATGGGGGGTCAAGAAGGAACTGACGTGTTTCTCCCTCAGTTTGTTTGGCCCGTGGGGAACTCATATCACAGACATCAGCGGTGTAATTTAAATGCAGGCAAAGCACAGTTTATTAACACCAACATCCCGGTGTTCCTCCATGGTAGCCGTCAGTCATTAAGTACTTCTTCTCTTTGAAAGGTAAGAGCTTGACCTACACTTAGCTGTGAAAACACAGTAAGGGTGTACTCAGGTTGCTACTTTACCTGGTCAAGAAGTAAAAAAAATAGTACTTCAAGCTTCATGGTTCCTGAACAGTCGTCAACATTTTGTCTTTCTTATGTTGGGAATTACTGCTGTGCGCGCTCCTGTCTCACATTTTTCTCACAGTCTCTCTCACCTCCCCTCACTGCTGTGGTGTATTTTATTCCTTCATTTTGCTGAGTGTGTGTTTATCGTTCCAGGTGTCCCGACATGCACCCTCACATCCACCCCTCCCTCCTCTTCACGCTGCTGCTCCTTCAAGGTCGGTTGATTGATTTTATTACTGTTTTGCATTCACTTTCAGTTGATGGGTACCTTCTGTACCTCTCTGGTATTCAGAGCCTTTCAGATAAAGAACTAGTTCTAATTAGTGTTTTTAGTGTACCCATGCTATTAATACTTAAACCTTAAAAATCATTTGGATCAGACAAAAAATGTGACAGTACACAACTTTTGGGAACTGGGAAATCACTTTGTTTCCTGTCAAGAGTTAGATATTATATCGGTTGGTGTAGGTGTTTGTGGAGAGAAAGAATGAAGTCCATGCAATGTCCTGATGAAAATGTTCAGCTTGTTGTTTGAGGTGTAAGTTAAAGCACTGCATGGTAGAAAATGTATGACGCTTTGTTGATGCTCGTCTGGTCAATCTGAGTTTCTTTACAAGATATTTTACTGCTTAAACATGTCAAGTCCTCAGTGCTGAAGAATTCCCATTATCCTCTCCTCAAAGTGATTTCCTGCCTCCTGTGCTTTAATTCCGGCTTGTTTCCAGTCAAGTCAAATTTTGCATCGCTTTTAATGCATATCGTCAGTCGTTCTTCGGGGTCCGAGAGCGCCGGTATTTGCCCGAGGCAGGAGTCGTTGGGCAATATAATCTGCGAGTTGTTTTCAAAAATGACAGCTTTAGCACCATCTGAAGTATTTATTGGTGGCCATTTTAAGACTTTGAACTTGAGCAAAGCAGACTCTTTTACCTTGTCAAGACGCCCCCTTTTCCTCCTGTGTTGACAACACAGATAACATGTTACAGTGCTTCACCAGCTACATATCCATGTAATCCAGCCTGTCGGGTTGAATTCCCCAGACAGGTAGAAGCTGATCCTACTTTTAATCTCTGATTTCAAGGGGATATTCTGTAGATCTCCCAGATCACAGTGGGATTAATCAGACATGTTCATTCGCAGACATTAAAGATACACAGTCATTTTGCTGGAGGCACTTGGCTCAACAGACAGACTTTTTGTTCAGAGCGGTGGGGCCCCGCTGACCATGAGTAAGCTGCTTGCCAAGACCCGAAACTTTCACTGTCAGGAGGACTTTGGGGCTGACGTTGGAATTAGGGGCAGATGAAAGGGTCCGGATTGTGAAAAGGTGGGCTGAGGCCTCTCAGATGCAGATGGTACTTTCCTTTAATGTTTGCTGACCTCATGCTCCTTTCCCCCAATGAATTCAATGGTTCTATTCTCTTTGAAATAAAATGTGCTGTATGGGGAGTGGGCTGGTTAAAAAGTTGGTGGATCAGAAACCACACAGATTAATTACCACCGATAATTCCCAATCAGTGAAATTTGTCTTCAACCTCCAAGAGAGAGAGCAAGACTTGCTTCTTCCATTCCCTTTCAAGATGCATCATTTCTGGGGCTTTTTGTCTCATCTTTTCATGCACATGACTAATTTCAACCAATGTATTGTTGCTCTAATGCAGCTTTGCAAAATGCATGTGGCAGTTTGCTGCATGTATTGCTAATAGTCATGATGACAGTCAGAGTTGTAAACGAATTATAAACAGGTTAGGACGAAAACGATTAATTGATTAACCAGTTGGTTGATCAATTCATTGTTAAGTTGCTTTTTGAGGAAGAAAGAGACACATTCATTCCTTTTTGCAAAAATGTGAGCATTTATACCACTTTTCTATATTTTATAATGCTCTATATTGAATATCTTTGTTGTTTGGATCTTTAATGGGCATTTTTCACCATTTTCTGACATTTCAGACTGAAAAAAACAATTAGCTTTTAATCATATATTATCCTAGCTAATTTTAATTTTAGTAAAATAATTCTTGATATTTGGGTCATTATATATTTGATAATGAAAAAAGTGGTGTCTGTTAAATAGCAGCTGATGCTTTTCATAATTAATATTTGAATGTTGTTGCTGTCATTTTTGTTACTAGGTTACATTCACACGTTTTTTTTTTTTATTATTGTCAACCTGTGCCTAAATTCTCTGTTGCAGACATGAACTTTTGCACTGGGAACCTTTCTTTGATGTTTCTGTCCTTGCTGCTTTGCTCTCTTGACACTTGAAGAAGTCACCACAAGACATATCATCTATTCAGCTAATTAGCAGGTGCTAAATCAGCACGAGGCGGACAGCCTGAAGCATTACAGCTTAGTTGACGGGAACAAACCGACAATTTCCTCCTGTACTCTCAGTGAAAAGAGGGGCTGTGCTATTCAGAGCGAGGATTCTGTTTGTAAAATCACTCAAGTGCTACGTCTCCGCCGGACAAATGCCTCTGTGACCCATCGGGGTTCCCAGGGACAACGAGGCATGTTCACATGGGTTTCTGGACAGGAAATCATGTCCCTCACTCCTGTCTGGGCTGTACGTGTGCCTGAATAGAGCGACATCATTTCAGTGAATGAAGCGAAAGAATGGTTTTCTTCACTTGTCCGCTCACATTAGCTTTGAATACATAATTATCGCTTGCAGAAGGGGTCAAGTGGGAGTCAGTGAACTGTACTGGCTTCAGAGACAGGATCCCATTTATTATTTTATTTTACTTTCTGAAAGCTGTAATGATTCTTTTTGAAGTTTGACACTAAGTGGATAGAGTTAACATGTAGAAGAGGTGAAGTTCACGGATCAGTGTGATCATATTACCTTCAATTTTTTCCCATTTTCTGACACAAAAAAAAGCAAAGATGAGAGGAACTTTGTGTTGTAGAGATTCATTTTTCATCTTACTAACTTCAGATTAGCTTTCTTTAATGTTATTCTTGGAAAAAACCTGCGTATGTTGTTGTAGGGTTTTGTTGGTCTAATTAATGTATCTAAATGTTATGCATGTTGTTGCACAATACTATGCAAGTACAGTATGTGTGGATGTTTGACTGGCCTCTGTGTTGATTGTCCCTCCTAGTCCAGCAGGGGACCTCAGTGCAGGAGATCCAAACCAGCCATGAGAACATCCTAAAGATCAACTCAGCAGGAGAAAGTAAGGAAATTTACCACAAAGCACGTTCATTAGGACAAAACGGTTCACAAATGACACACACAATATCTGAGCAGTGATGATGACTCTGCTGCTCAATTAATAAGCATCTGTCATACACGTACAGTAAAAGATCCACGTTGAAAAGCTCTAATATTTTCACGTAAACCTGGAAATAATCGGAAAGTTCAAGGATTCACAAACATTTAAAACCACAAGAATGAAGAAGAAATATTTAAGATTCTGCATTATTTCTAGCTCAGCAATCAAATTTAAGCATATTTGTGCCATTGACCAACTTAATTGTACAAAATTTCATTAGGTCGTGTCCTTTCCATTGAAGTATTCCATTACATGAAATATATTAGGGATTTTCAATGTGGTCTCAGACTATTGGACCCCACTGTCAATATCAAGAATATGAAAAACCCAGCACTCAAGAAGGAGGTTGTGGTGGTGGAAGAAGCTGTAACAAACAACTGGCATTGAGTGTATTAACAGTGTAACAGGGAGAAGTGTCAGGTTATAATGGATATACGCCAACATGCATGTAATTGGACGTTAGCAGTCAGCTGATAGCCACACAGTCAGTAAAATGTGTCATTGAAACAGCTGATACATTTAAACCGTGGTGCATTTACTTTATAGTGAATAGCTAATAAATTGTGAGTGTCAACACTGTGGAAGATTCCTTTGAGGTGGTGGGTGGTCTTATCAGTCTGTGTGTGTGTGTCACAGACGAAAGTGTTTGGAGGTGACTTTCCACTGAGCAGACTGAATGAGTGAGAGACAGACAGACGGCACACTCTCCCCGTCTCTAATGGCCCTTTTCGTGATCGCCTGCACATTCTAACATGACAGCAACGCTGCTGATTATTTACGACACCAGCGAGTACAAACATGTTTTGGGGGGGAGAGAGAAAGAGTTGTTGCTTGGTGATGGTTTTGTGAGTGGGAAAGATGAGCTCTGGCATGCAAAGCTCTTTCTTATTATGTTGAGGTATTATTTTCATCTACTACAGCCCATTTGCTCACTAACCAGGATAATCCCATAATGCCTATATACAACAATAGACTAGGAGCCATTAATGCCATGAAGAGAGTGAATGAGTTTGCACCTGTGTCTTTATCCAGATATCTAATGTGTTTAACTGTGTGTGTGTTTTTCTGTGGGAAGTGATGCAGTGTTCAGCAGCCATGGATATCCTCTTCCTCATGGATGGTTCTTACAGCGTGGGGAAGGGCAGCTTTGAGAGGTCCAAACACTACGCAATCAAACTCTGTCAAGCGCTGGACATCGGACCAGACAAGGTTTGTTCTCTTTCTCTGTTCTCCCTCTCCCTCAAGACCATCATTATTCATGTAACTGCACCTTCGTCCAGGTTCGAGTCGGCCTGATTCAGTTTGGTTCCACTCCTCGGCTGGAGTTCGCCCTGGACTCGCACACCACCAAACAAGAGCTGAAGAAGCACATGAAGAAGGTGTCGTACAGGTGTGTTTCTCCTCTCGTGTCACCCACAGACAAATAATGTTTTGGGGCGCAAAAGACTTTATTATAGTGTGATTTTGGAGTGGGTGATTGAATGGCAGTAAATATTGCCAATCTGGTTTTTATGCTTCTGAAGCAATTAGACTGAGAGAATATTAATCATGGAAGTACAAACCAGATTCCAAAAAAGTTAGGATGCTGTGTAAAAAATACACGAGTAAAAACAGAATGTGATCAATGAAGTTGATGAGGTCAAACATTAAATATATTGTCTTTGTACTGTTTTCAGTTGAGTGGGGTTGAGGTCGTACTCTGAAAACAAAAAAACACACACATATACACACATTCAGAGGCGATGTAATACAAATGCTCTCTGGAGAGAAAACCAAATTAATTTCAGATTAGGGGGATACACCACAGGTGGTCACTGGATATTGGATAAGTGCATAAGCCGGGAGAGAGGAAGGTAATTTGGCCAACTGTGTGTGTGTGTGTGTGTGTGTGTATATGTGTGTGTGCGCGGTGTTGTTTGGATCTGGTTTGAGATGGCTAACCATGTTTTGAACTAATTAGCTGTCACATTGCCCAAAATCAATCTAGTAGCTTAGAGAGTTTAAGTGTAGCACTGTACTACAGGTGTAGGTGTATATTTGTTCATGCACTATTAGTAACACACTGTTTTTAATTCCTCAGGCAGAGTTTGCATTCAAAACGTTTTTTGTAACATGTATCTCTTCTTCTGACCAATAACATGACCAAGATTATGAATAAAACAAACACATATACCAAACAGCACTGATGAAGATATCTCAAACAATTTAACATTGTGTGCAAGAGACAGAATTTGACCAAGACTAAACACAGTCGATTTATTGTTCAGTTCACAGTCTAATAGTGGAAATAGTTGTCTGTGCTTAGGTTTCTTTTTCAGGCTTTAGTACGTAAGCCTTTAGGAAAAAATGGATACACAAACCCAGTATTGCAAAACACAAGTCTTAAATGGGATAAAAACTGTTAACAGCTGCAGAAGCTCATTAATCACATAATTACTCTGAACTTAAGATGACTACTTCAGTACCTGAGTCTGGCTGCTGCACTTTAAACAAGGATTTATGAGTGTCTGAAATCCAGCATGTCTAAAATGTGAGTAGAGTCTGTGTTGTGTAAGATGTATGACAGAACATAAAAGAGAACATTTGTTTGCTAAGACACCAATAGAATCGGTTGTTGATATAAATATGTGTCAGGGAGCTAAGATCTTAAATTCATGGCTGAAGGCCTTTGTGGTTTTCACTGTATGGTCTTGTGCTCCAAGTAGACAGCATGGTTTTCATGTTTAAAAAAATGTGGGAAAGACAATATTGTGGCACCCGTTACTACCTTCATGTCAATGATTTTGTTTCTCCTAACAATCATGAGGCACTTTGAGTCTGTTTCCGTGTGTCTCGACTGAAAGAGGCTCCTGCCGTGACTGACATTTATGTCTTTTTGAAAAAGTCTAATAGGGTTTAAATGAGTTTCTCGAGCCCTGGGGTGATGAAACTGAACCAACACTCAGGCAATTTCACACACATTTTTAGTCCAAGAACTAAAAAAGGAATCCAACCAAAATTGATCTGTGGTTTACTTTGGCAGTGAAGCCGTAGATTAACTCTGTTGGCTTCAGTTGCACAGCACATATTCTCTAATTGTTCTTTTTTTAGTATTGTTATAACAAAAACTTCCATCTCCAAACTCTGAACTTCCAGAGGAGGCAGCACTCAAACAGGCCTGGCTCTGAAGTACGTGCTGAGGAAAGGTTTCCCAGGCGGCCGTAACTCCTCCACTGCGGCCCAGATCGCCATCCTCTTATCAGACGGGAAGTCTCAGGGCAACGCGGTGCAGGCGGCCGCTCAGCTCAAAGAGGCAGGCGTGGTCCTGTTTGCCGTGGGCCTCCGCTACCCCAGGTATGTTGGAACGTTTGCTAAATAATGATCCTTGCCAAATAATAATAGATAAAAGCGACTTCTTTTTGTTTCCAGCGCACTCTCTAAAACAAGCCTCTGTTTTTCAATTGTCCAGGTGGGAGGAGCTTCACGCTTTGGCCAGTGAGCCGATGGAGAGCCACGTCTTCTTCGCCGAGCATTTCTACGATGCTGTCAATGGCCTGTACACCACACTGACCACCTTCTCTGTCTGCAATGCCACACCTGCTGGTGGGAGTCCTCGCATGCTGATTATCCATTGATTGAATTCATTAGAAATGATTAATTGTGCAAGAGAGGTTCTTCCTTCCCTTCCCTCTCTAAATGCCTTCCTTTGTGCCATCTTCAACTCCTGCCATCTTCAATTCCCACTTTTTCTACCTCTGTAACACCCGTCTCTACCTAATCATCGTGTCCTGTTCCCCAGGCTGTCAGGTGGAGTTGTTTCCTTGTGAGAGGAAGACACTGGAGACGGTGAAAGAGCTGCAGGGGAATTTCATGTGTTGGAAAGGCTCCAAGGGTTATTCCCCGTACACGTCTCTCTGTCCATATTACAGGCAAGTGTGCGTCAATGCATGAATAATGAAAATGTTCTTCCTCACCTTGAAGTCAAAAATACAGTCTTTATGAGAAGATGAATTTCTGCAATTTGATTAGACAAAACCTGTCCCCCCCCATTCGCTGAAACCAGGAGCTTCACATATTTAATTGTAGTCAATTTAGTCAGTTCTAGTCAGTTTGGTTTTCCATTTGGTTCTATTTGGTTTGGTTTCTCAGGAATGAGAGACCCACCACATTGTCTGGAAGAAGCCACAGAAGTAGGCTGGGTCAGACTGGGGGAAAATATGTAACTCTCATCTTTCATTTCTCAGTGAACCACAAGACTGTGGTTGTTCAACAGGGCACCTCCCATGTGTTAATGTACTGTGTCAGTGTGTGGGTATTAATCAAAACAAGCAAGTGTAATTCTGCCAGACCCTCCCCAAGCAAATTCTAATGGCCTTTCACAGCACATTGTAACTTTACCACAGTGAAATAGCTGAAGGCAAGTAGAGCTCACAATCCACAGATCCATCGCAACTTTACATTTGATCTTCGTTCTAAGATCTGAGATCCTTCTAAGGATTTCTATGCCTCCGTGCTTGTGACAGCTGTGGTTGGAGGCATTATGATTTTGGACTGTCAGTCTGTCCACCCAATTCTTGTTAACACAATGTCTCAGGAACGCCTTGAGGGAATTTCTTCAAATTTGGAACAAATGTCCACTTGGACTCAAGTAGGAACTGATCAAATTTTGGTGGTCAAAATCACTGTGACCTCATGTCCAACCCATTTTTGTGAAAGCGATATCTGAGGAACGCCTGGAACGATGTCTAATCAGATAAGATGATGAAGTGATGATGTTTAATATTTAAAAGGTCAAAGGTCAACTGGTTTATTGTGACATGATAATGTTCTGCAGGAACACTTTTCTGGTCATTATTCAACCACAACTCTGGAACAGGAAGATTTTGACCATACTGAATTGGTGACACCGATCTTGTGTGTCCACGTTGAAACTGTGCTGATTTTATAGATCTTCTGTGCTGCCGGCTTGAAGATGTGTGAAACATCCACTTTTTAAAATTTGAGGCTTCTTTGCAGCAACATCCATATTTGAAACATTGTAGTCCACCAGAAGCTCGTTGGTTTTGCTGCTGGGCTTTAGGTCATTGCACCATGTGATGAAGCTCTCCCTCAGTCCTCTGTACTCCTTTGTAGAAATAGTCTCTAAGTGAAGACAGCGTGTTTATCACCGGAAATTATCCACTGGAATCATCAAAAAATACACTGAATACCTTTTATTAAACTCCTAGAACTGCTGCTTGTACAACACTTGAAAATAGATCTATATAATCCTATAGAATATTCATGCAAAAAAAAGATAAAAATAAAACAAGTCAATTTTGTGGCAATCCAAATGTGTGTGTGTTGCAGGTACAACAAGGTGTACAAGAGACACCAGACAGTCTGCCATCGAACTATCTGTCCAGGTAACAACCCTGTTCTTTCTCTGTGTCTGTTTTTGATAGATTTGTGTATATTATTCATGTACATGTTTGCATCCGGCTTCCTCCCTCTCTTTCTCTCTTCTCTGTACTGTAGATCCCTGTGACTCTCAGCCCTGCCTGAATGGTGGAACGTGCGTCTCAGAAGGTCCAGATGGTTACCGCTGCGTTTGTCCACCTGGTTATGGAGGAGACCCACACTGTGGTCAGTACACTGTCTTTATACTCACTGAGATGTTAGCAGACTTTAATGCAGAGAACAAATTAACTTGACCCTCCATCTCTCCTCAGCTCCTGCATTATCGCTGGACTGCTCTGTGGACTTGCTGTTCCTGGTGGAGGGCTCCACCACGCTCACTTTAGAAGGTTTCCTCCGCCTCAAGTCCTTCTTAAAGCGCTTCCTGCAGACTGTGATCGGCTCTGACAGCCCCAGTAAAGTCGGCCTGGCGGTGTTCGGCAAAGAGACCCGAGTCGAGGCCCAGGTGGGCAAGTTCAGAGGGGACCTGAAGGGTCTGCTTAAGGCCGTGGAGGCGCTTCAACCGATCGGTGGTGACGCCCTGACTGGTCAGGCACTTCGCTACGTCACACGTCACGGTTTTGTGAGCGCACCAGTCTTTGCTGACGTCACCGACGACTTGCCCCGCGTGGTGGTGCTGCTCACTGCCACTCCCTCCGTTGACGACGTGGTAGAGCCCTCTAAATATGCACGAGACAGAGAGATCTTCCTGGTAGGGGTGGGACCAGACTACTTAAAGGCACAGCTAAATAATGTCACAGGAAATCCCCAGAGGACTATCACCTACACATCACCTGAGTTCACTGCCAAGATCCCTGAACTGAAGGCAAAGATCTGCAGTGTGGATACACAAGGTACTGACTGACCCACAGACCACTTTTACTTATAGGGGGCCTGTGGAGTTTTTCAGTGTTACTCACCAACATGTATTGTATGTCTTTGAGGTTGCTTCATAATATTTTCTTCCTCATAAAACATTTACAAAGCCAATTTTTAAAAGTTTGAAAACAGCATTGTTTACATTCTTCCTCACTGCATTTGCTGGGGTATTGCTGTGTATCTTGGCACGTTACTGCCACCTTTAGGTCAGTGGAACAGCATGAAACCATGTGGATGAAACAAACAAAACAGAGACCCAGTCATGAACAAAACATTTTTGTTTTTCAGGCTGTCTGGGTCAGGCAGTAGACCTGGTGTTTGCCCTGGATGCCTCAGGTGGCGTCGGTCGTGAGAACTTTGTCACCCTGCGTGACTTTGTGCGCAGCCTCACTGTCCAGTTCGACATCAACCGCGACGTGGCTCAAGTGGCGCTTGTGTCCTACGGTCGGAGAGCCGCCACCGTCTTCAACCTGGACACCCACGAGACCGGCTCCTCCATCCTCAAGGCTGTAGGGGAGGCCAGCTACATGGGTGGGGTGGCCTCAACGGGCGCAGCTTTGCTTCACATCCACTCCAATGTCCTGACGGTGGCTAAAGGCGCACGGCCCGGAGTCAACAAGGCTGTGGTGGTGGTGACAGACGGTTCAGGCGGAGATGACGCTGTTGTTCCAGCTCAAAAGATAAGAGACAATGGAGTTTCACTGTTTGTGATCGGCATCGGAGACGTACAGAGAGAGAGGCTGCTGCAGATTGCCGGTTCAGAGGAACACATGATCTCTGTGCAGTCTTATGAGGATCTCAAGTACTTTGAGGATGTTCTGGTGCAGTTGCTGTGTTCAGGTGAGAATGCTGGGAAATACCTCTGTTACCAAATCTTTCCAGGATAGCCTGTTTTCTCCTGTTCTATTCTGCAACACAGTATATGATTTGTCATTTCATTTTTGTATTTTCCTTCTCTAAAATGTCTTTGCAGCTGCACAAAATATGATTCATGTTAAAACAAGCTGTTTCATAATACATTTCTTTTCATTAGAGGCTAAAATGCCAGTAAACCTGTGTAAGCCCAACCCATGTATGAACGAAGGGGTCTGCATCCTGTCCGGAGGGAGCTTCCGCTGTCAGTGCCAAGGCTATGAAGGACCACACTGTGAAACAAGTCAGTGGCATTAATGAGCCTTATATCCTTACTTACTTCATTTCCACCTTCCTGCCTTCCTTTTGCTTTTATAATAATTACACAATCACTCCTATGCAACATTTCTTCTTGTCTGCTTATCAAAGCAATGACCACACTTACTTTATTTACTTGCACTACTTGACCAATGTCACAGTTACCAAAAAATCTTGTAGGATTATTTGCATGTGTAGAAGTCTTGACTTCTCTCTGTGGTTTGTCCATAGGAAGCAGCAGGCCTTCATCCAGAGGAGATCTTCCGAGGCCTGCTGGTCTCAGGAAGAAGAGCAGGCAGAAGAAGAGCCACCAGGAGCTCCTGCATCACTACAAACTGCACCGCAGGAGACACGCTGCCTGACACCATACACACATAACACACACACTGTACACAGAAACGAGCCACTTAAGAACACTATGGACACTAGAACCAAGGATGTTTTCAGGTTCACAACGGAGTAAAGGGAAAACTACTGTTTCAATATTTAAACTTGCACTCAACTTGAACAAGTGCCTTCAAACTGTTTGTAATTCTACTGCAGTGTCCATTTGTTTGTTTTTGTTGGATTTGTCAGCCATCACTGTGCTCACTGTCGTGCATTTATCTCAATATGGTCCTGTCTATTCAAACATGTAAACTTTTATATTATATTATTATAGTGTATATCTGTGTCATGATTTTTATTTTTGTAATGTCTAATCACGTCAACCTTCTTAAAGCATCACATTTCTGCCAAAAAATGTTTTATACCAACTGTTCTTCTTTATGTTTCAATTTAATAATTTAATATTATTCTTTACAATGGACCCTTCTAAAATTTAGTGAACTGATTGAGGTTTTTTAGATGTTAAAAAGACAAATGTTTTCTCTCACATAATTATTTTCTACAAACATGTATATATGTATTTCATTATTAGTTTTATTAGTGCTACACAACTACCCAGTTTTGTACTTTAACTTACACTGTACTTTACTAATATAACTTTCGGGATAAAGAGAAAAACTTTACTTTAACTTAAAAAGTCATGAAATTATTCCACTTCTACTACAGCAAGCTTAAAACAGTAGATTTGAAATAGATGGCCATTGAAATAGCTAAAGTTAACGGTTAACCACTTTGGACCTTGAAAAACCAGGTAAACATCCTATAATCAAATGACTCCTCTTCATGAATGCTTTATGACTTCATTAGTGAGAAGTGACTGAGTTGACTCTAATTACCCTGTTAAACTTTAATGCTGAAGGCTACAGTGAACCTTGAGTCCATTTTCAACACGACAACAACACTCAACGACAAGCTGGACTGACATTAAAGGCAAAACATTTTCATAGAAATTTCAAGCCCACATTGTTGTCAGTACATTTTTATTTGAATAAAAAGTGCATTTTTAGCTAGCAATACAAGCCAAAAGGCTGAATAATGGTGTAAATATATTTACATCTTGGCTACCAGCATATATGAACCAAGCTACAATCTATAGAGTGTACAAAATGGACAGTTTTGTAAAGGGGAGTCTTTCTGTTTTCAAACTTCAGTGGTTTCAAATGTTTGGTTGTTTTCAATGTTGAAACATCCAATTTTGTGCATCGGGAAGAGGAACATTTGTTAGACTGGCCAAAATGCTACAACATCAATTTCCTCATTTTATCAAAACTTGAGAAGTCAGCGACACTAAGATTATCCAGTGGTATTTGAGAAGACGACTTGTGCATCTCTCTGATTATTTTTTTTTTATAGTCTTGGCGACGAGGTGATGAGGATGAAGGGAGGATGTTGATTGAACTGTCTGGTCTGGGAAATGTGTGGATTTGAGAGGTCAAAGGTCGTTCAGATTTCCCTCTAGGTGGTTGATTTCTTCTCCCACTCCTGTTAATATGAAAAAAGGATGAAATTGAGGTATTTTGATATACATACAATAATGACGGTACTTCTTGAAATATACATTCTTGTGCTGGATAAATATCTCTAGTCTCACCTTGGCTTTCTGCAGGACCTTGCCTTTGGTGGCCATGATGGAAGTAGGTCTGGACTTGAGCGCAGATGCAGAGTTGACTGGGGAGGCCAGCTCTGCACTGACGTTGCTGTTGGAGGGTTGGAATGATGTTGATGATGATGATGATGTTGATGATGTCTGAGGAGGATGTGGGGTTGAAGCTTTAGGCTGTGGATAAAATAGAGAGGTAGTTAGAGATTAAAGCAAACACCAGCTCTGACTAAAGAGACTTGGATGTTCCACGTTTATTAAAACTAACCGTGGGTGTGTCCTGGAGGCTGCTGTCCAGTGTGGTTCCGAGTGTGAAAGGCCCCGACTCCACCTTCTTCAGACTCTCCTTCACTTCTACCAACCGGAGCTCCACCTCGACCCTGCGCCGCTCCGCCTCCCGACACGCCTCCTCCTTCTGCTTCAGACGGGCTTCTAATGAGGCCTGCAGCTTGGGATCTGAGGACGTCACACAGCCGTCAGTCACACAGATCAGTGTGGAATAACGCGCCACAGAGAGTGAGGAAGACGTACCTTGACAGGCGCCGAGCTCCTCTTTGCTCTCCCTCCTCTCCTTCTTCAGGTTCGCCAGACAGCTCCTCACCTCCTCCCTCTCTTTCTCCAGGCGGTCACGCTCATCAATGTAGCGCCGCATGTCAGCCTCCGTGCGGTTCTTGCCCAGTTTTCCTTCAACTGCACCAGGAGACCCTGGGAATGAATTGTAGACTTTTTAGCTCATGTAAAAACTATCTGATATGTGTCATGACATTTGCCCAAGGGTGCAATGAGAAACACAAGTGATGCATTAATGATTTCAAAGGAAGTTTCTGTAAATCAGTACTCCACTGTGAAGATGTGCCTTTGATTGTAGAGGATGCAGCTTTTCACTAGAGGGAGCCATGGTAGTGAGATTACAGCCAAAGGGAAGCAGTTACTCTCCCTCAGTGAGGAAAACATTAATAGCAACATTTCCTCACTTAAATTATTTTAAGACCATTTTCTGCTTAATGTGCTTAAAAAAAGGGTGTGTGTGCAGATGAAGATGGCGATAACAATAGGTCTAGCTGTTAACACAGGACCCAGCAAAAACCCAGTGTCCCTGTGTTTACGTCCTCACCTATGGTATGTGCCTTGGGTCGCAGGGGTTGAGGACTGTGAGGGAGCCCGGCGGAGGTCTGCACCGTCGGACCTTTATGGATCTGTGCCCCGGAGGAGCTGAAGGCCTGTGGGATCCCCAGGCTGGTCCTCTTTGGGGTCTCCTGACTTTGGGATGAGGTCTTGACTGGTTGAGTTTGCGGCTGCGGGGAAGTGAGAGTCTGGGGGTGGTCTTGCACTGGTTTGTTGTTTGTTCCATTTGACACAGTTGTTGAGTCTGGCTCAGTACGGTTAGTTGAACTGACCTGGAATGAAGGCATTGGATATAGAGTTACTGAATCTGGACTGGATATGTTAAGAAGTGGTCTTTACTCCAAATAATAACCAAACCTCTTTGATTTCAGATGAGGGGTCCTTCTGGTCCTCTGCTGGGACTGGGGAATGTCTAGAAGAGTCTTTGGCAGGAGGGGTTTTAGCCCCACCTGATGTATGTAGGAAGGAGCGTACAGGGATGAGGTCAAGGTAAACCCTGTTTTCACTGTCCTCTTCCGTTCCCGCTGAGTCCTTGGGGTCCTGCGTGCATGTTTCATTATGTTCTTGCAAGTTGTTTTCCTCACTGTCTGGCAGGCGGCTCTCTTCAGCATCCTGTGACACACGGCAGCGGGAAGTTGTGAGATTGGAAAGTGGCTGCATGAAGTGAGTGTATGTAAGAGCGAAACTGAAATTGATAGCAAAACAGCAGAGGTGGTAGAGAAGCAGCAGGTTTTTATTCCTGAGCAAACACCAGACCAGATGATCTTACTGGTCATTCATGGATGAACCAGAGGTTGAGTTTGGCTGAAATAAAGACCTGCAGTATGTCTCACCCCTGTGCGCATGATTCAAGATAATCTAAATTATCCCACCAAACACATTTTGTATTCAGTTTTTAACCATTCATTTATTAAATCTGATGTCTTTCTTTGCTTGTAAAAGGTAACAAAGAAAACACTTTTTTTACATCAACATATTTTATTATACATATTTGGGGATCTCAGAGCTGAAAGAACTGATTAATCGATTTCTCAATTGCCAAAAAATAATTAGCAACTATTTTGATAAATAATTAGTGTTTGTGATGCAAAATGAAAATCGCTGGTTCCAGCTTCTTGAGTATCAATATTTTATGGCTTTCTTTGTCTTCAACAAGTATTTTTGGGTTTTGGATTGTTGGTTTGACATACAAAAATAATTGGGAGATCAATAAAAAAATCATTAGTTGCAGCCTCAATCGATAAATTAATAAATTATATTTGATCATTTATTGCTCGGATGATATTGTCCTTTTTAATGTGGTAAATTCTGATAGAATGTTTCTTTAGATTAACCCAACAAAGCAAAATAGTAAACCATATTTCTCTGAGATAATCAGTTTTATTCCCATTAGTTTTCTTGGATCTAGATAAATAAACATTTACCTCTGGATCAGCTATAGATGCCACATCATCGTACAGCTCATCAGAGTTGTGGGAGATGGAGGGTGGGGTGTCGATGTAGGCATTTGGCTCTGAATACCTCCTCTGCATCAAGCTGGAGAGACACACAAATGAACAGAGAGGTCTCACAAAAGAGTATCGTGAAGTATGTACGCATCATTGTCCCTTAAAGGATACAGAAGTGAGGCTCTTACTATAAGGAAGTCCTGGCAGCGTTGACGATGCTGGAGATCCTCTCTGCGTTGACGTAGTCGTACGTCAGCTCCTCGGGGTCCGTCTTGGCCCCCGTCTGTGACAGCAAGAGGCCCAGCCAGTGGCCCATGTCTGCAGACGTCTTAGCCTGAGAGAGGAAAGAGCGGAACAAAGTGTATTCAGTTTCCCATCTGTCACTTTGTCTTAAGAAAATGATTGCTACTGCATAAAGTCCCAGCAGTGTTTCAATATGCAAAGCCTTTTAAGAAATGAAATGTCCGTCCTCGGCTGAGCAGTTCTAATCATCTCACATAACCATTAATATAGAAAATACACAGCTAAGTGGCGACACTTTGAGAACAAACAAGTATTCAGAATTTTCATACAAAGAATTTTTCATTCAAACTGCAATAACGAGCCCATAATAAGACAGTTTCATAAAGAGACACAGCAGCCTGTTATTATTCTGAGAGATTCAAAAAGCTTCTCTGACACATGATGGTCTGACACTCATTTCTCTGAATTAAAAGAGGTTGTTTTGGATGATAGTGGATCTGGGAATTTGTATATTTGTGAAATTAAAAAAACTAATAAGGAGGAAAAACAAACCATAAATGTGTCAGATGGAAGCATTAAGACTGAACATTGAATTCCTTTGTCTATGACCAAATGTGCAGTGCAGCAGGGTGGTACTGGGAGCCTAATGAAAAAGGGTGTAGCATCAGTCCTCGAAATCCCAGTGCACCCACACCCATTACGCACACACACACACACACACACACACACACTCGAGCACAAACATGCAGACCACCCTTCTGTGCACACATGCTGTATATTACATAGGCTGAGTGTGATGTCAGCAGAAAGTGATTCCTGTATGTGGCTGTGCGCCATTTCTCTTTTGGACGAATGCTGACGTTTGTTTTTGCAATTCCAGACATATTTGACTTCTGGTTGTTTCTCATACAGTAATGAAGTAAGCTGTCATCTGAGGCGAACATGAACTGAGGACAGGAAACACACTGCATCACACCAGATGTGATATGATTTATCTTCAACTGTCTTTTTTTTTTTGGTCTTTAGCTTGTGACCCACCAGATTAGATGGACACATTTCTCTTTAATTAATTTGGCAAAGGTTGGATCCAGCTTTTACAGTCACAGCACAATGACGCTGGCCAATATTCAATTTCCTTGTGAACCTAAACCCAAAACATTTCCAGGGACGTAGCAGAATAAAGTTGGTCATCTACCTCGAGGGTTGCCAGCTGTGTGCCATCCATGTCAATCCTAAAGGAGTACAGGTGCTCAGGGCTGGGGTCGGGCAAAATGCTGCAGCCCCCGAGGGTCACGGCCGGCTGGCTCACTTTGTTCTTGCCCTTGTCCTGGTAAAACCATAGCTGGCCGTTCTTTATATGACACCAGCAGGTCCGCCATTGGCTGTTCACCAACACGTTGAGGTATCCTGACAGAGGAGAGAGGAGCTGGCTTCATCATGAGGTACAATACTGTATTGTTTTATGTTACACAAACTGGAAACACCTGAGGGACAATCGGTGCGTCTCCGCTCACCTGAGGTGTCCACACATTTCTCTGGGCTCTCTAATGACGAGGGTTTCTTCTTGCCAATGTTCATGAGGTTGCTGAACTTCAAACCTGCACCATATTTTTTCTTCACTGTGGACAGGAAGAAGAAGAAGGACAGAGAAAGCTTGACATGATTTTTTGAAAAAAAATTTGAGCTGACTCTGAAAGAAAAAGCGAAGGAGTGACTCACCATCTTTGTTTTCGTGGTTCTCAGCGTGGCTGTCAGTGCTGCTGCCGCTCTCTGAGGCCGGGTACCTCTCACTCAGCTCTCCCTGAAAATGGTCACATCAACATTGTAGTCATTTAGTAAGCAACAGAAATACAAATTACAAAACTGAGTCACTGAACCCTGTGCTTAAGAAGATCAAAATCAAAAACTCCTCAGAGCTCTTCCTCAGGTTGTCCGATCAGAAAATGACAGGTTCTTTAAGGTTTCCACAGGGATTAGGACCCTTTGAAGGGGCCAGGGTCTAAATTAAGTTCTGGGGACATTATTTTACCACCTAAATAATCTCTACTTAGAAGTAGTACTTTCCAAAAGTACAGGACCTTTGAGGGTGGGGCTTGCAGCACTGAACATTTCTGATTGGTCGAGTACTCACAGCATTTTATTTTAGCCACCATTTTAAAAAATCTGCTGCCACAAACCAGATTTGGTTGCACATGCTTCAACACATCAACATGGAGTTACAGAAGAAAGGATGCACAGTGGAAAAGCAGATAAGAATGGACTGAAGGACCATTTGAATTCTTTGATGGTGCTAAAAGTTCCAGGATCAACTCAAAAGTTCAGGTGAGTGTACCTTTGTACAAATGAGCCTTGGGGAATCGGACACAGAGTGCAGGGGGTCACAGTTTTCAGTCGGCTTGGGACTGATCTCCTGAATCACCTAATGAACACAGAGGGGTTGATTAGTGTCGTCAAAACTGCAGAATTAACTTGAACACAGCAACAAGTTGAGCAGTGATGCTGCTCATGGAGACATTAATGGAGTGGGTTACCCTGAGCCACTGCTCCGTCTGCTCCTTGCTCTGCAAAGCCAGCACGATGGCCTCCCCTCCCACCGGGATGATCTTCAGTTTGTGCTCTTTCCTCTTCAGCTGCTTCTCCTTGTAGACCACGCTGCAGCCCAGCAGACTCACATCCAGCAGGGGCGTCTGCTCCTTGGAGCTCTTGTAGCACTGAGAGAGGCAGAGATAACACCGGTGGTGATTTCACAGAACGAGGGCGACTGAATAGACATTAGACTTGTTAATCACAGGGTCGAATGATTCCAACCTGACCCTCGTGGTTTTCTCCTGTGATGCATTAAGGGGAATTTTCATACAAGCCTATAAATATTTACACGGCATTACATGAGTCATGATTATCATGGTTACCACAGCCACACCTTAAACCAGTGGGCCACCACACCACTGCTGTGTTATTGATTATTGAAAGGCTTGTGATGAATCCTAGTCAAACAGAAATATTCTCCTGATCTACTTTGGAACTAGTGAGGTAAAAGTACTGCTTAAAGCTTTAATGCACAGCTATGATTAGTTGTACTGATCTTCTCATCTAACTCTTGGAAATAAAGCAGCTTATTCGCCAAAATGTTTTAATAGTCACTTAGATGCCTCAGATCCAGTCCTGGTGTTATGCACTTTGACTCCTTGGCATGGGGAGTTCTCTCTTCATTCTCAGCCCAAATGAGAAGAGAACCATAATAGACTGTTGTACCATTTGTTTACAGGTTGATTTATTGGATTCATATTTTCCATACTAAAAATAAGTGGCAAAGCAAGGACAACTAAACATGGAGATTTTAAATATATTTTGAGTTTGCTTATCTTTTTTTCCATGTTGGGTTCCATAAAATGACAAGGAGAATATAAACAAATCATACCCCTCATAAACCCTCTGCGCTCGCGACCATAATGGTTATACACAAAACTTGAACTCAGATTTTCTTGTACCCACCAGCAGGCGATGGTCTTTGATGACACACAGCTGTTTGGCCCACTGGCCCAGCCACTTCTTCCTCCACAGGAAGGCGCAGATCCGAGCGTCCTTCATCAGCTCGATGGACGCCTCCGCTGACGGCCACTGGTGCTGCGCTGACGGCGACTTTCCTCTGGTCACTTCCTCCTCATCGTAGGACTCGTACGAGCTGCTGACGGCCTCCCCATCTTCTAAGGAATAGAAATCAGAAATGTTATGCTATAACTGAAGAAACGACAAAGAGGAAACGTCGAGGAGGGGATGGATTAAAAGGCATGAGTATCAGTGATACACGTGACACTGTTAAATGAGTTTGATGGACCAAATGATGTCAATGCCTGATTTCTTCATCTTGATGACTTTCTTCAATGGAAGGAGGTTTCTTTTCAACAATCTGGCTGCAAGTAGGTTGTTAAAGCACTGATGAAAGATGATAATGAGGAAAAGGTACCAAGATATGATGAGAAGGAAAATGAAACATTGAGGAAAAATAAGATGGGACAGATTGATGACACAAGTCTTGACACAAAGTTGTTTCTTCACATGCAAGACTCTCTTGTCATGCTGGACAATGAGGACATGCCGATCGGGCCGTGCACATTCGGGCATCATGCCTCAAATAGCTGCAAGACCGAGACATGCACACATCCAGTGATAGAGAGGTAGCTACCCCTGTTGATAACAGCATAGACCACACTGTCAGAGCTCTGCACTCGCATCCAGGGCCCTGAGAAGAGGCCGAAACAGTCCAGATCTACACAACGTCAAAGGAGACAGGAAGGAGAGGAAGAAGAAGAGGAAAGTTTGGAAGATTGGAAAGAAATCATGAGGGAAAATTCCTCTTTTTATATTTATAATCTAATAAACAATGACAGATCTTCTGGCCGTTGACAAATGATCCATCAAATGTGCCTAATTAACCTGATCTACCTTTTGCGAATTTATCATAACGTGCTGATATCAAAAAATATTTTTATATTTATATTTATTTATTATTTACTACTTATGTCAGAGAGATGTCCGATGAGGCTGCGTGATCAACAACACACGTCCTCACTGTACTACATTTTTGAGCAATTCAACCTATTCACCGCAGCCCAACATGTAAAGAAATCATGTACCATTCAAGCAGAACCAAACTTTTTATAGCACGTGGTCACGGCTTCTCAGCGTATGATAGCAGCTTCTGTTTTTACAACGGCGTGCAAGAAACCACTTTCTCAGAAAAGCAGACATTTTTCCTCTTGAGAAAGTGCGAGCGTGTGTCACTGTAGTGTCAGTCTGTTTCCATTATGGTTAACAACTCAAGGGTTCGGGTTTTCTCAAGAAAAACACAACAGCAGAGTGGATGACTGTCGTGATGCGTTTATACTACACACACTCTTTCATCGGAAGGATATGCATGAGCAGCAAAATATCACACAAAGTGTTACACAGTTTATCTGATCTGATGATGTTAGGAGGAATTCCTCTTCCCAGGAATGCCTCTTTCACAATATTCCTGCAGATATCCTTTGCTGTAGTGTTGCAGCTGGGCCTTGCTGTGCATCAGTGTGAAACAGGTACAGGGATGAAGAAACATAACAATGAACCAGGGGTCTTACCATTGAAAGTTTCCTCGTAGGGTTGAGCTTCCTCATAGTAGCTTTCTGAGGTGTCTATGCAGGCTGGAGCCAGAACAGCAGGTAAAGGGAACGGCTCCCGAGCCACCACGCCCTGACACATGAGAGCAGGAATTTAAGATTTTTATTTATCACCTTGAATTCAGTGATATGTGCATATAACCTCCAAACAAGCATGATCAATGAATTCCCCAAGGAGGAAAATGTCCAGTTTAGCAGCAACACACACACACACGTACACACACATTATCAACATGTGTTTTTCCCCCCAGGCTGAACATGTGGCTAATCCAGCTGTCAGGTCAGGAGTAAGTAGGGAATTCCTCATGTAACCAATCCTCGTCTGACCCTGTGCACTAGAGAGTTACATGCTGCCTTCAGGGAAGTGTGTATGTGTGTGAGCATGGAAAAGAGGAGGCGAGCATGTATTTTAATGTATGTGTGTGTGTGGGTGTGTGTGTGTGTGTGGGCCCTGTGGCTTTCCTGAAATCAATCAGCAGCCTGGCTTCACTTCTGTCTTTCTTCTCATCTCCTGTGTGGTAAAGACTGTCTGTCTGCCCCCTTCCCCATACTGCTGGAAACCACCAGACTCTCCGCTGCTTGGCTCAATTCATTAAGAACATCTCCATTACTTTTATACTCCGCTAAAGTCAATTAATCAGTTACATGATCCAAAGGCGTCTGTCATCACTGGAGGTTTTAATTTCTTTCTTATTTTGCTTTTCTTAAGAGTGGTAAGTCGTGAAAGTTGAAGAATTTCTTTGAACACACCCTTCAAACTGCGTGTTTGAATCCAGTTTGCCAAATCTAAGTGTTGAAATCAGGATACATTTTTAGTTTATAGTGCGTTTCATGCATGAACTTTAAAAATGAACACAGAGATATGCAGCTTTGTCAACAATGTGCCTTTTTCTTTATGCATGATTTAGACTTTTAAACTAAAGGTTCTTTGAGGGTTTGTGTTTCAACATCTATCAAATGAAAACAAGTTTTGCTGCTGACTAATATCTTGTAAGGTGTCATATACCGCACATGTGGTGACTGCTGACACTTCTGGAGAAATTTAGAAGAAGACCGCGTCAGATCCAAGTGAAAAAAATGTTTCAGGGATGGAGTCACAGTTATCTGGTAGACTGGTCTTTGCGGGACAGCTTTGCGGAAATTACACCAGGTGTTTATGTTTCAGACACTGAAACTCACTTTCTGTGTTGAAACTCAAACTTTCCACCTACAGAAATGTCCTCACTGAAAAACAATCCTTATCATCTCAATCTGTGACCACAAGTCTCAAGTTATCTCACATCAACAACGGCGGGCAGAGGATGGAGGATATGCAAGTTTTGTCTTGGTACATAGTTGCTGCCAGCGACAATGAAATCAATGTTCTTGCCAGAATGAGGAGAGAAACATGAAGCAAAGAGAGCAAGATTCTTCTGACGCCAAAGACAGACAGAAGTCACATTTATCACTCTAACAGATTATTATGTAAAAGGATTACAGATATTTTTCAGGCAAAACGGATCAGTCACCTCATGACATTGCTCATAAATTCATGTTGCAGGAGTCATGTGTCATGGTTTTAGGTTTTAGTTCAGTTATTTCCTGTTTTATTTTGAAAAAGCATGTCATCAGGTGTGTTTTGGTTTATTTTCGTTCCCAGCTTTGTGTGTTTGGGATTGGAGATTGATTTCACCTGTGATCCTCCCGTCCCAGTGTATTTAGTGTGTGAGCTCCCATCACTCTCTGTTTGTCATGCGTTGCAGCCCATTTTCCAGTGTTTAGTCCTCATGTTCTTTTGTTTTGGTCATTTTGCTTAGTTTTCTAAGCCCCTGTTGTCTGCACTCGGGTCCGATCCCTCGTGTTCCTACTACATTGCTTGCACATTGCAACAAGATGTTGCTGGATATATTTTTCAAAAAGATTTTTTTTCCTCAAGTGAAACCTGTGAAACCCCATGAGTTGAATGACAAAAAGCTATTTCTTAACTCTGTCTAACATTTCCTCCCACTACTGATCTCAACATGCTGTCTTTATTCCTCCATGTTCGCTTTATTTCCCTGAAGGCTGTCACATTCTCCGCAAGATCATAGAAATGTGAAATACAAGCCTGAAGCGGAGGAGCCGCGTTTATCATTGCAAACCATGCCTGAGGGAGGCTGTGGAAAAGTACGAGCTTTCACAAAGTCGAACATCCTAAAGTTTAATATCTGATCAGAGTGTGTTTAATTAAGGGTGAAGATCAGTTGATCAAAACGGCTTCATTTCCCTTCAACGTAGCAACGTTTTATACAGCTAAAACTATTTCCCCCATGGAATATAATTGTGAAATCAACTTGATAATGTTTGCTGTCTCTATAAAAGGATAAATGGATCAAAGTAAAAGAGAAAAAGAGGCAGTGATAAACTGTGATTGGTGGTTGGCAGCCTGTGGTGGGTCTTCAGATACCACGGTATAATGGTAATAGCATTACTGGTTCAGTTTAGATATACAGACCTCCAAATACTTACAACCAAATCATATTTGTCTGTTTGTATAAAAATCATCATTTCTGATGTGGGCTGTTAAAGATCTCTGTAAACAGGGGATCCCCTACTAGTGAGCTCATTTTCCCACCATATCGCATCAGTGAAGCAACATGTTTCCAGTTAATACACAGCAGATGCAGTGAGCTGTCATAAAAAACCGGCGTCATGTCGCGGGCTTACAGACAGTCACAGTGGCGATGACTTGTTTGTGTGATTAGCCCGCATGCCAGAAAGTGGAGGAAAGGATCCACGGAGAAATGTGTGGGAGAGAGATGTTATCGGTGCGGTTTCAGGAGGGTTACATCAGTTAAACATTATGGAGCCATTGAGGATTTTTCCTAATGCAAGTCTCAGCAAATACAAACGTCAGAATGGTATATGAGTTACATCTTTCTCTCTCTCTCTTTTAAAATGATGCAATGATGTGGAAATATAGAAAAAGGTATGGGACCAAGTGTACGTTTATTTGACCGGGTAAGAATAGACTTGTCAAGCAAACACAGGTGTAACTAATAACATGAATGATCCATTTCATTCAGGCACCTTTGCATTATTATAATGATTTTTAATGAGTTCGATTTTCAGGCTGTCATCGTCTTACTTTCACGAATTCAATTTGACTCTACCAGCTTTTTTGGATCCCAGCACCTCAGTTAAAATGTTAACAACTTATCACCTTTTGACATCGGGACAAACCCTCGTAGTCTGATAAAGCAAAGAAGCCGACACGACTGAGCCCCATAAACACTTTAAATAAGTGGAGGGGACAACAGCAATTGGCTTTTTCTCAGCCTCGATACAGAACAAGATGGACGATGCCATGAATCACAGAGTGGAATTAAGCCAGTTTCACAATCATGGAAGTAAACAAGCCTTTAGATCAAGGGATCCAATAAAATATATGTCACTGACTTTATCATAATACTTGCAGATTAATAATCTTTATTTATTTATAAAGCTCCTTTTTGATGATGAATTTGTTAATTTAAATGCTATAAATATAAAAAACAACAACTTGGAGCTAAATCACAATGTATAGGAAGTAGGGATGATGATAATTAAAGAAGAATTTATTTGATTAACAAGAATAATGGTGTCAGTGTGAAAGCCACAAACCAAGTATGTTGTGTCATGTTGTGGTTTCGTTATGACCACAAAATGGACTTAATGACCATTAAAGAGATTCTTCTGTGAGCGTGTGACCTCAGATGTGAATAAGAGACAGCTACGAAAGCTCAAGAGTCTGACGGGAACGTCATAAGAAAAAAACGATTCTTCTGAGAAAACAGCACTAACATAGTAAAAGAAAACAGCAGTTCAGGCATCTGCTATTAATTAAAACAATGAGCCAGGCATTCCAGAGCAGCAGCAGCCCCCCGGACCGCCCACCCACCCTTATCTCTCTCTTCTTTCTTTTTCTCTCTCCGTTTCACTCATCTCAGAAAAACTAACTCTGCCTGTTGTTTTGGGCCAAAACGAGGAGTACAGTGAGCCGTTCCACCGAGCAGCTGGACTGATATTAAACAGAGAAGTGGAAAGGAACATGCCAGGTGTGTGTCTGAGTGTGTTTTTTCTCCTTCAGAAGACTTTGCAGTCCAGTCACTTTGGCCCCCTTCCTTTCACTTCTCACCACAGAAACAGGGGTTAGAAGGAATGGATCGAGCATAAATAACAAAGAGAGAGAGAGGGGGGGCGGCGGAGGAGGAACAGGGGTGTGGTGGAGGGGCTTTGAGTCAAGAGTGGGAAAAAGAGCCCGAAAAACGAACAGTCGGAGGAACATGGAAAATCCCTGGTTCCCATGCCAAGAATCTGGCACAGCGAAAACACACACACGCAGACAGAGTGTACAGTATCTGAGAGCCTGCTGGGAGCTCGCTGCAGAGGAGAAGGTAGTGATAAAAATAATCAGTGCGCCTCAACTTTGGAAAGCCAGATTCAGGAGAACCGTCCGGGCTTTGGCTGTCTCTCCACCACTTGTAACATCTTTTTTGGTAATAAAATGAAAACTATGCATGAATGAAAATGAAAGAAAAAAATTCACAAATACTATATTTTCTCTATTATCTTGTCTTCTTGGGAATACTTCTTCTAAACCTTTCATATTTATGCTTCCTGGTTTTGCTTTCCTCCCATTTGTTTGCACGAATGTTTACAAGTAAACAACTTAAAATGTGTAAGTATAAATAAAAATAAAAAAATGCTTGTGATTTAAAGGGGTAACGTAATCATGAATAATTCAGCAAATACTTACTCCAGCCAGTTATATTGCGGTTGTGATAATCACCAGTTGCCGGCAGCCACATAACCGCTCACTGTGCATGTCAACAGTTTTCCTTTCCCTGCCTGACGCTTGCGAGTGGCACAGCTGCTATCTATAGTACAGCTCTATTTTCAGACCATGCAGACGGGACGCAATGGAAGTCTCTCAAACCTTTATTTACCGTCCACTTCTGGGGAAAAAATGGCTCATCTGCACTCAGAGTCACACGCTGTACTGTCACCTGAGAGTCTGTTTTAGGAAGAGCAATGAGCCAGATTTAAGAGATCATGGAAGTGCCTGAAGGCCTGGGAGTCGACCGGGACGACCGTGCCGAGAATGCGACCCTTGATCTGGAGAGCAGAGAGCGCCAGGCGGGCTGGTTGAGAGTGAGGGTGGAGGAGAGCTGGTTCACGGTGGAGCGGGCCCTGCTACAGGAGCACAGCAACTACTTCTGCGCCCTCTTCAACTCTGGGATGATTGACAGCCAGCAGGACGAGCTCCACCTGAAGGGAGGAGTGCGTGCGAGGGGTTTCCTCATTGCCCTCACCGTCTGCAGGGGAGAGGTTCCCGCCATCAGCGACCCGGATGAGCTTGTAGAAGCCGTAGAGTGCGCCGCTTTCCTGCAGGTTGCATGTTTGGTGCAGCATCTTTGCGACATTATTGACTCGGACAACTGCCTCTTGCTTTACCATGCGGCCTCCATCTTCGGGGTGCATGCACTTTTTCACAGCGCTGCTCTTTTCCTTTGCGATGCTTTTGACGATTTGAAGGAAGCAGCTGAGAGTGCAATTCCCGAAGACCTTCTTCAGTATTCTCAATCGCTGTCTCCGACTTCTTACATCGCTATCGGCACACATTCGCCCTCGATGGAGCTGCTGCAGGACTCCTTTAGGGTCGTTTGCTACCTCGATGAAAAAGAGGGGCAGTGGAAGCATCTGACGAACCTCCCAACTCTCTGTAGCACCTCCATGGCTGGAGTGGCGGTGCTTGACAATCGCTTGTACATCGTGGGGGGAGTTTACGGTTACGGCAAGGACACAGTGGACGGCAGCTTCTGCTACAACCCCGAGTCAGGGGTTTGGACTGCTCTTCCAGGCCCCCAGCAACCAAGATATGACTTCACCCTGCTGGGGCACGACGGCCGACTCTATGCCGTTGGCGGTGAATTCCAAAAACGGATCATTTCCACTGCAGAGAGTTACGACATCGAGAAGGGAGAATGGACGTTTATACAGCATGCACCGAGACCAGTAGCATCAGCAGCTTGTGCTGTTGCAAGACGACGGATGTTTGTTTGCTTCTGGAAACCCCCAGACACCACAGATATCTATGAGTACATACCAGTGAAAAATGAGTGGAAACTTGCAACCACCATGATCAAACCTCAAAGCTACGGCCACTGTATGGTGGCTCACAGGGACAATTTGTATGTGATGCGCAACGGGCCTTGTGACGACTTCCTGCGCTGTCTCATGGACTGTTACAACATCACAACAGGCCAATGGACAGCCATGCCCGGACACTACATCAACAGTAAGGGGGCGCTGTTCACTGCCATGATAAGGGGGGACTCTGCGTTCACAGTGAAACACATGTTAACTCTTGAATACACCATCACTGGAAATGGATGGAAGCCCCGCAGGCAGATGAAGGGATTTCCAAAGAGCGGTTCACTGTGGACGTGTTTACTCAGGCTTCCCAAGAAGGGACCAGTTATACCACAGCTGGATGCAGAAGGGAAGGAAGAAGAAATGACTTTGCCAGACACATCTGAGGGATTTGTGGAAGCTATACCACAACTGTGAACTTTCTGCTAAAGTGAAAAACAATGCCATGTTTTTTAGGGTTTCTAAACTTGAATCTGAGTCTAAGAATAAACAAAAGAAATGTTCTTCATTTCAGTGCATTCGCTTTCACACGCACTCGCACGTGCACACATGCTGACACTGAGCATTTGTTCTGATTAGCAACAGCTGCTACTGTAGTTTATATTAGGGGAGGCCACTGTGTGTGTGTGTGTGTGTGTGTGTGTGTGTGTGTGTGTGTGTGTGTGTGTGCAAAGTTCAAAGGCACTGACGGGATGTTCTAAACCTCTCATTCTCTACGTTTTTCCTGAAGTCACACTGGGCCAACTCAGCAGCCATGCTCACTTCCCCAGGTTTGTTGCAGCAGGAGTGATTAAATACCTGTTTCTGTGGGAGAATGTATTTCACATAGCTTCAGGCTTGAGACTCTGAGGGTTGTGGGAAATGTTTTTGGCTCGCACGACCGCAGACGGCATTTGTTTAAGTATATTAAAAGCCAATGCAATTCTGCGGCAACATGTGATATCAATCCATCGTGCTTTGTTTTTTAATACTTATGGTGCGTAGTGATAATAAAAAGACCAAAATACTGTCAATTGAATTTAAAGTTGGAATTTGTCTTACAGCTCCATGACTTCCACTAAACTTTCCCATGTACTTTTGTTGAGTTCAGCAGCTCTACTGGGGTCAATTATGCCGTTACCAGTCCCACCACAGTGGCAGAGGCTCAAAAAGCTGTGTGTGTGTTAAGACGAGATCATTTCACATGATAATCCCATCTGATGGACTCGAGCTGGTAATCACTTACTCTGGGGGGCGGCAGGTCGGGAAGGCTCTTCTGTGGGACGGGGACGTGTTTTGCCGCTCTTCCATTGACCAGGGCATCTGATCGGTCATCTAGGTCATGAAAATCCAGAGCAGGAGGTCAGTGAATGACAGAAATCTCGTACATTTATTGACTGTTGTGAAATGGATGTGCAGGAATTACAGATGACTGAACAAGCTGATTCATCATGCATGTCGAGATTTTGTTTGAAGGCTATTTCCAGATGTCCAGATGTCTCCTATTTATATATGTATCAGTGCTTGCTGGTGTCCCTAACCCTCGCTGAGAGCACAGACCCTTCATTGTTAGATTACGCCGACCACATAACCCAAATAAAGAGGAAGCATTTGTATGGTGGCAACAACCCATTACACAACGCACACACCGCAGTCGAGAAGAGAAAAGAAGACTTTGCGTATTAAATAATTATCTGTTTCAGTGGTTTTGCACTTTCTTAACAATGCTTAATAAGTGGTTCCCAGGGAGGCAAATACGTATTTAACTATTCTCCTGAAGTTATGTCCACTTTGTGATAGTTATAAATGTAGTAGTAAAAAAAAAATCTTATCTCATTAACCTCATCCTCTCCTTTAACCTAGTTTCTACTTGAATGCTGAAATGTGGATCCACACAAAAGGCAGAACTTTCCCTTCTCCTTAACGTTTCTCAGTGAATTTTTCTCTGTCTCAAACACAAACTGAGCTACAGAACATTCAAGAGTCCAACATGTGGACCTCATGACTCTGTTGCTCAGGACATTAAGCAACATTTCCAGTTAGACCTTTGCTGTAGGTCAAAGCTTTTTTGCATGATCATGAGGAGCTGAACTGACAAAAAAAACAATCTGACAGTGTTCTCACAGTTTGTGCTTGTAATAGCAACAGTAGAACTATCAACAATGTTTTACTGTAACATTAAATTTACAATATCTCTTGCACATCTCACAGAAGACAAGGTTCAAGTTTGCCACATGATCAATGATGAAGAAACCTCAAGTCCTACTTCTCAGCCCCCACTTTCTATCGGTTTTTGCGAAGGCAAACGTGCGGCTTTGCTAGCGTCGCTGCTGAAAATATGTGTGTTAAGTCTAGTGCTCATTGAAACCACATACTTCAACACTGTCCAAACAAAACACGTTAGTCTCAGATGCTGAGGTGCTATGAAGAAACAGACAGGAAATGGGGGTGAGAGTTGGGGAGCTGAGGCGAGGACGGGGGGGGCAGCTTCTTCTGTCTGCTATACACACAAGTCATGTCCAATTGAGTCTGAGGTGCAGTAACACAACAAGTATGCACTTATGTTTGACCAACTTGTTTGACCAGGTTGTAGATAGCAGTTATCACTATGCATTAAGTAAATGGATATGTATTTTAAGGATGATTAATAGGATATGAAAGAACTTTTTTAGGAGGGTTTGTGACACATTCATGTCCTCTGTTGAACATGAAAGTCTAAAATTTCATAGCAATCCATCTAACAGGTGATGAATTATTTGAGCCTGGACCAAAGTGGTGAACTGAATGACATTGTCACCCATAGAGACACAAGAGTAGCTAAAAATATATTATGTTGTGTCATTGCCCCTCAGGAAGGGGAAGAAACTTATATTTATAGATTATATTTCAGATACATGTCCGAAAAAAAATCATCACCAACTATCAGTTTCACACTCGAGAGAGGAACATTTTGAAACTCACACCTTTGTCGTCTTTGTCTTTCCCACCGACGATGACTTTGTTCATGTAAATGTACTCCTCGTCAGCACCTGCATGGAAACAGCAGAAGGTGGTTAACAGTTGACATGACCACACTTCAGCGCAGACAGTTTTTCTTTTTTACACTGGCAGTTACCACAAACACTAATCTCAGGATAAACAGAAGAAGACACTCAAGTGCAACTAGACACAACACAAGACAAATATGTACCACACATGATACATGCAGTACAACAGTTCTTACATAATATTGCTGCACCTCTTTATTCTACCTGCATGATTTTCCAATCTCTGAATCATTATAGCTTTAATCAAACTGTCCTTACAACATGTGATTCGTGCATGACGTGAGCACGAGAGAACTGTCAACATCAAGGGCTCCCCTGACTCATTTGTTTGACTTTAAATGTTTGATTTTATCTGGATTTTATTGCAAAAGGTTGCCCACCTTGACTTTAATTCAAGCTTGTGCAAGTTCCTTTAATCTGCATGACAAATTTGTTGCCTTAGTAAACGTAGTTGTCAAAATTTATTTTATTAATCTTAAAGACTTGAGATAGAAACATATGCCATTAAAAGTCATTTTGATGTAAATCCAACTGAGCAGCTCTGACACTTTCATTATAGTTCACAGCTTTGACATAGACCTCCATATACTGTGCAAGTAACTCGCAAGAAGAGCATGCATATTTTACTTCCAGAGAAATTTCCTCGTAGCACCGATGGGAAAATCCAACTCCACCTTTGTGCCAAACAAACTTTCATCATGCTTGTCAAAAGTCCAGGATTAAAGGAGGACTTGACCCAAACAAGTGGCCTATTGTGCAGACAGACGGGCCCATTATTGACACCCACTTTCACCGTGGCTGGCATTCGTCGGACATTAGTCAGAATACTCCTTGCCTGCACAGATAGACCACTGTGACGCTTCCATCTTTGAAGTTTTGACGACCGTACAGCAGAACGTTTTATCCAATCAGTTTTTAGTTTTATAGGCATAAAGTTGGAAAGAGCAGTCTTCAGTTAAAGTGGAAATAAAATATAATTGCAGGCATATTTGTGGTTTCTTATGACAACAATAAAAGCACGGTGATTAGGAGTTTAAGTGCTTGATCAGGGCTGTCATTAGAGACTGAATTTGACTTCTCTCTGCACTCCAGTGTAAATATTTACAGGTCAGCGTGAGCAACAGTTTCATCTGGGCAATAAGCGGAGATGATGAAACCTCATGTCATACACTGATGCTGAAGTCAGCTCAGTGAGAAAAGGACTGTGTTTGGTTTAATGTCGGTCTTAACATGGCAGAGTAATTACAAGCTGGCGAAGACATCGCCATAACATTGCCACATAAACAGTTTGAATGAATGTCTTTTCTCAAACAATAAACCCTGTGGTTTTGGCAAAGCAGGCTCCAGCTGGTTACTGTAACCTGTTATGGGAATTTGTTCCGGAGCTGCAGCGCAGTTTTTGAGGAAGGTTGTTTCATTGAATTAAATATTTTAGCTGACTAAGATTATACCCCGAGAGGAAATCAAACAAAACTCTAACCTTGGGTGATACTCTGGAGAAGGTTCTCTCCTTTGAAATAGATACCGAGAGGTGAAGCCAAACAACAGCAGAATGAAACCATGTTTTGCCTGTACAGTGAAAACAGATTTTTCGGGGAACAGAGTTTAAAATGCTATTTATAAACTGCTGCTCAAAGGAAGTGAGCGTCCCCGGAGGATAAATGCAGCTTCGGAAAAATGATACAGCTTGGAGCCAGGAGAGGAAGTATGGAGAGACGAGTCCAGGATCCGAACATGGAAAAGCATGACTGCTGGTGTGTGTCAGTGTGTGAGAGACAGAAAGAGACTGAGAGAGAGAAGCAAGATCCTGATTGACTTTTTCAACCCAGAAGGAAGATTGACTATAAAAGAACTGGGTCACTTCAACAAAATTTAACAATATGCAACTTTTCTCTATGTCGCAAAATTTCTAAAGGAGCATCAGCAGTTATTCATTATTCTCCATTAATAACACACCTAGATGCTGAGGCGTGGATGAGGCTCAGTGTAGCACCGGTCCACATCACAAACTAACTGACTTCCAGCCGCCATAAATCACATCAGCCCACCAGCGGTTGCCACATTTTCATGTTGAGTGTCAGAGCCAGTGAGCAAGAAAAACAAACTTGTCTTCAGCCGTTTGACAGGATACGATAACAGGCCATGCATCACTCCGGGATGAAGCAAGAAGAACTGTGATTGCAGCTTGCTTGTAAGCGAACAACTAATAACCGCACACATTCACAAAATCAAGAATGTCAATCTGATAATGTTGCAAGGGAAGTAGGAGAGCGGGCAAAAGTATTTGATTCAGCCGCCACAATGTGGTTTTCAGCCATCTAAATGGGATAAAAGGCCCCGAATCTATTTGTTAATAGCAGCCTGCAAGAGTACAATTATTACATGGTGGTTAGTGAGAGTTTAAAAGAGCAAAATAATACCAGACTGGGTTAGTTGATAGCTTCTCTGAGGCCAAACGTTTAACAATGTGCACGCACTGAATTGTGGGAAACGCAGGGCATGACCTCGTGTTACATAAGGCGCTTTGCATCAAGGCAGGCTGAAACTTTTAAATGTTGAATTATCGTTATTTGTGGTTAAGACTCACCTAATTTAACTGGCATGTAATCACAAATACTACAGCATTAGGAAATAGTAAAAGGGAGCATTGAGGAAGCGTTTGAGGCTTCTTATCTGTTTTTAGAAATGACTCACCAATTAGAAATAGTTTTCATAGATATCCCAAACACTTCACCTTTGATAATATCATACCTCTTTGTTTCACCTATTGACAAGTGACCAAGCCTTAGTCAATTCAAAGTGCCATTAGGGTCTGAGATCTCACCAATAAATAGATTATCAAATACAAGTATTTACTTATATTTCTTGGAGCTACAGTAACTCTTCAGCAGCGTTCATTGGAGCGGGAAAGATTTTATCTGACAATTAAAGATTAGCTAAAGATAAAAGAAATCTGGAGTCATTGATTACTGTGATTTACACATCAAAGACCCTTGTGGAAAAACTCACAGAACTTTTCTCAGTTCACTTGTAATTTCTAATTTTCAATACAGTTAGAATGCTTGGCATTTTACTAAAATGCCAAAATAAAAGTTGCCTTTGGTTGACTTCTTTTCTCTTTCAGACTTAGACTAAATATATCTAACAACTCATTTCAAAAGCAGGCTGAACAACTTTCTCTTCCTAAACTTTTATGTTATGAGATATTCTAACATCACAGACCTGTTTCCAAGCTTTCATTTCCTCTTTGTCTTTGTTTTTAGGTGCATGTGTCAAAAAGCAATCCAGGGGAAATCTTATAGATTTAGTACCTGAAGTGATTTAAATTGAGAATGAGGTCGTGTAGTGTCTGAATTGTCTTTCCTTATTCATCTAGACTGCAAAGTTTTAATATTTATATTAAAGTTGAGGAGCTTCTCACTCTCATAGTTTTCTTCAGTGTTTGCTTTCCTGACTGAAATGTTTGGAAAAATAAGCCACTGACATATTAATCTACATTTTTTTGAATGTACATTAGTGCTGCACTGTACATATGTGTATATATGTGAGTTTTTCCTTCATACCGTTGGAGGCTCTGTAGGACTGGAGGAGGTCGGAGAGCAGGCCCTTCTGGACGGTGGCGTTCCCGCTCAGGGTCTCCTTGTCCAGGATGAGCAGGAAGCGATGGAGCTCCATGAGGAGCTGGTCCAGCACTGGAAGCACAAGATGACAGACAAGAGGGTCTCAGAGGTGCAGGAGAGCAAAATAAAAATTCCTCAACACTAAAAGGGGATGACACATTTCTGGGCATGAAAAATATTTAAGAGTATTAAAACAATGGCTTTAGACCAGAACTGTCAAAACTCCCATCAGGAAGAAAAAGAAGAGGAATATAAAGCCGATGAAGTTTCCAGGAAGATATATTAAAATAATTATTCTTTTATTTATGGCTGAGAACGAGGAGTTCAACTCAAGGACGTGTCTTTTAACACTGATCTCAGCTGTTAGTTTGTTAGCTACTTCATTCTCACTGCTTGGCTTTTGAGCACCGAGCTGCGTGCCAGCATTTAACATGGGAGCGACTCTTCAGAGGTTTTTAGCTGGCAGCCGTCGATAACTCATTCAGCCATTACTCTCATCCAGTCGCTATTGACAGTTGCAAGTCTGTTTGAGGCTGTTTTGGGAGTTGCACGGGTTTAGCGAAAGGTCAAGTCCACAGAAGAGGGAGGAGCCTGGGCCCCGAGTCGGCGGGGCCACTGTGTCTGGGTGCAGCCCACACACATCCTTCAGGGGTCAGCGCTGAGCTCACAGCCCTCTTCAATGTGTGGGGAGCTCTTTGTGTTTCCCTTCGCTGTCTCTTGGCCTCATGAATAGGCCCCTTGCTACAGTGGGCCTCAGTGTGTGAGCACTTCAGCAAAAGACCAGACAGACGGGGGATAAAGAAGAGAGACTTTTATTAAAGGAAAAGGTGGGGCTAATATCAGAGGGGGTGTCGGACTGCCCTTACACACTGGAATGTATGAAATCCCCCACAGAATACATACATTTCTTTTTGATGTATTTTTAGGTGGGTCTCTGTTTATAATCAGCTTTACCATTAAGTTTCCACTTTGCAAATGTTAAAAATAGATATGAGATTAATTCATACATACAGTTAAGATAAAATGCAATGAATAATGTAATAAGCGAACTGTTGCATCAAAATGTTCCCTTAAATCATAGTTTCCTTTTTAAACTAAACCTAAAGCAAAGTCAAATATAAATATAAAACATTTTATTAGGGATAGCATCCTCATGTCTGTGTGTTGGAGGTGAATAGCTTAGCTTAGCGTAAAGACTGGAAACAGGTGGAAACAGCTAGCCTTGCTCTGTCCAAGGGATAAAAACACATCTTCATTTGTGTTCGCATGCAGATGAAACAAACAACACATAACATGTTTGCTTCCAGTCTTTAGAGGTGTTTTATGCTAACATTTGCAAATCAATTTACACTTTTGTTCTTATATTTTTGGTTTTGGGAAAAGTGAACAACAAAATGACACCACCCTCAAAACTCTTTAAATCCAGGGAAAAGATAATTGCCCTGTGACTTTATCTTCATACTTATATAGACATGAGAGGTATCAATCAACTCATCTAAGAAAGTGAATGTGTATTTCCCAAAATATTGAACTATAAATTTCAGAAAGTACATATATAATATAATGACATAACACATTATTTTTTTGTGATAAAGTAGGATCTATAATAAAGTCGTTCTTTAATGGGCAAATGTTGCTTGACCTTTGACCCTTAAGGGTTATTTGCCTTTTTTTTCACCTTGGAAGTTGGTGAATATGTCTCAGAAATATCTCTATCACTATATAGTAACTTTTCTTTGTGTCTTTGGACCCATGCCAACCAAATTCCTGTAACTAAAACTGAAATTAAAAAAAGTTAAAAGTAAAGGCAAACTTTTTGGAAAAACAGAACCATTCATATGCAAACATCATCTGACTCCACTCAAGAACTGAACTCCAATCCCCCCAAAAAATAAATCACACAACTATTATAAAGAGAGCAAACTGCTCCTCTCTGAACTCTTTTAAAACTGTCAGCTAGTCTGTTTTAGTGGCTCCTTCCGGCTCAAGCTGATCACTAACTGAGCCTTGTGGGGGGAGTGCATTCATGCCCTCTCCCCTCCTTCCTACACTCCCACACATCAAAGAACCACTGTGAAGGGGGAAATTTCTGCAGAATAAGGTGTCAGAAACTGGTGAGCTTTGCCTTGAGGAGATGACGAGAGGCTTTCCCAGAGCCACAGCGAGCTGGGTTGTTTTTAGTGACTCCTGCTCAAGCTGAGTCAACTTCTGCTGAGAGGCCCCGTGGTGGGAGGGCCACGGAAAACATCACCGGTTAGGACACATATAGACACACACACACGCACGCATAGGGGATGTAAAGTCACTAAAATCAGCCTAAACAATGATAAAGATCCTTAGAAATTGACTCGTCCATGTGTTGAAATGTTGCTATAATGATTCAAACCACACGCATTTGCTTTCATTAAATTCCCAATAGTTGTTTAGCTGTTAATGTTTGGCTGCTCAGTATGAATCTAAACATTTTTCCAGCTTCTCCTCCTTGTGTGTTTGCAGAGATTGACTCTGATGGCCTTTCGGATTGGGGGACCCTGGGAAACGGAGTCAGCTGACAGGACAGGGAGGTCTGGAGCAGGCCGTCTCTGTGGGCCACGGGTTGGCCAGACGCCCGCTGCACATCCAGCGAGTGACCGCAGCCTCCGCAGCATAAACGATCCACTTCTGTAGGACGGCCAAAAAGAGTCTGAGAGACCCTCCGCCAAGGCCAGAGCGTTTTCAACTGAAGAAATATGTTTGTGATGCAATTACACAGTTAAAAAAAAGAGCAGGTAAGAATAAATAAACACTTTATGGAAAAAAGATTGTGTTGCTGAACTTGAGGTTTTCATCATGTGTAAGGGGAATTTCTCTTCCTCATGCCTGAGGTTGAACTTCCTGGTTTGCTTCATCAACAAGAAAAAGGTTTTTGTTTGATTTGTCCCTCCCTTGAGATATCCACTCATACTGTGTTTGATACACTACTCTGATATGTTAGATCAGTAAGGTGTGTTTGCAATGTCTGATGAGGTTATGACAGGAGAAGGAAACTAATGCTTAACCTGGGAAATTAAATGTTTGCACTGGTCTATTATTTGTAATGTGAAACAACAACAACAAAAAAAGTCTGAGATTTTAGTGCAATTCACCAAGAAATTACAGCAGATTTTGGCAAAAATATCACATCAGAGCTTTTGCACAACAACAACTAGTTGTAAGTTAGTGAAGTCCCTTTTCAATACTTGTCTCCATCTGTTTCCCTTGTCTGACCCCGACTGTGGTCGACTGAAAAAAAAGGCTCATTCTTTCAAATTGGCTGAAATGGTTTCTCATTATTTTATTCCAAAAATAACCAAGAGAATCTATGAAAATGTCTTTGCATGCATGTCTATCTGTGTGCCCATCTGGACTACACATGATGTTTTAAATGTTTAACAGCCTTCGAGCACAGCTGTGAACCTCCTGTCCGCCCTGTGAGGATGGAGATGATAAAGTCTTAGTACTAACTATGCATGAAAAACCAAAAAACTCGATGTCTATCAAGTCTTTATTGGATTGCATAGACGGGTAAATTGGTTAGACTTGTAGGGGATATGGGCTGAAACTAGCTGAAGCAAGTCCTCCAATAGTCCCAGCTAAGAAATGAAATGGACAAAAATAGGACTGCTCTCAAAAGTGAATGTCAGAATAATTGTTGAATAAAGGCTTTTCATTCAAAGAAGAGAAGGAATTAGACTCAGCTCTGTCCCGCCATCCTCCTTTTTGAATTTGAACAAATTTTCTGCTGAACAAGGGGGTCTTGTCAGGATCCTGGCAGCGTGTCTTATTCTGAGAGGCTCGAGGTCCTGCATCAACACTGACGGGCCACATCTCAGCAGAGGCAAGCGTTTCCTTTTATCAAATTAACGAGGCAGGCATGGCCCCTCATTTCAATCAGACTGGCTTCCAGGCTCAACAGGGTTGCAGACATACTTCTACTACTCGGTGGGATCGGTCTCCAAAACATGTTGCGCGAAAATAATCTGACATGAATTAGCTTTCCTTTCCAAGTGCAAGTTCTCAGCAACTAATATTGAACAATGATGAGCATTTGGAAAGACACAAAAGATTCAGGTGTTTCTCTTGTGCTCAGCTGAGTTTTGAACTGGTGACTTGGGACATGGTGAGAATTTGACATCAAGTGGTCACCCAAGTCCTCTAAATAGCGAGAACAAACTCAAATCTTTATTATTTTCCTATCGCTTTCTTTCTGTAATGTGTGACTGGTGTGTACTTCTATCTGTCTTTTCCCATTTCCTGAATCAAACCGGCCCCATTTTCATGTTTCATCATCTCCCTTCATCTGTCCCACTTTCAAAACAACTCCTCAAATCCCAGCAAATGAATTCAGGCTTCAGGAAATATCCAGTTTTTCACTGATGCAATATTTGTGCTGCTTTCAAGCGTATTCACGTCTTTGATCAATGGTGAAAAAGTCAAACTCGATCCTCCAGTGTATCAATACGTCTTCCTTATAGCCTGGTGCACTGAACGTTATATAACATGTTGTCAGAGGGCAAAAACTTTTCTCAATCTGAAAAAAGCCAATAACAAAAAAAATGCTGATTTGCACTGGCAACCAACAAACCTCCACAGTGTTTACTCGATTAAAGTGATTAAGTAATGAAGGGACATTAAATCAGACTTCGCTGGCTTAGCTAACTGCCAAACCATCTTTCTCTTTCTTGAGCGAGCACTTTTGTAAACTCATGAAACTTGTTTACAACACAGCTGTCACCGTTACTCGTGACACAGATTAACTGGCAGTTGATTTGAATGTGATTTCATCTGTTTGGCGCTCGGGTTGAGCAGCTGCCCCGGCATCCTCTGTAGAGGAGACAGCACTTTTACACTACTGTACACTGATTGTCATTTCCACTCGCAAAACACACTTTACCATTAAACTGTCACAAATGTGCTGCTGTCCTTCAAACAATGTGCATATGATGGGAAAAATTGCAAAGGAAACATCTATTATTAACAATCAGTACCAAATACTGTAAGTTAAAAAACAGTTCAGGTAATAACCCAACAATAATATAAAAAATAACCCATTGTCATATTTGGTTTTCTATACACAAATACCAAGTAAATTTAATCCACTATTTCATCTTATTGTGACTTAAATTGGGTCATTTTTATATGTGTTGAGTTGATAAACTTGCCTTTGCCTAATTGTATGAATATAGTAAGTAAATTATATTAAAGGTTCAATCCCTCATTAAAATTCATGCTCTGAAAAGACAAGTTCTTATGAATAAGAAAAGAAACTTACATAATTCCATTTTAAAAGATGCCTGGTAGACGTACCAAGGTTACATCGATTCATACAAAGCACTGAGACTATCTGGTGTCATCTTGTGACGGAGCTACAACTCCATCAAAAAAGGGAAGTGGTGGAAAGGAGAATTGGAACCAGTGAGCTGAATGTTTGGACAACTGGTTTTACGGCTTGTCACAGATTCAAGGTGCTTCTGCTTTAGTAGACAGGAAACCGACAGAAGCAGAGCTCCAACACACCAAAACTTCCAGGGGAAAACAACACGAATGACATTGAACTTTGGGTCAGTTTCAGTGCACACGAGTGGAAGAAGGTGCCACGTATGAGCCTGAACTCTCTCTGGTGAGAGTGGCAGATAACTGGCTGATGGCAAAGCCCGAACCAAGGATCAAACACCACATTTGATTGGTGTTAGATGGCTATTGGCAGGCGCTGCTCTGTCTCCCTGCAGCATGCTGGGTTCAGCTGTGGGGCAGGGACTGCGTGGACACGGCTGAATTAATCCAAGCTGTGTTTTGGTGTTATTGCTGTAGAAACCTGCGTCAACTTGATGACTTCAGAAAAGGGGGGCCGCCTGTGTCTGATAGCAACGCGGAAGGAACTTTGGAAAGAAGCGGACAAAGCGACACAGGGGAGTAGTGAAAAGTGAAAGGATATGTTGAAGCTAGAAGCAAGATGGTACAATAAACATTACAGGTGAATGACAAGGGCCTCTTTCTCACAGTATTAAATCAGCATTCAGTTTTAACTGAGATGTAAAAAACATGAGTCTGTGAGTACAAATTAAAAAAAATATGCCAAATATTATCAGAAGTTTCTCTGGAACAAACAGCATGTAAGCTCTTGTTGTTTCATTTCTTCAGCATTCATTACAACTCATTTCTCTCCCCCTGAGCCCTGACTCTGAACAAGAAAGACAATAGATTGATGGAGGATGAATCCATACACAGAACATGTATCTCCTGTCTTAAAGTCACACATTACATGTTCCCTGATTATAAGCCAGCAGGAAAAGTGTCACATATTACCGTGCATCTTTGTCAGTTTAAATTCTGGCTGTGAGACGCTTTGAATGCAAACAAGATTCCTCGCCTCAGCACTGCGATAAACTCTATTTGTCAGTCCCTCAGCTCTGCAGTGTTCGTCTGATTCCCCTGTCTTTGTTGTTTTAATAAAAAGTCATATCTCATCTGTAAGAATACTAAGTACGAGTCAACTGGATTTGCTGTTTTAGTCTTGACCTTTTGACTTTTTCAGTCACATGTCAAATGAGGGTCTTTGATGCCACAGGTGAGTATGACATCATAGTCACATGATAAAATGAGGTTAATGTGAAACTACATCAAGAGGTCATCGTAAGCGTGACAGGTCACCTCCTCTGTTCAGGAGTGCTTGTTCCAGTTTGACATAAATGGCCTCTTTCACTACTCTTTCAAACCACCTGCTGGCTCTGTCCAGCATATGTAAAGTTCTCTGTGCTCCAGGTGGACCTCTCAGTCTTGATCTGAGGAATTGGCTCTACTAATAATAATACTATACTTAAATAATAAAAGTTGATTCATCTCTCTAAAGTACTTATGTTAAGGCCGGTCTAGTTAGAAAATAACCAGCTGAAAGGCCAGAAACCAGCAGCACTCTTCAGCCCAAGGGCTGGCAACGTGGAGGCAAAACAGACTCAAACGTCTCAATTTAGGAATCAATAACGACTCCCAAATTACATATATTATGGAAACAACTTTGGCATGATTCAAATGTTAAAGCGTTTTCAAAATAAAATCTGTGTCAGTCTCGAGGTCAGCTGAGGTCAGAAAGGAGGTCATGGCTGAGGCAGGAAGTGTTTTGTACATTGTGGGAAAAAATTTCGTGTAGGAGGAGCTCGAAGTTGTCCAGCGGTTCGGCCAAAGAGTCTGACACTCCAGCAGCTGGTTGGGCTATTGAACACGAGACGAGAGGAAGAGGAAGTCAGTGGAATCGGTTGCAGTACGTTTTGTTGAAATGAAAACCTGCAGCCTCGTCAACACGACTCATAATCAGCTACTGTTGTATAGCCTATGTCTACAGTTTTCATATTCATTTCGTTCTATTTTTATCTTTTCTCTCTTTTCGGTAGATGAAAAAAACACTCCCTTATAAAATGTCCTGGAGGCACGCTGCTATGGCACAATTAATATTAATCAGGCTTGATCAATGTGATTAGAGCATGAAAGGTAACAGAAGCTCCAATGTCATATGAAGAAAAAGATAAAAGGGAATGGTGAAGGCTTACACTTAAGACACTGCAAGAAAGAAAGATGAGAAGAGTGGGCAGAGTTACAACAAATGTTAAAACACTAGGCTCACTGCAGTGATTCATCCTAAGATGCTGATTGAAGTGTTAACATCCACAAAGGTACAAATACTAAAGACAGAAGCCGTAAAGGAGTCACTTATAAAGTTTAACTTTCTTTTTCAACTTTCTCCTCTTTCATCTTCCCTCTGCCCCAACTATTGAATCTCGCCTTTATTCATCTCATGCTTCATCTTTCCCAACACCCTTTTCCTTTTTTTCCCTCAGTCTTTAGATCTGTGCTGTCTCAGTGATAGGCTCAGACCTTGGCCCTCGGAGAAATCAGCCAGGCCAGTTTTTATAGCTGAAACATGCTAATGGGCTCTAAAAATCCAAGTCAATCTTTTTTGTTATAGAATGGGACCCTGGTGTACTTGAGCGACTTGATCTTGATTAGGATGCAGTGCATGTTACTGTGGTCCCTGCAGAAAAAGGCTTGAGCTGAAGGTTCAACATTTTGGCTGTTGATGACGTAAAGTTTGCGTGTGTGTATGTGTGTGTGGGTGTGTGTGTGTGTGTGTGAAGCAAAGTCAAAGACGTAGGAAGTGAGAAGAAGAGCAGAATGAAAATGAAAAAGTTTGGAGGATAATGATAGAATCTTTGTCCATGAAAAATAAATCAGCCAATTATACAGATATTAATATTTTAAATTCTAACAAATTGCATTCTTCAGCAAGGCTTTAGAAACTAAGGAGGAAATCATTAGTCTGTTATTGGCTCAGTTTAATGAGAAATGAAATGTGAACAATGTTAGCAGTTATTATTAAGACAAATGCAACAAGACAGTTTGTTTTACAGTTTTGATCGACTGGAATGTTAATAGTGCTGAAAAGAGAATTGTGGATCAAAAGCCAATAACCTTCCTTAAATGATGATAAAAAACGGTGACAAAAATGGAAAGCGAAAGTTTAAATATCTTCTCTTAAAACTGCTGTAATGTTTTATATTAAGAATGGATCAAATGACTGTGTGTGTAAAATGAAACATGTTTATGGTGACAACAACAGTGGAAAATCATATATCACCTCTTTGTCACTGTTTTGCAGCTCATGAACACAGTGGAGCATTTAGCAGCTGTCAGGAGTTGGTGGAGACCAGAACAGAGCTAAAAGTGAGATAATATGAGAATTGCATTTCTATCTAATTCTAGTTCTATGTCTGTTCTACACGTAAACAGGCTATTTTTTGCTCACACATTATTATTATTGACCGATCTGTGCCGAGCAGTACGACATGCAGAAAAGTCAACGTGTGCAAGTTACCCATTATGTTTGCTATCTGCCAGGAAGTGATAGTCACACATGACTCTGTAACTCCCTCTCTCACGTTGGTTTTTCTCACAAACACACACACACACACAGATGAAAAATGTGTCAGCCCTGGGCCATGAGGCAGAAGAGGCTCGGTGTGGTTCCACCTCCTCTTCTTAATGCAGCACTCACAACAGTCTCCTTACATTACATCGCTCCACAGGACCCCCACCAACACTCACAGGCATCGTCCTCTACATATTCTGGAGTGTGTGGGGTGGACATGCATGCATATATCACTCTGTGTGGGCATTAACCATCAGCCATTTTTTCAATTAACATACAGTTTAGTGATAAACAGACTCATGTTTGAGAGGCCATGTTTTGGAGATTTACAAGGCTCCACAGTCTTGGCTTGATGAGAAAGAAAGCGACAGACTCGAAGCAGCTGCTGACAAATAAAAACTAACTAGCAATGCCGCCTCAGTCACCCACATAAAAGCTCCTCTGCTCAGTTATTATCCCACAGATAAGTGGCCAGGAGGGCTGCAGGGAGAGTGAGAACTAGTGAGTGTGCATGTGTGTGTGATTACAAGAGAGTAAGCTCCTGTTCTCCTGCCTTAAGTACCGTTTCCTTCAAAAGAGTACCTGGTGAGAAAAAAAACAATGCAGGTCTGATCCAGAGCTCCTGTATCCAATAAACAAAGCCACGTTTGATGTGTTGTAAATGAGCAAGAGCGAGACCCAGAGGGCAAAAAGGGCCAAACTCACACGGAGCTGTGTACCTCCGCAGATCAGGAAGACCGTCTTTCTTTTCATCATTTTTATAGCCCAGTGCAGCTTCCTGAATTACACACACTCCACTCGCTCCCCGTTGGCAAGCACAGCCCATGACACACATACGAGCGGACCGGCAGACCCCATGCTGGCCCCGATGGCCTACGTCTTAGCCTTTCCTCTGCTGAGCTTATGGGAGGTCAAACCCACTAAACCCACCGACTCTGCCGCAGTGTCATGCTACACTGAAAAGCACCTTTGAAACTCTTATTTTCAACTGGCATTAGTCAAACTGAGGAGTCATTTTGGTTGACATGAGCAGTTCACAGACTATTAAAAGGGCCCTGAAAACACAGCCGGTACAGGGAAACACAGATTAATAAAAGTGAAAATAACACTAACTTGTCAGCAACAAGTGGTTTTTGACATTGTGGTTAACACCTATAAACACAAAAATGACAATGCTGTGCACATAAACATTTTATTGTGAAATATATCAATCTCATATCTTCTGACAATTCACAAAGCACATCAACTTTTAAACTATGATTTCTTGCAAGATTGTCAAATTCCCTGTATGTGAAAACCCACTTGGTGATAAATCTGACTCTGATTCTCTTGTGCCACGTGAATAATCCACTGTTTGAACAATGTCCATCAGTACATCTGTCAGTCAGCCTCCATTTGTCTTACATTTTATTTTTGGCAGCCATCGCTGAATCGGATTATTGTTGGAGGAGACGACCGACGCTGGAGGCAAGAGAAGGAGCCATCATCATGGATCCCATTGCTTTTCTGGGTGAGACCCAGCTGCGAAGGAGAATTCAACATGGACACGCTTTACCCAGAAACTGGTGGAATCCATCATAACATGGAAAGCAAAACAAGCAAGGGCATGAGGTGGAAGGCACTGATTGACAGGGAAAGGAAGATAATAAATACTGGAGAGGATCCTGCAAAAAAGTAAACAAACATTTCCCTTATTGGGAATATTTGTGGAAATTACACTTTTAATTATTTCTATATATGTAGTTGTATATTATTCAGGTATGTTTCTATTATAGGACATCCTGAAAATGTATGCAATGCTTTCATTCATTTGTCGGCTGATAAAGATACTGTGCAACTTTGTGATGATTATTTAACATTTGCTGGGTTCAAACATAAGCGTGTGGACGGCGATTAGATGCTCGTCATCTCCTGGCTGAGCCGCTGAGACGCATCCTCTACTGTAACAATGAATCTCAAACATGTCTCATCACAGCCCAACAGTCACTCACACCAATGAGAGTTTCTCTAATTTGATCCTCGTTCCTGGCAGAAAGTGTGCGAATCAGTGACATGAGCTGCTGAAGTGCTTCTCTGGAATGAAACCTGCATGAGTCAGGAGCAAATCCAGAATACTAAACAATGCCTCGCCTTGTCATCGGCCTCACTGGATTTTCCCATGTTTCCCTTCACTGTACCTCCTCTGCTGGCTGCCTGTGGCTGTTAGTATCTAATTCAGTGTCCTGGCGCTGCTGCATCCAGCTGCCAAAAGAGTACACTCCGGTCCTTATTTCAGCCACACACACCAGCTCATTCTGTGCACCGTGTAACCACCAGGTGTAGGATCGTTGCCCTGCATCACTCGACATGCCCTGAGGTCTCCCTTTCTCTCATGTATGACATCCTCATTACTCAGATCTTCCCCCCTAACCTGCCCTTAAAAATGTCTTTGGCTTATAATTTAAGCTCCTGTCTTAAACCGACAGTGGTGATTTAGAAAGTGCAACCATTCTTTAAACTTCTAAAGCCAAATCATGTTAATCAAAGTAACACATACTTTACAGGCAGTCCATTCCCACAAGGTAATGTAGCGCCCCTGGTGGACAATCAGTGTAATCTCATAAATGCTGAAACATGACAGTAAGATTAATCACTCCCCATACATTTTCCCAAAATCTAATCCATGTAGACAGAGATATTGCATGTGATTAGGGCTGCAGCTTTTCATTATCGAGTCATCTCATTTCTCAGCTGACTAATGGTTTTGCTGGCAGAAAATAGTGGAAAACACCCATCACAATTCCCTATAGAGTCCAACTTCACATCCTCAGAAAGCCTGTATTGTCCAAAAAAAAACCCCAAACACGAAGATTTTACAATCAAATCTTCACATTTGAGTAGCAGGTACCAGAGAAAATGTTGCTTAAAAATAACTTGAACACGCAGATTCATTCATCATCTAATCGATAACTGTTTCAGCTCAACATGTGACGGACAGATGAATGAACAAATGAATGAACTGAAGGCAGAACGATCCAAACTCTGCTCATGAATTCCCCTCACAGGGAAAAAATTAAACACAGAACACCTCTCATTTGGCTGAACATGCACTCTGAGAGAGTGTGGGAGTGAACAGACCAGGCATCCTTATCAGCTGGAGAACGGGAATGTTGTAGGAAAGATTGCGTCCTTGCGAACTGTGTGTTGATCCCATTCCAGTTAGACTAGTCTGCATTGTTTTTCAGTCCAGCAAATTGCTTCACCCAGACCAGTGAGAGGGCGGGGGGTCAGAGTGTGTCCATGGTTGTGTTTGTCAGTGCTGAGATGCAAAGACAACTCACCTCTTCCTGCTTGTTTTCTTTAGATGTGCTGACACCAAGGTGAGGTGCACAGTACCAACTAATTTTGGCTCTTTGCTCATGTCCATCAGGAAGTATTAAACGACCTTGCTCATCCCTCATGGACAAATAACCACAGGAATTTGAGGAATGCTGTGAGAACAATGTTGCTGCTATTGGAATTCATCAGTCGGCCACAGTGTAAACTACTTTATGGAGCCCACTTGGAGGAGAGGCATTTAGGGATCAGCCTCACATCCTCATAATCTCGGTGCATTCACAGGGTGCATTTAAATCTGCAGCTTTGCCTAGTTTCACTTTTAATTACTGGTATTAGATATGACCAGTATCCAAGTCAGTTTGAAACAATTTCCTTCTATCAGGATCTGGCAACATGCAAATCATGCATCTAAAAAAAAAATAAGATGATTTGTATGTTATCTGGATGCATGAATGAATGGTTTTGGTGTATTTTTTGAAAAACATTTCTCACCAAGTATGACTGTAAATGAGTTGTAAAGCACAATGACATTGAGACACTAGAGAAGTATCATGTTATTGACTCAGAACTCAACACAAAAATCCCCCTCTTACCTTTGTGCTTCTCCATTCCCTCGCAGTTTCACCTTCTTGTGCCTCGCTTTCCTCCTCTCATAAAATCAGTCAATCCCAACAAAAAGTTAGCTGACAAAGTTTTCAGAGTGATGGGAGCAGCCAACAACTTCCTCGGCTCCCGTTTGCAACAATACACAGACTGAGTGAGTGAGTGACTGTGCTCGACAGGCGCAGCAGTGTCTCCTCCTCCTCCTCCTCCTCCTCCTCCTCCAGATCTGCTCTGCTGCACCTCCTCCCTCCTGCATGCAGCATCCACGCTGCAGCTCCTCCTGCAAACCAGAGACCTCCAGTTGTCATTCACAGGTTCCCATAATAAACTGAGTTTTACTTTGCATCTGTGGAAGGAATAGTCTTTCTACTGTTTAACCACAAAACTGCAGGGAAGTGCAGACACAGAGGCAAAACTTCAATTAAAGCAAATATTCTGGGGTTTGTTTCCTGCTTTTAATCTTGGTCTTGAAATGTATGCATACGATCTTTGAAGGCTCAGACTAAAGAAATGTGATTTCTTGTTACAGTAATTTAGTCTTTTGCATAAAAAGTCTGCAAAAATTCATCTGCAACTAAGATCAGACAGAAACAGAGTCTCTTATTACACATGTGCATAGTGGTTTCTTCTTTTGACTTTCTTGTGCCGTTGCCCGACTGTACTTCTACAACCATTGCTTTCTCTCTTGTAAGAGAAAAGTGAGGTTTTCTGGCCGAACAACCTCCGTGGGAGAGCTGTGACCGGGTGGAGGTATGAGTGGAATGTCAGGCAGAGTAACACAACACAGACTGCAGAGGATGATCAAAACACATCCTCGTGTTTTGTATAAAGCATAAAGTCAGGATGAAGGTTTTATATTGCAACCTATAAGGCACAAATGCAATGCAAAGCTGCAGGTCAGTGAAAGAGGGTGGTTAAGGGGAAAAGACCACTTCACAACATTTGCACCAGTCACGCCCAAGATCAACCGCAGCTACAATAAATGGCAGGTGGTGGTCCTGTGATGTCATCTGATGCTGGTTAATGATATACTTTCTGTAGGCTAAGTGCAGCAGACAGGAAGGGTGGGTGAGGGGAGGCAGAAGTAGAGAGGTCCTCTCAATGTGACTGAGACACAGCTGATCATGTGTGATTCTGGATCATGAGCCTGCACACTGAGGAAAAAGACTTCCAGGAATTGAAAATAAATCAATCCTACTTCATGCATTCCTTACCTGAACTTGTGTATGTGTTTGGGAAGTGAATGGACTTCCATGCAGTCAAGTTCTGTACTGTATTGTGACAGTGATGCTCAACATTTATGAGAAATGGTGGCACATGGAAGTTCATCCTTGGAGCTTTAGTAAAGTCTTATTGATGCCAACTTATTTATGAGCATTGATGGAAATATGTGTGTGAACAGTTTTGGTCATGTGTGTGAATATGAGCTACAAAAACAGCAATATCCACTGGACATTTTCTCTCTACTCACTGTGTGTTGGCGCGATGACAAGCTGCTTAGTGCATTAGACAATTGTTTATAATGGGAGGTTTTATTCATGTATATCTATATAAGACCAGATTTATGTCCACATCTGCAGAGCGTATTTTCCAATAATAACATTATAAACTGTTTACTTTAAAACCTGCCAAAACATTGCAATGTAACATAACACTGTATAGATTTAATGAGCCGTAAGATAGAGCCTTCATTGACTTTGTGTTTTAAGTGCAGGCCTTATGATAATAATACTAAGTGCTTTAAAATTTAGCAATAAGACTGACAGCTGCTGTAAATCAGAACAAAAGACGAAATAGATAAGAGGCTGCAGGACAAACAGAAAGCCTTCATCTGAAGTTTCATGCAACCCTGTGGCTTTATGGGAATCAGCAACTCGCCGGTTCATAAAAAGCTTTCTAAGTTATCAAAACATTTCTTTGTGAGGGTCTCAAAGGTGCATTTTGAGTTCTCTGTGAAGTCCTTATGGCTCCATTGTGTTTTGACATTGCATGAAGTTTGAGCTTACAGAATTTAAATCAATGCACTTGTCAGTTAGGATTAATTTACAGTCAAAATACTGCAGGATAAGCTGGTGAGAGCAATAATAGGCCACCATTCAGCAGGGATTTGGTTGAAAGTGCTCAAAGTTTTGCAAGTATGAGTGTGTTAGGTGGAACAGTAATTTAATGCTCGAACAGTGAAGGGTTTCTTATTCTGCATTGCCTCAAAAACAACAGTATATTAAGTAGCTTCCACATCAACTGTGTCCAACAACATTTCCTCCAACAATTCAAATAGATAACAAACATTTCAAGCAAGAACAAAGCAGAAGTGTTTCCAACTAAATGTAAAAGTCCTCAGGGTCTGTTTTCAGGACCATGAACTGACTCGAAATGTTGGCAGAGCTGCTTTTCATCCTGAACAAACTTCCTGCTTTTGTGTCTTCATTTACTGTAACAAAGGCTGATACAATATTCAATAAGGTGGGACTTCTGTATGGTTCCTTTAAAGCTTCAGTGTTGACTTCATAAGAATTTTGTTTGTCTTCCCTGTGGTTTCAGGAAAGAAGGGCCACTGTGATTATAGTCTCATTTCTAATTTCTGACTGAATAAGATAAGATAAACCTTTATTCGTCCCACAGTGGGGAAATTGACAGAATAAATATAACATTTGACTGTGCGCTGGACTTGCAGGGGCGTCTTGTGTCTGTAAAGTAACTGTTTGAGTTGAGTCAACCTCATATAAAAAAGTGAAAGACAATGTAAAATGTGGTAAAAATCTTAATTTTAAATCCACTTAGTAGTTTTTTTAGGAGGTTTGAACTGCACCTTACTGTCTTTATCAGTGGATGAAGCTGTCATCACATGACCTAAGTATGTCTGGAGGTCATTCTTGGAAACAAAAGAATGACCTTCCTCACTCAGTAATTTTGTTTCTTTGAGATGCATGAATACAGAAAAAGATCTCTTCTCTTCTGACTCTTTTTAGGGCAACTACAATGTTCTGTAATTATTGAACTGTTAGCCTTGAACCTGAATCTCTGAGGACTTCACCGCACTTTAAACAGGTCAGTTAAAGTCAACAGGTGATGTCACAGTGTTTTTCTACGCTTTCTCATGCAGCCTTGAGCAAGTGGTCAAAGTGTGAATGTGAGTCAGGCATGATGGCTCAGCATGAATCGAATACAAGGGTGGTCTGGCCTTTCTCTCCTCCACTCTTCCTTTGTCTTGTCTGTCCACAGCTAAACAACTGTCTTCTTAATCCAGCCGGGGAATTCCTATTGTGCAGCAGACCTTTGGAAGCCCCTGGCTGTACGGGTGGTTTCAGGTCAGGTGCGGATGATTTAGGGTTATCCTGCTTGTCCGTGTGTCTGAGGTATTCGTGTGTAGGTGTGGAACAAGGGTGTTAACAGTTTCTAAGTGGGTCAGACGGACACTTGAACTTCACAGGATTGCATTTTTGAGTGAAAGGTGCAACTCTGAACCGGGCTTCTCTCCTCTTTTCTGCTGCTCATTGGAGCACAAAGAGCATTCCTCAGCTGTGAATCAGAGGATAAAGGTCACTGACTCGACTCTGTATTACCACTGGACCCTCTTTGATTCAGGGGACTCGCCCATGTTTGCACACATACTGAAAGGCATCAACAATCCCCCCTGAAAAGAGACCCCCCATTTATTTAGGTATTTCTCATCTAATCTAGTCTAAACCATGTGCCTCCTCTTACTGTTACGTCTGGGAATTTCCAAAGAAAGTCGAATCCACCGACTCTGCTGTACCTCCCTGTTGTTTTAAGAACACTTCGACCAAGAATGCGGAGGGCACTGGCTTCAGACACACTACACCTCGTAGACATGGTGCCGGTTTCCCTGTGCCTCAGAGGTGTGTGCACCTGACTAAACGCCCAGAGGCTCTCCCGCGGCTTCAGTGCAAGAGTGTTAAGTCATAGCGCGATAATATTGTTTTTAGTTCATGTGTGATCAGGTTCTCAGTGACCTCTGTGGAAAATAAACAGTGGGTGTTCAGATTTCAAAGTGTGGGCGCATGACTCATGTGAAGGCTGAGAAAATGTTGAGGCGATACCTGCTTAAATCTTGCCAGGCACATTTTATTCGGGGAACACTGTGAGTCTGAGCTCCTCAGATATTCGGATGAATCACAAAATACAATAAGATGCACGCATATTTACAATATAAGCAGTAATATACTGTGGAGAAAATACACTTGTTACTTACTTCTTTGTCTCTCTAATAAAAAGTAAAATCGCAGCATCCAAACATAATGTCTTCAGATGACACCTTTGGGATCTGATCATCAGTGATCTTACAATACAAGTTTTGTTTGAAATATGAATTGTATCCAAATGAAGGCTTTCAGCTGTGAAACAGAAAAAGTCTCTATATCTCAGTAGAATCACCAGGTGTCATGGTGCTGTTGCATTATGTCTTATAATTAAGTCAGCAAGATTTATTTTGAGACTGTCTTTAGTTTATGGACAGGCTGGTTTACACAAGGAGCTGAGTTGCACAATTTAATGGAAGAATGTAAAATGAATGTAAATGTCAATTTGAGTGTGAACTGTCCCTTTAAATCAACAAGTCTTCCTCTTCCTCTTTTCCTTACATTTCATGTCTGTGTTGGCTCATAACATAACTGTGCTGCTATTTTGGTCTCTTGAGAGAGACGTGTATCTCAGCAGACCATCCTGTGTAGACAGATGATGAAACAAATACATAAAAACAAAAATCCCTCCTAGTGTGAATATTGCTATCAGATGGGTATTCATGACATTTGGTGTCATGATGGAATATTGATTTGGCATAACCTTTGCCTGAACAGGATAAAACAGCGGTTACAGTCAAAGGCCTTTTTCTAAGAACACATTTTAACATGCTACAGAAAAAGCACAGGTTTTAAATAACATAATTAATGAGGGCTGAATTCCATTTAGCTGCTTCAGTTTCCTGGTATTTTTTATGCTTTCTCACTGTTCCACTTAAATAAAACTGAGCCATTGTTAATGTTATTAATGTGTCTGCTTTGAAAAAGGCCATTATCCACCATTTCTCAAATGTGTGCAATTATATTAGTAGTTGTAATCTGACATTTGTAATCACTTTTGAAATCATTCAATTAACGTCAAACATAATTGAAATGCAATCATGTCACGCTTGCGAAGTTGGTAGTTTGACACTGATACTGACTATGAAACCGGAACAGAAACTTGTGCATCTGTGGTGACGTCTGTACCCCACTGCCTTACTTTCATGAATCTATGCCTTTAAGTCACTGTGCAACATTGCCACCTGCAGGTGTGGATCTAGAAATGTGCACAGCTACAGATAAATCCATCTTTTAAATATGCACCAACTAAAAATAACTAAGAATATCAAAATGGAGTTGCTTACGTTCTTGATTTTACAAACATTACCTAGTCTGTTAGAATGCAGGGGAAAAATTAAGATATTTCCTTGCAAACACTATATAATATCATAACCACTGCTGATCCTTTTCAGTTTGCCTTCACAGTATAAAAGGTTCCAGGCAAAAATGCAGACTTTCACTATATTTGTCATCCTAGTTGGCACTGCTGCAACTTGCACATCACACTGTCACTTTTTTGGTGCGGAGTGTGATTTCAGCCAAGTGTTTTACACTATGTTCTGGGACTTATTTCACAACTTTAGAACAAACTAACCAGCTGAAGATGGTGAGCTCCATCTGCCATTGGATCACCGTCTGTATGATAGACAGAAACAGAAGCAGATTTCTCTCAGCCCCGCCGCATCATATAACTGCACACTCCACCGAAGAACCGATCTGTCAGACTCCTCAGCTTGGCAGCTGGCACCAACCTGACAAGCCTCATCTAGAACAAAGATAAGTGCTCTCTCAGACTGACATGTTGCGTCTGATGTTAGGGTAGAGTCAGAATAGAGTCTCCTCCAACACATGAAGAATAAGAGATTTTATTAAAAAGCGCCTGTCACTCCTTGACCTTGCCATTAAATTATTTCCCAGCCATTAGTGTCACTTATTGAAATTTCCTGAGATGTGTCAGGACCTCAAGTAGATGAGAACATAATTTTCACATGTACTTGAAATGCAGATGCAGAGGTTCAGCAGGGCAATTGTAGCTGTGAAAATGATCTCTTCAGATCCCAAACGCAAGATGCCCAGCAAGGAGCATTACTGACTATTTTGTGACAATCTTGTTGACAGCTTTTACCATCCTTATTGCCACCTCCCCGTTTGCAGCGTTCAATTATGTGCCATTAAGAGCCAAGAATACAAAATGCATGAATAAAAGATAGATGCAGATTTTAAGACATTACATCAACTTTTCTCACTAAAAAGCATAACTTGTGTGATCATTGTTGAAATTATCTGATGTTTGGCTGGACTGAACACCTGCATGCTTTGTTTTGACAAATGCACATAGAGGACACTCAGTGTCTTTTACATATATATGAGCCCACATGCAACATAAATACTGCAAATTTGCAATACAGGGAGATGCTGTATTTCCATATACATATAGGCTATTGGTGGCATAGGAAAAATGAATGTAATCCACAAAAATATGCAATCTGCCATAATTATATTTCATAATATGCTTTTTAAAAATGATGGTAGGAGAATAAAATGAAATGTTTTGGAAAGTATGCGTGTGCTTCCAGAATTAATATAAAGTCCATTTTAACAATAGAGGTTCCAAGATTTGAGTTTAGTTTCAGTTTCATTTTATTTGCACAGGTTAAATTTAACAATGGAAATTAATGTCCAAGGAGAAGAAAACATTGGAAGACTCTTATTATTTGTACTTGAATAAGTTAAAACAAATTCAAACTGTTGAAGAGATGTTGATCCAAATGAATAGAGCATAAATAAATTCATCTAAATCAAATGTTCTCTGTATGACTTTAAGGAAGATGTATTGATAATGAAATGAGATGAGCCCCTGTATCTTTTCTTCTTGAAATATGAGATATTTTATATTTCAAGGTCAAAGATCAAAGGACAACTTGACAAACATATATTTGGAAATCTGACGTGAAAAAAACTAAACATCTATTTTAAATGCCGCATAGAGAATAATTTGAGCTTTTTGTGACACTGCAGCTTTAAACAGAGCCCGTCTCCAGTGCGCATGCGCGGCCTGTGTTTAGTTTTCACTCTAGTTTCGGGTCCGCTAGAAAATCCACCGCTGCTTCTTCTTGTCATGTTTTCACGGCAACAGATGAGCTTTTTTTCCACACTGAAATACAAGCCGACACCAGCGCACAATGCTGCCGACGAAGCCTACATGTGAAGCGGGAACAGACCTGTAAGATCAACAACAGTTTACCCCCTCCGGTCGGCACGGACAGCCCTCCGGTTCCCACATCCCACCACATCCATGTTGACTGCGGCAGCCTTCGCACTGGGTCCCGGGCACCAAACACCGCGTCCCCCTTTGTTCTTCCGTGAACCAGATCCGGCTCAGTTGTCACGGCTTGTGGAAGTATGTTAAATGTACATCCCTGTTTCGGTGTTAAGGATTGTTTAGGCGTTAAAATGGCTGCTGAAACGGCATCTGGAAGAGAGAGAGGTCTTGAATCAATGCAGTAACAGCTAAACTGTAAATAAGCTACATAAGCTAGCAAATGATGGATTAGCTTGTTATAGCGTTTAACGAGTTAGCTGCTTTATTAGCTTTAATTTATGGTTTTATTGGTAGTTTTTCCCAACAAGAGGTCGGGTGAAGGAAATTTATCCCACTTCAAATCTATGCATGCGGTTAAAGAAGTAGCTTTTTAAAAACACTAGCCACACTAGCCAACGTTTTCTTGTCCGAAGCTAAGCTAGCTAAGCCTTCATCTGAGTATGCAGGACACTCAACGAATATGCAGGACTTCTTTGTTATAATAGAAACAGCCTGAGTAGCCGAGGCTTTCTCCCAAATCAGACCTAAAGGCCCCGGTCTTTTCCTCGGCTTGGAAAAAAAAACATGGATCCTGGGGGGACATGTAAGACCAGACGCTTTCTGTTTGGACCCAAGTTAGCTTCCCACAGCCTCCTGCGGGGCATCAACACATACTTGGTGGTCTATGTGTTGTTCTACTTTGTCCTGTTCACTCACGCCTCCCCGGCTAAACCCTGTGACAAGACCTGTCTCTCTGGAAAATGCATCAACGGATCCTGCATCTGTGATCGAGGATGGGTCGGAGACCAGTGCCAGCACTGCCAAGGGAGGTTCAAGTAAGTGGTCCCTGCACTCCATCTTTAATATTTCATCACTGAGCAACATCACATTACCTGAGGTGTCTTTGTTTTCAGAGGTCTCTTTCAGGTTTAAAATGGTCTAACTCGCCCAAAGTAGGTTGATCCAGTAGTTGTTGTCCATCATATAAGTGTGTCAGTGGAGATCATTGGCAGCTTTAAGGGCAAAACCTTTTTAAACACAAGCTGACCTGTTTGAAATATGTGACCAACATTCAGCATGAAAGTGCTCGAATCGAAAAGGATAAGGAAAAGCTCTGGTAATAGGGAGCTGAGATTTTATATTCTTGGGTATAATAATTTGAAGGGACCTTGAGTCTTTAATATTTCATCACTGACCATCATCTGATTACTTGGGGTCTTACTTTTTTCAGAGGTCTTACTGTATTCAGGTTTAAAATGGCCTGAGTCTCTCAAATTAGGTTGATTAGGTTGATTGTCCAGTTGCTGTCCATCCAACAAGAGTGTCAGTGGAGATCATTTTTGAATGCGCCTATTTGAAATATGTGACCAACAAACTGCATTAATCGAAAGGTATAAGGAACAGCTGTGGTAATGGGGATCCCAGATTTTGTTTTCTTGGTGTAGTAATTTGATGCACGTTTGCATCTTTTAATATTTCATCACTGACTAGATCACCTGTGGTGTCGGAGTTTTCAGGGGTCTCAGATAGTCAGGTTTAATGTGGTCTGAGTCACCCAAACTAGGTTGATCCCGTAGTTGTTGTTGTCCATCAAACAAGAGTGTCAGTAGAGATCATTGGCCCACAGCTTTTTGGGACATATCACCTTGATTTATGCTCAGCAAATAAGCTGACTGTTGCATATAACTTAACTGTATTTTTTAATGAGTGGATGTGAAATTTCTGACAAGCATTCTGCATTAAAATGCTTGAATCGTAAAGCATAAGGAACAGCCCTGTTAATAGGGATCCCAGGTTTTATATTTTTGGGTGTAATTATTTATTTTCATCATTGATTACTACTAATAATTAGTTCCTTGATTGATCATTTAGTCTATAGACTGTCAGAGAAAGACCCATCTGAAAACTTCAAAGCAACTCTTTCAGATTGCTTGTTGCATTCGATTAACAGTCCAGAACTTAAACAGATTCAGTTTATTGTTGCTGAAGGCAAATAAAAGCAGCAGATCTTTCAATTACGACACTGGAACTAAGTAATGTTTGGAGTTTTTGTCTGAAAATTGATGGCACATTTGGTCATTTGACTCATCAGTTATTCTTCAGTCCCTCTCTTAGTTGTTTCTAATTCATCTGTCTTCACTGGAGTGCCGAAATCATTTCATTTTATTTAATTTAGTGTGGGTGCCAGTAAGACACACATTGAATTATAATGCCATTATCTTGCACAATCCGATCTGCACAATTAAGCATGAACCAGAAAACCAAGACATTAACATGCACTGTTATGTTGACTTGCGCCCTCATGTGTTTACATTGATTCCAAATACAATCCTTAAACAAATAAATTCCTTTGTTTCTGCCAGAGAAAGGAGCCTACAGTGGCTTAACGGAAACATCTGCAACTAATTGATTTTGCATATGGCTCACAGCCTATGTGGTGATCCAACAAACGTCTATTGTTCTTAAATTAGAAGAATATGCCTTGTTGATAAGCACGGGCAGATGCCATGACCCCCCCAATAGGTGCAATCAGTTAAGGATTGTGTGCAAACAGGTAGTAGTTAGGAAAAGACAGGGAAACAATTGTAAGTGACCAAAGAATAAACGTCAAACTTCAATATAATAATAATGTTCATCTTGACTGCGACTCTTGACAGGAGCATCTAACAGCTTTTCAGTACACCTGAGGTGCACTCTGTGGTACAGAAGTGCTTTGATCACAGTAATTACCATCTCTCCTGATGTGTCTGAGGTTTTGTATGGGTTGTCATCAGGCATGTTGTCAGGGTACAACCTCCTATTACCTAGAGACAAACTACTGAAATGTGTGAATTTGTTAGTTGGACAAAAGAAGCAATTTGAAGACATCACTTTGGGCTCTGGGAAATTGTGATGAACATTTTTTGCATGGTCATTTCATAGACCAAAGGATTAAACAATTAATCATGAAAATAATTGTTAGTTGCAGCCCCATTTTATGATGTGTTTTACTGTCTGAGTTTAAATCCAGAAGACCATCACAGTGGCGATGCCAGCAGGAACACACAGTGTATTGATGCGCATGGGATAGTATTTCCCTAGGCAATCCAAGGTGTAGCATGAAAAAACTCATTATTCCTGGATGTCTACATGGTCCTAACTCATTGCTGGTTGCAAGCTACTTGGTGTTAAATCACAAGTGTTCCCCTCAGGCAGCCAGCAAAATACAAATCAAACTGTAGTAGCTGTAATTATACTTAAATGATGTGAGTAGCGAACAAAGACAAAGCAGTGTTTGGCTAAATGTTTTAAGGCACATATCAAGATGGAATCTATCATATGCATACCATTGCATGTTTATTCCATTACCCTGTCAAAACCTCAAATTGGAAAGTAACATTGTGTCATGTTATGCATCTAAAACAACTATCAGGTGCATAAAAGGGAGTACAGTTCAGCGGGTTTCTCAGACCACCCGTGTGAGCTCAATCGACAGATGCTCATTTTGTGGAGTCATAAAGTATTTGTCTCAACTTTGACATCCAAGTCACTCTTATCAAAGCACAATCTGTCGCAAGCCAGAAAATGCATCACTGTGTCAAGAAAACATTTTGAGGTGATCTGTCTCCTCATCATTTTCAATTCATCACGAGTGTGGCGGCAGTTTTGTGGGTGGGATACGTACAAGTCTAATTTCTCTTGTGATACGGGACAGTGATGGATGTCCATTTGAAAGTCATCTATCATTGTAACACACGGCTGTGATCTTTTCTTGTGAAAAAGAATTTATTCCACTTCCAGTATCACACATGGGCAGAAAGGAGCAGAGGAATCTTTTTAAGTGACATCTGATTCAATCTTGTTGTTTGCAGAGGCTGACTTTGGGCTGACTGCCAGTTTTTTGGCTTCTTATGTTAAATCTTGGGATGTGAATGCAATGTGTGTGACGCTTTGATGAGAAAGTCCTCTGTCTTCAAGGCAACACAACAAATTTGATGATTACTTGTGGTCAATGATGCTTGTGTTCCTTCTTTTTTTATGGCTTTAACTTGGATATACTTTCCCTGCTGCAAAAAAAAAAATGGTTTCTTTCTTTCTTTCAGGTTGACGGAGCCCTCAGGATACCTCACCGATGGTCCAATCAACTACAAGTATAAAACAAAGTGCACCTGGCTCATTGAGGGCTAGTAAGTACTTTTATAAATTAGCATGTTCTACTGAGGCAGAGCCTGCACGAGCAAATGTAGTTATGCAACGTAAACTGATTAATGCAGTCAGATCAAGCCAATCAGCTTCTCTGTTGAAAGAAGTATACGCTTGTGGTTTACACAGTGGGGCTGTTTCATATGACTCAAAATCTCATATCTTAATGTAGGCCATTTTATATCCAGATACAACATATATGTATACCATGATATAGCACTTTTTCTTTCTGTGTTGAACAAATAGTTTATATAAAATTACCACATTGAAAGGCCTATGTTTTCTTACATTTTGAATTATATACTTCACAATAAAAAGCATATTTACTATTACTATTTGCATATTTGATTATTTTTCTCCTTTTATTTGCGTACTTGTAAATTGTTGGAAAAACCCATTGTTTCCATAGCTCATATGGAGATGATTACACAAACGTTTATTTCCTCCCGTCTTGATTACTGCAACCCCCTTTTCACCTATCTTAGCAAGACATGCCTAAACCGCTTACAAGTGGTCCAAAATGCTGCTGCCAGGCTTCTGACCACATCCTCCAAAAGGCCTCCCCGACACCAATCCTGATGTTTTTTTACACTTCTTTACACCGGCGTCCCATCATATTCAGAATTCAAGATTCTTGTAATCACATTAGGGGCCTTGCATGGTCAGACACCTGCCTACATTAAAGAGCCGCTGCAGCCATGTAATACCAGCAGTAATCTGAGGTCCTCTGATCAGGGTTTGCTGGCTGTTCCTCGCTCCAGGCTCAAGACAAAAGGAGACTGTGTTTTTGGGGTTGTAGCGCCTAATGAAATCTCTCCCCTGTTTTGTCTTGACCGGTCCATCTCCTCTTTGGAATTACCCTGTTCTGTGTCACGTTCACTCTCCTCCATGTTTGATTGTGTTGCCTTTATGCAAATTTCCCACCTGCGTCCGTGCTGTGTGGAAGAATGTAAACCGATTAAATATTGGCATAAAGAGTGTGATTTGTGACAAAAACACTAAATGCTTTTTTTAAAAGTGTATTTACGCTTAAGCTATTTTTTGTTTTGTTACATTCAAATTACATCATGATGTATGGATGGGATGTGTGAATGGTGTCTTTATGGTGTTTTTATCCATGAATACTACTACGATTATAAATGAGGCCTGTGTGTCTGAATCCTTCGGTGGCTAAAAGATGTGTATGACGTGTATGTTGTTTCCATGAAACCTAAACCATGTTTTCATTGTTTCCCCTGCAGTCCAAATGCGGTTCTTCGGTTAAGATTTAACCACTTTGCCACAGAATGTAGCTGGGACCATATGTACGTCTATGATGGAGACTCGATATATGCTCCTCTGGTGGCTGTTTTCAGGTGAGCAGCTCCATAGTGAGAGAGTGGATTTTATCAGAGCTAATGCAGGTCCAGACAGATGGCCTAATATATTGATGTATTATGGTACAGTACAGTACATCAGCAGCAAATATGTATTGATTTTTCTCTTTAATTTACTCTTCACCGAATGAAGCATGCGTCTAGTCATTCTGATTTGGCAGAGAGTTATGGCTTTTTTACTGTACCTTGTGAGTAACAAGTGATGCCAATTAATTTTCTCCATTCCTCTTCAGCGGTCTCATCGTGCCAGAGATACGAGGAAATGAGACGGTTCCTGAGGTCGAGACAACTTCGGGCTACGCACTACTACACTTTTTCAGCGATGCTGCCTATAACTTGACAGGATTTGAAATATTTTACTCGTAAGTATCCAGGCTCTATTGAAACCAGAAGCAAAACATAATAGAAACTACATTATTTATATTTTTAGTGTCTGGCTCTTCAGCAGGAACCAATTCCATCACGGCTGTAAAGACATTTTTCAGGTTTTCAATGATGTGTATAATTTATTATAAACTACAGTGGACTGGTTTCTAGGTCCATTTATTTCTGCTAGCTATTGATGGGTGGTTACATGTTTCTGCATCCAACATTTCTGCAACAAAAAGTGCCTTTCTGCTCATCTAAAACCCAGAGCAACAATCACTGTTAATGACCAGTAACCTGCTCAATAGACTTTCATCCTTTACCAATCTTTTTATCCTCCTCACCTTTGCCAGGATCAACTCTTGTCCCAATAACTGCTCTGGCCATGGGAAGTGCACGCCTGGTAACTCGGCCGCCAGCAGAGTGTACTGTGAATGTGACAAGTACTGGAAAGGCGAGGCCTGTGACATCCCTTACTGCAGGAACAACTGCGGCAGCCCCGACCACGGCTACTGCGACCTCACAGGGGAGAAGCTGTGCGTCTGCAATGACAGCTGGCAAGGTGAGAGTCAGTCTGTCCAAAAGCCAACAGGTGTTTGCAAACGTTCACATCTAAACCAAGTAATAATACAACATTGGCACCTAATAATAAAGACGCAGTGAAGCATTTTTTTTTCATTTCACTGCATTCAGAACACTGAGGGATGAATCATGTCTAACACACTTTTGCAATCACGGCCTCTAAGATGCCGTCGCCCCTCCCATGTCTGCTGTGGTGATTATGTAGGGAGATGTAATGAAGAATGTGTTAGCAGACAAGTGTGAACAGCTGTGTTGTGTTGTCATAATGCTGATCAGGAACAGGCTGATAAGCCCCGTGACAGTGTGTTGTTATTATGTGCCTCCAGCTGGAGGGAGCCAAATGTTTTCACGTGATGAAACTTGACAGAATCATTAGCGGAGGCATGCGCTTTTTCAGCACAGCCCTCACTCACACAGTTTAACATATTCACACCTCCCCGCTTGTCATGTTCGTTTAAGCAGAGGTCATGCTTTTGTTTTCTCCGCCAGGCGTGAGGCCGGAGGAGATCATGCATATGGTTGTGTGTGTCCATGTATGTATGTGTGCATCTGTCTGCAGCTAATCTGGCTACTACTGGACCCATCAGCCTATTTGTTGTGCACATTTACAGTTGTATGGTCAAGGACCTCTCGTGGTTGTGGTGATTCACAATGTTTGAAACATCTATTTTATTGCCACTCTGTTTCATACCGTCACTGACTCCTCACTTCTCTTAACCAGACGGTAGGGGCTGCAAGTGATCAACAACTGCTTCAGTTTGAAATCTTTGGTGCCTATGGGATCATGATTGTGCTAGATAGCCTAATATTGCTGTTTGACATACCTTCAGACTAAGCCAAATACATAAAAAAGACATTTATTAGTTTCTGACCCTCTGAACTCTGAATCTCTTTAATCAAATCTCACCCATTTAGTCTATTCTATGTGATCACTTACCTGGACTAAGAACAACACGCAGTGCTCACATTAGTGGTGGTGGATTCTTTTTTTAGCATTTTCACTTTGAAATTAATGTTTTACATCACTGGTGTTTTGGAGCCTGCATATTGTTTGCCTTTCATTCCTCTGCTCTCATGCATAGTCTGTCCTGCCCTCACTTATCCCCACCCACACTTTGCAGAGATCTGCACTCTTCTAGTTTATGTTTGAGAGTAGCACATCTTCTCTTCAAAGTTTCATTGAATAGGTGTGAAAATGTGTGTCGGATGCTGCTGAAAAATTCCACCCTTAAAGAGGTTCAGCATCAGATGAATGTAGTTCTTTTTCATAAAGTAGTGCAACTATGAAGAGAATTTTCATTGCTGTTTATTTTTCAGCATGAGCCCTCAGCTGATATTGCTTTCTCATCCCGTCTTTTAGGCCCAGACTGCTCTCTAACTGTACCTTCAACGGAGTCCTTCTGGGTCCTACCGAGCGTCAAGCCCTTTGGCACGTCACTCGCCAGAGCTTCCCATAAGGCTGTGGTGCAGGAAAAGGTCATGTGGGTGGTGGGTGGATACACCTTCAACTACAGCTCCTTCCAGATGATTCTCAAGTAAGTTATAGTCTAGTGTGTCTTAAGGTTTCGATTTTTGCCGCAAGCAAAATGTCTGCTCACAGCTGATTACATGGTTGAATGAAAAAACATCTTTGTTCATTTACCCTTACAATAAGAGCTATTTTGTTGTGTATTTGGTTTGCCCTGCTCACCAAATGTGACCTCTTAGTTGCTATTAGTTACGTTTACAATGCCTGAGTTGATTTTTCCTGGTTCCTTTAAAAGCCTCAGTCTCAGATTAAGTCCTGACCATCACTTTGAATGCTCACCTATGCGTATCCAAGAAAAAACTACTAAAGGAGGAAATGTGGAAAAGCCGATGGCTTCTCAGAATACAATCTGTCAAGCAAGTCCCTGGAGAAAACCTGTGTTAGAGCTACCTGTTTCTCTTTGTCAAAACTGACAAATGTAGGAGTTGAGGTTTCAATGGTGCTCTTTGTGAATTTGTAGGTGGTGCACTCACTTAGTTAAATTGACAGTTTAGCGTTGAGCGTACTCTGCAGATACAATGCGGAACCGATTTGTGCTGACTCATGTCCTGGCTCAGAGTTAACTGACAGTTTTTGTCTTCATTGCTCTCTCCATCTGCTCAGTGTTTGCTCATCATCAGGTGGAAATCAGATGGAAAATTGTGGCTGGGCTACAAAAGTATTTTGAGTAAATGGCGGGTGTGTGATGACATGATTAGAGCTGCAGCAATTGAAAATCAGCAACTTTTCCGATAATTGATTAATCGTGTCAGTCAATTTTCAAACTTAATTGTCAAATGTTAGCTGGTTCCAGCTTCTTAAATATAAGGATATGCTGCTGTTCTTTGTCATTTATGATAAAAATGCAGGTTTTAGACTGGTTGGAGAAACAGAGCCATAGGAAGATGCCACTTTGGACACTGGGAAATTTTGATAAGCATTTTTCACAATTTTTCTACATTTTATTGACCAAACAATTAATCAGTTGATCACGAATGTAAGTGATCATGAAAAAAATCAATTAGTTGCAGCTAAAGACATGACGAGGTGACCTTTTGTGTTGTGAATGCCTACAAACATTCGTTTTCCAGAGTTCATCATTGTGCAAAACCTTTTTGTGACTGGAAGACTGAAGTGTTCCCTTTGACATGTAGGAAACTGCTATGTTTGGTGTGACTTGATTAAATAAGCCGATCAGGAGGTAAATTATATTGTGTGAAGTCACAGAGGCACAAACTAAATGTGTTCATGCAATCAATACATTTTGTTCATTTGTATTAAAATGTCATGTTGTGTTGCTTTGCTCTGCAGCTACAACCTGGAGAGTGGCATCTGGAACACAGTTCCCATCAACAGTGGCCCTGTGCCAAGATACGGCCACTCACTTGCCTCCTACCAGGTAAATACACACAGATATGCCTCAACCTCAGAGGGAATTTAGAAAACCACAACTGTTAGTGGGAGGGAGGGAGGGAGAATTAGATGAGGGTGAAAAAGCAATAAAAGTTAGCCCACACAAAAAGGAAACCACAAGTGGTACTTTCAAAGGGAAATTGTTTATTTTTAGTACTAACCAATGTCATCTTTGACTAACTACATGTTGAAGTTATATCTTCAAACACCAAGCTGAGAGACATGCTTTCTTTCTCATGACCACATATTCATGATCGCTGGAAAAAGTAATAAAATAGAGTAAAACAATAAACTGAACACTAAGTAGATGATGAAGCCTGTTTGAAAAGGTGCATTATATATCATTGTGTTTTGACACACTTTAGCCTTTTCTATCACTTTTATTACAACACGCATCAGCTCCTCCACATGCTTGTTTAAACATCTTAAAGCAAAGCTCTCCTCCTCTTCTCAGGATGATATCTACATGTTTGGTGGGAAGCTAGAGGCCGGCTGGGGGAATGTGACAGACGAGCTGTGGGTGTTCAACGTGCCCAGTCGGACGTGGCAGCGGAGAAACCCTGTGGTCGGCCCACCGGCCCAGGCTCAGATTTACGCTGTGGAGGGTCACTCGGCCCACTGCGTCCTGCTAGACGGGGGCGAGGCCATTATGCTGGTCATCTTTGGCTACTCTCCCATCTACAGCTACGTCAGCAACGTGCAGGAGTACAACCTGAGTGAGTCACAGTGTTAAGAGGCAGCATTGCAAACTGTGCATTCATGCCAGTGTGTCTGTGGTTTCTGCCAAAGAATATCAAGGTCTTTAGGGTGAAGAGCCCAGCTGTCTCCAAATGGTTAAAGATGAAATTGTTTCTCTCATTTGATCCCTATCATTTGCTAATAAAAAGTAACTTTCTTCATTTGAAGAACGCTTTTTCTTCTCTATTAAACGCTCCCTGTATATGTGTACATTGTCAGGGTCCAACACGTGGTTGGTGCCTGAGACCAAAGGTGCCGTTCCTCAGGGAGGTTACGGCCACAGCAGCACGTATGACACCGCCAGCAGCAGTGTGTATGTTCATGGAGGCTATAAGGCACTGCCTGCCAACAAGTACGGCCTTGTTGATGACCTCTACCGCTACGACGTCAACACCCGGACGTGGTGAGTCGACACACACACACACACACACACACACACCTGTACAAATGCTGCTTTCTTTGTTCATTAGGTATTCGTGTCTGTGTATTTAACTCTGTGTGTTACATGTTTGTCCTGTCACACTTACCCTTGTCATGCATATGTTCCAGGTACATTCTGAGAGAGAGCGGCTTTCCGCGGTACCTGCACTCAGCTGTGCTCCTCAGCGGCACCTTGCTAATATTTGGTGGCAACACACACAACGACACATCACTCAGCAATGGGGCCAAATGTTTCTCTGCTGACTTTCTGGCCTATGACATTGGTAAGACTCATGTTATTCTTGACATCATGACACAGTTTGAGTGGTGCTTTTATTAGCAGCTTGAATAATGTTTGTTTAAAAACTCTCTTTTGTCACTGTGTCATCCCATTTGTAGTTTGAAAAGACTTATTATGTCATATACATAATACTACTTCTCTTAAAAAAAAAGGTTTATGTTGTCAGTGTCAGATTCATAATGCTTTGGTTTTTCCTACCTCTTTAACTACCATTCAGTTTATTCTCAATAAAACCAAAAACTGTAAAAGCAGTATATCGTATTGTAGTGGAAAAAAGCAGCACTATGTATGTCACTGCACAGTCGTGACATAACATAAAGTAAATTAGATTTGTCTCCTTGGTTAACTAAATAACTTTCAAGCACACAGATAAACCTCTTTCCTTTCCCTCAGCTTGTGATGAATGGAGGCTCCTGCCTAAGCCAGACCTTCACAGGGATGTCAACCGCTTTGGTCACTCTGCTGTGGTCAGCAATGGGTGAGTCTCTCTAATGGACTAAAAGACACTGGACAGATGCTTCACACAGTGAAATCGGCTTTGAAGCACCAATCTTTTGTATCCTTTAGTTTAGTTATAAACCTCCACAATAGAAACATCAAGGTTATCATTTTTGTTCCTTATTATTTACACTCTGTTCTCGCACATTTTCTTTGCCAGGTCCATGTATGTGTTTGGGGGCTTCTCCGGTGTGCTGCTCAATGACGTGCTTGTTTACCGACCTCCCAGCTGCCAGGCCTTCTTGGCAGAGGAGGGCTGTGTGAAGGCCGGGCCAGGGGTCCGCTGCATCTGGAGCAGAGGCCGCTGTCTCCCCTGGGAGCCCATCATGGCTAATGGAAGCCTCATTCCTGCTCCATTCTGCCCTCCTAAAGCTGGTGAGAATGACACCCAAACCTTTTTGCACGCTTGTCAGAGCTTGAAATTCTGCTTGATTCCTTCTTTCCAAATCTGCCAGAAAATGACTGGTGGTTTGCTTTTGTATGCAGAATGAATATTTCCCATCTGCTCTTCCACACTTTTCTGCACACAGTGTTTCAAAGTAAGCTGTGTTATTTTCTTTAGGATCTATTTCTAACACTCGTTCCGGCACTCTTTTCCCTCTCTGTGTTTCTTTTTAGTTACAGTGGACGAACGCTGCTACCGGTTCTCAGACTGTGCCAGCTGTACGGCCAACACTAACGGGTGCCAGTGGTGTGACGACAAGAAGTGCATCTCTGCCTCCAGCAACTGTACCTCTGTGAGTGCTCCAACAGGGGGCGTCAGAGCACTTCTGGTCGTGTGCTCAGCTCACACACAAACACATACACTCTCTCTTGAAATTTTTCTGGGGATGTTGGGGCATCATCACTGGTGAAATCAAGTGATCATTCAGGTTTTACTCCGTGATTAAGGTGCCTCTGTTTTGGAAGAGTACAAACTGTTCTCCTGGTTTAGCATCATAGTGCAAACAGGACTGTGTTAGAGGTGGAATATATTTCCTTGCGTGATCTATCTTAAATTAAAAGCTCCTGTTAACAGCCTTCCTGTCTTTTGTATTCTCTCCTCTCCCACTGCAGAACGTGAAGAACTTCCCTGAGTGTCCAGTGCGGAACGAGCAGGTGTGCAGCAAGCTTGCCAACTGCAAGAGCTGCTCGCTGAATCTCAACTGTCAGTGGGACCAGAATCAGTCAGAGTGCCACGCTTTGCCCGGTGAGATAGACATTGAACCCCCCCGGGAGCACATTTCCATGCACATGAACACACACACCATCTTATTGAAGGCTTCAGTCCTCACACGTGCATGAGGAAGATGGTCAGGATTACACTTGCAGTTGCAGTCAAAGATGCAACACAGTAAATTGAGATTGAGATTACTGGACAACAAAAGACAACTGTACTGTTTTTTGTTCTTGTGTAGCACTTTCAAATTTTATCCATGAGATCAAGAATAGGGGTAATGTGTCAACACTTCATAACACAAAAAACAACTGCTTAGGTTGTGGTCAGTGTAATGAATGACTCCACCGGCATTCAGACCTGAAGGGAATATTTAAACCGATATTCGTTGACTTGCTTTTCTTAATCAGGATTTGTGCAGATTTAAACACAGCATCTGGTGTTTGCAGAGACGTACTTTTAAGATGTCATACTGATGTTGTTTATCAAGTCTGGCAGTATATTTAGTTTGCCTCTCACCATCTTCCCCCACTGCCACATGTTGACTGTGGCTGAATCTGAAGAATTGGTGCTGTCACTTTCTCCATAATTTTCAGTTGGTGAAGTCTTGTCGCCCAAGGGCTTGGTGCAGCAGTGGGAGCTGCAAATCGTGCTTGTGCGTGTGTGTATGTATGTGTGTGTGTGTGTTTGTATTTCTGATGCCTGAGAGGGCGTCTAGCATGGTTTGCACACACAAAATGCGCACACATGTCCACATGCATTTGCACACGTACATCTAAATGAGCACAGACCATATTTTGAGGAGAAGCAGTTATTAACAGGCAATTTGGACTCCCAAAATCACTCCATCTCTCTCAGACAAACAAGTGCTGATAACACTTCTGCTAAATCAGTGACATCCACACACACACACACACACACGCACTAAGTCCTAAATCTTTAGTCCCCTGTGGTTTGGAAGCAAGCAGACTCCTTCAATCTGCTTTCATGGTTATGTTCTACTCGTGTCTTTTTTCTGAAGTATGCTGCCCCTTGTTGAGCAGTATTAAACTAGTGTTCTACTTTAAAGTGGCTATAATAAATATTATTATAACAATGTGTCGAATAACAGTGTGAAAACAGTTTGAAAGGTCACTCGTAGTGATGATCCCACAGAGAATTATCCGCTGAATCTCCGGCTCCCTTCAGCTTTACAGCAAGCAAGTTTTAACTCATTGTTTAGCCGTCTGGCCCAAAACTTTGGTATTTTGGTTCACTTTGACCGTTGTCATAGCATTGTTTCTGCCCACAGTGGGTAGTGGGCAGCTGTAGCTCTGAAAACCAACTGTACACTGACTGCTGAGCATCGAACAGCAGGCTGACACAGTCAGAGACCAGCTGGTGAACAAAGTGGAGCTTTTAGCAGCTAAATATCCAGATATTTCTGTCACGAGTTGGTTGGGACCAAAAACAGAGCTGAAAGAGAGTAAATATTGGACTTAGAAAAAAAAAACTTCAAAATGAATGATTATGTTGCTTCATAACTGCTGGATGTGTAAATAAGCAACTGATATGTCAAATGTGTGACCATAAATATCACTCATTAGAGTTTAATGATTTAATTTTCTTTCTTTTTTTTTTTACAAATTTGAGGGAATAAAATAGTTCCACATGTAAAGGCTAGAGAAGAATATATCTGTATCTTCATACTGATACATCTTCTCATCCCACTCCAGCCCAGCAGTGCAGCGAGGGATGGAGCCAGGTGGGGGAGGCCTGCCTGAGGATCAACTCCAGCCGAGAGAGTTATGACAACGCCCAACACTACTGCAAGAACCTCAACGGCAACATCGCCTCGCTTACCACCTCCAAACAAGTGGACTTTGTGCTGGAGGAGCTAAAGAAGCTCCAGCAACAAGACAAGGTAAAAACAAAGTATATAAATGAAACAAAACTACTGGAAGAGTGAAATATACTATACATTGTTTTGGTCATGGCTCGTTGTGTCTGCAGTAAATACTGTACACCAAATATTTAATGGTATCCTCAGAAGCTGGGTGTTTGAGTATGCAGGTTGCAACCAGAAGAGAGCAGGGAGTGTTTATCTGTTAGTCGAGCCTGTCAGTAACTGATGAGTTATGCATTCTGAGATGATTTTCTCCTGATCATTTTTGTACTTGTGTGCTGCTCTGTTTTCCGCCTGATTGCGACCCTCCTTTTAGCTTGTGGAATTGGTGTCTTTCAAACGTTTTTCATCAAATTGTTTTCCACTCGGCAGTGACACAAACTGTACGGTTTGTTTTTGACTGTGGTGCAATTTCAAGTAGACAACAATGCCAGGCTTAAGTTTCTGCAGATACTGTGATAATCACACTTCACTTAGTTTTGTTTTGCCTTTTTGAATTGTTTTATCCTTTGTAGCAGACATAGTTCCTTCTTTCTGCTTTATGTAATAAACCAGAAACACATGACTCATTGTCTGTAGGAACAATAATAAGCACTTATAGTATCGGACATTGCTGAGTCTGGTTTGGTTGTAGTTTTCACTTTGTTCAGAGCGTAACTTCCAAATTCCTTTGCTTTTATGTGGTGCATAAGTTTTCTAATCCATACTTACAAAAACACATAAAGGGAAATCTGTGAGGCAGATTCAAAATGCGTGTGACAGTTTGTTGCATTCGACCAGCCTGAAGTTGAGAATTTCAGAGCTACTAACTGCAAAGTCTTTAGTCCTGTCTGCCCAGCAACACAGTTGAGAACAGCTCATCAAGTGTAACTCGTAACTTTGATTTGTTCATAGTCCTAACAGCATCATAATTCAAGCCTCTTCGTCTTTAGTGGAAATGATGAAATTCGCTTTTGGGCAAACATTCACTTTCTCTTCTCACCACAGCCACATATTCCCCTCATGCTGAAAGAAAATTGTGGAGTGTGCTGATGATTTTAGTTTGGTCATGCCTGCTGTTTTCATGACGATATCATTTGTTGTTCCAAACACAACCTTGACATGCCGTTTCCCATCATTTTCCCCATTACATTAACAGTTGAATCCTGAAGGCAAATAAGTAATCATATCTGTGAAATTATTTTCTGGAGACTTTTAATGGCATTCTTGGTTCCAAGGTGTAAATGCAGTAGGCATTCATTTCTTAAATAGCATGATGGAGCAGAAAGGGAGGCATAGTTTTATCTTTCATTTGAATACCAGCCTTTTTAGCCCTTTGCCATGTCTCCACAGCGTCTGTCTCCCTGGGTGGGCCTGAGGAAAATCAACGTGTCATACTGGGGATGGGAGGACATGTCCCCTTTCACCAACAGTAGCCTACGCTGGCTGCCTGGTGAGCCCAGTGACTCTGGTTTCTGTGCCTACCTGGAGGAGCCTCAGGTGTCCGGCCTCAGGGCCAATCCGTGCACCTCCACTGCCCACGGCCTCATCTGTGAAAAAGCTACTGGTGAGAAATACATGCAGGCTGTATACTACGTGTTTAGCAAGAAGTGTCAACATTACATTGGAATTACAGAGAGACTCATCATCCTTTCCATCATGTCTAGGAAACCCCAATCAGAGTTCCCGTCCATCCTGTAAGAAGCCTTGCTCGCTACACACCAACTGTGCCAACTGCACCAGCCAGACCATGGAGTGCATGTGGTGCGGCAGTGCGCAGCGCTGCGTCGACTCCACTGCATATGTCATCTCTTTTCCCTACGGCCAGTGTCTGGAGTGGCAGACTGGAGATTGTGTGGGTAAGTGTCTTTTCCCGGGCTTAATCTAGATGAGGCTTCTTTGGAGTGTGTAGTCTTGCATTAAGGTGGCTGGCAATAAGCTTTCCCAGATTGGCTTCTGTAAGCAGTCAATATTCATCACTGAGAGAAAGGAGGGTTAAGGGAGGAAAACAGCTTAAAGTGGAAGGTGTTTGTGTCAGTGGGAAAATGGTATTAGTTTCCTGTGATTGGCTTCGGAGGCTGTTTTTTGGGTTGTAATGGCCAATTACTCTCGCATATAGTCGCCCCAACTGTTAGATTTCCCTGTTGATTGTGCTGCAGATGGACTCTTTACCATTAGCTGGCTTTAAGTGGTTTAAAGCTAGTCACGTACCACGGAACAGTTTCAGGGTTGCCTACAAATAACTTCACTGTAGGAATAAGAAGGCAACATAATGGGAACGGCTGCACATACAGTATGTAATGTAAATGTTGTTTTTGGAGTAGAATTTAAGAAGAGAATCAGCTGAGATGTTTTTAAATTGGGCATCTTTGAACCACTATTGAAATACTCTATATTAATACTAACCCTGATTCCAAAAAAGTTGGCATGAATCACGGAGTGTTTACATGTAAATAAACATATTGTCTTTGTACTGTTTTCAATTGAGTATATGTCAAAAAGGATTCATAAATGATCACATTCTGTTTAATTTCTGTTTTACACATTGACATAACTTTTTGGAATCGTGGTTGTACTTAAAATAATCTATGTACATACACGTCTGTGTCATCTTTTTGTACTTTTGAGAATGACACTGCCATTAAAAAATAGGCAAACCCTTTAAAATTTACTAGCCATTTAATCCTGTACATGTTGTCTGTAACATTAAAGCACAAGAAAAAGCAGCAAAAAAGGGAAAATCAGTGTTGGGAGCTAACAGCTGCCTTCTTTATTATCATGTCCAAAATGAAATTTAAGAAGCACGCAAGACATGCAGAGCTACAGCTGTTAACATCAGAGAGCTCCGTCACCTGAAGGTCAGAGGAGTCGTTCAGGGTCGCTGCTGTTGTTCCCACATGATGTATGAATTATCCCTGTAGTTGTGTCAGATTGTAAAAACATCTCAGATCACTTTAGTGAATAACAAATTTAGGGAGCTGAAGGCCACAATCTCAGATTCATTTGTGTTAGCTGGTGTTAGGTAACCCACAGTCCTTTCTGTACACTGTGGCTATTTGTCTTGAGGAATTCGTGCCTTTCGGCATGAAGGACGCAGAAGGGCGTCCTGTAAATTCTGTTTTCTTCTCTCTCTCTGTTTGTTCTGCTGCTTCACATCGGCTCTCAAAGTTTCAATCGCCACTGAAGTATCGAACTATCTCACCAACTTTACTTCTTTCCTCCTCATTCTCAGTGCAGAGAGGAATGTGCTTTATGCCGAGTACACCGCATAAATGCTCTTAAAACCACAGACTTAGGATAAAATATTCCGGAGTCATCGCCTGCAGTGGGACTTTGAAAGGGCAGACTGTGTTGTAGTTGCTGCTCTCGGTAGAGAATTGTCTAATTTTGCAGATCCTGAGAATGGACAAGTAGTTGTTATTTGTGAGTTGCTAATAGTAGGCAGTTGTTTGTTGCTTTGCTGTGGGGAAGAACTCTACTTATGGCCTTCAGTGGCAGTTCTAGTGAGTTCTACCTGTCATGTTTTGTCATGATTTAAATCAACATTTATCATCTGTTGATTGCAAGGTGCATTAACTAGACTCAGAAAAAAGACTCCGAAATCTGATTTTGCTTTTCTGTCTATCTGTTTCATCAAGAAAAAGCCAATCCCCTGAAGCCACATTTAGTTCAGACAGAATTTTAAACACCCAAGGTCGAGTTGTCTTTCCGTTCTTCCTCATAGCGTTTTCCTTGGTCCTTGATTTGATCTTTTATATCAGGGCCGTCCTGTATGCTCCCGACTTCAACTCCAACATTTTAGTTCCCGCGGTTGTGCTGTAGGTGAATAGAGCTGAAACAGTTAGTCGATTCAAGCAGAAACGCCAAACATTTACAGGATTCCAGTTTTTCAAATGTGAGGCTCAAAAATCTATACAAAATAAGATATTTCAATATGTTATCTTTGGGCTCTGTGGAGTCATCATTTTCTGTCATGTTCTAGAAAAAAAGAAGAATTGATTAATTGAGAAAATAATCAGCAGATTGAGTGATTATGAAAATAATCATTAGTTGCGACCCTAGCCTAGAGACAACTGTTAATGAGGCCCGCCCCTCATTATTAGTTGATTAGTTGTTGTTTTTTAATTGTGTTTTTATAGCAATTGCAGCCATGAGCAAGTACTGGGAAATAATCAATCTGTCAATCTGCCATCACATCATTTGCTTTAAGAGTTCCTGGCTTGACTGCATCGTCTGTGCAGAAACCGTAATACTAGAGAAGCAATTCCTTTAGTTGAGGAGAGAAATTAGGACAGAATTAAAGCCATAAAGCTGCATTTGAAGATGTTAAATGCTTTGCAGACCACATAGTTGTAGAGATATTTGTTGATTTTAAAGCCATATTTGTCATCTGCTGATTGCAGGGTGCACTAAAAGACATGTCAAGATGCAGAAAAATCAGATTTTGCTCCCATTGCTCTCAGATATTGAAGCAGTGAGCTTGTCATTTTGATCAATCATCTTTGTGTAGTCTCTGTGAAATCCAGCAGGAACATGTGGTAAGCAGCGAAACAGCCTGCAGATTGAAGTAAAAGTAAGCATGGCAGACTTTGAACAGCAGAGTGGATGTACAATACGATCTGATTACAGGAATACAGGTTGTATTTGCTCGGCTGGTGACAGCACATGGATGAGGCGAGACTTGTTTTGCTGTACAGACCCAGTCATAATCGCCAGCCAATTCATGTAACAGCTCCAGGCATCAGATTTAGTTGTTCACGTTCACACATATTGATTTATCTGTCAAAATCCAATGTGATATATGCGGATTTTTGTTTTCATGCCAGATTCTGTGTTTCGACATGCTTTTGTGTCGCGGCAAGACAAAAGTCCTCATCCAGCTGCTGCTTTTCTCCGTGATGTTCCTGAGAAATCTGCCACTTAACGTCCTGTCGTCAAAACAAACTTAAATGGCCTTACTTTGTGCTGATTGCCCTTGCGCTGTCATGGTTTCACATCCATTAGCAGAATAGCTGGAGATTTGTTTGACATAAACTGAGGTAAAAGCACTCAATGTTTGTCTCCTTAAAATAGTAGTGGCAAGTGGCGATGCTGAAACTTGTCAAGCAATTTAGTGGTTTGAAAGTTCGTCCCTCGACTGACAAAACGGGATCGCTCTCTTGGGTTTCGGAGTTGAGAGCGAAGCGCCACTTCACACATCACATTTAAGCCTTTCACTGAACTTTGCTCCAATCACAAACTTTTCACTGGCCTTGGTTTTTCCATCTTATTCTATGGCTTTTTCCCCTCTCAGCCAACTGCTCTCAGATCTGTTGCCCTAACAGCTCACAAGATAAACAGTCATAAGCACATTAATGCTCCTTAATCTGCAGGTTCTGCCAAAGGGTAAGAAATAGCTGAAGGCGTCTGATAGAATGGCTGATTCTGTGTTTACCAACAACGGTTTTACAAAGTGTTCCTGAGTCCATGTAATAATCTCCTTTGTACAATCATGTGTTTGACAAAGTGGTGAACCTCTCTCCATCCTTGCTTGTGAACGAGTCTTTCCAGGATGAACCTTTCATACCCAATCATGATACTATCACCTGTTACCAATGAACCTGTTTACCTGTGGAATGATCCAAACAGGTGTTTTTGGATCATTTACCTTCAGGATTTTTGCTTGCTGCAAGATTGAGCCTTGTTTTTAGTGCTTCGCTTTGCATGTTGCTGTTTGATAACCTTCGTAAATATATATTAAAATGAAAAGACATGGACAAATGTTGTTTACAGAGGAATTTAAACAAATAGTTCAGTTAGAATTTTAGTTTAAATCATTGTGAAATGCAGCAAATGAGTGCAACAGTAATGGCAACTTTGCATAATGACCCTCTCACCCTTCTTCTCCCTTATTTAGCCCAGAACTGTTCAGGACTGCGAACATGCTCCCAATGCTTGGAGCAGCCTGAGTGCGGCTGGTGTGGAGACCCCAGCAGTACGGGGAAGGGCCTGTGCATGGAGGGCTCTTACCGAGGGCCGATGAAGAGACCAGCGAAGCAAGGCCAGCAGGGCCAGTCCCAGGACATGAGCTTGGAGCCGGGCAGCTGCCCCAAAGACAAGGGCTACGAGTGGGCCTTCATTCACTGCCCTGGTAAGAGATCCACTTCCTGTCCGTCTTACTGAAATTACAGATCATCTGTCATGAGTGTGTCTTCTTGAGAGGTTGTTATTACCTATCGACTGTCACATTGTCTTAGATGTTCCTATCAAAGTGTCCTATTACAGCTTCCCTATGCAACTAATCCCTCCCTGCTGACTCTATGCAACCATATGCTAGTGTGCCATTTAATGCTTTCACCAAACCCCAGTCCATATGACCACGTCATGTAAGATGATAGTATAGTCAATGCTACAGTGGAGGCATGCTCAGAGGCTCAGTGGTATCAATAATGTTTAAAAGCCTTGACAAGTTTGATGTGACATGTAAAGGATTTTGGTGATATTTTGCCTTATTATGGGGTTTAAACCTGTAGGTCTGAAGCTTAGTGTCATGCTGTCAGTGATGTTGTTTTTAATTGTGGACATTTTATGTCCTAAAATCTTTGATGTCATACTGTTGCACAGCATCATGTAAAGGAAAAGATAGAAAAGGCAGTGACCAGGGCAGGACTGTCCTACCATTATGCAAATTTCAAGTATAATCCAACCATCAAAATCAGCATAAATAAGGTTAACTTGTGCGTCAGAACACATGAAATAAACATTTTAGTTTTGTTCCCATTAAATGTCTGATTTTAATTTCCAATAAGACACGGATTGTACAGTAGGTTGATTAAAAGTTGCAGCCATTAAAATGTTTTTCAATGTGGATCTGATTAAATAGTAATTAATTTGGCATGGCAGACTAATGCGACTGACAGCTCTAATGGGTCTGCTGCTTTTCCAGGAAGAAATAGTAATAACAACCCTAGGTGTTAAGTTTTGTTGGGTTGGTGTCAAATCCTGGTTGTTTGTTAGCTACAGGGAGGATGATGGAAACGATTGTGTGACTTAAAGACAAACTACTCAAAAATGACTCTGTAATAAAGGGTCCTATGTGACTAGCAGGCAGATAGAGATTGTGACTGAGACCATGTGTGCAGAAATGTATCCTTTGTGTCGCAAATTATTAAAAATAAAAATCCATGTTAGTTCCACCTTGTGTTGGCTTGTTGTTTGCCCCTCAGTATGACCCACAATAAGGTACCCTGTGGTAGCCATGAGTCGCTCAATGTGTCCAGGTCTGTAATATCGAGCTGAAAGAGAACGCATTGAGATTTGCTCTGCATTTGCATTAATCCATAACCTCTCTCTGTTTCCCTCACAGCTTGCCAGTGTAATGGCCACAGCACGTGCGTGAACGGCAGCGTGTGCGAGCAGTGCCGTAACCTCACCACCGGCCCCCACTGCCAGACCTGCATGCCCGGTTATCACGGAGACCCGACCAACGGCGGCAAATGCCAGGGTGGGTGCCACATCGCCACGGTTATTCTGCACGCATAAGACTTAATGGATTTTAGTGGAGCCGTAACCCCCCTTTAATCTTCTCTCAATCAATCTGTACACATTTAATTTCACTTAACGGCAGATCAACATTACCTTTAAACAAATCCAACACAAATTACTAAAATTCTCTTTTTATTTGGACTAGACCTGCTGTGTATAAATGATAATCAAAATTTTAGAGCAATATAATCTGCTCACTGAATCCTAATTAGCATGTTGCGTGATAAACATGCAGCAATACAGTACCATAACCAACAGAGGGCGATATTGTGTATTGATTAGAGTTGGTGACAATTTGTCTGCCCTGTTTGATTAATAGACATTTAACTCCATATGTCAGCTTCATAAAGTGTTGGCAGAAAAACAACCAAAGGCAAAACAGACGTCTGGTCTCTGTTGGTTTATTTTTGCTGTGGTAACTCAGTTGAAACATGGCTTTCACTCAAGACGGGGAAACATCAAGACTAACTGCGTTTCCCTGACATCTGAGCCGGTGTAGTGCAGATGTGTTGTACTGTGGGAGCTGCAGGTGAAGGTCAAACACTGAATTCTTGTATTACTGCAGTTTTCCACACCTTAAAACTCTGCTTTGTTGAAAATAGAAATACGTGTACGTCATGTATCTTGATTTTGGGTGAAGGGATTTACACACAGACACACACATGCAGGACTGTTTAGCTTTGTGAGACACTGAAAATCTGCCATGATTTTGTTGTTCCACTAATTTTCAGGGTGTAGCATGTAGGTTTTTCTCTCTGGATATGGAAAACTTTTTTGATGAAGTTTTTCTGACTAATGGCATAATGCAAATGTATTATCTGCTTAATACAGAATACATTTTTTTGATTGACTGCAACCCATCATTTATACAGCATTCTTGTTTTCTAAGCAAAAGCACATAATGCCTGCTGAATTTAATGTGAAAAATAGGTGCAAACATTAGGTTGTTAGCACAGGAGAGAAAGATAAAGTCTTTTATGTTAAATACACTGGAGATTGACTGAAGTCTGGTAGTACAGCTCCCTTGTCATGAGGAGATGTACCCACGCTCATCCCTTATGAGACATGAATAGCATTCCTGAGAAATTACATGGAGGCTATTGTTTGAATTGGGGCTATGCACACACTTAAACACACATACACACACACACACACACACACACATACCTGGGAGCTTTACGGTCTCAGATACCATCAGTTAATACATAGGCTGTAGTGCTAACCTGTAAAGTGAAACTACACAGCATCTGTGAAGGGAATAGTCTTCTTATTCCTTCGGAGCCTGAGGACCAAATGACTCAAAATCATTACGTGCCGTCACTACGAACAGATCCGAGTTTTAATGTGAAAACAGGGCAGCCGTTTCTTATTCAATGTTTGTTTTATGTACAGATGGGCACACAGTACTATTAAATCCCTGTATCACCGGCTGTCAATAACAAGAAGTGTGGGAGAAAGTGCTAAAAGCCGCCTTGTCTCCTGAAATATTCATATGTGCCATCCTGGGAAATGTGCTAAGAAGGAGGTTTAACATTGGGAGGGGAGAGCGTGTCCACTGACCCCTCTGTAACACCCCTTCTCAGTGTTTTAAAGCTTAGTCAAGTGAGAGGAATAGGTCGGGGGTTTTTTTGTCCTGCAAATGCAAACCTAGAAAGGCTGCCGCACTAGAAGCACTTCAGGAGCCAATTCACTCATCTTTCACACTCCTATTGCTGCACTGTTTGTATTCCACACACACATGCCTAGCAGGTATTGTGATGTCCTATCTAAAGGGTTGGGGGGGAGGTGGCATATTTTTCTCCATCATGTATCAGATCTGTGAAGTTCAGCCAATCTTTTGGGAAATACTCTTGTTTACCATCTTACCCAGATCGATATCAATTTCATCTCCGTGCGTTCAGTACAGCGGAAGAGATGTTGGTAGCCTAGCTTAGCGCAAACACTGTGAGCAATGGGGAACTGTTAGCCTGGTGCTTAAAAGTGGGGTGAAAACAACTGCTGTGGTGCAGATTGTAGGAGTTGTAGGCTTTATTGTGCCCTCAGGAGATCCTGCTCTCAAAAGTTTGAAGTGAGGTTGGAAATCCCCAACTTTGTAATCACACAGAAACCAAACCTTCACTTTATCCCCATTTCCAGCTTTCTTTAATCAATATTGTCTTTCCCTTGTTTTCTCCCTTTCTTACTCTCTCTCTCTCCGTCTCCCCATCTTCTTCTTCTCTGTTTCTTGCAGCCTGTAAGTGTAATGGTCATGCAAGTGTGTGCCAGGTGTTAACTGGCAAGTGCTTCTGCACCACCAAGGGGATCAAAGGAGACCAATGCCAACTGTGAGTATTCTAGACTACGTGCTTGCACATACACACACACCTACAACATGAAAAACAGAACTACCTTGCAACCTTGTCATGTTTTAAATGGTAGTATTTTGCATCATTTTCCGGTAAAGCTTTTTATTAGCACCACTTTAGGTTATAGTCAGATCCTGTTTCTAGTAGTTCAGATCTACAACACAGAGGTCAAATGAGAGAAACACCGTCAATGGTTCTATTGAAATTCACTGACTTAAGGTAATGTCAATCAAAAGTGAGTCTGTGGGCTGCCTGTCACCGGGCCAGTAATCACTTGGGATGGAGCCCTGATGAAACGCTCAGGGCTATTTTAAGGGAAACCCATTTTGACAAGTGAGACAGATACATATGGGATGGTGTTATTTGCTGTTTATGATATTTTACCTTAAAGGAAACAGAATATTGGTTCTGTGGTTCTAACATATTTATGATCTGTCTTCGTGGACACAAAGACAGAACTTCTCATTTCTGTCACTCGGGGTAAGCAAAAACACAAAACAAAAGACAGAGTTTGATGTTGTTGTGAAGTAGTCTTGAATCAGGGGAAATGTTGTCTTCATTGTTAAACAACCACCATTACAGATGAAAATGAATAATCATGCTCTCATGAGTGAGCAATACAAACAATAGAAAACAATAAAGTGGCCAGCTAGTTTGCTGATTTCCTTCCTCACTTTCTAATATATCATCTGGCGTTTACAGCAACAACAACAAAAAAAACAATAAAAATAGGTCTAGTTGTTTTTAGACTTTTTAATGCAGAAATGTTACATTTTATGCCTTTAAAAACTCACCCTGGAGATAAGAGGATAAGTATGGACTCATGAGAGTTGGAGTAGAACAAGTCGGCCCCTTGCTTCTGATTTATTACAATCAGACTAAATGATTGATAACATGGCACTGAAACAAATTACAATGCATTAAAATGGATGGTAGGAGACCTAGAGGAGTTCTTTTTTCTTTTTTTAACAAATGGTAACTTTTGTGAGACCATAATATTGTACTGTTATTGGATTAGAATTTTTTTCTCCCAGTGGGTCAGTACATTCGTCTGTTTAATTCTTTCTGTCATGTTGGAGCCGTTCATTTCTTTGGTATTAATATTGGAGTGCTGTCATGGATAAGACCCTTGAACGTAAGTGTACACATTAAATCGAAGTTGATTTTTGAATCATGACATAGTCTCACTTTTGTTTCAATTATATAATGGGATTCACAGACTGCGAGGGCAAAGTCCATTTTGAAGTAAATTTGCAAATCAAATAATTAAAATCACCACTAAAGTGATTCATGATTTTCACAATGTAGTTATGAGCACTGATTTGACTTAGAGCAGCTTCTCATGTGGAGGCTTGGACACTGTAATGATTCAGTGGTGTAAAAACAGAGAAGCATCAGTCGGCATTACATTGGCCAGAATCTCCGCCTGCGGCCTGATTTCTGCTGACGCGGTGGATTCCCTCGGCGTAGGAGGACCATCTCCACTTAGCTGTCTGCTTTCCCTGTGGTAAGCAGAATGGACACTGATGTTTTTAATACCCCTAATGCAGTAAGTGTTATGGAGGGGTCACTGGTAATCATCAGCGCACATACACACCCACACATGTCTTCTCTCCCTCTCTAAAATCACACATCCTCAAAATATCCCTCACACCACGCGCCCAAATCAAGATCATGTACCCACTCTCCCTGTGGTCAGGTTTTGTCATCTCTACTTGTCCAGTTACACGTTTCACAGTCACACATTTCACACCATATTTTTCACACTGATACAACTGACACATCTTCTCACTGAATACAACGACAAAATTTTAGTCAGCAAAGCAAAAGTCACATACAGTTGTCAGGACACCCTTAAAGGTGCCGGCTGGAGTTTTCTTACAAGCAAAGAAAAGTTCCTGAGGTCTAGCAAACATGTTGAGTGCATTTGTAGAGTTGATTTGTTTTTTTCCCTTAAAATGATTTTGTGATCAGAAAACATACATTTGCCTTTAAATCGCTGTGACGCCTCTTGTGTTAGGAGCAAAAGAAACAAAAGAAAGTTTATCATCTGAGTTCATCTTTCGGAAAATACAAGGGAAGTGACGTCAAACCTTTGGCGACATATTCACAATGAACTGGAGTGACAGAACACGAGGATGTGAAGAGACGGAGAGTGAGGAAATAGAAAACAAAGGGATAGGAAGGATGGAAGAGAGGCTGGGCGAGAGTGAGACCTCTCCAAAATCCTCAATGCTTTCCGTTGACTTTGACAGTAAATAAATGACACTTTGCACAAATGACAAAATGTCACGTCAGTTTGTGCTACCAGATGGAAAGCAGTGCAGCACAATGCAGGGCGACACTCGGATAGCAGGTGGCAAACACTTGATAAAAACGACTCTGTTTCTGCACCACAAAATCAAAATGAGGTATCAGAAGAGGCCAGGCACCAGCAGGCCAATCATCATCAGCCGTTTAGGGGGAGGATGTGCCCATGCAGGTCTGGAGCCAGCTACGGGGAAGGTTCCTACAGCCCGTTACTGATTATCAGCTTAGAATGTAGCCAGCAACATTCACCAGCAGAATATGTTGTTAATTCAGTCCCATTTACAGACGGTAATTAGATCAGTGCTGTCATTATCAAGAACCACTATTTCTGTGGCAACTTTAATCTCAAAATCAAGATCCATTCTCACATTCATACATGTTTGAGTAATCAAGTAATCACTTTTTTTTTTTCCCAAGTGTGATCTAATTAGCGTGCGTATGTATTGACTAGCAGACGGGGTGAAGTGTTTACGGTTCCGTTTTTGTAATGTAATTTCTGGTATCTCATTACATGTAATCAGTCTCTCCTCAACCGCTGTCACCGCTCTACCCAATAGTAACCCTTAAACAAAGACCTCTGCACAAGGGCACCCGCGTCTTTTCAACGTACACGTACACGCGCGCACCGCAGCCGCCGATGCCATTAGGACCTCAGAATAATAGCTGCAGTAATGAAGTGAAGGGTGCATCGGTGCAGAATAGAATTGTTTTTGAAAACAAACTGCGTTACAGTGATGAGTCAAACAAGAGCGGTTTGGGGAAATATTTCTTATTATAGTGCTCATTTGGATGCATACATTATTCAGGATTCTTCTCATGCTGGAGGTAACAGGGGGTAGCACTGAGAGTGTGTACACATGTGTGTTTGCTCCAGCCTGAATATGTGTGAAGGGCATTGCATAGGTTCATGGCACATTTCTAATGTTGGTGTGTGCGTTTGTGTGTGTGTGTGTGTTTGCCTGTTTAATCACAGCGTGTGCACAAGCACAGACAAAGGTCCGTGTGTAGATCAAATTAAGATACAGTGGAGGGGGGGATCGCCCGAAGTTCAGATGTGTGCACGCATGCATGCAGGTGTAGATTAAATTAAGATACAGCGTAGAGGAGTTGCATTACACACTTGACCACGAGTGGTGCGTGTGCGTTTCGCCATCTGCAAATGCCAGGCAGCTGAAATGCCCCAAGAGTGATGTTCTGTAAGGTTCAAAAACCCTGTGGCGGCATTTGTCCTCCATCCTTTGTACCGTGTTAAAAGAGCACTCTACCCCGTCCTTGCCGGAGCTGGCTCCTCCCGAGCTCAGTGTCAAGCCCCCATTAGATCTTTCAGGGCACTGATGCTTGTCCTTCAGGACTTCCTGGTTAGATATAGAGTCAGAATCCGTCTTGATCAGGTCAGGTACTATTGTTAAAGCATGCATTTACCTCTGTGTCTGGGACATGACAGTATAGAAAATATATAAGCATCATTAATAATATGAGCAATTTATAAAAACAAAATAGTTTAATTATAAGCTCAAGTTTTACAACTTTTTTAGTCTGTATTCTGACTCTTCCCGTCCCGGGTGATATTTTATGTGTCAGAACACGTCGGATGTGTTACCTCCACCCGCATGGGACTGACATTTTTTAGTGTAGCACCGTTGCTGGTGACACCGTCTGTCTCGTGAATCCAAAATGCTGCAAAACAACCGATGTTGCGTTATTTTTAGAGGCACAGTCATCCTCATTTCACTGTAACATCACCAGCAGCCACCTCCTCCTCCTCATTCGCGTCTCTCGATGGGTCTGCTCCCTCTGTCCTCACTCAGTGTCCTCTCCGACCACCACCGATATCCACGTTTCAACAAATACGACATGAGATAAAACAACAGAATCAGTGTAATAATAGATATCTTGTGTGTTTAAATTGCCATGTCATTTTCACTTTTTTAGTTCAGTTCTCGCGCTCATCCATGTTCTTACAGCACAGAGTTGACATAGTAGTTTAGAATGAATTGTAGACAGTTAAAGACACAAAAAGGAGAGGTGCATTAAAAGGGGATAAAGAACATTGTGATTCAATGAACACCGCCATATGTTCCTCCTCATTACAGGCCCGTGGAAAGCCAAGAGCCTGATAAAACACACGTAACAGTTGATGGCATTCTGTGGACGTTAGCGCATTATTTTGCTCGGCAGCACTTCATTTAAAAGTCAGACCACTTTGGCTGATGCAAGGATTTCTCTGTTGTGCGAAAATTGTGTATAGTGTTCGGCTAACTGCGTGATATTTAACAAATGCACAGGAAAAACCCTGAGTAAATGCTCGAAGTATAATCAAGTTCATGCAGTATGTGCAGTAGTAAACCACAGCGAGGTTTAAAGCTGTGCATCTTTTCACTGTCAAGAATCAGTTAGTGTTTGTATTTGCCATTTGCGAGGACAGTGGCCAAGTTCTAGGCTTTAAAATTGAGTGTTTGTCTACTAACGACAATGGATCGGAGGCAAATGGAACCTGGTAATTTTCCAATTTTCACACAGTGTTCAGCCCTGGGTCAGGACCCTCATTTGCATGGAGTTATGGATTCATTGGCCTTGGGCTTACAGCTATTTCACAGTTGCAACAGACACAAAACCATGGGTTAACCACAGGGTAATTATAGTTTATGTATGTATTTTTGTGGATCTTAAATTTAAATTATGGTTTTGTGTTTAGTTAAGTACATTTATAGCTGTAGTTTTCTGCAAATTACTACTTTTTGTTTACTTCTTATTTGTTAAAGTTTTATAGCTGTATTATCATGAGAACTGGAAAAAGTGTTTTTTGCTTCACTGAGTCTTTAAAGGGAAAATCAAACAGCATATTTTTTCCCTCATGAAGACATTAGTGCCCTTTATTATCGTGGGCTTTGTGTATTCATTAATACATGTAATGGTGAAAAACGTTTTTTTAAAATGTCTTAAAAGTAGTTTTGTTTTTAAAAGCAGTGTATAAGTTTAACAGACTGAAGAGCATGATTAAAAGAGATACATTGATGTACATTTTTAGTGAAACAAAGCCATGGCATAGGATTGTGCTCAAATTACAACCCAGATTTCAAAAAAGTTGTATCTCTTATACAATCAAGGTTGGCTGTAGCTATTCTGCACTTCAGTCCAGCGGATACTAAACTCCACTCCAGATCAGGGTTATCCCCGACCTTTTTGGGTTCTCTCCAAAAACACTGCTAAGAATCGAGGAGGGGGGGTGTAAAGTAATGGGACGATCATTTTGCAAGGTAAACAAGTTGTGCTGCAAGCGTTGTGAAGGTGTTCATGCTGAGCTCTGATCATCAAGCTCTGAGTTAATAAACATGACTGTGAAACAAAGATAAACTCGCCCTGGGCTCGTCTGGCCTGTTTTGAACTTGGCATTCCCCACTCACTCAATGAGCACTGTCTTATCTAATCCATTAGCTTAAAAGGATCCACCTTGATTGGTGGTTATTCTCAATTTGGCTTTCACATCTTAGTTTAGGATTATGGATCTGCAATAATCAAGCAAGAATTCATTTACATAAGTTGTGTTGTTTGCTAGAAGGATTTTTAGGGATTCAGCTTAGCGCATTACTTTTAGATGCCACTTTGTCTGCGCTCTGTGTTCAGGTTGCAACATAAAGTTTGCTGCGTGTCACTGTGTTGCTTTGATAAACAAAAGTTTGAAAAAAAAAATCTAATTAACTTTTGCAAACTATCAGATTATTTCCTCGTTGTCAGAAGTAAGAGTCTTGAAGAGGCGCCAACAGCAGGAACTAATGCGCTGGCACTTGGCTTACACTGCTCCTGATAAGAGGCATTCTTGCTCTCAATCTGTTAGCACTCGTCTTCATCTTGCTCTCTCTTCTGTTTTCTTCACTGCAGATGTGACTCAGAAAACCGTTACCTTGGCAATCCACTCAGAGGGACCTGTTACTGTGAGTAATTCTCCACTGGACAGCTACATGCTGGAGAGACAGCTCATATGCACGCACACACACACACACACACACACACCTCCTTGATTATTCTTGGCTATTCTCTCTCTGCTTTTCTCTCTCTCTGTCTCTCTCTCTCTCTCTGTCTCCACTTCCACTCTTCCGCTCTGGGCAGATGGAGCATTTTAGCACTTTGGCACCAGGGGCGCTTGTTCGGCGACAGAATGACTTGTCGTGAAAATGTCAAGTGCATCAGAAGGAGTGAGTGATTGAGCTAATCAAGGAGACGGAGGAGTAAAAATTCTCCACTTGTCTGCTCACTCACTCAATCACCCACCTACTCATTCATTCATTTAGAAAGTTGACTAAATGTTAGTTTGACTTGAGTGCGAAGTACACGGGGAACACGCAAAGGTGAGCGATGCACGAAGCTGCATTATGAGAATAAATAAATCACATAAAGTCGACACCCAGAGCCAACGAGCGCTATCAACTCTGCGCCTGTGTATCCCTGTGTGTACCGCACATGTTGGTGTTTGTGCTTTGGGTGTTTATTTGCATGATGCGGTGTCCTTCACGGGGCTGCAGTATGTCTCTCTTTCAACACTCTGCTACTGACAACAGAGCCTTTGCCAAGGTTTTGTCCCTTTTTGAAATGCCATAGCCTGACAGCGGGCTCAATGAGGGGAAGACAGGAACTAAAAGCCTGGAGCTCGCTTTAACCTCTGCACACCGCTGGGACTTTTTCCTGAGCTCTTTTCCACAGCATTGTAAACACGACACTCCTGACTTAAAAGCCATTGAGCATGGATTAACATGCTGCACTCACTGTTATCCAGCTACTTCACTGTGTTTATGTGCTGACTTCTCAGTGTAACTGCTAATTTTGAGCTCACTTCTCTTATCTCCCAAACTGTTTGTGCAGTTAAAACCCTTTTCACTGTCACGTGCATACATAACTACTCATGCAATCAAATGGAAAACCCTCAGGTGACGACTTTGATTTTGATGCTCAAAAATCACATAAGCACAGTTAATACGTGACAGTTGTGTTTGTGGATGTTGCAGCCACTTACATACAAATATACATTCTAATGTTTAGCATTTAAAGGTTAACAATGCAGACCTTCTAGATCTCTAATGCTTAAAGTTTGAAATTGTGACAACGTGACCTTCTATTGCACAATGTACCGCACCCACACAGAATGATATCCACCCAATTTGACCTGTGCATCGGTAAGAAATCATTTAATCCGCACAGTTGAATTCATACAAATAGCTCAGACTCAGGCTGATAGATTTTATCATCTGTATTTATTTTAATTTCCAGGCCAAAAATGCACCGGCTGGAAAATTAATCATCTGCTGCTCCTGTGCTCACAAGCAAAAATGAAACATCCATGATACAAATCCAAAATGTAATTTCCAATCTGCATTATGTGTATATTCATACTCAATCCATATTTGACTCATGTATGTACTGATAATCTTGTGTCATAAATTCATGTGTGGCCACTCTTAATTAATAATTTGATACTTTATTAATCGCTGCTGGAGTTTTTCGAGCGTGCTGTCAGGGTCAGGTATCCCTACTTGTTCTCTGCTTGATGAGAAAATTGTGCACACTGATTGCAGTCATTGGAGTTGATTACAGACATTTTGATTTCTCTTGTCTCTATTAGTCAGTCTATCGCTTTGAAGTTTCTTTAAATCAGATCACATAGCCAGTGGTGGAAGGTAATGAGGTACATGGACTCAAGTACTGCGCTTAAGCACAACTTTGAGGTACTTGTGCTTTACTTTAGTATTTCCATTTTACATGACTATATTTTTACTCCACTACATAACAACTTTTCATTTTGAAAGCCATGTATGTCCAAATTTGGTGAGTTTGAATTTTTGCATTACCAAATTAAGTTTCCACAAATTATAAAATTACAACTTCTTTTCATGTGCAGTGTGTTGTTTAACCATAAGAAAGTACATGAGACCTTTCTTTTCTGTCTGATTTTCCTAAATAGACAATCTTCTGATCGATTACCAGTTCACCTTCAGTCTCATCCAAGAAGATGATAATCACTACACTGCCATCAACTTTATGGCCTCACCTGAGCAGGTAACTGTTTTAGAAATCAAAGTTCCCAGTCAGACAACAGAAGCACTGACACCATAAATCTGTCCCTTTCACAGTCACACACTGTTTTTGTTATATTTACCTGCATTCATTCTGTGATGTTTTTATTTCCCCCATATTAAGGCCAACAAGAACTTGGACATGTCCATTAATGCATCCAACAACTTCAACCTCAACATCACGTGGTCGGTGGGATCAACAGGTACTTTTGCTTGATTTTGCAGTTTAATTGTTGTGTAGTAAAAATGCCTTGCCCTGTTTTTATCTTTCTATTTGGCAGTTATTTAGGTATTGATTCTGGTCTCATCAGAGCGGATAATAATCAAATAATGAGAGTTTAGTTTCAAATTCAGTTGTTTTGTTTTTATTTTCCTTCTCTCACTGTGTAGTAAATCAAACCCATTAGTCTGTGAAAATACATATCCCTAGTTAAAACACCGTCTTCTGCATGAATTTGTGCAAAAGAGCAAAATAATTATGCAGGAAAAAAAATATTTTTATAGTACACCCAACAAATGGCTGAGGTCACAAACGCTATTAGATTCAGGTCAAAAGGTACCTGAATTGTAAAATTGAGGATATCATCTCAAGTGAAGTCATGTTTGGATGTTATAAACATTTATACAAAAATGTTAATTATTGTTTTTGCTGACCTATTGTTTTAGGTCAGCAAAGCAGCAGAAATCTGAGAATATCTCCAGACCCACCCTCCTACTGTATCATTTGCCACTACTACACAAAATGATACACAAGCATCAATAGGAAGCTGTTTTTTTAAACACACAGCGTTTTAGACAAACAAGCCATATGCTGTCTTTATTCTTATTTCAATGCCAAAGAAGTGCCTGTTGCAAATTTAATCACCTACTTCTTCAATATTTACTCAAATTATGAAATACACCATTTAAATAAACCTAAAAATTACATTATCACCTACATGTTTCAGCCAAAAACCCTTGTTTAACAGTTTCCACTCATTTTCAAATCCATGTAATGACAAGACAAAGTTTAACATTATACAATCTGGTTGCTAGCACATTCCCTTCACTGCCATTTTAAATGTCTGATGCTCTAGAAATGGATTTTCTAATGGAGGATTTGCTTTGACTTAATAATCATTTAGCCAGTTGGTACAACAGGAACAATAATGTCCCGTCTCTTGTTAGTGTGTACTGTGTCACTGTTGAGTGGATATTATAGGTCCCCTGAGGAAAGACACCCAAGGACACTGCAGTCGTCCAGTGCCACCGTTTATCTCCTGCCCTCCCCTCCTCTCGAGTCATCTGCCACCTTCTCCCTCCCCACAACACTGACATTTTCTAACCACTAAAACACGTTAACCTCCTGTGTTCCCCCGCGCCCACCTTAACCTTTTCGGCGCGCAGTCATTAATATTTGAAGTCGGGTCCCCTTTCCCCCCGCAACGATATTGTGTCTCAGAAGGAACGGGAGCCTCTTCACAATCGACAAGAGCGTGAGGCGCCTTCGGGTGGGAGGAGGAGGGTGATTTCAATTAAGATAAACATACTCACGTAGCCACACTCGAGCTGTCATTTTCAGTTCTTTTGTTTCAGAGCTGTGGGTTGGAATGTCAATGTGGAGGACCCACTGACGTGAGGAAGAATAAGAAATTACTTGAAACATTTAGATAGACGGAAAAAAGATGTATTTTCTCAAGAGCTCTGGTTGGAAATGCATAAGCTTTTATTTCATGATGGGTATTTAAAACCACATATAAACGCTCATTGATTCTCAAAATAAATAGACACAAACAAGTATTTATAATAGATAGTAGTTGATCTATGCAGATCTTTGTTTAGACTGAATCCACCCCAAGGTCATAAAATGCTAGATTGTAGGTCTCAGATATACTTAGTGCATTAGCTGAGAGTGGTGATATGAATTGAAATAATGTATATGTGCTAGTGTGACTCAGTCATAACCTCTGGGCAGCTGCATTCCTCTTTCAAGCTGTGTTTTTCTCCCACGTCCATCTAACAATAAAATATGGACAACATGTGTAATTACACAATAAAGCTCTACACTCTGTTAGGTTTACCAAAAAGAAGTTGAATGCACTTAAGACATAATAATAACTGCTTATGAGAGCTTTCCTGTTGTCCCGAATGGCTCAATAAACCCATTTAATGGATTCATAATAACACGTTGCAGTCAGTTCCGGTCCATCTCTGCAAGCAGGTGAGCTCTCTGACTGCCAAATGGCATCGCGCTGAACGTCAACTCTTTGCATCAACAGCTGGAACCATCTCTGGAGAGGAGGTGCCCATCGTGTCCAAGACGAACATCAAGGAATACAGAGACAGTTTCTCCTGTGAGAAGTTCACCTTCAGAAGCAACCCCAATATTACCTTCTATGTCTATGTCAGCAACTTCTCATGGCCCATCAAGATCCAGGTAAGAATGTGTGACAGCGGACTGAGTCATGAAGCAGATAACGCCACTGATGTCATCATTTCTCTGTTCTGTGTTATGTTGCTTTCCAGTTGCTCACTAGAGAGACAGTATGTGTGAACAACTGTTCTGACGTACATAAAGAAAGCAGCCATCTTTCTTTGCAGAAGCAGAGTGCCGTTGTTGCTCAGGGTGATTTCAAGTGCACTTTATTCTAATTACAGATTTAATGAGCGATGGTTGGCGTGCATAGGTGCACAGCTGTTTTTTAGTGGGCGAAAACAAAGCACCGTTTAACCTTTTCTAGCCCTCTTTCTGAATGGAGGAGATCGAGGCGCTGATGTGGTGAAAGGGGCGAAAAATACAGCACAATGAAAAATAAATACCGTTTGCTGTCAGTCTTTTTTTGGGAGGTTGCAGGAAAACAACAATTAAGCTTTTGTCAGAAACGTTCATGGTTTAGTTTTACAGGCAATAAAATTAAAACGGGCTAAAGGTCACGTAGCACTAATGTGAATGAAAAGGAGAGATTGAGAGTGATGTGCAGTGATTTCATAGTAGAGAAAACACAAATTAAGGGACACCAAGCTGTTGGCTGTGATTATGACAAACAAAATGGTCTCTCAAACTATTTTACGCTATAAATTGTGGCACTTTAGCTTCCAAAAAAATACATTTCAATACAATCAGTTCCTCTGTCTAGAAAGGTCAGCAAGATTAACTCTAAAATAATGGTAATAATTGATAATAAAAAAAAAAAAAAGAATAAAAGCCATTCAGTCTGCAACATTTGTACTGGTGAAATGGCATGTTGAAATGAGAAGCAAACACGTTTACAAAGAAATATGACAGATACAATTATCAGTCCTAACAAAAGCACACAGTTGCCTCTTTGCTAATTAGCCCCCTTCCAAGTATTGATTTTTACATTTGTTCTGTCCCTTCCCTTCACAAGGTAGATGGGTGGAGCAAGGTGGGGTAATGATATCTTTGGGGTCAGTCCATCTGTGGAGGTGGCCCAGTAATAGTTTTCTATTAGATTTCCTGGCCAACAGTCACTTATTTATTATGGACTGGCCCAAGCTGTTAAAGCAAATAGCTTCTGTAACAGGATAAGGTCTGTCTTTCCTTGCTTGCCTTTATGATGCAGAGGTGAGAGCGTGGAGATAAAGCAGAATTTGTGATTGCACTCATGATGGGTCTGAGCTCATAACGTAAGCATTTCAATGTGGGTAAAGAGAGTGAAGGGAGGTCTAAGATTTTTCTGTGACGTCATTATCTTTCTATATAATTGTAACCCAAAAGACTGTTCAGTGTCATAAAAGTCCACTTGCAATGAAAGAACAGTCTCAAATGACGCCATTGATCGGCTGAGATTTATGAATTGAAATCAAATTAACCCCTAGGCATATTGCTTTGACCTCGTATTATGTGAAATCCAGGTTGCGAGCAACTAAATAGAACTGTCTGAGCAAAACGTCAGTGTAATGTGTCCTTTGAATCATGTTAGCCATGTCAGTGAGCTTCTCATTTCAGATCACTGATTCTCATTTTCTGCTTAAAAAGGTTGAAAAAGTCAAAGGTGGGAGACGTTTGTCGAAGTTGTCAATCAATAACATCAGCCCTGTGAAGACTCCTGTCCTGCTGCATAACCTTTAAAATGCACAGTTCTCACCTGATCGCTTCTCTCTGTAGCTTGTCAATTCCAGACACCTCTGCCCTGTTTTAACATTGTGTTTCAATTCTGCACTGCTTTTGCCTCGCCACTAGATTTGGCAATAAGACGAACGCATTGTCTGTCAGTGAATCACCAAAATAAGTACCTCTTGTATATCTGCCTCATCAGCATTCAGAGCATCGTGACGCAATGTGACGCAAATAATCCACCTTTAAAAGCACAATTTGTGTCCTATTACCGACCCTACGTGCCGATAACCAGAATGGGCTCAGTAATGCTGCAGATGACGTTGTGTTTGTGTGTCTAAATGCTTTCAGGGCCAAATGCCTTCAAAGCATCTACAGTAAGATAATGACTCCACGATGTGGCCCATCAGATGTGATTAAGCCTCTGGCTCTGTGTGTAATCCCTATTTTAATGAAGGTGAAACATGTTTCTGATCCATTATTCTCAGGCCATGCTACTGATTACATGCTGTTTTTATTTATGGTTTACACAGCGTCCCAACTTTTTAGGAATCAGGGTCGTATGTAAGAGATACACAATATGTTAGTCACCTCAACAGCAGATGGGTTGTTGTGGACATTATTGAAGGACAAAGAAGGTGTCTAATTTTATAGTAATATGTAATACTTTATTGGGTTGTGATGTTTCATGTGTTTTTTGTTTTTGCAACTCGTGATGCAGGAACAAAATTATTAAAAAATCTAATTAAGTCAGTGTTTTCGTCTCTGGTCATTAGTCAACTCAACAAAGTATCAAGAGATGAATATTTCATGATGTGAAACATTTATGAAAAGCGATTATTGATGATTATTATCCACTGATCTTGTTCCACTATATTGAAATAAATGTTTTTTACACAAGCAGAAGATCATTCAGACAATCTTGTTTGTGGCCTTAAAGCAGGTCCTTAATGCCCTTAAAGCAGGTCCTTAATGCAAACCTGAGCTGTCTGCACCACATCGTGTTAAACCCCTTCACAACATCACGGAGCGAGAGCTCAATGAGAATGAAGTGAACATTCACTGGCCTAGAGTGTTTTTCCCCCTTGGACTTAAATAATTGTTAAATATTTAAGTTTATATCTTCTTATATCTCCTTTTCTCTAACAGATTGCCTTCTCTCAACACAACAGTATCATGGACCTGGTCCAGTTCTTTGTTACTTTTTTCAGGTAAGTGAGTCAAACATTTATGCAACTCAAAAATACACACACGGTCATTTGCTTTAAGTGTTCAGCCTTTAAGAGGCATTACCCAGAATTTGACCCACCACCTCTTCATTTTCCACTCTTACCTCTTGGGGCTTATTGAGTTACTTAAGTCTGATGGACCAGTACTACTTTAACCAAGTACATGTAAATGCATCTTGTGTCTTCAAGGCAGCGATTTTCCTTTTTCAAGTGTCAAATGAACCGCCAGTGACCATTTGAATAGGTGAATATTGCTCTGCAAGTACCATCTAAAGCGAAGGCATGGGCGATCAAGATATGAGGGCTCTTAATGATTTTTCATCCTGAGAGCTGCGATGGCAATCTTTTCTCATTGAAATGTTTAAAATGAGTCAATTGAGTTCTCTGAAAAGCGCAGGAAAGTCTGAATATATTAAGAGGATGTGAGTATAATTGCAAAATTTATGCTTTAAGTTAGATACTGGCATTTATAAGAAGCTTCAGAAGATCAGCATTCCTTCACAAAGCCTTGCTGACTGTAGTCACGCCTGTTGTGCAGCTCTAATCTGTAACACAGTGTCACAGGCTACAGGCTACAGGCTAAATCTTGTGATTAGTGAAATTTAAATGTTTGAAAAAAGACCCACCCTTTAATATACCTTCTTCAAGAATTGACTCCCAAATGACCTGTAAGTTTACTATAAAAGATTTAGCATTGTAATTATTTTTTAAACGCCATGACCATGAAGTGCTGTCCCTGCAAAAAGCCTTCAAGTAAATAATGCTGCATCCAGATGCAGGTATTTATAATGCTATGACAAAAGAGCTGTATTTAGAGAAAGTGAATAGTGAATGAAGTGAGTTGTTAGATTTAGAATTAGAGACACATGAGCAAATCAGGAGAAGTTAAGTTGGTGTTGATCATTAATTAATTTCACACAGGAAGCTTCCACGGTGCAGCTTCTGCGTGTGTGCATTTTATTTGAAGGTGTGCTACCCAGAGCACTGATGGACTAACATATTATCTGTGTAGCTGTCAAGGTGGGAATAGAAGACAGCCTTTGCCTGAGGCACCTGCCCATCATTGCCCAGTCCACAATAACTTTCCCGAAAAGCTGTCACACAATCAGTTATCTTCTGCCTCCATCCGATCGCATTACAGTTGAATAGCCAAATTCAGGAATTCTTGGAAGGAAAGGGGAGAAGGACGGAGCTTATTTTATCTAAAATGTGTCTCACAGCTCCTTGCATCATTTGCGCAGGAAACCATTTCAAATAGGGTCACAGCAGAGGCACAGAAAAAAAAAGTTTTGGAACAGAAAAATAAGAAATGAATGGGTGTTTTCCATAAGCCCACAGCTTTGTGCTCATTTCTCTTGAAAATTGTTGTTTGAATAATGTCAAGACACTATTTCCTTAAGTAGTTCATTTTTCTAAATCCAATTTAAACCAGCACTCACAGAGCGCAGCCTCTCTGCTGCCTAATTTTCTGCATCTTTTTCTGTTAGTATGCAATGTATTTTTCCTTTTGTTCTTTTGTTTTTTTCCTTTGCCGTGAATGTTATACTAATTCTCTCGAGTCCTTTCTGCATCCTTGGTGTCCAGTTCTCACTGACCCATAAACTTGGGGAAAAAGTGAAAGGGCCCTGATGCCGTCACAAGCCACTGTGTGCATGTGTGGGAGGATTGAAGGGGATGAACCTGCGGGAAACATAATCAGCCTGATGACAAAATGTCAAATCACCCCACAGGGTTTCTAGACCTCCTTGTATGAGAGATAGAGGGTGAAGAAATGACGGCATGAGCGGGAACAAGCTCTGTTTTCTCCTTCTGTTATTTTCTTCTCTGAGTTCAGTCAAATATCGACTTACCTTTTTCACTACCAGCCTTTCAGACAGCAAATATTTTTTCCTCATTTCCACATTGCTTTTTAATCTTAGTGACTTCATATGCAATATTTACTTGCATAGTATTGCCTAAGTTGTAATCTAATTACAGTCTGATTGTTTTTATGCGTTCTGATTAGATGCTGTAGAAACTCTCTAATAGGATGCTGCGCTGTACTTGCAGTGGAACCCCAGGGTCTGATTTATACTAATTAACAAAATCAGCTTCATTCCTCTGTGTGTGTGTGTGTGTGTGTGTGTGTGTGTGTGTGTGTGTGTGTGTGTGTGTGTACGTACACATTAATGCCTCTGTCTTTACACCTGACACTGTATGTGAAAGTATGTTTTAAGAACCATGTGCACCAGCCTCAGTCACATATAAACAGTTTTTCATGCACAAGTCTAAATACTTTAAAGAGGTTCAGGCTTTTAATTAGTAACTTTCTCTAAATTTTTTAGTCCAGTAAGAAACATTTAAGATGTCTTCTTATTTAGCATTTTCAGAATGCTTTTTACAGAGCTTGTTGGATCAGGTTTTCACTGTTTTAGCAGCCTCGAAAAAAGCCTGTAGAAAGCAGGTATAGATATTATTGATTATCTTCCCTTGTGGTAATGGGAGCCTTGTGGTTACAGAAATGTGCATGTAATTAAAAGAAAGCAGTGTTGAGTTCACTTTCCTCTCTGTCAAAGGCCAATTTTCTCATGTTACACATTGTGTGACATTATCACTATCATGGTGTGGCAAAAAACAGTGTGAGGTCAGTAAACTCAGGAAAATTAATTGTACTGTGTGACAGCTTCCTGTTTTGCTTCCTGTGAGTGGAAGTTCACACCTGCTCTTACTACATCTACAAATCAACCAATCCCATATCCATAAGTACTTGTAAATAAACTTGAGAGCATCTTTGTGTAAAGAATTTTGTCCTTCACCACCTGAAGGAGTGAGAACACGACTGATTGCAGAACTCCTTATAATAACAGCAGAAGGAACAGCAAAGTGGATTTAAGCTTCTTTGCTGTCAAAAATAGTGATGATGAAAGCCAAACATCTGTCTAGGGATTTTTGTCACTTCTGCCACATGAAAATGTCATTGAAGCCCACACAACACCCCCCTCCATTCACTGTTATCTTCAAAGGTGTCTAAGATGGTGCAAATACTTCTAAAAGAATGAAAGGGTTCCCAGCTTCTGCACCTTTAAAATAAATTCCACGTGCGATGACGAGATGTTTGAAGCACAGAGTTTCCCATCACTCAACACTTTTAATCCCACTTCCCTTCTCTGCTCGGCAGCCTCTTTTTTGCTTTAACTGTATTTGAGAAGCTGTTTTTTTTGCAAGTGTTATCAGCTTCCTCACAGGCGCTATCGACTTCTTCAAAGATCTTAGCCAATGGATCTAGCAGGTGTGGCAGGCAAATTGAAAGCAAGTTTAAATATCTAACAAATGGGCCCTTGAAATCAGAGCTAGTCGTGTGTCTCTGGTGAAATGTGCTTATTGGACCCAACCGCCCATTTTTAGAAATGTGGCGTGTCTCTAAAGACGAGGGCTCATTGGTCATATTACAGTATGTGTTTCAAATCCAAATATGATTTTCTTTGTTCCTGGACATCAGGAACAGGCTCATGTTCCCTTCTAATTCAGTGACTAGAGAATAATTAGAGGGCAATATTAAAATACTTGTCAACGACTGAGAAATTGATAAGAATTTAAATAAACTGACACCAGTACTTGACCTTTTATTTTGGTTGCCATTTATTTTTACGTAACCACAATCCATGCAAAGTCAGCTAGATTTACATACTGTAGCTGTCTAAACCATAAATATCTTCCTTCTGTGATACCACATAACCCACACAGACAGATGAAACATGAGCCATTTTCCACAACTTGTCTCTTTAGCACCTAATAATCTTTACATCCTCATCTGTCACCAGGATAATGAAGTGGAAGCTCTCAATCAGTCATATTTTTCTATCCCAGTGGCACTTGGACCTCACTGAATTCGCCTTGACTAATGATATGTCTGTTGGGTTATTAATTGAAGTAATCAGCCAAAATATTCAGCCTACTAAGAAATGAATGTGCCACCTCTTCATATCACCTCCCACTTGAACTCTCAGGACGTTAAAAGGAAACTTATAGTTATTTGAATATGTCAAGTAAATGAAAATCCCAAAAAAATTTGACTTGAATTTGTTGTTTCCTACAAGAGAAATTATGATGTTTTGGAAAAGAGGTAGTGAATTACTTTGGGTCAACAGAAAATGTCTAGAGAGAGTATGTAGAGCTGGGACTATTAAAAAGCTGGTGAAGCTCCGTGTTTGTATTCAGCAAAAAAGCAAATATACTTTAAATACCCCACTGCTCCCTGTATGGAAGAATATATATTATATATTATACTTTTCAGTGACAGCTGTTATGAGTTAAAGACATTTTGGTTCATATTGTTTCCTCTCTTCTGTTCCAGCTGCTTTCTGTCACTACTCCTGGTGGCAGCAGTGGTGTGGAAGATCAAACAGACCTGCTGGGCTTCACGACGGAGAGAAGTAAGTCCATAAAACAGTGTTTACACATCTGCAAACGGCGATGCTCAACATGATGATGCCCATATTCTTCTGAAATGTGTTTGAAAGTTGCAGTTTCAAGCTGATAACTACCAGGTGTCCCAGCTGATTGCTTGCTCAGTTGCATCATTTGGGATTGATGATGGCCTAAGGCCTAAACTGTATGATATAGCATCAATACATATCAACACCAAATGCTCTCAGCATTATTATGTTGACAACTCAAGTTCCGTTGTGGCTTTTAAACCACCACTCAGAGAAGTTCTGTTTCTGTTCATTCTTCTTTAAGAAGTGCAAAGTTTATTATTTCGATTGTATTGTCAGAAGTAATTCTGGTTAAAAGTAAAGATGATTATTCAAATCAATTGTGGATTAAGCCAAGTGGACCAGTGGAAAAAGTATGAAGGAAGCGAGTCAAGCTACTGTGAGTGACTTAAGGAAAAGGGGATAGAGTGAAACATTAATATTCATTCTTTGTATGAAAGATGGGGTTGAGAAAAGATGTGGATGAAAAGAGGTGAAAGATGAGATGATTGGCAGTAGAAATTAAAGACGAGGGTAAGAAAGATGCTGTGCGGGAAATTGCAGGAAGAGAGCAAATGTATGCAAATTCACCTCACTGCCCTTAACCCAAACTGCATGGGGTGGTTGCTGGTTCCCGTAAGAGAAACCATCATTTCCATCTCCTCAGAGTGAATCTATATTCTCCTAGATGCTGTCTGATACTCAATAGCAGGAAGTTTAATTTGGTTCACATCCAGCCTTATGACCTGCAGTCTACTAATAAAGCTCCCACAATTTATTTCCCCTTTGGGGATGACATTGATAATCATAGGATCTGAGTTTTATATCCTCTAATTGATATATGAAAATAAACAAGAATGATAGCTACCGTGACAGCGAATCATGCCTATCCAAAGAATTAAAGTCAATAAAAATTAATGCAGGCAGATGGGCTCTCGTCATTGAAATTCTGCTCACTTTTCCCGTCTGCTCTTGGCATTCCTATCATCTGTTTGTCGCTGCCCTTCAGCTGCCAGATGAAAATAGATAAATAGTTAAATAAAAATCTCCATCTCTTAATTTCAGGTGATTGAAAAGTTTTGTCACTGGAGGAACAAAATACTTGGGTTTCAGTGTGTGAGATGGAAACATGTTTGCAGATGACACACCAGTTCATATCTATGAATTAATTAATAACTCAATTAAAAAATATATATGTATATATACACTGTATATTTTTATTGCGCTGTGTTTGAGTGCACGTTCCCTGGAGTCTGTCCTTTTCCAGTATAAAGTGGTTTCACGCTCATGATATTTTTTTCTCTTTGAAATGTGATCCAATCCCTAAATGAACCTTACATTCCTCACTGCGCTCATATTTCTGAATTTGAATCCATCCTAAACTCGAAAATCCACCTAGTCCCGCTCCGTTGGGATTTGTCACCAGCTTTTGTTGGCTGTGAAGGGGGAACTGTTGCAGGTTTGATGGGAATTAATGCTGAAAACCTGTAGCTACAACCTGAGATCCGACCAGCTAAGATATGAAATTTTGATCAAACATCGTGTGACACAAAGGCTGTCAACAGAATTTAACCCTATTTGTGATTTATTTCAAAATCTATCACCTTCATACGACTAAACAGTTTTCTGGAACGTTTTGATTCTTGGTACACGGCTTCATAGATCTGAGAAAAGTAATGCCATGAGGTTCCTGTGGTGGCATTTCCTGGTGCCCTACTTTTGAAGAGAAGCTGTAAAGGGAAGCTGTGTGTTGGTCACCTTTTCTTAAAAGCTGCAACAGCCTTGAGGGTGTTCTTCAGTGCTGTAAAGTTGCAGTGTGTTGATCTCTCTCATCCACCATAGTTATAAGTACTTCAGCTTTGCAAGTAGTCTTTAATTGCTTCTTATGTGCCGGTTCTCTCGGCCACATTTCCATAATGGCCAAATCAGTAGAATCATTTGTACTGATTATTGTTGAACTAGTTAAGATCTATTTTCCATCCTGTCAGAGTAAATACTTTTATGTATAAAATGGGACATCGCTTGATACTGAAAATGCTTTTTGTAGCTTTAGGGTCAACCGACTAAGAACTACTTTTAAGCCTGCACACTTCATACTGAACCTCATACTGAAATCAATGTAAGCTTTTCATGTTGATCCACTATTTGTACTGATAAAAAAAAAAAACATTACTCATTTAGGATCACACCTAAAATAAGCATTTTAGTATAGAATTAGATTTCTAACATGGTGGTTCAGCTGGTGAAAGGGCTCCAACAATCCTGTGAACAGCCTGCAACTTTAACTTTTGTTTAATAAACTTGATTATCAGTGTCTGGCAGGTGCAGACATAATCAATCTTTCTTTAAGAACACTACTCAGAAAACAAGATCTTCTGTCTGTAGCACTGGCTGCTCAAGGAGGACAATTGCACCCAAATCCATTTACGTCTCCTAGAAAGAACAGACTTTGCTCTGGTGTTTATGTTTTGTTTTTCTAACGTGATACAGGACGTTAAAAATGTTAAGTCTTCTTTTCAAAGTGGGCATGATAAAGTGATTCAAGAGAGATTGCAAGAGTGTTATTCAGTCAGTTTCTGGTGTGCATCTGTTCAGCCAGCCATGGATTTGATCACTTGTAAAATGACATTGTGATGTATAAAATCTGTGGCTACTCCTTTTAACATTGAACATTATGGAGTGCTGCTGCATATGTGGAAAATATTTGTATAAAGTATTCATGGCTCGAGAAGGAGCTGTGCAAAATCTGATAAATTGCCTCCGATGATGTCTCTTGAGTCGCTTGGGGCTGAAGACTTTCTGGCCAAAGTTTGAAAAAGAAACAAAATCTGGGGGTGTGGAGTTAGAAAGAAGTGATTTGCCAGACCTGTGTAGCCCACTCCTCATCTGTGCTAATATGAATCTACAATCACAGGAGTTTACAAGAATTTTTTATTACTCTCTTGTGTTGAGACAGAACCAGGTCTTGCATGACATCAGATAAACTGATTCTGTTCCGCCACTCTTGTCCATCGGTGACCTGATTGGCTTTTTATGGTACATTGTGTCCACTTAATTTGGAAGGGCTTGTGAAACAGCCCATGCACTTACCAGGCTTGTCCTAATATGGAAGGATTTGAGCTGAAAGGCATCTACTGCTCACAAGCCCCCATCTGACATAAGGACACGGAATAAACGATTCTTAATGAGGCTTCGAAAGACAGCAGGGGCAATAATGAGACACTGATCCAGCCAAGTGGCATATGGATGTCTGGTACTGACTGAACTTTTGAATGTTTTTTATTGGCTTTTTTGGTGTGAATTATGTGTTAGGAATTCTGGGTCGTACTAAATCTATAAAGCAATGTATTTATATGAACCAGTTTCTCTACGTAATTTAGGTTTGTACTAGAAACACATAAGTATTTGTACATAACCAAGTCGGTATTGTCTGTGTGTGATTCTGAAATTGAGCTGTGGATGGAACAGAATAATAACCACTGACAGCCTCTCTGAAACTTAAAGCCATAAGGTGCTAAATATGTAATTCCCAGTATTGACTTAATCCCCCAAAGCTGATCTTTTGCCACACTAATGCACTAATTGGATAACCGCTTTCTTCTTTGTCAGGAGTTGAAAGGACTTGGTACCAAAGTTGCAGCTATTGCATTTGAATAATTTTAGTGGAGGATAGGTGACGAGACTTGGATCCTGAGCGGGGGGGACAAAGGGATGAAAAGACAACAGTTGTAAATGCCACGGAGGAAGATGAGGGCTGACCTCTTTGAAGCTACCTGTGGGGGGAACAGATGGGAGGGGGGCGCTGACATTTCACGAGACTGCAACACGGAGATGTTTTACACACAAACATGTGGATGTATCTAATGCAGCTCCTCTCTGTCTCTTTCACACACACAAACACACACACTCGAAAACATATGTACTGACCATCATGTACAGCAGCGATGTTTTACTGGCACTCTAAAAGCACTCAAAGTTATTATTTAGCAGCGGTTACCATAAAAAGGGTCCTTCTTTTTTCAGTGTGTTTAAGCATCCCATTTATTAAATCCACCAGTAACTAATAAGCGTCTGTTTATTGAAAGCTGTTGTCAGCCCATAGAAGTTGTCCTGGCTATGACACTGGTAATGGCTGTAGCCATTTTTGTAACTGATGACTTAACCCTGCCTATTGTGTCATCTTAGGACGAGATAGTGATGGATGTAAAAACTAAGAGCAAGGACTATGTTGTGTTGTGTATAATGGTCCTTAACTCTTGGTTTCGTTCCTATTTTCTTCTTTATGTACAGATGGTTGCTGTCATTGATTTAGCATCCTTAGCAGCTAGTAGATTCAAACCTTTGTCGTGCACAGATAATAAATGATACTTACTTTGGCGATCCCCTGACTTTTCCTCTAGCACCACCAACAGGTCAGAAATGTCAGTTTGCAAAGAAACGAAATACAGACATTCACATTCATGGTTCCCAGATGATATGTGCATGAATAACATGCTAAACTAAGGTGGTCATCATTGTGAACATTTGACCAGTCTGAGTGCTCACAGAGCCCATATCATGGCTGTAGACTCTTTGCTGGACTTTGGATCACAATCAGCCCTGAGATAAAACAATGCAATGGGCTGCATTGGCGTTATGAGACATGAAATACGATCGAAGAAGACCAGCTTTATTAATCGGTCCATGATTTGAAGGCTCATCAAAAGCCAAAAGGCTGTAGAGCTCTTAATAATTGTCCATGACAGGATTTTACGACTCTGGAAAGGTATCACCATGACAATCACTTTATCTTTTGACACATCATGTATTTGATGAGTGGATGAAGTTGCATTGTGGTTGGGCAGGGGGGGGGGTGTGCTTTGCTTTGCCTGCTGCATTACTGGACTGGATTCAAATGAAGCTAAAGTTGGTCTGAAGGCAGCTTTAGTCTTGTTTCCTGTAAAAGACACCATTTTGATATGCTGCCAGCATAAGCCTTTGTGGAAAACTCAAGTGTCAGTCACTTAAAATTATCATTAACAGACAGATTTTGATTAAGAAAGCTCGATTGTCTAATTTGCTGTTATGCTTGCATTAAGAAAACTAAAAAGAACACATTACTTACCACATAATTCTCACATGTCCCTCTGCAGACTCGGCCCAGTCTCACATTCTGCTCTTCCCTTGAAGAGCTCAATCAGCAGTCATCGATTGCTATAATAAGATTATCCTCCTCTTAAGCCCCTGGTCACCTTGATTGTCCCTTGTTCAGTTTAAAGTTTGCACTCCAATCATTTCCTCTAGAGTTACAGGTGGTGTCCGATTCAATATTTTGTTTGTTTTTACTTTAATTTTCTGATTCTGCAGGACAGTGCCCGTGGGTACGGCCAGTGATCTTTGAAAAGGACAAAGTGACCTGCTTAGGTGTAGAATACGCTCAGAGGCGGGATGACACTTAGCCTTTTAGAGAATCCAGTGAAGGGAACAAAATATTGTATTCACAAGACAGATAATTCATGCACTCACTTGCCAAATTAATCAAGTTGCACAGCAATGCACTGCATGTCCAGGCTTATCACAAACCGTGAAAGGCTCCAGCTTGTATTCTTCACCAAATCAGTCCGTCATTGCACAAGCGTTAGTGGGTTTTACAGAGTTCACTGTTGCCTTTTGTCATTAACTTAGTATTCATTCCTAGAATCTCTCTGGTATTGTATTGGCCTTTCGTTTATTGTATTCCCTGCACATTTTTGATCCCTGTGCCGGACACAGAGCAAAGCATTCCCCGACTTTGCTTCTGCTCTCACATCTTACGCTTTGTTGCTTTAAATGAATTCTGCAATGTGATAAATAACATTACTGCTATCTGACATTTAGGATGAATGTTGCTGGATTTGAAGCGTTTGTGTTGGAAACCGTAATAAGCCGTGAGCTGTTTTCTTGTTTTGCAACAACCCCGTCGGGCCCTCCATCCTGCTTTTATCTTTTCGAAAAGGGCAAAATTTCTCATTCTGACCTGCGGTGGCCCAACAGCTCAAATCTGTGTTTTGCTGGTTTGATGTTTAATAGTAGAGATGTACAACAATCTAACATCGGCCCTCAAAAAGAAAAATCAATCAGGTGATCAATCTCAATTTCATATGGCTGTTGTGTTTTTTTTCTCAGCTTTACCTCCCCTAGGGAGTGTGTTCAGAGTGATTCAACAAGGCAGTTCTTACAAAAAACTGACCCGAACTTTCCTCTCATTCACTCTCCACCAGTGAGTCTGCACAACACTGAAGGCTCATCTGTAAACGGTTGAGCATTCAAAATGCTTCCACTGGGCTGCATTGACACAAATAATTATCTATGAATATGAAAGGCACTGATTATATTTCTCAGCATTTTGTGAGTTTTAATTTTTTATTTGATTGCCACATTAGAGAGGGCAGATATGGCCTTGTTCACACTGCCAGCCCAAATCTGTTTTTTGGCATATCCAGATTTATTTCTGGAATGTCTGGACAGCAAAAAAAAAAACATGAAATGCAGTTTTAGCAAATCATATCCAAGCCACATTTGGAGTTTGAAACGTGATTCCAATCTGATTTTTACTGGAGCTTCTCAGTCTGGACTCTCAAATCGGATTTCAAAGCGTCTTTTGTGTCACTTGCAACACACAATGACGACATCAAATCCCGAGGGATAGAAGTGCATCAGACCGGCTGAGCAGAATCAGTGCTGCTGCTAGTAGAGCAGTATGGAGGAAAACACTGAGAATGTGGCCAGATGCTGAAATAAATTGTCTTACTGCGACTTGGCAGCGCAATTTTTTGGAGAGCGACATGATGGATGTAAGATTTCTCATGCTTCCTTGTTGGAAAGTCATGTCACCAGCGTCGGTAGTTAGTGACACCCACGTTGTTGCAACAGCAACCCATCCAAATAGGTTGGTGATGTCTGGACACACAAATCTGGTCTGATCACTTGCAGATAACAGTATGGTCACTCATTATACATTACTTATACATACATTATACATTTTTGAACATTACATAAAAATTGGTTGACGCTCACACACAAGGAAATCCAAAGTGAATGTCGTATAACTTATAACTTATACTTATATTAAGGATAAAATTAAAATGAATTACATTGTCGTTAGCCATATCGGGTGTGAGAGTGCATTTATTTAAAAGCTTTATTATCAGCCAGAGTTGGGAACACGGTGTTTTGAGCCATGGCTTTGTCAGCCAGGGTGAGGTCTCTTTTAATTTAATCTCCACAAAAAGCCACAGATGATTGAGGCTGTGGTTGAAGAACTGCCTGTGCAAGTCCTGGTAATGAGTTCCTGTTAGCTCCCAAATATCTGATCGACGAAGGTTTTTGACATATTAATCGAATGCCAACATTTCCATCACCCTGAATGTTTTCCTATGTACACCCTCAACAGAGCTATGACAGTGTGAAAAAATGAATACGGTGCTCTGACATACTCTTTTTGTAAACCTGTCATGTGGATCGAGATTTTTTTTTTTCACTTTGTACAATGCTATCACCCTCTCCAGAACTCATCTGAAGTTTGCCAATTAATAGCCAGACTAATGAATACTTAATTATACTGAGGGTGAATGAGGGTGGGGGTCTGGACACAGGAATCCCAGGGTTCATTACTACACCAAGGACAAATTTCTTTTCAGGAATGAGACCAACAGAGAACTCTCATACAGTTGACCCAAACAGACACATAGATTTATTAAAGGGGTAATGTGAGATAATTGGAAAGTTGCTTAAACAGTGCTTGAAAAATCATTGATTTTCTTCTTCTTTTGTAGCACGACCTGAAAGTTGTATCATTATGCAGTAACCTTATTTGACCATGTGAACTTTACTTCCTACTATTTAGGCATTTCATTTAATTTCAGTTAAGCATCTGTTTTTGGGCAATTAACTATTTGTTTAACCGTCTTAGTTGCTGTTGCTGTCAAGTTTTCCATTTTCACATGGCACATATGCTGTTTACAATCATAACAGTGACGGATTTCAACATGAAATTCTTTTTATTTTTCAACCAGTCCTTGATTTTAGACAGCAGGATACAAAAGCAGACTTCTCATTTCTTGCTGACGACCATCTCTTTGTCGACTGAAATGCCAACTCTCGCTGGCGGATTTTATCAGCTGTATTCCGTTTTGTTTCCATCTGACTTTTTAATATTTCCAGCTGACACATTTTACAATAAGGTACTTCATTGACACATACGTGATAATATGCAAAAAGATGAAATAAGGAAGTCAGCATCCTCCCGATATCCCACAAACAAGACTGCAAATTTAAAACGTACGTATCCAAGACAGGCTTCCACTGTCGATCTGCTGTCGAGAACAGGCCTTTTTATAACGTAACCTGTAACCCCTCAAAATGTAGTTAGCTATTGAACTACTCCTTGGCTTTGGAAGTAGCACTGGGTTACTACTGTAATGCTAGGTAGTAAGCTAATTAGCCAGACGTGCTAATGTCAAAGCTTATGTTTGAGCAGACAAACATTTATTCCTTACAGTTTTGCTCTGGTGTTTTTGGTTTTAGAAAGGCTGAAAAAAATACACCACCCTCCAAGCTCTTTAAAATCTTTATAGTCAAACAATATTCTGCTTTCCATTTTTATTTACATTAGTTTTAAATAACTCCCTCACAGACCACAAGTGTTGAATATCACAGAACCCCGAACATCCAAGCAAATGGTAGCAAATAATTTTTTAGAGGTTTTACATATGTTCTGTATAAAGTGTATTATTATTACTGTGTATGAAATTATATGTTTGTGTACTCCTAGTTGGGCCATATTTATTGAAGTGCAAAGGAAGGGCGGGTTATGAGGCCAATCATCGCAACCACTTGATGTGCTTAGTAATCTGAAGTACAATTAGATCTTAATGCAGCACACTTAAGCTCATCACAAATCCAATACCAATCAGTGATGTCCTTGGCACTGAAATGGTGGCCTGTTTCGATATTGATCAGACACTGTGCTGCTGATGAAAGTGTGGTGCTAGTTGTTTTACAATATTGATTAGTGGGGAACAAGAAAAGCTATTTTATGTTCAGTCTAAGCAACAGAAGTGGTTCCACTATTGGGCTGTAACCGAAACACAGCATTCCTGTGTGAATCTTTGAGATAATTATTTGTGTGTTTCTGTGTGCTGGAATACTGTCAGTGGAGAAAAACTATCACTATCATGTTGCAGGCTTGATAGTTTTCATCTTGAATCAGTCATTAACCAGGTTCAGCTCTATTCCAGCTATTTCTAGTTGAGATGGTTTATAATCATATTACTGGTGTTTGCATTATAATAAAATTTTTTAAAATATAATATCACACAACTGTACATCGTCAAATAAAGTTTGAGCTCAGTGAATAATGTGAGGCACAAAATAATTCCCCATGTCCTTAAAGCATGTATGTCTTTCAGGGTTTGTATTACTTTATTATTACTTATTTTCATTCAATTTTTCATTCTTTATCACTCTTCAATCCTTATATTATTTCATTTCATTATTTCATTTAAAGATAATATCATCATTAAAATACTGATTATTTTTGGATCAATGGCTGCATAATTTTAATTCACATAATGTTAAGATTTTTTTTTTTATTTAAGCTGATTTTTGATTAACTTACCTCAGTCAATTTTGTCAGGTCACTTATTTTTTCAGTATGTTGAGAAAATCTACACATTTCAATTGTCATTATTACAGTAGAGCATATTTCTCACTCCTTTCTATATTAATCAAATGTTTAAATAAACTCCCTTCAATGTTTTTGCTCATCTGTCATCTGTGTTTGACATTACAGCAACTGATGAGAGAGCGTCAGCAGATGGCCAGTCGTCCCTTTGCCTCGGTTGCCGTTGCGCTGGATGCCAGGGGAGAACAAACAGAACTGTTGCAGCCTGTGGTTGATGTGAGTCCTGCTTACTTGCTTATACACACACAGATAATTATCAAATTTATGCCAATGCAGTGTGGGCAGTAAACAGGAATGTAGCTATAGCTGCATTCCTGTAACATCTCACGAGAGTCTGACACTAACTGGATTCCTGACGAGCGCTGAAGTTCGACCATGTAAACCCCATTTTGTCATCACGTGCTTCTGCTGACATATAGAACATCACATTGTTTTTTAGTGCTACATAATTAAGCTTCATTGTGCTGTGCTCAACCAGCTCATGCCCTCTACTCACAATATGTCAGCCTCTTATCCATCCCTCACATCGATAAGAAACCTGCAAATGATGGCTCTTTCTTCTTTATATGAATTGTCCTCTGTAATCATGGCTGCAGAGTTGCTGACATTTTTTCAATCGACGTTTTAAAATAAAAACATCTTTTATGTGAAGTGATGTCGTAATGCCAAGATATTTAATCATTTATATAGATTTTTCACCCCCTCCAAAAAAGTCACGCTTGTTTGAATCCTCTTCCAAAGAAAAGTTGGTCACTACTTTGAAAAGCATCACTGAATTGAAGAGGGAGTGCTCTGATATTAAAATGGTGACGTCAGGGTGGTTTTTGGAACATTTTATAATTATTCTTTGTCCTACACTGTGTATTTTATTATCTATTTTCATTTAGCCATTAGTGTTTTCATTCAGATTTGAACTCATTCGTCCCTACGTGCTCACATGCACATGAAATTTTCTTGACTGTCAATTGTTGCTTCACCTCTTTATTCCTTTGATGTGAATACCTCCCATACAAATAGAAAGCAGAGAAGAAGTCTGGCGTTAAGCACAGCCTGGGACTCGATGCCACATGAGATAAAAGCGTAGCTAAAAGCAATACGGGGAGCTGCATCCTCAAATTGACATCGGAGGACCAGCAGTGTTTCCTCAGCCGGGGCCAGCTCTGTGTCACCTGCCGCCGAGAGAGCTAAAATCACTGTGGCAAGCAGCAAAGAGGCACTACATTAGCTATTAGTGTGGTACTGAGTGGTACTCACTGTGCATTATGGCGTTGTGAAGGGCAATGTAAGGAACAAAATGGGAGAAAAACAATGCTTCTTAGCTCTCTCGAGTGCACTTTACCGTTGCACTTTTAAAGCAGTGAGATAAAATCTGAATCTGAATAGTGTTGGAAACCGCTGCCTTACCTTGATTCCAGTAAAATGTTAATTACATACTTGTCAGTGTGATGTTTGTCTGTCTCTTATTGGATCCTTTATTCCAGCCCTCCCTTTCCTGCACAAAAACCAAAGACGGCATTCTTGTTCTGGTAGAGACTTTGCTTCCACTGGAGAGTATTCCTGTAAACAATGTCCCAAGCTGTTTTGGAAGTGATAACTGGAAGAAAAAAACCACCCATCCTCCGTCTTCTGTTTCTCGACCCTTTCAAGATGCAGAATGAACCTGCGAATGCTCGACTTTCAGTTTCACTTAGATGTCCATGCAGCTTTTAAGGACGTTAACTCTAAAAGTGTTCTTCCAAAAAACACCTGAGAACTTTGTTGTTTGGGAAATAATTTACATGCCTGTGTTCTAAATTTATTCAGAAATTTGGATTACAAGCTAAATATGTTGGGTTTTTCAGCGGCAGCTACCAAAACACATGGTGCACAGAAGATTAAGCATGCAAGGGTACAAACAAGCAACTTCCTCGACCAAAATAAAAATACATTGCTTAAACGCATTTTAGCAATCCATTTAAATTAAGTTAATGAAGTATAATTATGTAAATTATGTAAATGATTTCCATTTCCCGATGTAGTACACAATATGAACATCTTATGTACTAAATCAGAATCAGAAGTTTGACTTGGTTTTTTAGTACATAACAACATAACATACTTCAAGCTAGGAAGCATAAATAGCATTAAAATATGAAAATACGGACAATATGTTATTTAAGTGGAGGAAATGCACACATTCACAATATGCAGTATAAGAATAATCACTGCATGAAAGGTCATGAAAATTACCTTGCAGGGAAACAAAAGACCAGTAGCTATGCCGTTAATATATAATGTTTTTCAGAGCTCTTGTGGCCGCTCTGCTGATGGTCTGCAGCTTCTGTTCTATTTATTCAAACACTGACATTTGTACATCTTGTTTGTCCAACATGCAAGTTCTCTGTTTTTCTCATTATAACATATTCAGATTTTCTTTTTTTTTTTTTTTGAGCATCCAGGGGTTAAAATAATTTGCATCTATATCTTAGAAATTTGTATATATGGATGCACATTATCATAATCAAGTAGCCTTTGCCAGCTCATTCCTTGAGGAAAACAAAGTAATCTCCGTGGTCTCAAATGTGCAAATGCATGTGTTAGACCACATACAGCTCCATCACGTGGCTTGGCAGCGGCTGAAGGTGAACCATATGAAACGAGCTTAATTCTCTTTTATAAAGGTTAATTGGTCAGCATCTGGCACCACTTAGCTATTGGAAATATTTGTTGATGTCAAAGAGGACACTGATGCCACACTTGCATCACTGGTTTCCTGTTTGTTTCACCAGCTCTGTTTGTTTCCAGTCATTCACTAACTTAATGTCGACAAAACTAAATTGTGTAGATAATGTAAGAATATATGCACAAACTGCAGCACAGGCCAAGAATATTCTTTTCCGGGGACAGAGTTTAGAGTGGATATCATACCCACAGGAAATGAGACACAGAAGGGCTGCAGCACCACAGTGACCCCTCACACCCGTTCCAACACATGAAAACATTTAAGGCCTTATTCTGTGATTGTACTGTCAGCACTGATCTCGCTGCATTAGTTAGTACCAGCTCTCTGTCACTAAATCTTTGCACACCCTCCAGCTGGTCTGAGAGAAAATGAAACCAGCCTTTGTGCCCATTTCCTCCATTTTTTTGGCCTGTTTAAACCCCCAAGAGATGGACATTGCTTTTAGTGACCAAGATGTCAGCAGCTGTTGGACAGAGAGTCAATCAGGTCCAAAACACTTCAGGCCCAGGCCTCGATGTCACAGATGTCTCTATTCACTATGGCCGGTATTCAACATATGGAAGCGCTAACAGACAGCTAGTATGATGGATGACACCTGTCAGCGGAGAAGGAAAGCAGATACAGTGTGTGTGTTTGTGTGTGTGTGTTTGTGTGTGTTTTTGGATGTGTGTATGCATGTTTATGGATGATTATGAATGACCATAATACAGTCCCGGCGCCTGATTAATGCGCAGTAGAAACGCAGGCTGTGGAAACCTTCTTTGGGAGATATGAAAATGGACAGAGCAATTTTAAATGGCTTGATAGAAAATTCAACCCTATGATTGAAATGGAATGAAATGATATATTAATGTTTTTATTTTCCCCTGCGTTGTAGGAATATGTCCGTTATCACGGATTAATATAAGCATTTCACCAAGAAATGAGAATGAGAAAGAAGAACTTTAACTTTGCTGTTGCTGCCTTTCGCACAAACCAAAATCTATTTATTTATTCGTTAGTTTGGCTTTAATGGCCAAAGTTGTGGCATTGCATTTCAGTGCACAGTGAACAATATTTAAAAATAGTCATCATTTAGTTGTTTAATTCCAAGGCGGCATTACAAGAAAGGACCATTAAAAATATTTATATATAATATGAACAGCATCTTTAGGGATCCATGAATGTCTGTTCCAAAGTTTATGGCAATACATCTAATAGCTGTTTTACCCAAGTCCAAGCCTCATGATGGCGCATGAGGAAAAGTCAGAGGGTCACTAGAGTCATTGCGATTTATCCTCTGGGCACCATGAGGCAGTCCATCAAGTGGCTGTAGAGAGATAAAGTCAAATGTCCCAGCCTGCTTGTGGCACTAGTTGTTGGTAGGATTCATCCTGCATGGACCATGAATGTCAATATGAAATTTCATCTGGCAACATTCAATAGTTGTTGGTATGTTTCAGTCTGGATAAACTGACATTGCTGTGTTGTATTTCATGACGACCTTAGAACTATTCATGTATAGATTGAGACAGTATTTCTACATTTCTGTTCCAAGTCCTACGAACCAGAATGTTTTCTCAGTGTCACTAATTTGTTTGGAACAGCTCTAACAATGTCTCACCCATTGGTCCATATGAGTATCACTCTCATGGAATCTGCATTAATCAAAAATCAGCATAGGTTCAATTCACTCTCTTGCATGAATGTGGCTCATATAGCTACTCATTAGCTGAATAACTTAAATGCTCACGAAATGGCTGTCAATTTAATTTCCCTCGTATGTCGGCGGTAGATGTAATTCGTGCCTCTCCATCATGAACGTATATGAAAAGATGCGTGAGAATGTTGTGTTCTGATCATGTGTACTAATTGGGTTTAGGAACAATGGACATAAACCATGTGTCAGTCTCCAACCTGCCTGCAGCACAGAAACATGCCTCTTAAGCACCGTAGGACTCTGATGTTTGAAACTGGATTTAGCCTCTTACTGTTTGCTTTCACATGGCGCCTCAGAAGTCATTCAGAGCATTGAATAAAGAATAATTGTGGGTCAGAGGACTTCTTGATGTGGAGTCTGGAACATTTTCGACCCCCAGACTAATGAGTGTGTCCTTACAGTTGATTCAGGGTGGCATGGAAATTAGTTTTAAAGCTGAGTACACTATTGAAATGAAACATATATGCTTGAAAACTTGAATGTATAGTTCAAGTCATACGGCTCGAGTAAAACTTGTAAAAATGTTGGACTTTGTGTATATACTTTGGTCCAGCCTTCCATTTTTTCTTTCACTTCCTCACCTTTGTCCCGCTCTCCATTCTCCTCATCTTTCTGTCCCTCTGCGTTAGTTCCAGCTGATTAGTACCACAGGCAAATGGAAAACAAGCCAGGAACAATGTTGACAGCATTCATAACCTCAGCAGATTATTTGAATTCTGCAGAGAGGGCTCTCTTGTGATGAAGGACAAATCCAGTAGGTCTCAGAACCAACATTTTAGCAGCATGTTTGTGGAAATGTGTTTGTACACTAAAAGGTTTCACATGGGTTAAAACATTGACTTTATTTTTTTTTTTTAACCACAGAGCAAGTTCATTGTTGAGCTTTGCCTTCAATTAGCTCCTGTATCTGGACAGACTTATTGAAAGAATAACTTGCAGTACAGTGTCATACTTTTACCTCATTTTTCAGTGTCAGTAAGCTAAAAATCTAAGTAAGTCGGTTGTTTCAAGATGCTTTCCAGATAGATGACATTTCTTATTTGCTCAAAATGTTGTCTTCTTATCCGTTGTGTCCTGTGAAATGTTCATCCACACTGTCCACATTATTATGATTGTTATTATATTATGAGGCCCTCGATATCACTGAGCAACTAAGAAACACGCTGTAGTTGTGAACTGTGGCATTTGAAATGGCAAACTTAATTGGAAGTTGCTCGGGGAATTAGACTTCATGCTTCATGGGAAACAAGCTTACACTTATGTTTCGTTAAAGGACTCCAGATTGCAAAGAGGGTCAAACAGTTCTTTCTCAATAATTGACATCAACTTTTTATGTTAAAATTTTTTTGTCACTTAACTGCTTAAACAAATCTGCAACTTTTGACACTCGCTGTATCACTTATACTTCACACGCTGTGTTTATTCAGTTTATCGAGGCTTTTAGAATCAATGTTCATTTAAAATACACAAATTAGTATCAGTGTTTTCTTTTTTCTCGTTTGCACAGGGCAAAATACACAACAAATTCCAGTGGGACATGTTAATACAAATTAGTGCACCCCACTCCTGATCTTGTGTTAATTCATGTGTTTGTTCATCCCTGTTTTTCTACCGTTTTGCCTCCGCTGCCTCTCTCATCTCCATTTTAAATTCAGCCAGACACGGAGAAGAAAAAAAAGTCGATTCTGTTCAGACATGTTATTATACCCCAATTTCTATCCCCTCATCCAAAACATGCTGTGAAACCCTTGACATTCATTATCAGGATGACATGTTTTTCACGCCTGAGACAAGCAGTTTTGGCCATTAACTCCGAGGGTAGGTCATTGCCTCGACACGTGGACCGTCTGACAGGGACACACACAAGTGTTTTTGTTGTGTGACCAATCAAACCATTTGTCTCAGGAGGAGGGCGACTCTTCTTAAATGCAGCAGCTAATATCGGCGGCCGCTGGTCCCTAAAACCAGAATTCAACAGAACATGTGCCGTAACAAAAAGCAGCTATCGAGGCTTTCCAAGTGTGACTGTCACATCACTTTGATTTAAGCTCGGTTGGTATAACAGAGGTGTGCCAACCATGAGATCCAAGACTCTTGTAGTCAATGAAGTGCTTTTATCACCATTCTGTCTCACACTTTGTCACAAACTACTGTTGCTGGTGTTGTCTGATATATTTACTGTAAAAAAACAAATAAACCAGTGAACATTACTTTTTTTTATGGTCATTCTGAAATTGTGTTTAAAATGTGCTTTTTGCCTGCATCTCTTTCCAGGGTGCACCGAAACCCGTCGCCATGGAGCCGTGTTCAGGAGGGAAAGCTGCTGTGTTGACCGTCCTCATGCGTCTGCCCTCTGGACCCTCAGGCTTACCTCCACCAGGACAGTCAGGTAACACAACACACACAAACCACCACTTATTTTTTATTAAAACTGATCAACTTTGCTGCATGCTGCAAGCCAGACTGAGAATTAGTTACGTTGTTGTTATGTTATGGCAAATTGCCTCCTAAAATCCATAAGCACAGTTTGCATAAAAGGGGCCACTTCTATGAAAAACATTATATGTCACATCACAATTTGCATTGGAAAAATTAAAAAATGTGATTTCTGTTTCCAGGCTTAGTTTGCACCTGCTCAGTGGACGATGCCAACGGCGTCTAAATTAATTACTTCAGTAAATATAATTATGATGGTCACTCGATGACATTTCGCAGCATATCAACGATTAGCACAACCTTCCAACTCTGGAAACTTCTCACATCCTCATGATTTTACAGAGAAACGTTGTAAACCGTTCGCTCAGCCTAGTTTGTGTCACACATATGTTTAGCAATGTTTCAGTGGTCAGTCTGTGATTTTGTGTTATTAGAGTTAGGAGGACACAATGAGACACACTGAAATCAATTACTCTACTTCTCAGGAAACAAGTCCTTGTTTAAAAAGACAAAATTACCAACATCAAAAACAGCCATCAAACATATTCTGACCAGACATTTGCATCATTATTACATAAAGCGACCACCCTGTCTTCTTAATTCCTGATGTTACCGCTGAAAATGTGGCTCCAGTCCCCACAGGAAAAAAAGAAAATCACATTTTCTTGCTTTTCCCCTTCTTTAGGACTCATCGTTGCCAGTGCGCTGATAGACATTTCCCAGCAAAAACCAACAGATTTTAAGGACAAGTCCCAGGCTTTAAAGAACCGAAAAGCCCTTCCTCCAGCACACCAAGGCACTTGCGTCTGAGTCGTAACCCGTCTATCCATTGGGTCCCTTTCTTAGACCATCTGAGGTCACGTTGTTCCAACACGCCGCAGGTCCCGGTCGGAGGCCTTTCCAGAGACACACGACATGGCTACATGTAGAAGATTTCATTCGGCTGCTACCACTCAAGTTTTCACTGAAACTTGCCAAGTCCCAAGAGCACAACACTTCTCTGACCTTTCCTGCCCCTTTTGCTCCTCTCTGCATAAAAGAACCTCTGGTCAGACGATCAGAAATCCTCAAATGTTTGGAACAACTTTTCATCCACCTCCTGGGCCCAAATCTTTCCTTCAGCTTGGCAAAACCTGTGCTTGGAGGGAACCTGCCTGATCATTGACTGATATCAGAGACAGATTATTTAGGAAGATCTGCACCTATTGAAGCTTCACTCGTAAATATTTTGACACCTCATCGTCCGTTTGCTCAGCATGAGGGAAAAGGAAGGGTGTCTGTACATTGTGGGTTATATCAAAGTTGAACTGATTTCCTTCACACCGTGTTGGGAGTAAAAGTTAAAAACTGGCTGGTAGATATCCAGTCCATGCTGCCTGAGGTTTTTGTTCTTTTTGCTTGCCAACAAGTGGTATTCTATGGTGCTAAAGCATTTAGTTTCTATGACAAGCCTGACTCCTAATTCAGCCTTTGCTCTGTGGACTGAATTCATTCTGCCTTTTTGTTGGGGAAGCTCCATGCTAAACCAGGACTCCTTTTGACAACTAGAGTATTATGTCACACCACTTTTGCCAATTAGCACTATTGACCTGTTTGAGCATTTGCTGTACATATGTATCATCCACCCAGCTGAAGTCTGTATTTTCTGTGGAATACATATACAAATGCTGCAGAGACATGAGACTGCAATCACTACCAGCGGCATGTGGGTGAAGAATGCAAAGCGGAGGAGGCACGAACAAATCATCAGTCATCAAATTAAAGCATGGAAAACTCCCAAACTTCAGAGAGAGTTAGATACATTTTGTTAGCGAACTGGAAGTTTCCCTTGTTACAAAAGTCCAGATGTTTTTTTTAGTGAGTTCACTGTTACAGAAGTTACAAAACGCAGAGAAACACTGAAGTTCTGGTCAATTCTTTACTGTACTTTATCATTTTTGCTGTGCAAACATGGACATTAAGCTTTTGAACTTGCCCTTGGATTGATGTGGTGGGTGGATGCCATGTAGGAGAAAAGCATCTGTGTAATAAAATTAGACCAGGGACATCGTGCTCCTCTGGCTGTTTACTAGTTTGTTTTGTAAGTTTTTTTAAGAGTCCTCTGAAGCTATGACTTTATTCCCATCTTTGAGTACAAGGAGTTACGTTACCTTTTTTATAAATGCCTTGGCTTTCCATGAACTCCTAAGGAGGGGGCATGTTGATCTGCAGAATTTTAAAAGCTGTCGACCATTTTTAGCCCACGACTCCACCCCGAGCTGTACAGTGTCTTGTTGGAACAAATGTGAGTCTTTGTCACTCTTTATCTCTTGAGATTTCATGTGTTTGTCAGGTTTTTATGACAGAATGACAAGAGATTATCATTTATTTTAGGCCTTGTCACCTGTTACTATTATATCTATGATAAATATGTCTTTTGCTACACTTGTGAAAGGAGCATTTCTGTTAATATTTTGTTTTGATATTTAACGGATTCCTGTGTAATACCGCATTTTAACTTGATTTTATTGTTGACTTAAATCCGTCGATTTAACGTCAGCCCTTTTTGAATCGTGCATCTTTTAAGGACTGTATGGGCATTGTCTTTTTGTTGCAAAGTGGTCATTAGGATGCATTTCATGAGGATAGTATGCCAGCTAATGTGTTTTTATTTTGTGTTTGTAGAGTAATCCTATAACAGTGTCATTACACAGGAATCAGGGTCTCACTGTACCGTGAAAAAAAGATGATAAACTGCATATCAGTAATCTTCAGTGTATTTTAAAGCTGGACATCATGCCAGAAAATAAAAAAAAAAAACAGTCCTGAAAATCTTGTGTGCACTGGAGTCTTTTCACATACAGTACTTCTGATACAGACACTGATTTCTACAGTATATTTCTTGACTGGCTGCTTTTGTGGCACTTTTGTCTCTGAAGCTTAAACCTACAATTTGTGATGTGTTCTGGTGGCCACCGTTCAACACTGTCTGATTGCCTCAGCTATAGATAATTATTCCCTCTGAAAGTGTCAGAGAGAGAGAAACCAAAACCCAGACCTGAATCCTGGTGTATTTTGTGCCAGTGCAACACAGATACAGTGAACACAATCAGTTGATCATGACTGTTGCAAACTATGTGTTTTCTGCATACTGTGTGTATTTCCTGTAAAAGTTCTAATCTTTTTAAGTGCGTATGAATGTATGTGGTGAAATCATTTCTTGGCTCGTGCTTTCATAAGCTTTTTATTTAAGGGATGCAGCAAAAAGCTTCTTTTTTTTTTAACATAATTGACTCCCAGTAAAAGACTGAATTAAAATATGCTTACTAATGAATTAAAAGATTAAAAAATTTTAAGTTCTGTTTGGGACAGAATTAAATTAAACTTTTGGATTAAATAATTTTATATACTTATATATTTTATATTTGCATATATATATTTTCTCAAACTTTACATTGCAGATACATCAATGAACCCTCTATCTAAGCAGTTTATCTTCTAATCTGTGTTGTAACAGTTCTGATAATAGACTGAAGGAAACAAAATCTAAATGCAGACATTTAATATTCAGGCATACATTAATAACAAGCAAAATACAAAGAGACTGAATTAAAAAGGGAAAGATGGGTGAAATGCACAAATCTATTATAAAACCAAAGTATCCTGTAAAACTGTTTAAACTATAGACAAGAGATGCTGATAACTAACATTTTTTCTATGTATTTTAGTTTTGCCCGCAAGGTGCACCTCGGGCTAAACATGTGACAAGAAAAGAATATGCAGCATCATCCTCTTTTAAAGATCAGCCTGATATTAAGAGGTTTGTCCTTCAGTGTGCCGACACCTTTCTGAGTGCTTGTGCTCCCTCTTCAACATCAGTGGTGTGCATTTGAACGAGGATGTAAAGAAAAGGGACGCTGCCTGCCAAAGTGCTACTCTGGATAATCCTCATTTATACTCAACAGTATACTTATTAGCTGCAGGCACTCTTAGAGAAAATCCACTCCAGTACCCTAAAGGAGTGTTCGCCATGTGGGTCTATTATAAGGCTGCTGATGGCAAGAAACCTGACAAGATAAACCCATTTAGTGTGACTGTATATATGAAGGGCACATATATAATGTACTTTTCAACCAGTGGGATTTCATACTGTACGGCCAAGGAAACATGTCGCTTTAAACTCTCTCGAGTAGCAGGGATGCACTTTGAATAGAGGGCTTTTTGTCCTGAAGTCTCAGTTTGTCCCTTAAAAGAGAATCAACATGCCCTGTGTGTGCTTGTGGCAAGTTAAAGGGAGGTGACAGCTCTGGAGGTGACAGGTGGTCTTAAGGCTCCATTGTGCTTTGCAATTTTGCGGCGCTCGCGGCTGCCAGTCGTACATTCGTGAAGTGCTGTGCCTCCCCTGCTGTTTCAGTGATGTCGACAATGGACGCGATGAAATGACCCCAAAATAGGTACATAAGTGCACTTTTTGCCATTTGTGCAGCAGCCAATATGGTCACATAATAACTAATGAATGGTGAATTTTGCACTGAAGAATTCAGCATAGAGACATGAGACATCCCAAACTATAATTTCATGCAGATCTTTAGAACTCGACTGAGGCTTCATGCCAGGCTGATATACTTTACAAGTATATGAGACAGGGAGACTGACTACTAGAAGAAGCTGCCAGTAAATATTAAAACCAACACTGGTTTCAAGTAGTATTATCTATATGCCATTTGGACTACTTCTCAATTAATTCTAGCAGTGAGGCTTGGAGACAGATTACCATTTACTCTCTTAAGAAGACCGACTTCAGCAAAAGATAATTAATTGGATTATTGGGAAAAGGTATTGCCCAAAATAATGATGAAATAAAAATGATAGTGCACATTTTTTGGGAAAAGATGACGTGCAAACAACCCGAACCTCAATAAGTTGGAGCAGGAGAAAAAGAGAATTTGTGAGCACTTATTATTAATCCATGAATGCTATTTTTGGCCCTTTTCAATTACTGTGAGGAGTAGATGTTGTTCCCTTTCAGATTGTTCCACAGTAAAGTGTGAATTGGCTGATGTTTCTCCACAGTTTCAATCAAAAATGTTCATTGCTGTTTTGATTTGTTGGTACCAGCAGTGATGAAGAGCTAAGGACAGCTCTTCATAAAGATATGCAATGCACACTATGTTTATATGTTATCTACATGAGTATATTGCACAAGGTTTTAATTTGCCTGTAAATCAAAACACTGATTGAGTTTGAGCAGGTCCTTGTGAATAAGATCCAGGAATGCACTAAAATGTGAGGGCTTCTGACCAAACAGGCCGGTGGCTGTTCCAAGGTGTGACTGGCTGATATTTTTCAAAATGACAGTGAAGGGAACAGAGGTCATCGCTAAGTAGTGCAGAGGGATGTGTTGAAAATATTCAGAGTGACTGCTGCGCTGAACCTGAGTCACTGCTGGCAAACTGACATCCAGTCTGCTCCAAGCCTCATCGTCATATTGTCTGGCTTTTTACAAACAGGAAATTGTATTTATATTCCACTCAGCCGGCTATTTGATGATGTTCAATGTCACTCCACTACATTGCTTTTTGTTTTGGGCTGTTTGCCACATATATTTGGATACTTTGATCATAATGCAGATAAAGCTTTCCTAGAATATTCTACTACTTTTATGCACCATGTTGATGAACTCACCTCTACAGCCACATGCTTAACTTTGTCTTGGCCTCTCAGATGTAGCTTTCTCACCATATCTACTTGTCCTTTCAGATCACTGCTCTGTTACTTTTAGGTCTAGGCATTCACTGTCTAGGCATTGTGTTAGCCACTCTGAAACCTACACTACCTCGTAGTCGTATTGACTAAACTACCATTCACACACTTTCCGAGCTGCTCAAGTCTGCTGTAATCACCATAAACCAGTCACTGACAATTTAAATCGCACATTGCTAAACGCATTTAATTCAGTTGCCCCCCATCTACTAGGAAAGCCAGACTAAAACCGTCCCCCTGGTACAATTGAGACACTGCCTTTTAAACAAAAATGCAGAAAGCTTGAGCACAAATGGAGAACAACCAGGCAAGAAACCTCTCACCTTGCATCGTCTAATAGCCTGCTTGAATACAAACATGTTCTTCATGCTCCTTGAAGCTTCTCCAATCTGATACGCAATAATAAAAATAAAACAAAATTTGTTTTTGACACTCACTTGTAAACCGCCCCCTATATGTAGCACCTCCGTTACTGTCACTGATTTCATAGAGTTCTTAACCACTAGAGTTGATGAAATCAGAAAAACAATATCCTCCTCCTTCTCTATTCCCACCCAGGACAGGATGATTACACCTGAACATTTTTGCAAGTTCACCCACTTTGAGAAATCACCCCTGAAACACTCTCTGGACTGGTATTTTCCTCCAAGCCCGGTGCTTGTTTACTTGATTCTATTCCTTCTGAGTTTATTACAGGCATTTGTCCAATTCTCAGCAGACTATTACCACCAACAGCTCTGTCACTAGTGGAATCGTGTCTTCATATTTTCAAACAGGAGTTATCAGGCCACTCATAAAAAAAACATGACTGGGACACCAATTTTGATCAGCTACTACAGGCCAATCAAAACTGTGCCATTCTTTTCAAAACACCTTGAAAAAGCAGTGGCTCAGGAACTCATAGATATATACCTTTCATCTAATAATCTGTTTGAACTCATCAAGCCACAACACAGAACCTGCTCTGACAAAAGTGCTAAATGATTTATTGCTTGCTTCAGACTCTGGCATAGTTTCAGTACTATTACTCCTGACACTGCTCTCTGCTGGTTTAGATCATATTTATCTGACAGATTTCACTCACTGTTTTACACAACTGTTCATCAAACAACATTAAGGTCAGTTATGGTGTGCCACAAGGATCTGTGTTCGGCCCAATTCTTTTCTCTATTTACACTTCTCCCCTACACCCTCCCCTCTAGTTGTCCATTCCAATTCAGATGATACTTTACATCTCTGTTAAGGCTGACTTCTGTCATCAGCTGGTGAACCAGGAAGAATGCCTATTTGAAATCAAACAATGCATGTGTGCAGTTATGTGTGCATGTACTATATACTATATGTTACAAACTCTTGTATGTGTGTTTTTTCATCTGTATCCAGGTATGAATGCACAGGAGTTTTATATTTATATTTTATATTGTTGTAGATTACTTCACTTTCTATATATTTGATTAAGTATCTTCTTTATCATGTTTTAGATGTAATGCATCTGTTGTTGTTCATTAATGTTTTATTTTATCCCCAGCACTTTGAGACATACTTTGTGATACCGAGCTATAATAAACTTTGACTTGACTTGACTTGACTTGACATGTATCAGTCATGCCTGGTGTCAGCTGCCCCTGTGTTGGAATGGGATGCCAAGAGCTCCATAGCAATGTTGTGCCCCAAGTGCAGAACTAGAAGAGGAATTATAAGTACAATGTTCTCTATAAATGGAACTTGAAACTTAGCTATAAATTATATAAATTCTAAATGCTGCTTTAGACTTTGCTCAGTTTTCCTTTTAACCTTTGCTTATAGTAACATAAGTCTTTATCACAGTAACACTTGGGGTTTTGCTCAAATGTTTTCAGGACTTACCTCTTGTATTTCATGTGAATATGACAAACAAAATCAAGCAATTGCAGAAATATTTAGAATGTTTCCTTGAATTTGGTTGGAAAAGTTTCATTATTTGAAAATAAAATGTATTTGCCTTCATAGCCAACAGCTCCCGAATGAAGTAATTACAGTAAATACAGTATTATTTGAACTCATCAGATGAATTCTAAGTTTTTATTTGTTTTATTGATTCCTCTGTATGACTGTTTTGAAAAAGCAGCTGCTCAACCAAAACACCATCTTTGTTTTTTTCTTTTTTTCTTCTTGTGACAAAGTCAAACACTGTGAATGTGTATTTCCTCCTTCTTATAAATATGACCTATAATTCAGTTTGCTTTTGTTGTTGTCCTGATAACATTACAAAATGTTCTGGAGATTAATTGAATAAAGTCGGGGAGTCCTTGACTTTTTGTTTTGCAGAAGTTGTCACAATACACTCAATGCAATGACTAAACACTTTGATTGTCATACATGATACAAGTCTGTGGTTTGGTAGGTCGCACTGACTGCATCAGAGTTCACGAATGAGTCAGTGCACAAAACAAGTCTCTCGAGTTCCCTGATTTACTTATGATGGAAGAATATGGATTTTTATTCCTGTTTGTCTTGGTTCGCCTCCAGTATTACCAGGAGGTGGTGATTAATCTGTCACTTTCAGCAATGTAATTCATGGGGGTGTGTCAGAAGACGAATCTGCCAAACCGTCCAATATAATCCCTGCTGGAAGAATTTGGATGCCTGCGCTCACTGTAAATCAAACTGTCCAGGCCTTAACTTCAGGAAATACTACCGTGCACAGTCCCAGAGATCGCTATGTTGTATTCATAAACAATATTTTATCACGTCTTTTGCTTCTACAGATAATGGCAAAGACTATGAAAAAAATGGCTACTGAAATTGCCCTAAGTTTACTTTCATGGAGACAAGGTTGGAGGAGAGTAAATCTCCATATCCAGTTTGTCAGAGACTGAAGGTCAATTTTTGGTAAAAGGTGAGTGAAGTGGAAGATGTAAAGACATCTGTTACAATGTTTGCTATTATTTTTGTTTTTACATTTAAAATGGATTTTGTCTCAATGTCTTAATTTTCCCTGTTGAAGATACTGCTTATTTTTAATTTATTAAAACACAAATTCCCACATTTTTTAAGTTCCTTGTTAACTAATAAAATACGGTGCATTGTGTATGATAGCAGCCAATCACAGGGATGCATTTCTGACCCCCCACAGTTCATAAATGTTCACAGAATTAATATCATCAACCTGCAGAGATAGAAACCTCCCACAGACCCTCTGTTTCAATGTACATACAGTGAAACAAACATGACACTGTGAAAAACAAGTGAATAAAAATGTGCAAAAATGCTGATGGTTTTTATTGATAGCCTGCATGTGTTTTTTTGTCTTAAGGGTAATAACTCAGAGAATCATTTTAAAAACTGTTTATTATGAATGACTATAAAAGTATTTTTCTGTAAAACAGGTTAAATCATAATGAATAAATAAATAATAATAAATAAAAATTCAAAATAAATAAATTAACAGTTAATAAACTGTTACTTGAACATTTTTCACTGTTTTCCGATTTTTATCCCATTTAGGAGCATGTTTACTCCTTCTGAAAAACGTTTTTTTTTATATTTTATATTTATATTATGTTCCTTTATTCATTTGTCGTTCATGTTAACGGTCGTCTGTTTACGTACGATATGACGTGTTTGCCACAGTTGGCACGAGGCGGGCTATTTAAACTGCGCACTCACTTGTCTGTTAGCATCAAGCTAACTGCCGCTGCTGCTGCTTCTCGTCTACAAAGTCTTCTCTAACTTTGCTGTAAATACTGAAAAGCTACCACTGGATATGTAGCATTAAAAACTAAAATCGCTCGCTGACATTGTTTTAAGTAACTGTCGGTTTTGGACGTCTTTGTGGAGGAATAATGCTCGAGCTGCACTTCCTGTTAGCTGTTAGCCACAAGCTAGCTGCTAAAGCCGGAGGCGGCTGTTTGTCCGCAGCTCCTTCTAGCTGGACTTGACTTTGGGAGATTTGGAGGATAACTTCTTTTCTTCATCAAGGTACGTGAGCTGATTTAATCTGTTCTTGTTTGTGTGGGAACATCAGCTTATATCATGTGGCTGCTCTTCTTGTCAAATGTGCTTTAGCATCTGCTGGTTACTAATTTTGCTAATTGCTTTTTGCTTGTTATTCTGGTTCTTGCTTATTTGTTTTTGGTGTGTTTGGCAGGTGCATTATGCAAATTTGATTTGCATAATAGTGGAATATTATTGGTACATGATATTGAAATATCATGAGTTGTGTTGTGGGCTGAATTGCAGCATATTTCCTCCTGGTGCTAAATAGTTGTTTTATTCCTCTATAGTATTGGCTTCATGGCAAACTTAACATGGCTGTTGTTGTTGTTATCTTCACCATTTCTTGACACACTTCATATCTGCAAAGTATTACTAAATCAGTGGGTTTATGTGGCAGCTTGCTTTACTGTTTTTCATATCATAATTACATCTAAAGTGCTGAGCTCCTGCGCTGTGGATTACATTGCTGCCACACTCAGCTGCAATCATCTCCAACCTCAAGTTTTATCAGTGCACTGATGGTCATCTCAATGCTACATAACATTTCTGAGATTGCTCCAAACAATAATTTTTGAATGTGTTTGAATTGATCATTATTATCTGATGCATATCTGACATCTTTTGCAGCTGCATAGACAGATTGCTGGATTTCTATTTATCCATCTCACTCACTAAACACTAGCCTATATTCTGCTTGTTGCCTGATTTGCTTTGTCAGTCCCATGCCTGGTTGTCTGGATCTAATTTGCCTTAGAGGAGGACTTTTACTATCACCACTCCCCTGATTTCTGTTCTCAGAGTGTGTGCTTGTGGGAAGTGACAGGGTCAGAGCCCAGTTGCCAGAAATCAACTCTGTACATATTTTGTGTTGACATAATAAATCGGTTCTATGTGACTTGTCTGCTTGCTGACATCAAATAGCCCGAAAACACAAGGTTTACTCAACTCGACTCGTTTAAGGTATCATGTTTGTGCAACGATTAGCCACCAACTGGGTGTACAGCTCTTTCCATGAAGGACATAGCTGCTGTGTCAAGGTCTCAGATGTAACTGCTATAAGCAAAACTGACTTCAAAATAAATAAATTGTTATGCTTGACAGAACATGTGCCGTAACAGTAGGAGATTCCTTATATGACATTATGCAGTAAGAAAGCTAATGATTGCTTCCTAATGAAGTGGATGTAAACTCAAAAGCAGACCACCTTTTTAGAGCAGAGAGACACTGCCTTAGTAAACACACAAACAGGAGGTTAGCTACCAGATAGGAGACACTGCAGACTCTCACCCTCTCGTGGAAAACAAATGGCCATCAGTAATTTAAAGGGAAGCTGGAGCAAATTCTCATGTGGGGGGGGAGTCATTACTTTGATTGAGAACAGCTGGTGTCATATTCTATAGTTTCACCCCAGGACGCCCTTTGTGGAAATGGTGCTGAAATACTGGCTCAGCAGCACGAGCATCCACAGTTTTGTGCCTACAGTAACTCACGAAAATCACCCAGGTTCTTCAGTTATTTGTTGAAAAGTTTAGAAGTCCTTTTTTAGTACCGTGGAACATGAAACGACAGGTAATTCTTAGGACAGAGTTTGTCCATTTGATCTCAAAAGATGATATAAGAATTTTAGGGTTCTTTATAGGCTATAGAATTGATATTTCTAAGCATTTTGAGCTGAACCTTAATCTAACGGGTTAATTGTTTAAGTCATTTATTCAGCTGAATAGTTTTCTGGTTCTTCTCCAATGTGATAATTTCCATTTTCCTCTGTTTTCTATCACTGTAAATAGAATAAGTTTGGGTTTTGGAGTGTTGGTTGGACAAAGCAAGACATTTAAAGATGTCACCTTGGACTCTGGGAAATTGTAACTGGCACTTTTACTTCTTTCTGACATTTTTATAGACTAAAACATTGAAAAGGCAACTGACAGATTAATCAATAATGGCAAAAATCGTTAGTTGCAGCTGTCTTCTATAGTCTTCAGTTTACTAGCGATCTCAATTCACATTTCTTAAAATAAGATGATGACATAAGTGATCAAATCTAATCAAGCTCAGTGCAGGTTAATGTGTCTCTCTCTAGCCTCTACATTAAAAGGTCATCTTCACCTCTGTCATATTTACTCTGGTCTATTTTCTTAATCCATCCAGGAATTAAAAAAAAAGTTTTTAGCCCCTTCCATCTTTTTCAGTCAAGTACAGCTTATGATTGTGGCTTCACTGTGCAATCAACGAATCACATTATTATCTCTTATCTTTGGCCCTGCTCTGCCCTGGAAAAGATGTGAGGGAGAGCACCTCAAAATAACAGATGCCAGGGAGTGTTTACTGTGAAAAGTCAGGCACACCTTGACATTTGGGCCCAACAAAAAAAAAGAAAGCAATAAAGTGAAATTGCTGCTGTTCTCCTGGTTAATGGAAAAGGTGAAATCCACAGAGTAGTTGTGTGGTGCTGAGGCAATGTTGCTGTTGAGGTCAAAGTTGCAGTAATTAGATGTGATCCCGACCAGCCAGTGCTGCTATGATTGAACAGTTTTATCAGTATCCTCTTTAATCTATGCCAAGGGTGAACATTTGGATTGAGCAGACCTGCAGTAGGTTTATAGTTGTGGGAGAAGGGGGTGGGGCTCTCAAAACACTATCTCCCAGTCCTCAGGGCTTTATGGCAAGGGAACAGTAACCCTGGAGAGCAATAATATCTATCATAGCTTTGATGACAACTCTTCTTGCTGTGAGGCAACTATTATGTGTGTTGCATTATTAAAACTTTCACAGTTAAATTTTAGTTAAAGCTTGGAAATTTGAGTATACAGTGCTGTGGTTCATTTAAGAGTTTTTTTCTGAACAAAATTTCTAATATCCAGCAAACAAGATGAACATTGGCTTAATTGACCTAGCACAATAATATATATTTTAAACTTTAGAGAGATAGCTAAAACATGAACATGCCCACAGTGACTTTTATTTCCATTTCAGATATCCCTGTGCTTGATTAGTGTTGCGTGTCAAATTATAAATAAATCCCATAAATAAGGGTGATGATGTACACTAAATTTGTGAAATTGTTTTTTAAACATCCAACATTGTGCTGCTCGTCTTTCAATGCTTCCTCAAACTGTCTGTGGCTCTCAGTCTCAAGCCCAATCACTCCTACTAAAGACGTCCATGTTTGAAAATTCAACTATATACTTTCATTACTGAAAAGTCTGAATAATTTCCTAAAGCAGCTTAGCCAACTTCACTCACTCAGGAATAAATAGTGCATTTGTTAGGTACTATTTTCAGCCGCACATTAAAACACATTTGGTGTTCTCTGAAGGAGCATGTCATCTTTCGCAACAGCAGGGCTCATTTATGGCTTTTTAATAGTTTTTCAGCAACATTAAGGCTCCATGCCACAGAGGAATAAGCTATATCAAGCTTTGGCTCACAGACAATACTAGTGAAAAGATAAATATAGACGATCTCCAGACTTTTCCTTTAAAATGATGGTGTCTTCATAGCTTTGAACATCATTAGATGCCTGAGGACATAATTTGTCTCTGACACTTGTAGGGATATTAACATTTTACTAGTGTGGTTCTTGCTTTAATTACCCAGTGGGAAATGTTTTCATAAACACTCCTTTCAACATTACATGCTCACGTTCACATTAAAGGTGAAATGTTGAAGGAATATGTTGGGGAATATGCTTTTTTGCTTTCTGACGAGGAGATAGATGAGAAGATTCATACCACTGTCATATATGACTGTTACATTTAAAGCTACAGACAAAAGTCCGTTAGCTTCCCTCCGTACAAAGACTGGAAACAGAGGGAAACAGTTCACCTGGCTCTGTGCAAAGGTAACACAATAAACCTACCAGCACCTGTAAAGCTCACTAATGGGACCAGTAACATCCACTGTTTGCCTGGCAACTGGTCCCAGCCCAGAGATAGTCTGGCACATAACCCCTCGTAAAATTGCAAATTGTCATTTTTAGCCGTTTCCCCCATTTCTAGTTTTTGTGCTGAGCTGTGCTAACCGGCTAATGACAATAGCTATACTGTATATTTCATGAACGGATATGAAAGTGATGTCATTCCTCTTGTCTAAAGAGAAGAAGCCAGAAAGTGAATAAGCACAAGTGCACATTTTACATTTTCTCAAAATGTTTTGTATAGACCTAAATTATCACAAGGATTTAATGGAAGTGTGTTAGAATCTGTCCAATCACTATATTCCCTCTTATATCAGTTAGAATGGACAGTTGTCATTTCCATCTCATGCATAACATGAGGAGGATGTTTTAGCCCTTTTCAGTTCTGTGACAAGTCTAATAAATCTTAGGCTCTCTCTCTAGGTCAAGTATTCCATCACTGTGCCAAAACAGGTGGGCCATATTCTTGGCGAGACGTGTCCCCCTCCTGTCCACTGAGCAATGTCCTTTGTGGGCTGTGTCCTTGTCCGCCTGTGTCACTCTGCACTGGGACTGATGTGATCTGACTGACAATAGTGGTCTGTCTGCCAGGTGCTATCTTATAATCCTGCTTTACAGGAGTTCTTCATAGCTGCTAAACCAGATGAGTACCGAAACCCAATATTAAACAGGGCCCAGGACTGAATTATTAAAGACCATAGTATCAATATGTTCTGACGTTATCAATTCTGCTGTCAGTATTGGAGTAATTAAGACATTTGTCTATAATGCATTTTCGATATTCCCTATCCAGAAGTGAAACCCAAGCAATCTTTCAAAACAATTAGAAAAAGTTCATCACATGTAGACAGAGACATGCACTGTTTGAATGACTAGTTCGTAGTTCATCTCTCATTGCCTCATCCACCTCAGATATGTTATGTATGTTAACAGCGAGAACCAGAACCGCTGAGAACTGGCTCCAAACTGTGTGATCCATCGGAATCATATATCTCCAAGCTTAGTAGTTCCTTTTGTTGATACTGGCAATTTTATTTGACAGTTGCAGTTTGCAAAACAATGGCAAATATCCTTCGTTATAATAACATTAGCTCCACACAGGCTAGCTACAACTAACTACAGCTTGTTCATACTTGTTTTATTGTTATTGTATTTGTTAATATTGTGTTCCTAATTTGTTTCATTTTTGTTCTTAAAAAATAACAAAGAACCAGTAAGACTACTGTTAAAAGTACAGTATCGGAGTAGCAGTATCGGTAAGAGCAGTAGTACTGTTACAATGTTAACGATGTCCATCTCTAGCTGCTAAAAGAGCAGATGAACTAGCAATGGGCTGAAAGAGTGATATGAGCCAAAAACATGATGTATCATTTAACGTTGATTGTAGAAACAAGCATGAGACACTGTTCACCTTTTTATTTCAGCTGTTTGGCAAACACTGAACAGATAACCAAATTTTTTTTTGTTTTTCATGTCAACTTGTACATGAAGGTGGCCTCCTAAATGAGATGTCCTCAAGTGTATACTGGTAATATCTATAGGTCAAATTAGATAAACCAAAACCTTTTTTTTTTGACCCTTTCCAAAACAAATCTGATACACAATCATAAAGAAGTGCATCATTACAGGCTTTAGATGTTTACAGGGGTCATACATGGAGGTGATTTTTAACAGACACATTTTACACGTTTTTCAGAATGGCAAGGACATTTAAAACAAGCTTTCAGCGTTTATTGTCATTATGTTGTACATTCTTTTAATGTCATTGATAATTAGGGTGTCATTAGGTATATAATAACAATCTGTATTCATCCTTTCCTCCATTTGCATCAGCAGTAATTGCTAGCAATTAATGTCTACTGGCTTTTGTCTTTTGGCATTTGCTTTGCTTGTGGGTATGTACACATTCTTTATATATCAAACCCTTTTCTTTTTGCTGTCTACCAAGACAAATTAATTTGAAAAAATCAAATCAAATAGGGGCAGCCATCAGAACATATTCAATTTTAGTAGAACAGAATAACATTACTTTGTTTTAACCATTAAAGACACATTTGTAAATTCTTTTGTTCTTGTTTCTGTTACAGAGTTTCATATTCCTCAAGAAAAATACTGTTTAAGATAACATTATGCACTTTGCCATCAAAATATAATCACACAATAAAGTCATATCTGTAACCACATGAGCAAAGAAACCATACTCCATCACATTTTAGAAATCAAAGCTACACTGGATAAAACTGAGAGGCCTCAGTCATCAGATACTAACATAGACTCTCAAAAACATTACAGACAATATGTTACAAGCTAATGGCAGCATACTGTAATAGAGTGTACACTTTATGTACAGTATCATATGTACAAAATGTTCTTTTAGAGGTGATGTGATAAAACCACAAACCACCATAACAATCAAATAAATCTACAAAACGGATCTATAGCTAGTACCGAACATGTAGAAGAGAAAATTGTTACTATCTTGTGGCTGATATGTTTTTGTCCTTTGAGGATACTGTGACAAAATGTTATGGCCTTTTAAATGACTTTAAATGTTTTCTGAATCATAATCCATACAGTGTGTTTATGAAACATGTTCATTCGTCCATTGTAACATATTGTAGATCAACACTTTTAGATCAACACTTAGTTTCCCTTTTGTTGAACTAAAGCAAGTTTATTGGCAGGACAAATCAAAGCACAGTTCTACAGCAAATGATGCTCAAAATGCTGCTCAGCACATTGGCAGTCCATTCAGTCAAATGTGCACCAACATTCCAGAGAAGTGAAGTTATTCACATGGTTATCAGATCACAGGGTTTAACTCCAAAACATGAGCGTCCCCAAATGTGAGTCTTGATTCTTGAAGTCACCAAATTGCCCCCATGAGGCATGGAAGGTAAACAAGCTCAGATCTCGGCAAGTCTTCTTTCAACACAGAAACAGTCAACATGGAACCAGATATAATCCACTCTTGTCCAAATTCAGTCCTCTTTCTGTGCCGTTTCAAGAGAAATGCAGGTGTCACACTTTGGTAAATGTCTAAATTATGATGAGTTGAATCACTTCTTGAGATAAGAGTGTCGAGTCCATAGTCCACAGATCCTACAAAAGCTGGAAATCTTCAAGCAGTGATGCTATTGGGGTTAAAGCAAAGGCCAGTGTGAGGAGCATACTGGAGGCGTGTAAGCAGGCGAGTTCAGCTGCTGAGCTTCTGGCGATGGCATTTGAGTCATTGGGCTCATCCAGCTGATGGTTCTGAGGGAAAAGACCAGCGTGTTAGTGTTACATTGAGTGGAAAGTTGACAAAATATTTTGAAATGAATTTTTTTTCTGTGGGCTTCAGTATGAATCTGAAATTTAAAGGATCACAATATGTGTAGCCTGTATAATTACAATCATAGCAAGTTTTGCACCCTTGTCTTCTGCAGTGGTTTAATGGCACCTGACTGGAGAATTAGCACATCAGTTTGTATTTCTGGAAATTTGGTTAATATTTGAGCTAAATTTGTATAAAAATGGGACTTTCATTCATTCCTCTGTGTTGCTATATTTGTCAGCCGTTGACAAACAAGATATTGTAGTACAGAAATGCTGTAACTATATATTGCAGTGTTGCTGTTAAAGACATTTTAAATTTATCTTTCAACTGTAAAATGTTGGGCTCAGTGCATATTTTTGTTCTTTAATGACCAAATTCACAGGATCAAGATAAAAATATTTTATATTTGTCTTTGTGATATATCAATATCCTTATCAGCCTCACAAATCCACTCTTGTCTGAGCTCAAATAGGAACCTTGAACAGATTAAAACAGTTCTTACCACACACAGAGCAGTGTCCACTGTCTGATTTGACACCAGTTTTTGGGCCTGGAAGGATGAAAATAAGAAAGAAGGCAGAGAAGCATTAACTTTCACGCTGTTTTGATTGTGTTTGCCTGTCGTTCAAGATCACAGACTGGCTGATGGTGCTGCACAAATGCCATAAAATATGCAGCAGATTCATTTAGCCAGCCTCAATGCAGTCAAATGAAGACTGTTTTAGCCTGGAAGTTGAATTGGATGGGAAGAAAGGAAGGGCATCCTCTTACAGTAAAACAAGGTAGAGAAAAATCATTACTACTACAAGCCAAACTCCCACTGCTACAGTTGTACAGCAAAGTACACAGAACAATAAGATTCATGATAATACTTTTAGAGCCCACCAATTCCCATAGTTTACACCTGCATGGACCTCTTTGTATAATCATCCTTCTCAAGCAAGATGTGTAGAGAGTGCGTGTGTGTGTGTGTGTTTGCTCCAGCTCAAGGTTATGACAGTTTAATACATTAAAACTTTTCTCAGACCACTTTTCAGCCACACATAAAAATACCCACACACATTTGCACACACACAGACAAATACACACCCACAGATACAGAGATGGAGCACAGAAAATGATAAAGTGACTCCATAGTGGTTTGGGAACATAATAAACACTCCATGCGTTGGTTCTTAAGTAGAAAGAATTCTATGAACCAGGATTCTGGAGAAAAATGATTAATTGCTCTATAGGAGGTCTTTCCTTTCAGAGGATGTTTTTACTGGTGATAAATCATCTTATCGCTATTAAAAGCCAATATGATAGATTGTCTCGCTTAAAGTATGTGATATGATCTCATTTAAAAATATAGCCCCATAGTATTTATCTGAGGAGAATAGCAGAGGTCTGAAGTGTGTTGGTGAGGCCAAAAAGTTCCAGAGGAGCTGGAGTATCTATAAGCACAATTTAGCAAAACATGCAATTTATGATGCTAAATGTCAAAATCAGAACATTGAATTGATTTTCTACAGTTGCATTTGATATTTCAAAACTAATATCCATTTGCATGTCATTATCCGTGTCTGCTGGGAATGTCTGGTAGGTGTTTTTAAAGCCCCACTGGAAATGAGGTCTCTGAGATGTACGTGCTCATGCACATAGTTAGACACGAGAGCTGCAACAATTAGTTGATTAAGTCAATGGAAAGAAAAATAATTGCCAGCAATTTTGATAGTCATGTGATGTGAACAGAAGCTCAAGTCCAGCTACTGATTAGACCTTTAACTTCCATGTCAAAATAAACTTTACAATCTCTATTCTATAAAGCTTGAATTTTTCTTGAGAGCAACTCAGTTTACCACTCGAAATATGCTTGAATGCATCTATTTTGAATTAGTGATTTCCATTTAGCAGCAATCTTCAGTGCAAGTGCAGAAGGTGGAGAGATGTTGATTGAAGTTGTGTCTCATGCCAATAATCAACATTGACATTTGTATTATTTAACCATAAGTAGCTGTAGTTACCACAAAGATGACAGGGATTTTAGTAAACATAAACCTCTATGTGGGGGACAAAAATGTGGTGCATCCTTACAGTGATTCTGTGTCCCTGCACACACAGACATACACACACAGTCACAGACACACTACCCCTGTGGGCCATTTCTGATGTTACTGTGGCAGCCAATTAGCTTTGACATGACAGCTTTGGAAACTCTGACTCCACACTGACGTCTCATCTTTCTGCCCAGGAGGGGGGATTCTGTGCAGGCCATCATAAAACCATCCCTGATCCATCAAGGTGACAGAGCCAGACGTCTGACACTCAGACAGAAGCTCTGAATAGATCTCTAACCTGATGTTTAGGTCTCAATTTGGATTCAGGAACGCTTTCTCAGAAGTTTTGTTAGGGTTCTGATGCCTTCAAAATTTACAAAAGAATAACAACCTGGAATTTTATCAAAACAATTTGTCATCATGTGACAGCATTTCATGTTTGTACTTTTTATTTTCCATAAAACAGCTTGGTAGAAGTGTAGACAAGAGGCACAGCCACTAACTGCAAACAAACTACTGCACTGAGATAAGTAGTCATTATGAAAATTGAAACTAATTACCTTGCAGTGCAGTGGTGCCCTTTTGTTTCGACAAGAAATTCCAATAGAGAACCAATAAAGTTTCTCCCTTAATGAGATCAGTGGAGGTATAAGCTGGCTGACAGTCATCTCTTTGAGTCAGAAACAAATTAGGTAGCTCCATTATTTGGAGATTTATAACACTGAGAACTTCATAGTGTCTGTAAGCATATGTAAGCTATGCAGTCAAATGAAATATACTGCTCAGCAGACTGTGTTGTGGCACCAGAATGTTGCTTGTTCTTTCAATTAGTTTGTATTTCTTTTTTTTAGGTATTTTGAGCCATAATGGAGTAACATTAAAAAAAACATTAAGTAATTTAATTAATTTTTTCAACCCATGCTCTCACACACATTTGATGACTTTTTAATATTGGCAAAAATTATGCAGTGATTTACTCTCCACTACCTTCTCTACTTTTACTTATTATTTATGACATGCTGTTTTTTTTTTTTAAATTTGAGATATAACATCACCTGCAAGGTCCCACACATGTGATATAATGAGTCGCCATCAAGGTCCAGTTTGGTCATGTCCGTCAGTGCATCCAGTGCATTATTGGTTTGGCCTTTACCCCTCCGAGTGATGCTAGGCTCTAGTACAGTAGGCTGAATTGGGGGTTGTGGTTGCCAAACTCCAACATCAGTACCATTGCCAAATGCCTGGATGGCATTACCTGCAAGAAAATGGTGTATTTATTAGTGTCATCCTTGATCTTCTATGTGTGCAGAACGCCTGTTTTTCTAGACGGTATCCACTGAAATGTAATGTGACAGGAAAAATGAGCATAAGTGAGAAATACCTGCACAGATACATGGGAAAGTATGCATCCAATGTCATGACTCCAATTCAGTTATAGATTGTTGTAAAAAGAATTATCCACCAGAGTGCCCTGTTTTTAAATATAACGTCTTCTGTCCTTGCCTTGGAAATAAGTGCAAGTGGCATGGCCCAAAACATTTTGTTCATGTCCAACTAAAAGCTGCTTATAATTGATACTTTAGATAATTGGGTTGGAGAAGAAATGACTTGACCTTTCTCAAGAGCCTTTTTAAAAGCAGTGCCTGCCTGTAATAGCTATGATTCACAAAGCGGTGCAAAAATGAACTTCAGAACTGCCTGAAATGCCACTCGTACTCACATATGAGTGGAAAAAAAACAAAGGAAATGCTCAAGAGATTGTTGCTTATACAAGTCAGAGTAACAGAAATTGTATTTGAAGGGAGAGCTGTCACAGACTATCATATACTATTCCAGTTTCAAGTCATTATCTCCCACCTCTAGACAATATAACTGGTCAATCTGACCTTATGCAGTGTAGGACAGTGCAAGGTTGCATTTTTGCAAGGGACTCACGTAGGCACCGATTGTTGGTGAAAAACTCAGCAAATCTTTCACAGTCTGGCTTGCTGTTCCCGCTGCTGCTGCAGTCACACCATGGTGACAGGCTAATACCAAGTGATCGCACATAATTGGGTGTCATCACTGTACCTGCAGCATAAAAGAGAAATATTGTTAGTCATTGTAACAGTAGTCCCCTTATCATAGTTGGACTTTTTTGGTTTGGTTTTGAGGCTCTTCACACATGAAATGTATATGTTCAAGTCAGCCATTGACAACATTACAAGGAGCATTAACTTACAAATTCAAACTTGCGTTGCATTGAATTATAACGGTTATGATTATAAGCCTCACTGATTTCTGAGGGGTTATGTGGCATGGCCAGGGGTCTTGCCTGTTCCACAACATGCCCATTATTCAAAGAACTGCTGATGTCAACAAAGGTGGCAAACTGCAGCTCTGGAGAGAGTTGTTGAAAGTGTTTTCTAGGGCTGCTTACCACCCATTGGGAGTCAACAGTGGTGACCAAGCTGGGACATATTGAACTTCACAGGCAGAATCTCAAAGGAGACCATTTTTGGCTATTTTGCCGTCTCGATGTAACTGAAAAAAACTGTCACCTTTTCAGAGGGAGCCATGGGGTTGAGCAGATTCATACTTATTAGCAGTGCAAGTGCATGCAAATTTCTGTGCGTAGACAGAGATGAGTGGTTAAGCCAGGGGGGCCCCATTAGAAGGGTGTAACCTGTGTGAATGGTGTAGATTAAAATGTCTGCCTGTTGAGTTTGCAATTGGTCACTGTTGCCCTGCGTTCAAATCTCATTACTAAAACTCAGTGGGATATCATTTTTCCTTTCTACATAATGAAGCCTGCTGACGGAATAAAGACCGAACAAAAGGAAACAAGCGATATTTCCGCACAGTGCTATGATGTATGAACTGTGATGTCATGTACATCCTACAGCTTTTCAATTTATTGACTGTGATCTCAGCTGTCTGGCTGTCTGGTTGATCTGGTGCCTTAATCTCTGTTGTGGAGAATACATTAAGATCAGGTTGCTTGCCAGTTAACATCTGTAAATGTTGTTGTAAATCTGTTCTGCTGCTTGTGGGTTAGCATACTACAAAGAAGCACTGAATGTGTATGTGTACTCCATAATCTGTGTAGTCTCCAATGTGTTGGTTGTGTTTATGGTTTAAGTTATATTTACAGGTTCATGACATGCTTTCTTGTTTATTTTAGACACTACTTAAGAAAAACCTGACATAATTTGTAGAAAAGTATATTCATTCTTTAACATTTAGCTGGATGGACAAGTGTATTATTCTACTCCATCAGAGTGAATGCATCATGGTCAAAAACTCACCATTGTACATTTGGCTTTAAAGAACTATCTTATATTCTGTGCAGGCTGTTTTAGAAAAAGAATCAACTCTTCCCACTTTTAATGGGTTTCTGTTATCTTTTGGTTTAGGAGAAAGGAAATCTGATTAAAACTTTATACATCACTTCTAATCAGGCTAAGAAAAGCTTCACACTGCTAATAAAGAAAATCAAGATTAGAGAACAATACAAACAAGTCTGATGGCTAAAAGATTGACTGTCAAATAATGTTTACAATTTGAAAAATTTCCATGAATTTGACTCTTTTTAATCATTGTGAGCTATTAGAACATTTTCTTATTCACTTTCCTTTCCTAAATCTGGTAGTCAATTTTAAAATGTTTTAGATTCACTTACCAATAAGACCTGAGTAAGACAGCAGACAGTCAGCGTAGTTCTCCCTCAGACAGCCGGATATGGAGCGAGCTTCAGGCTGACAGTTGCTGATGAAGTCTGCCAGCCTTGACCTACAAACAGCAGAGATACAAATTGTAGATGCTAATTTCCTGATGCTGTTTATAGATATCAAGCTCATAGCAGGCTAAGTGCTTTGTCACATTTATAAGCAATGTTCAATAATTTAAAGCCACACGCTAACTAGCATAAAAAATCAGTATTTATTTTTTCTTGGTTTGTTAAAAAGAAAGCAGAGAAATATAGTTTGGAAATGTCAACCATGCTATAACCTACTGTACACACTATATCTTGCAGTTATTGTTAGTAGCTCCTCTTTGAAGTGACTCAACCTCAGACTAGCAATTTTCTGTCAATTAACATTACGAATGTTCAGCTTTCAGTTTGTACTTTGCACTAGAACAGTTGTTACGGTCTCTTAAAATAGACCAGCTGAATTACTACTGAAGCTCTCTCAGCAGGTTATTTGTGCCTCCGAGAAATTAGAGGCATAGACATAAGAGGAGGCAAAGTTATCGTATCACATGCATTTTAACATCTGAAGACAGATGTGAAAAAGCTTGGTTTGCAGTAAAAAAGCGATCCCTCTTTGCTTTCTTACCTGCAGATGTAGTTGGTCTTACATGAGTTCTGAAGAGACAGGCAGTTAGGTGTGTCTTTATCCTCATAGGAGCAGACGGGTACAATTGTTTGTCTTCGGCGTTCTGCACATGCTGTCTGATCCCCCGCCGGACAGGAGCAAAACAGCATCCCATAGCTGTATTTAGTTGGAACCTTTATTTTTGGAGAGAAAGAACACATGTTGATGCAGGTGGTGTTATAGCCTGGAGGGCGAAAAACCTCCTCCCAGGTGTCCATTGATATCTACAAAACTGTCCTTTTTTTTGCGATCTCAGGAAAAAACATCTTCAACTTCCAATGCAGCTTCCACCTGTAGTGAAGTAACTTACCTTAGCCAGGTTATAAATACCTTGTAGTAAAATAGTGACAGATGTTAACATAGAGACTTCAGATTTACTATGGCTGCCTCCCAATGTGAACAGCAGTTTTCTTTCCAATATAAATGTTAAAATGAGTAACAGACTTTTACTGAGGGAAAGTCAGTGAAATTGCACTTAAATTGCATTTTTCCTTTGATATTTGACACCTGGTTTGAACAGTAACTACAAAAACATACAAACAATAGAAGCTGCAAATAGCTCTAAAAATGAACATGCTTAATTACCTTGTCAAAGAACTGACGCAGGGCCTTGTGGCATTTGCGCTTGTTGCAGACCTCAGAGGCCGACACCCTGCTGGTACAGGGGTTGATGTAAGCTGAGCGGTATTTCTTACATGTGTCATTCAGGTTACAGGCCTTGGCAGCATTCAGACAGTTGTTCTCCTTTGTGGATGCAGGCTCAACTAAGAGAAGAGAGGCAAATAATTTCATATTTCCTCACGTAGGAATTATTGCTTTCTTACAGGTTACATTGTTGTTTACACATGATAAATGTATCAGTACTTCAAAACATAGAAAATATCTATTTCCAAAACAGTTTGATTGCATTGCTCTTTACAAATTGCACTTCTACATTTCTATCCACAGTCCAAAGGAAGTTTCTAAGTATCTCTTAGGTACATTGGAAGATAATATATTATGCTATTTTGTCACTGTTGACATAAAAATGAGCCAGAATAAAGCTTTACACAATGTCAAAAAACTGTTCACTTAATATCTTTTCATGCATTTAAAATCAGTTCCTCACATCATTTACTGTATTGCCTGTTTGAAACTGAAAAATAGCAACTGTATGAGCCTTATTGAACTCAATTATGCTTGTATTTGCAAACACAACATTAAATAAATTGTGTGGGTATAGACTTTTTTTTGCTCTAGTTAATCCATTTGTTGCAGTTGCTTTGTTACATATTTTAACTCCAAATTTTCTGGCTAAATGGTGCACTTCAGGTTATTATCAGACCCCCCTCTCAGACCTCATTAAGTCTGACATTTCAAACCCAACAGAATGTCACAGTCTCTCCCAGTGCACAACTCATATTAGTATATTGTGTGTTTGTGTTACGGGTCACATCTTACACCTTATTCCTCAGCCTTACAGATAACACAGAAATATACATATTGAAAATACAAACACCTGCCCAGACAGAGTGCATTTTCCCTGCTTCGAGTTAGGTAAACCAAGTCACCCATCTTTGCTTCCATCCTAGTATGCCTTCCCTTCCATCACAGCAAAAGCACTGTTTGGCCAACACAATGACTCTCACATCTCATTTTTCTCATTTGTTGTAGTTAAAGTCCTTTCTGCTTGACTGAGTTCTGCACAGTAACACAAACTGTATCCTCAGCCTCGGCATGGAAGAATGACTTCTGTAATTCTGCCTTTTGAGGTGGAATTGAAGCTCACTGCACTCTTTCATGCACCACAGAATGAGCCATGATTAAATCTGAATACATTCTTGAACCTTGGGTTAATCACATATTATAAAACCCATTACTTACATCTGACAAGTGCCTAGAGATGTGGGCTGTGATCCTTTAGTGGCTCTTGGCCATAGGTGTGACAGCTCTACCTCAATTACTGTTACCTAGAGCGAAATGCTTACATTTGTTTTTTTAAAATTTCACTTTTTTAAAAGTTCTTCTTTCAGGACTATGGTTAAAAATGGTTGTGTATGTATTGTATGTATTGGCCTGTGTGTGTATGTGCAGACAACCCATGCTAGTGTGAGTAAGAATGTTGAAGCTGTGGGTCACAGCGTGACTCCATTTAGACGCAACACCCCACGGCAGGAAAAAACCTTTTCCATAAGGAGCATTTGTATATTTAATAAGCTAATTCTGAGGTTATATTTTCTCTGTTTCAGGAGCGTTTTAAGTACAAACCATGTTTCACTATCTCAAAGACCACATTCAAGTTCATGGGAGAATCATGACATTGTTGATGTAGCAAAGATCAACAGTTACTTTATTCAAATCTCCCCCAAGAGTACAATGAATTATATAAACAGGGCTTTGTTGAAGATTATTAGTTCTCTGTGTGTTGAATTTAGTGTGTCGCACTATGGTTGTAATTAGAATTATTAAACAATCGTCACTTGTCTTTGTAATCCTCTTACTGTCTTAATGTCTCTATTGTCATGTTTCTCTATTAAATGCAGAGAAATGCCAGACATGTTTAAACTGATCTCACAGAACAAGCCCACCAACAACAAAAATGTAATTTGTGAACAAGCATTGCTACAATACTGTTTCAACATATCATCATTAAACTGAGAGTACTGATTAATAAATGTAACTAAACATTATTCTACTTTCTTGTATCATTAATGTATTGACCCTGCAGTGCATAACAAGAACTGCAATCCAGAATCCCCTATGTCCACCTAAAATAAAAAATATCTTGTTAAAGACCTCCAGGCTTAAGAAAACACAAATCTCACCTAGCCTTCTTGAGTTGCAGCCCTGAGCAAGGCCACCATGTTGCCATTGACAGAATAACCACCCAGCAAGTGCAGGAATCTGAACTTTGACCTCTTATAGGTTGATACAAAAGACCTTTTGAAAGACCGCCAGCCAGGTAGGGTTAAATATGAATCTCAAAGATGAGGTTAATTATGGTGTCCTGGGGGGGCTGCGTTCACAACTATAGCGAATATGAGGACAGTCAAACTTCTTTATTGTACAGCTGCGAAGTCTTCCTGTGTTTGTAAAGCCCTGACTTATGAAAAAGGTTCAGCAGTGTCTATGGAACACTCTTTCAGATCAGTGGCTTAAGCATTTCCAAATAGTGTAACCTTATTTGACACATGGCATGCATCTTTGTTGGAGAACTGGCCCATGAGTGTTTGAATATACAGTAGGCACAACTAGCTGCAAATGTGGACCATATTAGTTTGTGTGCCTGGTGAGCATGAAGCTAAAGAAGCTTCCTTTCAGGAACATCCAGAAGGCCTCATGCACTTCATGCATCAGATTGTGCAATCCCCTTATTTCTTTTTGCTTATGTCTGTGGATCCAAGCTTAGGTGGATTATCATCTCTTTGCACAGGAAGCATGGAATAAAGAGCATCAACAGATTTTCCTGTACTGATGCCGCCATTAAACATAAGAGTGATGAGCTCAGAAGGAGTAGAGCTGGTTCTAAAACTCCTTTCTCTATCGTGTTTAATTCCAGCATAGCACTTCTTTTTTTAATAATGTTCTGCCAAGCAATTGCTTAAGTCTACTTACTCTAATTTCTCTAAATGTATTTCAAGAATACAGTATAGATAGGAACATGTGGTCATGGCATTGCACTTTTTATCTGTGTCTGTCATGAAAATCCTCCTATATCCCATAAGAAACACAGATTATAATAATACAGAGTCTCAGTGTGACCCTCAAACCAAACCCCAAGAGCCAGCATGGAGATCTAGAAGCAACATGCATTTAAAATGTCTGGATTATGAATCCCACTGCACAAGCTCAGTTAAATCTAGTAGCTCAGTCAAGGGGGATGAGCAGCATTGTTGGGACTACCACTAAGAACAAAGCCACAAAACAGGGCTGTGTGTTAATTTAGTAAATATTGAATGGGTTATTGGGTTTACACTCTGAATTCTGTTCATAATTGGAAAACTATTCTTATTGGTTTTTTTTTTTTTGATTATGTTATCCTTTGATAGACAGATCTTTATCAATATATATATTTGCCTTACATCCCCTTTCTGTATTGTTGTCTCCAAGTATCCATAAGCCACCTTTTATGCAGATGATGCCTAATTTTACACAGCACACTATAGGTTTATTTTCTTAGACAGCTTTCTTCAAAGCTGAATGACAACTTTTTTTTTAAACCTGAGCCAAAAATGTGCAATTTGTATGTTTGACACAATGTTTTCTACTCATATCACCTGTCCCTATTCTACAGTCTATTCTTATTTCCCTCAAAATTCACTATCCCAAATACTGAAAACAACAAAATAACATAAAATATTGCAGAGTCTCTTTATGCTGCTTAGATAATGGTCCTTCACAACGTATCACTGCTTCACTTAATCCCTCTAAACCTATCCCCCCTTAGTGCACTCTTTGTCATTTCCTATAATGGAAAGAAAACAGCAGTGGTCAGAGCTCCTTCATGGCACCCTGCCTTCTAACAGGCTTCCTGCCAGCATTACTAAATCCATGTCTCAGTGTCTCAGTATTTATGACCAGACCCAAGACCCATTTATTAAGTGCACCCATGTAATTAGCAGAATCTCACTTAGTTCCTATCGCATGAGCTATTCCTTTTCTTCATTTAATCCTACAGTCAGTCATTCATCCTGGATTCATTAAAACAGAAGTGCAATACCCTCAGCTTTGCTGCTGTTGCCATATTTAGTATGATTCTGATATAAGAACACAAAGATGCTGATGTTGGACTGTGGGAATCACATGGACCAAATCCCTTGATGCCAGATTTTATGCTGAGAATGAAAATCCTTACAGACAAGGCAATGATGATGGTGATTCCAATATCTGGCACACCATGTGATGAGGTAACATCTCCTCCTTCAGATTTCACTGATTATGAAGATGAGGTTAAGACTGTGTTAAAGTTAAGATGATTGGACATATTGTATTATAGTGACTGCAGGATGTGGGTGAGAGAGGACAAAGAATGAGTGCTAACCGCTGTGGTTGCACCTGTCGATGCAGTGCATCAGTCAGATGTGTGGATCATCACACATCAGCAGTTGGCAAACAATATTACTATAGAATACGCTCTTCTTTTTTTTTCCTTTTAGCTTCCTACCTTTGAGCATGAGTAGTTAAAACCATGAACCTGTAGATTCATGCACCTGTATATCAACCTGAGACATGTAAGGACAGCCTGAGGCATGAAATTTTTTCAATTTTGCAAATGTGACTGGGTGTGCAGGGTGATTTGCATGTAGATGAGGGTCTCCATGCAGGAGTAATGCACACGGTATGAACAATTATATGTTTGTGTACATACATGTTTGTGCATATGGGAGCAAAGTATAGTTGGCTCACATCAAATAATTCCATGCCTGACTGAAAACATTATCCTGTGTCACCTGCAGCCTACAGCCTTTTATTTTCTTCTCTCAAAGCCATGATTAGCCATTGCCTGCACCACTCATGGCTGCATATCCACTACACTCCCTGCACACAGCTTGTCATGGCTAAGCCATCAGGTATGCTCATTTTGGTGAGGAATTTTGCTCTCCAAGCGGCTTTACTGAGCCTTCATCTTCCAATAAGATGCATATGTGTCAGAATCGCAGAGAACACTGGGAGAGAGTTAGTCAGCATGTTAATGCGTGTGTGTGTGTGAGTTCATGACACAATGTATCTGATAGTATTTGATTTGCATGGTGTGGCCAAATCAAAGTGTCAAAACACAGTAGAAAAGTAAATAATACTTAGGTATTTTACACTTCAAAAATTCAAGGCCTGTCCTCTCAAGAAAAGAGTACTAACTTAATATCTTTTTACAGTAAACTACTTTCAGCACAGACAACAATTCATGCAGGCTGGACTTGATAATACTAATTGTTTTATCTTATCAGGTGCACTTTACAATTTGTCTCTCATTCAAACAGACATTCGTACACTGAAGTGTCAGACCAGCTACCATGCAGGGTGCTGGCCTGACACTTCTTGCCCAAGGACACTTCGACATGTGGACAGGAGGAGCTGACACGCTATACCTACTGAGCCACAGCCACCCTTTAACTCCCAATTTGGTTGTACAACAAAGGGAATTGTGAAATCCTATCTCTGCCACACACATTTTGAGATACTTGGAATGGCTGCAGAAAAGTACAGCTTTGGCTTCCAGATTTAATGCAGTCTAGCCTGGTGGACATGACCTATTGACATGCAATTTTCCAAATCTAGTTTAGTTAATTTTTTTTTATGTTGCCCTCTAAAGTCATTTAGATGTTTTTTTGTTGGATCCTACAGGTGTGGACATAATAACACCTACACATACATACCTGCACATTATAATGCCTCAATTTTAGATTACATTTTATTTTACAGATGTTGGTGTCAGTGTCCACCCACTGTAGATTCCCCCGGTGCACACATCCATTTTGCTTTATGCAGTGTTTTATGCTTTCTGTTATGAAGAAGGCAAATACAGTATGCTTGCTTAAAGTTTTGTTTGTTTAACTTGATGCCATTGAACGCTTACATTTTCAAGTATTTGATTACGCAGCATCTAAGTGAATTTCAAACTTCTAATCCACTACTTGTGTCTATTATTGGGTTTTGAGCTCCCTCTGGTTAACTCGGTTGGAATAAATTGCATTATTCTGCGGTTAGAGCAGGGCAGGGTGGAAAACAAAAGAAGTATGTGAAAGGAAATGCCTTCAGATGATTCGCTGATATGGCTGAGAGCAGTCTTGTGTAAAAAGGATCAGCAGATTAAAAGTGTCTCTTCTACTGATGGCCACTGTGATGTTCAGCTGGAGCGGTTTGCTCATATGCGCTCAGTTCACAGGCAGGCCGGGCCAGTGGCAGAGGACAAAGAAGACTACAGAGGATTAATCTGTTGCTTCAGGCGACTACTAGATCCACTGAATTATTCTTGAGATCTCTGCAATGGAAAATCATCATGCCAAGCTTCATCTCTTGTTCACCGACGTGATTCTCTGTAAGACTACTGATGAGCTATGAGGATAGACTGGGAGGAGAGGGGAAAGATACTGGGCTCTGTGGTAGGGCCAATTTCCCTCTGTGAGAGTGGCTGCTTACATGTAAATTGAAGCACTCACTGGAGGGCTTTTTGAAAACTTGTGAAGTTTGTTACTCGGAAACTGAAAACATTTATGCAGTTAAGATGTGCTCCAGTTTATAGTGGTTGTAGCATAATGGGAACATGAGTGGACTTATTGATAGAACTGAGTACAATATTCATTAACACTGACTTACACTGACATATTTCTAACTTTCAATAATCTCTGGAGGCAAATATATAGATGTAATTTCAAGTATTTTTTCATTCATAGGGCATACAGCACTGAAAGGCAGAATTAAATGGCTGAATGTGTCCCCTTGCTCATTCTTATGTACAGTATATTCTACTCTTAGGATGTAATCTCATACCACTGGTGTCAGATTTGTTGAGGAACTGCAGAATCAGTTCATCTTGTCTCTAAAAAGTATCTGTACCTATGAGTCGGGAATGTGATTGTACAAGATATGCCCTTGCTTTTCTTAACTCTCTTTCTGTGGAGTTGCACAGAAGTATAACCAAAAGGCTACAGGCACATCTGGAATCACCTGAAGTTGTCTTTAGCTCAGTTTAATTTGGTAAAGACTTTAAATGGCTTCAAGTATCCCAATAACTTTTTTTAAAAGACGTGTTGTACAGAAGCTGTTTTTATTTTAATGGCAGTTCTATAGTCCCATTGTTCCCTCAGTCTGCACAACAACATTGAGTTACATCTCTGAAAGGCTTTTATTCATTGATTTATAAAAGATCCAGCACTTAATTTCAGCTGGTCCTGGAGACTACATTTTAGCAGTTATTGGCTTGGAGGTCATGCCTTTCAGTTCCAATTAATAATGTTATAAATACATCACAAGTTAAGCTTTCTGGAGAAGCCATGAATTAATGATGGAAGTACTCAAAACAGAGAGGAGTCATCGCAATGTCTTTGTTTTAAGCGATGCTAGCAGCGAGGCTCTATGGATAAAAATCTGAGTCTGTTGGTTGGTCAACCACTTTGGTCCAGATTGAAATATCTCAACAACTACTGGATTGATTGCCATGAAATTGTGTACAGACGTCCACGCCTCCCTCAGGATAAATTGTAATCACACAAAGCTAACGACATTTTCATCACCCTCATCTAAACTTTGTGTTTAGTGCTTATTAGCAAATGTTAGCATACTAATTAAGATGGTGAACATACTTGCTTAACATCAGCATGCTAGCAATGTCAATGTGTGCATGTTAGTTTTGACACTGTTAGCATGCTGTTCAAAGACTACTCTGACTACTCACAGAGCTGCTGGCATGACTGTAGATGCTTAGACTTGTTGATTTCTTGTTGCTAGATATTTATGTTTAATCATGTCATTTATGAAATATGATAAAACATGGCAAAATGTGTACATGTAAAGCTATTAGATGAAATCTAATTAAACCAAAAACAGCGTGGGAGGAAGCATTAATAGAAATCGGTAGGTGGGTGCATCTGCTCATTTTGTAGCCATTATTTTTATAAAATGCAATTTGCTGAAACTTTTTTGGAATAATCTATTCAGCAATTCAGAGCAGTGAGCATCATATCTTAGCAGTTCACCCACGGGATGGATAGTATGGATCAGTGTATGCTGGCTCACATGTGCATTATTTTACACTGCGATTGCCTGAGGCCCGGCTTAGTTGCAGGAATGAGGTCACTTATGGCAAATGGATTCCTGATATCTAACCCATTAAGTGATTTATTTTTTTCTTAAAGCCCCTTTGGCTGTTTACACACTGCTATACATTACAGTGGCTACACAGCTCCACCTCCATCTCTGCATCCTGATCTCTGTTGCTCACATACACATTGGTGATTTCTTATAATAGCACCTAATAATGATAAATTAAACTGCTGTGTTTTGCGTATTGTAACTCACTGACTTTGATAGAAGAGGACATTAGCAGCAGATCTGAATTTTGAATATATCTTAAAACAAGATTAAAGCATTTCTGTCTCATGTAAGCTATATCAAACAAATGATTTTTGAGTTAAATAATGACCTGGACATTTCAAGCTACTTTTTCTTCTTGACTTTTAATAATTCCTGTTTTGTTTTACTAGTAGACCTATTATCTGAGAGCCTCATGAATCCCTAACCACTTTTCCAATTTGAATTTTCTTCCAATTCTTCTTAGTCTCGCATTGCTAGACCTATCTCTGCATTACATTTGCACTATTCTAGCGCGGCAGAGAAATCCGAATTCCAATATTTTTTTTTCTTCACCATCCTTTTGAAATACAGTTAACCATTATGTCATCGCATGTGGAGCAGAGCCACTGTGATACGCTAAGTGGATTCAATCACAGCGAGAAAAGAAAAGAGAGAGAGAGAGAGAGAGAGAGAGAGAGAGAGAGAGAGAGAGAGAGAGAGAGAGAGAGAGAGTCAAATGACCATTTTTTTTTCACTGAAATGGTAGCTGGCCAGTGCAGCAGACGCCCTCCTCCAGCCCAGAAAGCCCAACATTGAAGAGTGCCAGGGAGTGCTGCACTTGTCACACACACAGCTCTTGTTCTATCAGAGCCATTGAAGGCAGACAGATGGTTAATTGCTCCTCTGTGTATGTGTGTGAGTGTGTGTGTGTGTTTGCAGCAGATCTAAATATGGGCTTGCCTAGGTGTCCACCTGCACTCTATTGGCATTTGAGGACATGTATGGCAGTTAGATTTACAACAAGCAACATTCCTGATCAGGCTTTCTTTTTTCTTTTTTTTTAATCCAGGAATTCAGCCCCACAGACTCCTGGAGCTCACACAACACAGGCTCTTCTCTAAAAGGATGATTAATTCAAAACTAGCACATAAATGCTACTTTCAGCACTAGTACTGTGATAGTGGGGAAAAACATGCAGACCTCTCATCATTACTTTGAGAGCTGAAAGTGAAATATACTAAATGACTGCTTTGTGTACGATGGGTCACAGTGGCAGATACCATAAAAGCTTTTGTGATGGATAATGGGCGTTGAAAGCTGCAGCCTGAAACCAAACAGCAATAGACAAGAGTGGTTGTCAAATAGTGACAGATTTGCAGCGGCGACGTGGTGACTTAAACTGGGTTTAAAGTACAACTTAGAAATAATGTCTCTATCTATCCAGTGACTTAACTCAGCACAATGTCCTAAGTTAAACCTGAGGAATGTCGGCAATGTAAAAGCAGCTTCTTACCAGCTATGATGGGGGCCAGGCGGAAGATATCTGAGAGGCGGCTATTGACTGGTTCATATGGAGAGTATTCCAGCAAGTCATTACCTGTGTGGGAAACAATTGATTGTCAACAATATGCGCTTGAAACTGTGGTTGTGTGTATGTGTAAACATGTGTGTGGTGTGGGTGGATGTTTTCTGATACTCTTTAACATTACAAAATCAGTTATACTAAAGGGGTAACTGGGTATTCCCTGTTAATTACTCATGCTGATACATATGAGTGCTTATTTTGTAAATATTTATGCGTTGTCACGTAATTACACAATAGAGCTCATGAAGAATTTTTGATCTTATCTTCTTTCTAACAAGCACAATTATCTATCTCATGTAGGTTTAACACTGTTGCTTCATTGCATATGTAGTGAATATGTGGTACTGTGTGTCCAACATGCATTTGTTCACCACACATTCATAAGTAGGCTTCAGAACTGAAATACAAATTTGACGGACTTGTACTTTCCTTGAATATGTTTTCCATTTAATCTACTTCTATTCCACACCTGCACATTTCAGATGCAAATATTGCACTATTTACTCCACTTTGTTTAGCTGACCATTTCTTTGCAATTTCAGATTTTACACACTAAGCATATGAGTCAAAGCATTACTACAGCTTAAACTACCTACAGTAGTAAAATAGCTCCAACATGGAAATACTGCTTAGTACACATGAATGCATCACTGAAAATTATCCAATAGTAGAAAATACTATATAAAAATGATATTCTGCTTGCATAATATGTTCTGTAGTTTTTCTCTTGATCGTTAAAGTGCGTTTTGATAATATGCCTGTACTTTTACTTAAGTAAAATTTTAAATGCAGGATGATACTTGAAGTAAACGGATCCGGATACTTCGCCACCATAAATGCTTTCACATTGCTCGTATTAATCAATCAAATTAAGATTGATCGGTAGCTCTGGGTCAGTGCATACCCTGTAAACTCTGAAATATGCTCCAGAAGATGCGGAGGCAGTTCTTCTCCTTCTTCATGCCTCTCCTACACCTGCAGTTATTCAGGGGACTCTGCTTCATGGCTTCTATGGCGCTGCGGCACTCGCCCTGCGCCTCCGGACCGGTGACCGCGCTGAAGTTGCTCTCCCTGCCCGCCACGCACTGCCTCATGGTCCGGTACTTGGTGCTGCAGCTGTACTCCTTCAGACACTGCTCGCTGGCCTTCACGCAATCCAGGCGGACGGAGCGGGAGGCTGAGCTGCTGTCGCCCCTCAAGGTGAACATTGAGTCTGGGAGTTACAGGAGGGAAGCCACACATATTTGTTTATGTTTTCTCTATATTGTTCTGCACACAGGAGGCAAAACAATCACCCCATTAACATTATTGAGTTGGGGAATACTCCATGGTATTTTGCCAAATAATACACGAAGATGCATTAAGCATTAGAGAAACTTTCTGAACTCAACAATCAGATGAATAAATCAACATCTGTTTGGCGAGACATGAGCCTTATTTCTCACTGCTGCACTTACTGAGTTGGACTGTAAAGGAATAGGTGCAGCTTTTAATATATCAGCATTACATTATAGCCAAAACACAGAAATTCAACAGATGAATGCGTCACTTACCCGGGAAGGACAATATAATGACTAAAGTTGTGAAAATCATTGCGCTTTTGGAGATTTATAAGTTTTCAAAATGAGCTTCGGGGATTAAGAGAAAAGATGCAGAGAAGTTGTCAGACAGATCCGCTTTTCTTCAGGTCGCACATAATGTGAGTTCAAGTGATGATGCATCCCGTAGATCCAACAGTGAGAATCCCAACCGGAGCCGAGCCGAGTCCAGCGGCTAAAACCACACCGCGCCAACCTGCGGGACTTCTGGACGAACAGGTGAGACGCGGAGAGACGCGCCGGCGGTGGATCATCTCCACCGGACTCCTCCGCCTGTCCGCCGCTCGGGCGTGTCTGATCCCACACAGGAGCTGCCAGCAGGGTCTGAGGACAAAACTTTACAGCCGCAATAAAACTCTGCACCAATCAGTTCAGCTGATTTAACTTTAAGTGGCCGTCACATCCATGAACGCACTGGTTTAAATTCCCCAAAAGGTGGAAAGAAATACATCCCGTTTCGCAGGTGGAAAGACTAAACAACCCCGTTTTGATCCGGACTGTTCTGGACTCGGATGAAAAAACTGAAGAGACCCCAGATGCGCGAAGGCGTGACGTCATGCGACCATGCGCACAATCACCTTAATGGACCCATTAACAGCCTCAATTTACATCAAACCGCTATGACAGTCAAAACAAATTGATGGCCAGAGGCGAGCAGGTTACATCTGTAAGAACATTTCAGCTGGGTAGAGTTCACTTATTAACTCTGTGGGAAATCAGCATTTCTAATAGCTCATTATATATTTATGTAACCTGCAGGCCTGCATAACATGAGAACCTCACAGATTTCAAATATATCCCCAATCGATCAGCTAAATTGCAACAGTTTTTAAGTATCTCACTGAGGCACAGCCTAAGTCTTTGTCCTCCCAGCTCAGCCCTTCAGTAGATACTATTAGTCTAATAGCCTGCAGCACTTTAATTTGAGGGAGTGTTTTTTTGTGGGATGTTCAAAAGTTTCAAAGTGTTTCAATCCCTCAAATTGAATAGCACAAATTGTGGAAAAAAATCATATTGCTTCTTTATCTGAAATTGCAGTTACCCTATAAATTGTGAGAACTGTTGACAGAAGTTTTCTCATCACAGTTTGTTTTTCTGCCAAAAAAAAAATAATAATGAAAAAAAAATAACAGATTGAGAGGATGACTGAAAAATGAGACAGTAGCGCTCAATAATTTACCTGGGCATAGCGTTTTGGAACCATGCAGCTCGCTTTGCAGTTCAGAGATTCTGCACAGCACAAACTATTTAGATACCAAAACAATCTCCCTTTCCACTTGTATTAAATTGACTATATATTGTGTATTGATTGATTGACTCTGTATGATTCCATCTATGTGAAACCAAATGTAGCTTGTTCCAGATGCCACATGATATTTTGCACATACAGGCACACATTACTCAGCATGAAGGACATTTGATATCGATATTACCTTGCTTAAAGGCACCTCCGCAGGGTTTTGCGCTATATTTCTTAGTGGAAGTGGGCAGCCTTGCTTAGAAAACAAAAGACCACCTCTGCTATCATCAAAAGAGATAAAACATTAACGTTAAGGGAAAAGGCAGCGGCTCACTTCACACCGCAAATGCCATACACTGTATTCAATGTGTGTGGCTTTTGTTAAAGCTGTCATTAACACACTAAATTGATCAAAACACAAGATGTGTCAGGATCTGGGTGGCTTACCCATTGAAACATTGTTACTACAACTACGTCACGCCATGCTGTCAAATTTATAGAACAAAGCCCTTTGAGTGCCAGACCACATTTCATTTATTTATTATCCTCTTTATTCTCCTCAGCTTGCCTCAGGCCACTCTGCTGTCCCTGAGCAACACCAACATCAACTTCCTCATGTGTAAAAACTAACTATAGAGTAAGAGGAGCAGATATATCAAGTTATAGTATAGATATATCAAGCACAGGTTCTTCTATTGATATTGTGAAAAAAGTATTATTATTGTTAATGTATTTTTTGTATTTTAAGTATTTAGTTTTTTGCTAACATCTAATATTGTATATGAACAGCCTGTACAAAGCAGCAGAGTCCAGCTGCCAGCAAATTGAATCGATTGGCGCATGACTGATTAATTATTTGCGAGCGCCCAGTGGATTACATTAGTGTCATAATAAAAACTCATCCGACGAGATGCAATTCATCACATTTCCCGTCCTAAGTAAAAGGCAGGCTTAAAGACATTGATTTGTCTATTTATTGTGTAGAGACTGATGCAAAGAAGGTTTGTAGCCTCATACAGATGAAAACGTCAACACTGGAACATCAACCTGCTCTTCATACTGTCCCAATAGTATTTTCTTGTGCGATTTATATTTGGTTTGTATTGTTAACCACATGGCAATGAAGTGTAGAGATTATTGGATAGACCCTTGTAAACACATTGGCCTGTTATACCAATAAGTCAATATCTCTCTGCAGTGCCTGTGCAAGTGCTTAAAGCCATAGACAGTGCTAATCATGAAATATTTATCTGCTCCTTACTGGCCATGTTAACGTGGTTATCAGAAGTCAATGAAATTTTTGTTCACATTTACAAAGTCAAAAGATTCTTGACTGACTTGCCAATGCAAATATAATTACATGATACAAATAATGTCTGTACGTTAAATGTTAACTTACTATATCATCACCACGTGCCACTATCACTCAGTTAAAGCATTTTTATTACATAACCACACAGTGATATAGTATCATAGCTTTAGGATGTAATTGATTATTGTTCATTAAAGCCCCAGTGGAAGTGAGGAAGCCATCAGTTGTTAAATTTTCATTGACAGTAGCTAATGTTGTATTTCCTGCATATGTTATGTCCTGCTTAAACAAATGAAAAATCTATACAGAATCAGCAACAGGAAGAGGCTCAAGCTCTGAGGCCCCCTCGCTCGTTCATGCCAGGACTCTTTATTACCTTGTGAAAGCTCTCTCTCAGCATTATCCATCTCCGAGCCTTTATGGTGATCATTCATTTGATGTGTCCCCCAAGAACACTGAAGCCTCCGCTGCACAAGAACACTTGCAGGATGAGATTTATTAGCGGGTAATCGATATCATTGTATATCACAAGATCAACACTAACCAATTACTGGGTCCCTCGGCCAGTCGCTGCACCTCTGACAGGATGCTATAACTCACTTCATGTTAAAAGGATTAATTTCTTTTTAAAGAACCAATCAGTCATTTTGTTGGTTGTATAAATTTCAGGTATGTTCATACATATAATTAAAGACTTAAACAGTAGATAAGTCAGTATTTTGTCTGTTTCTCCACTGATCATAGTTGAAATCTTTATTATTGTTCGTTAAAGTAATGCCAAATGCAAAACACATTTTTATACTAACAAATAATGAAAGGTAGCTGTTAATGTATTGTTAGGTTCTCTCTATAATCTAATGTATCTACAGCTTGGTTTTTTACTTTGGTTACATTGGATTTTCTGACTGAGAGAAGTATGAAAAACATCTATAGAAACTTCTCACACCTCTCCTGCAGCATAATCCACTCCACTGTCCATCTGTATGCTCACTATGTTCCCAACACCCACGGTTGTGCTAAAAAAATGGCTGAAAACTGTACACAGTGTACATCTTTGCCAATAAATGTGAATGGCATGGATGTGCATGAGGAATATGAAAACAGAAGAGTGTAAGCTGTGTATTCAGCCATGTTTTGGCTCAGTTTGATCCAAACATTATTTTCGCCAAAGCCCCAGAACAGTGTGTTGGGAACATACTGAGCATATGGATGAACAATATGTGTGTTCGTTGGTTGTTTTGCCAAGATGTGGCAAATCAGTAATGTAGGGGGGAAAAAGATGGACAATGGATAAGTGTTTGCATCCATATAAAGTGAGAACTTTGTACAACCCTGATTACAAAAAAGTTGGGTCTCTATGTAAAACATAAATATAACAGATTGCAACCATTTACAAACGTTTACTGACAACAGTTTTACAAAGTTCTCAAGTCCATGTAGTAATATATATTGTAAATTTCCCTGTTGTGGGACTAATAAAGGAATATCTTACCTTATCTTATATCCTTTATACAATCATGTGTTCACAAAGTGGTGAACCTCGCTCCGTCCTTGCTCGTGAACGAGTCTTTCCAGGATGAACCTTTCATACCCAATCATGATACTATCACCTGTTATCGATGAACCTGTTTACCTGTGGAATGATCCAAACAGGTGTTTTTGGATCAGTCCACAACTTTCAGTCTTTTGTTGCTGCTGTCTTTGTACTGTTTTCAATCAAGTATATGTCAAAAAGGATTAGCAAGTTATCACATTCTGCTTCATGTTTTACACAGCGTCCCATTTTTTAAAATCAGAGTTGTATTCATATGAATGCTTGTATCTCATTTTTTAAAATTTTGGCCCAGTAACAGATTTGTAGTTGCAATATTATCCTCTTATAAGCAGATCGGTTATTTACAGAACATGTTTCAAATCAGTAAATAAGCTATTTGGGAGGCAGAAATTCTATAATAAACATCCCTGGTCACATTGGGGGAATAGGAATGATGGTGCATCTTACAGCCCCTAGTGAAATACAGAGAGACTACAGTACCATCTAGTGGAAAACATAACTCTGTATCTGCTTCTCTGACCTGCTGAATCATGGTCTGCTTGACATGACTTGTACAGTTTTAATTTCATCTCATGATGCTGACTTTTCAGCTTTGTTCGGTTTATAGTTTTGGCTCATGTGCAAAAATTTTGCACTGCAGACATCCTTCATTTGGATCACCACCAGCATCAAGTGTTCTTTGGACCCAAATTAAACAACTAAATTAAATTTTTGACACATCTAGGAAGACAAGCAATAAAACACAAAAGACCTGACCATAAAATAAAAATGTATAACTTAAGCAAAATCAAATAAAGATGTTACAATGGATTTCTTTTCTGAAATTATGTCATCACAGGGACATATTGTTCCTCTGGTAAACCACCTCCAGCTCTGCCCCTTGTTGGGTCCATATCCCACATACCAATGTGAACCAACCTCTTCTAACATACTCACAGTTTATTTGCTGTCACAACCATCTTCTTCTTTACTTGTTCCTCTCTTTGTTCTGTATTGTCTGTGTCACTGATTACTTCTGGTTCCCACTACTATCTGTCTGTGTTGGGTCACTGGCTGTGCAGTGAACCCACAGGACCCTCCCAACCCTCCTGTCTTCCTGCGAGTAGATGAACACATTGCATTACCTCAGAAAAAAATGGAGTATTTTTAGTGTGCTAGAAGTCGAAAAATTGGAGGCAAATATAATGAGAATAAAACTGACTTAATGTTTGATTTTATTACATTACTCTCTCTGTTTTCTCAGTCTGCCCGTAGACATTCTGAACACTATAACTCAAGAACAGTTCAGAATAGAAACTCCATACTTTCACCGCAGGTTCCCCCCGAGAACTGATGTTCTGATTAGATTTTGGGAGCACCTTGCTGCATTAATTTGCATATCAGAAATGCACATTGAAAAAAAAAAATCAGACCATTAAGCAGCTCCAAATGCCTCATGGTTAACTCATAGCTTCCCTAAGGCAAGAACAAGGTCAGTTTGGTTGTGATTAGCATCAGGGAGAGGTTACTTTGATTAGACTAAAGTAATGGGAAAGACAGACTTGCTGTGGGGTTGAGGTTTGGCAACAGTAAACGCATCTGTCTGGACAGAACAGGACGAGACGTTTGTCCTAGAGCTCTAAAATTCATCTCTCGTTTCCTCTGTGACCCAGAAAAAAGATGTTTGTGCTGCCATGTTTCTTGCTGTGCTGGTAATGGAGGATAGTCCAAGTTGCCCTTGTCTCACTTATCTGTGACTAAAGAGGGAATATGACATCAGTGATAAAACATGGAGAAACACAGCAGGGAAACTGCCAGCTTGTAATAGTGAGTGAAAATGTGTAGTTACATTCAGCAGTTTCAGGTACATTTGAACTTAGATTTCCGACATGTTTGGGCTGCAACTAACGATTATGGATTAATCTGATTATTTTCACAATTAATTGATTAATTGTTTAGTCTTTAAAGCATCAAACAATTAGGAAAAATGCTCATCACAGTTTCCCACAGCCCAAAGTGACATCTTCAAATTGCTTCTTTTGTCCAACCAGCTGTCCAAAACCTTCATTTACTATAAATGACAAAGAAAACCAGTAAATCATTAAATTTAAGAAGCTGGAACCAGCAAATATTTTTGCATTGAAATTGACTGACACATTAATCAATTATCAAAATACTTGATTTATTTAATGGACAAATCGTTGCAGCTCTAGTACACGTCCATATCCTCAGTAACAGCCATCTATTTTTGATGAAGTTGTGAATAAACTGCCCAAAACAGCCTCCACTTTCCCTGGCTACCTTCTTCTTGACTTGCATCCCTCCACTTCAGGTTATTTTCTGATTCTGGTTTCTGGAGAGGAGAGAGCTTCTATGAAGGTAGTTGATTGTTCCACTTGTGGTGAAAGGTGTAAAGAATAAATATTGGCTAAGTTAACTTGTAACTAAGTTCAGTTAGAGTGTCACAATCTTGACTGAATTATTTCCCGAGTCGGGAGTGGTGTGACACAGTTTTTATTTTCTTGTAATGAAATCAGTAATAAAAAAAATAGATGTAGATATAGAATAGACCCCATGTATGGTCACCAAATTTTTCAGATTTCACTTCATTTTGTAGATGTATTTCTGTATTTCTAACAAACAAGTTTTCAAACTGTGAAATTGAATACATGCAAATTTTCTGCATCCTGTTAAGTTGCTGGACTGTTTTTATTTCTATTTAAAAAATATTGCTGTATCGTCTGTGAATTACTGCAAATTACCATATGACCAGTCGACATATGGGTGCACACACACAGAGACACGCCCAAAACTGCACGTAGCCAGCTGGCATTTAGGAAAGCAAACAGGCAAACATGATGAGTAAATTGCTTTATGGCACAGCTGCTCATTTGGCAATTACTCTTGTGTCAGCTGTTAGTAAAGAGCATTCTATCATTTAATGCTTTCATATGTCAAGAAACTGTTCCCTTACTGAGTACAGTATATGTATGCACACTGTGGAGATATTATTAGTGATCTTCTGTGCATGATAGAACCAGCAGGGGGCAGTGTTGTTACACCATTAGGAGCCATGCAAAGCCTTGAAGTGAAGACTGCACTGCATTTCATAACACCACCATGGAGATAATCTTAAAAATAGTGCTGAGTGTTGCACTGCCATTGTCTCATCGCCTCAAATGCTCTGGGAGAATTTAGCCATCATGCAACGATCCTGCAAGCTTTTTTTTTTTTTTTCCTTTTTGAGCTGCATTTCTCTCTCCCCCAGTTACATTGAACTAAATTTACAGTCAAGGTGTCAAAGCCAGTCATGTGGAACAGTTAATTCTTTTTTATACAAGCCTGGTATTTATGGTTTTCCTTGTAACTCTGCACATATGCACAGAGACAGTGTGTGGGCAGAGGAACACCACCACCAGGCTTCACAATCACAGAAACAGGGCTTCACTGGCGCTTGACAGTCTTGTCATACTGTGTATGTTAATTTTAGATGGTCCACTTCCAGGTGTCTCCTGCGCCACAGCAATGCTGCTCTTGTTTTAACACTCCACAAATATCCTGCAGTGTTATCCTGGTTGGATGAGAGTCTCGATCTGCCATTCAAGGCCTTTGGACAGGGGAGCCTCCAACATTGCTTTTACCTCCCTTTCTGATGCCGGGGATGTTTTGGCTTCCAGTGGGTTTTAAGTGAGCAAGACATACTTAGGCTTGTTATAAACTAGCTCTGCTCTTGTAGAGCAATTATAACGAGCTGCTAGCGGTTGCTCCCATTTGGGATGCTTCCAAAGTGGTTATATAAGATGGTATTTTCTGGGGATTGCATACAATTTCACAGGGATAGTGCAATATTTAAAGATTCTGCTCACATCATTTAGTTGATAATCTGTATATAACTATGCTGTATGGCTACCTAAAGCGCAGATAGGGTATAGTAATTACATGCGGGAATACGCTAATTATATTCATGGGTATTGAGAAAGCACACAGCAAAGTGTAGGGAAGAAAAAAAACAATGAGCAGTGGCAAGTTTTAAATAATAGTCCTTCTGTCAGCTCTTTGTAAGTTCATCCTGACAATAATACTAGACCAGAAACACGTTGTCCTTTTTATGCCAACAGTCATAATTGCCCCAATTTATTCAAAGCCGCCTACCAGTTTTTTGATCTCAGTGACACTGGTAGTAAATATGACAATACGAATAAGAATAATGTGACACAATATAGATCTGTTATTTAGTATTTCACTGTTTGGTTTCACTACATAAAAAATTATAAATAAATAAAAGTTAAAATGATTAAAAACATGATGGAACACAATCCAACTCTCTTTAAACGTCATTAGTGAAACAACAAAAAAAGTTAATGTTTTTGATAATTAATTGAAATGTAGAACTTATTTCCAAGATATTTACAGGATATGTACACATTTTTTTCCTAATGTGCAGTACCTTTTGTCCTGACAAGATGAATTTTATATATAAAATAATTCCGTCTCTATGCATGTGATTATATAGTGGAACGTTAATGCTCTTAGAATTGTGATCCTGCAACATATTGTGCCACTTCTGTGCAGGCAGCTTGCAGATTGTTCTTGGCTTTCACTGTTTTCCTTCACCGTCATTTTGTCCTCAGTATCCCCGCTTGGTATTCCCCCCCACACTTCCAATTATCCTTGACGTGATAACACACTATAATGTGACACACAAGGGCAAATGGCTACTCTGTCAAGAAACAGATCTGCCTCGGACCGACTCTTCTCTCTGGTCAAGAAAGTGCCTTGAAAGTCTCACTGAGTCGTCATTAACGGACAGATCTTCCAATATTTACATTTTCATTATTTACAGACAACACACTACAGTCCTGAAGTACCCTTCATTAAGTGCTTTGGAAGACAGCGAGATAACTGGCTACTTCTGCAGTTCTGATAATAACCTATCACAGTCTATTTGATGCCATTTAAAGGCAGAAAAGTGAAGTGAGCCACTCCACCTGCATACAAACTAAACCCCAGAAACTCTCGCTACCACTATATGGCCAAAGCAACAGTTAGTGCTCTAGCAGTTATACCACCAAAATACTAATGACAAAATATACATGCACACTTAAAACTAAAAATAGCATTTCAGCAAACATGCCAGTTAATGTACAAATTACAACATCCAGTATGTCAGTGACATACTGTACCTGTATCAGCTAACTGGCTGCGAGCAATAGCAGGCAATCACTGCTCTAACTGCTGCCTCAGACAAACCTTTACTGCTTGCTTTAAGCTCTGTCCACAAATGAACAAACACGCTGATTTACCTGCTACAGTTAAAGTTAGTCCAGTTTCCACAGCACGCTGCATCTTTTGCAGCTGTACTCTACCTGTGCTGCCTTGGACTCATTTGGAGGTGTTTCAAGAACCGTTTTCATCTGAGGGACACTTTCAGTTCCACAGTCATTCCATAAAAGCGACTTTAATCAAATGCTTTGGTTAAGTTTTGCTACAAATCGAATTAATTCAGTCTTTGTAGTCAGAACAGCAACAATACTGGACTTTGATTAGACAGCTGCAGCACTTTCTCTAATTTAAATGAGGTAAACCTGCCCAGGCAAGGTTTTCTGCTGGGAATGTCAGTTTAAATCCTGCAAAATGGCCTTGCCTGAAACTGACTGGAGGGCTCTTTGTTAAGTTTAAGTTCTCTTTCTTGCTTCTTGCTTTTTATTATCTTAATTTGAATATTATTGTTGGAATACAACCTCAATTCCAAAAAAGTTGAGATGTGTAAAACATAAATAAAACAGACTGTGATTATTTGTTAATCCATTTTGAGATATCCTGAATTAGAAACAGTGCAAAGTCAATATATTTAACTTTTGACCTCATCAACTTCATTGATTTATGTAAATATCTGCTTATTCTGAATTTGATGGTAGCAACATGTTTCAAACAAGTTGGTTCACCACTTTGTCAAACACATGATTGTATAAAGGTTGTTACTACATGGGCTCAGGAACACTTTGTAAAACTGATGTAAACAGAGTTTGTTTATAAATGATTGCTTTCTGGTTTCATTTACATTTCACACTGTCACAACTTTTTTGGAAGTTGGAATTCTAATTTGTAGTAAGTGTAGTAAGTATTATTGTTGCTATGTGGACAGATGATGAAACAACTTCACATACACCTCTCTAGATATTTTGTAATCTTGGCTGTCATTTTGAAAGCTTAAAAGCAAAAGTTTTTTAACTAAGGTATTTAATTGTTTGTTTAAAGAGTGTTTACATAAGGCTCATTGTTCAGTAACCTAACATCAATGAACATTAGCAAGGGACAATTGTATATTGTATCCAGTTTTTCTAGTTTTGCACCACTTAATGGACTTTAATGGGGTATTTAATTTACTAACACATTGTAGGCAGTGAACTCTGAACCTTAATGGGGATAATGCTGTGCTCCTGCCAGCTGAGCTCAACAGACTCCCTACTATATGCTTATGTAGTGTTTTTAGCTGTGCAGCTTCAGCAAGTATAAAGAGCAGCACATACTGTAAGTCATAAGTGGTTCCTTAAATGGGATCCTTACATTTTACTGGTGTTGTATATTAATCTTAATATCCAATAGAGAGAGAGAGAGGACTGGTTTTTCGACTGCAGCTCCTTAATACAATGTGACAAAGTTTTAAAGTAATATGCATTAGACACCAATTAAAAAGACAGATTTTGGCAGGTGGATCACAACGGCTCATATGTGACACCGAGCTGCGACTCACAACACTCCACACAAGTGGCTCATTCATTCCACTACCTGATGTCTGATGAATTACAGCGTGTAAAATGCAGCCTTTTCATCATCACATCGTCTTCGCCACCAAATAAAATGTCATCACGTCCACCAGGAAATGTCACCAATCAGAAGCAAATTTTGATCACCACTACATGGCAGACTGAAGTTGGATCAGTAGCGAAAAAGGAGAAATTAAATGAAACAAACAGAACATAGTTTAACAGGATTATCAGGAGTCCAGCAGAAGTCTTGTTGGTTCCTCCACAGAGGTGTTTTCAGGTTGTCTTGACTCTGTTCTATTCCCACCTTGCGGTATAAGGTGCACATCCTTTTATTACTCAGGTAAGGCCTTTTCATGAGGTGCATTTAAAAGAAAAATTGTAGAGTGTGGAGCTGGAGTTTCAGCTTATTTGCTGTACAGCCTTTTTTCACTTGGTGTACTTGTGTGCTTTGTCCTGATGTGATTCAGAGTAAATAGTTTGAAAAAAATACAGTTTTGTTCTTTATTTTCATTTCATTTTTAGACTTGGTTGTGATTTACACAGGGAGGCTCCGAGCATAACCACATTTTGGAGAGAACAATAAAGATATATAAGCTCATAAAATCACCAATTAAAGAAGAAAACACAGAAGTAAAAGACTCAAACTAAGGCACTCCCTTCCTATCTCACCTCCATTATAGTGGCATTCCTGTGTATCAATACGAAGCTCTGAATGGAGCTGAAGTTTATGTCCTATTACTGTTCTGATGCAACTTTGAAAAGTGTGATTTGTGGCCTCCAGTTCACTTTGATGGATTGTGTTGACCGCCTGAATTAGATGTCTCTGGAGTTGTTTTCTCTGACTTTAGGAATTGAATGAGGCAAAGAGGTGTGACAAAAAACGATTTTCCAATGCTCTCAGTCATGGAGCGTGCATGTAATTATGTCACAATTGACTTTAGCAAGAGAAAGTGAAACGTCAGCAAAAAGTCACCCTACACTGGAATTGACCTTATAATATAGACCTGAATCAGGGTGTGTGGCCATAAACAATCTTTTTTTCTGTCCTCCTTTTCAATAAGCAGTCTGACTCGCTGAATATGCACGTGGACTTTATTGTGCCGCTTGTGTTGCTGCTTCAGCTGTTCTGCTACTTATTCATGGAGGGAAACGTCCAAAAAGGCCTCTTTCATCTGCTCATCTCAGTCCTCAGGGTCTCTCCAACTTCTTTATCACTGCTCACTGTGTTCATAAACAACAGATTCACATTATTTGTTATTTCTACAAACGTGTCGTAAAAATGAAATTACCAAACCAATAAAGGCGGCCTATTGTGCGTCTTTTGCCATTTTAGTTAAACTGCTTCTCTTTAGCTTCACAGAAACCACTATCATCTAACTGTCTGGCCTTTAGCGTTATCTTTACTCTTACATTTGCACACTTGAACACCTCATGTAGCTAGATAAACTGAGACTGTGCCCCAGATCCCTACTGGATACAAGTTTTATAGTATATTCTCTCCTTTAAAATGCTGCTTTGGCAGTTAGCATACAATAAATAGTTTATTGTTAGCTGCAAGTTTTGAACAGTATTTGTTTCAATTTATTCTTCATTTATTCGTTAGATTTCTGATAATAGTGTTCGTCACTTAAATATATACTCTGTCATGTTTTTAGCACACTGAATGTCGCTGCTTTTCTTGTGTGAACACTCAGTCGGAATTAGCATATAGTATGAAATTGGGACGCAGCTTGTGGCCACAATCTCTCCCACACAGAGACATGCTAAAAGAAAAATCAATGTGGGACTTCCAGCCATTTCCTAGGAGTCAACCATTTTGCCATGCAGAGGATAGCTCAACTATCAAGTGCTGAATTAATCAAGGCAACAGAGTAAATCACAGGTAGAACAACTCTGACTTGCCTGGAAGGAATAACCTCTCTCTCTCAGTGCCTTTAACCAGGGACATGCAGGGTTTAGTGGCTATTGTAGCTCAAGCCACTGTCCTTTTGCCCTGTATGGCTGAAGTGCCCCTCTGGATTAGATTAAGAAATACTAATTATTATATGTATACTACTGTTATAATTATTGAGAAAATCCTGCCAACTTGTTCAATAAGCACTAACATTATCTGAAGTGTCAGTTGAAGAGGATCTTTCTTCATTTCTCTATTTCTCTTTGAGCTTTGTTCTTCATTATAATACAGGTGATTTTTGCACCAGCCTGAAATTAAGCTCATATGATGTCTCATTGTTAATTAGCCAATACGCTAAATAGCACAGAGACCACATAGCAGCTATATTTTGTTTGCATTTGTGGTCAGTGTGTTGTAGCTGTGAGCTTTGAACCCTTGTAATGCCTTTGAGGATTTGGGGACTTTTTAGAGTTCCTAACAATACCTAGTATTTATACTTTTAGTTATTGATCAGGTTTTATCAGACATCCTGGACTTCAGTTTCTTAACACTGTATTTTACACATATATTTGGTTATGATTTGGTTTCTTTGTATCCGTTTGGCACATAGTAGTACAGTTATTAAATTATTCATACAGCATGGTCCACAAATGGCAGTAGTGGGGGTGAAGCGTGACCCTCCCCGTAGCCTTTCCCCACCTCTCCTGATACTTCGATGCCCTATGATAAGCGCTGTTGCCACAGCAAAGGCTAAAGGGGAACTCATGCTCCCAGCCATGATGGCTATTTGCATATTATTGCTGTAGTAGAGCTGTAAAGCACATCTCAGTATCTCACAAAAATGGCAGATGTACCTGATGTTTGGAGCCCTGGATGTTCGGTTCTCATGTCTTATCACGCTTGTCCACATGGTCTTTTCTTCAGGCTTGGTGTACATTATACATTATAGCTGGATTATATACTCCGAGCTGCCATGAGTTTACACAACACTATCTTTTATTAAACAGTGGTGTCACTGAGTGTTCAACTTGTTTGTATTAGGATAAGGGGCACAGACCTGCATAATTTAAGATAACTCCATTGAAGGACATGTATCAAAATGTGCAATAACAGCCAATATTATTCACCATTTGTCTGCCTGCTGTTGCTGTATACATGGCTTAAACTCAGATTTAGCTGATGGAGCTGCATTTGGGTGATGTATCATAGATTTAAGTTGTATTGATTTTCTTTTGTAAAACAGTCATTTTCACAGGATGATTGTGAACTACTGTCACACAGTTTACACAAAATCATCATTTAGATACTACGCTCTATGTCAGTATCTACGAACAAATTATGAACTAATGAGATAATTTCATGAAATAATCTTTAACCACATCAAATCATGTGAATTCCTCTGGAGTCCGAGGCTGCAGAAATGACAGTTGCTGCTACTCAGCAGTAATCATATTTAGCTACTGCCAATAACAAATTCAATTGCTAAAATGATGGACCATCAAAATATGTTTTAAAAATGACAGGAAAAGTAAAAAGTGGGTAAATTAGCTGTAGCTAAGGCTATCTCTTGACTTGCTGGTGTGCAGTCACTGCAGTTTTTACCTGTTTTTCACCCCCAAACTACATTTTTCTGGCATAATATTTTTAGATGGTGAAACAGATGTCAAAAAGTCAGGTCTAAAAATGGTTTTTCCTATGTAGTATTAGTTACTGCGTTTTGTTTTATAGGGCAGTATGGATTTAAAGTCAACAAGAAATTTACTGAATTCATTTGGTGTGTGTTGATTTCAATAGAGATATCCAGAATGTGACAGTCACAAACAACTGCCAGACAGACATGAAACGCTGTCTGGCTACACCGATATCTTCTCACAGATAATAAAATACTCATCAATCAAGCCACTACAATACAATAGCTGAACCCATTTCGGCTGAAGTGATACAATGCATTTTGTGATCTCTGATTACACAGGGAAAATGCTCAGGGCGACTTGCAGGAACAGATTCATCATTCAGCATTCAAATACCATCTTGCTGAATATAATCTCATCTCTTAAAAGCTCCCCTCTGCATGAATCCTCAATTGCTCAGAATAGCCCAAAGATTCCCTATGTAGAGATATGATCACATCCATCAATTGATGTTTTTTGTCTTAATCTAGGTCTGTTTCTGTGTCGTGTGAACAGATTAGTCTTTTATGTTTTGTTTACTGTATATTCTTTGTGTATACATAGCGCGCTTCTGTGTGTGCCTCTTTAATTATAAATCAATTAAACCATCTCCAATAATGTTTACCCTACATTGACATGCCCATCGTTTGCATCTATATGTGTCAACAGGGAGTTCAGCTACAGAACAGAAACAAAGATAGAGCAGATGTGGGTGTTTTTACTTTCCCCCACATTTTATCATTTCTATTTCAAAGAATGTTACAAAAATTGTCTGTTTGCCAGTTATTGAATTGTATATGCAGATGTTGCTATCCACTACATTTTATGGTTCTACGTCAGCAGGTGTTAATAAACAACACTTGATGCTACCACAGCTTGTGATTAAGAAAAAATGATAATAATCCAATATCCGCTTAATTAAGAATAGATTTAAATCTGCTGCTCTTAATCTTTCAATAATTATCTGAGTAGATAATTATTAGAGCACTGCATAAGGGCCTTGAAGTATCGCGGCCCCATGCTTGTAAATTTGAGGCCAAAGCAGAAAATGAACAAGTGAAATATTAACATCGCTTCTTCAGCAATGACTAATCATTGTAATTATGCTAAAATCAGGGCGGGTTACTGCAGGAGGCTTAAGAATCAAGCAACAAAGTTATATATATTTTGATTATATAAAAACATGCATCTATCTATGGCCTTAACAAAACTGGTGAACCACAGGAATGAGGACTCCACAGCATGACTCAAGAGACGATTCAGGTTTTCAAAGTCAAGGTCTTTACTTGGGTTCAGTGCACATGCATGCAGCAGATCAGGCAAACAATATCCACAACAGGGCTAGGCAAAGGTGAGATAAAGAGATAACACAAAAATAAACAATAACACAAAATAAAATGGGTAGTGCTGCAAAAATATGACAACTAAAGAAAACATAACTTAAGATGCTGGACTAGGCATGACAGAATAAATATACTTAAGTCATTCATTTACATGCAGTCAGCTTTTCTTTGGTGTTTGTGATGTTTTTGACTGCTGGGTTAGCATAAAGCTTGGCGGTAGCTGTGAATTTCAAGGACGTTTTAGCCAATCAACAGTGAGGCTGAATGTGCAGTCAAGTCTGCAGGCGAACCTCAGAATTGCTTTTTGCTTGTCTTGCATATTGCCTGCACATACAATATGCTTATGTTGGCTTTACAGATGGCAGTTAGCTCAGCCTCAGGCGACACCACCATCTCAACATAGGTGGCTCATCCATATGATTGACAAGTGTTGGAGAAGAACTTCTCCTGCTGAGGAGGATAGAACCTGAGACCAGACAGGTGTAGCATAGGTAGCAGCTTCAATCCCACTTCTGTCTTCACTGAGATACCACTGGGTAGATTAGAGTGCTTCGGTTTTGGCTGAGAGTCAGCGATAGTATTTCACACTTTTGTTTGCAGCAAGAGACAGTTGTTGACTCCACAATATTGCAGGAGGGATTCCCTGCCTCTACGCATATCGGCTTTTCCAGACAAGGATTCCTACTGGGTGGGATAACAGCATGTCAAGTACATTCCCTTGTTCTTCATCCAGTTATCATTGGCAGTGCTAATAATGCTCGTCCTGCATGAGAGCAAAATGTTGCAAAATTTCTCTTATTTGCTGAATCCAAAGAGTTGCAGAGTCCCAGAAAAAAAGATGAAATCCTGAACGGGCTTCTCTATATTCTTTGTTCACATAGGTTTTTTCTTTGAGGCATTTCATTTTTTCTCCAAATTACCATTACTGAGAGCTGGTGGTATTACCAGCTGTAAGTTCCAAGGGCAATCCCTGGGGCAGCTACTTTTCCCTGTGCATATGATTTCTGTATTTTCAGAAACAAAACTGCTCTACACGTAAAATAATAGTAGGTTCTTTGATGGCTAATCAGCACATCTGAGTGTTGTGTCTGACACTCCATCTGCGATCTGATCTGTCTGCAATGCCAAAGTCGACACAATCATGGTGATTATAATAAAATCTAAAAGCCTTTTTAAGGCTGAAATCACAGCTTTAAATGCCTGTGTAGAACTTAGTGTTGTTAGATATAACAGTAATTCTTCAACTATTTAATTTGTTGTTTTTTATTAATCCATCTTTCAATTTCCCTCAGCACGAAATTCAAATTAATGTGCCTGGCAGCACAAATGTCACCCCCCGACATTATGTGATCCCCGAGGCATTCACAACCACTGATTAATTCTATTAGAACAGTCTCTTTTGTTTTGGCATCATTGAAAGCAACAGGCACAACATTTCAACACTTCCAGACTGACTAATGGAATAAAGCAAAGTGACATTTTGGAGCGAAAGTCAGGTGGAGGCTTTCTGTAATATGTACAGCAGGACAGCTACATACAGTATACAAGCTAAGCAAAAGTATGTAGATGAGCAGCTTGCGATGGTTTGAACCACTGCAGGTGTTCAGCCAGGAGGAAATCTGTGATGTGCTTTTGATAAAAGATAAGAACTGCAGTACAGCAGTGTAGTGAGTACATAAATCAAAAGACAGATAAACGATGTGACATACTGCCAGTTCAGCAGATGACACTTGCTGCTTGTTTAGACTGCACTACACCAGATACAATATTGTTACAAGGTGGCATATTTGCATGCACTCTTAAATCGTACACACTCTGGGCTCTGACCAAAATGTGGGACTAAGAAAAATTGGCTCTCATGCCCAGAGGATATAAAGCTGCTTCAAAGCATTGGCTTTATATTTAAATTATGCTAATTAAATTAAACAAAGACTATTGCCAAGCAAAGCTCAATGGTTCCCACACACCTGTTCAGTTTGGATGGGACGTTTGGTTAATTTTGATGCAATTTGGCTACAAAGGCATGTGTGTAAATGGCATTTTTATTTATTCCAAAGCACGGACTGTTGTTTTGTAACTCTGTCAGTTTTCTGCATTTTTAATAATAGCAAAACCGAAGCAGACCCTTAAAGATGAGGACAGCTGATGATATAAGTGATAAATCTAATGCTTTACTGTATGTTGTATTTGTTTCAGTTTAATGATAGTAAGGGCCGGTGTCTGCTGACCCAAGGCAAGATGGGCTGAGCAGAGTGGGAACATGCATCACTGCAGCACTAGTAATGAATTACAAATGAAAGAAAAAAAGAACAAGGAATAGCTTTAATGCTTTTATTTTATCATTCTCATTCATCATAGTTCAAATTCAGCTTGCTAACAGATTAGTCAATAGATGCCAGGGTGAGGAAATGTTCCAACCAGTTAATAAACTCATGACAACACCAGTGTTACCGATTGCACTTGACATTTTACACGTAAAGATATTAATCGATGATGTTTGATATCTGTAGAGCGCTTGCTTTGATCTCCAGTCGAGTTTTCGCTGTGGGGCCAATTTTGGCAGCCTCACTGTTGTTGTGCACTGGATGGTGTGTGTATAGATTAGAGGTGTTGCCCCCAGATGCTGCCACCTTCATCAAAGTTTACAGATTGCCTCATTAATGTTATCAGGTTCCCTATTAGCATTGAGTTTAAATCTGAAATGAAATAGGTGCTTTTGCCGTAGTCCTCCGCCATCATGTTGTCGGTCAACTCTACTCTTGTCATGTGATGAGTTAAATCTGGCTAATTCTGTTGTATGGAGCACTTTCAATTTGTAATTATATTGCCTGTCCAACAAGTATTGATTATGCCTAATATTTGACAAATTGAGTTTTTTTAATTTGCTGAACCTGGGCGCTGATACATGAAAATGAACTGAATGGCTTCATTTCTGTAAAAGAAAGCAAAAAGTATGGGTGGTGGCCAAGTATGTGTGCCTGAACACTGTGTAACACTGGTAACACAGACTATCATAGCAAGCCTATAATAGACACACATATATACTTTATATCATGATAGCCTGGATTTGTGCCAGTGTATCTTGGAAAGACGTAGAGAAACCAGCTAAATGATTCAGTTTTCTGGCACATTGAACATGAGACTCACCCTCGCATCAAAGTCATAGTGGAGTAAGACCCCTGTTCATTTCTGCTATAAACGCTGTTTGAGTGCTTGTTGAGCATTTCTTAAACGCCAACTGTAGATTTATGCAAGTATAGACTGATTTGCTGCAGCATGTCCTCTAATTTCAATCTCTGTGAGCATGCAGAATCTGCACATGCTTCACCAATCATTGTCTCTCCATCCGCCCCGGCAATATCTTTCCCCTGGGAAGCTGCTCGACTCATAGCAGCATATCCTTCTTGCCTTCTTTGCAGAATCTCCTCAGCAGTATATTCACACAGGAATGCCTAATGTGAAGGCGCAGATAAAATGTGGTTGAATATGTCATCATCCATTTCATCTTTAACAGTGGGATTCCTTTCTGCAGGAGCAGCAGTGGTGATGCAGTAGTTACAGTAGCTTAGCTTTAGGAAATGCTATATTTAAGATTTCATGCAGTGCCACAACTAATCAACCCCATTCATACAAGGGTGGAGTTAATACTTTTTCTTTTTTTACACATTGCCATTCAGGGTTTTAGAGGACTGGAGTGTATCCAGTATTTACTGGGTGAAGACAGTGAAACACAAAGCCAAACCATCAAAGAGCCAACACAGACAGGCAGTTTAGAGTCTCCAGCTAGTTGCTTGTCAGAATGTGGAAAGAAATTCATCAAGACTTGCCATCCTCACACAAACCACCATGCTGCCCCTCCAATTTAGATTTGTGATGTAATTATGGTGTTGAAACCCAGAGACTGAAAGACAATAGCTGTAAATAATTGCAAGTAATTGATTGCCTTAGGACAACCTGTATATAATTAAGTGTTGTTTTAATTTGTGGTTGGCTTTCCTTTGGAGGAAAATTAAATTTTCTTAATAAAGTGGGTCTTGTTTTGAACATCGTTCCAATCTGTTATTTTAATGTTGTACTTATCGATTTCATTGTTGAGATCTGAAAGTGCAGTTAGCTATTAATTTATTTTGAATTAGCTGGTATGCGGTTATTTAGTTCAGTGGCTCCCACGGTTTAGAAAAGGTGCAGAATAGTTGGGAAATTACCTCAGACATGTTCAGATGTAAATATGGTTCATAGCATTTCTATTATGATGTTAATTCGTGTTTGTAAAATTGCTTATTTTGTTTTGTTTTTTTCACTAATGTGAAGGGTGGATTGTAAAAAGGTACATGCTTACAGATTTAATAACCTGCTTTACATCTGTGCAGGGAACCTGTAAAATTATTCCATTATTCAAATGAGCATGCATTAATTTTACATGTAACCACTCTTCACTCAACAGTGAATGATTGTTACCAATGTCACCAGAAAACCGCTCATCTTGCGATCATGAAGATAAATGTCTTGACAAAATAATCCCTGTTTTCACATCTGGTGCTTTCAGGTGTGCCTCAACGATATCACCAGGCAGCAAAAACCTCCTGTGTATGACATGAACCAGAATCCCAAAACTCCCAATTTAACAGAGTCCCAAAATGTAGCTAATTAAAAAGAAAAACTCTGCATTTTAAGTTAAAAGTTTGTATTTTTCAAAGGCCGAAGATGAGACATTCCATTGATCTTCACCCTGTGTAACTCAAGCCTGTTTGTCAAGATGCTCAGAGTTTTTGACAACTGCTACAATCCTGCAGCTATGCCTGCTGCACATCAAACAGTATTCTCAACAATGAGAAGACTGCTTAAGATTCAACTAATGTTTATCCTAGCGTCTGATACAGGCATTCTAATCATATCTTGTTGGAAGAGATGAGACCTCCAAACGATCAGAGGTTAAAATCTTGAACTGTTCTACTCATTCAAAGCAATATTTAAAACAACATTCTTCTTCTTTCACTGAGTGTGACATGGCCAAGGTGCAATGGGCAAGATTTTACAAGCTCATAACTTAAAATGACCAGAAACAACTTGCATGCATTGCAGATAGACGTTTGTATATATAATGTAATTGAATTGAAATATATAACAAATCAAAAAATGAAGGGCACAACAGTAGCAACAGCAATTGAACAGTTCTTTCCTTGTGTTCATCCACAACAAAGTTTTGGCCTTGTGACCTTTAACAAGCTGTGTGTTACTTTGATTTTCGGACAAAAAAATACCCCCAACAGCTTCAAGCCAGCACTGACACACATACACAGACCGTGACAGATAACAATGAACACAGACAGACAGACAGACAGACAGACAGGCGTGAGCACAGAAAGATGCTCACAGCAAGAGACAAACTGGGACCGACGTGTGCAGACGAACAGACTGAGAACAGCCCACGCAGACAGACACAGACTGAGAGTGACCCACACAGATACTGCAGGACAGCCAGTGGAAACAAAGGGAGGACAATCTGTCGAGCAGCAACTGAAGGAAATCTCAGAAAGGAGTTAATTCTAGAAAGGTGTTCACAGTGCATTGTATAATGTCTCATGATAAGTTATACGGTTTGTCCCCTGTGCCTTCTGTCTCATAAAAACATTCTCTTCAAGATTATAAAAAGCTGACGTGTTTTTGCTTATCGTGACTTATATAAAACTTTTCTAATGTGTCATCTCAAATTTCCATCCTGTGACACACTTCTCAACATCCAGCGCACCCCACTGTTCATATAGCATTTCAGAAGCTGCACCTCCACCTCAGCATTCACCTGTAGGCTCAGAGTCGGCGTTCCTCAAGGGGGAAAGTTGCTGCTGTCACTCCCCACTCCCTGCTGTGCTCAGCTTGGCGCTTCCCAGTGGGGAGTGACAGGGTCAGAGCCTAGATGACACAAATCAGTGCTGTATATATTCTTCATTCATATAATCTTTCCATCTAAGTTGGCTGACTGAACATAACATTTCAAATTTTCAAAGACCACAACTGAAAGAATGGTGTACAAAGACTTGTCTATATGTTTCAGCTGGGACAGGAGATGATTGCAGGGTGTGGAAGGTAGTAAAAACAGGTAAAAAAAGCACATGAAGAAGTCAGTGTTTAACATGTGAAATATATTTCACATATAATAAGATTTACTTGATTTACATGTCCAAAAATACATTTGAATTTGTCAGTTGTAAAATGTGTTTTTTTCAGTGTCATTTTGTTTTTTATGTTTTTATGAGTGAAAATGTGTGATGAAATGTGATGAATTTGATAAATCACATATTTTTTTATTTTTGAGAAGAGAGATGACATTGAAATCTGAATCAGAATGTGAATGTATGAAAGTCTGGAATGAAACCAGATCAAAGCCATGGGTTAGCAACAGGGTCTGGTTTTGGGCATTACAATATAAACAGTACATATTGTACTCTTGTGAAGGATAGAGAGTGGGTTCAAATGTCCAGAGTATACTGCCGTGAGAAACAGGAGAAGAGATATTACATCTAACATCATCCATCTTCTCAACAGAAACGGTTAAGAGCATTTCTCAGTGGGAGTTCATTGTGCGGTACAGTACATGCTCCTCCATAAAAAGCAGGTAATTCAGATTAGTGGCAATATATTAAGAAAAAAAGATAAAACTGATTTCTCATTGTGTGGTATCTAACCTATCTCTGCACAGCAGGAAGGACATCCTGTAGGAGATGAGCCTCTGGCTCTTTACTTTTAATGCTACAGAGCTTATAACGTAATGTGGACCAAAGATGCTTCCCTCCATGAGAGATAAATCCTGCAGTCTCTAAATTGATAAACGCTTGCATCACGCTGGCACTCAACTGTTTGACTCTTGTTGTGAGTCCCGCTCAGGATTAATGCAGATTCTCACCCGGCAGCGACTGAAACATATACTGTAGATACAAAGAGAGCGGGTTAACCTCAGAGTCACTGCTTTCCAAACAGCACTCAATCCCCACCTGTTTGTCAAAGATAGCAGCAAACATATAGAGCTTTAAAATGTCATCACTATGAAATATCAACTTCAAGGCAGTGTTATAATTCCTGATTAACCTGCACTTGTAGTCAGAAGTCAGTTAGAGACTTCTTCACATTTTATGTGTGTGTGAATGTCCCCTGAGGGTGATCAATAAAAGCTGTCTTATCTTATCTTCACATTTTATTGTATACATACAACCCCACTTCAAAAAAAAGTTGATAATTTTACTGCTCATTTTTCAATTGAATATAGGGTTTAAATGATTTGCAAACCATCAAGATCTGTTTTTATCAACATTTTTCACAGCGTCCCAACTTTTTTGGAATTGTGGTTGTACAATAAGAATAGATATTTTGTTGAATGTCTGGTCATGCCTGTGATTTTTTTCCTGAAATTTTCGCAGCCTCTTGCAGCCTGTTGCTCAGCTATAACTGTGATACGATTAAACGACTGTTTGATCATCTGTATTTACAGTCACTTTAGGTTAGACAAGATCTCAGCCTGTGAGGTCACTTTGTCATCAGCATTCCCTTCTGCTCATGGCCTCTGACAACCTCCGTCCTGCAAATTAAACCCTCTGATGCATCAAAGAGCACTGTGACAAGCCCCCCTCCGACTCCGACCAACTGCCAGTATTTCCAGACTTGGATTGACACTTTAAATGAAATAAGCATCGAACAAGTAGAGAGGAGGCCATCTTTGTCTGCACAGAGGCATCTGTACCCGCTGAGTGTTAGACAACAAAGAGCCATAGGGGGCCTTCTTGGGTGTCGATGAGGGTTTCGGTGGTGTGGGGGAGTAAGACGCTCCGCTCAGAAATGTCACGTCTGTGATTGTCTCTTGTGCTTTATGCCAGAGATGCAGCCTTTACATCTTACAGCTGAGTGCCGTCAGCGGATGAGATGCCTATGGTTGTGTGTTTCCGTTTAGTTCACAGTATCAAAGGGAGTCAGAGGAGCATAGAGTGTATGCGTCACTGTCGGGACGACCACGGTTGACAGATTTACAGGAGATTGGTTTAGAGCTGTAATGCTGCAACCACTATTTGCGGACTTCTAACACTGATTCATCAAAAGACAAAGACACTTTCAAATGCACAGATACCATACCATACAATTATAGGAGGCTAAAGACTGTAATCAAATGACTGACCTTTAGACATCATGCAACACCAGTTTGTTCTGTTTTGTCACGCAGCCTACACAAGTCATTTTTTGCCATAATGAGATCATTTCAGTGCCACGCATATGTTGCCACCGCACTGTTTGATCTTAGTAGATGTGCACTACAGTATATGTTTTCTACTTATCACTTTGTGGGAAATGTATCAGCAGGATATTTACACCACACACTGTCACAAGCAAATTCAATCTGCAGCCAACTGATTGAGCAATTTGCTCAACAATTGAGCCCAATAGGCCATCAGTGTGCAGGAATACTAATGTATGTCACAGACCCAGGAGTAAAAAGGAGTTGCAAGGGAAAGAAAGCTGCTTTGAGAGGTTGTGTTTTTTACCACTGATTATACAGTGCAAACACTGTGGTACCCAGGGCTTCATTGTTCTAATAACTAATGCATTCCATGTTTTGCTGTGACACTTGGTTTTGATTGTTGTTTTTAGAAAACTTTATGTACCCTAAATTACTCAAAACCAAAACCAATTTTCACTTTGATTTATGAGTTCAGACTGGTTTAGATTTATTTTTGTGGCACAGACTTGGTACCCAAAAGTAGGCTGAGGAGATAAACAAAGAATGCTGAGGCAGGCAGGCAGACAGATCAGAATAAAAAAGGCGTTAAGCAAAGTGATTGTAGTGTCTGCCATCCTTTACAAGTGACAGATAGCTGTCGTCTTTACACTGAGGTTTGACAATGAGGGTCAGCTGATGAACTGAGGCAGGAAGCTTGATGGTGACGGCGGGTGGTCAGGTGTGGAAAGGCAGGTTTGGGAGTGACAGGAGGGGGTTAGTGTGCTCAATGCACACTGATCACGTGAAGAAGAGTCAGAAAGGGCAGAGAAGAAAAACACATGGTTCAGTAGCTGTCACTATGACAATTTAGATGTATTTTATGGATACAAACTGCAAATAAAACTTGCATAGCATCTGTTCTTGGAAGCTCCAATTGCCCTTTTAATACAGGAATTTTACTTTCAAAGCTTCTAAATAATTTCCACGCTTGTGGAAGATTGGTTACTGTGTGGGAATATGTATGAGATAAGGCACAAGAAACGTTTTTAAAATATAAATCACAGAGGGTCTCAAAAATACTTCAGTCACTGCAAAACAAATGGAAACAAATGACTCCTCGCATCCTTCTTGCAAATAGTAAACCTGACTGTTGAAAAGGGAAGACGGCATTGTACATTAAATATGCAGTATCATAATGCAAAAAGAAAACAAGGGAGATGAGAATTAAGGGTTTCAGTGAGTATTATGTCTCTTGATTCCTTATCCAATATTTCCAGAGACAAACTCAGCAGTTAACTAAATACCCTTATGAGTATACAAATAGACACACGTATGGTGAATTGATGAACTGCATCATACACATGTAGCATAAGGGAGTACATATTATATAACCTGAAGTGGAATATTATTTAGGAAAGCAAAGTCTCCATGTGGGCATCTGAATTTGTGTCCCCAGTCTGAGGAAAGTCAGACACAAGGTGCGAATGGCTTTTTACTTACTGCACTGTCCACCGGGAGGGTGAAGGGTTTTGATATGAATACTGAGCTGAAAAACAAGGAGCAAGACATCCAGGGCTCAAACACTGTGAGTTAAAATAGGTTATTGGGCGTAAACATACCCTCCAAAGGGATGAATAATGTAAAATAGGCTGGTTAGTTGTCAAAAGAAGCTCCTTATGGATTTTGGGTTACCGAGACCTGCTTAGCAAAACTGACTTTCCTCTCATTAAGAGTTCAAGGCGAGCTACCTATTCATGAGCTCCCATTAATTTTCAGCCTGGCTTCTTTATTCCTCTTGTATTAGCCCCAATTGCAGATGGACAAGAAATAAGTGAGAATCATTTTTGCATGAGGCCTGACCTACATGACAGGAGAAAAAAAACTAAACTAGGTTATGCTTTGATGCAGAGGAATACTGGCTTGACTCCATGTTATTGTATTATTAAACTGTTTTGAGCATCTGCTGAAGTGACCACTGACACCGAGTGCGAGGTGATGCTGTTGCCAGACATGTGTGCGCATAAATATGGGACAAGCTGGGAGCAGTTTACAGATGTATCTTGTATCAGAGTGATCTAACGGAGAGAGGGAGCAGAGACTGCAAGAGGAATGATGTAGAGGTAGAAGTGAAGATTGTGAAACTACTGTTTGATCACACTATTGGAAACTTGTCCAACACTCATAAACTCCACACCACAAATATAAAGACATAACAGATTGTAGAAAAACAAACATCTTTCTGTGAGAAAATATCAAGATTTTTTTTCACTCCAAAACACTACTTTAAAACAATTTGTCCATAAAAATGACGATATATTTTCACACTGTTCATTCTATGTCTGTAGTAAAAGGGAGGGCAGAGGCACTGGGTTATAATTGACATTAATTTGGGTGACTATGACAGGGGCACCTCAGAGTCCAGGTCAGGTGGGGAAAAAATAATCATCTGCGCTCTGGCCTGCTCCCATAGCCCACCATCACTCTCTATCAAATTAAAAGGCCAGAGTCTATGTCCTCCCTCCAGCGTGTCGGCCCCCCTTGTCAAAACCTAACAAGTAATTTGCTGGAGGTTATTGTTATTGTGTGACATTTAATCCAAGTCATGATATTAGCATAATTTCCTGACCAGTCTTCTTAACCCCTAGTCACCTTTAATTGGTCAGAGCTTTTTAATGCTCATATTTCACATTTCACTGGGTGTATTCCTCATAATTATAATGGCTGCTGGACACTGCTGCTGGACAATTTATAAAAACTAGAGCACACCCAAATGAAAGATATTCACCTCAATTTCTCCTAGTTTTCTGTAGCTCCTGCAGACTAACCTTCATGCTTATTGATGTCCAAGGCCGATGTTGATTTGAAAAGTGGTTGTGGTTGGTGTGCGCAATGCAGCAGCACACAGGCACAAAAAAATAAGCCATCACGTGTGCAACCATCAGTGTTCTCCTTGTGAGGGGCAGATGGGATCACTGCCAGATATGTGGACCCTGTAGGAGCTTGCTTTGTGTTCCCGTCTTCTCTCAGTAATGGTGTCTTGGGGAGGTGTTAACCCCTTGGCGGCATGTGCACTGTCAGGTGTGGCGGTCCAGTGGCCATGCTGCCATGAGAAGAGGGATTAGTTCCTTAGCTGTATGTGCACCAGTGACATGGATGCTGGGAAATCTTTGAGTTTGCTGAAAGAGAGACAAATGAATGTGAGTTTCATCCCCATGTACCTACAGATTTCTGTACAATTATGTATATTTATTTGTCTCTCCTGTCCATCCTGCTTGCTTCTACATTCAGTTTCTTTAATGAGACACATACTAAAGCAGCAACCTTGATGAAATGCCATCTAAAAGTAGAAAGCAGTAATGGCTACATTCATATTGCAGGGCTTAATGTTCAATTTATGCTCCAATATTTAAGAAAAATACTAAAGAGGAAGCACTCAAGAGGTTCATGGACAAGTATTCAGTGAGAAGTATAACTGCTTTCTCTGCACCAGATCTATCAAATGCATTAAAGCAACTCAATGACCTTACCATCCTCCATGAAACACTGCCATTACATCTTTCCACTAACAGGAGAGAAATATAAAAATTGAATGAAATCAGATGTGACCTTTCAGAAAAAATTTGATTTGGGCTACTTCTTTCTGATATGTTAAATGTTTAGGCACAGCATTTAGAATATGCTGGACGGTTTTATTCTCCAAAGTGTGAATAAATCAGAATGAAGACATGACCGCTGTAGTCTATAACACAGCTTTGTTCAGCCATTCAAATTTAAGCTTCACTCTGCAGAGAAATTTGCGCAAAATAGTCGCCATGTCTGTGCTCCAAGGTTAGAACACACCCTTGTTTAAAGCCTTTCATACTGCAACCTCAGTAAATAAATGTACACTGTGTGCTATATATTCATATTTCTGTAGCTGTTGATTTCCGTGCCCTCGTGTATACTGTCATGCATGAATCTGCTGTTTACGTGAAATTGGCATTTTAATGATGAGGACATCTGCAGAGTGTAAAGGGTTCACTGCAGAGCTGTCAAAGCTCCCACCGGCAGCAAGCTAAGACATGCACAGTGGCTCAGTATTTAAATAGATTGTATACGTGTGTGTTTTTCAGGCCTCCTTGCATGTGGGCTCCTGCACAGGCACCCCCATTAATCCTGTCATCAGGACTATTGCTAGTCCCAATTCAGCAGGCAACAGACTCTTTACTTCCCTGCATACTAAACACCTTAACTTCCCTCCATAAACGTGGAGCCAGATTGTGTTTTCTGCATCCTCCCATCCTCTTATTTGCCCACTAGCCTACAAGTGTGAGCAGCAGTCACTTCAACATCTCATTTTTCTCAGTGGAGTGATCAGCCACAGGCTGGCCTTGTGGATGTCAAGACGAGACTCCTCCTGCTCCTCAGCACCAATTCCTAATGCTGGCCTGCCACCTTTTTTTGTTTTTTATTCTTTTTTTCCCCATAAATTAGCCAGTAATTGACCTTCGCTTCTTCATTGAAAATTCATTGCTGTGTGTGCTGTAGTTTACTGTGACTCTCTTGGTACGCTTGAAACAGGTCGGCAACCTTTGTGCTCTCATTTAGAAACTGACCAAGAGATAACTTACATATTAAACATTATAGGACTGAGCTTTTTTTCTTACCCATTGAAGAAACTGAATTGCTAGTTATTATGAAAAAAAGGCTGTACATGAATAGAAATTCATTGTTATTGTTCTTATTTATTTGACATTGTACCACTCAGTTTTGAGTAAACCAGCACGATACACATTTTAGAATTTTCTATAATGTGTCAAGGACTTTATACTCTTTTTAACTTAATGTGTGCATTTCTTCATTCTTTTCTCTGTATTACATTTACTGTATCTTATATTGTAGGTTGTATTCTATAAAGTACAGAACAGATTCACACTGCATAAATGTGGTCATTACACAAGTTTATTCACAACAGATGATGTGCACTAAATGAAATACATTGCATTTTTACTTTTAATCTAAAGTAGATATATTTCAAAAAGGTTTGTGAATATGATTTTGAAAAATATCCTGTGAATTAAAGAATTTTTCATTTTTCCAGTCAAAGGGTTGTTTGGCCTCAGATGAAACATGCCCTAGGCTAAAGGTAATGACACCTTTTGAATAAACAGTTGTCTGCACACTTTTCATGAGCCCTCTTGTGAAGGAAAACACATTTCAGCCTCTCTCCACCTGTAAGTGAAAAAAATCTCATCGCAGCACAAACCACTCTGTTCTAATGTTGTTTTTGGCTTTAAAATGTAGTTTTGTGCTGCAGGTTTCAGAGTTTGTGCTCTCATCTCCTCCTTCTTCAACCTGACTCTTCAATAGTAACTTTATATCTTTCCTTACGTTGCCTTTCATGTGCTGTTGACAACATAGTAATAATGTCCATTAGGTTGTAAGTCAGAATGATGAAAGGTGATAATTTTCTGGTCAGCATCAGAAATTGCTTTACTGTACACTGAAATTGATCTCATCATGAAACTCTGACCCCATTTACACTTGATCACTTCTTGAGTCTTCAGATTGGATTGATAAATGCATCCATGAAACATTTGAGATTGATTGAAATCTAATTGCTAAATCCACCTTGTGAGATGGTTTGAGACACATTCTGGCCAGATGTTGAAAAGGTGTGAATAAATCTGCCTCTCCAAGACGCATGTATGAGCTTTACTCATCCCGAGTGTGACTATGTCAGTTTGTGGCCTGTGAAAGTAGCCTCTACCAGGTCTGTCCCTTGTGATAACGGCGGCTAAAGTTACCCTGAAATTACACTGAAATTAGCCACCCTTCTCCCTGCTTGACTCAAGTGACAGGAAGTGGCTCCAGCTATTTCAACACACCCTTGCAGTCATACAAGTACACTGTGCTGTTGTAGCCACCGGATATACTGTGTGGGTGAGAGAGTGGTGTGAATCATAGCAGGGAAGATTGTAAAACTTTTGACTCTTAGTCTATCCATCAGAGTCACCCATGTGTTTGTTGTTTGAATGGATACATTTTTAGCTAAAGTGCACAAGTTATTCTTTTTTAATACTTTATTTACATTTATTTATTTTACAGTGGCAAAATATATTAAGAAGACATATAAAACAACATGAAGAAAATACAACCCTTATTCCAAAAAAGCTTGGCTGCCGGCATCAAATTCAGAATAAGAATATAGTTACAAAAATCAATGAGGTTGATGGGGTCAAACATTAAATATATTGTCTTGTCTTTGTGCTGTTTTCAGTTGAGTATATGTCAAAAAGACACCGAGGCATCAGACATCTCTTTGCACTAGATTAACCTGTAGTGTGAGTTAATAGAGAGCGGGAATGAACCTGGGACATTGCATCTTCCCAGAACTCTGCTGATATCTCTCAATTCAAGTCACTTGCCCAGGCTTCCCTCAAAGGATCTGTGGAAACTGAAGTAGAAAACAATTCACAAATTTTGATACTATCTTGAGGGAACAAGAGATTTTCAAGAAAAGGATGGGCAGTAGTGATGTGGACACTTTTCCTTGACATAGTGCCTGACTTTAAGATATCAAAACAAAAATGTAAATTTGGATGGTTGAACTGAGTCGTCGAATAAGTGGTGCAAACTGACCATCAATATACAGATCTACAAACATGGTCGACAGCAGTATCTTTGTGTTGGACAAGCTTCATTTAAGGCAGAGCTTCTGCAAAAAGTGCAGTTTAAAAGAAAGACCAGACATTGCTCCAGGCCTCCTGAAAGGTGAATCAGATGATACAGGGTCTGGAGGAAAAATAATAAAGCTTGATAACATGACTGAGAGCAATACAAGGAATACCAATGAGTGACCTCAAAGATATTTGTCATTGGCAGGAATTGGCCCATCTGTTAGCTAAGCAGGTATAAAAGACTTTACTAGTGAATTTGCTCCTGTTCATGGTCGCACAAGCTGAATATACTGAGGCAAATAGCTGTGCCATGACATATAAAGTCATTTTCTTACAGAATCCCTTGCTGCCCAGTTGTCTACACTATTGTTGTAATAGGATTCGAATGATTTCAGGAGGATCCTTTCAGTGGTTGCATGTTGTGTGTGTGCAATGTGGCGGCAAAATAATCATTTGGATGTCATTACCTTTTGCAGAGAGATAATGGCATTAAAGCCTTATGATCCCCATCCAAGGCTGCTGTATGCCCAACAGAAATCAGCCAGAACAATGGTTCTTTAGCTTCATCCATTATGATTTACCTCAACAAATGAGATTATTTCTGCCTCTTGAACATTTCTGATGCAGAGAAACACCCACATCCATGGAGCAGGAAGAAAGCGGGGTGAGGCAGTGCCGCTGAAAGGTCTCTAAACTAACCAAAGACCGTAGGCTTAAGGGTTTCGGAGCCAGTTATTGACTGTAGGGGTTAGTGAACCCTGAGCACAGGTCACAGCAGCTTATTTGAGATGGCTTCATTCTACCTGTGGCGAAAGGTTGCACTGTGAGGCTGCCTGTATTGTCTGTGCTACCATCCACAACAGAGTGTACAGCATTCAGTTTGCAGTGTGTTTGTTTTTCCTACGGCTCTGTTTCTCTCATCTTCTACCAGGAAGCATAGCTCTAATGAGGGGAGGAAAATTTATTACAGAGGGAGATGTGTGCAGAACTGGGATGAGGCTTTAAAAAAAAAAAAAGAAAAAGGTTACCATCATGAATATCCGTGTCGATTACATACTGTATCAAGTAAGTAAGCTGGTCGCTTGGCTTAATCATGTTTAATCATGTGCAGATGATTTCAAGTGCACAAGGCAACTGATTTTTAAACAGTGTGTCATTAAATCCAGTCTTAATTGGCGTTTTGTGCAAGGTATTACAGTGACAACAACAGCTGTATGTAGGAGTTTAGGATTAAGCCTGTACACTCATGTGCATGCATGTTTTCTAGGACAGATCCTTTGAAATGTAGTATCCAAAAACATCCTCTCAAACAAATATTTCAGGCAGCTGTGGATCTTACTGCTACACTAACGTCACTTTAAAGAGCAACTGGCAAATAAGGCCATTGAAAGCTTTGTACATACACCCTCCTTCTGGACATACGACACATGAGGGCGATGGCTTCCTAATGTGCCGACCCAGAATGCCTTAGGCCCAGCAGGCAACCTGCCTATAAGCTCTATAGTGATACTGCCTGTTTGTAGGGGCACATTATCCACATTTAAACCTGATAATCTTATTAATAACATCATCAAACAATGTGATAGAAGTAGTGATGACGTAAATATGGAGAAATTGTAATTGAGAAGTAGAATTTTTTTCAGATTCAGTTTTAATATTTCCTCCAATTTACATTCATCCATATAGTGCAAGTGCTTCTAAGCTGTTCTGTTCACAAGTTCAAATAGGTAATGTCAACTCTACATGTAGATTTAAAAGTGATGATTTCTGGGCTTAGGTACCTGCTGAACACTCAGCATCAGTATGTACTTTATTACCTTGGTCCACAAGGATTTTATTCTAATTGTAGAGAAAATCTGGCAATTCAACAGAGTAATAGATTCTCTCTCACACTCATTTCACTTTAGCTCACACTCCTGGATATTTGTTACATTTTTTAACCCTTGTCTGTTCCTTGTACCTTGAAAACCTACAGGCTGATAATTATAGGTTTGTGTTCAATCAGATGTGTATGAATATACATTAACAACCTCTTCAGCATCTAGCATCGAGATCCATTCTTTTCTTATTGTTAAACCTGACCACTCTGCCTTATGCTGCATCTATCTACTTTCTAATCTAGTTTCTCGGTTATTTCTCTACACATTGATTCACTGCACTCTCCAACCTGCAAGTTGCTCTTTAAAACACCATATACTGTATGTAGGTCAAGCAGCAATTTTGTGTTTGTGGTGAGGGGCACTGCTTGTGAAGATACTTACTGAAAAGTTACTTCCATGTTTCCTCTGACAAAACTGCTACGACGGATGTCAAAATATTGGGACAGTCAGCCTGACGGTAGGTAAACATCAGTCTCTTAGTCACAAAGGAAAGACGCAGGTAGAGATGATGGACGGGCGGATGGAGGGACACTGGAGAGAAGCAGCTGGGTATGTCTGAAATTAAAAATGGTCAGAACTGATATCTGGATAAATATTTACCTTTCTGGGGAGACACTAATGCCTCCACACATTAGCACGGCATGAATACAGATCTATCCACATTTACACCTTGGGACTTCTCCACCCTTTGTTTCCCATAATAACAACATACCTAGAATTACCACTATTTTAGCACCGCTGCAGGAATTGTGACCTCAAGTGGTTCAATTTGCTCCTCATCCAGCCATTTTTAAAAAAAATTTCAGATATTGGCTAACCTCCCACTTGCCTGGCTGCCACATGCAAGCACGGTACAAACCATTTTTTCCTCCCTGAGAACAATCAAGTGTTCTGTGTGATTTCAACCAGGAGAGAGCAGAGATTAAATTGTAACTGAAGAGAGATGGTGGAATTATTCAGCCAGAACTGAGGTTTGGAGAAAGAAAAAGGAAAAACAGTTCAGTAACTCAGGAGGAGTTACTTTTTGCATGGCCATAAGTGGTAAGAGGCCTTGAAATGATTCTCAAAGAAATAGCTGTGGTAAGCTTCGCTTTGTGTGTCTAATTTCTAATGGTTCCCCCAATCAAAAGGGACACAGAGCCATTTATACTTAGTTTAATATAATTGTAAGACTGATATTGCAGTTCATCTCGCCATGATAAAACAGGCCCATTAATAACCAATTTGGATGTAATATAGATCTGCTGAGAGAATAAAAGAAGCCAAAGCATAATAGCTTCTTTGTGTGAGGCAATGTTGCTGCCATAGCAACTGCTACCTGTTTCCACTCTTTGATCTGATTGGTTAAGTAGTTCCCCCCCCCACCCCTAACCTAAATCCTGTGTACAGTTGGTGCAGAAACGATTTTACTTTTCCCACTTCTATTACCAGTGTTTTCTTTGCTTATTCCTTTTCTAACCCTATCCAAATGAATTACCAGTCAAAAGATGCAAGGAATTCATGAGGAGCTGCAACAGTGTGAGAGGAAGCAGGTCAGACAGGATGTTTTGTGGGGAAATAAGCAGGTAGTAGTGGTAGTGGAGAGAAGGATTCCTGATTAATCTACTTTCATCCTGTTGGTATACAGCACAGATAATGAGGGACTGTGCCCTTAGATCTTCTTCTTTTTTTTTGCAACTTATTGTTTATTGGGTACTAACATTTTTAGTATACAATCCACAACTTACATCCATTCTTATTGAGAACATATGAGGTAGAAAAGAACCCTAATAGTTTCATTATTATTCAGTCTATCTGTATTATGCTTCAGTGCTGTTCACCCAGTCCAGCCCTCTCTGCTCACCCACTACTTCCTTTCCACTACTCCCCATTCTCTATGTCCATGTACTGTGCACAGTACATACATGAAGTTTTACGTGCAGGTGATATGCCAGTTCTTCCCATTAAGTTCTGTGGAGAGCAGTTGCATCCAAATGCTGTGCAAAATGTCGATGTAGTTGATGTAGTAAAAAAAAGTCAGCGTAAGGTGGAGGTTAGGGTCTAACAATCACAGGACTTTAACCGAGGGACTGGTGTGCAAGTCCTGTGTGAAACCAAAAGTTAACGTTGACTTGTTTTAATATATCTCTGTCGCATTGTATTTTACCTCACATATGCCACTTAAGTAACATTTATTTTAACCCAAACTTCTTTGGGTTTGATCAATGCGACCAAGTAGTTTTATTGCCTAAACCTAACCAAACTGGTGATGGTTTCACAGCGTTAACCAAGACGAAAAAAGTTCACCTCACTGTGTATGGACTGCATTTATATAGCACTTTTCTAGTCTTATTAGACCACTCAAGGCACTTTCACAAAGCAAGCCAACACTCATACATACACTCTTACATGCCACCACCATTAACCATGCACACACATTCACACACCAATGGAACAGCCTGGAGCAATTTGAGGTTCAGTATCTTGCCCAAGGACACTTCAACATGCAGACAGTAGGGGGCAGGGATTGAACCACGAGCTTCCGATTGGTGAACAACTGCTCTACCTGCTGAGCCACAGCTGCCCCGCAGGTGTCAGGTCAGCTGAAGGTCACATGAGTACTGATCTGCTCTCCAATGAAGTTAATTGGAAGGATTGGCATATCAACTGCACACATTGCACTTTGGCTCATGCACTGCACGCAATTTGAAAGTGGAAAGTTGTGTTATTTGCACGCAGATTGAAGAGTTGCTCTGTAAATTGTATGCCCCATAGTCTCAACAAAAAAAAAAAGTCATTTTTTCCACTGAGTAAATTGCTTTGATTATTGAATCCCATCTGTCTTGGGAGGTTCCTTCTTGACCCAGTTCTGTGTTATTGCTTTTTTTTGGCAGCTGCCAGCCTTTTGGGTAGGAAGTATTCCTTTTTTCTTATTTCTCTTATTTCTTCAGGCAATACCCCAAGCACAACCCACAATGGGTCTCTTGGAAGCCTGAAACCAAATACTGATGAGTAATTGGAATATTCCACTCCAAAATTTACTTAGGACAAGACATTTCCAAAATATGTGTGTATGGTTTGCAATCCTCACTCCACAATGGGAGGGGGTTTGTAACTTCTTGGGTTCCTGAGGAGATTTTTCCCATTTTTGTTAATATAGAGAGTGTTTGTGTCTTATATTAGATAATACTCTGTTTGATTTGGTGACCAGCTTTTTGTGCCCTGACCATTTTGAATTCTAACCAAAGTTGTTCAATGCAATTTCCTGAAGAGTTCCTCAATTTGTGTGTTTCAGTGAGAGCTTCTTATTTGGAGACATCTAAAGAAACCTGTTCTGAGTAATTTAAATTCTTTGCTTAGGTGTTTGTCTTTACTTCTTGCTCTTTTATAAGCTGGGGATAAATTTAGGATTATAGTTTTGGCATCTTTCACACCTAGACTCTAAATTTAAGAGGATAAAATATCTGTGATGGGCAGACTTGAGTTCACCAGAGAGACCATAAGTCCGCTGTATCTGTTTCCATGCTAAGACGGTTGTTTTGAACCTAAGGCCTCCTTCTGGCATTTATCATCAGCAAGGATCACCTCAAAGGAATTGTACATTCTGATTTCTCATTCTCAAACCATCTTGCCTCTATTTTATTAGTAACCCATATTGCCAGTGCCCTCGACTGACGAGCCCGCCAGTAATGCCTGAAGCTGGGGCGCGCCCAACCACTTTGGTCTTTTGATAGTTACAAGACCTTGTATGTATGTGTATTAGGTGATGTGAAGTCAGGAATGTGTTTTTCAGTGGCAAAATCGAGATTGAAAGAGAAAGAGCAGCACTTTCATTCTCCATTCTTTTCTACCTGATAAGTATAGGGGCAGCAAAGCCCACCTTTTTTCCTTTCTACACTGCGTGGATATCCTCATTTTGAATCTAACAAATCTACAGTAGGCGGTCACTTTTTTGTGACCAAAATGAAACTTTGGAGTGAGCCACAGAAGCTATTTCTCCATTTCCAGTTTTTATACTAAGCTAACTGCTTCCTGGCTCCTGCTCTGTACTTAACATTCAGACATGAGATTGATATTGAAAAAGAAAACAAATTTTTTTCCCCCTCCACAATTAAGTATCCTGATAACTAGCCAGTATTAGCCAATGGGGGGAATATAGCAAACTGACTGACAGGTGAAAGGCATATGGCATCCAGATGTAATGACAAATCAAATATCTTGTGTAACTGGCTGAGTGAATACTTGGCAATAAATGGAGACATCACAGACCTGCTTGTTACTGAACTCGCATTAGCAGAGCAGAGGGGGCGGAGCTTTTGATCGTGAGAGAATTATAGCATTGAACACAGAGCTTGATGTTCAGCAGTCGGCTGCATTTGCACTCCACTTCTCTCCCTCACACAGAGTTCAAGGCTTAAACATAGAGAGGCATGTCAGCCTATGCATTCAGCTTTTATATGTCTTCATTGAAATGATGATCAGTTTCCAGTCATTTTATACCTTTGTATGCCTCTCCTGTACTATGCCTCCACCTACCCCTGATGCTCACTGGAGACACACTTAGGCTATAAGTGTTGTATTGAGGGTGGTATGCTGGCTCAGCAGTTAGCACTGTAGCCTCACAGCAAGATGTTTGTGGGTTTGAATCGTGGCCTTGCGCCGTCTTGTTTGGAGGCAGATTCGCCTCTTGTTTGTGTGGGTTTTCCTCCGGCTACTGTGGATTCCTCCCACCATCTGAGCGCATGCAGCTCAGGTCAACATGAATCTCTAAATTGTCCATAAGTGCAAATGTTTTGCCTTTGATTTTCTGAAAGTTTCCCTGCTGTTCACTCACTGCATGCTGGGGCAGGCTTACAGACCCCCGTGACTTAAAATAGGAACAAGCAACCATTGAAAATCAACAAAGGTGTAAATCAGAGAATATAAAATTGTGGAAAGAAAAATGACCGTGCAAAATTTACAGAGTTACATCTAAACTGAATATAGTCTTTTGTTTCTGCCCTTTAAAGTGTAATAATCTACTAACAAGTTGTGATTTTCATGTTTTTTTTCAGCTTAAATGCACAATTTACCTTGTCAAGGTCTCTTTATAGTTCATGAAAATTTGAGATTTTGTACATATACATGTAACTGCAGCTATGGTTCATATAGATATAATAGTATCATGAGATATAGAGCTGTGGGACATGAGGTGTGTTATGATGTGTTATGAGGCTGAAGCTAAAGATGATGTATAAACGCCATCTACTGCACACAGACCCGCCTCATGCATTTATATGAAAGGAAAAAGTGTGTGTGCATGCATGGAAATCAGATCGCTGTTAGACACATCTAGACTGAAATATTGAGGCCTTGCTTCACTGGGACACTTTTATGGTGCATCTGATCAGTTCAGTCGTCATCTGATCAGATCCAAAAAAATGTCACTGAACATCAACTAAGATAAATGCTTTTGTAGTTTGATTTATGAAGGGATCACATTAGCAATGTTCAGATGCAATTTTTATTTCTTTCAAGTCACTTCAAACATCTGTTGAAGTTGGGATTTTACATAATTTAACAACAAAAATCAAGTTGGATCTCTGTTTTCCATCTGTAAGTCAAAGCTTTTTCATTTGCAAAGACTGGCATAGATGGAATTGTTAGATGAAAGGACATCTAAGTTGTCTTTGTCCCGCAACATTTCTTCGCTCTTGTCTACAAGTCAGTGCACGCTCTCTTCCTCACAGCCATCCATCCACTCACCTACACAACCTTCACATATATCGCTTCGCCAAATGTTCATGTGCAAATGCTTAAAATAGGTGTGAATCATCTACATGGGGAATCAGATTGGTGGATTAGTCCTTCATCACACTGAGTCTCCAGGGTGCAATCATGTCATTCACAGTGGCGCTAATAAATATCAAGCTCATTTCACACCACGTTTCACTTCGGCGTTGATGATATAAGAAGCATTATCCATTTCTGCCGTGCACTTTATGAGCAGAAAGACGAGTACTGGGGTTCGTTGAGCCGTCAGCTGTGTGTTTTTCTGCATATTCGAGAGGAGGGAGAGGCAGGAGGGCTTAACTGAGAAGTCTATATAAACAGATGGTATGACAAATAGATAAAAAATGGAAACAGAAAATGAAAGTGGGGGTTTGCATGCTGCTGTGTGACAGCAAAAAATACACTGATGTAAGAAAGAGAGGCATTATGGAAAATTGTGGCAGAACTGGAAAGGGTGATATGAATTGGAAAGGGTTTGGTTTGTGCCATTTATGGTTTTAAAAAATCACTCAACTGGAAGGGATTTTAATGTCGTAATTACCTGGAATCTTGCCGAATTATCTTTTTTTTTTTTTTTTTTTTAAATTTCACAGCTCCATTCGGTTGCTGACAATTTAACTACTCATGCCTGATTGCAGAGGAGCTCTTTCATTTTGGCAGTAAGCCAGTTGGAAGAATTGCTAATTAATACAACAGGTTAACCGCTTAAGTAGTGTGTGTGCTTGATCCGTCGGTGTCATGGCTTTGCTCCCTTCTAGATCAATGTGGAATTATTGGACTATTAGAGCATAAGCTTTGAACAGAAAGTGGGTGACATTATAAAGAAAACCTGCATGTTTGAACTGGTTGAATGTAATTTGAACGTATGTTTTTCCACCCTGTCGGTCAAACAGTGTAGGTCAGCGTTGTCAAACTCCATCTCTGAGAGGGCCACGCTGAGGAATTAGAGAGCAATGAATTAATGTGTGTCTCTAGACTGGAATCCATTTTGATGGAACATGCGGAAAATGTTTTAAACTCTTGTAAAGCACTTTAGAGTTATAGTACTTAAGATTTTGAAACTCTTTATGCAGTTTGCATTTTATTCACATCCTGTAATTAGCCCTCTTTATAAGAGTTGTTCTTGTTACTGGTGGATTTTGCCGTTCCTAAGTGTTATTCAGATTGCCTACCTACACTCTGGGGATTTACAAGGATGCAAGCATTTAATCTAGCAATACTGTTTGTAATTTTATCTCAATTATATAAGCCTCACTGTTCGCTGTTCACTTTCCCAAAGCTCTACAAGAGTTGATTAAGTTACTGCTGTTGCAAACTGAACATTTCCTACTGCTGCTTCACATTAAAAGTATCCAACTGGCGAAACATGAGGTGGCTTTTATTTTGAAGCTGAAAATTGATATATTTATCAGGTTATATTTATCTGTTAGTCAAATATGTGTCTATTAAACAAAACAAAAGAAGTTGCATACCTGCAACTTCTCGGCAATGACCAACTCCTTTCACTGTGGCCTGCTCTTGTGTGGAAGTCTACTCGTGCTGTGCGCAGTATGAAATCCGATGGCTGTTGCTCATGGCATGATGGGAAATAGCCAATTGAAAATAGCCATTTGTAATAGTATTTAGTTAATTATTTTTAGTTTGGTTAAAGTTGAATAATAGAGGCAGAAATGAAGATGGCAGACTAATCAATCTACTCACATTCAAACTGAAATAATTAAATATGCATGAGTTATGAATAAAGACATACTCCAAATTAATTCATTAGACCTAATTAAATTGGTAAATGAAAGTGCATCTGTATCACTAGAAACTCATGTGCTGTACATCACCTGGCACACATTCCTTCACACAAGGTTTAGTGGGCGTGAACTGGCTGTAGATTTGCGGATCTTGTCAGTCGATTTGTTGAGAAGCTCGTTGCGACCAAGGATGACAAATAGGAAGTATGACCAATCATTGCAATCTGCAGGGGGTCAGTGGATGCTAATGAGCGGTGACCATTTTTCAGACTTCATTATTCACACGTTGCAGCGAGTAATAAATGCTTCTCGCAGCAGTGCTATTGGCTGGTGGGCAGAGTACACGCAGCCACAAGCATTGATCAGACTTGAAGGACCCACATCTGCTGTGTTTGTTTGCATGGCTGCTCTCTGCCTCATCTCTGTGAACCTGCCTTGATTTCTTTGACCTTGGGGATTCAGTGTTTCCTGGTGTCTGTAATGGTTTCTTTTCCTGCAGCCTTGTATTCCCAAAGCAGCATTTATTATTATCAGACAGGCTTCCAGGGGGCTCAAAAATGGAATTTCTAAATAATTAAAGGTGAAATCAAAATTGTCTTTACATAAATTCCAATGTTGACAATGTAGTTGAATCATTAAAGACTCAGAAATGCAGGCAGTGCTGTTTGAATTTCAATGTAGCCTGAACACTATTGCCCACACTATAATGAGAACTGTGTGGACTCATGATGTGACAGGTGGCTAATGGGACACTGTACACCAATCATGGGTTGAAGCGTCAACATAAAATGTCACTTGCTTCAACAAATAATAACACTCTCGTCCAAAGACTCTTATCACGATAACATCAAAAGCATAATTGAAAAGCACTACCTCTTCAAGGACAACTCAACAATGTAATAGGTGTTTAAAACTGTCTGGACCTGATTATGACAGTATATTCTTGCCAGTTTGCCAGTCAACATTGCATGCAATTTTCCCTCTTAAAACAATGCTCACATACTGCGTTAGATTATGCTCCTGACAGAATCACATCTGTATGAAGTGTCAAATGTGGGTGGCATCCAGCAGACTTGTCGTGTGCTATCTGCATATGAAAGACTTAGAAACCTCCCACCTAAGAAGATATAAATATACAGAATGTAAACACTTTCTCAACTTGCTGCTGCTAATTCTAGGCTTATACTCAGGTTCACTGATCAGCCCAGAAACCTTGCTGCTTCTGCTGTTTCCACTTATTGTAAGTTTTTAGCCTGATGGTATCCGATCTGTCATTACACTATCTGTTCTTTTGCTAATCTCTCGGGCCAAAAGGCTAAGCCTATTAAGCCCCTCGATAACAGTTTAAAAGGAGAACCTTTGGGCTATCACTCTGTCCTCCTGCCCCCTAGACATTATTGCCACCAGATTTCTCTGAGAGGTGATGGAGAGTTTAGGCTCCAGCTTCTGTTACAATCATAACTGTATTTTAACTGGTTGCACCATTTTAACATGGAAAGTCTCTTCCAAAATACCTGTCCCCTGATACATACATAAGTCCTGTAATAATTACAAAACTTAAAAGTCTAATTCTAATTGGGAGCTTAACAACATTTTTCTCACCTCATCTCATTACTGCAATTAATAGATGAGTAGCTATTTTTAATTGAAGGACTCGCAGAAGTATGATATTTGTAGAAATACAGTGAGTGTCATGTCACATTTTACTGCATTGAACTGTGCTGGCTAGATTGAGTAGAATCAATCTGTTCAATCCAACCATGCGTCATAATGGCCCTAAAGAAATTTTCTTCCCACTCAGTCTCTTCACCTGTTGATTTTACTGATTAGCTACCACCGTTGAAGGTGCCAATCAGTAAAAGCATCCTGGCCTTCTTTATAGACAACTGTGTCGTCATCTGTCTAGTTCTGTCTGTTGCGCACAGGTTTGCTTGCGTGTGTGGTGGAGGAGGAAGCATTTTTTTTTTAAAAAGAAAGAAGCTATTTATAATATTTTTCAAAGTTGCAAATGCAGACTCGATAGCCTAAAGCTAGGTTTTTAAAATTGCATGCAGTCTGACAGAGCAGCAATAACTGACAGACAAAATTCCATTGCCTTTGATCATCATTTAGCATATGATTTTGGCAATTTATTAATAGAATCATCAATCAGGCATTTTGAAAATGTCACAGACTGGAATTCACACTTGTATGGTCAATAACTAAGGTACAACACTGTTGTGGTAACACCATACACAGACTGAACCCACATGCAACAAGAAGCTATTAGACAGTGATATGTCCTTCATTGTTTTGACTGTCCAGACATTGGACTTGCAGGACAGAGACCAAGTTACAGATACAACATTGAAACGGTTTTAATGGCCAAACAATTGAATGTTTTGACGGGCCAAATCAGTCATCCGACCTCAGCCCAATTAATCGTGCATTTCATTTGCCAATGTCTAGACTGAAAGCCCCTGGAGCAAGAAAGAAGTGAAGATGTTGGCTGTGCATGCTTGGCAGAACATCATCATGCAAGATAGCAGTGCCTGCTGATGTCTGTAGGCTGTAGACTGCTAGATTTTGCAACCATATTTTCAATATAATGACAAGTGTGTTTACTTGTCCAATTACTTTCTTCCCTGTAAAATGTTGTGGAAAAGCTCCCACTCTTCCTACACTGTTCATTTGATGTAAACATCCTCAAATCATAGCTGAAAGTTTCAGTAACACTTTGCTCTGAAAGTAATTATTTCATGTCAGATTTAATGTGCTGGTTTATAGGACCGATACAAGAAAAATGGAGTATAAGACACAAGAGTTTTAACAAGGCCTGGGATTATTGTTGTGCATGATGAGTATAGGCACATACAGTAGGGTAAGACTGACACAGCTTGACCTTCTCCTCCTTGTACATTCACAATGTATTTTTTGACATTGTAAAGCAGCAGACACAATTTTTAAAGCAAACCTGGACATTTGAACTAGCTTTAGCCTTATAACCATAGATTCTACCTCAACAGGTCTACTGAACAAAAAGTTAAATATAGCCGCAGTAACTTTGGATTAAATGAATAACAAAATGAAGCCCTGTGACATCACCACCCCTTTTAATTTCTGTATAAGTAAGCGTATCAGAGTTAACAGTGCATCGGTTAACCAGTGGAGCTTTCCCTTTCCTTCAAGAGCAAAGGAAAGGTGGAGACTACTGATAAGAAGAATGGAATGGCTTAGATATTACATGCTTTATATTGAAATCCTTTTAGCTTTTAAAAAGTATTACTGCCTCTTGTGGACCTCAGATGAACCTTTTGCAATGAGATAATGAGGGAGAAAGCTTCAATGTCTCCTTAATGTTGACAGCTGAGACTACAGGTAAGGAGACAGTATTTTCTGTATTGTTTTAGGCCACCTATTCTTATCCAGGTTAATCCAATTAAGATTAAATATGTAAGATTTCTGCAGACTCGGCCAAGACAGCAGCCTCAGGTTCAGTCGCACAGCAAAAATATACAGTTGAATAAATTCATAAAAGGCACATGACAGAAAAGGAGCCCAGAAGAAAGTGAGAGGGCAGAAAGAGATATTGAAAGGGAAGAAGCAAAAAGTTTTTAATAACTAGAGGATGTTTGAATTGTTACTGAGAGGAAACTTTGAAAAGAGAAAGGAGCAGTTTGGAGTTCAGTTCAGAAAATAGTTACAAATAGCAACTGACAACACTTCCTCATACGTCATGGTAGGTGTTGATAGTTTCGACATACAGGGCACACCACTGGCAATTTTCGGCAAGAGGTTTGTAATTCACAGCCAAAAATACACCAAGGTCAAGATATTGTTATTCAGATACTGTTGCTTAGGATTTGTATGGAGTCGCTGACAGGAAACAAACACTATGATGTCTAATGGATTCAAATGTTGTGAGGAGTTGCATAGTCACGTCGTTGTTTTTGTCACTTGTGAAAATAGCTTTTTTGGGGTACCTGACACCGTCACGTACCAAAAATTCACCAAGGTCAAGGCTGTTGTTGGTGTTGTTGTGTACAGCCCTGATTCCAAAAAGGCTGGGATGCTGTGTAAAACATAAATAAAACAGATTGTGATAATTTGTAATCCTTTCTGACATATACTCAACTGAAAACAGTACAAAGACAATATATTTAATGTTTGATCTCATCAACTTCAGTGGATTTTGTAAATACATGCTGATTCTGTATTTGATGGCAGCAACACATTTCAAACAAGTTGGGAGAGGAGCAACAAAAACACCTGTTTGGATCATTCCACAGGTAAACAGGTGGACGTAGAGTAGATCCCCACCTGTCTGTGCTTAATGCCCCCATCCGATAGTCCTGGAGAGAACAAACATTTCAGTCTGCATTAACAGTAGAAACCTGGAGTGGGGGAATGTTTAAAACTGTCCTCTTTCACAGTATTGAGAAATCTTTTAAAATATTCCTGGACATGCACAACTTAACTACCCACCAAATTTTATCTCCTAACTTCTTTTTTAAACCGGTACCTAACAAAACAAAACAAAAAAGGCTAAATACATCATACCCTCTTGCAGTAGAATTAATCCACTCCCAAATCATTATTATTTCTTACACTGTTTGAGAAATGAACTAAATAAAAAAGAGTATCAGTGCCCCTGACAGCTAATGTGGCTCAGACAGCTGGCATCGACATTCTACATCAGCAATTTAATACATTAAATCTCAGGTTTAGATATCCAAATATGGCATGTGTCAAATCTTCAATCGGCTTCGTTGATTGGTATGTAGAACTTGTCAAATTAGGGAAAGAACCTTTGAAACCTAATTTTAACGTGGAGCCAAGATGAGTCCAACTTATAATCAAACACCGTTTGGTTCAAAACTATCTTAAAGAGCTGTTTAACCAGTCCTCTATGGACTGTTTAACCCCCCCACACCCCCACCCCTGCTGACTTGACAACGAACTGTATATTATATATAGTAAGTCCTAGAACTATATTACTGCTATTGCTTGTATTTATTTCCCCCTAAATGTTACTTGAACAAATTGGGGGTGCATGTTCTCCTCAGAAACCAATGGCATTATTCATTATCCGACTCGAGAAAAGCTCCTTCATATTTTCGGGCTTTTGATATTCAAGGTCAAAACTTTCTGTTGCGTTTCCCTGGTATACACAGGGGACTCCTGCTAATACCTGGATCAAAGTCTTTGCCATTTCATAGTTATCACCAGATTCTTGTGTTGTGAAAACCTCTTTTAATGTAGATTTCAGTATATTCCAGTACACAACAAACTAACTTCAGCAAACACCTGGCAACCAGTCAAAAGTGTATTTTCCAGCTCTTTTGGGCTGGTATTTGCATATTACATGAAATTATCTGCGGCTCAACTGGGATGTAACTATGCTGCTGTATCCAACTGTGCTCTGTTGCAATGTTTCTGTTTATTTTTTAACCTACAACCCTGATTCCAAAAAAGTTGGGATGCTGTAAATGAATAAAGAATGCAATCATTTGCAAACAAACTGTGTTTACCAATAACAGTTTTACGAAGTTTTTTCCTAAGCCCATGTAGTAATCTGCCTTATACAATCATGTGTTTGACAAGGTGGTGAACCTCGCCCCAGCTTGAGTCTTTCCAGGATACCCCTTTCATACTCAATCATGATACTATCACCTGTTAGCAGTGAACCTGTTTAATGCCTGTGGAATGTGTTCAATTTAATATATGACGAAAAGGATTAGTAAACGCACAAATCACATTCTGTTTTACACAGCATCCCAACTTTATGGAATCAGGGTTGTACACAGTACGTCAGTGTCCTCCTACATAATCTTGTGACATTATGGAAATAAAGTAGTGGAGCCTCTAGCCAGTTCTGTGCTGCCCTGGGCAGATGCCTCCTGTTCTGATGCTATCAACTGCTTTGGCACATTTCTAGCCAGTGTCTCCTTCCCAGGAGCTTTAGATGTCCCCTGCAGCTGCCCACCTCACCCATAGCCATCATCAGCCTGGCCTCCTTTCATGCTTCAGGTTTGAAGCATTGCTCAGCTCTCCTACTGGCCCTCCTCCACCAGAATACTTCTAGCACAAAGCCTGAGGACAAGTCTAAGGTCAGGAACTCTGGAAGAGAGAACTCTCAGCCTTAGCACTGAGATGAAATTCAAATCACACTTCATCTGCCCTCATTGCTCTGTTTTTATTGAGAGTTAAGAGCCCATCATATCAGCCCGCTGCATCCTGCACCCTGCGAACTTTCACGCATACTTTTTTGTGTTCTCAGTTTTTGCCAATTGTTGAGAGAAATATAGAAAGTGCTGAAGATGATGAGTCAATTCCTACATGATGATAAATTATTATGTAAACCTTAACCTTAACTATTCTATGTTCTGTGTTGCGACATACCAAAATTTACAGTTTAGGTAAATAAAGATATAGCATATGCAATCACTGTATAAAGCAGGCAACAGTTGTCCTATTCAGCTGTGAAGATGCTTGATTATGTCATGTCTTTGAAGTAATGCATGCACCAGAATGACAAACATGCTCTGTGGTATAAACTCAGCTCTGCAATGCAGTGTCTCATTCATGCGGATTCATGCGGGTTCATACGAGGCCACACATTTTTAAAACTTGCATCAGATCCTTGCAAGGAGCACTGACTGTTCCAGCTCCACCGGAGCCCAACGGGTCCCCCAAGGGGCCTTGAAAAAAAAAAAAATTTGGCGAGCAAAAGGTCTGTGCTTCACGTTTGGCACGTGGAGGCATCACACGTCTGTGTGTGTGTGTGAAAGGCTGAGTTGAAAGTATGGTTAGCTTGTTGGAGAGGGCCAAAAGACTAGAGAAATTGCCACAAGCAATTAAGATGCTCTGAGTCAGCGTGCTATTTCTGCTCCCTTTTGCACTGAGTAGTTATTAGTCAATACACTCGTGGTGTTAAAACACAGAGATCAATAGCCTGATAGTTATGTAGCTCGCTGGATATGCATGACAGACAGACAGACAGACAGACAGACAGACAGATCAATGAAGGAATGTGAATAGTTGGTCTGTTATTCAGGCAGCTCTTTCTCTGACTGTAGCAGATATTAATAAAATATTCCTGAAACTTGAAATGTACCAAACAGGACAGTATGTCTGCTTGCATGAATGCATGTGTATGTGTTTACAAAGCAAACTTTGACATTATTTATCTGCTCTGCTGATTTCCCCACTTAAACTGCCTACTGAGATAATTTCCATGTTAAAACCACTCTAGCCCTTTTCTACAAAACCACCTCTCATCTTGTTCAACATTTCCTATCCCATAGTAATATTTTTAGCACCATTTTTTAATTCTCACATCCTGTTTTGTCTGCGATTCCAGGGATTGTGGACTGGAGGAGTGGATTTGAATAACATGACATATGGGTGTGAATATTAACGTACTGTAAATGTGCTCTGAATATTATTTTAATCTTTCAAAGAATTCTGCTGTCTAAGGTTTTTGACATTCCTGAGCCACTGGTGCATTCTCAGTTTAAAAACTCCCAAGTTCTGACTTGACAGTTTGGCAGGATGATGCTCTACTTTACTTGAGAAGACCAGAAAACTAAAGGAATAGAAAGAAAATCATGAAATAATGATGTTTTCCAAGTAATTACTTGGTATAATGGGACACTTTAATTGAGGAGGCACAGAAAAGGTACTGCAACTCGACTCTGGAAAAAGCTCTCTGACAAAAACAGGAATATATTTTAAAATGCTTTTAACATATTCTTATCAAAAGCCTTTTCCATAATTTTTATTTGATCTGGTTAATTTGTGTTTGTGTACTCATAGTACAGGTTAGTATCTGTAGTGTATGTAGGCAATACATAGAGGAAATAAAGAAATGATTATTAACATGAATTAATTAGTGTTTGGCTGTAGCATACTGTGTTTTTGGTTCTCATTGCAATTTTGTGCTCCAAAACTAATAGCTTATATTTTATTACATGTCAACAGGTAAATGACTGAATTTCATTTTACAAACCGTCTATACAGAAATATGTTGCTTAAAGTATCTACAATCTGTTGTGTAATGGCACTGGGTGAACTTGCTAAACTTGCCATTTATGGCTTTCAGGCTTCTCATAACAGTGTACAAGTGCGTCTCTTTTCTTTGGAGCACATCTCAAAGACAACAGTGGTGAGAACTTTGCTATCTCTTCAGGCGTTATTTCTGTTCAGTGTATATGTCAATGTTGTCAGAGCAGTGGTTGAAGTCTATGATAAAACAGAAGTGAGATTCCTTTTTGGGAATAGTTCATCCCAGGAGGCTTCTTTTTATGCCAAAGCAATATTATTGTTGTGGGGTGAAGTGAGCATCTTTTCTGCTGTATTTTAAAACTCATTGAGGTTGAAACCTTTGCACTGTAGACATGACAGCTGCCATTTGGGAATGTTGGTCTGGAGCTGGTGTGGATGATGATTACTTTCAGCATGTATAAATGTGTTATGATTGCTGGGTTAGGCTTATCAATAAATGGTACTGTGGTCTGAATACAGTTGTTTCATTATCGATCATTTCCAGGTGTAAAAGATTGATCCGATTTGTACAGAAGTAGAAGTATATATTGAAAATGTACATACAAACATACAGTAACACATAAATGTTTGTGTGTTTGACTTGATCAAATATTTATTCATGAAATAAGTAGTTAATATGAAGATTCATACATCTCTAACAGGAACTAATCCTGAGTGGCTGGTTCATTCAGTGACTTGAGAACAGACTGCTAGATAATTTGTTAATGACTTAATTACTTGTATGAGAGTTACTCAGGAACTGCTGGTTAGTTAGTCATAAAATGGATGTGTGTATTTCTTGTCATTTAGTAATATGAAAGAGTTTAATACCTTGTTGCAGAGTGGCTGAAAGGTAAATGACTAAGTTATTGAAATAACTTTATTTCAGCTTTCAAGTTGCATCCAATTTCTGTTTAAACCTCATCGGATGCATCCATTTAACGTATTTCTAGTGATGTTCTGAATGTTCCACTGGTCTTTCTATGAGTGTGTTCATGAGTTCACAGCTAACCACCGTGCATGCTGAATCGCTGCCACAGATTGGATAAAGCTCTGATTGTCTTTATACATCTGAAAGTACGCAGGCAATGATCTTAATTTTAAATTAAGGGCTTGTCAGGAGAGATCACATTCCAAATGACTGGTTTCTATCTTTAAAAAAAACATTTTATAAAACAAAGGCATGAAGCTCTGTCTCCTCTTATTCTTAGGAAATAAACAGTGAACACATTAACATCTTTAGCAGGCGTGTCTTAAATGCCCTACATCCATTTTAGGCACCTTTTCCCCTCCTTTTAAAACAGGACTTAATGAACAGAAATGCACTGCGGTAGGCAACACACGAAGTGGATATATTAAAAAATTAAAGGAATAAACAGACCAGGGAGAATGTGCAAAAGCCTCCTTCCCAGAAAAGTCTGCAGAAGAACAACAGCAGAAAATAGGAAGTCTACTGAGACATGACGAATGATAAGGAGTGCTTCTGAAGAGAGCTAAGATGAGTTATTATACAGTATGTAGAAATGTAGGCTACAATGTATAAACAAAGAAGAAGAATTACAGTGAGCCTTCTGACTGGAAACCATGAATTATGTAAAACTGGGATTTCTTGATGGATGGATGGATGAAGCCAGAAATAAGGACACAGGAAGCTCGGCTCCTTACTCCTCAAACAAAGATTAGAGAACAGCCCTCTCTGTTTTAACCGTGGCTACAGTTTCACCCAGGTGTGAACGTTCTAGCTGCCTGCCGCTAAGCCTCCATCTCCTGCAGCCACGGGGCATTGTCCTGGAGTTTCCTGCAATGTGAAAACAGAAGACTATTGTGGGATTTAGAGTGAAATTGAATGTTGTCTTTTGTACCCAGCTCAGTTACTAGGTGTGGTGTTTGAAATGAGAGATAAAACAAGGGAATCACCCAGCAGGCATTGAGCAATGATTTTCTCATCTATCACCATGAGAGATCATTTCATTCCAATTTGTTGCTGGAAGGAGGAAATAAAAGCATGTAATCACCTCAAAGGGCTTCCTTTTGCTTTACAAAACACTTTTTGTTATCTGGAAAATAGACGATAAATATGGTTGGCCATTTGCTGTGTGCACACAGCGGTCTTCTGCCTTTGTCAAGTCCTTTAAACATGAGACAAAATGCCATTAAACACATGAACTGTATTTAACACTGTGACTCTTCATGTGATATTTCAGTGAAAACAAGCAGGAAACAAACAATATGTTATTTAGGCTGCAGTAAAGTAGGCAATGAACAATCACTTTAACAAACACTTATTCTTAAAAAGAGACCTCACCTTTTTTATTCTTATCAAGAAAGCACTTTGAATTAGATGTTTTAGTGAATTAGGCCCATCACACATCCTGAAGGCTCTTTCCCCTTTGCACACTGATAAAGTTATCAATTAAAAAACACAGCGTGCAGTGAGAATGTGCCAGCTTTACTCAGCAGACACAGACCTCTGGGAGTGCTACATCATGTCAAATTCACACACAGCTCTTCTATTCCACAACTCAAGTTGCTATCTAAATTTGGTTGCAACTACCTGAATGACATCTTTATATATTCAAGGGGAGATTCACCAGATTTCTGCCAATGCATTAGTCACCCGTGCCCAGAAGTCTGTGTCTGTAACTAATGGATTTGGGAGGCTAGTTGTTTTTAGTTGGGGTGCCAGTAGTTTAGAAACCAAGATAAGAAACATTATCGCACAACTTATTTTCATGATTAATTAACCAACAGTTGATTTTTGTGGCTTGAAAATGTTAGAAAACTGTGAAATCTAAAATTTCCCTTGATTTGTATGTTTTCTCAGAGCTGCAACTATTATTTCATCAGCGATTAATCAGACAATTGTTTTTCCCTTAATTGGTTCATTGTTATTCAAATCCATAATTTCCCAGAGTACAAGGAGATGTATCAAAGGCACAGGTTTCTATCATGTATGTCAACACAAACCATTGAATTCTCATATTTGAGAAGCTGAATAATTTGATTATCAAAACAGTTATTGATTATTAATCTGTTGAATGGCTAACTGATAAATCAACTAATAGTTGCAGCTTTATTTTGTTTCCATTTAATCTTGTAAAGCGTCTTTGAGTATGTTGAAAAGTGCCGTGTGCAATTGGTTATTTTTACTATCATTATTAAAAATGCCTGTCATAATGTCCCAAAGATCCAAAGTGATGTCTTCTAATTGCTTGTTTTGCTGTTCAACAGTCTACAACTCAAAGACATTTCACTTCCAATAACATAAAAGCAGAGAAAAGCAACAAATCCTCACATTTGAAGCTGTAACTACAGAATGTAGGCATGTTGTTGCATAAATTAAAAATTGTTGCCCATTAGCTTTCTGTCAATCAACTAATTGTTTAATCAACTAAAGCATGATATATTGTATCTGTCACCCGGTTGTCTGGTTATTTTGTCTCGAGGCGAATGCTGCATTCAGCATTGAGCACTATATGTAACAGTCTTCCACCTGTATGTATGCGAGGAGGAAAAGTATTTGAAGCTGCTCTCTGTGTCAGTTTATCACAGCCTGGTGGTTATATTCAACATTCTTTAAATAGTCTCTGAAGCTTGTGAAGCTTCTTTCCTCTGCACTTTAACATTGCTGTGGTTACAGGCAGTGTTCACGGCTACATGAAACTGCCTCAGGAAACGCACTCTATTGACTTCTTCATATGCAAAGTTGTAATTTCACTCGACTCAGTTGTAACATGTACAGCACAGATCTGCTTTCATTCTCACAGTAATTATTGTTTTCAATCCCAAACACTGAGGCTGTGATCATGGTCTGCGACTCAGCTTGTGTAATGATACAGTGATTGCTTTACTGCTGTTCTGCAGACGTTTGCTAATGCAGCACAGAAGATAAAATGAGCTGAGAATATTGGAATAAAGAAGAAGATGAATTGTTTGGCCTGTGACATAAACACTGGGCCCAAACCTCATTAAATAGGAGAGTGTTGACATTCATTAATTATTAACTGCACCCATACGTCTATTTTTGTCAAGAATGTGCTACTTTCTCTCTGATTATGTGACCAGTTTTGATAGCCGGCTGTTTCTTTGGGACTTATTACATGTCAGCAAACCTGACAGCCCATTTCAGGAGGCATTTGTGTCACAAGCAGACTGAAGTAAGTTTCACAATGTTGCTCCAGCTCGTTGTTTACATCACACCCTAGAATTAGTCGGCTCTTAAGGTGTTGATGTTAACAACTTGGCTATCTTCAGAAACTGTCCACGTGTATCTGACTTTCTCTTACCATTAGTATCTGAGTGTGACATCCCTTGTCGCTTCCATTCAATCAGCTCTGATACTGCTCATATATTCTTGTTCTCCTTGACTCCATTTGCGGCAGCACTGTCAGACGTGCTGATTGAAGAACTTGTTTTAAAGATAAGCATCACTTCCTGAAACACCTTCAATTTTGTTTCCCCCCTTAAAGGCTTAGAGAGAGCTGCCAGTGGGCCTGTCGGCAGGATGGCAGTTCAGGCTGTGTGTTTAGTAGCCTGTGCTAGTTTTTAGTGTTTGTTCTTTAATTTAGCATTCAGTTGTCTTATATATATTATATTTAACTGGATCAGCTGTTCTTTTGAAAACTAGTTGTCTAGTTTACACCATAACACCATATTTTGTGCTTGTGCTCTAATTTCCTAGGATTCCTTTTCCCCAGGTTAATTTAGTATTACTCCCCTCAACAATGGCAAAAGTGGCGATAATGGTAATTGGAGTCAACTACAGGCACATAAGCCAGAACTGAGCATGCAGTAAAGGCTTTTCACACTGAGCTAGTCATCCATCATCTCGCATGGGATGACAATCTTTCCCAAATGCAGAAAAACTTTCGTTAACGCCTCACTTGGAAGCAGCTGCTGAACCACTATTGACAATCCAAGAATGAATTTTCAGTTGAGTGTGGAGACCTGCGTCCTGTGTTTTTACTGATGAGGATGGCATTCAGGGCAAAAAGTGTTCATTATGAGGTAGAATTATACGATGGTTTTGCCTTCCAAGCAAAATGCAATGACAGTGGAATTTGACCTTGTTGAAAATATTTCAGTGCACTGGAATATGAAGGATGGCAGAAGAGAACTGAAAATTTTGAATAAACTAAGGTCTACTAAGGCCAGAAACATAGCGGTTTTGACAGCTGTCTGTGGTTTCTACAAGAGAAATTTAAAAAGGAAGTAAAGTAGGAAGTAAAGCTCATTGCTTATAAATTAGATATTATACTTAATAGTAAATTTAGTTTTTACCATAGCTGTTCATAGCTGAAATTAGTCAGTATTACTCTACAATGCTGTGTTTCAATGCCTGCAGCAAGGCCTCTGATTTAATTGGTCAAGCTGTAAATACTTAAAGATAGACCAATTAAGTGTGAAATATACAAATGACAATTCAACTTCTAAATATCACAATAACAGAAAATAATTCCTACCATACTAATGTGATTGCAGGAAACACAAGCAACCTTATTTTCCTTATCAGAACCATTGCTAATCTGGCGAAATAGCATTTCACCACTTCTTTAGCACCATGCAAATCAGCTGTGATATTCTGACATTTCATAGGAAAACACAAAACCTGTGCGAATGAGAAATGTTGAAGTAAGCAATATGCAACAGTGCCATCTAAATGAGAAGCCACAGAATGCCATGTTATTTATCAATCTAGAAAAATTGATCTGCCTGTCTCGGAGCTGGCTCATGTTATGCACACAGCCGCCCCAACTCCGCACACACAAATATCCAACCTAATTAAATCTGAGCCACAGTATGTATGCAAACCAGAAAATAAAACTTCCGCCTTCTGTCTGTGTGTTTTTCACTGGCTTCCTGTAAAACTCTGCTTCAAACCTACAAGATATTACCCGTCCCTGCTCCTCAATATACTGTATGACTTATTGACTCACTCCCTGTAAGCCCAACTGCACTGTTCACTCTCAGGTTGCAGGACTGCAAGGAAATCTATATATCAGAAAGAAAACCGGTGGGGGGGCAGAGTCTTTTCCTGTAGGGCCTCCTACCTCTGGAACAAGCTTCTTGTCCTTGTCAATGATTCAGACTCGACAGTTTTCAAATCCACACTCAAGAGCTGAAATTCAGCACAGCTTGCAACCTGCAGCCTGTGCTTCACTTTCCTCTCCTGCAGACTGTGCTGGTATTGTTGGCTGACTGGATGTGATTAGTGGATATGCTGTTGTGTGTGTGGGCACACACAGACAGTGATATACTGTACACAATCACAATTGCACACATTCTCCCTCTGTCTTCCTCTCATGCAAATTAGCTTAGTCTTTACTGCAATTGCATTTGTCCTTCATCTTATTTTGTATCTTCTGATTTTGATTTTTTATCCATGTTTTCATACCTTTTCGAACCTTAAAGTTGCTCTATAGGGGCCCTAAAGTAATATCACAATATTTCAGGGTATTTCTTTGATAATGATATTCTTGACGATATGACAAAATACTGAAAAATATTCTTGGTTTAGAACTCAGAATAGCTGTTGAGCTCTCTTCTCAGGGTTTTTTGCTCTCCTCATACTCAGCCAGGTGCCTCTGGTTGGTGTTGTGAAATAAGTTTGGTGTATTACCCCCTTTTGTTGTTACAGTCTTTTGCACTTCTTATATATTACCATGCTTTGTTGTACATCTGATCACTCTGAAGTTGCCTTCCTTTTTGGAACCAACTTCCTCCCCCATGGTAACAACGTTACTTTTGCTTTCATCCATGCTTGCTATTGTTATGGGTCAGAATATTGCCATTAACAAGATATGATTTTTTATTACATTAAAAATTATACTAATATTATCGTAGGGCCATCTTGACTTTTTTGTGTGAAATGTTTTCACGACAATTAGATGCATTTCCATTCAAACTGGTATAGATTGACATTTGTTGTTTTGAGTAAAATGTCTTGACAAGTAAATTAATTGGCTTAAAGTTTGGTACAGACATTCATGTTTCCCTCAGGATGACTTCTAATGAGTATAAGTTGTATTGTGTCGTCAGGTGACATTTTCACTTTGTCCAATATTTTGGTTTATGACTAAATACTTGCAAAGCCTATGACATTCCCATCAACCTCAACTGTAGTTTCTGTTTACTGCTAATTAGCAAATTTTAGCATGGCAACACACTAAACTGAAGTTGTGAACATGGTAAACATTGTACCTGTTAATCATTAGACATAGGTCATAGTTTGTGGCAAATGATCAATAATTATAGTATGTTAGGCAATGAAAACAGAGATTGAGAAAGATTGTGGTTATGCTTTAAAAAGAAGTGCAAGTGAATCACAGGTCTGTGATGAGACACAAAATGTGTCCTTCCATCCACCACCATAACCTCCACACCATTTCTTTCTGCCTTGTTCCATAAAGGACTCACTATTTCCTGCATTGGCACTGGACGTAAATCGTGACCTGCAGAATGGTCCAACATGAGCATAAGTCATGGGGATCCTTGGCAGTATTTTCCAGGTGTTTGGCATCAAGTTGATTTGTTCTGATGAAAACATTGACTGGTAACTTCACTGTAGCACCACACAATGTACCTCGAACTAAAAAAGTGGTTCCAAATATCCCTTGAAAACAGATGCACTCACAGAGGAGTTACACATGCATTTACATAACTGTGATTTCATAACTTATTTACTCTATGACTGAAAAAGGCCTGCTTTATTCATGCTATACAAGAAAGCAAAGAAGCTGATTTCAGAAAGTCAACTTGAAAGAAAAACAAGGCCCACACTGCCTTAAGAAATCAAGTGAGTCAAATAGGAATATTTGCACAAGGTTTTTATACGGTATATGACTTTAAACTTGTGCTACCTCAGCTATGCCATCATATGCTTCCTAGAATAGTCATGAGATACATTTCCATATTTTACACTCCAGCTGGCGTCTTTTCTTTTCACTCGCTGACTGCTCTTCTTGGCTGCTTCAGAAGAACCTCTGTGTTCTGCTGTAATCCCAAACCACAAATCCCTGTAGACGCTTGCTGCTGCTAGGCCACCATGATGAGCCTGCAGTCCATGAGGTCCAGGATTTTTATGGCAGCGCACGACTGTTTTCTTAATCCCACTCAGATTTCTGACCATTACTGCCTACTTCTGTTATGCGTGCGTTCTCGACCTCCCACTCTCGCCTATAGTGAAGTTTTTACCGTTCATTCCCACGAGATTTGCGTTCCATTGAATCCTGCTCCATCTTTGTTGCAAAACATAGATAAATATATTTATTCAGTGCCTCTTTCACTTCAGGTCACCGTTACGCCCGTGAGAAGCAATCTGTGTAGCTGTCTGCATGTAATACCTTGGTTTGATTTTTGTAGATCAGTTGGCTAAACTATTATCCTGTTTGGTCATTATGAGCCACCAGACCTTGTAGCACTTGTAACATACACATGCTCGGGTTCAGTCTGGTTCACAGTCATGGAAGAGAGCTTGCTTATTGTCCGATATATTCACGTGGGGTTTATTCTTAAAACCAGTGCTTATTTCAAGACAGTGTGATCATTTATTCACACATATAGGAACTAATTTCTACAGTTTTCATCCTGTGAAAATCTCAGTTTATTTTTTGACTGCCCGCCTGCAGCAGAGTTTGAATCGCCCACTCCCGTGAGATTTGCATTGGATTCTGCAGAACCTATGGGATCCCAGTCCCAATGCAGTCCTCTACTGCAGAGTTTGTATGATGGCAATGGGGCTTCTGGCTTCTGAGACTAAATGTGGTCTCCTTTGTGTGTGGGTGTCCCTTGGCTGAGAAGACCAGTTATCTACATTAAATGAATTACTGCTCTAAACTACAACTCAAAAGCTGGATATCTTTCACTTTTCTTGTATTGACATTTAATGATTGAAAGGACATAATTAAAGATGTGTTTTCAATCATGTTTCCTGGTAATCTCGACATAACGAGCTTGTTTTTTAGCTCACGGAATAATTAACGTAAATTAATTATAAATAATAAATTAAGCTTGCCCTCAGAGATAGGACAAAGGAACTCAGACATCCGGAGGGAGCTCGGAGTCGAACCTCTGCTCCTTTGCTTCAAAAGGAGCCGGTTGAGGTGGGCATCTGATCAGGATGCCTCCTGGGCGCCTTCCTTTGGAATGATTTAATGATTATTAGTGTCTCATTATTTCACAGTCTCACGTGTTGTGCACAAATATTGAAGCTGTGAAAGCTATTATTTTCTCAGAGAAGATAAAAGTGAGGGCAAGGTTGACGTAAAACAAAATGGGTGAAATATTTACATCCATGTTCTGTACAGCTTTCCATACGACTGCTGACAGTACAGCTACAGTAAAGATTCATAGGTATAGTTTCAGTCATTCACTTCACAGTGTTTCAGTGGTTCTGATTTATAGCCAGGCTGGAGGTGAAACGCTAGCTTGAGCTCATAGGAAAGTCTAAGGCTAAGCTTGTTTTTTGTTGGACTCACACAGATTAGGGACACTGGCTCAAATGCTGGTGCCCGTAGAGAGTACTGCCACAATATCTGAAAGATTTAATGTGACCTTTTAAAGATGTTTTTGATTATTCTTTTAATCCTTTTGGTAGTTCAGCTCATGGGTTCTCAGGCTAAACACTGGGAGGCCATCTGTCAAAGGAACAAATCCTTGGGGTGTTGAATGTATAAAGGATCAAGTATGATCAAGATTTTATGCCTGTGATTTAATTATAGACTGGGTGGTTTGACTCTCCGATTTCCTGTTTAAGAGAATTGTACAGTACTCTGTGGTTATATGATGCCTCAGCTTTGGTGTCCCAGTGGTGAACCTTTTCTGGACTATTTCTGATATGAAGGCATTGGAGAAGATATAGGACACCATACACTCAGTCATCATTACAGTCATTGCAACAAGCTAAATACTCAGTTTATTTGCTTAAAAGCTTAAGAGTGTTGAGAATAAGGAAGCCAAATGTGGGCTCTTCTCAAGTCTTATTCACTCAGAAAAATTACTCTTTGAATGAACTTACAGTAGTAAAATTACACCAATAAATGAAGTTGATTGAACCCAAGTAAGTTAAGTTGGCCCAACAGAATTGCTTAATGCTGAAAGAAAGCCATTTAATCTTGTGGAAATGCTTTCCATGATTTAACTAGGTTAATTCAAAAAATAACTTTTGAGTGTAATTTCCATAAAAAAGTACAAACATAAAAGAACATTTACATTTTTTCGTTTTCACATCTGGTGTTAACAATTTTTGTTCTTCCAAGCTTTCTTTTAACATACAACATGTGAATTGACATAGTTTTCAATGCGTAAAACATAAACTCATTGTCCCATTTATGTTGTCAACCTAATGCAGTCTAATACAACATTCCTGCAATAATGATTAAAATAAAGGTTATAGGGTTGAATTTTTGTTGAAGCTGTTGTAGAGAGGTGCTGATGAGCTGCATTTTGGAGGATGTAGTTTGAGGTGCTGTTGAACTGAGTTATATTAAGAGGTGTTAAATGTTTGGTCAACTCTCATTGAACATTACCAACATTATAATGGTAGAATTCATGACAGGGCTGCATTAGACTGTTTTAGTTTTAGCAAGCTGGGCCTAATAAATTGGACACTGACTGTATAAGCATTTAGGAGATCTCAGAACTAATGAAATAGTATTGGCTCATTAAGAAACCTGAGCCTGCATAATCCTGTGGGATGTTTGGACAATTGCAAGAACAAAGCTTTTAAATGCTTTCAAGATTGGTGAAGATACAATCAAAAGCAAATAAAATATACACACATACATTACAAAAAAATCCAGAGTAGTGTTACTGTACCACTGCTCGCACATTTCTTACTTTGTTGTGAACAATTGTCCTAAAAACATCATTTCTATTCTAAACACACTATCAGTGGTAAATTATTCTCTTTAACAATATTCTCTGTGTGTTATTGTGACAGCTCCACTCACTTAAATGCTTTAGTGAAAATATTCAAGAAGTATAAATGTGTGTGACTGCTCCAGTATATTAATGGGTTAAAGGTGTGAATCCTCCTTCAACACAAATGTGTAGGATGGAAATCTTACACTCAATTAACAAGTAGTACTTTGGCATATCATTACGACTTTCTCCAGCTGTCGTCTGTGATACAGACAAATACTTCAGGACATATGCCTGATTTCAATCAGTCTGTCAAGCTCACTAACACCAGCTTGTTTTTCATAAATTGTCCCTTTGACGACATCCTCTGTCCATCCAGATCGAGGAAAATCTGCAGGACTTTACATGTGCATTTGAGGTCTGATGAGAAGCATATCAGTCCAAATAAATCAAGAATCTAAAGAAAGTGAACACGATGCTCCTCAGTCCACTGAAGACCTCAATTTCTTCCAGTCAGGACACCGATGTCCTCTGGGTCAGGCATCGGACTCTGCGCCATCCCTCCACATGACACATGCCACATCACACACTACTCCATGCAACTGCTGGCCTCAGTGTCTGTGTTTTGTTTGGTAAAATACAACAGAGAGCCCATGAGCAGGGAAGACAATGCAATTTTAAAAGAAAGTTCAGCAAGAGACTGGAGGCAAGAAAAACTTAACTGAAATGTGCTGCTTGTATAACATATAACATGTGATCTGGAAAATCCCACATTTACAAATGATTCTTTTATGAAGAAAAGTGATCATGTAGTAGTGATCATGAAGACACAAGAGCATCCTGAGAAAGTTAGAGATGTAAAGAAGAAGATGGATGCAGATGCATTTATATGTAAAATGGTGAAAAATGAGATCAAAGTGGATATCCTGTTCTATTCACGGGGAGACGAGTGCAGGAAGAAGAGACCAAACACTATCAAAGAGCTACAGACTTCAGCTGCTGAGAGTGAAGGTGCAGCAGTCAGACACATCAAGAGGTCTGCTTGTAGCTACACACGCACCATCACCGAGGAAGAACCATGTCAAAAGTGGCCGGCAGTTTTCCAGAGAGGAGCTGAGTCAAAATCATGAGTCAAAATTCAAAGCAGTGTGTGCTGCAAATGTAATACTTCCTCAAGAACACTGTGTACTATGAAATATGGTGTTTGAAGTGTCATGATGGAGCTATGACATGTTAAAGTGAAGGAGGATGGAGCAACATCACAGAAACCACCGCAAGAGAACCTACAGCAGGACGATAATCCTGCAATCAAGCATATAATCATGTGTTTTCTTGACCGATTTATAGCTACTCTGTCACACCTTGTGTATTTCAGAGGCAACTCACCATGTATTCCTTCAGTCTCCCATGGTCTTCATTCAGATACACTTGAGTGTTCATGCTCGTCTTATATGGATTATCTCATTTTGAGGAAAGAAAAAGACAACAGTTAGAAAAAAACAATTTTTGTCTACATCATCCTTGACTCTTGCACATATAGTGATGGTATGGCAGGGAATACATTAACCTTGACCTTGGGCTGAGAACAACCTGGTTCAATACTTAGACCTTTGTCTCAAGATGTGCATTAGATTCCCTCCAAAATCAAACCAGAAATGACACAATCATGTAGCACAGTGTGCAGAGTGTGAAACAGAGGTAATCATTTTTTGGTTGGGTGATAATCTGCATTCTCTTTACACTCTGTAGCACCTTTACCTCCTGTGCCTGCCTCCCTGTCTATGCGTAGTGAGCACCAGTCAAGCTCAGGGAAAATGTAGACAGCAGAGGTAGCAGATATTGTGCGTGGACTCCTTAATGAGCTGAAAAAAAACATCAACAACACACCTGTTGCTCACCTCATATCAGAACATCATCACAACAATATCAAATATAATATATGTAAACTACACTGGCACGACTGCTTCTTAAGGGGAAGGCTCGACCTGTAGCAAGCACTCCTTTCCATGAATAAAATACTAAGGCTTAAAGCTTGAATGTGCAGTAGAGGCTTACTCACAGCTGCTGTGTTTTCCACAGTGTCAGGCGAGTGTTTCCCCTCTGGAGCCCAGTTCTCCTGTGGCCCAAACACACCAGCAGCTTCAGACAGATGAACAGACACACCAGCAGCTTCAGACAGACAGACAGTTGGAACAGCTTCACACAGGTGAACAGATATCAGCAGCTTCAGACAGACAGGTGAACAGACACACCAGCAGCTTCAGACAGTTGAACAGCTGATTTATCAGCTCTCTTTTGTTCCTTTCTCACACACTTTATCAGGACTTTTTTTATGTGACCTTCCTTTTCAGTCTGTAATGGATGTGTCTTGAAATGTCGCGAAGTAGCATATTTGAGATTGTAAGTACTTAAGTATTTAAGCACAAATACACAGCCTTTGTTAGGGTAATGAAAATGAATATAATTTAATTTCTTCCACCCTGGAAAGAAATGTGCATGGTGACAGACAACTGTTTAAGACTGATTAAAAATAACACTGAATAACAAATAAACTATCATGACCAAATATTGCTGAAAACCATGGACTAACAGCTAATGACATTTATACACAGTGTTTCTTTTGTATTTAGATGGATGACGAAGGACTTCCGCTACCTTTTTCATACACATGCAAACCTCTCAATAATCTATCGTCTCTTCACATGATTGTTCTGGTTACATGTAGAAGCTAGATTGTCTCAGTTTATCTCAACATGAATGAATCAAATAAATGTTAAGTTGTTGAATTTTATGATAGACCTACATGATTTAATCACGTTCATCTTGGGCTTCTGTTCTAAATTGACCGTAATTCTAAAATTGAATCGTGTGAAGGTGTTTGATTCAGCATGTTTTAGCCTAAGAGAGGCTTTCTCTGTCCAAGTCCAGTAGATTAAAGTAATAGATTGACATTTTGGCAAAGAAGCTTGTTTGCGTCTTGCTGAGAGTTAGATGAGAGGATTGATACCACTCTCATGTCCTCTAAACATATAGTCAGCAGCCAGCTAGCTTAGCTTAGCACAAAGACAGGAAATGGGGAAACAGCTAATCAGGCTCTGTCTGAAGGTGACAAAATCTGCCTACCAGCACCTCTACAGCTCACTAATTAACACGTTCTATCTCATTTGCACCCAGTGAGAAATAGTCCGGCACATAACCCCCATAAAACTTGTCATTTTTACACTTCAGGTGAACAATCAAGATGTAATGTGTTAATTTGTGAGCTAACCACCACCTGCCTGCTTTAGCCTTATATTTAACGACAGATACAAGAGTAGTATCGACCTTCTTGTTAATCTCTTGGCAAGAAAGTAAATTGCAAGTGCATTTCCCAAAATGTTGGAAATATTGCTCTAAACTCCAACTGAACAGTAGTTAAGAGTTGTAAATCAAATCACCTCTTTGAAATGTTTGTGGACATCATAAATCACTCCAAGTAATTTAGACACCTCATACAGGATGGTTATTAAAAGTACTGATGTTTATTAACTCTGTGCATGCCCCTATGTGACATTGAATGGGCTCTGTGCTTCAGTGTCCCTAACAAACCACAATTCTCAGTTGCGTCAGCAGGAAGATGTCAAAAGATGTCCACAGTGTACTTTTCCACTGTGCTAACAGGCCACAGAAGCCAATGTTTTAAATAAACCTTTGCTTAAGGAAATGTATGCCTCAAGTCATCTATGTATCATCAATTGGCCCAGGATAGAAACAGTCCAGATGACTGATGAGTCAATCTACCAGAGAAAACCGGCCAGACTAAAGTTTTGATGACTCCAATTTGATGTTCCAACAAAAACATTGACTTTAACGCTGATGATGAAGGAAATGAGAATTGATCTCTGCCGGGGGACGGTGATCTGCTACACCCTCAGTTAAGATAATGTCTAATATCGATGCATCTAATAACAAAGGGCCAGCAGAAGATATTCCTCCTGCATTCTACAGATTACACATCTTCTGACACACAGGGTGCATGTCAAAAGATCTGTAGTTCGTAGACATGCATCATGTGTGTCACTTATGAAATGTGAAATTGGCTTGTGTTATGCAGGCACCAATTCGAATGTCAAATCCTTTGTGCATCCTTGTTATGAGGCTGTAATTTTTGTAAGACTGGTTGCTGACTGTATACATCCTCCTACTGACTGTTTGCTACACCCCGCCCCTGAACAGCATTTGCCCAATGATGGCTTTGGGTTTCTCTACAGGCATGTGCACAAGCCATGTAATACTCTTGTGTATCTCAAGAGTTCGGGTTCTTTAGCGCTGACTCTGAAGCTCATCTATCCTTTGTTGAAAATGCCATATTAGCATGAGTCAATCACACTCATGGTTCAGACTTACCTGGTAATACACATATGTCCTGGATTGTGTCATTTGGTCATCAGTCCTGAAATGTCACTTACAAACTAATGTTACTGTATCACCCACTCACTTACAGTAAGTAGAAGCTTTAAGGTTCACAACAGAGAAAGAAAAGTGCTTATGTACAGTATGTATGAGAAAAGCTGCATATACTGTCTGGCTGTCTTCTGTCACGTCTGAGCACTGATATAATTTGAGGGTGAATGAGGGTTTGCCTTGAAGATCTCACCTTTATGATTGCACTTTTCAATTCCTCGCTTGAGGAAAATAACTAAATTATACCCTTATGCCTGAATCTCAGTAATGGGCTGTGCTCTTTGCAGATAAAGATAGTGGGTGGTGTGTATGTATGTAAGATGAGCTGTGGAAGCGTTTTGATCAGATTTGTTAGTGATGCATGATTTCAGAACTGCTCTCTGATTTGCTCCTGTGAATGATATGTCACTTACAGTATTTAGATGGCAGCCAAATTGAGTGGCCTGAGAGGTGCAGGATGCATTTTACTGCATTAGCGCAGCAGATATATCTCTTATTATGGATGCACCGTCAGGAAAACGGACTATACAGGCATCACTTAATTATCTTTAATATAAACACGTATAATTAACCTACGTGGACAAGTGGGAATTTGTGACACAAAATGTTGAAGGTTGCAAAAGAATTACACTCAAAACTTGATGGCACTTGAACACTTGCAGCATGAGAATGGTAAAATAATATTTTTGCATAGTGCAGGCAGAGATCAGGAAAGACTTCATGCCGAATAGTTGTAACTCAGATAATTAGGTCCACGGAAAATAATGTTTTCTGTGGTTCCATGCGAGGCTTGTCTATCAGCAGTAAAAACTGCCGCTGGCGTCAATGGACTCCTTGTCCAATCTGAGGAAACATCTACCTCATTTAAGGCAAATTTATGGTTTCTGTGACCGTGCAGAGTTTGCATTGTTCCATTTACCACTTATTGTAACTGCAGTGGCAGCAGCAGCAGCACACTTCATCAGCTGAGGATGAATGGTCCGGTAGAAACTATTAAATATTTTGAAAAATAACCCAGTCTGTAATGTAGTCATTTTTTAATGCTTTGCCCCCGCCAGACAGGTTCAGCTTAAACCAAAACACGCCTTTATTCACAATGTATTGAAATTGGATCTTTAAAAAACATTTTCACAGATAATTTAATTCCATTTTGAAGTCATCTGTTGAATTGTTTTCTCTGCTCAGAGTATAAATTTACAAAGATTGGGCATATTTTTTGTTCGCAAACAACTTTTTAAAACTACTTGGGATATGCTTAAGTAGCATTCTCTGTATTCATTTTAAATTATTTGTAAAAAAAAAAAAAAAGAAGAAGTGCTTTTTCATAAAAAATCTTGTGCCTTAATATTACTCAGGGTGCTATTTATCTTCATGCTGAGGTGGATATCAATTAGGTGAGTCAAGCATGTAATTGATTTCCACCCTGTTACCTTTAGCTCTGGTATTTGTGATGTTCAGACAGCGCTTCTGTTGCCTGTCTTTTTTTGCCGCCTTGTATCAACACCTCCACACGTACATGCACTTCATTACAATCATGGGAATAAATATGATCTATGTAATCCATTTAGGCCACATGATCTGCTGCTCATTGTGATTTCATTAACTTCCGCCGCACACGGGTGCAAGATGGACACCAGGTCATTACCAAGTCTCAGTATTACAGCCATTACAATAAAATCAGATATGAGAACAAATTACATTTTTGTCCAATCTAAATGACAGTCTGATCTGCACTGACTGCTGCCCAACCAACCATTCCTCTCACGTAACGGGGAAAGGTTGTACGCACCTCTTGCTCTTGGCAATTTGAATAATTCACTCAGATGTGTGGATGCGATTGGTCCTGCGACCTGTGTCTGTGCGGTCTACCTCACTGTATGCACCCAAGAGATAAGAACGTGAATCACAGACAAGAGATACCTCAGGGAGGCTTGAGGAGCAGAGCGGAGAGAGGCAACCCGAGGTCAACTACCTGCCCAAGAATGACAACTCCTGCCAAGGAGATGTGGGAGACTTACAAGATAAGTCTGTGTTTTGATAGGTTGAGTTTTGAGAGAATATGATAAACTGTGATTTCAGAAAATGAAGAAAATGAAACCAATCCTAAACTGCACCATAACAAATCTGAGCCAAGATTGAAGAGAGAATAAATCACAAGAATATCAGAGAAGTCAGAAGTAGAAATGCTTGGACTTGCTTACTTCTTGCATTACCTTCACCAGTAAGATATTTGAATGTCTCTTTCTCACTTAATACATACATGGTATTCTGATTGAATTCAGTCTAGTAGATTCATGACTTTGTGGCATAAATACGTGTCAGCAGCTGCTTAATTTTGATCACATTATGTCAAATTATGCACCAGCAGTCTCTTCAACTTTTCCAACTTATTGTACTGGGAATATTTTAGCCCAAGATGACCTCATGTTCTTATCTCTGTAATAAATACCACATTGTTGTTACATGGAATTTTATAGTTTGGGACATCACAGCTCATGCTGCTAAGATTTTTTTATCTATCACTATAGACTGCAAGCATCTCTGCCGTAATCTAGAAAATTAGATTGAATGAAATGGAGAAGCAACTGCAGCAACACAATGGGAAATGGCTGTGTGTTTTTCCACTGATAATCATGATAGAGGAAAACATGTTCTGTAAAAGATCTTAGTTTTGATGGGAAGACACCTCGTGCTCTGCATCTCTCGTGCGCTAAGATGAACTTCCTGCGGAAAGATAAGCGTGAATCTGCTCAATTGGATGTCATTCATAAAGGCAGTGGGCCACAGAGGAAGGAAAATACATTCTGACTAGAGGATGGAGTGATGAATGTACCCTTTTTATATCCTCTTCCACCATCCTCTTTAATATTCTGTCAACATAAACTATGAAGAGTTACTCATGGAAATAAAGAGGCAGAAAGCGAGGTAATTTTACTTGCAGCCTGCAGGTCCAATAATTTGTTTTGTGGTCCTTGTGGGTTCTCACGTACTCTAAAGGCAGCACTGCTTCAAGGTTAACACTGAAGTGCTGTTTTCATCCGGACATTCCTGGAAAAGCAGAGTGCCTCAGTCACTAAAAGCTCCTGTCTCTGTCTGCTGCTCTGTATGTGTGTGTGTGTATGTGTGTGCAAATGAGTGTGTGCACACATGCGCGCCCTTTTCTTTCTGCCTACACACATGCACCATCTATCAAAAGGCCCCTGTGTTCCCTGAAGTGGAAAAAGGGATGTTATTCCACCACAAACTGTTGTGAATACAAACACAGGCAGTCTCTGTTTAGCTCCTGCATTATGCTAAGTCTCAGTCATGCTATCACAGAGGGGTTACCTTGAAGGACCTCTGCGCTGCATGTGTCCTCACAAAATTGATATCTTGACTCTCAAACTGAACGCTATCATCCGCAGTACGCAATGATTTCGGATGACTCCCGTGCCATAGATCATGCACTGATCAACATATCTCCCGCCTCACTCGAGGAGACAAGACCTTGGACCATGTTTACACCAATATGTGGCTGAGGTGTGCGTACAAAGCCGCCCCCTCCCCCATGTAGGACAGTGTTAAGTGTGGCGAGAGGGATCAGACTCTGTACAACAGCACCGGTTGGAAAACAAAGACTGGAGTGTGTTTACCACTCAGGCCACCCTCAACTTCCACACGGACATTGACTCATATGCCTTCTCTGTTCTGGTGTCACCGCCCTCTACACTCTCTACCCCCTCTCACCTATGACTTCACACCTGTACATGGTCCCAGCACCATTGTCAAGTTTGCAGAGGACACAATGGTGGTTGGCTTCATCAGCGACAATGATGAGTCGACCTACAGGAAGGAGGTCCAGCACCTGGTGATAACCTGGCTCTCAGCACCAAGAAGATCATTGTGGACTTCAGACAGACCAGTGACGGCACACACAACCCAATCTGTATCCATGGGACAGAGGTTGAGTGTCTTCATCTTCAAATTTTTTTGGTGTTTATATCTCTGAGGACCTTTCTTGCACCCTCAACACAGGCTGACTAGCATCTCTTCTTCTTTAGGAGACTCAAGAAGGTCAATCTGTTTCCTCAGCTTCTGGTGAACAAGAGCGAGGGTCTTCATAGAGGGCTCGCAGCATCAGGCACACATCTCACCCTGGTCACAGACTGTTTGACCTCCTCCCCTCTGAGAGGCACTACAGGACTCTCCGTTTCAGGACCTACAGGCTCAGGAACAGCTTTTCCCTTTAGCTGTCACTTTGCTAAACTCTGCACCATGAGCCCCCTCACTCACACCCTCCTCCAGATATTTGCACTATGACTGTCTCTTGCACTTGAACTGCCTCTGCCTCACTAGCTGCCGGCTGCTGCTCATACGCTCACCTGCGCTATTTATGATCTCACACACCAACACATATTATACCACTGTCCATACTGTATATATCTGCCCTATAGCACATCCATATATATACATATCTGTCCTCTAGTGTATACCTCATATTCATATCATAGCAGTTTATTCAATGTATAATGTCTATCACTGGCATTTCTCATTCTTACACCGGCATTGTATATTTACACCTATACCTGCAATTGGCTGCTGCAACTGCTGCATTCAAATATACTCATCACTATATATCTTAGAGTATTCATTTGACTCTGTTCATACTCTTTATACATATTGTATTTATCTTGTATTCACATATACCCCTCACTGTCATTTATATATCTCTATACATTACTCTGCACTTTACTTCTTTTTTTTACACTTCTTTTACACGCTAAACTGCATTATATTGTTTCAGTACTTGTACGGTGTGCAATGACCATAAAGTTTAATCTAATCTAATAAACCATCCGCTGACTCTCTGCATGTTGTTACCGGCAGATGTGAAACTGACAAGATTACAGCGAGGAGGAAAAGCCTCTTACACTGGCCGAGAGTAAACATCAAGGCAAACCAGAGCGTATGTGGAATTGCTATCACACCTTACCAATAGCAGGTCTATCTGACATGACAGCTTTGAATGCCTGTTCGTGTGAGACGGTGCTGCTGGAAGTACTGCAGTTTGATCATTACTTACACAAAAAAAATCCTCATTGAAAATGTGTGGGCAAAAAAAGTCGGCAGTGGGAGTTACCTTGATGCTATCAACGACAGGGAGTCTGGAGATTCTAGCATCACAAGGATGAGTACTACAGTATTATTTTTCTTTTTTGGTGCATCTTTTGTTTCCCCGCGTACATCACGATGCCTGACTGATCTGAGGGTTTCTGGTCTTTGAATGGAGCTACTGAAACGCTCAAATCCCACTTGATAACAAATGCCTTTTTGAAATTTTGTTCACTTGGCCATTTCCCTGCGATTCCAGACTTTTCAGATACGCAGTGTTGAGCAAATTAGCTTGCTGCCTGTCATCCACCTATCAGGGAAAGATAGGAGGTAGGTAGGCCCTGTGTCAGTGATGTTGTATGTGACCGTTTGACAGCCAAAAATGGTATTACCACTGTCTGTAGTTTCCTTTCCATCTGTGCCGTTATCCTCTAGCTTCTTTGAATTACATTTTTTTTTTACCACTGTCATCATGTACTTTGCATTGATTATGTTTCTGCTTGTGTTCAATAAGGCAAAAGGAAGACGGTCTTTTCTCTGTGGGAAATTACATTGCCTCTTCATGCCCAGTGAACTTATTGGTTAATAAGCCCATTGTTTCAGCTGAATTAGTCTTTGCCACTTGTTTGGCCAACGTACTGACTTCCTTAATAAAAACTTACTGTGATGAAAACAATGCTAACTCATGCTCTCCATGCTGCCTTCTTCTGAAGCTTTCAATCTTTTTTCCAAATCTTTGACAGCTGACAACTAAGCTATCTCACTGACGACGGAGCAAACGCCATCTGCTACGGAAGACCATGAAATACTCCTGAAAGCTTTGAAAAATGCCAGTAAGTGGATTTTTTGTCAACTACTCTTCCTTTCACTCGGTATAATGTTACAGTTCCGCATTTATTTTTCAAGGCTGGGCAACACAAAAGACTTCATACATTAGATACCAAGTTATATCCATGTTTTTTGATTCATTACAAATCTGCCTGCTTAATATTTCCCTGTTCTCTCAGTGAGCCATATTGATAAGTCAAACATGTTCTGATTTACTGTAACTGCAGAAAAAGTGACTCATATGTCACTTGTCTCTCTCTGCATGTGTGCTTTTATATCAAAGTAATGCTTGTCAAGACATGTAGGAGAATCGCAGCATGCGTAATTGCATATTATTACAGTCATTTCGACAGAAACCACATAGACTGTGTGTTATTAAACTGATGCGGTCAATGCAGTGTAATATTGAGATGTGACAATCAGCTGATGATGACCATCAGACCTCTGGAGATTAAATGGTCTAAACTGCGTATCACTGATTGAAAATGTGGCTCAAGCCTCTAACTGTGTCTGTTTCTACATAATGATACAATGTTTCTGCATCTGACTAAATACTAAGAAATATGAGGTAATTTAGGACTGGACATGTTGGGGTATTTCGAAATAAAAAAAGTGCACAGCCGAAGGTGATATAATTGCATAGCTTCTTTTTGAACCAGCAGCCCAAATCCCCAAAATACTCAATTTACTGTCATGCATGACAAAGAAAAACATGAAATCCTCACATTTAAAAAGCTGGAAACAAATAGCAAATATTTGCTATTTTGGCTGATAATTAACAAAAACAATTTAATGAATTATGAGAATGGTGGTTGATTAATTTTCTGTTGAATGACAAATTGATTAGTCGGCTAATCGTTGCAGCTCTAGTTGCAGCCCTACATCAATTTGGCCATTTTATGTGATTGCTTTTTATCGTGTGGCAGAGAGTTGAATGATGAAATGACGCGTACCATGAGATGATGTGGAATTTGTAAATTTGTGGTATCTGTCCTTATGATAGTTATTGCTGGTTGTATCAGGCCATTGTGGAAAATAATGTCAATCAGCGAGCATGTTCATTTTTCAGTATTTAACTTAATAGATTAGCAAAAAACAGACATTCCTCATCTGGGATTGATTTTTCCAGAAAATGTACCGATGATTTAAACGTCATCAGGATGTGTACTGTGTCGGTTTGGCAATATTTTCTTCCTAATATTGCGACACTGATTTCAAGGCACACAATCATGTTTGTGGTGTTGGCTAAGCTTTATCGGAGGAAAAGTATTGTGAAATAGGAAAAAAAGTTTGGAACGTATGAGAAAGACCTGTGTGAGTTCAGCTAAGAATTGCATTTAGATGGGCTGAAAGAGCCGATGCACAAAAAGATAGGAGTCAATCTAATCTTCCTCAACATTACTCCATTAAAAGTTTTCATTATTGTCATACTCAGTGCCACTTTATCACATATTCTATGACATATTTATAAACTCGTCTGGCGAATTTCCATGTGTGAATTGTTTGCTATTTTACCTAACATTTGTTAAAGCAGCTACCTAAAGAGGACCTTGCTATCATATACCTACTTGTAGGCTGAAGTCCATATCTCTCCCGGTTATTCCCATGGTGTGTATCGCTGCTGCCTTCCCCCAGGTTGTGTCAATGAGGCTCACTGTGAGCCAGGTTGGAGACTGTATGTGTGAAATGTCACGTTAAATCAGTCGAATCTAGTTTATTTATGCAGCCCAATATCACAAATCACAAATTTCCCTTAAGGGCCGAGACCCTCGATTTGGATGAGGGGAAAAAAATAAAAAGAATAAAAAGTAGACCTTCAGTGGCTGCATTACATTATTGGGTAGCTTCACTGTGTGGAGATATACACAGAGGGATTACAAGGGCAGATTCTTTGTAGATGTGTACTGAGCGAGAGAGTCTGAGTTGTTCAAAAGTTAGTCATATGCTGAGCGCCACATTGCTTATATAGAAAAACATAATTTAAAAATCAAAAATTAAAAGCCTCAGGCATGTCTTTGAGAAATCACACAGCATTTGCAACTTGCATTTTTTTTTAGTAGTTTACAGAATTAATTTTGTAATTAGTTTTTTCTATTGTGAGCTGATACAGCTTAAATCTGCTTGTATATTTTTGCTACACTGGCAGCAGGGCTCTACAGGACAGACAGTCTGTGGGTCAGTCATATGGTTGGTCCAACAATTTGGCCTGGACTCAACAACTGTTTGATGTATTACAGTGATATTTCATGGTCTCCAAAGGATGAATCAAATTTCTGTACGAACATTCATGATCCCCTGAGGATGAATTCTTGTGACTTTGGTGATCCCCTTACTTTTTCTCTAGCACCACCATAAGGTTCACGTTTCTAATTTTAAGTGATTCATGTTCCCCCACTGGATTAATTGTATTAAATTTTATGTTGTTACATTTACATTTTAAATTGTCTAGTACTTCAGTTTATGACCAAATAACAAAAAAACTAATTCCTATTGGCCTCTGCTGTTTGTTTTGTGCTTGTTAGCAAATGTTAGCATGCTAACACACCAAACTAAGATGTTACACACAGTAACCAAAAACATGATCAAGTGCAGCCTCACAGATCAAAAAACACAAATCAAAACAGGTAAAGCCATGATGATGCTGCCTGTTGCGTTCAGACAGTAACATTCAACCAACCAAATCAATATTCTGCATAAGGACATTTGTCTCACTTCTGTTACAACCACTGTAGATGTACGCTGCATTCGATAGCATCTGAGTTAGTGAATGTTTGGGAGCAAGACCTGCAGAGTCACTGGCACTGCATTCTTTTTGACAAGGCAGGTAGACAACATATTTTTTTTTATGTTAATGCCCACGTCTTTGAGTCTACCAGCATTTCCACAGTTGGACCAAACTGGATCCGATCTAATATTTTAAACGCTGTTTTAGATTAACCATATGCAGCACCCCTCAGTTTTACCCTCCATCCTGTGTGTTGTTCTCATTATGGCCCCAGAATGTGACACTGGTCAGGGGGTGGCTTCCTCTAGCTAATGATAATAAAAAAAAAATCCATGAAACACACACACACACACCAAACACTCTATCTAATCATGCAATATATCATACATTATTAAGCAGGGGTTTGAATAAAACATAAAGGTTAGTGTTTCTCAAATTATTCTCACATGAAAAGGGAAAAAACTGTGGACATGTTTGTATGGTGCTATCCTGCAGCTTGAATTAATGGTACTTAGGATTTAATGTTGTGTTTCAACAGTAGACCAGATTTTTCAGTGGCCGTCCGCATCAAACGTCTACAAAAGCGATCCAAGGGATGAGTGTAGACACGTCCACCATCTCTTGGATTACAGCCTCCCTGACAGGCAGACCTCTGTAGTATAGTGTCTGAGATGGTGGTGAGTAGTACAGGAGCTCCACAGGGGACAGTACTGACTCTCTTCCTGTTCACCTTTTACACCCGCAGACTTTCAGTACAACTTTGGGTCATGCTACTTGCAGAGGTTTTCTGATATGTCTGCAGTGGTTAGGTGTATACATTAAGTGACGAGTAGGAGTAGGAACACAACACAGGTAAACAATTTTGTGGAGCGGCCTGGAAGAAATCATCTGCTTCTGAATGCAGCAAAGACCAGGGACATGGTGATTGATTTCAGAAGGAAAAGGATGCCTTTATAACCGCTGTACATTCATGGGAGAGGAGGTAGTGGAGGATTACAAGTACCTGGATGTCCACATTGTCAACAGACTGAACCGGAAGTCCAACACTGAGGCTGTATATAAGACAGGGATGAGCAGATTTCCTGATGAAGCTGAGATCCTTGAAGGTGTGCAGCAAGATGTTAAAAATCTTTTATCAGCCTGTCGTGGTCAGTGCACTGTACTTCAGCATCAATGCAGCAGCATTGGCCCCGGGGACACCAGCGCACTTAATAAACTGATTAAGAAGGCTGGCTCTGTAATTGGGTGCAAACCAGACACATCTGAAGTTGTGCTGTTGAGGAGGACACTGAACAACTTATCCATTATGGATAATCCTGACCACCTACTGGACTGACGGCAGAGCACCTTCTCTAAAAGACTGGTTCAGCTTCTCTGTGACAAGGACTGATAGTGGAAATCTCTCCTGCCCAAAGCAATAACTCTCACAACACCTCACCTCTGTCTAACAGAGGACTCTGAGAACTCTCAGCTTTATAGTTTCTTTCTCAACCAAAGCAACTCTATTTTGCTCCTTCAGTAACTTTGCTCATGGTGAATTTGCATATCACTACACTCCTACTCTACCTCATTGCACTAAAAACCCCCAGAACATTAACAACTTTGCACACAGGTCCAATGTCTGTCTGTCTGTCTGTCTGTCTGTCTGTCTGTCTGTCTGTCCATCCATCCATCCATCCTTAACATTGGTATTTCATTGTAACCGTGACTCAGGAGCTTTGGAAACATTTGATTTAAAGCCCCCTTGTTATCAAAGTAAAATATTGTGTTGGAAATTGCTCCTTCCTTTAACCACGAGTTAAGATAAAGGCAGTGGGAAAACAGCAGAATACTACCTCTAGGAAATATAGTTGTTTCACAGTTTAACAGAGATTTATTGTCCAATGATTATGCTCCCCAGAGACTGGCCCACCCTTTGATTAAGACACAAAATGGTCCTAGATAGAGCTCTCATCAATAAGTCATTGGAGATCAGCCTAGTGTTTGTTGGTGAGAAACTGGTAGCTAATCAGGGGAGTCAAAGTATTGGCTGTTTAAGGTGTTAAGGAAAACGAATGATGTGTGAAGGACACTGTGATGAACATCACAGATGTGAGAGACAAACACATGTATCTGTACTTAAACTGCTTTAAAAATTCATGGGAGGCTGTTCACTCCCCTGTAATTGAATTCTTTTTTGTTTGACATTGACTGTTTATTCAGCCAAACGCAAGAATGAATTTGAGAAATAGCAGAAGCATATGAATTTTTGAAGGAAATATTGCACGGAAAAGCAAACATTTTGTCTTGAAAATTGTATATGAATGGCATATTAGCGGTCTGCCTTTTCTAATGAAATATTTATGGCATTTTCTTCGTGAGGCTTTAGCGTGTGTGCGGTGAAAGCTCCAGCAAGAACTAACATTAACAATGTGGAAATAACCAGAGCAGAACTATTTTGTTTTTTTAACCTTGGTAAAAATATGTTAGCATTGGTGCCTAGACAGAAAAATACCTAACTAGAATCACTGTTAAGTCCCACAGTCTATTCAGTCATTGCATTTTGTAGGAAATACAGACATGCCTAGCTTGAATAAAGATCCATCCTTTTTGGCAAGAGCCAAATAACTGCTCCGTGGAGTTGAATTTCAGTGTGGGCAAAACATATCACAGGTGACACTGGCAAATGAAAAGTATAGGCTGTAGAGCATGTGCAACACTGTCCCCAGCTGGGCAAACCAAATGACCCCCCCCCCCCAAAGCTCAGAAGAAGCCTCATAAATGGATGATGCAATGTGCCCTCTGGCGGCCACTTTGGAGGTCCACTGCTTTTGGCATTGACAGCTGAGAACAGCTGATCCCATTTGTAAGCTTATGACTTGGCTGCCTCAACAATACGGAATAGACATGGCTAATTTCTGTGACGTTTCTAGTTGGGGACTGATGATTTAATTCCTGCTACATCTGTAATACTGTCTGCCTGCTGCATCCCATTGGTAAGATGACTCCAGACTCACTTTCTAAAATGCATTTATAAAGAACTTTGATGCTTTAAGAAATACTATTGTTATTATGGTAGCAGGATGATTTTGTTTTTAATCACTATATGAAAACATTCACGCATCATTAAAATGTAATATAATTAGGGTAATTAAGAAAAATAGTACTTGCGGGTGTGTATTATCTTATGGAGGTATTCATTAGGAAAGACTTTTGTTAGTCATTTGCTACTCACTGAAAATTAATTTGCTTGCACTGATAATTCTGCCATGGCATGAATTCTGTGATGGATGGTACTTTACTTATCTGTTTTCCTAACCTCTCTGTTTTGCTTTGGATGAAAGAGTCTTGAGTCTTGAAGCACCTTTGCTGCAACAACTTCAGCACTTGCTTGCCCACACTCTCCTTCGCCTGGGCATGAGTGCACTGTTATCATTATGTCTGCCCAAGAGGTTCCGTTTTCATCCCATTCCAGTGTTTTCCATACATTGATTTATTTGTGACGACTCACCACAATGGTCCACATTGACTGTCACCTATTGATTTTCTATTTTTTTTTTACTATTTAAAATGGGTAAAATCTTATTTCAGTGCAGAGCCGCGTGCACCACATTGATTCACACAGTCCCTCCTTGCCCCGTTCCCACTGTCTCTCTGTCATAAACACATTAACAATGGACCCGAGTTTGAATAGATCCCCCTCTCTGCGCACACTCTGAATGATTGTTGGCTGACCGAATCCTTGAACTGAATCAATCCAGAGTTCATGGTTGATGTCATGAACACCTCTACAAATTTGCCTAAAAACTGATGCATTCAAGTTAACTCTGATAAGTTAGTCTATCTGTTCTTAACACAGCACTGTCAATCTCAGAAACCCAACTCTTCAATTAAGTAAGCATGTTAGGAGCCTAGGTTGAGTTAGGTTAAGGTTAACTGCGTTCAAGTAAGCTGTCATTTGTGAAACCGTGGATTTTGATGTGCATCTTTTCGCGCTGTGACAGTACTTGTGCATGGAGTGGCTGAAAAGGACGAAAGACTTGCAGCTATTTCTCACAAAGTGAAACGATGGAGCTGTGTATATTGCTCAGTTAATTATTTGTCACAAAATAAAGGGCAATTAAATATTTGCTGAGTAATTACTTTACGAAAATGTGGCTTTAGTGCATTATTGTAACAGAATTTCCAGAAAATTGGCAAAAGAAAATTTAATTAATGTGCTTTTCCTTCTAATATCCATTTTGTGAATATTGGACACATCAAGATAAACACTTGGTGGCACTAATTCTCCAGTTCATTATCTTCTCAAAGGATTAATCTGAAGGCTACATCAAGCTAATAACTTATGGACTCTAGAATCGTTCTTACTTAACATGCGATAATTGTGTTGATGCTAGGATTTATTATTAGAGTAAATAACCATGACTCTACCAACTCGTACTATGTGTGTTGTATTGAGTCTTGCTGAACTCTACAGGCAGGAGGAATAGTATCCACAGTCACTGCTACTGTCATCTGACATTCAAATGAAAACTTCCTTGTGAACCTGCAGGGTATTTGCAAGTGCATTGATCCCACAAGAACTAGGATTTCAAAGTGGATGGATTGGATGCAGCCAGGCAGTGCAACATGGTTTCTCTTGATTACCCCTCTCCATGTGCTCATTTAACTGAGAGTAGAAGGCCAAGGGGGAAAATGCAGTGACAGTTTCAAGAGAAGAGAAAGCCCAGAAATTAGAGGTGAACCGAGGGTCAATAAAAAGATGACACCCTGTGGAGCGCCTTCCAATAGTGGGTCAATGGGGCTGCTGCATCAAGAGCTTGACAACAAAATTTCTGGCTTTGGAAAAACTATCCACAATGATCACTATGACTTGACCTGGCTGACAGAAGAAGACCAGAAATGGAAATCCACATGGAACCAACAAATTCCCATAGAGAGAGGAGAGCTCCGTTTGTGCTCTGTGCAGGCCTGCTATGCTTCTAGAGTTCAGCAGCAGCAGGTAGGGATCTTAATAAGTGTATTAATGGAAGCAGCAATAGTAATAAGCTTCCCACTGAACCACTGGTAGGAACTGGTGAACCCCATTAAGAACTAATCCTATTTTACAGAGTTGGATTTGGGTCATTCCAAGACAGCATTCACCTTTTCTGGCTCCACACACAGTCAGGAAGCCATGAGGATGTATCATATGGAGCGGACACGACTGCATAAAATTCATTCAACCACTGTGGCTTGAGGAATCGTTGTTGTCCTAAAGTCTTTTGAGCAGTGGACCGATGCTGAACATGCTCGTGTTTGTTCTGGGAATATGCCCGGATGATGTCCAAGAACACAAATACAAACCTTGGCATTTGCCACGCTGGAGAAACGGACCAAGCATTCACAGTGACAACAGGAGTGATGTGTCTCTCCCTGGATGTGCACAAGGTTACACGTCCAGAGGAGTTGTGCTGATCAGTCTTGGTAAATAGTGGCTCCCTGGAGATGCTCAAATGCAGACACCAGCACCGGGAGAAGACATTGATCTTTAATATTATGCAGAGGAAAATAATCAATACAGTGCTGGACGTTGCCATCGTTTATGCTTACAAAGTGAGGCAGGTGTGCAAAAGAACCACATGCCAGCATCTTTTTCATATGTTTTTAAATTTAGTCTTTCTGTATGGTAGAAATGGGATGATAGAGGTGTCATAAGGAAGGTACTGATGGCAAGAAGTCATTACTTACTGCAGACTTCATGCACGTCTTCATGCTCTTGGTGGCATAGCCTTGGGGTGGAAAGCAGACCATGAGAAGCCTACTGGACACATTTTAGACATGATAAGTGACACAATGGACACTCCCGCAGCTGTGCAACAATATCAAAGCCATAAATATCCCCAGACCAGGAAACGCCCAGGGGGATGGACCAGATGAAATGATACCTCCCCCTGGTGACAACCCTCCTGGACCAGGGTAAGTGAGACAGAAACGAGATGAACTTTAACTGACACCAATGGACATTCGTCAGGGGCACAGACCATAATGGCTCCACCAGACAGCACAAGTGACTTCCCCACTCCTCGTTCAGGAATATGGGGCATTATGGGCACCTGACCCATCAACATAGAGTCACACCAACCTGTTAAGTGAATATGTATCCATATATATATCGTCTTAATAACTTGGTGCCTGTATCATCTTAACCACTAAGAAAACAGCTATTTAATGTCTACAGTAGGAATTACTTTCAGGTTATACTGTGTATGTTTAATTTGTTGGTTAATTGTTAGAGCTTTTATTTTGTGCTGACTTCAAGACTCACTTGATGAGAAACATAAAACAAAATCAATTTGCTAAAAGGTTTCCCCATACTGAATGTGAAAATTTCCATTTCCTTTTTAGCTCTTAATTTGGCAAACCTTTATATTCCAGAGCAAATCTCATAGAAACCTTCCATCCTAAACCCTAAAAAAACAAACACTGAAACTGATATTTCAATGATTAGAATAAATTCCTCGGCTGGAAGTCCTCAGATATTTTTGTGTGTGTAAATCTTCAAATGCTTGCGAGGGGTAAAAAAAAAAAAAAAAAAAAAAAAAGAGCACAGTGAATTCCTGGGAGGAAATAACTGCTGACAGCCTGTCAAGTTCAAAGGCGTCTTCAGAGCGGGACATTACCTCTCCTCTCCTGAAACCGTAAACAATGCAGTCAGACTCATCATACGCATTAGGAAGCCGCTAATGAAAGATGCGATCTATACAGAAATATGAATAAGCATGGAGATGTCACAGTGCTGCAATTGTGTCAGTCATTTTCTTTTATTTATGAAAATCAATTGAGGAACCAACCTCAGGGTAATGCAAATTGTTATTGTGAAAACAATGCATTCAAAATGGCATAATTTTAGAGTCGTTCAGGGAATATGGAGAGTTTAAATGGATCTAATTTTTGCCATGAGCCATAAGCAGTTTAGGCTGTAATGCATGGTGTTGTTTAGGATTTTGTCGAAGTGATTGTGAGGTTCTGGATCTTGAACTGTTTTGCAGATGCTTATATGAGACACGTGAAGAAAGCAGCAGACATTTTCCTCTCTCCTATCTATTTTTTTCTCCCCTGTCTGCCCCTCCTTCTTTCATCCTTGCGCAGAGGCACACACACACTACACACACCAATTTACAAGGGTTATTATTACAATATGTATCCACCCACATTTTCAATGATAAATGATTTTCTTCAACTTGTCGATTGCTCCAGTTTCATATTAAAAAGAATAAATAATGGCAGCCTTAAAAACTGTAAAGCCACAACTCTACACAACAATAAATGATAAACCACAGATTAACTCTGTATTTGTGGGTTTTCTACAATGCAGCAAAAAAAGGCTGCATTTAGTGCCACTTTGCAAAAATTGGAAACACTTGTCAGAGATGTCTGGAGACATCTTAAATGCCTGATTAGCCCTTTAACAACCACAACTTGCTTAACAACAGCTACTTTTTTTTTGGATTAATGCAATTACAACAACAGAAATTAGCGGAGGACAAACTGGGAAGTCACACTTTAATAATGTAAGAGTGCTGATGTGTCTCCCATGATGACACTGTGTGTGTGCAAATGTTACAACTACTGCATTTTGTGCTGCTTGCTCATTAATTATACTTCATGAATATAGAAAATATTCTGCACTCTTGGTGATAATCTACTTTTGCACACTTCACATCTCATTTGTGGCACATTTAAAAAAGCTAAGCTAACATGCAGTGGAAGTTTAACCTGAATTCACCTCATATTGTGATTCACGCTCTCCTTGTTTTCACCTCTCTCCTTAATGATCAGTGCATGGCTGCTGTGTTGCAGGCTCAAATCTGGCTTGATTTCACTGCACTTTGAGTGTGTTTTTCACTCATATTCTAATATCAGTGAGTCCTGCTGCCTATAAAACTTGGTCGGCCATGCGCATAAAGATCTAGAGTCCCATGTGAACTGTAAAATAAAGGATTCATCTACTGCCCATGGAGGTATCAAGTTGAAGCAGTGCTCTAACTCGCCCATAAATTATGAGCCAGGTGTTTGGTTTGTTTGTGTGCTGCTGGTGGAAGACATCAGGGTAGCGCCTCCTCCCTCCTCCTCTTCCTCCTCATCCTCTCCCTCCCTCCATCTCACTCCCTGGGGTGTGTCTATGGCATCGCCTCTCCTCTCCACCCCTATGTGTGTGTGCTGTTGCTGCCTCCTCCTCCTCCTCCTCCTCCCTCTGCCTCCTATCTGCATCTGCTGCAGAGCTTAGCCAACACGCATCTCTGCTTTCCCTCTCTCTCTACCTATTTCTACCCACCAGGATCTCTTCTTTCTAAGCTGATGAGGGAGTCAGAGCACACCTACACCCGTGGAGTCTGGAGAGAGGAGGTGGGGGGAGAGATGGGGCAGTCACTAGTCGTCACTTTGGAGTATTGAGGACGGCGGTGAACCGGAGGAGAGCGCCGGATGGGTTAGGAGCCGTGAAACCCACATCACTCACCGCGGATTGAGCAAGCCTCCCCTCCCTCCTTCCTCCTCCTCCTCTTCCTCCCTCCATCCTCTCTCTGTCTCTCCCTAGTCTGCAGCCTCCAAGAACAGCCGCCGCATCATTTTTTCAGAGCAGCAGCAGCCCCCCCATCTCTCTCTCTCTCTCCCTCCCTCCATCACCTCCCTCCATCCTCTCTCTCTCTCTCTCTCTCTCCATATCCCTTTCTGCTGCTTGCACCACTGTGGGAATGCAGCGGAGGTAAACGAATCGTGGAGGCTGGGATCTATCATCGCGGTGGCGGACTTGCAGACGGACACCTCCGGAGACGCACGGCTGTCAAAGCAGAGAGGGGCGATTTGGACCCGGATCAGCTGGATTTAGCCCTCGGACACCACCGTCACCACCACCCCATCTCACATCAGATCCCTCCTGCCCTGTCTGGTCTCAGTGTCGGTGCCTCTCCTCTCTCTCCTGGTTTACCGGCAGCTGGAGCGACCCAAAAAAAAAAGGGTGGCCGGGTGGAGAACTGAGAGGCTATTGGAGAGAAAACTTGAAGACACCTGCAAGAGACAAAAAAAGGAAGCTTTCTAATGCATGTCTGAAAGGTCAAACGGACTCAAATGAAAGCTGAGAGACTGAATAAAGGTGGTTTGTGTTTTAAGGAGCGTGGCTGTGGGTGCAGAAGGAGCCTCGGTTGTTGATTTACGCACATTACGCACGCATGGATTTACAGCTCCAGTCTGAAGCGGATCGATATCCTCCTCCGATCTTCTCTTTTTTTTTTTTTACATCGGCTTTTTTAACAAGGGAGTGAAGCATCCTGGGATTTATCACCGCTTCGTTAACGCTGAACTACAGTGAGGCGCCCCCTTGCTTCGCTCTCTCACCTGTCCATAACCTGTGTGCATCGTGTGCAAGTGTGTGTGTTCTCTCCTGTGCGTATTTTGTGTGTGTGTGCGTGTGCGTGTGTGTGTGCTTTGGGTTTGTTGTCCGCCAGAGGGAGTGTAGGTTATATTGCTTGTGTGTGCATTTGAGTGCTGTGCCAGCTTTTAATTAGTAGTACGTGACTGTGAGTGATTGTGTCTGCCCATTTGTGCATTAGTTCAGTTTAGGTTTGTGCATGTAGATATATAGGCAAGGCTTTGTGTGTGGGTATTCACTTAAGATGCCCAGCGCTTTTTCTGCACCACACCCCCTTCCTTGTGTTCGCCCTTGTACCATTTGGCCACCTGTTTGACCCCCTGAACCCCCCCCCCCAAGAGACGAACAGCTCCAGCAGGATGAGTGAGCGCTCCGGTGCAAGCACTCTGGCGGCCATGACGCTGGAGGAGCCAGGGGCTGAACAGGCGTCTCCCCGAGCCCCAGGCCCCCTCCGCTGTGGCCCCTGTGCTGTGTGGCCTCGCCAGCAGACGTGGCTGTGTGCCGTGCCCCTGGTCATGGGGTTTGTGGGACTGGGACTCAGTCTCATGCTGCTGAAATGGATTGTGGTGGGATCTGTCCAGGACTATGTCCCCACTGATCTGGTGGATCCTAAAGGTAGCATTGGACAGGACCCTATATTTCTCTCCAAACCCAGTGCCATGCCCAAGGGGCCCGACATTCCCACCGCTACCACGACTTCAGCTGCCTCTACCACAGCAATGGTGTCCACTACCACGCCGCTAGCCGCGGACGGTACTGCCCCAGCACCAAGAACTCGATCGGGGCCACCAGCAAACCACTCAGCTAATGGCAGCACTGCGAATGGAGACAGCAACCGAGCACCACACCTTCACAACCGCGTTGGCACTCGCATTAGTGGGACTGTGGTTACCACCTCCACCACCCGCGCCACCCGACTCACCCCACCACCCAGCGGTAAGGAGGTCACCCCTCGCAGCACTGTCAGAAAAGGAAGCAGCGCCAGTAATGGACGTAGCGGAGCCGCCAACTCAAAGCCAGGACAGACTTCTGCTACCATCACCACCACAGCATCCACCACAACTACAGCTACTGTGAAGACCACCGCCAAGGTGCAGCCGACCACCTCCCAGCCGGCAGCACCGGTCAAGCCCACGTCACGCTGGAATCACGGGCGCCCGGGCAAGGGCCCGACCACACGCCCACACCACCGCTTCCGAACACGTAAGTGCGCTTTTTGGGTTCATGGAGTTGTGTGAGTAAGTGCAGTTGTGTGAGGTTATCCGTGGAACTTGAGATGAGTGTTTCACAAGAGCTCTTTTCTGGGCCTTTAGACACTAATAATGATATGTCACTATAGCTGCCAGTTATCACATATACTGTAACTGTATCCCTGGGTAAAAATTTTTTGCAAAACTCTTTTGTCTGATATGCGTTGATATGACTCATGGTCTGAGAATATAAATTATTTCCTTTTATATCCACATGGAAAGTGGATACTCCAGCAGCTTAACATTAATCGTATTCATTAGCACAGACAGATATCAGGGGATATTCTCAGTATTTTCACCCCTCTCGTCTTTATCTTTCACTTATGCATTAATCCGATATGAATCTTACCTCCGGAGGAGTTTTTTTCTCCACACACTGGTTTAAGTACCATTAAAGGCAGGGCTCCATCTAGTAGAATTTATTTTGTTTGTGTCTGCTGGAGTTGGGATGTTAAAGCTTTGTGATATGTGCTGTGACTAAGGACGGCATATTTGTGTTATGAAAACAAATAACAGGAGCTGGTGAGGTGTCGAAGTGGGAGAAAGGTTAGCTCTCACCTCCTGTCTAGAGGAATCAGATATAGCAAGGCCACACATCTCATTTAGATGAGAGGATACTGGGAGCAGAGTGTCGCAGGTACTGCTTTCACACTGCGGGGATGATGCTGAGGGGGAGAGAGCGAGAAAGAGACTCTGAGGGGAAAATAGATGGATATAGGGATGAGAGAAAGGTTGCAAAGGACAAGTGGATATAGATGAGATAGGAAATGGAGAAGAAGGGGAAAATACTTTGCAAAACAACATAAAACCGAAGAGGGTGGCAAAGGAAGGAAGAGAAAGCAGGAAGCACAACAAAGCAGGAGAATGAAGAGTGGGAGCTGTGAGGAGAGAGAGATGGCAGATGGAGTGGGCTAAGTGAGGGAAAGGCTTGAGGGAGATAGAGGGTATAAAGCAGGGGAGCTGTGAATTTTGCATATTTAGCATTGTGTAAAGAAGGAAGGCTTCCTGATTATTCATTCCACAAGGGGCATGTTTTTAACATCACAAGGTATTTTTTTCCACGAGTGGGCGGGGCAGGATGCGAGTGTAATCATGAGTACTGACTATGTAGTTTTTTTTTTTTCTCAAACTCTAGGTGCTGATTTTCTAACAAATTCTGTCGCAACATGGGATTTAATAGACAGCTTTGATTTAAAACTCCCCTTTGATCAGAAGTGCTCTGATCAACATGTCATGTTAAAAATATGAGCTAAATGGTTTGAACATGGGAGTGAATTATGAAATAGTCATTTTTCTGTTCTTTTTTTAAAGGAAAGTGCTCTAGAGGGCAATAACAAAACATTCATATGAAAACTGAGACCTTCATTTCTGCACATTGCTGGTACGGGTCATATGTTTGGACAGCATTTCCGGTTGACTACATAACATCCTCTCATTTATCACTTGGATGCGTCAATGGCATTGATTCCACAGGCAAATGGTGATCAAGTGACACAATTTTCCTCTTCTTTAGCTCAGGGTGAAATATTTTCAGCATAGCAGGTTGGACATTGGATATTAAACCATCTGTCCTGCAGCTTTGCCGAAAATAACTTTCTTTCTCCTATTTGCGGGAGAACATTGGCTGTGGTCAGCTTGAATTTAACCAGCGACAATAGATTCCAATGAAAACAAAAGTATAGAAATGCCCATAGACAGTCCTCAGACTCCTCTTGCAGCATAATCCACTGCTCCAGAGTCAATTACGTCACTCCACAAAGAGCTGCCAAACAGCTGAAAGCTGCCAAACCGGGCAGCCCCCTTGTGTGAACATAAGGACGCATCTGCTGTACTGTATACTATAAAAGGGCACTGCCTTCAAAAGCTGGAGCATACTTAGTAAAGCTGCCCTCAATTAATACAGGCTCATTAGATATGCAAGTAATTTTCAGTGCAGGCTGATGTTGTTGATAAATCTCCAGCCTACATATTGACATCATATGGAGTGGGCTGACACTTTGGCCCACTTGTGGAATCTTTATCTGAGCATTTAGTAAATATCTGTCAGGCAACAGGTGGCGCTGGACAGGCACCAAAACACACCTCTGCTATGCTCACTGAGTTTCAAATCAATGGAGACAGACATTTTGCCAATATTATAATAAACTCTTTGTTACCAAATGTTCACCAAATCTTCAAAAATGCAGGCCCAAACCTTTCTGCAAATCCTTTGAACCTAGAATATAAAAACTAATGAAAGCTATAAACTCTCAGCCCCTTTCATGTTTGCCAAAAACATAACCATTGCAGCAAGCATTACTAAGGTGCTTTGTTAAGCATTGGTAATAACTAACAATGCCAATGTCAGTGATTAAAAACCTTAAATAAAACCATGATATTTGTGAAAATAGATCTTTATAGCAAAAATCTATGGTATAATCATCAAGTGATCTGACAGGATGTGTATTTTTCAGTTGACATTTCACTAATATGATTTCTTGACGTCTCTCCTTGTAGTAAACTTGCTTAGAGCCTTCCTCAAATGCGGTCTGCTCTCATGGTCCAGGATCTGTACATGAATGATTTGCTGTCATTGATGACTGTAGGCTTCGACATCTGTGCCAGAAATCAGGTTTAATTAGCTACTTCTTGCTTAACAAGAAGTATTAGAAATCCTCCTATAGTCAGCAGGCTTCTTGTAAAGTAAATTGCAGACTTTAACTTGAACACATGCCATCTGAAGAAAGACATTTGATACCAGAGAAGAAGCATGAGTCATTGCTGATTGAATTCATCAATTGAATTTGGTGCATTCACCGCTTTTTAGAGGGCTTATTTTTTATTTGTGCAGGCTAGCAGTAAATCCACTGGTTTATATAAAACATCTAAAATAAGAATATTAAGTTATCAATGCATCACTTCCACTAGTTGTGAATAATTTGATTTTACACTGAATCGAGTCACTTCAAACAATGAACTTCAGGTCTGATGACTGGAATTGAATGGTTAGTGTTGACTGCCATTGATTATTTTGTTAATCCAAGGCTACGCTTTGTGTTAAATGGCTTCTTGTGGCTCTCTAATATTGCACTTTTTCTGTGGGTTGAAAAACTGAAGCATTCTTTTTACTGGATATTGCTTTTAATCACATAACCCTTTTGTACAACATTTATGTGTTATGTGCTCAATACTAGCACAGCATTCTTACCAGCCTTTTATGATGCTAACTCTGGATTTTCGGGGATGCAGCTCCTTCTAAAGCTTGTCTGTATTGAGCTTACAACAATAGTATGTAGAACTGTGCAATGCAGCGTATTTAAAGTTTAATGATACACTGAAAATGTCTTGGCTGATGATGAAACGCTCTGTAAAACATGGCTTCAGGTATGTCTGTCTTTACTCAGTGATCTCATGTTTTATTTTAAGTTGTGTGCTAATGCAGTTATACTGTATGGCCTCAGGTTTCAGATAATCTGGGCTGCATATGGGAGGCGGCGACATGTTTTTTTTTCTCTGCACTATTGCTCCTGCTGTTTGGCGAAGATCTAAATGAATCTCTGTGTCCTGGAAGAAAGACGAGCTCTGTCCGTTGGGGATAAATGATATATTTCACCACCTCCTTTTGTCTTTTTTCTCCTCTTTCTCCCTCACGCTCCCTCTTTCCCTTATGGTTATTGTGTGTCATTGAGTGCCCCCCATCTAGTTCTGCTTTGCTTTTGTGTTCTCTAACTTCTTACTTTAGCTCTTTGACTCGTATTCATGAGCATATGGGCCGACGCGGGAAAAACTGGCACACTTCAGAACACAAAGACAAACATGTAGCATGTGTGTGTGCCCATACTCATGAATCTATCATGTATCTGAGGCTATTATGTATCCGACATACAAGCCCCATTGGCTCAGAAGTGGGGAAATAGCAGGCGAATGCAGCAGTGCACAATGAATGCCTGTTGGGAAACCATGGGACGCGGTGCTGGCTCAGGTCCAGTTCCACTCTCCTCTTGCTTGTAAGAAATCCTCCTTAGTGAAGTGTGCTTGTAATTCCATGCACATCTCACTAGCCTGATTCCAGACTTGTGAATCGCCAGCCACATTGAAATTTTTGTCAGGCGATTCAAAGGTTTGGTGTTGCTCTTCAGTTGAATCAATGGCTGTTTCCCCAAGTTGGGGAAACAACCGAGTCAGTCAGCGCCTTTCATAGGTGGGACTCATGTTGAGAACGTCGTCTGTGTGAGAGCCAGACCCAGCTATCAAGGCTTCTGTAACTCAGCCGACTGAAACAACGGCCATTAAATCAGAACAGCTGTGCACTGAAGGCATTAAAAAAAAAGATGAAAAAGTGTTGTTGCTGCTCTTCCCATGGGTTTAATTTATCAGCAGGCTCCTTGAACATTTAAGAGAATGGAAATGGAGGATTAGGTGCTCATAGTTAGTCTCACATCTTGGAACCTCTCTTGACTTTGTTATTCTTTGTCCTATAGAATCATTTGGTATAAATGACTTTGAACAGCGTGTTACAGCTGACTTCTGTTGGTCACTGCTAATGCCGATTCTGTGTTGCCTTAAAGTGACGTCAAGCAGATGGATGCTTGAGTTACGCTGATCGGTGAGGACAAAATAAACTCCAGCCCAAACAGAATGCAGCTCAACAAGAGCCCAATGTCGAATTGAATGCTGGGGCTATACCGAAATGGCATTTCAGTCTAAATAAGAGGCTAGCATCACGCAGCTATGAAGTCAAAAGCCCGTCCAGATATTGTCCCACAGCTGATTTTATTTTTCAGATAGGAAAACACAGGAGAGCGACCGTTTCCTCTCATGTCACAGGAAAAAAGAACAGAAATGGATGTTTTTCCTGACACGCAAGCCCCTGTATTTTTTTTATTTCTGTTTGTTTTTTCCTGACTATACATGAAGCCTGCACAAAGTACTACTGTAGGACCAGTGGAGCGTGTAAGGGGGATTAAAAACAAAGATATAAATCCAGTTTGCCCCCCTCTCTCTCTCTCTCCAGGGAGGTCAGGCTCAGATTTGCCAGGCTGCCTCTGAGGCCCCTCTGTCTCTCCTGAGACACGCTCTGCTTGTTCGTCGAGGCTGGCCTAAGCAGGGCTGCTTCTGCACAGTGTGTGTGTGCAGCTGCACCGATTTACAAATATCGTCCTCGCTGGAAAGCAAGCTCTCATGCCTCGGCTTCTATCATTTTCAGCCTCAAAGTTATTAAGGGACATTTTTTAACCCTAACTGTTTCTTGGTCTCGGCATTTGACTACACAGCCTTGTTGTAAGCCCCAGAAGAGTAGCTTGATGGTGCAGTTTGATGTTAACATACTGAGTAATACCTTCAAAGACCTTTTTTTGTCTTTGGCAGTGGAGCTGGTGCCAGGGGCTGTCAGTCACATTGAATATGATTTTGCTCTTAGCAGATACCTGTTTGACATGGCTGCTGCAATACAGATGTGAGTTGATCTGTCTATGGTGGCTTCTGTACATCAAAGTCTCATTTAAGTGGTTTTAAAGAAGCTTAATTATTTAAATTGAATAGAGAGTTATTTCACTATCCATAGAGTACTTGTGTGAATGTTACTGTACCAGAAATAGAAATTATTCATATTACCAGTGCTGGAGGAGGCATTAGCAAAACTATGCCTTCAGACATGCTGCGGTACATGTGAACCATATGGCTTCCATCAGCGTTTCTATTTTGCCAGAAATCTGCATATACAACCTCAAAACAAAGAGCTTTGGCAAATTAATCAGACAGATTTCTTAAAACATCAATTATCCTCATAATATTGGCAGATTCATCAGACAGTAATAGATGTGTGCATAAATTTTGCACATGCAAATGAATGAAACTGTTCTGCCTTCTGCAGTGTTTGCCCTGAACATCTAGCTAGCAGAGACACTTGACACTGATGAGCACCAATTACAAAGCAGAATACATCAGTGTATTCAGTGGGGTGAGCCTGCAGACAAATTATCCCAGAGTGACAGCCCAGTGAATGCTTGAAATTTTGTGGGAATTGATCCCATGCCCTTTCCACTGCTAGTGCCGTGCTCTACCCACTGAACCTCACAGAATCAGTAAGGAAGAGGAGGGGAGAGAGCCCCTAGTGAAGAGAGCTAAGAGAGAGAGTGAGAATGAGAGAGGAGAGCGAGCAGAAGGACAGAAATAGGGTGTGTTGGATACAAAAGAAAAATGAATTTATTTGGGGCGAAGACTGTCAGAACCCATAAGAGCATGCTCCACGAGTAAGGATCCAGCTGCAAGGTAAAGGCATATTCTCATCACAGTTGAGTGAATGAGCCTTGGCCAGACATTTTACATATCTCAAACCACCATTCTACCCGTCCTATTGTTATCTCTCTCATTTTTATGCAGATTGCCCCCAAGGTATTATCCATATTTGAATTTTCAAGTATTTCACTTCAGTCCTGTCACCACAATGTCTGCATGATGTATTCTATACAGAGCTGAATCAGAGGGTCTGTGTAAATCAGTGGAGGATATCAGTGCACTATGTGATATTGTACATTATACATATATTATATGGCACTGCAGGCATGTGCTGGTCTATGGAATATTGTGCTATACATCACGCTAACTTTTAAAAGTAAAGTAAGGTAAAAGTAAGTAACCATTGGACCACAGGAAATTAGTCTATTTTCATAATCAGTTAATAATCTCTGTTCTTTTTTTTTTTTGGCTCTGGTTCCACCCTCTCAAATGTGAGGATTTAATGTATTTATTGATCATGTATTGTATTAAATTTTATATCTTGAGCAATCTGCTCAAATTAATCAAGAATGAAAGTGATGGTTTGTTGCAGCTCTAAACCACTGTACAACAAGAAATCCAGTGCTGTAGTCTCAGTATGTGTGCACCATGTTGCATAATGCTGTGCAGGGCATGCTAGACAGAAAGGAGCTAGCATTGACAGGTGAACAGTATGCTAATGGTTTGGACACACGAAAGTGAAACTGCTACCAAAATGTGTCACGTTGGCTTAGCCGTCCAGTACAGAGCCTACTGTGCAACATCCGAGACTGGAGCCTTGGACTTTAGTTGCACGCCATCCTCCATCACACAAACGGACATTTGATCCTGGAGTTGAGCCTCTGAGGCAACACTTCCTCTCAGGCTGTGTACACCCCCCTCCTCCTCCTTCAGACCCCAACCACAACCATGGCCATAACCCTAACCTTAACCTTTAGTGACCCGAAGCATACAGAGCTTGTTGGGGGTGCTAAAAGGCGTGGGACCGAGTGTTTCCTGTGAGACTTGACAAAGAAAAAAACCCTGGCTTTTCTCTCCCTCTCCCTATGTGTGGTTGCTCTTCATTGTTTCTACCATACAGGCTAGACCTTGGAGATGAAAAAAGAATTACACCAAAAATCTCACCATGCTAAAAGATCAAACAACTTATCTAAACCCTTTTCTTGTAAATCCTCCTGTCGTCTTAAATGATTCATTATCCAGCCAATTCTTTCTAATATTACAAATACAGTAAGGTGTCCGTTACACCCATGTGCCAGGATACCAGTAAAACTTTGTGTTGCCGCTGTAACAGATATGCTGTGAAGTTAATTTGATGCTTTTGAGCATCATTTGATTCTTAGGCGGCAGTCAGGGGAGCCATAGATTGGCGGAGGAGATGCTTGCCTACTGTAAGTACTGAGTGAGGCCATCTTAGGGCTTCTTAATGTCACTGTGTGATTTATGTAGACAAAATGTCCACCGGGAGTGGCAGAGAGAAGAAGAGGTAGGGCGGGCGGGTGGAGGTTGGGGGTGAAATATTAATGTATGGGAAGAGAAACATGTGGAATGTGTGTTGCCGGACGTGTAAATATTTAATGAAGCTTCCCTTTTATAAAGTGCTTGAGATGTCCCATACTCAGTGGTCTAATGGCAGAAACATGGTATGGGATTTTACTGTACAGTAGTTGACTGTCTTTCAGAGGCAAAGGCACCAATAGTCATAAGCAACTTTTCATAATATTAGAGGTCCTCGGAAACAAAATCAGTACAACCTAAGATTCACATTCAGCCTCTTTCTGCTCATCTCTTTTCATAAATGCAGCCCAGAGTTAATGGTTACTAATGTCTCCACAGAGAAATAAAGGTGTTCTTAGCCTTAGGAAAGAAATAATCCTAATTGAAAGTAAACAGTGGGATCATTATTGTCTCCGAACATGACTCCCTCACTTTATATCTTTTCAAATTGGAAGAAATGGGGAGTAGAGAACAATTTTAAAGACTGGGTTTAGTGGTGGTGGTGGTGGTGTGTGTGTGTGTGTGCTGGGGGAGTACTCACTAATTCACTCATTTTAATCACACACTGTCATGCCTACTTACCCACAAGTCTGCCACTATGCTTTTTCTTTGCATCTCAGGAATGGATACTTAGTACGGGCCTGCTTCGAATCAACAAAACGCTGGTCATTCGTTCATTCATTCACTCACTCATTCATGGGCAGAGAACACAGTGACTTGCTGATAGCTCAAGGGGCACTGAGATATAGCAGTGCATGTGGCTGTGGCAGCGCAGAGAGGATTACAGTCCATCATATCTGATCTGAGACTGTTAGATCCCAATATTGAATTACAGACCCTGCGGGGTCTCTGGTTCCGTTATCAATTTGCAAACGAATAACGCGGAAAGGAAGGGGGTGGGAGCTGGGGGGTGGAAGGGGTGTGTGTGTGTGTGTGTGGCTTTGAGGCAGGTTTTTGGTTGGATGCGATGAATCTAATAACAGCCATTTTTTTTTATTCCCAAGGAAGTGCAAGTGGCAACACAACTGCAGTGCCATGTGTGATTTAGGTATTATGGAGCTTGAGTTCTTCTCTATTCAGTTGGATATATGGTTCCATTTTAGAGGGATTACAGCTGTGGTGGCCGCAGAAAGCCTTCATTAACCATTATAAAAACATATTTATGGCCTGCATATCCTTTAAAGCAACCTTTTAAAGGCTGTATGAGGGGTTATAAAAGGAGAGCACTGCATGTAAGATTTTTAAGACTCACATGATATATGATGTTTTTGAGTTTTATTAATGTTAAATGACATTTCATTTTTAACTCTCAGGTAACAATTCATATAGAAATATTCTCAGTGACTGTCCGCCCCATTGTTAATTTCTAACTTATCCTGTTGTTATAAAAAAATCAGCCTCCAGTTGTTCAGTCCTCCAAACTTCTCTAAATCATCCAAACTGCATGGTCTGTACAGTCACGACTTCAAACCGAGGTATGCGCGGCATGTGAAACATGATTTCTCACTAGCCCTGCTTCGCACATAGCATCTGGGAACATGACGAGCCTGCAGGAAAGTGTGGATTGCGGAGGTTGCAGCAGTCGGATTGATTCACTGCAATGTGTGGCCTGCTGCCACCCCCAGTGACGGGAAATGTGCCATGGTGCCCCGTTTGAGATGGAGAGGCTTGTTGTGGCGTGTGGAGGTGGAGGTGGAGATGGAGGTCGCCTCTCTCTCTCTCTCTCTCGCCTCCCTCCCACTATCATTCATGCCTCTATACTTAGTTTCACCTTTTTTTTATTCTCATCCTCCCGTCCTCTATTTTAAGGCAGCCTTTTGCCTCTCTCTTTGCTCTTAGTTCTTCTATCTGGGCTTCATTCACCTCACATCGCTGACAATAACCAGCCAATGAGAGCTCTTATCTGAGGAGTGTACCGGAAGAGATAAGAGTATCATTCATCACTCCATATTAGCTACTGTTGCCGCTTCCTGTAAAGAATTCCCAAGGAAATTGCGACAAGAAACCCAGACAATTTTATTATTATTGTTATTATTCGTATCAGTTGTGATGCATTTTTTATCTGAAGTTCTTCAGTTCTCCTTTTTATCCTGAACCTTAAAGCTGCACAGGTGTAACATACTTAGTCATTGCTTTCTGTGACAGATCACTGCCTTACATAATCATTTCCATTCACACCTTTTTGCACCTTCCTGTAGATGTCAAATGGGATTGCAAATAGATTATCCAATTCATCTCTTTGTAAAGCATCACATAATGGTATTATGGCTCGAATGCACATGTGGAGGAATTAGCTAATTTTTCTAACAACAAAATTCTTAGAGCTGGTATTTTCACTAATAACATGGCATCTCTCTGTACTCGCTCCTTCAAAGAGCAGGAATTTATGAATACATTTTTCTACCTCACTATTCTCAGCTGTAACTGAAAGTCATCATCCAAGTTCTGTCTTTCCAATACATGTTTTAAGCATGACCTCAACAATGTCCTGAAAATTAAAAACACACTCCCTGAGATTGGGCTTTTTTCCTGACTCTGTTGTTAAAACCCAACCTAGACAGCCTTTCCCATTTCAAGCATTCCTTTTCTAAGAAAGAAAACCTTGTCTGAGACTTCTAATACAGTCTCCAGTAACGTTTCAGCTGTAGTTCTGTTGGAAGTCTTCCTCAATTATCAAATGTGTTTGCACATACATCTTACGGAGGACATTTTATGTCAAGGAAGCTGCCTTGCTAACATGCTCCTTTGCCATCCTTAAAATTCTGTTAAGAGGATGCCAAATATTCAACATCCTGCTGCTCGACTTCTGATCAAAGCTAAAAAGAAGGGGCCTATCATTCCAGTTGAAGCGGAGTGATAAGCTATTTTAACACAGCGCAGTGTGTTTTGAAGAACACTGGCTCCATGTCTCATTAGGACTGAACTTTAAAGTACTTTTGATTGTACATAAAGCTTTAAGTGGCTGAGGATCAGCCTGCACTGTAGGTCTGTCCACACGATCAGTCTGATCCTCCAGTGTGGGTCTGTTAGATGTTGAGAAGCGGGAAAAGAAAATTGAACATGTAGCTTTTTTTTAAAACTCTTCTCCCAAACTGTGGAATACCATCCCCAAGGATATTAGTGAGACAACTTCAATGAGACAGCTTAAAAAGATGTCTATTTTTGTTGTCTTTCAACTATTATTTTAACCTGCAGCGTTTTTATGTTCAACCACCTTTTTTAGTGTTGTTTTACCGATGTTCGCTTGTGCCCCCTTTTGACTCAACCGTTTTTTTTTTTTTTTTTCATACTATGAAGCATGCTATTTTTATGAGGGCTTTTTGTGTAAATAAATAAATAATCTACATAGGGAATATAGATTTAACCTGGCTTCAAAAATTAAACGTATGGTTCTGGTTTTTGAAATATTTGTGCCCCCGATTATTCAATTTCACCTGAAAGATGACCCAGTGCCCCTTGTGAAGATCCAGCAGATGCCATTATTTTGAAACAGTGTGTCGGGGGCCCCAGGTGTGCTGATCATAGCATTGATGAATAGCGAGAGAAGGAGAGCCTGAGTGGAGAGGGAGATGCAGACAGGGATCGACTAAGGTCCTCTCATGTTATTTTCCTGGGGGCGCACACAGCTTGTCTCATGCGGTAATCCATGCATGGTAAAACCTTATCCATGGGGATAATGTCAACTCACTCCCGAAGATAACAAGACAAAAGCCCTAGCCTAGCGCTCACTCCAGAGTGTGTTTCATATTCTCCTAATCTGCCATCTTACATGGCTCTGTTCTATGGATTTGTTGCCTGAGCTTGCCGATTAACACAAACATACACACACTTGGTGGCTTTGCACAGTTGCTTTCTATCAAAAACAATGGTGGACAGAAGCAACATTTATTTCATTTCAACTGCATCAGGCGCCCTTTTCTGTTTGAGTAAACACAATTGCAAATATGTGGTTCAAGCACAAAGGCTGCACTGGAGAACAGTGTGTAGTCGGTGGACCTGCAGCTGTTAGTGTACAGTCCATCACCAATAGAATCAGTGGGGAGTAAACACATTTATCAGCCGTCGTGCTTGCCAGTATTAAATATTATTTTAGCCTCGGATTTAAGTGCGCCAGGTGTTTTTATTACTCATGGATGCTTGATTACTCATGGCAAGTTGATTGAGCAGGCGTAAGTGGAGAGTTACTGTACATAGCCTGCAGTGCTGCTAAGTTAAATGGAAGAGCCGGTTGTCAATTATGGTTGTGTAAAAGTGTGTGAGTGTGATATACTTCCTGTGTGTGTGTGTGTGTGTGTGTGTGTGTGCGTGCGTGCGTGCGTGTGTGTGTGTGGAGTGTTGCAGTTTTTCAGTCGCACAGTGCAAGAATCAAATGATCATCAAAGGACATTTGGCAGTGGAGTTCGTGCTCAAAGTGGCCTCAGAGATACAAGGTTTGAGAATGCCGAATCTTCACCAGACTGAAAGAGCATCCATCACATTAACACCCAAACCCGTCAGACAACTCCGTGAATTATATATTGAAAGTTCCCCCCGAACATCCAGTCAGAGACATCTTTCTCTCTGTCTCTGCCTTCCATCCGATGCGCTGCATTGAATCATTGATAGGACATCCACAACAACAGCGCTCCTCCCTATAAAACACCTGTCACGGGCTGCCTGAAAGGAATACAACCAGAGCGAGATGTGGAATCTGTTTTGATCTTTTGAATCGTGAGTATGCGGCAAAATGCATATTGAACCTTGTTTATTAACAAACTGGAGTTGACTTTTTGTCCAGTGACCAACAGGAAGTAACAACATGTTCTCATCACTATAATTTCTTGAAAGAACACGAGCATGTAAGCAACATTCTCCTGTTGTGCATCTGTACTTAGAGAGGAAATGGAAACACCGAACCCTATTATATATTTTCCGTGACGTCTATTAATGGAACAGAATGAAGGGTTCGGTGCAAGTGAGACTGCCGTTGTAGGCACTAATATGCACTCCTCTCTAAGTCATCAAGTATACTCTTTGATCCCAGCTGGAGTCAGGGATGCTTCAGGGATATGATGGAATATTTTATTGCTGTTGTGGGAAAGCAATTGGTGGGGTTGCCTCAGTCCGACGCTTTCACCCTCTCCTCCTCATATTAAGTTGAGCTTTAAAGCCTCAGCTGGGTACCCAAGTGACTATTTTGCATGTTGTTACTCTTAAACCGTCTGTTTTACAAAGGGGCCGCGCTCCCTCTGAATTTGCAGACTTTGTGTGTGCGTATGTCTGGTGAGGGTGGCATTGGACCGGCCGGGGGTTGGGAGGGTTAGTCAAGATGAGGCTGACGCTCCTGCCAGAAAGAATCTGTGGCATTTCAGAGAATAATGAAGATTAAGCTGAGATCAGGTAGTGGGAAGATTGGAGGGTCAGTGTGTAAGATCAATGTATGGAGGGAAGTTAAGATAGATGAAGGTGGGGCAGACAGATTTCCTGGTTCTCAGAAGTGGAAACCGTCTTGATTAAAAGAACCCACATTTCTCTGAGTGGCCGCGTCAAGGCTCGATCAGATAAGAAAATAAAGCTAGAGGCATAATTCATGGCCGCCTTCTTGGCAGAGGGTTTGGGAGAGTTTTAAGTTGTCGGATTTTGGACCACGAACATCCCTCAACACAATCATGATATGCTGTTTGTACTTAACTTGCCACCAAAGCCTGTGGGTTTTATTAAGTAGAAAAATTCACCTGACATTCATCACAATTCACTTTAAGAGCATTTTCTTTCCATTTGTACTCACATCTAAAGCAAAGTATGCAGTATTATAGTATGTAATAATAAGCAAGCTGGTGGTTTTGTGTTGGGTCACATCTAGGGCAAGGCCATCAAACACTGGGTATAAGTCAGAAAATAGACCCGCACTTGTTCTTTGGTAATCCACAACAGCTGGTGTGTGTATATACATGGTGGATATCATGCGTGTCCACACGTGCATGTGTGTATGTACAGGAGACACAGAGGGGAGATAGCAAGGCCAGATGGGTCCAGCTGTGGATCTGGTGGCCTAGATAAAGGCTAGATGGGTGCCACCACCTTCATGAGGTGCCAGCAGAACATTTAGAGGAGGTGTAAAAAGCTTGAAAGCTCTGATGGCAGGACGCTCATTAGGAGCTGCTTTTTTTAAAAATTTTTTATGAAGTCTATAGTGAAGAATGTTAAAAGATGATCACCTCACTGGGCATCTCTGTCCATAAAAGGTAATATTACCAGGATGACTTCGCTGTATCAATCAGGAAACTGTACTTAGTGACTTAACAAGGGCTGAATCTAACTCTTACTTTTTTTAACTGTTTAGTCTAATTATCAAAAAATAGCAAGAGTGATTATTACATTTTCCAAAATGAAATTCAAAAAGCAAAGATGTTCAGTTTGCAATAAAACTAAAACTGCTGACTAATGTGGTTTTTTTTTTTTAAAAAAAATATTGATTAATGTGCTGATTATTTTTCCTATGAATTGCTCATGAAATGTCAAAAGATGTGCATCACAGCCTCCCAGAGCTAAAGGTGATAAGTCCAAAATGAAAAGGTATTTAATTGATGATGTTGTACGGCAAGCAAAAGCAGCAAGTCCTCATACTGGAGAACCTGGAACCAGACAAAATGCAGCATTTTTTCACCTTTTTAGCTCTAAAAGGACTGAAACAATTAATCAGTCATCAAAATAGTTACTGATTTTTTTTCTGCCGATGGACTAATTGATTAATTGACTAATCGCTTCAGCTCTGAATAATGTAAAGCAGATCAGATGTGGAGATTCTTACATTTTTACCAGCAGACCTTTGCTCTGTAAATGACTATACATCAGTTATCAAAATTATTTTCTGTTCATTTTCTTTTTGTGAATGTATTGATTAATTGACTTGAATTACTTTTGCTATGAATAATGTCAAATGTGCAAATTCTCACAGCAGCAAAAGCTTGCATCAAAACTGTCAGTTCAATCAATCAACTAATCATTTCTAATCTCTTGAGGGGGGAAAATGTGAAAAAAATGATAAATGTAAAGTTTGACCAGACAGTAGTTGCAGCCTGTAGCGCCCATTTCAGAAAGCCTCAGCACACAGCCCACTCCCACACAAACACTTAAATGGCCATTATGAGAGGAGAGGTGGAGAGCTGGTGCTGGCCTGTAGAGAAGGAGGAGGTGAGGTAGCCAGCCTCTGTCCTTTTTCCAGGGAACTCTAGGACAGCGAGAGCCTTCACCAGCACCCCAGGGAGAGGGAAGACAGATTAATGCAGAGGCTTTAATATTTCAGATGAAAACGTATTACTGCTCTCTTGCTCTTTCTCTCTCTCTCTCTCTCTCTCTCTCTCTCTCTCTCTCTCTCTCTCTCTCTCTCTCTTTCTCTCTCTCTCTCTGGCTTGGAGAAGTAGGCCTGAATTTTTTTTTCTCTTGCTCTCTTCTTATGTCTTCCTCCCTGGCTGGAAGCATGAATGTGTTTTGCTGAGGGGTAGATTTCTCCGTCCAAAGCTTCTCCGTCTACTCATTGTGACAGGAAGTGGTAGATCAGCAAGAGACAAATCTAAATGAATGGCGGAGTGTGTGTTTTTGTGTGTGTCTGTCTGTCTGTACGCTGAAAGCTGGACCTTGCAACCAACCGTTGCTGTCCATCTTTGGGAACATGTTATATCTGTATATCATCTGTATATGCGGTTCGATCCACTTATGTCTCCTGCCATGAAAATCTATTTGAGAGTCACCACACCCTGTAACGCTTCGTACAAACGGCCAAAGTCTTCAAACGTCAAAAAAAAAAAAAAATCCATTGTGATCACATTTTTTCATCTGGTCCGGGGGCTTAAGAATAGAGATTCAACATATCGTATATTAAAGCATGCATAGGTTTTCCTGCATGTCTGCTAGCAAGAAAATCCAGCCTAAGAAGATTAGAGCGGACAAACCCTCTCCGCATGTGTGTGATCAGGCTACATAAAGGAGCTTGATGAGCAGGGGATGTCATGAGGCATCTCCTATGGGGACTCACGGACTATGCACCAAGCTTTTAGAGAGTGATGGGAAAAATCTATAGCATCTTATTGCCTTATTTAATGACGGTAGCTAATGTTTATAGATACTGCAGTCTAATGCTCAAGTTGTTCTCCATTACAGTCTGGTCAAAACAGACAGATTGATGCATGGATGTATTAAAAGAACTGGATGTTTTCCAAGTAAAGGGTCTTCAGGCTTCAACGTTTTTGGACCCAGATGAATTAGAGGAGTCAGTGTGGGCACCAACCCCAGGTTACATCTAATGAAGTCCAATTTAAATTCTTTCTCCCTTTAATGTGAGGGCATGGCAGCTACAGTATGGACAGTTAGGGGAAAAGTGGTCACGGCAAGTATGGGCTGCAATCATTTTCGTTGTCGATTCATCTACAAAATTAAATGCAAATATTAATTGCAGGTCTGACTGGAAGCGAACTCCCACACAAAAGCCTTGCAGCTCTAAAGTCAGATTCTTTCTGCTCCCTAAATGACACACTGCTTCCTGCATTGACACTGAACGTTGGCTCTGGATGTAAATCATGCGTAGCAAATTTGGCAATATGCATTTAATTGCATGTGATACTGATACTGCTCGGCACACATGAGTGGCACAAAAATAACGTACTGATATGGCTCCATTTAATTCATGCCGGACCTAATGATACACATTGCGATAATTCAAATAATGTCTGCGTGTGAGTCATGCTCAGTATGTTCTGTCTCTTTTGTAGTGGTTTTGCATGTGATTGCAAGTGTAGATCTGCAGATCCCAGCGCTGCTCCTGAAGGCTTGGTGTGCAGTTGTACCTGATTAATCCATGTTGAGCTTTTGCAAAAGAACATATTGGCAGGGCGGATGCTTGCTGACACACAAGTCCAGATTGTTCCGTTTGAAGTACAATCTCCACTGTATCCCATTCAACAGCCATCCATTACCTCACTACACATGCAGGTCAGGGCCACCGTGACAAGGTGGCAAGCAGAGCAGCCCAGTACATGATGTTCTCCAGTGAATACCTGGGGGGGTGTGTAGCTCCTGGTCCTGTTGGGAAATGTATTTCCCCACAGTGCATCTTGGGTCAGAGCCTTGGTCTCCTCCCAGGTACGGCCTCCTCCTGGCCCAGTAAACCTCCGATGGGAGATCTTACAGGTACCCAAGCCACCCTTCCTGCTCCAGTGTTTTTTTCAATCAGGAGCTTGTGCTGGCAGGTTCATTTTTTTTTCTTCTTCTTCTCATGGTATTCAGTTGATGCATACTATTTAAGATGTCATTCTTCATCTATTCTCCGCTCTCTGGGCCTGAGGCTCTATGTCGGAGAATGAAGTTCTCTACCTCCCTGTCTTCCTCCTCCTTGCTTCTGGAGCTGCACATGTCACACACATAAAAGCACACACGTGCACACGGGAAGACACATGCTCACACTCTCATTACACACTCTCTCTCTCTCACACATGCATTAATGAAAGAAAAAAAACGCACACACCTCTGCAATTCATCTCCCCAGAGTCCTGCTGCCTCTCTCCAAGCCAAACAGTGTGTTAATGTGCCGCTGTGTTTGTCACACGCCCTCCCCCTTGTTTCCCCTATTTCTTCTCTCTCTCCTTCTTCTTCTTCCCCCATATCACTTTCTTCACAGCTCCTTCCCTGATCCCTCCCATCTCTGTGAACAGACACACACACATTAATCTGTGATGCCAAAGCAGAATTTTTGTGCTGATATTTTGCATAATTAAATGTTGGCCACGACAATTGAGGTAATGAACACAATGAGGAAGTAATGATACTTTTTTTTTTACCAGCGACTGGAACCTGAGTGCTAGGTGCAGTCTGAATTTCCATTGCTTTCACTGGATTCAAGATTTAGAGTCTGTAAAGTGAACTCAGATTTGTAAGCAGATACAAGGAGCTTTAAAGATCCTCAGCTATTTGGTAGTTTGTCTTTATAGTGTTTTAAATGTGACGGTAGTAAAACTTTTAATTGCCAGTGTTTTCTACAATGCAGACATATTAGTGTGCTTTGTAGCTTTTATGGTATGAATCCATAAAGACAAATACCTCCACAAAATCTTGTGTAATCTTAAACCAGTTAACTTTGAATATAACTCCCAAAGGACTGTTTCAAGATAATAAGAAACGATTAGTTGATCGTCACAGCATTAATTAATCACCAACTATTTTGTTAATCATTCATGTGCTAGAGCCAGAGTAATTCTCTGGTTCCAGCTTCTCATGTGTGAGCATTTGCTGCTTTTCACCATTATATAAATGTAAATTAAATATCTTTGGGTTTTGGACTATTGGTTGAACAAAATGTGCAATTTGAAATGTAACCTTTGGATCTGGGGGAATGTGATGGGAAATTTTCAGAAAGTTTCAGCCTTAATCAATTGTCAAGTCTTTTTATTTATATAGCTCAAATCAGTCAGTCTTTTGTAACTTGATTGGCACATTAAGCCTTTTTCTAATGACAGGACAATGTAATTTTTCAGCGCCTTCCAAAATTGTTCCAAATCACTGTTGAAAAATCCGTTTTATGGAACATATGGTGTTCTGGGACACTTTCTGACGTGACTTATGCTGTCGTTTTTCTTGGGAGGACAGTTTCCAGTATCACTAATGAAAAACGATCAAATATGGAAATGTGGATCAAGCATCGAGAAAAGATAAAGATTAATGGTGGACAGTGCAGACAGAAAGGGATACATTTAAAGAAACTGATGGCGTCTCAACCACCATAATCATAAAGAAGGAGTTGCCAGATTTCTCACTGAAGAAGGCTGTTTTTCAATGTCACCTTTTGCCAGATGTTATCGTTGTCATAATAGCTTTCAGTTTTTGCTATCATTCCTCTTATGCTACTATTTCAACTTGTGCTTATTCCTGCTTGTTGTCGTGTTGCTGTGAACAGTTTTCATCTTTAATACCACAGCTGCTCCGTCGGAGGCAGCCTGACTTACACAACCACCGCTCACCACAGCCTTATCTTGCTCTCCTCTGGAAAATAAACTCGGCCTGTCCAGTCAAGGAGCCGTCCAGTGCTGAAAGTGGTAACACGGGCAGCTACAGCACTGAGCTTTTAGAGGTCAGCAGGAGTCAGCAGAAGACAGGGTGCAACAGGAACACGATGTTGAGAGGGAGAGACATGCTGGAGGAGAAGGGAGGCGAAGAGGTGAAGCCAGAAACAGAGAGAAATGCAAGGGTAGGGGGACAGAGGACAAAATGGGGAACGGAGCAATGAGAGTATCATTCTCAGTTACACTGTTTCACATGGTGGAGCCCCTCTTTAAAAGGCCAATTACTCTGTAATAGTCCTAGACTGACTAGGTGATTTCTCACTGTGCTGAGTGGAATGGCAGTGCAGGAGTGGAGTCAGTCCAGTGGAGAGACCCAATCATCATTGCACTGGAGTGAAGGGAGTCAAGGGACACACACATTTGTGGGTGTGTGTGCACTTTGTGTAGGTGTGCATGAACAATTTTGTGTGTATAATTGTCTCTATTCCACTGAATTCATTATTGAATGTGACCTTCAAGCACTGCAAGCATCCTTCAATAGAAGTGAAACATTGTGTGTGTGTGTGTGTGTGTGTGTGTGTGTGTGTGTGTACTTACATGGATGTGGATGTAACAACCCTCCGCAGGGATAAATTATATGTAACTCTCTGATACAGTTCAATACAAGAGACCGTACCGGGGTCTCGGCTGAATTCACTTTCAAATCAAATTGAATTGGAATTCTTTTTCTATATATGTTTCAGTTTTAGTTTCGTAGTTACATTGATTTAATTGAAAGTGAATTCAATTTAAAAAAGCTTAGCAGCCATTAATTGACAGCCATGATAAATGGTGGTTCGCCGTCACCTTTTCCCCGCTGAATCCTGCCTCTGCCCACACTAAAATCCCTTTTATGTCTCTCCGTGCCTCTTATTTATTTGACTAGCCCCCTTTTTTTCTTTTCCCGCTGTCGCTCTTATCCAACATGATTCACACAGACCGTGCTCCATACTAATTAGTTGCTTGTAATTTTCGTGATGCAGGGATTTAAGCTTGTTTCAGTGTTTGGTTAAAAAAAAAATGTCAGGTGTGCCTGAAGTATAAATGGACAAATCTGAGAGGATTTTAGGTGCTAGACGACTCGGCAGTAACCCATCCAGACAATGAAAAGATTATAGTCACATAATGTGTAAGCTAATGTTCTGTCCACTGGCTGCACTATGGATTGCATCACCAATTGTAAGAAGGCTCTAATCTAATTAGCTGTCACACATCTCAGTGTGGTTTCAGGATCGTTAGAAATTAATCAGAAAAGGGCAGCAGCTTAGTGGCACTGGCAAAAAATAGGGTTGTCACCAGTCTGATGTGCTATTGCTTTTAATAGATATGATGAAAAACAGCAAACGTGGCCATTTTTACAGTAGGATCGGGCTTAATGGCACCATTCCTTGATAGAAAATATGAATGAATGTGAGATTTGGGAGAATTGGAAAGTGAGCCCCTTTTTCTTTTGTAGTGTGATTTAGATGTCAGTTTTCATGAAATGGAAATGAACGTGGCTCGACAAAACCCTGAAATATGCTGGTGTACAGATGATCAAACATTAGAGTGGTTGTTTAATTTTGATGTGTTTATGTTTGCTTGTCTCAAAAGCCTGGAAAAGAAGACAAGACAGACTATTAGTATTTACTGTGATTTCTCCAGTGTTACACAGTAAATGTTTATTATTTTCAGTGATTTCTGAAATAATCCGATAGCGAAAGTCTGAATTTCTGTCTTTTTTTGTATTTCACTGTGGATCTCACTTGCATTCATTTGAGCACAGTTGTACAAGTGACACATTAATAAGCATTTCACTCATTCATAAAAAAAAGTAGACATTTGACACGAACACTCACTGACTGACTTCCTGTCAGATTACAGCTATAAAAGAAACCTCTGTTTGTGATGAACCGCCACTCGTGTCAGTGTGACAGTGAATTCAGCCGACGACAGCAAACGATTTTCAGATGTTTGAGAAAGAGTGATGGACTACGGCGTGAAACAGCTCATCAGAAAGGTGCAATGAACTTAACTGATACTTACTCTCTGGAGTCAAGTGAGGAGTCTGACAGTCTGTCACTCGAGTCTGTGCAATTTGGAATCAAAGGACTTAGAGGATCACAGCCCATCAGGAAACAGAGAGGAGCTTAAATGTTGGAGCTCTAACCTTTGGTAGCTGCTGGTCATCTTTAAAACATAAAAAGCATTAGACTCTTCATGTCAGATGCTGATGTTTATCACAATAGACCAACGTCTCTCGTGAGGAAGGAAAACAACATCCACAGTTGAATAAACACGTGCTTCTCACTTTTTGAGTGTCTTGAAAAGGCTTGCGAGCATCAAAACTGTCAGAATCTAATCAAATTTGATGGTTTCTGGAAAATAAAATAGGACACGCTCAAAGCACAAGGCAGTGAATTCCCTGACCTCCCAGACTGGCTCCTCCTCTGTGGTTCCCTTTAAAAGCCAACTTACCACAAGCTAATGGTTGCGTATGAATGTTTAAACACATATGGATGGGATCAAAGATTTTTAGATGTGCGTGACAGCAGCCATTCCTTCCCTTGTGGCCTTTGCTGGCCTCGACTAAAGATCCTTGAGTTAAGTCATGCTGAAAGGACCAGATGACACTGCTGCTGCTGCATTACACTGTGTGTGTGTGTGTGTGTGTGTGTGTGTGTGTGTGTGTGTGTGTACTCACAAGGGGAGTGTACAGAGTGGTATGATGGAGGTGGAGGAGAAGCTGTTTTCACGCCCAACAATCTGCCAAGATTGTGATTTAAAATGATACAAATACCCTGCATGTGGAGAGATACGATGGGCCGGCTTCTGGTCCAAGATTGAGGGAGGATAGGGCTGCCAAAATGGAGTCCTCCCAAAACATACAGCCTTCTGCAAATATTAGAAAATATTAGAAAATGCATTGTTCTACTAATACATGTCTTTTGTGAGCATCCCTTTTCTGTCACGTTTTATGTTCAGGTGAATGCATGTGTGCTTGGCGTGACCTTGTATGCTGAGGAAATATAAGGGCGTTTTTTGTGTGTGGACCAGACTGCAAGTGCACCGGAGTGGTTTGTAATATATTGATGTCGCCTCCTTTCACTCATTTGACAAGTTGACAAGACTTTTTAGTGCACAGGAATGACAAGAGAGGCACCGGGGAGAATATAGAGACTGACAACAGCGGAGCAGAAACGCAAGGAAAGAAGTAGCAGTCACAAGTGCTATGAAAATACAATTTACTGACAGTTCGAAACTGAAGGGGGAATGTTTTGGATTTTTAATAATATGGAAGTTAATGTTCTCTAACTCTGAAAGCACAGACCATCTTAGATAGACAATTACTAACTATTATAAATTGAAAACTACTGTTGACTGTTCTTGAATTGTCAAGTATCAGAATTTATGAGGTGAAATTTCCACAGTGATAAATCTGGCTTAGTAGCTTATTGCTGATATATTGGTTTCTGTCTGTTCTGCAGTCAATAATTAACATGAAATGTCAGTCTGATTATACATCTTGGCCACAATTCTTAATGAACCATGTGTTTTGTGTTCATGCAAAAAGAAGAAGAAAAAAGTATTGGCTAATACGTTGTTTTCAGCTTTTTTAATTCCAGTATTGCAGCACTGTGTTTTTCCAAGTTGCAGTGCGATAAATGCTTCACCTGCTTTATCATGTCTCATCCATTTTTCTCACTTATCTTGCACAAAAACTAACTTTGCATTTCTGTGATGTTAATGTTGTCAGTCACAGTGTTTGAGGATGAGAAAGATAATTTTTTTCTGTTGTTAAAATGTAGTTAAAGTGAGTGAAATGTATTGCACAGCAAAGTTTATTGTGACTGGACACCATTGTTTGATATGATTTGGCATCGTGTTTTGTCATTGTGTTGCACAGAGTGAAAGTGATGCGCAGCAGACAAGCAGACAGTCAGTTAGCGTGTCCAGATGTGAGGGAAACTGTTGACACCTATAAGCATCTTTTGTCGCTGTCATAATGTGACACTTCGCTGCAGCGAATGCAAAATTGTCAAAACAGATCAGCGCGGTGGACCAACTCGATTTCACAAGTCAAATCAAGCCGCTTTAATGCATCAGTTACATGTCCTTATTGCCAAGTCTGGGGGCAGTGAAGTAGAAAAAATGCATTGCACCTATTTCTCTGTTTTGTGCCGCTTTCCAGCAAGTCGATAATATTCCAATTTCTCAAAGTAAATGCAAAACGAATGATGTCGATCGGAGCGGTGAGTCAGGGCAGCCCTGTCTGGAGCCTTTAAATTGAATCTTTCCAGATCAGGCATCACTTTTTGCCTGAGCCTTGTAAACAAAGACTAGTTGCATATTGTCTAATCCAGGATTAGATTCACCTGTAATTGGGCCTGCACGGAGTGAGTTAACTGTTAAATTGCTCTCCAGTTAGGGGATGCCACCTGATCCGCCCGGGCCAACCATCTGGGGAACACGGTGATGACTCTCTAACAAGATGGCGAGACAAAGAGTGATGGGCTGAGAAACGAAAGCCTCTTGCAGAGCTATAGGCTGTTGTGCAACATGCACAGTTGATTCAGTAATGCAGCAGACATGATGGACAGTACCGTAATTATCTCCATCCACTAAATTCCTCATTGGCTAGCCACGATGACACTGGACTCCAGACTTTGTATGAGGAAGTTGTGACCACATTAGCTGCATTCATTGGTGCATTCGGGGGGCAATTTCATAATGATGTAGAGTGGCAGCCATTAGGGTTGTGGTGTGGTAATGGTAATAGACCAGCTATTGCAGCAGGTGCTTACAGGGGTTATGAGCCCATTCAGGCCTCATCATTACAGAGCAGTTGGAGGATTCACTTAAATCTGAATGTGAGGCAATTTAACACATGCATGCTTCATGTGATGTTGGCTGCAGCATTTGCTCCTAATTCCATGGCTGTTGTTGATGTGCGCGGTTTCTAATAGCGAACCGCTTCCTAATGGTTTTCCTCTCTCTGTGGCCGTCAGAATCGAAACCTCAACACTTAGTATGTGTAAGAGCCATGCTGTGCTTTGCATGGCTAATGTCTTAAATAGGTTCCTCTTTATTTCATTCTGCTTTGTTCTTTTGAATGCTTGTGCCTGCCCATTCCTGAGGGTCTTCAATCACTGGAATCCTATTGTGTTCCTATGCTATGAGCTGCCCCATTCGGATGGGATTAATATTCCAGAGGGACGTGGGTGATAAAATATTAGCCATGCTCCTCTGCAACCAGACTCATCATCTTGGACAGCATTTTAGCCAGTGACGTATTACAGGAGGTGGTTTGGAATAGACACCACAGGACACAACACAAGCCAGACCAACAACACATAACATCAGCTCAAAGGCGGCCTATAGCCAAGACATTACATCAGCCCATTTCAAGAGCTGGCCGAGTCTCCTAATGGCTGTTTTTTTTCTTAGCTGTACGGGCTTACAAGAATGACTGGACATTGGTGTGAATGTGTTTGTGTCCATCATTAACCAAAACCTTTTCAAATGACCCCATACACCCCTCCAAACTGGAGTGGCGTGCAGATCTGATGAAATGAAGTAATGGGAAAACAAAGCTCCTCATGTGCTGAAAAACTTTAAAACACAAAGATGTTTAGGCGTAATAGGCCGAAAAAATCCCATCATCACGTTTTCACTCAGGCAGCAAGCGAGTCTCCTGTACATGATTGACAGTGCTGTTTCACTGGGTGTGGCAACCCTGTAGACCGACTGAGCTGGCAAAACAAACTGTAATAAAATCTGTCAGCATATACTTCTATGCAGTTTAAACAATGCCTGTAATATGAAACAGATTGCATACAGGAAAAATAGCATAAAATCATGGTTGAGCTACAAACAGTAAATGTTGAATGATGAGTATAAAAAACAGAACCAGAACGTGTTTTCATGTTTGTTGAACATGAAACTCTGCTGCTGGCTGAACACAGCTGAGCCTTAGCTAATATCTGCCCAGAAAGATGTCGGATTATTCCCCAGGCTCTTTTGGAAATATATAACTAAAAGTTTATAAAAATCTCTACATCTGGGGACATGGGTGCTGGGTCCCATTTGAAGCGTTGGGAATTAGGCTCCTTTCAGATTGTCACGAATGTGTATTTCAACCATCTGTATAACACAAATGAACTGGAAATATGTGGCATGACAACAAAAACACAGATTATGGTAATACACCATCAATCCTGCATACAGTGGTGCATAAAACTATTTGATTTATAAGGTGACTTCCTGTTTTATTTTCTGCTTCTTTTCAAATGAAAATTCCCACTCAGCTGTTAGCAACTGATGCCGTCTCCTTCCTCAACATGAGGCTTTATATATAGTAACATCATCATGTAGAAACCTGCATCAGGCCACATGGGAAAACGTTTTTAGAAAGGCTTGGGAAAATAGTATTTTGACACTTATTAAAATTTGATTGTTCGGATTTGAATACATAAGAAACGCTACTGGGAAGCTACACAATGATATGAAAGCCTCAAAAAGCAGAAATATAATTGACAATCTGTAACAAAAAAAATCTACCACATAAGCACATGAAGTAAATACTTGAGAAATTCTCCCTTCACACTTCTCTTTTTAGGAATGTCCCACCAAGACACGAAGCTGTAACATCAGCTGACATTTTATATAACTCGCCGTCACTCAGCCCTGCCATTTTACATCAGCTGTCGCCTTGTCTAGCAGCATTAATTTTCCGCCACAGCTAGAAACGCGGCGCACCCCTGATTAAATTTGCTCTCACCTCCATTGCAAACACCTTAACAACATCCTCATGAGGTTTATGAGGGGGGTAATAATGTAGATTTTTAAAAATTATTCTTTCTGCTCCTCTTTGATTGCCGTGTCGGCTCGATGTGCTCTTTTGCTCGGCCCGCAGACGGGGAGTGGCACTACAAATCATATCAATTATACCTCGTTTCCATTGTGAAGTAGCCCAGCACATCTTAATTTGAGAGCACACATGGCCATTTATCCTCCCACACCTCCAGGGACAGTGCACACATCATCTGGATTTCTCGCTGTTGTTGTGGTGTGAACCCAAAGACAAATTGCTGCTGTCGTGGTGGACAGATTCTGGGTGGCGAGGATCTCTGAGGCTCTTGAGCCATTGTCAGTATCTTTGAGCTTATTAACACCGAGATGTGGGAAATGATCAATGCATTTCTGTCATGCACTCATAGTTTTCCTGATGTCTCAATTACAAGTAGTTATCATTTGAATGTGGCCATTTGGCATAGCAATGGTAATTGTCCCTCTGTCACTGTTCATTTGTCTCCATTTCTCAATATTAGAATATAGGCAGAGCTACTAAATGAAGACCATGTTTTAACTGACATACTCCAAAGCACTTTCATATCAATTTTCCTTAATGAAAACATGAGGAAGAGCACAAGTCAAGTTTAATGAATATTAGATCATATGTATCACTGTTCCAGACAGTATAATGCAATACGGTGCCGTGCTTTACAGTCGAGATATTGTGTAGCTGTATTGAAAAGGAATCATGCTCTGCACAGTCATCCTGCAAGACATTTGTCAAAGAGATATTGTGTGCTCCTGAGAAAATAAAGCCAGCACATCTAATCTTTGAAGGGGGCTCTTTTCAAATCACAGCTATTGAGAAATGTGTGAATGTGTGCTTGCTTTCATTTTTTTTTATGGATAATATTTGGTGACTTACGGAGCTGGATTGTCTTATTGACTTCAAAGCTTTGGGTAGAAATGTGAAGGATTAATCTATCACCGCTTTGAAAGAGTGGTTTTGTTTTTAATGCACGACTGTCTGGAATGATGGTGTTGATGGAACAGCTCCACGCTGTCGTTTTATACTGCACCTGCAGCTAAGGACGTTGTAATGGAACAATTTTATACCGTGTGCAGTAAACTGTATCTTAAGATTGTGTGATGATGAGGAATGAGCTTCATGTGAAGGGAGCTGATGTGAATTACATTTTCTATGCCTTTTTTTAACATGATACTAGAAACTGCAGTTTGTGTTAGTCAAAATTGTTTATTACATGTTCAAATTCAATTGTGTGTTTTGACAATACAGATTGATGTCCTGAATTCTTCTCGGCCAAAAATTCAACCAATGTGCTAAATGAGGATTGCTCTCATCTCGTCATTTTTTGGAATATCTTTTCTGCTGTTAAACATGAGTTTCACTATAGATAAAAAATGAAAGTCTGCTGCTACGCTAATGGATCTTTGAGGTTGTACTTGGGCACAGTGGCGAATTGAGCTAAATGCTAATCTCAACAGGCTTCCAATGTCTTAACATTCACGTAATAGGTAATTTGTTTGTTAGCTTGTTAGCTTAATAACATAATACAGCAAACTAAGAGCAAATGAAAGTTATGACAATTCATCCTCTGAGGATCTTTAATATATCTGTTAAATTGAAGAGAAAACCCTTGAGTAGTTGTCGAAGTAAAGGGAGCATTAAAGCCATTAGGATTCATCCACTGAGAAGCACAAACATCTCTACCAAATTTCAAAGTGATCTATTGAATAGTTGTCGAAATATTTCGTTTTGGACTAAATTGGCTATCCAAGCAAGGTAGCAATCAGTGGAGCCATTAGCTTTTAGCTGGCTAGCATGGCTGAAAACACTCATTATAAGACTGTATCCAATGAATGATGCACTAATTACTGTAATTCAAATAGACTTTCTAATATTTCTGCCCTACCAGCTAGTTAATTGCCTTCACTTGGCATCCCGGGTGTAATCTAATCCCGGCTGATTACATCCCTAGAATACAAACCAGCAGGACTCCACAGGGCTAAGATGAAAAGCCATTTCAAGCACATCTGTGGAGAGCCAGCTACGTGGTTTCCAGATATATTCCTGTTGTCACAATCCTGACTAATGTGGAAGAACGAAGCGGGCAGCGCTCCCTCTGCCACTGCCAGTTCAGCCATAACATTGCTTGAAGCCACGGGGCTCTCATGTCACCTTCATTAATTAGCCATATTAGTAAGAGCTGTGTCTGAGTATTCTATTGAGAAGAGGCCACTTACAATGCAGCGTCCCCCCGTGTTTGCTGTTATGCAATTTTCTCTCATTTTTCAGCCCTGTGCGACTGGAAAGAACGGTAAATAAATAGATGAAATTTGCCAGCGAGCCTGGGATCTAGCTGCACAATAACTTGGCATAAACCCCTGATTTGGTGCTGAATGTTTGTCCTTATACTGGCGATGGCTTGACCTTTTACAAGGCGATCCATAATGGTCTGCACAGAGAGAGAGACTGGAGGTGATCAGATTCGGGCGAGCCATTTCCGCTGGCAAGGTCTTAATCGCCCCGTGGCCTTTACTCCTGAGAGGCTGTCAACACCCTGTATTTTTCCACTTGACCGTGCGACCTGAAAAACAATGATACCTTGGTATTTAAATCATTAGAGTTCACCTTTAAAGCTTGATGCTTTTAAGTCTCTGAGGGAGAAATGCACAGCAGAGAGGCTAATCACTGACCAATTGGGACATCCTCTCTCTCTCCGGCATCATTTTGAGAGATGTCAATCACTCCTGGCGAACAGCGGTATCACCTGTCACCTGTTTTGTTATCTCCCAGCCTACTTTTGCTAAACTAATGTGACACATGGCTGCTGTTGCGCCGACTGATGTATCTCTCCATCACGTTATTGCCGCGCTCTTATTCTGTTGGTCATTTCCGTGGCAGATATGAAACTAGGACGTGAAGTATTGTTCCTATTTTACATCAAAATTGTGCCATAGATCCATACATGCACAATAAACTGCCATGAGAGGAAGCGAGTGAAGTCAGTCATATCAAGCTAGTGTTTTCCACCTTGTGTAATGAGGGATTGCATCTTCTGGTCATCCATCAATACAAACAGGCGTGTTGTGTAATTAAGCTCTAAGCGTGTTAAAAATGTCACTGACCATCATCAGGGCTGTCGATGTTCAATTACATTTACAATAACACTGCAGGTTCAATTATAAGATCAGAAATGTACTCCTCATATAAAATATATAAACCTCCAGGAGAATTTGAGGCATTTAACTTGTGTTGTCTTCTTCCCACATTTTAATTTAGATTAATCCTTAACATGCTGCGGATGCTCCCTAAACGAAGGAGTGATTTACAGTTTACAGAAAAACAAATATTGGATCGGGAAATTATATCAGAACTTAAAGAGTTTCAGCCTGACAGTGATTGATTAGGTTTTCTGCTCTGATACTGATGATAGATCGATTGCAGGCGTCGTGGGCTGTGACTAACGGAAAACGGCACAAACGGAAAATCTTTTCATTACTGAAAGAAAAGAAGCGTCATGAGGCAGAATTCAGAACAACATAGAGGTAAATGAAGTCTATACTGTAGCTTGTTTGGTTTGCAAAAGACTACAGGTGCACAAAGTATCCTTTTCAAGCCTTGATATTACAAGACTAATGAAGGCTGGTTAATTAAGAAAAGATAGAGAGGGTGGAAAAGTGTTTTTATGATTCATTTGTGATTCAGATTAACACACGTCTAATACTTTTGACTTGATAATGGAGAAGTGGGACTAATGTAACACCCACAGTTGGTGCTGTTGTTTGTCCTGTCCCCACGGGGAGCTTGATACAGTCACTGTCTTTCACCAGTCTTTCACACTGCTTTTACAGTCCAACCAGATGAGCTGAAGTTAGCAATCAATAAACAGATTCTCAGTGAAGCAGTCTTAGTCTTAACAAAAAAAACAAACAAACTTCTGCACAGGATACAACTGTGTAACTCGTCTCCTCTGAGCTGCATTTAGCTGATTGGAACGTCCTCTGTAATGGTGGACCTTGATCGATTCACAGGTCACTGAGTAGAGAGCGAAGGAGGGCTGAGCAGATGAGGAAGGAAATGGAGCTAGAAGTGTAGGTTCAGCCAGGAACACAGACATTGACACCATCCATATCAGCTGCTGAGCATCGGCTGATCCCAAATGCCGTCCTCACACCCACACACTCACATTTACCTATGTAATCTATTTAAAGGCCCCCACACACTGGTGTTTTACTCATTTTGGCTCATTGGCCCTCCTCACAGGACTGCGTGTGTGCGTCTGCTTGATCGGTAATCTCCCTCACTCTCCTGTTGGTTTTTTTTGTTTTTCATTTTTACTCCTTTTATGTGCCCTGTTGAGGCTATAATCTCACATGACTCACAGGCTTGTGCCTTTGCATCAAATCAAAGGAGAACAATTCTGACTCTTGTGCTTTTTATACGTGAAAAGAGAAAAAAGAAGCACATACAGGCAGTATATAACCTTACAGGTCACACTTCACTAGTCTTTTTACTTAGTAATAGATCTAGTTATTGAGTTAATCTTATACCTGTATCACTCATACGTGTACGTACATTTAAGTGACCTTTATATCTTAAGTGACCTTCAGTGAAAATTGTGACGCTGTGTGAAACATAAATACAACAGAATGTGATCATTTTCTAATCCTTTTTGACATAGACTCAATTGAAAACAGTACAAAGACAATATATTTCATATTTGACCGCACCAGCTCCATAGATTTTTGGAAATATATACTGACTCTGAATTTGATGGCAGCAACATGTTTCAAACAAGTTGGGACAGGAGCAGCAAAAGACTGTGAAAGTTGTGGACTGATCCAAAAACACCTGTTTGGATCATTCCACAGGTAAACAGGTTCATTGGTAACAAGTGATAGTGTCATGATTGGGTATGAAACGTTCATCCTAGAAAGAGTCATTCACAAGCAAGGATGGAGAGAGGCTCAACACTTTGTCAAACACATGTTGTATAAAGGAAATTACTAGGGCTCGGGAACACTTCATAAAACTGTTGTCATTAAGCACAGTTCAGTTGAAAATGACTGCATTCTGTTTTATTCTGGCATCCCAGCTTTTCTGGAATCAGGGTTGTTGCAACATTAATGATAGATGCATCCCATTTAGTTTTAGCAGTAGTAGTGCCCCTGCTGCTCTGCATGCTGGCTCACTGGTATGACAGCAACACTGAAATTCAATCGGTAATGTTATTTGTTACACCTGTGTTTCTTCCACTGAGTCAAAATGTGTCAAAATATCTGTCGTGAAAAAGATCTATTCCCAACATGGCTTCTCTCACCTTCAGCCTGAGCAGAGGCCTAATCAGCCAGAATAACAGGCAAACACCTTAAGGCAGGGCCTTAAATTTCCTTCCACATCTGATTGCTGCTCCTGCTGCTTACAAAAAGCTGTTGTTATCTGCTGTTGCTGCTGCGGCCATTGAACAGCAGTAGGATGAATTATTTTGGTTGCTCTGTTTCTATCAGGGGTCTTGTTTTTGCCCTGCCCAATAATATGAAATGACTTCTTGAGTGAGCAAGAATGAAGCTTTAAATCGAGCCCATTTCAATTGTATTTGCCATAATATTTTTCTGGCTGAACTAGCTAATTGGAAAGGCCCCCATGTGTGGCCTCCTTTCTAATTCAAAGTCACTTCCTCTGGTATGGAGCTCACCCTCCTGTTGGGTGATGACCTCACTAACCTCAAGGGCATCCTGCATCTCATTTATATGAACAGCAGAAGGCAAACAACACCGACAGAATGGTATATGTTTTAAAGAAAGGAAGTACATTTATAAATAAACAACAGTGCTTTTTTTTATCCTAACATGGAGTCTGGGATTGCAAAACATCTACATTGCAAATAACTACTAAGAATTCACCTGCAAAATGTTTCTAAAAAGGAAAGTGAATCATGAAATGTGACTAAACTGGATGAAAGTGCTTTAGGCTAATGAGAGACTGACTGGAAAACAGCCTGTGTGAACAAATCACTGAGAGCTTTAGACACATATGTCAAGTGGAACCTCCTTAGAATAAATAAACCAAAACTGCAGCACCTCAAGCAAAAGTAGCAGCGTTTTGTTTACAGTTTGGTTGGCAAGTCAATGAAACTGTCAAACAAAATCAAAAGTCATGTAGTCTGACTGTCAGATATGAAGCATACTTTGAAAAACAACTGAACGGAGCCATTACTTCCCCACAGAAGCACCAACATCATATTACGACACAGCAATATCGTAATGGTGGTAAAGAGTGAGCTGGCGATGAGCTATTATCAAGCAAGAGAGACAAAGGGAGATTAGATTAGACAACTTTGGCCCTTCTTACAGTCAAGTAATAGCTATAATAATATGATAATAAAAGCCACTTCAACAATAATGACACTGCAGCATATTGAAGATGTATGTAAAGTGCACTTTACAGGAGCTGTTCCTTCAGCACCACACAACTTCAGCACCAGCCAGAAGAACAGCAACACAAGAACAGTATTGGATTTTCAACATGCTTTTTCTGATCCCTGCTGTTCCTTTTCACTTGTACTTTTAGAAATTTAATTCTTTAGTATTTCCCCTCGTATTTCCCATCCTCCAGCAGGTTGGTGCAGTGCGTTGCTTGTCGAAGGAAAGACACTGAAGTCTGGCTATTCCAGAATCCTCCCAAAAATCCCACTCGAAATCTCAGAAGCTAAAATTTCATAATCATTAAAACAGATGTAGCAGTATGATACAGTATTGTATGTTGGTGAAGCTCTTAGTTGTACTGTACAAATCAGAACCAGGGAGGAATAGATCCTTAAAGCACAGAGACAGCTTCAAATAATGAGCTCATGTTTTGAAGCCTCTTATAATTCTGTTAATAAGAGAATGTTCCGTTTATGCTATATACTGAGCTAAATGTCCTCCACAGAGGGGCTTTAACAGTGGCTTAGTCATTTCATTGATAAAATCTATAGGTGGGGTTATATTCGTGGTTTTAATTTCAGTGAAAGTGCAGGTAGGTCATCTTACTTTCCGGCTCACCTTACACTACACCACTACTGTACACTATATGTGGAACGACTGCAACCTATAGCGGCTTCGCTTGTTAAATGCAAAAATAGCATTTAAAGGTTAGGATTTTCATTTATATCAGGATTAGTATTCTAAAACACCTTCACTTATTTGGACTATACAAAAATATGTTGTTTGCTGCAGAGCTCTGTTTCTGTGTTAAAACATCTTAAAGACCTTTCCACTGTGCACAACTTTGCCGCAGCCTCACTCAAAATAGCCAGACTTCCCCATTCAAATGCAGCAGCCGAATTATCTGTAAGACCAAAGCCACTGTAGCCAGGCCTGATGCATGGTGTTCAGAGATGGCAGGGTGCCATCATGAAAGGGACACCATCCCTCAACTGGAGGATCCGGGTTTAAGCTTCTGTGTTGGTAAGCATTCGCCCTGCTTAAGCATCTTTGAGCAAGACACTGATCCCTGCCAGCTTTACGGTTGCTGCTCTGTAGCTGACCTTCTTGTGGAGGGTGGAAGGCAGCCAAGAGAGTTTGCTTTTGTACATTCATTACAATTGTTATTGTGATTACCTTATTAAAACTGGTAATGTTAACTGTTATAATTCCTTTGTTGTCGTCAGATGGGTAAACCTGCGTGGATATGTTTGTGTAAAACGATCAGCCAGAATGCTTGATTAAAAGTAATGACAGAATTTGTGCCAAATTAAGCCTTGGCCTCCACCATTGTGCTGTTGTTTGTTTTAGAGGACGCCAACGATAAAATTTTATTTCCACATCAGATGTAAAGCGTGTAGAACAAACGCCAGCGCGCAATGAGCCTAGTTCGTTCGAGTGGAAGAGTTCAGCTTTTGCTAAAATGGACAGTAATGCTTTTGTTAAAATGCATATAAAATGTGTTCAGAATGAGGCCTGTTAGAGTTTCTCAGGGGGGAAACAAATGATCATTCGCAGGTAAGCACCCATGAGCTAAACCTGGTGTGTTCACATTTTCCTGTTTGGAGAGGCTTTTTGGAGAGACCGTTAAGTGCTCTGGCCTCGCTGAAACAAGCGAGCTCTGGGGAGGAGAGAGAGAGAGAGAGAGAGAGGGAGGGGAAGGGATGGGACGTATGGGGCCACTAGTATAAAGACTTCATGTGTGATTGAGCTAAAAGTTCCACCGTGGGAGGGTCATTTCATTCTCTCATGGAACCTAGATTGAAAGCATTTGTGATCTTCTGATCCTCCTTAATCTCTGTGCAACAGATGCCTGACCTTCGCTCAAAATGGCTGCCACGCACCCGCAACACTGTTACAGTAATGATTGACAATAATACTAGATTACAGGGCGAAGCAGAGCACTAATAAAGGAGGGATTAGAAATAAATATCTTGTGACTTGAATACCTTAAATGTACAATAGCTCCAGTAACGATAGGAAATATGCATATGGATCTTTTTATGTTCCAATGAAGTTTGAGCAATGTTCACATTTCCTTGAGGATCTGGGGACATTTTTCTCATAAAACTCCAATCAAACAAAATCAGATCCCATTTTGACAAACTAGGCCTTGGAGAATTCATGTTGATTTAGCTTTGAATAAACAGCTTTTCATAAAAGTGCCAACAGTTTACCAGCAGGAGACGTTCCCTTAATAGAGATTTAGAACATATGAACAGTTTCATTCTTTATTACTGTGGCAGGATCAGGTGGATTTTCACAAAGGTTAGTCTTCCTATTTCCGGAGGGAAAAGAGCTGATGTTGTTCCAATTTTCCTTCAGTGTGCAAGGTGACAGGATTTCGGTTTTATTTATGCTTTTTCATCAGGCATTATACAAAAACTCCTTCATCGGACCTGTTTAGGAAAGCATTCTGGATGCAGTATTTAGAGGTCAGGGTCAATTCTTTGAAGACATCTGAAGAATTTCCGATGGCGGCTGCGCTGAGCTCGCAGTGACCTTGAGCGAGAGTGAGGGAACTCAGACTGTTGAATTCACGGTGGGTGACTCAGAGAATAATCTGTTCACTTTGCTAGCAGTCATCAGGCAGTCAGCCCCTCATCGGCATGATCCAGAATTAATTATTCATAAGGTCTTTTTCGAAAGGGGAGCACATCTCCCTCTGCTTTTGTCAGTTAAAATTGATGATTATAGGCATGTGCTTCCATCTTCCTAACACATATTATGGTGTAGTGGTTATACTGCGGTGTTTGTATGTACTGTGGGATAAACAGGAGTGTCTCACCTGCAGTTGTAGCAAAATTCTTAGAAAATATGCCTCCATTTGTATATTACATTGCACTTAAATATAGTTCAACTTCAACTTATGCTTCGTGGGCAAGAGATACTATATTTTAAAAACAAATATTACAGAGGGCGAAACATGTGTCATATATCTTGCTTTTGGTTTTTTCGCCATCGAGAGATATAGCAAATAGTGTGTGTGTGTGTGTGTGTGTAACCGTACAACCTCTTCCACACTGTCTGTATTTATTTCACTGTTATAAATGAAGCCACTGTGGGAACTCCTTTATAATTAATTCAGTTTGTATTTCCATTTTATTTGTCACATTTACTCCCAACTTAGTGTTCTTGTTCGAATGATAAAACCTAATAAAAGCTGCATTTGTTGGGAGAATCGGAGGACTGTCGCACTGAAAAACAAGTGTATTATACTGTGATATGAATGTCCTGTAATGTAAGCTGCATGAGGAGCAATATTGGAACAAAGCAGTGAGCTGTTAGCGTTGCCATGCATGGACGTTGCATAATGCATGTGCAGCATTTGAAAGTCAGTTGGAGACAATGAAATACTGAAGTAATATTTTGCAAAAACTATGAAATGACAGTAGATAGATAAAGGATAAAGGAATTTTTGGGCTTTGTCTTGGAAGATTTTCTGCCACTGACCAAAATCGTAATAGAGTTTTTGTCAGGAATGGGCAGAAAGTAGTCAAAATTTTCGTGATTAATTAATCTGCTGTTTATTTTATCAATTTATTGATCAAGTGAGCAAAAATCTTTTTTTTTCTTAAAAACCAAATTGAAGTTATCAGAAAGCCTAAAGATTTTCATATTATTGGCACCAACTACAAAGAAAAGCAGCAATTTTCACAATTCAGAAGCTGGAACTAGGGAATATTTAGCATTTTTAATTTAAAATGACTTTTTAATTGACTTCAAATTCAAATACATTCATTTAATTCTATTAAACACCTACATTTGAAAAGGTGCGTGTTTGCAATAAACAGAAAGTAAAGAAAAGTCAATATCTTTTTACCATGTTGTCTTTGTGTTTTAACAGATATATGAGTTGTTGAGGCGAATGTATATGTTTTAGTTTGCGTTTCTGTTGCAGCTTTTATCTCAGGCCCCAGATGCGTCCCCCTGTAAACAGTACAATAAATACATTTTCCAACTGTTTTATTGCTGTAGTTCTGTGAAAGCGAGCTCTCGGGTGAACCACTGTTAACATTTCTGCTGCTTCATATAGAAACTGTGTTATCTCTTTGTTTTCCAGCTTCGCTGCCCACACGCTGGCTACATGACTCAGAGAGGCATTGTGACATAATATATGCATCTGATAAGATAATGAATCTTTCCAACACTGGAACTGTGGAGGTTTCATACAGTAATCAGATATTTTTTTTTAGTCTTGATCCTCTCGAGGCTCAGAGGTCTTTGAATCCTGGACCTTTGTCTAATAATTGCATTAGGTCATTATTTCCAGCCACGAAGAAGAATAGCTGCCTCTATGTTTTGTGTGTCGAGACACTGAGAGCAGGGTTTGTTTGCAAACCTTTTAGCCGCAGAATATAATATTCGGATGATTTTCAAAAAAATCTCCTCAGACTCACTGATTTCCACTCGTATTGCTACCAAATCCTAACATCTCCTCCTCCCTATCATGCTAAAAGCCTGACACAAGTGCTTTTAACATGAACCAAAGGGAATCCCAGCTCATGATTAATTAGAATGCCCTAAAAAAAATCCAGAGAAAAGCCCTTTAAGTGAAGTTTTAAATGTAGCAGTGCTGCAATCACTCAAGGATTACTGCTACCATTTGTAGAGTGTATGGCAAAAGGCTGCCCGAGGTAAGATTAACTTGCAGGGTTATGTAATCCAGATGTTAGAAGATGTTCTCTCTGCTCTCCGTGTTGTCCCTTTTTCTGTTAACTGCACTGAAATAAGCATGTTACATTTTCAGTTTCTTTTCTTCTCCGTTCGGTCTCTGTCTGCTTCTTTGATATTAACGTTGTCTAACAAGTGGCGGTGTGCATGAGTGCATGTTTGTATGTGTTTGTGTACACAGGCTCATTTCTGCCAAGAGAGCTTCTACACCCATCTGTGGATACAGACGATGTATCTCATACAGATGTATTTTTCATGCCCTCTTGATTATTCATTTGTGTTTATTTCAGTATGCAGCCATAAAAGTCTCAGTGAAATCTAGTGAATTCTGTTTGAAATCTTGGTGGGACTTTGCCAGCCGTTTGCAGAGTTTACAGAGCTGATGAGAGGCACGTCTTACAGCTGGCACACCCGTCTATAATGTGTCCTTCACAGTTTACGAGCTGGCAGAGCTGCAATGAAATGCATGCAGAGATAAACAAAATAGCACCACTGCTTTTTTAGTGGCGAGATATATAAAACCCACATCCAGTGTAGAGCTCACAGTATGTGCAAACATATGCTGATTATCACATTTAACAGAAATACTCCTTGTGAACTCCACTAAGCTCTGAAGTGGTACTATGCAGAGCACAGAAAAATGCTCTTTGAGTATGTCCCATCACAGCTTTAACTACTGAAAGAACTCCTAACCCCGCTCTCTGACAAGCACACGCACGCACACACAACATCATCTATAATTTATTATCAGAGAGTGTGATGGAGGAAATGTGTATAGGCTGCAGGAGCGGGCACCTGATCAAAGAGTTGGCAGGTCAGAAGGTTAGATATGCAGTAATGAAAGGTGATGTGAGGAAAAGGCATCTGGAGGCCCCTGTGGGCCCTTATGTATTCAGAGCTCACAGTCACAGACCCGTTCATGCTTACTAAAGTGTGCAAAGACTGGTTGGGTGGATATCGATTTTTATGTTTTTTCTTATTATGGTACATGTGTAGTCTGTCAGCTGTTTGGGACCTGAGAATAAAATAGTTCACACAACATGTGGAGAAGTATCAAGAACAAACTGCTGCCACTTAAAAGAAATCCCAGGACTCTGGGTGTGAGACTTTTTAAGAGTGACTTACAAGTGTGTACTTCATGTCTGCAAAACTGACGAGCAACGTGTGTGTGTGTGTGTGCGCGCGCTTGTTTGCAATAAACCCTTCAAACTTATCACGTACTTAGCAGCTGTGGGCACTTGCTATGTAAAATACAGAACGTTTAGCAAAGAAATGTTTTTATGTAATGGATCTTAATTAGTACTGACTGACTATTGGCACTGAAAAATAATGCTGCAAGGTGTTTTAGCACATTAGCATGTTAACATTAGCATGTTGTTAGTAAGTTTTCTTTGCAGGCCGTGCATAAAAACTAATTAATTTTCAATATGCTCATCAGTTTATGTGAGAATATTTGTTATCTATGCACATTTATTGTAATTTTTTTGCGTGTGAGTTTCAGATTTTTTTTTTTACATTAAATGACTCAAATAAGGAAGTGCTCATTATGGCACCCAAGCTAAGATGCTTTCCTTTGCAAAGTGTAACCCACACATATGGAAATAAGTATTTAGGATTGCAACCTGTAACACAACCCTCGTAATTGTTGCTCATACAATCTCAAACTTAGCAACTCACATTACAGCCTCAATTGATTTTTAACACTCCATTGTGTCCATATGGGACAGTTACTTCATGCAGGACTTTGTGGTGATACTACTTTACTAGATTTTGGCTACAAATCACCAAACTCAAACAGACAGAGATGGTTGAAAACATTAAGCTGGAGTTACCTCTCAGTTGGGATAACTATTTCTTCAGTAAATGTTGTATCTGGCAGGGAGCCCCGGATTGTAGATTTTTCCTTAGAATGGCCTCTTTGGACTCCCATCTCTCCAGGCTAAGAGAGAAGAGTCAATATAAAGTAATCAGAAAGTGCCATGTCCTCCATTTGCCTGTGGACAAGCCCTAAATGAATGTTGAGTCTGGTTAGCCTTGGTTGGTGGCTGCATCGTTTGTCACTGAAGCACTGAGGGGGCAGCGCGTCTGAGGCCCTTCTCAAGGGTCATTGACTGGTTTGTAATCAAAGAGCTTATTCTGCTAATGTACCAGTGTGGCCACAGACCATATCATGGCATCAACACAGTAACAAGAACTTGCTGCTTAACGACATTAAAAATAGTTAAAATACATGATGTTCTTAACATTTGTCGAGGCATCATATGTCACAGTAGACCCTGTAAGATTCAACTTTTTTTTAACCCCCTTACCTCTTTGATTTATACTTCAAGAGAGCCACTCTGATTTTACTGGACAAATCAGTCATCAGGTCTATTCCTCATCATATGAAGCAGATGATGATGGTGTTGCTATGAGCTCTGTGTGTTTCTGAGTGTATAGTGTAGCTCATTGTCTGTCAGGTCCAAGGAATCAAAGACAGTATTTGTTCCTGCAATCCTGATTCCCAAAAAGTTGGGATGCTGTGTGAAACATGAATAAAACAGAATGTGATAATTTACTAACTGTCTGAAGCTGGTGTCCTGCCCACTGTTTAAGTGAGTTCTGCACACAAATCTAAATGGTCTATCTTCCTGTCAAGCAACTTATCAGCAGCCGTGGTCCTCATGAGCAGAATGAGCTATCACGCTTGGTTGCTCTAATGACATCAGCACATACAGTTTGGTTGTTTCTTCACCTTTAATGGCGGAGGAGATGTTGACTCTTGGTTTGAATAAATCCTGAGTTTGTTGTTGCACTTTCTTGCGTTTTCAGTTGTGTTATTTATTAGTTACGGGTTTGTTGTGAGGCCATAGTCAATGTCAGTCAGAGAACAAACCTCACAGATTTCAATGGCGAGTTACTGTTCTTCTACCTTCACCACCATATGCAGTTAAAAGATTCATTGTAAATAGTTCTTGTTGTTTGGGAAAAGAAACTGGAAGAGAGGCTTAATGTCGTACTTTACATTCTGATTTGAACTTTTTTTTTGTTACTGGGATGTTGTAATCAGAGAAAATCAACTCAGTTCAACATTTGGATCCAGTGGTAAAGAAAGAGACCGACGTGATGCAGCTTCAAATTTTTTTTAATACTGTGAACCAAAAATAGATTCTCCAGTGCCCTGCAGAGCTATTGACACAAACAGCCCTGATTAAAATGAACCAAGCTGCAGCCTATTATGGTAAGGTTGATATGTGCTGAGGTTATTTCTCAAAATATTCTACATTGTTTGGCTCATTAGTTCATTTTCAAATTGGAGTGAAGTTATTATATTAAGCACAGTAAGCATGCCATTTTTTTTTTAAATTTTGCATTTCATCTGAGAGCTCTTTAAAGCCTCCACTGTAATCTCCTTGGTGTAAATAAATTCTCATACCAAGATGTATATGATATGGTTTGGGGTAACATTTCATATTTTTGCATTGACTGTTAGGAAGGAACATTTCAGGACAGTGGGAGTGTGAAGAAAATGTGGCTTTTCGCTCCCTCCAAGTCTCAATCCCGTGATGCCTCATAAGTTAACTTAAAAGGCAGGAAATCAGGCTTGCCCAGGGTTACGTTTGGGCGCAGACAAATCCAGAAATAGTAAAACTCACCCAAATGTCAAATGAGGTTCCATAGAAATAACAGAAATAACTTTAAGCCCGGTTGACTACGTTTTCAAAAATACCTGCCTTTGCTTCCAGCAGCCAGCCAGGATGTACTCTACTGTATTGCAGCTATGTAGAGGAGACCAGCTTACCTCCGACATCACCTCCAGCTGGCCAAAAAAAAAAAAAAAAAAATACAACGAGGTGAAAGAAGAATTAGTGTTTCTCTGAGACAGCTTGTAGGCCGAGGGAGAGGACTGTGTGCGATGTGGTTTTCTATCTGTTGGACACACATCAGAGCAGTTAAGACGGAACCATGGAAATCCAAACATCCTGTCTTTTAAAGTTACACATAGAAGAAGAGTGGAGGGGATTGCAGGAAGTAGCAAAAGGTTAGGGTTAAACAGGAGGAGACTACAATTCAGAATTTTTATTTCCTATCTACTCCTCGCTCTATGAATAAAATATGTAGCTATTGTGCGTTGGGACATGTGTGGTTCTTCTTCAGGTCAAAGAGTACCAACTGCAAGGGAGTCGAAACAGGTATGAAGATGATTATTCAAATCCACGAGAGGACCAACCTTATGTATTCAGGGAGGCTGTCTTCATTCCCACTGCTGCTGTGGTGGAAGGCGTATCAGCAGACTTTTTCAGCTGAGACTGGATAGCTGGCAGCCCATGGTGGGAGGATCTGAGGGGCCCAGCAAGGCTGCGGGGGATTGTAGTTTGCTGTGGGGGAAGTTTCCAGAGACCATGCAGAGGTGTGAAGACAAACAACCGAATTTGAAAGTTTGGAGCAATAGTAAAGAGGCTAGTATCGGTCCTATTTGGACAATAATCAATATCTGAAAATAGCAGTCGAGTAGCAGCAGAAGATATGAATGCAATAGAAGACAGATGGGGGCTGATTTGGGAGATAATCCTTAATTGGAAAAAGCAAGATTTCACAACTGAGCTCATCTGTTTGTCAAACTTCAGAGCGCAAATATCACCCCGAGGTATTTGCCATGTGGCCTGACATCGGTGGATAACAGATCCGAGCTGTGGGCAGTGACAGAAGCTGCGGGGCCAAATAATATTCTCACTCAACTGTAGAAAGTTGCGTCTCATCCAACTTTTAGTGTCGTGCTAGCAAATGTGCTTTAAAGGCTTGGACCTTCTGCTCTGTCGGGGTCGGGATCAATTTCCGTGCAACGAGACATTCTTTAATATCAGAACAAATGGGGCATGGCTCTGAGAGACCCTAGTTAAACCAGGAGGGAACCTAAACTGTAGTAAGACTATAAAACTTGTCTTGGTCTCTATACATCATGCATGATTAATGTACAGCAACATGCCACTACAACCGTCATGCAGCATATGATGATTGTCACCCAGCAGGAACAAAATGTTTACCCAGTTGTGACTCGAGCTTAGCAGAAATAAGCAGTGCTTTCAGACGTAATTGCATGAAATGAAAAGCTGCCAAGCGGCAGGTCCTTAAAATCAGTGTGGCGTGATTGAGGGGGAGGGAGGAATCTTCTGAGCGCAGCTGGAGTCTCTGGGTGTATGAAGCCTGCGGGTGTAGCACTGTGCGTGTAGGTTGATGGCTTTGTGGTAGTATTTGAACATTCGTGCTATGTCTGGGTGTGTTGCTGAACATTATTTGTGTGTGGGTGCATCTCGCAAGGTCTGTGCTTGTATGTTTTGTAGCTTTGTTGGCGTTGACGTGTATATACATTACAGGCACTGTGAGTTTACTGTACATCCATGATGTTGGATGAGTCCTCAGGGTAAACTCCCTATAGCGTGATAATGAACATATACAGAAGTGTCACTGAGGAGGCAGGTGAAAGCCCCATCCAGCAGGTTTTAATTACATCACAGCCAGTCCTGACGTGCTTGGGTGAACACTGCTGGCTTAGCAGGTAATGGCTACTGTGCATGTACAGTTGGCAGAGTAATAAGGCAAGGGGGCGTGGATCTGGGCACCCATTTCACTTGGGAGAGCATGAGGCCGCTTAAATATTTGAGCTGTGGCATCTTTAGGGTGGTACTTATAATCTGTTTTGCTGTGAAGCCCAACATTCCTGCTTTAATTTTGCACAAATAAATCATTTTTTTGTCTTATATTTCATAATTTCACATGTTTTTACACCATCATCAGTAGGTGTCAGCTGATTTGGATGCTGGTCTTTGCATAAAGCCTTGGTACAGTCACATGGTCTAATTGCATGGGTGTTTAGCAGCAGGACTCATTAAGTAATTGCCAGAATCTATATGTTGGTGTGTTTTTTCGTGTGAATGCTTGAAGACAGTCTCTGAATGAAAGCTCACCCCAATAAGTAAATATTGCACAGTTGGAGTTTGCAGATGCTTTCTATGCCTCCGTGCTGGCAACAGCTGTGGCTGGAGGCATTATGTTTTTGGGTTGTCTGTCCATCCCGTTCTCGTGAACACGTTATCTCAGGAATGCCTTGAGGGAATTTCTTCTAATCTGGCACGAACATCCACTTGGACTCAAGGATGAAATGATTAGATTTTGGTTGTTAAAAGCCACTGTGAACTCACAAAACACATTTTTCCTTTTTATCCAAAAGGTCAAAGTTCAACTTTACTGTGACATTCAACCATAACTCAGGAACAGAAGGGCAGATTGTGACATATTTCACATTTGGTCAGATCCTGAATTGGTGACACTAATCTTTGGTGTCCACCTTGAAACTGTGCTGATTGTATAGATCTTCTTTGCTGCCGGGTTGAAGTTGTGTGTGACACATCCATGTTTTAGAATTTGTAGCTTCTTTGCAGCAACATCTATATATGAAGCATTGTGGTCCTGCACAAGCTCATTGGTTTTGCTGATATTGAGCTTCAAGTGATTGTTGGTGCACCATGAGATAAAACTCTCTCTCAGTCCTCTGTGCTCCTCTGTAAAAGTAGTCTCTAAGTGAAGACAGCATGTTTCTCACTGGACATTAATCACTGCAATCATACATGCCAAAACTACACTTAATATCTTTTATTAAACTCCTTCACTGTCTTCACTACATATATCTGAAGAGTCTGGATGGACGTGGATGTAAACTGCAGCTTGACTGGTTGATGGAAGCATATGAACGTGAGGCAGTAATTCTAGTTGTGATTTTAACTTTGAACTTTCACTCCAGCACAAGCCTTTATTTGGTGTGTGGTGAGCTTTACAGTGTATATTGACAACAACAAAGTCTGGACGGTACAAAGGCACACTGGGTAATGTTGTTCATGGAGGGCAGGGAGGTTTCACAACCATACAAGTGACACCATAAATGCAGTACTTTGCATGACTGGGTAATTAATTCGAGCTTCAGAAATGACCCTGGCCTGCGCCACAGGCTCGCCTCCCACACCTCCCCAACATACATCAGAGGGCCACTTGACATCCTTTTCCTCCAGGGCTGAAAGAGAATCCCACTCCACCCCCAGGTAAACAGCTCAAGCTTATTACCACAATGTCCAACAGCAGTTTTCACAAAGAAGCTCCTCCATGTTTCCACTTTTGCTCGTCTTGAAAATGCTGCACATGTATGGGCACCAACACAAGACTCCCTGTGACCATGGGAAGAGAGAGGACAAGGCAGTAGGCTAACGATCAGCACAGTATATGAGGAATTAATGATTCATAGACAAGAAAAAGAACATTATAGATTTATGATAAAGAAGGTGTCGAAATGTCTTTTGTTGCAAGACCAAGTCGAAGTATGGAGCCTGTGCATATTTAAATTCTGCATGAGTGGAGTTCACTTACAGTGTTATCTGACTCTTAGACAGGTGTTTACCAAACTGGAATATATCTGCAGGCTCTTTCTAAAAATGCAACATAGAAAATAGAAGATATACGTTCAGCTTCTATCCAATTACTGCCATTGTGCCATATATTGTATTAAGGTGTCGCAGTGTATGTTTCTTCAACATCTTTTCCTGATAAAGGCACCTTCCTCTGTTCGTCAACCTAAACGTCATCACGTCTTTATGCATGCCAGAAGACTTACCGCATCTTTCCTTCCCCGCATCCGACCCATCCAGTAGGCGCTTTTTAAAATTTAAAGAACACACAGATAGATCCACACTTACCTCGATGTTTCCTCGTGCGCCTGCACTCTGCACATCCGCACGCTCACAATAACTGCAAACCTGAAACTCGCTTTCGCCTTTTAAGGTGGAGAAAAACAAACCACGAAGCACGACTCCTGTAACATCTCCTGTAAACACAAGGTGAAATTTTTGTCCGCGCTCTGCAGGCAAACATCTACACCATCTCATAAATTGTTAAGATTGCTAGAGGTGAGTAAATTAGGGAGTAGACTCATTACCTGCTTTGTAGAGTAGCCTAGACAGAGCCTGGAGCGAGAGTCGTAAACACACCATTACCACAACACTACAATGTACCGCTGCTCTCTGTTCCAACGCACTCTCTGTCTTCTCCTGCGTCACTTTCTCACTCTTGCTTTCTGACCCCAGTGAGTGTCATTCATAAAATCTTTCCAGGACAGGATTCTGTCCTCTGTGAGTTTTTTTTTTTTTTTTTTTTTGCAGCCTTGACCATTTTGTTGTTGCTAGTTATATACGAGCTCTTTCCCCTTGTTTCCAGTCTTTGTGCTAAGCTAAGCTAACCGAGCTTCATATTTACTGTACAGATATGAGGGAGGTATCAATCTTCCAATCTAAGAAAGGAAATAACGTGCAAACACAAAGAAAAGGCAGTGAGTTGTTCCCGATTTGGGAATTCTGTGAGGGTATTCCTCCTTTTGTATGCTAAGAATATTTTTGATCTCATTCCCAAGATCACATTGCCATTGCTTTTAGATCAGCGCTACCCTTTAATTGCCTTTTGTTATGTGATACAGAGCACTGTCAGTGTAGATCTTTACACCACAGTTTCCTTGATGATCTAAAGATTCACTCACATTTATAAATGTTCAAGGGATATTCAATACGATCAGTTGAAAAACATGATGCACAGCACAGACTTTAGTGCAACCCTGATTCCAAAAAAGTTGGGATGCAGTTTGTCTGTAAATAATTGCATTCTGTCCCAACTTTATTAGTAGAACAGTGACCAATAGATCCTGATCAACATATACATGTGATACACATCTACTTCAACAGACATGTGTACTGAGTGGATTTATTCCAGTAAGCAGGAACCTCGAGTGCTGCAAATCTTGTCTGAAGAGAAGAACCGTTTCCTAAAAGGCCAATCAAGACCAAATTCAGATGTGGAGTGTTTATTCTCTTTGTGTAGCCTTAGTCACCATTACAGTGTCAAATAGCTTCCCCTTCGCCCACACTTTGAATGAAATAAATAAATAAATGAAAATTACAGATCCCAACCTTACACCAAAGAACAAGGTAAAACTCCCACGGAAGCACTTAAAGTGTGATGTGATGACTGGAGTCGATCCAGAATTTGCTTTGAAAACAAATGACTTTGGATTTGGATGTTTACCAATTCTTACATATATTAAATTTTAACCACCGTTTGTGTTAATTATCTATGTATATATACAAAGTGGAGAGTGTGAATACCTGTAATGGGGACCTTTAAACATTTATGGTCTAGTCCCTACCACCTGTGCATAATGTGGGCTGTGTTTCTGGGCCTTTATGCAATTTTGAAGGCCGTCAAAAGGGTCGATGTAAATGCAATATTATTATGCGCCACACAAGATAATATAGGGCTGGAGAGGGCCTTGCCACTGCTTGTTTAAATGCAGAGCATGCACAGTATTACCATTACAAGATCTCTTTACCTGTCTCATAGGCTCTACCACACTGTTAACACACTTGGCATGCAGAACAGAAAAGTAAATCCGGTTGAATCCAGCTGGAGAAGCATGTATTTTGGAAACTGAGTGGACTGAAGAGGTCCTATAACAGTGGCTTTATTTATAATATATATAACAGAGACATTTTTACATTGTGTTTGGTTAGTTGTGAGCATTAAAAAAATGTCTCATTTCAAGGCCAAAGTCAGAGAACGCTGATGTAAAATAGGCTGTACAGTTTAACTAGCTGAGTAATGACTGAGCATGCTTGGCTGCATGCACACTCCCTCCTTCATCTGATTAAATCAGTCCACTTTAATTACAGCAGTCATTGATTCAAAGACAGGTTATTACCTCATTCATCTATTACCTGATGAATAAGGTAAAGAGCTGTCTTTAGTTATGCTAGGTTACTGACCGGGTCAGCATAACTAACTCAGGATTAGTTATGCTGTGTTATAAGGAGCATGGGCTTATATCTCTGCCTATTAGACATAAAATACATCATGGTGACTATTTTACAGTGCACAGCAGGATGTCAATAGCTGTCCTTTTGTTTCAAGTTGATTGTCAAGGATGAAATCTCCATCCTTTAAGATGTCAGGCAGGAGAGGCATCAGATCAGGCATAGTGTACGCTTGGGGGGATTCAAGAAATCATATTCAGCTGATCACAGAAGGACGGTTTCACAGTGTTTCAGAATGAAGATTAGCAGCTTTGGACATCACCCTGTAGCATGTACAAATTGATTTTTTTCTAACCAAGGTCAATCTCAGTTGCAAGATGAGTGATGGGATGTTTTGGCACCTCATCCACACAGCAATTGCAGAAACTATGAAGCCTGGAGGATTCTCCTATAGTTTGTGAAATGGATTGTAAAATAAGCCTCTCTGTATCTTTGTTTCCGATGCTGCATTCCCAAAATGTTGAGGCTTTTTTTTTTTCTTTTGCTCTTTGGTTTCCAATCATCCCTTGAAGAGAGCACAAAGAACACTGATGTTTCAGAAAACAATTTCCAAAAAAATGGAGATAAAGGTGGATTTGCTTACAGTGATTACATTTCAATTCATTCAATTTCAGCATTTGCAAATTCACCCTTGGTCATTTAGCATAATCTAAATTGTAGATTGTGTGCAACAAGACTGTGCTTGAGAAACAAAAACTATCTCAGTTTTTGATTTTAGGGGAAGGTAGTCTCTGTGAATTGCAAACAGTTGCTTATTTGTGCAGATCTGGATGTAAAATGTGTTGCGAAATCAGCTGCTCTATGTTGAAGTACCAAGTTTGTTTTGTTTCTCAGGGCCAATGCAGTAGTTAGACCTGATTTAATGCTGTGTCAATTCTTGGAAACTATCAGTGAGTGTTCTGTTGAGGGTCTGCTTATGTTTGGCATCAACATAAAATGTGTTCTTAAACCTCTTTGTTTTCAAATGTAGAGATTGCAGATTGTTAACATTTGACTTTCTATATATATGGAAATAAACACAATGCAAATAACTGAAATTCCAATACGATATTATTTGTTTTGGATGAATGACTTATGCACAGATGCATGGAACAGATGCAAAGAAGGGATTCAGAGAAGAGATGAGGAACAGAGACAAAGAAAAAAAAACTATGCACACCCACACAATGACCTTCCTCAGAACTGAAACTGGCACACATACCAATTTCTTTATTTATCAGGTTACGATCCTCTGGAGCAGACCAGTGCTTCATTAACAGGCTACTTCTTCAGCTTTAATCAGTTCAGACCTAGTCAGAGATCCTTGGATGCAATTTCCTTGCCTTGATATCTGCAGTTCTGTAGCAAGGCGCTAATCCTGTTAGTGTAAGGAATAAATGAATACCTCAAAGACTGGGATTGCTTTGGGTTGTGGAGAAGAAGAAAAAAAACAAACAAGTGTTTTCTTTTTGAAGCTGGTCCAAGTCACCCAGACGCAGAATGGAGATGTAATTTTAGTGAAAATGTGTATAGTTAAAAAGCATTAATATTTCAGTAATCCTCAAATTAGTTCATTTCTTGCACTACTCGCCTTAGCAGAGGGCTTTCATCTGGAGACAGAAACGTGCTCTTTCAGAAAACATCAATTAGAGACCTTTGATAAGAAAGTGGTTGATATAAATTTTTATTCTATAATGCTTCTTGGAGAGACTTCAAAAGGTAGAGGAAGTTAAAATAAGCCCTGCAAAAACATCGACATCACAGCGAGAAGGTCCACGTTCTCCTCTTAGTTGTCTCAGAATAAAGTGACAGATGTAAAAAAGAAGACTCATCCTTCAGAACTGTAGTTTCACTCGTCGTGTGCTTCGAATTAAAAATGGTGCATGGATGCCAGCAGGAAAATAACTGCAACCGTGTGGAGATGTTGGAGGCTTGTATTTTTTTTGTCATCTTCTCAATGCCCAGGACAATTCTCTTGACAGCAGGTGTAATCATTGAGAATTGAGCTCGCATTGGTTTCTGGTTATTTGTAGCACTTTGCACTCCCATGCAAAGCAAACACTCACGGGTCTCTCTCTACATGTCACCTCCACTATTCATGTTTGCCTCTGCCTCTCACCGCTATTACCAGTGAAGATATAACAAGCGCAGACAGCCGATGTCGTGTTGGGTATCAGTAATGCTGGGACGATGAAAAACCAGAGCAGGGCAGTATCTTTTAGGCTTTGAACAAATGGCTAAGAGACAGTGTGTAATGATGCTCCAAATAACAGAGTGAAAGTAAGCTTTTGACTCACACAGAGCTGTGGTCACATTACCTTTTGTGACTCATCTCTGTCTTCAGCTTTTTATTTACTCGACTTTCGGCTAGAGCCACGCTGGTAATCCTGAACGTCTTTTAAGTGATCCCTCGCAGCCTGATAAAGGATTTTATTTTCTTCTGGACGCGGGTGAAAAATAGCCGACACTGTGCAAAACATGGGAACCCTCTGCGAGAGTCTGGTTTTTCATTTTACATTTGAAAACTATTTGACTTCCTCCCGTGGAAAAATTACATGAACCCCTTCATTAAACACAATAAAATAAAATCTTCTTTGAACTTTGAACAGTGGGAGTTTAAAAGCGCAGTGCTGCTTTTCATTCACACAGTTAAACCTAGGACTCATAGTGTGAGGCCTAGTTCAAACCCAGTCCTCCACAGTCGGCCACTGAGCAGCTCCAGTGACGCAGCTGGAGGTTAAATGGTTCACTCAATGGCTTCTTAATGTTACTGAGGCATGGAGAGAGAATTTATTCATTTTTCTCACTCAGCATTGTGAAGTTCTGAAATATAGATTTTTTTAAAGCTATAATTCATGTAGTACCCTGATTCTGAAAAAGTTGGGAACAAAATATTTTATATTTGACCTCTTCAGCTTCATTGATTTTTATAAATATGTGCTGAATCTGAATTTGGTGGCAGCAACATGTTTCAAACAAGTTGGGACAGGAGCAACAAAAGACTGTGAAAGTTGTGGACTGATCCAAAAACACCTGTTTGGATCATTCCACAGGTAAACAGGTTCGTTGGTAGCAGGTGATAGTATATTGTATAAAGGATATTACTACATGAGCTCAGGAACACTGTTGAAAACTGTTTGCAAGTGATTGCATTCAGTTTTTATTTATGTTTTATGCAGCGTTCCAACTGTTTTGGAATCAGGGTTGTATATTGAATCCGTCTTAGAATGGTATCACATCATTTCTAGGGCTCAGTGTGTTATCTGATGGCCAGATTATTCCGGCAACAGTAAAATATTGTATTTTAGTTGTACAAAAATAAGTTTGTCATGGTCAGTTTCAAATGTATAAAATGATCCAATGATGATTGAATAGAGATTGAAATAAATATTTCAGTCATCCCTGCTTTGTTAAGAAAAGCAGCCTATTAGAGCTGAACATCTATTCAAAATTTTGAAATTGTAATATAGTCAAGGACAATATCCAAATTGCTGGAGGTGATAAAGGTAAAATATGTAACAACATATCATTATAAATGAAGCATGGTGCTACAGAGATGCCGAGGCCTACAAATCATATTCTCCAGACTTAAGAGAACATGCTTGTTTGATACAGACCCCAGCAAATCATCATCTTTTCAATGAAAATTAAAAAATTATCATTCCCCCTAAAATTGTGACTCATATTACAATATCTGTCAAAATATGCAATGTGATTTTTTTTTTTTACAATCCAGTCCAACTCATAACATACCATTAATATAAGCTGGTCAATTTAAAAGCTGCCATACACTGTGTCTTATATCAAAGTCCAAATATGCTTGATATAGGTCAAAAGTGGTCCGAAAAACAAGGCATTGCTTCAGGGTTTTTTTTTTTTCTCCAGTTGAACAACAACACACTGAATTTGAGAGTGTGGAATTTAAATGAGTTTTTCTTCGCAGACATTGATAACATAATAAAGCTGAATTGGAACTGGAAAAGGGCAGCTGTCATTTGACGCCGATTAAGTCGCAGATAATGAAAATTGGGAACACAGATCACCGTGAAATGACATTTTTTTTTAAGGGAATACAGTTGCATAGGTAGAAGAACAAAGAGGGCCAAAAAGCGCCGACCTGGCTCAGCGGAGGAGCGCTGGCTCGTCCTCCGGTGCTGCAGCTGCCAGGGTTGTGTTCCACTATGCCGGATGGAGTAGCCCTCCTTTCACAATTGGATGGTAATGAGAGTGACTGACGGGGATGCTCGGAGAGGCTGCCAAAAATAATGTTTTGTGTTCTTCCTGCTCTCTCTGCCTCTGTGTCATGCTGTCTTTTGGTTTACCTCTCTTTCCTTTTTCATGTCTGTCGCTCCTTATTTAACTCCATATTCAGACAAAATGCAGGGAATTGAGCAAGATTAAAATTAGGATGAGTTTTCCAGCAGGGAAATTTAGCCATTGCAGCAGAAAAATAGGACAGGAAAAATAGGGCAGATGGAATAAATATTATAATTTACTGATTTTAGGGTTAGAATTGAACAGCTATAAAGTAGAAAATACACATATGCATTGCTGATAATGGATATTATTAGATTTGCAGAGCAGTGGTGCAAATGTCTATGTGACTTCCTGCTGTCAGGAGATTTACAGGTTAAAATAATACACAGAAATCTGTCTGTGAAAGCTGTGAGAATGGAGGAGTGGGAGGCATGATTGAAACCATGATGGCGCCTGGTTACAGTAGTTGTAATCCTGCGATTACCGAGTGCGCGACATTACATGGAGCATCTGCCCGAGCTGACTGCAGAATGGTAACAATGAGAGCAATGGCTTGTGAAAGTAGTGTTGTTTTAAACCCCTGGCCAGCGGTTCAACATCCTGACCACAGATATGTGCCTTCGCTGTCATACAGCTGGGATTACAACATCTGTTGTTGTCACAAAAAAAAAAAGCTAAGACCACATCGTGTTTCCCATGCCAGTCTCATCCTTTCTGTTAGCCTGCACTCTGCAGCACTTCTGGAGGGTTTCCAGAGCTGCTGCAGAGTCTGATGTATTTCTGTGTAGCCACGTCTTAGCGAGGCACATTAAGCCTTACTATTCTTCTGTAGTCTCACTCATTATTCCCTCCGAGCGCTGATGAAAAAGGACAGAGAACTCAGCCTCCTAATTCGACAGTCTTCTTATTCCTCCCGTAATGATAGATTGAAGATAAAAGAAGTTGATTCTTCTACCTCCGGCTCTCACCTCAACCCGTCAGCGCTCGCCTGCCCTGCACCTTAAATAAATTGATAACAAGAGACGCAACACTCTCTTGAGGCTAAAGAGGGGGGGAATCACGTCTTGAACATGCGACTTACACAGTGTCTGTCTGTGTTGCACCTCTGTTATCCAATCCACTGTTTACTGTTGGGCTTCTGCTAAATGTTTTGTGCACTCATTTTTAGTTAGAGAGAAGAAAACAGAACAGTGAAAGCAAACTTTACCTAGCGGATGCAGTACCTCTCACAGCCACTCTTTGTCCTTTATTGTAATGTAGAAAATGGCACATTGCAGTTGAGAAAAACAGCAATCCCACAACTTGTCAAAATCCATCTTCAGGTGTCTGTAACACTGAATGTGATGGGAGGCTGCATGAACTGAGGACCTCAGTCATCTGCCTGATTTCATTATGCAAGTCGAACTCTCACTTGCTTCCATTTTAGATGTGAGCTCTGGCAGGAGCGATGCAGGGAAAAGGAGCAGGTATTAAATACATTTTGAATCAGAACAATTAGAAAAGTCTTTGCTGTAATTATGTGTTGTGTTTTCAAATTATTGTATTGAATATCCCTTGAACATTTACTCACGTGAGAGGATCTTTAGATTGTCAAGGAAACTGTGGTGTAAAGCTCTACACTGGCAGTGCTCTGTATCTCATAATAACAGGCAATTACAAGATAACACTAATTTAAAAGTGATAGCTAGATCAAAATCGAACATTTTCTGAGCATACAAAAGGAGGAATATCCTTAAAGATTTCCAAACGGGGAACAACTCATTGCCTTAGTGCTTCTGCTGCAGTTGTTTGCAAAACCAATGTGGTTCATTTAGTGTCTCTACCCTTTTGTGTATCATGTTTATCTTGTGTCCTTTGTTACCATTATCTCCCCTGTCTTAGTTTTACCACTGTGGTTATTCTATATCTTTTTTTAATACGCTTTAGTTGTGCATCGTCACTTTTTTTTCACAGTTCAGCTTACAGACGACGCTCGGAGATTAAATAGTGAAGCATGATGTGTGCGCTGCAAGGGTTAGGAGTTAGCCACAGGTGAAGCGCTCTTAGAAAAACAAAGTGGCTCCTAAATAGCAGGCGCTGGCATGAAGAAACAGAAGTCAAAAGGGGGGCTAGAGAGAAATAGAGGAGCTGAAAGGAGAACAGCAAACTGAAAGTGGGGGGATGGGAGGTGAGGAGGGCATGCCGGCTACCAGGGATCAGAGATTAAGCCAGTGTCGCTGGGGTGGGGTCCGCCAGCTGTCTTGCCCCAGACAGCTTACACGGTGGCTTAGGATGGGTGGCGTCTTACTCTCATTAAAGTCCAGCCAAATGTCAAGCAAATTTTAAAAAAGCATGAAAAATATAGAGGAATTAGCTCTACCGGCAAACAAATACAGAGTCGTGCATTTTCTGGTTGTGTCTGCTCGTATAGCTCATGCCTTCCTACTACATTTCACAACTGTACACTGTTTGCAGGAATAACTGTGAGGTAATGATGTGATGTGGAGGCTGAGACATGGGGGATCATTGTTCAGTAGCAAGTGTTCACTTCAGTTCTCCAGAGAATGGGAGCTTCCTTATAGCTGATGTGCTCCATGCAGCATAGCGAAAAATAGGGAAAAACAAGACTTTTTTATCAAAACGTAGCGATACTAGCAATCTCTTCCTTCAATCTTTTGCAGTGCTCCGCTGTGCTGCTGCATGCTTCGGCTGGATGTCATACAAAAATGAACAGATTGTGCCGTCTGAGTCTTCACCATCCCGCATTGCATCACACTGCACGACTGGGAAGAGTTGAGACTTCAACAATTCCTGTAGTGAATAGCAAAACAATGGATGTGCTTGGTTTGTAGCAAAGGAGAAAGGAATGAGAGAGGACAGGTCACACAAATAAAACTCCCTGAGCTGGAGATACTTGGAGTTCGTTCAAGAACCCGAGTGAAGAAAACTCCACTCGCCCAAGTGACAGATAGAAAAGACATAGTTGCTCTCAACAGTCAAATTGTGCCCACGGTTGGCGGGATAGATGGTGTTAATTTCAAGCCCTGATTGGTGATATTTCATGCTGTTCCAACACGAAAACAAAGAAATGCAGTTGGCAGAAGTAGTAATGACCAGCCAGCCGCAGCAGCTGCAGCCCACTTGCCAAAAATGAGGACCAATTTTGGACAAAGCCCTGGATTATGTCCAATGATGATGTTTTTAACTCATTATTCAAACAATATATGTAAATGGAAGCTTCAGTCTAATATAGTAAAAGTATGTTGGACAACTAAAACCACCTGGTTAATGTTAGAGAAAGATTATTATTAGGTCATGGTTAACTCTTACAAAAGCCAACAATAATTTTGATCAACCTCTATCTTCTATTTAAGTAACACATTATGTACTCTTCCACCTCCCGGACCTCCATATCCAAACAATATGCTATTTCCTATATTGGCACTCCGTAGCATTGACGTGAATCGAGCAATTTGTAATCTGCATTATAAATATCATTCCTTTGGAGACGTGACAGGACGTCCACAGATGACCAACTGCATGTGTAATATATATAATTTATGAGACTTTATAAATAGGCCTCGGCAGCCATCTGTTAGAATGTGAATATCCATGTACCTTTGAACTGTTTTTGAACCGTGAGATATCAGAATCAGCCAACTAAGCTTTCACATACAAGGACTTTGCCTTGGCATGTTGGTGCATAACAATAAACAGTATGAGAATAATATAAAAAGGAAAGTATAAAGCAGATACTGCAAGTTATGAAGCATGATAGAGAAAAAAAAACTGACAATAGCATATGAACAAATGTATAAAACACATTATGGTTGGCGAGTCCCCAACCTTATGGATGAGGCCAGATATAAAGAAACTGTTCTTATGGAGTGAGGTTTAGGTCCTAAAAATTTTTTGTCTGGACTGGAATGGATTGGTCCTTTTAACTATTTTATTGATGATGATACAAAACCTTAAACTTTATGTACAGTAATTAACTAAATAATTGCTACGGGCTCCATATAAACAGCAATAACAGACAGGATGAGCATTTCACTTCTCTGTTAAATCTATTTTTGAAACATCATTTGGTATGAAAATAAGAAACAAAGCCAATTTTTTAGATCAAGCAATAAATGATAAAACTTTTTACCACTGATTTTTTTTCCTCCCTTTTCTTACAAGCAAAGTGTTATTTTCCCCACTATTGGCCATTATTGCCATTAATTATGTAGAGGCATGAGGTGTAGTGACACCACTCGACCTGGTTGTACGATGGACTTTTATTAGGTACGTTATATATCAAGTTATAAGAGCGATCAGACAGATTTTAAACAAGTGCTTTTTTTAACCTTCACCTTCATTTAAAAAAAGATAGATAATGTGGTTAAAAATAAAAATGCTTTAAGTTGTGTTGAAAATGTTGACCCTGTTTAAAAATGTCCAAATTCCTCCTATACTTGGAAAACTTAAACATTGAAAACAAATTCAGAATTCAGGTGTATTCATCCTCCTTCATTCTAAATAAGTAGATAATATGGGTTAATCTTGGATTTTTGTTTGAAACCTGGCCTCATGGCCTCTAAATGACCCAGGTTGTACAAAAATAGAACAACTACCTTTTGAGTCCCTTCTGCTTGTTCAACGCACTGTAGGTGTTTCCCCTTTGTTTTCCCTTCTTGAGGACAGACCACTTGTGTTGCTTGCGATTAAGGGATCTCAAAATTCTTCCTAGAAGTGTTTTTAAATCCTCCCCAATGCCGTTGACTGTTTGCCCAGGTACTGCACATCCCTCAGAGAAGCCAGCAGAGGGCTCAGCTGCTGGTGGGAGAGGAGGGATTTAGCTGCTGCCTTGTGAGGACAGCCAAACCCCTGTGATTACTGCATAATCCTCTCCAGCATATCATGTGCATCATGGCAGCACAGTGAGCCTTTGTGACATCACGGGGGAGGCTGGTGTGGGGCTGCTTAGTCCATATTTCTCCCCATCTCTCTCTCTCGCCTAACCTCTCTCTTACTATCTTACTCTCTAACACTATTTCCTTGCTCTGTATTCCCCGTGTCAGTCTCTTTCTGCCTCTCACTCCCGCCCTCTCCATTGTCTGATGGTTTGGGAGGAGGCGGTAGAGGCGGAGAGGAGATCAGTGGGGATTATCACTGTCTGGAGAACACGGATGGATTTGTACGCCATCTCCGTAGTTGGATGTTGTGCCAACCTGCCCTCGACTAATGGGACAGCGGCGCACTGTCGTAGCACAAGTTGTTATCAGTCAAATGCTCTTAACCAGCAAAACCGTCCCTTTGGTGGCTCATGCGGTGCAGTTTCCTTCAGTTAGGCTCCATGTGAGCCATCAATTCATGAACAAATATGACAAATTAAAAAAGAATGAAAACATCATGGTCGCACGCTGGGATGAGGAATCCAGGCAGGGGGTGCGGCGATGTGAAATTCAAAAAATTAAACCTGAATCCGCTTATTAAAAAAAGAGTAAGCCCCTGGCTCCCTTTCTCTCCCATTTTTAATCTGCCTCTCTGCTGTCTGTTTTGTGTCCCGCTCTTCGTCATCTATCGCTCTCACTCGGTCCTTCAATCACGACAGCTTTCTTCTCTGGTCAACACCGGGGTCACAGAGAGCTGGATGAAAAAAAAAACGCGGCCGCAATCAGAACCCTGTGCTGAACGAGCGCTTCCAGGTCTAGATGGCCGTCGCCGACTGAGGGTCCCATGGCACACTTTTAAACGAGCCTTTGTGTTGCTCTGCTTTTGAGAATCAAGCCTTTTATATTTTATGTCAGTAACCCAGTGTAAGAATGCATGTTCGGGGACTTTGAAGTGATGTTCAGAAATGTAGCATCCAGCAATATGTCTGCTTTCATTGCCGGCTCATGACACGTGATGATTGGTATATTTATTTAGACTTTTTTATGTCAGTGTTGAAACAAAACAAACATCAATTGGACCATCATGGCTTTTGAAAATGACATCTGAAATTTGGCCTGTAGGGTAAAAGTACTGAGCCTCGTCTCCCCACTGATGCTCCTCTAGAAAGCAAACAGGAAGTGATCTTAAAATGCTTGTCATGTCTATTTCAGGAAATCTAAAATTGTGTGTATCTGCTTCTCTAAGAAGTAAGAGTGTGGATTCACATAATATTTCTGACAGACATTAGTGTGCCTCCGCAGTTCGTCTGGTGCTATTTTCAATTGCAGATGACATGGATTTTGTATTTGTTTGTCTGGTTGTTTTTTTCAAAAAAAAAAATCTTTACGAAGCCAGATCGGGCAACTCAATGATGACGCATTCGCACCTGAGTGTTCCTCTCTGCAGATGCCAGCTACTGCCGGGCTTCTTTGCATTTTTGCTGTATCAGTCTGGGAGTTAAATTCTAAACCAAAGCTTTGTGCATGTTCAAACTACAGTGAAGACTTGTGCTGCATTTGTAAAATTTAAGTGTAACTGACTGACCAGGTGACATAAATGTACATAAATATATCAGAGGTGACCATTATTAGAATTTATTATTATTTTACTGTACAGACAGATTTATATACTTATTACAATATGTCAAAGGCAGAGCTGGACATTGTGGTAAAAACTTTTATTTGCTTTCCTCCTGAGCGTTAGATGGAAAGAACAATAGCGTTTTCAAGTTTGTTAACTAAATATAAAGCTACAGTGAGCAGGTGGTTAGCTTAGTATCAATACTGGGGGCAGGAGAAAGAGCTAACCTGGCTCTGTTCCAAAGGTAAAACAAAAAAATCTGCCTCCTGTACCAGCAAATTTAAAGCTCACAGATTAACACCTTGTATTCCAACACAGTTTGCAGTTTTATGCTGTTCTGTTTTTTTGGCCAGGTGGGTTGACTTCTTGGTTTCTTTTCCAGCATGCAACCCTGTGTAAAAGCACACAAAGCGTCATCTTTACACTTTGTTTTTTATGGATCAAATGAAACAGATTTAAGAGCGACATATTTAACATGCAGACGTGGGAGTAATATCTAGCTTCTCATGTAACTCTCTGCAGAAAAGCCATTGAGCATCTTTATTCCTTTGAAAAAAAAACCCATTTCAGATTCAAGCTTTAAAGTGTTTCAAAAAACTATAGCCTTCAGCTCAAATGGGTTTGCCTTCTTCATTAATTCCTCTGAGACAATGTTTGTGATGTATGTCTGACAGCAGTGTTAATTTGTTGCAGCAAAATTTCTTGGATTTGAACCCCTGCGAGGAGGAATGAGTGATAGTATGATGTCTAAAATAGTCAAGCAAAAGCACTCTTTGTGTGTGTGTATTTCTGTCCCCTGAAAGGCAAGGAGAGATGTCTCCCAGCTTGTAGGTGAATGCTGAATGTAATGACAGTCTCTGGCATTTGAGTTGTCAATCAACTTGTCAATTAATCACAGCAGTCAGTGAGGGTTTCAGAGAGTGCTTAGACATATCCCTGCATGCTCTCACAGATGAAAGGAACGTCCGCGCTATTGACAGAGCCATTTTTGCTCAGAATTATTCACCGAGGCTTGATAGGAAATACTCGAGTCTGGATGGAGGCACAGCAGCATGTCACAAAAGGATGGCTGAACAAAATCATTACTGCATGTTCAAAAACAACTTTTTTTTTTATCGTGCAAGAATCAGTGTTTGAGGCCTATCAACACAAAACAATCTTCTTTTGCTCATGAAGCATCAGCAACAATGGATTTTATTGCGAATAATTCTGCTAGTAAAAACAGAGTCTTCTGGACAGATTCACTGTGTATTTCCAGCATTTAACCACAATGGACATTGACACTGAGTTAATCAGCCACAGATTTATTCTAGAATTTAGGATTGTCACACATACTGTAGAGTAAGCCTTTTTCCTTCTCATGTATTGCATATAACGTATGTCCCCCTACAGATGTAGTAGGCTGTTTGAATGCATATTTTATAGGTCTTCTGTCTTCTTAGATCAAGAAACCCACTGGTTTCTTTTTAATGGCTGTCCCCTTCAGTGCTCGTAATGGGCGCTGCTAAACCTCAAAGCCACAGTCACATATATGCTCAATCTTGCATGGAACTCATAACAATAACACACTCAATTCACACTGCCAGGGTGTAAATGAATGTGCATCAAGTGAGCAATGCGAGATGAAGCCACATAAGATAAATGTCAGGTTTTGTAGAGTAAATAATAATCATCCATCATCAGGAATCAGCTCCCGACCAGTGAAATGCCTGATAGAGTATTGGGAAATAAATACCTTGGTTAGGATTGCAGTGAGGTATGTGTTTTCTTTGCAACTCGCACGACCGTTGCGCTCCTCCACTGATCTTTTCATCTCATATGATATGTAGGAGTCGGTGCCCTGAGAGGGCAGATGAGCCGGTGCAAGAAACGAGGTGTCGCAGGCAGTGGGCAGGCAGCGGTGATGAAGAGAAAAGGATGTGGAGGTTTCTTGAGTGCAGTTTCTGGAAGTGTCAAGGAGAACGTGACACAATAGCAAACACTCCCAATTTACTCAGTTGCCTCTTTCAGATATACTGGGCTTTCACTAATGCATTTACAAGCAAACATGTACAGTCATGTACTGCCTCTGGTGCATAATCAGAACACTGATTTGCATTTTTCCCCCAATTTTTTTTCTTTTCGCTTTCCATACCGGACGGTTTTCCGAGCTGTTCTGTTGACAAGAGGATCTCATTTTCTGAGAAATACATTTATCAGCATAACTTCCTGCCCGAGACAGTGCAACCCCAGGGGCAGGAAAACAGAAAATATGTGAGAAAACAGAAAAACAAATGAGAATATGACGTATGTGCGCAGTGCAAACATGAACACACATTCTATAACCAGTAAAAATCTTGTGCCTTCATAGAAAATATAATGAGAAACAGAATTATACTCTACCTGCTGTCTATTTAAACTTATCTGCTAATATTCTTACAGATATTTACAGTATATAATTTTCCTCTAACATTGAACAACACTAACTTGGACATGTTGCTAGCAAAGACCTTGTAAATCATGAAATGCAGATATCCCTGCATGCCAAAAGCACAGAAACACATCCCTCTTTCCTGTATCAAAAGCAAAGTCTCCCGTATTTATTCCATGCTCAGTGAATTTGTTTGGTGCTGAGCAGCAGAACTGCATCCTATAAAAGGCAGATAATGAGAACACAGGGGAACACGCAGGAAATGTAGACACCAAATTATGGAGTACTAATAGTTACTGTGAAGGAGATGGTAATGGTCAAATAAGGTTGCAGAGATAGTGCTCTAATTTGTCTTGCATGTATGCCAACCTTTGTGTTGAATCCGTTAAAAATTGCAGCAGAAGCAAACGAGAGAGAGAGGCGGGGAAAAAACCGAGCTCAGACACTCGAAGCAGTCAAGTGACACTTCACCCTCGAACGGCGAGGTCTGAAGTGGCCATTGGTAAGAGCATATTGGCTAGCTGGCGGTGTGCTGTCAAAATTTCTCCATGAGCGGGGATGATGCCGCCAATAGACCCATCGACACAATGATGGCGGTGACCAGAATTGCGGCGAGGTGACGGTGGCGCTGAAGTGAAAAGCCATAGCGCCGTGTTTGTGTATGTATTCGCCCGGTGTGGTCCGGTGTTGTATGGCAGCGGCTGTACTATCATGTTTCCAAAAGTAATCTCGGCTTTGGTGATGTGTTTGGAAGGCTTGGGCCTACTGCAGAGTGTGAATGATAGACGGGCTGCCAGCATGGATGGATGAAGTGTGTTGGCAGTGCTGACGCTCGTCTGTGCCAGAGCCCGGCACACATTGTTCATTCTTGGCCTCTAATCCATGTGATCTGAAACAGAGGTGCTGACTCCAGTCAAAAAACCCGAGCGCCGTCATTAAAGAACGCTACCCCCTGCTCGCCATTAGACGTCATGGTTTAAAAATAGCTCCTCCGTGAAAGAACACACTCTCTCGTCGGTCCAAATGCATTTCATATTCAGTCTGTGCTCCTCAAATTTGTCCCCCTTTTATTAGCCCTCAGGATTATGATTACTCTCCAATTTCGAAATCGTGCCAACCCAGCCCCGACGGTTTTCCATCTGATCCTCAAGGCAGAAACAAGCCTCTCCACAGTTACCCGCAGAAATCATATTTCCATGTGCAGTCACTCAGTAATGCTCTCACAGGAACAACATTTTCTTTTAACTGAGTTTTTAGCTTAACAGACAAATGTGATGCATCTCTAAAAGGTGAGGCCCCGTGAATTTTCTCTACCTACAGCAGAATCCAGGACGGTCGTTATTTGTGTCACGCCAGGGAATACAGTTCACTGAGCAATGCACTTGTCTGCAGCGCCCTGCTTTGCATGAGTATTAACAGGTAGAAGGTTAACGAAGCACTTATCATTTGAAGAAGATTATGTATTATATCCCAAATACTGGAGCTGACTTGTTTTATCTTCAGGATATTTTTTGCGTGCCTGCAGCCATCAACCTAGACTTTGTTCTCTCTAAGCCCTATTAGGTGGATTAAATTTGAAATCTGTTACTTCTACCCGTATAGAAAAATTAATTGAAATTGGATGTGAAAAGGTACCATTCCTTTTTCTTGGAGTATGTTATCAACGGATGTTAAAGTTGTTTTTTTTTTTTTAATGCCCTCCAGCAAAATTCTGAAATTGGAATCTTTTCAAGCTTCAAGTCAATTTCAATCAAGCTAAATGTTGGCAGCGGCAAGTATAAGTACAACTTCAATGAATATGACCACGCAAACAACAGAATTTCATGATAAACACTGCAGAGCTCGCTTTCGCCATGGGATATGAATCCAGGTCATGACTCTGCATGTTCTGTCCACATGGCCAGGGGAGACATCACATCGCATCATCTGGCCATAAGTGGACATGTTTGTTCTGACTAGTCCAGAGGATCATCAACCCCCAGCCCCTCACCTCCAGCTACAGATATCCTGCGCTTCAACTCTGTTTAAACAAATCAGAGTGACTGGCTGCTCCTGTCAATGTCATCACCTACCAGAGCGAGATCATGTCTCATCCACCCACCCCGCGGGCGGCAATCTCACTTGAGAGGAGTGTGGGAGAGACACTTTCAGATTCGAAAGGGCAGGGACGGCGGCTTCCATGCGGGCCGAGCGCCGCGCCGCTGCAGATTCTGTCACTTGGTGAATCAAAGGAAACGGTGATGCTGATGTGAAACCAGAAGGGGCTCCTTGCACTCGATCCTCGATCCTTGCATCTTCGTGGTCGTGAAAGCACAAACTGAACGCGGACCGTCAGAAAATAGAAGATGCATAACCTTCTCTCTCAGGCCTCTCAGCATAAACTCATTTCTATGCTCAATTACAGTTTATGTCAAATGAAAGATGCCACAATTAATGTTTATGACTGATTAGGCATTGAAGTGTGGGTTATTGTTTCATGGGGCATTGAGCTCCATGTTTGTTTAAGGGCTGTAAAGATGAAGCATTGTCTTGCCATTGTCGTGCATTTTAATTACCACTTGATTGTTTGATTATGTCGTGAAGGACAGTTTTGCACAGATTAAGGAAAAGTCACATGAACCGGTCTGCAGAAATAAGAAAGACTCTGCCATCTGACCGCGACTATGTGACTGTGAGTGTCTTGAAATTGTATAAGGCCAGCCATGAAAGCATACTGTCATATTCACTCTAAAGATGCCGTATTTGCGAGCACTGGTGCCATCACACTTCATTAATTAGTGAAATTCATCACAGCACGCGCCCCTTCAATACATTTTAGGCCTGCGCACTGATGATAATGCCTTTTGTCTTTTCAGAGGCTGTAGTGGAGAGAGAGATTTACTGAACTGAGTGTCTTGCCTGAATGAGTGTCTCACAGACACATTTATTGTATGTAATACACAGTATGTACTTCATTCTACCTAACAAATTATGCTATACTTTAAGTACTGTGTGTACTTAAAGGCATGTCAGTGGATTAGTGTGGAGGTTCAAGTTGCTGTACTCATGCATACAACCTCCATACGACTCACCACAATAACATTCAGACTTACAAAACAGAGCATAATACATCAAGTAAGTGGTCTCACCTTTTGTGTTGACAATGAGACTTTGAGAGTTGTGTCGTCGTCACAGTGTGTCATTAACAGCAACGTCGTGAAAGCCGCTCACTCTTCACAGAACCAAGGACACAGGAGATTTTGCTTCTTGTTCTGTCCGTCTTTTATATAAACTAAAACAGCTATAAAGGAAAGTACTCACTGTACTCTGGAGCTACAGAATAACTTTTCCTCTCCAGTCTTTTCACACTTAATCAAGTCACTTTGTATCTCCATAGCTCATTTGCCAGCACCTACTGAGATAGGGCCATATTTAAAGGAGGGTTAATTGAGTGCATGTTCCTACTGTGACCCACCGGTCTGCTCCTGACTCTCCACCTCTTGACCAGTTGTTGTTGGAAAGACACACACGTGGCATCTCTGTGCATTCTTGTGCTGTTTGCCAAGCCTCTCAAACAATATCTAACAGCAAACATTCGATTTCAGAACGACAGGAACGGCAAGCAGGGAGGATGGATAAAGATCTGTGAGTTTGCTGGAATCCATTTTCTGTCACTTGGCAGATGTGAACAAATGGGAAACTCCAGTTTTTATTGTGAGAATAATATCCAAACACGACTTAAGTCAATTGAATCTGCTTGGGAAATAAACAGACGTGTGTTTTAAGTGACTCTACAATCTCAAGCACATAGTTCCTCTCGAACTGGGGGGATGTATTCTGCATCAAGTTTGCGATCTGTAAGCCTCTGAATATCTTAAGCAAATCTTACATTCTTACTCTTGAATCTGGTGAGCACCTCATATACGTAGAAAATATCCTGACATCTTCTTCTGCAATTTCTACATCTAAACATGCCCTAAGTCAAAGTTATAATCTGCTTGTTAGGCCCATTAGTCATTGTCTTATTGTTTCAGTTTCACTTTGTGCTGTTTTGCATTTCTGGCTTTAAATTATTAATGTTGACTCCTGACTAGGATGTAGGATTTCAAACTTTGTAGCTGAGAGAGCAGGTAAGCAGAAGCTGAAAAGTCATGACAGAAATATCAAGGGAAATATAAGGGAGATGGATGGCGGGCTTTGAATTGCTGTGTCTATCACAGACACATTCTTTGGCAACTCCATTTGAAATGAACCTCACTCCCAAATCATCGCAGTGTCAGATTTATTGTGCATTCATTTCCGTTCTTTTAAGATATTCCCATTTTGCACGCAGCGTATTTATTGTTGCATATTTCAGTGGAGGATGGGGTAGACGCTCATTTGCCTTCCTACACAATCAGGTCTCTTGCTCATGACCTGTTATCTTTCATTTTCACCCACAGCATAGAAAATAATGGGCTCAAGGGCAAGCAGTCAGGCAAAAGCTTCTGGAAATAGATTAAGACATGCCGTGCACACCAACCCCCTCTACCTACACTCCCCACTTCAGTGGGATTCATTTTCCCTTTCATTTCCCAGGCCACTTCTTCACTACATCAAATCTCTGTGTTTTGCCTCATCCATTTCTGCGACTCCCGGGCTGTTTCCCTTAAAGGCCTAAAGGTGCAATAGACGGTATCTAATTTTGTCAAGCAATTACGAAAAGGCACACATTCATCATTATGTATGCAGAAAAGCTCTTACCTTCAGTTATTGTTAAAAAGCAACAGAGGTGCCACCTGTTAAGACTGTTTCAAGCATTAACATGTACCATTGTAGTCCTTTTCAGATTTCAGTACTGATTGAATGTGGTTAGCCAACCAGTTGGTTTTAATGTAAAGCAGCAGCAGTGGGATGCCGTGTTTGCATTAGTGTTAACTTAATACAGCTCTAATATGGTGTAAAGAAACCGAAAGTAAACAGCGGCTGTTATCAATTAGATGAAAATTATGCTGAATTACATGCATCGTTCCTTGTGAATCCCTTGTTTGTGTCAAGGCAGTCTGAATCCTGCATGGGAATGGCGGACCCCGCCAGCAACAATGAAAACATCATATGGCGTATGTGATATGTCATACTGGTACTGTAATTGTGACTGCAGAAAAAATGCCACCCATAACTAGTATCATGAATGTGGTTTGATGTTATGAAAATCTTGAGTATTATAATGCAATGTTGCTGTGTTTTCTCAAAGTTCTCATTTCTCTCAGAAATCTTTGAAAAAAATGCATAAACTAGATTCTTTTTGGACATTTGTTGTTATGTCGGTGTCTTGCGGATTCCAAGTGAAACAAATATCTTTTGGAATGAATGCAGGTTTTTTTTTTTCTCTCATTATGAAGATGTGAATTTTAAATATACCAAACACAGAGTTATACATAAGAGATGAAAGAGGAACAATAGTATCCGTCTCAAAGTTTGCCCACGGTTTCCTCAAGCTAAATGCTGAGTTGGTGACACACACTCAGAGCTCATAAATTATTCAATAGCCTAGTTTCATTTTTGTGAAAAACTTGGGCTGGAGGTGATTATTATATCTACTGTCTTCAGGGTGAATAAACACTGTTGCTTCCCCCCTAAATCAATCAATCCTAGAATTGTCTTCCTGTTTATCGAACGTGAACGTATAGAGCTGGCTCACTATATTGACTAATGTGCCTGATCTTATCTCATTTGATATTATCCTAAGCATTATCCTCTTTTCCCACTGGCAAAACTAAAGACCTACATTAATTAAAGGCTTACATTAGCATCTTAAGGATCAGACCTTAAAGTAAGCAGAACGCAGAGATCATCAACTAGGTTTTACCAACCTTTTCCACTAAACACATATTTTTTTTGATTTTTTTAATAGAGGTTGGAGCCACTTCAATCCATGCTTTACGTGTTCTGCACATTAATAAAACTAATTATAATTCCGAGTTAATAAGTGTAAAATAAACACCCTGCGCACGGTTTGCATCTTATACAAATCTGAATTACAGTCTTAAATTAGAAAGGTGATAATTTGTAGAATTAACATATGCTGATAAGCAGATGTGGGGGGTATTGTAGGTGAAAAAGCCCCAGCAAACAGTAAACAGTTTGCCAACTTGTAATTGGGATCCTCTGGATAATGAGGTGGAGGCCTGGTTTGGAAATGAGGATTGCAAAATATGGAATGTTTCAAAGACCACATTTAATTTGAAATGCATTCTTCAAAAACAAACTCGGTTTTAATAATGCATGTTTATTTATTGTTTAATAAGTCGACAACTGAGCTGAACTATTCCTCGTTGCATGATTTTTTAACACTTTTTCGTACAGCGACTAAGATATAATTTAGCCAGATGACAATGGATTTAGATTATATGCTTTAAGTTTGCTTTCCCGTGCTGGGTGATAGTAAACCATTTATGGTAATATGCTTGGTTGGTTCATGAGTGGCCAGCTCTGATAAAGCACTGTGTCTAATTAACACGCTGACAGCAGCACTGTCTGGGCAATCACACTCTTCCAGTTTATTAAAGTGGTTAAGGAAGTCACTCTGGCCCTTGGGGGACTGGTACAGTAATTTTCCCCCTGCAAGCCAGATGATACGCCCAGAGATGAGGCAAACCGAGTGTGACTGTCTCTCCCTCTCGCTTTCTTTCTCTCTCATCTCCTCTTTTTTCTCTCCATTTTCTCCGCCTTGCTCCCCATACCTCTCCTGCACATCAATATCTCTCCTCCCCCTCCCCTTTTCATCTCCCCCCCTCCCCGCTCTCCGTGCTAGTCGGAAATGTAATATCACATGCATTTTTCTGGACTTTTTTTTTTTCCTCTCCGATGGAGTCTAAAAATATCCCTCACAGCAGGAAATGCTGACTTTTGCTTCCCACACCACTTTAGTGTAAACAAGGAGACATTTTGATTGGTCAGGACAGGCCTCTGATAGCAGCACAGGAGAGTTGAGCTTGATTGGTGTCTAGTCAGCAGCAGTAAACAGCAAAAGCACAACATAGAACACTTTGAAGCTGCAAACAATAATTAGCATGAGAGATGAGGGAGATTTGGTTATTGTATTTACTACTTGGCACGCTGAACTGTAATACTTAATATAAGCCAGGCTCTTTCAAATATAATTTAGATGATGCTTCATTCCTGATAATTGTTGTTGACGCTTTTTCCCCTGAAATAAATCAGTTCACGAGATTCCACACCCTCTGCCAAATACTCCATTGTTCATTAGAGTCAGAGGTGCATGCATTCGCTGCTTTTTGTAGTGACACAATAAAGGAAAAAATATTTTAAGATAACATGAAACACGTGAGGCTAAAATTAATACAAAGTCCCGCAGAGACATCAGTGCAGAGAGATACCGTAAAATGCGGGTGAACATCCTTTTCGGCCGCGCATAGGGGAGCAATATTGTACTTTGCTGCATGTTGCTGAAGACAGGATATCAGCTGGTCTGATTATGTGCAGAGGGAATTCAAACAGCATCTGAGGTGAAATAGATACCCCTCTGTTTCCTGCCAGCAGTCCCTTTGTAGGGGCCAGTGTTTTTAACAAAGTGGTTGAAGCACAACAGTGTAGGGGCTCAGGGATTTAAACCTATCTGTTTTAAAGGAAATTCAATTCCAGAAAAAAAAAAAGTTATCTTCACTATAGCCTCCCTAATCTTGGCACAGTGCATCGTTTTTCCTTTGTAAAATTCATGGCAGCTCAGAGGCATCAAAGGAAATGTTTCTGCAATATGTATAGTTTGCGATAGGACTGACTGTGGACAAAATTATAGCTTTCTGAATTCCTGTTTTTTCCACACACATGAACGGTTCACTCCAACGCTGTTTCCACGATCAGATATCTCCTCGACTTTCAAAGATCGTGGCATTAGGCTCATGTTGGGCTTTGCTCTGGAGCACTACTGTGTGTTGACAAAGCACGTCTTGTTGGGATGGTTAAAGGCTGTTGTCGTTTCCTTCCCTGCGCTCTGGGATATACCCAGAGAGACCTTTGGGCAGTTCTTAGCACTCCTCTAACTGATCAAAGGTCAACACTTGGCAAGGCAGTGACACTGACCTTAGGCGTGTGTGTTGTGTGAGGTGGCAAAGACTAAGGCCTTCTGACATGAGCCATAGTGACTCAGTCAGGCTTTAACCCTCGGTGCACACTGACTAAACTGTGTCATGGACTTTTTGCTTACCTAGTATTCAAAATGTTCACATCAGTGAGCAGCTCTTGGGTTTTTATTTCTCAGCAAGCTTCACTCCTGGAATCAGAAAGGTTAGGCTGGACATGGTTCAGAGAAGTTCATGATTATTCATGTTGAAACAGCCTAAAGATGGAAAGCGCCACAAGCAATTGGCAAAGTATGAAGTCACTGTAAGGATGTGTTCAGCTGGCTTGTAGTGGACCTTTTTAGCTGCTACTGTAATACAAGATGCATAAAAATAGAAATTACATAATGTAATTTAGTTTCTGATTTAATAGTGCTATAAAGAATTTGTATCATTTACATTAAATAAAAGTGAGCAGCTGTGAAATTACTACTCATCATGATTGCCAGCATTGGCACTTGTGATCATTACAGACCTACAAAGAATGTACCAAGTACATTGACTTTGCTGTTTGAAGCTGACAACAGGAGCATGTTTCCAGACCACTCCCATGTCTGTCCCTTACACATGAAGCTGGAGCTAGGAGATGGTTAGCTTAGCTTAGCATAAAGACTGGAAACAGGGAAATATTTCATCTGTCCTAAAGTAAATCAGCCTAGCAGCACCTCCAAAGCTTGTAAAGACCACGAGTTAGGATTTTAATGAAGGCGTTTCTTGGTCAGACACAGTCACGTCCTTCCCTGTAAAATCACATCCTTGTGTATTTGATACTGAAACTGCACGATAAAGTTAATTTGTTCATGTTGCTGCACAGCTGGCTTGCTAGCAATGCTTTAGGAAAAGGTTTACCGTCTTTTAATAGACCATGTTTTTTATAGCCGGAGCACCCACAGCTCACTGGGTTACATCAAAGAAATAGTTCCAACGGAGCTGGTATTGAACCACTAAACTTTGCCGCTCTGCTCAATACTTAATTCTTCACATGCATATTCATTGTCTCCCACACATGTACGCGTGCATCAATATTTACACACAGCAGGAGGAGGGTGAAAAAAAAATCGCAGCATTTTAAAATCATTTCTTCCCTAAATTACCTGTAATTTTTATAAGCGGAATAGCAATGTAACCCCGCTGTGTCAGTGATATAATTAAGCTTGTTTATTCCCTGTCTGCCTCTAAAGGTGAGACTTATCAAAACAGTAATGATGATTGGAGGGAAGATAAATCACCGCCGTGCTTTTGTGTATGTGGGGAACCCCGTCCGAATCAGCGGCTCAGCCTGCGACACGTAGATCCTAAAAGAAAGCAACAACCAACCAATCAACTTCCTGTTGAGCTAATTATTAATAGCTTTGTGTGTTCTTTTTAAATGCTAATAAGCTGATGCCTCTGTGATAAGGACAGTGATGTCGTTATTTTGAAAATTTATCGGTGACTGCGGAGGAATTCACCTGCAGGAAAATATTGATTTGTTATCTCTTTAAATACAGCATTCATTAGACGTTTACTTTTTCTCTAGGATACAAGAGTAGCCAAAAAAAGTAGAATAATTCATCTCACTTATACATATATATATATAAAAAGGTTTATATTGTGTCTGTTAGACGTGGCTACAATTGACGGGGAATTATGTTCTATCTATCTGTAGTTGTCATGTTAATTTGGCACTAAGCATTGCTTTGCTTTTTACTGTGAAAGAGTGGTATCTCTTTTACAGCAATTGGATGTTTGTGTGTCTTTTGTCCGCTAAGGATCACATAGCTATTATCATAAATTTCTACAAGTAAATATGTGTAACAAGGGATTCAGGCTGATGCAGGCTATTTCCCTCTCCCCCACTGGTAATCAGTCAATGCACAAAGCGAGCCATTGTGATTGTAATAGCTTCGAACCTTGATATTGTGCGGTGTTGTGTACAACATGCCCTCTTGACACCTCGTCCCAAAGGTCTTTTTCAATCCGAGGAGATCTACCTCGACTGGGGGAAATGCAAATGCAGTCTACAAGTTAATGTCTGCTCAAACACACGGGCAGAGGATTGGAGGCCTGTGCTGTCAAGTGTTGCCTCAGTCAACAACCACAACCAGCCCAAGTAAACACGTAGAATCCTGTTAGAGCCTGACTGTTCTTCCACCGGCCCCCCCACGCCACCACCCTCGAGGCTGTCGTTTTCTGTCCTTCCTCCTGGAGCGGCGCTAACAGTGAATGAGGAGGCACGACTACCTCTACCAGACACAGGAGAGGGAAGCCTCCTTCATGCCTCATTGACTTTGTTTTCTCTGGCTAATTTTTCCTTTCTCCTCGCTGCCCGCCTCCTGCCACCCCCCCCTCCAGAAAACACACACACATGCACGCACGCAGACACACGTTCTCATTCTCCTCCCGGCCCTCCCCTCTCCACACCTCTCCGTTTTGATGGTGATTTTGACACGCAGGCTGTCACGCAGCAGTTCTCTGGGAGGTAGCGATTAGCAGAGCTGTCGCCATATGGAGTGAGATCAGCCGTCAAAACCCTACATAATTGGCTGAGGGAGAAAAAAATACTTACGTAACAGGGCTGAGAAAGGGGAGGAGGAAAGTGGCGAGGGGCGTGCACCTTGGTTTCCACATCCGCCAATATTAAATGCCCATTAAAACACTTCCAAGTGATTCATTAGTAATAAGAAACTAAATGCATCATAAAACCCAGGGGAAGACAGGACACATCAAGCAGTCTGTGCAGCAGAAGAAGAGAATAATTCCCCTCAGCCCAGAAAGAAGAACTAGTGTGACAGAACAGACACATTAGCCAGTTGTGTGTAGTGATAAGCCACATAGAAGACTAAGAAAGAACAATTTATCAAATTAATGCGGGAAAAACTCACGTTTGATGAAGCCATTGTCATGTCTGCACCTAATATTGAAATGGACTTGAAGTCTGAGCCACGGGTTTACATTGCTGACGGCCTAATTATATGGATTGGCTGCAGTAGAGCGTAGCCTATCAGCTCTGGGGAGAAATTAATTCTGGTACAGGGGAAGAGAGAGAGGGGCAGGCTGCAGTCGGCTTCACTGCTGTGAATTGATGGCTGCAGAGGGCTAGACTGTTCTGTGTGTGTATGCCCAAGGTTCTGGTTCACTTAAAGCTACACACAGCTTTACTGTAGGGTGTATTTTTTGTGATTTAGAAACTGCGTGTAGCTCTGACAGATATGTGGTGAATTACAACAACAGCCATAAGCAAGATGTAAACGGTGTTATGTTGATTCACGGCCATTGCTGCGCATTCCTGTGTGCGCGGGCTGAGTTTTCTAGTCGAACAGTGTTCATACATTAGCCCTGTTTATTTCCAAAGCAGTCGGTGGTCAAAGTAATGCATATCATCAGGAGACATGCTGTGAATGTAGCCTCAGTGAGACACTTTTCAGGCATAAAATGCAGACTGTAAGCTTGTTAAAGTGGCCTTTGGTTTCTGTAGCGGCTAACTAGACAGATACTATAGGGAAATTTTAAATGTAGACAAGCAGAGTCCAAGATTAACTTTGTTGTCTATCTGCCAATGTCTGGTGGTAAAGTGGAAGAATTCACTCTGCCAGAATATTTTTCAAGGTTTTCGTGCTTCCAGCTTCACAAATTGAGGTCAAGGATTTGGTGCTTTTTCTTTTAATTCATTGCACTTATTGTAATTTTGAGAAGAACTGTTGGTTAGACAGAACAAGAGTTATGAATGAGTCATTTGGGCAACAATCGAGCAATCAGTCATTTAATCGAGAAAACAATCAGCGGATTCATCCATAATAAAAATAATCATTACAAAATAGTTCAAAATGAGCTCCACCAACTACAGAAGAAAAATCCTGCTCGTACATTAATGCATTAGTAATACTCATCTAATGATATCATATATAATAGTATAACAATCACCTGGACATTTTTCTGCATTGAGTACTTTTACTCAAGAGTATTTTTACAGTTTGGTGTTTGTAATTTTACTGAAGCAAAGGTATTTCTTAACGATTATATGACTTAATATAGAGTAGTTACTATGTTATTTAACAAGTTAGGTTAGCACACCCAGCCTAACTGCACCGAGCCGGTATGAGAGATTGTAGTGAAGTAGGCCTATTTCAGTAACCTGCCTATGGTGACTAACCTCATTTATTTTATTCACCACATTTGGCCAGTGCTAATTTTGAACGCTGTTGACAAGTAAAGGTAGTGACAAAGAGAGTATCATAAAGGCTAAATTTAGACAAATGTAAGGGTTTAAGATAGGAAGGGGTTTGTATTAGATTAAACTAATCTTGGATTTTTTTCCCCCAGAGGCATCAACAGAATCTGTCATATAAACAACCACAGATGACCTGGTAATAATATGTTTCTCATATATATCTGACAATGCAGAAAATTCATGGCTTGTTCGGTTTGTGTTCATCACTGTCTGAATCCTTTACACGAACATGCTAGCTAGCAGGGAGTACAGGTCCACCAGTGGGCAGATGATTAACAAATGTTTTCTACTTTGGTTTCTTTGTGCACCAGTCACATTGACATTTCTGCCACAACATGTGCAGAAATCCTGTCAGGCATATGTTTTATGTCCGGGTTTAGCATCTTTAATTATTTAGTAATCTAGTATGGATGATGTGTTTGCATTCATGCATGGTGGCATTTTTGTTTGCGCTGACTGGTCAGCTTTTTAAGTCTAATGTGATGTCATTTACAGTGTGTGCTGCAGGGCTCATCATGTGGCACCCTCATAATCTTTTATTAGCTCTCTTACATGGACCAAATATAGGCTGGGAATGAGGTAATATAGGACATAAACATTTTTCTGACATTCACTGCAAACAGTATTTTTTACACTCTGCATGTCAAAAAGAGGACAAGCAAGGAGCTCGCTAGGCTAAATTCATGAATTTATGGCTATATTTGAAAAAAAAAATTCTTCTATGCTATCAATGTTAACACAGAAGATGATGTATAGAGTGAGGGACATGACACAAAGGTCATATTTTAACCAAATCAAGAATAATAAAATAAAAATCTCATCATATCAGTTGCTATCTGCTGTAAACCGTAATGTTAAATCTCATGTCTGTCCATTCATTAAAAGTGTGCAGCCAACATCAAAACGATGACAACTTTATAATTGATGTCGTGCTATGAACTGTGAGACGGCACAGAGCAGACGTGCTAATGCCAAAACAGTGTGTAAACATACTGTAGGGCAACATTACGAGCCTGTATATGCTGTGTATATTTTATGAGAAAAAAATAAGTATGAAATCAAAATGTAGCAGATAAAAGATAGAGCAGATGAGACCTTTGTGCCAGCAGATGCCATACATATAAATTGGAAGAGTATGAAGTCAGAAAAAAATATCCTGAATAGTTCATAAGGGTCATGAAAGCATCCTTCCTCAGCACCCTGTTAATTGGCCAAGTCTGGGGCTGTTTGCATTGGAACTATTGCACAGTCTGACTGCTGTCAATACAAATGAGCAGCTAATATGCTCTGTGTTGTATCTCACATGGTGAGGAGGAAACTCTGTCACGCTCCAACGTAGCTACAGTGTTTTTCACAATAGTAACCTCACTTATGCCCTTCTTCCCCAGTTTGGCAACTGCTCCTACGGCCCGCAGTTTCTTTGCAGCATCCCGAGTACACAAGTGCAAACAACAGGGCGCGAGCAATGATTGACAGACTCCAGCACTGTATACTCACTGAAAGGCCTCAGCCTCCCAAGCAGAACATTCTTCTCTGCCCTCTGTCTTATAATGCTCCCATGTTATCAGTCCAGTCGGTCTGACTAGTTTGTTATTTATGTGTACCATCACCCCTTTCTCATGCTTTGTGGTGACAGGTGTCAGTGGCTTTGTTAGAAATCCTCGACTAGCTCCTCTGTCTTACTTATGCTGTGGCTGTGGATGGCTGTCATGGTTGGCAGCATTGGTTGGCACTAAGAGAATGTCTTATAGAGCGACACGGACAGCATCAAAGGAATGAACAGATTTTTTTTTCTTTAAAAATGAAATTTGACTGACGGCTTTGAGTAGAAAAGCCATCATACGCCTCATATGCTTTCGTCCGTCTTTGTTTCTATGTGGACCGATTAGTGCTACAAATAATCATAAAATAATCATTTGTACTGTTTAATGACACCATTTAAAAAAAAAAAATAGGATTTTAATCATTCTAAGTGATCAAACTGAGCAAAAGCAACCAAGTAGCTTTGACATTTAAACTATCCAAACCAATCTTTTTATCATTTGCCAGCGGTCAAAGTGTCTGTCCCACAGGATTGCCAATTCAAGCACTGTAACACCCAGTGTGTCCATCAGCAGACATTTGTCCTATCAAAACAAGACACTAATCCCCTGCCTGCTCACTAAATGTAAACCCTGTCCACTCTGCTCTATACGCTACAAATGTCAAGTTGTCCAATGCCGCTGAAAAAACTACCCAATCAGGATTTAGACCACTGAAGTATGAGGATCGACATCCACCAACTCTCGTTAACTGATCTCTAAGAGCCGGGAGAAGGCAATCTGCTGAAATGTGTTTTTTAATACTCTTTTATTACATGGATCTGTCCAGAAAGGAATCTCTATACTTTGTCAAAGTAGAGCTATAGTCCTCCTGTTTTCACTCATACAAGATACATAAATACTCCTGTTTTTTTGCTTTCACTTTTATCCCCAACTCTCATCGCAAGTAGTGATCCAACAAATAAAACATCAATGGCATCTTTGAAAGTGATTGCAGGTTGTTGGTCACAGCCGGTTTACACCCATACCCATAATCTGAACATGGCGCAGTCGTACTTGACCTTTCCTTCTGCCAGAATGAAAATAGTAAACATGACAAGCCGAGGTTCTGACAGAGGTTCCCGGTTTTTGACTAAAACACCCACCCGTCTGACGAGAATAGAGACTGGGGGCTGGTTTGGGGTGTCACAGCAGAGCAGTCGTCCTGTCACATCAAAAAAAGGCCACATCAGCCATTAACCAAAATCAACATCAATTTTGACAGCTTATTTATGGGGAGCTTTATTTTTGAATGGGTCTTTCCATGACAATGGTTGTTTTTGGTCTGGAGGCACAAAGGAAAGATCAGTGAGCTGCCACATTAAACCGCAGCGAGGGCGGCAATGTCAGCCGCTGTTTGTGGCATAACTGGATTAAGGTGTGCTGCACAATTTGTCATTTCTTAAGCCCTGCTGCTTTCCTATTTGTCAATAGTGACAATGTGAGATTGACATTTTCAGCCTGAGCATTAACCTCAATAATGTGGTAATATCAACATAATATGCTTAGGTCTAATCAATCTTTTGTAACGATGAACCAAAAGTTGGGTTTTTCTTTTTTACTGTATCTGTGCAGTGTTTATGCTTGTAACATCTTCCCCCACGAATATTCCAATATTGCATTCCAGCTTTATTTTGTCTTATAACAGTGTAATATAAGCCACAGAGGAACCTGCTTTGTTAGGTATTAGGAATGTGCATTGGTCACATTTAGTCTTTAAATTATAGTGCTTACATTATAATTTATTTGTTGGTGTGGCTGTTATTGCACAATCAAGATAATATGGCAGTACTCACTTTGCTGATGCCATTATGTTTTTTATTAATAGAGACTATTGTAATGCCAAAATGCTTTTATAAATGGCTTCATAATTCTCTCTTGTGTGGAAGTAAATGCTTGAATCACAGTGTTAAACATATAATTATGGCAGTATATTGGCGTATTAGTTGTTTTTGCTATGATGAAGCGTTTTTTTTTCCTTCCTGTGGTCATAGTTTAAGTTGACTGCGAATGTCAGGAGCAATCGTTGCTGTAATTCGCCGTCGTTCCCGGCTTTGATTCATCCCCTGCCACTCTCTGCTAAAGCACTGTTTGTTTGCTATTCAAAGCGCTTTATCTTGTGCTTCAGCTTGGGAGTTTTCTGTTCTCGGCTTTGAGCAACCTGCAGTATCTTCTGCTCCTAATGTGCCAAATTCAACAGCAACACAAAAACAAAAAAAATGCGAGAAATCACAGCATTTCACACCATGTAACCAGAATTCTCTACTTTTGTTTCCTCTGGAGAAAGTAGTTTGCAGTAATTTGGAGACAAACATCCAGTCGGTGAAATATATTTGCCTGTGGCATTCACTGAGTGTGACACCTCGAGCAGAGGCATCGTTGATGTGTGGAGGAACGACTGTATTGTGTTCATCCCCAAATGGCTCTAAGCGAAACTTCTTTGATTAATATGTCTGTTAGGGAATGCTATGCACCGGAGAGAACCACTTTCTGAAAACACAACCATCATTCACGCACAGCGTTTTTGTCCGTCAGGTTTAATGTTTTCATACGTCCTCTGATGGAGGCCATAGAGGAGGATGGAGGAGAATATTTTGGGGGGGAGCAATATGTTTTACAGGGTCTTTAACAGCTCCTGCGTGACAGGTGAAGTCATCACCATTAATCACATCATGCACTCATGCAGATGACTTGTGTTAAAATAGAATCCCTATGTCGGTCATTCTGAACCCAACCAATTAACAGGCGACATTGTTATCACAGCTCAATATGTATGAACTGAAATTTGGAAAAAAAAGTAATAAATCTAGGAAAAGCATACCAGATTGAGCTACTGTGTGCGTGTGTGTGTGTCTGCAGGGGGAGGGGTCTCCTGCAGTCATGCTTCATCATAGAGAATGAGGTCACTCCTGTGGTCAAAATCTACCTACGGTCATCACACTTAGCACTGAACAACACACACACACACACACACACACATACATACACACACACACTTCTCTCCCTCTCTCCCGCACACACACATGCAGATGAACATAGCAGGTGGTGAGGTGTTAAACAGGCCATGATTTGGCTGGAATTAGATGGCAGACACTCCCTGAAGGCCAGAGGGTGGCTAAACAGGATTTCACTGATCAAGCAACAGGGCCAACTCTGCCAGTCCCAGAGCACGATCAGTGCCAGTCCGGGCATTTCTATGCACTTGGAGACACCCTACAGTGTGTGTGTTTGGCAGCACTGCTTCAGGGTAAAGCCCGTAATTCCATATGTGCTCATACAACTCACAACTTTACCCTAATATGAACCCTCCCACTTCATCGTTAATGGCTAACTCCATTTAAAATTGCCACATTATCAGTGTTGTGTCAGCATTCTCTCCATCTTTTCAAGTAATAGCGATGACATGCTCGTTTGTGAGGGAGGCCAAACTACAACCTTTTCCTTGTTCCTGCATGTGCAGCCGTGCTTGGATCAGAGCTGTGTCTTTCTGCTGCTAGTGAGCAGTCTGAAAGGCATGTAATCCTGTTCCCACTGCTCCATTGAGAGCAGCAGGCGTTTGCGGGTGTGTGTGCAGCTGTGTGTTTCTACCTATGTTTATTTTTGTAGAGCTTTTGGGGTGATAATGCCAGGGCCAATATGCTGTGACTGTTTTTTTTGTTTTGTTTTGTTTTTCGTATGTGTGCGTGTGTGTTTGCCACCTCCAAGATATGGATGGCTGTATTGAGCAAAATGGGGTGACAGGGGAAATCTGCCTTGTTTAAGGGAAAGCAAAACTCATTAGGGCTTTGCTTGGTCCACGAGATGCACAGTCAGTGGGATTTATAATTGGGATTAACCGTTGTCCCCTGGTGAGTTTTTCCAAGCTAGTTATCATTAATGTAATCCAATTAGTACATTCATTGTGTTTACAGATTTGTCTCTCAATGACTCATTGCAGGTGTTCTTAATGTAGACTCAATTATCAAGCTAAATAGATTCATTTGATATAGTTTATTTCATGCTTTGCTCAGATTAGCATAATATTAATTGTGTATCTTTTATCTGTTTATGTATATATAGCTGATATTAGTATGTCTTTTGAACATATTACTTGGTGTGTATCTGTGATTAGACATATACTCCACTGCAGTAAATAAACATGAAGTTGAGCTCATAAATTAACATGTAGTCTATTCACTTACTAATGACCACTTCAATGTCTGCATTGGACAACAAAGGCTTGCATGGCTACTAAAGCCTGGAGCTGGCTGCACAAGACTACAGTGGATCTTTCATGCGCAATCATGCTTTGGCAACGCACATCACTCAAATGAGAGATGGATGAAAAACACTTGCTACCAGCAGATGGCTGAAAAGAGAGTGGATCAGCTCAAAGGGAAGGACTTCATATAGCTCGCTAGATGTTATGGGACAGACAGGAGTGTTTGAGTCAGCGCCCGCCATTGTGACGATGGTTCCCTTCACTACAACCTGTCCCTATAATCCACATCATCAGTCATTCACAAGCAATGGAACGAAGTTCGCCGCTTTGTCAAATACATGATTGGATAAAGGCTTGGAGCATTAAATGGAAAACCGTTGTCAGTAAACACAGTTTGTTTGCAAATGACTCCAACTTTTTTGGAATCACGGTTGTGAAATACATTTCTTAATCACATTAATATTATTTAGTAGCTTCCACTGGGTACACAGTTTTCACACCATTGTTTGTTGTCCCCCTTGGAGCTGTGTTGCTGGGCCTATTTGACCTCCTTCCGAACAATCCTGGAGTTCTTGCCGTAAATACTATGATACACAGTAGCTTATTGAACTTATCTGCACCATTAGATGTGTCTGCTGGTTGAACAATGTATAACAACAGTGTAACAGAACAGCAGGTGTAAATAACAGGGATTTGTGTGATTTTGGAGAGGTGTCAAAGAATGCACTTCCCCAGTTGATGTAATGAAAATGTAAGAGGACATGGAACGTGCCCTGTTGACCCGCGGTTGGGCAGCAGACGGCACAAAACGTGGACAACATTTACATTGAAATTACAGTGCGCTGCTGGATTGCCAGTGACACACCACCTACTGCGCCTCTCCTCCCACTGCAGCACACATCAAAACACCAAAATAACAAACAGGCTCGGGCAAAGAAAGCTGAAAAATACCACTTTGCAATGCGCCCACACGAACATAGAACCCTGTGAATGCAACTCTGCACAGCCGCCTGAAATACTTACCCAGCTAAACCTTTCCAAGTCACAGTTTATGTGTCAAATACAGTGCAAGGCAGCGCTGGCTAAGCTCACACTTCCCTCCTTCAAAATCTGGAGTAGGACTGTGCTTGCTTTTTCATATCAATAGAATCATCCATTGAGATGGTGTAGGGGCTAATCACATCTTCCCTCCGGTAAGCCTAAGTCCTAAACCCCATCTCAGTCAATTTTTACACCGGCTCCTCTAATCCCCCTCCCTTTTGATGTTTCCTGCTGTTTATATAAAATCAATAAAATATACAGCAGAAAACTGCCCTCCTCTACCTTCATCTTGGTAACTTTGAGTGGACCAAAGCCACCAAAAGGAACTCGCTGCCATCCTACTGATCTCAGGAGTCACAAAAAGACTGAATTGTATCAGTGGGTGCTAAGACCAGCCCCCTTGCTATGCTCATGTATGCTCTCAGTAGCTCCATATGCCAAGAGAGCTGCCAAGGGAGCGGACAGGCAAGCTCAGTGAATGCCAATCTGCAGATGCAGGAGCCGTCCGCTCATGCATATTAAACCCACACCACCTGCTCGTCGTACATCACACCCTGCATTCTTGGTCCCAGGAATTTTAATCAACTGCGCTGACAGGAAGCCACTCTCTGGTCCACGTAGGTGAATCATTCAACTCCTCTCTTCTTACTCCCCATTCCCGCCGAGATGGGGGTGCATTGTTGATGTTGCATTTCTGCATCATCCCGGAGTTCCTGTGAGGCAGAAGGAGAGTGGCAGGGAAAGAGCGGAGTATGGCTGATGTGGCGGGTGGGGGCTGATACTGCTGCGCCTTTTAAAATACGCAGATCTCCAATGGCGTTCGCTTGTCTTTCTTGTCAAGTTCTCATGCTCTGCACACCGTCTCTCCTCTCCTGTTGTCCCCTCAGGTGTGAATAATTGCCTGCATCTTGTTGGATTAACCAGCGAGAGAGAGACAGAGACAGAAAGAGACAAAAAAGAAAAACTGCATTAATAATGTGATCAAAATGACTTTTTCGATCTTTAGCGATTTACACAAGACAATATGGTCGAGGCAAAACAGGCTTCCCAGATTTCCTTTTCTCTTTTTCTTCCCTGCTTTTGATTACTATTTCATGTCTTTGCATGTGCAAAAATACTGTTTCATGCAGCACTCATCTCTAGATGCTAGAGATGAGTGCTGCATGAAACAGTATTTTGAGTCATTTCTAATTCAAATATGTTTGTCAGGCATAAAGAGGGAGCATGGTGAATACCCATGGAAGGAGAATAAAAAAGCTGTTTTTTCCCAGCAAAAGTATTTTAACACAACTATGTGGTGATCATAGCACTGATAACACTGCAGCTCAGCTCATCGGCATGAAGAAATCACCGTTTTTTAAAATAATTTTTCTAGTGTCAACTGTCATGTCAGTGAAGATGTTACAGTAAGTAAATGAAGACGCAATTAGGTACTCGTCCGACTGCACCTCAGTCTATCTGCCAGTTTCTGCTGGCAAAGCATAATCCTCTAGAACTCCCAGGATTAAATTTTTATGCCATCTTTTTAAATATAGTCTTAAATATATATTTAAAAAAAAAGCCAGATGGAGACAGGCACTGCCAAGACAGGACCAAGTGTGCTATCAGCAGTGTGGTAACAGTTAGATGCACATTAACAGGCAAGCCAAATATGCCACGTTTGATAAAGGGTTTGTTAGCATTGTTGATAAATTGCAATGAAGGAACAAAAGACTTTTCATGGAAATAAATAAAATGTTTTGATGGACACAGGCTGTGCACGCACACACACACAGACCAATTACCAATAATAATCAGATCTCTCAATGAATATTTTGTGAGAATAACTAAAACTAATTACGTTGCCGTTATAGCTAATTATGAATTTATTTAAGACATTTTTTATTTTGAATAGCTTGAATTTTTAATAATATTTAATATATATATATTAATAATATATTGTAATATTTCTCATGAATAATAACAAGCAGGAAATACACAAAGCATATTTTTGCATATGTCTTCGTGTCTAAATCCATCATACCTCATATTACACTTCATTTAATTTGTAACTCTCTCTTTCCACCAGCGCTCTTTGCTGCTTTTGGACCTTCTTGCACATTTGTGTTTGTGCATTGTGTGTTTTTGATTCGTTTCACAGCCTCTTTCATGGTGTCCCATTTGTAAACAGTGATGAATTATTAATTACTTAGTCCTTCCTCAAGCAACACCACAGGTATGTATATTTCAGCAAAACTCCAGCAAGCTTTAATTTGTGTCTCTTGCGTGTCCTGTCCTGGAATCCAAATCTAAATTTAATGTCATTGCTGTGGCAAATGCACTAAAGCGACCTCGCTCATTAAATATACATTTGATAGATTCAAATTTATTTCTCTAGTTGCTGGTTATTCTGTTATTTGCTCTGTAAGTAATGGAGATAATGGCATTAAAGTACATCAGCCACTGTTGAATATGAGGTAGAGGCACTCATCCCATTCTTAAAAGCTTTTATGAGTTTTCCCCAGGAGTGATTAGGTATACAGTGTCTTCACGGCTACACCGGCATTGTGGTTTACCTAATGTGATGTGTAACACATATTGCTGTGACATAGATCAACCAAATAACATACACATCTGTCACAAAATAAAAGAAATATGACAAAGAAACACTGGGATAATCGCCACCGCATACAGCCATTTGCATGTTTTCATTTCAGAGATCATAAGCAGTAACATCATTTTGTCCCTCCTGGTGGTATATTATGATAATTACACCACAAATTACAATCAATGAATCAGGATAAATTATCTGTCTACTTCTATATTACTGCATATGGGTTGTGAAGACAAATTAGTGCAGGAGAAATTGCCTCTAATGATATTGTTCTCCGTTTGAGCATTCTTATAAACACCATTACTGATCCCAGTCTTAAAGTGGAAGTCAGCCACATTTGACAGATTTGACCTCGATAGCTAAAGAACCGCTACAAGAGGATCCACAGGTAAAAAGAAGCAGAGTCGCTGCTGCGTCTTGTCACAGCGTCACAGTTATGATCCTCATGAGGTTGGCATTGTGGCGTCGTTACTGTCGCTGAGTCAGAGTAAATGTACAACTGAGGTGGCAAATTATCTTTAAAGGCCCTCATGGCACCTTCAGAAAAACACAGCTCCCACTACTGATAATAACCTGATATATGAGTCATGTTAATTTCAGAGAACTTCAGTCAATCTCGCCCATCCCTCTGTGTTCCTTGTGTTGCCTTAACTTTTGTAGTACTTCATCTGTGGCTTTAACAGCTTTAGGTCCAAGGTCTATGAAAAAGCACAGCATTACTCACATCTATAGAATGAGGGTAATAAAGTAAATCATTTTCATGAATAAATGATGCTAAATCCCAATGTCATTTTCTCAAAGCTCTGGCGAAGAGAAAATAAAAGCTTTAAGTTTTTTCCTCCCCTCTGCAGAAGACTGATGGACTGAATTTCTGTGCTTTTCTTAAGGAAACCCAAAATTACATACCCTCTTCTACGTGAGTCCCAGCTCCCCTGATGTTTGTACAGCCTACTCTGTTGGACATGCAGCTTGTCTTTGACAGTGCAGACACATTGCACCTCCAGCAGAGGTATAGTGCACAACAAGCAAGCCGAGCCTTCTGGTAGAGCCAAGCACAGGCGATTTTTTTTGGACTGGCAGTGCAGTCTCTTGGCTGCAAAACACTTGCACTATGTTGCGTGGGTTGTGGAGAAGAAATTTCAAGGTCGCTTTATGATCTGTTCGGAGCTGGTTTGTGAGAAGGAGGGGGTTTGGAACTGCAGGGGCTTACTTGTGTTGTGGATGGTGGTCGTCCAAACTTTAATCAAAATTCAGCTGACACGATGTCAGGAGAAAATGTAGATAATTAAAAGTTTACATTAGGGGGTGAATTGTTCCCTTAAGGTTCAATGCATGTTTGATGTCTTCTGGGCTCTACTTTATTAACCTGCTGCTTTGGGCCTGTCCTTTTGGTTCACCTAATAAAGATGGCATTAGATAATGACTAGACTCCAAGATGTCTCGGTGACCTGGAAGAAAAACAGTACTTTGAACTCCTGAATGCCCCCTGCAATTAAAAATGGAATTAAAATGCATATCTTCTGCTTCCTTTGCCAAACGTTTAAAAACCTGCTCGTAATTCAAAAAGTGTTAAAAAATGCTCCCTTTCAACTTGTTGGTTAAAGATACGATTAGACCTTTAATGTACAGTATAAATGTCACATCTTGGCACTTTAAGGCCACCTCCAGTTGGACTAGAGTGAAGGACAACTGGAGTACCTGTGACAAATGTCCCAGCGAATGCCCATCACTGAGCTGTGATGGCCACCAAGGCCGTGTGCTCTTTAACCCTGCTTACAGGCAGCGGCTGCCACCTTCAACCAACTGTCCCACAGGTCAACTGCTATTTGTTTGTGTCAAGTCAGGGACACAGGGTCTCCCAAGGCTTGTTGTCTTGATCATCATGCATACGGTGCAGTATGTATGTGCATGTTTCTGTGTGTGTGTGTGTGTGTGTGTGTGTGTGGGTCCACTGTGCTGTTTGCATATACAGTATTGACCATGCTGTCTGTAAATATTGGACATTCAAGGCTAAAACAAGCCTTTACAAATCTTCCTTCCTCTGTTGTATAATTTACCCACAGCTTCATCTTCAAAGGTCCTTTAATTATGTTCTGTACCTCAATTGATTTTTGTCAGTAGCGTTTTTGAATTACTTTCACAAGAGTTAACCCTCAACCAAAAATGTTAGTTAAGTGTTTCATTGAGCTTGAACTCAAAACCAAAAATTTACTTTGGTAGCAGTTTATTTACAGGGGGAAACATGATGTCACCCAGATTTGTATCAACAACTTTGCTCTTAACTCGCTGCTGATAGTTTATGTTATAAATGTTCCCCCTTCATGTGAATTATATGCATCTGCAACATTCACTCCCAGTTTCAATAAAGTAGAGTGTTTTTAGCCTCATGAAATGCTAAAATATTACACAGAGCTGGCGGTTGTTCTTCATTCAACTTGTTTCGCTATTTGGCAAGTGGCCGACTGGACTTTTCAGCTCTGTTTGTTACCTAAGTACCCTGTTTGTTAGTAGTAGCTTGTGCCACATTTGTGTGCTCCTTACCCTTCTCCCATTTATCAAATAATGGATGACTGAAATTCTTTCAGTCTGTCTAAAACCCACCTGTTTTGTCTGCTAGATGTGGATGCAAATGACATATCTTGCAGCACATTTCACTGCACTTATTGTTAGCTTAAATTCACGACGCATCTCGGAGCCACTTTTCAGAGAAAAGTCTTTTCTTCCGCTCGGGTTCAGTTTGACGTCTTTGTAGGTGGCAGAATGCCAAAGTAGCCCCTTAATGTCTGTTGTTTATTGGACATGTCTCATAGCAGGTTTCTTCATTGGGTTAATGTGTTGACAAGAACTGCTTGTAGATCAGTAGTTGTACTGATGACCAACCAACAGCTGCTGCCTTCTTCTTCTCTTGAGTTTTTTAGCAGTTGGCATCAATAAGTGTTGCATTGCCGCCTTTTTTTGTATTGTAACAGCTTCACAGTGCAGACGATTCACACAAAGTGATCCATTTCATGACTTTGTCCATTTAATATCCCAGACCGGATTCAGTTGCTGCCTGGTTCCCAAAGGCGTGTTTTGACACAACTGATGTTATGCATTTCAGATTTTTCTCGCGCATGCGTACATGCACCCCTGGGTGTGAGCGTATATAAATATGTTTTGGGTTGTTGCCACGGCTTGAACCAAGGTGTACAGAAACCTACTATTTCTCCTCTTTTTAATAAGGATTTCAGTAATTAAAGCATGTTCACTGTTCCTCCTGCTGCAGTTAAAATGCTGCTTCAGAGGAGAAAAAAAGCCAAAAAAGGTTCCAGTCGTTTTCAAACCATTGTGACAGATAGCATTGTCGGGGCCAATGTGTTGTCCATACCCCCTGCACTATATATTTCCCTGAATATGGTTCTGTCCAAAAGGCAGCGGTGCATGATGGGTAAGCAATCAGCAGGCTCTCTTAGGACTTTCCCTTTACGTAGTAAGGCCCTCTTTGATGTGTGCTGCAGTAAACACAGGCAGTTCTCTCCCGACCACAGTCTCCAGGGGGATGAGACACAGCACAAGAACACTAATGAGCACATTAGAAGGAAGCCATAGAAGGAAAATGCTACAGTTGTAAATGGAATTGTCTCTTGTGTTGTCTGTGCCAAGGCTGCTCTGTCTACAGTATACAGAGAGTGTGTCTGTATGCATTCGACTGCATGTGTATGTGGTTCGCATGTGGGAAGAGAATATATGCAGGACGTGAAGGCTTTCACAGATTCTTTTCCAACTTCATGAAAGCATAATGTAAGAAAATTGGATTTGAATCGAGGGTTCAAAAAATTGCAATATAACCACCGCTCTCAGCCGCACTATAATTACCAGTTGAAAATAATCAAGCATCTGAGCTAAAAAGTGAAGGTGGGACTGAAACGGAGGCGTCGTATGCAAGTGACAATAACCACACCAAACCATTACAAATGAAGCATTCACCATTTATTCCATTTAAGATAATCGCAGGTCATGAGGAAGTAATGATATAACAATCCTACTTGCCTGTTACAGCCGTGGATATGTCAAGATGTGCATGTGCTTGTTTTACTGTATGTTTTAACGCTGATCAAAGTTTGCAGCAGCATGCAAACACTGAACACGTCTCAGTGTTTACCACAAAATACCTCGGATCCATGCTGCACTGTGCTGCACAATATCCGGCTGCAGACACTGGCCCACTTTTGGTGCACTTTGATTGGCTGTGTCTATGTGCATTTATAGAGAAGATTAATGTAGTGCTGTGACTTATTTTTCACCATATAAAAAACCTAATGTGTCTGAGTCCAAGCATCCTTCAAGCATACATTCAGCTTTACATTCAGGTTTATTTTGCGACCTCTGATGAAAGATCCGCATTGGATGATGTTTCCCCCTGTCAGAAATAAAGTTACGTGTCAACATAAAATAAAAACGTATATTTAGTTTAAGCTCTCTTTTTGAAGATATTGATTGAAAGCGGCTCGATAGCAGTGACTGAGAAGAAGCACTAGCCTCGATATTCCTCTCAGATAACTCTGATCTCTCAAGCATCGTCTGAATCTGTGATCCCCAGCCAGTAGATTCCTTGAAAGTTACCAAGGGAATCGGCAATCTGGATTGCCTTTGTGCAACAGGGAGAGTGAGAGACGTGAAAATGATTTCAAAGAGTCCAGGATGAATCATGCTCCTGCCGCAGCTGCCATTTATTAGCACATTTTCCATCGTTTTTTTGTTTTCTGTCTTTTTTACTAACAGTCCTGAGTTTCATTGAGTTTGCTAGAGGCTCACATTGGTGAGGGTTTAATTTCGTAAAAGTGTTGATAAATGAACCTAATGGCAACTTGTATGTTTGTCATAATTAGTCATGACACTACATCTCAATAATGACTAAAAGCAAGGGACACATCATTTATCAGCTATTACCTCAGTAATGAAGATGAAGATTCATTTTTTTTTAAAAAGTCTGGTAAGCTTTCAGTACTGGTTTGATATCAAAAAAGTGCAAAAAAATATGCCTTCAGCTTTTAATTAGTTTGGATCAGCTGCACCGTTTACACTGATCAGTTCAGGGTCAGTCCCTTGATAGTCCAGAAATGACAACACAGAAAATATCATGTCAAAGCCTACAAACACACATTATCACCATTCTGCTCCAGTACATTCAAGAAGTGGACTAATTGCCTTATTAACTCGCTCTATTTCTGACATTCAGAACATAGCATTTCAACAGGATCCTGCTTGACAGGTGCTTGTTCAAAAGTGTCCGATTGTGCTTGCTGTGCTGCGGATTTTTTTTTTTTTTTTTTACCATTTCTTGCCTGTCACACTGATGGAAAGGAAACCCAGAAGAAATTGACAGCCTGTATTGCTCAAGGCCAAACATATCTGAAGATGACTTGTTCCTTGATGTGGCCAACAGGCCTAAAAGAGTGGAGGTAATCCTTTAGGACTTAAGAGGTTTTTTTTGCAGAAATTTTGAGAGGTAATCAGTGCGGTACTGTTTATTTGTAGACCTTGCACCTGGTGAAGAATAGCAGAGCCTTTATTTTGTAGAGTGACATGTGAGAGAGTGAGAGGCTCTTTATTCAGTTTTAAGGAAATGGAGAGCGTGTTGAAATGTCTGCTTTTACTTTCACAGGTTATACAGGGTTGGCATGATTCATTGGGTGCCGGTAATGGTGCAAAATAAAAAAAAAACCACAGGAAATTTCAAACATCAGCTGTTCTAGAAAGTCCTGTGCACATTTAAAGTATGCCATAATATGTTTAATTTAAGACACTCGTGTCAGCCTGCCTCTCTCTGGGTGTGAAAGTGGCACAGGAAAAAAAAAACAGCCAGTGTACGAAAGGTGCTGCTATAATGTGCTCTGGAGTTTTATGAGAGCTTTGTCCCTCATGAAAATAGTATATGGAGACGTCATACATCATCATCGATTCCCAAAGCGCTGTGTCATTGGTACCACGGTGACCTCGCCGAGCTCACATCCTGCTTCTCTGTTCTGTCAACAACATATGACGAATGAAACGATGCTGCACTTGAACCACTTCTCACACAGGAAAGAATGTAGTACTAGTGGATGAGAAAAGGCCTTCCTCATTGGTTCTTTGATTTAAGATAAGGTGACAAGTGAAAAAAACTAAAAGTTTTTGAAACGTTTCAGCACAGATAAGATTACTTGTGATGCAGGTACTAAAAGGGTGTTTGGTATCTGCATGACCTTGGCTTTTCTAATGTAAATATATCAATGGTTGGACTCGCGGCACAAAATCAATTTCCTCTTTTGTCAGAAAAGCTCTGCCTCGTGTATTTAGACCGAAACCACTGACCTAACATAGCGGGAGTTGTCTTTATACATCAAACATGCTGTTCTTCACATGTGGCCACTGCTGCCGTCTGAATAAAGATACAAGGGACTCTAAACGCCATGACAAGTATTGCCGTGGACGTACGTACCACAGGGACGTTGTGTTCTATTTTCTATTATTAAAGTTGCATCTTGGAATAGATAACCTTTTGAGCAATCCTCTCTGGGAATTTTTGGAATTAATAATACAAGACGTAATCCGGTGTCTTTAAAAGCCTAGAAAGTGAGAGTCAGCTTTGGTTCAAGCCCTAATTTCATATGCACCGGAGTGATCTGATCCAAAAATCATTCTAACTAGCAATCAAAAAGCAAGACGTGCATCAGATACAGAAAGTGGATGTGGTACCTTTCTTTCCTAAATGCGCCCCCCATATACATTTATAAAATGAGACCCCAAATGCATCTGAAGATATTATATGAGCCACTGAGGTAAGTGGTTTAAATGATATCTTCCAAAGTTTTTGCTCTGACAGAGTGGAGTCTGGTTTGGCCTCAGGAGCGCCACATATCTCTTTTTGTGTTCCCTCTGATCTCTCATCATCTCTTGGGCCTTACATCAAGAGCCCCGGATTTATCGATCAATGGCCATAAACAAAACATAGATTGAACTGGACACTGGGGCACAACAAACGGATTACCGAGTTTTTATTCCTCTGCACGCGATTGGTCACCAGAGCCTTGGCTGAAGGAAAAAAAAAAAAGAGGACGGCAGAAGTGCAACACACAAAGCAGACTGGGTAACAAAACCGTGGCAGACTCGTCAAAAAGGACGATAGAAACAGGTGCGGGGTGACAATTAGAAGAATATGGTGTGTGAGTGTGCATGAGTGTGCATTTGAATGGTGTGTCTGTGTGCATGGTATAAATGGATGAAAGCAGAATCAGATGTGTAATCCAGTTGTATTGGCGAGGTATTGAGCGTAATGCCAGTCAATCCAATTTTCAATGCTTGACTACATTATGGAGTGAAAGAGCCTCTGAGTGTTATTAGGGGGTGTAGTGTATACCTGTGTGTGCGCCTGTGTGTGTGCCAACATGTGCGTACTTGTGCGTGAATGATTTTGATAGACTATCTGCATACACTAGCGCGTGGTTGCACATGCTAGCACACAATATTTATCCGTCGCTGCGACCACATGCCTGACAGCTGTGCATATTTCACAGGGTGGAGAGCCCTGCATTGCAGTGCTTGTACATGGCAGCCACGCTCTTTATGTGAGAGCGGCTCAGGGTCAGACTGAAAGAGGAGAGTTAAAGCTACATCACCAGGCCCATCGCTCTCTGTTTTGTCTCTGAGTAGTCCAACATATCATTGTCTTACTTCCTCATGTCTGTAATATATTTCTGTGTTTTCCAACTGTGTTTACTAAAGCAGCGGAAATTCACTAAGGAATTGTGGTTAAGCTACTTCATTTGAAACAAACGACAAAACACCAGAAGTGCTGAACACATGTATAATAAAGCAACAAATCAAACACACACCAAAAGCAGGACAACAACAACAACAACAACACTTTGTTTTCTCTACTGCATCAGGTCAAAGTTGGAAACCAAACAAAAAATGCAAATTTTCCTCAGTCAGTGATGAAGACAGTTGTTCCTAAGGCTGTCTTGAGTTTCAGAAATCAACAAGGAATACAGTCTCCTCTTCCAGCATGAGGAGAGAGAGCAAAAAAAGAAATCACTATAGAGGAAAAACTGTACTTTCACAAACTTACCAACATGCACTGTTCAGTAGCCAATCAAAGAAATGAATGAGGGTGAGAGAAACCACCTTTCTTTCAACCTTTTTTGTTCAATAGTAACTAAATCCATCTCTCTGTCTTTGTCTCTGTGTAGCCGTGGCCCCCACGCTTCCTAGTCTACGCTCAGAGGTCTTCAAGCCATGTGTGGAAGACAAGGACCTCGCCTTTTGTCTAAATGAGGGAGAGTGCTCCATCATTGAAACCGTGGCTGGGGTTCACAGACACTGCAGGTGAGTGTAATGGGGTTTGTGTGTGTGTGTGTCTGTGTGTGTGTGTGTGTGAGGCGTTTAGTTTCTGTCTCAGCATTGACGTTTCCTCTCTTTGCCCTTCTCCCCCATTCGCTAACCTTGGGGTCATTTTCATTCAAGCTGCTTTTTTTCCCCCGGCCTGGCAGACTGTGTTCTTAGAGTGATGAAACACAGGAAAATCGTTGCGCAAATGCACCTAAAATGCACTGAAGATCTATAATCACCCAAACCACTAAACCGAGGGATCAGAGATGCTTTGGGCCGCATTAGGTGCAGCTGATTCTCTGATCCGCACAATCAAACTAACAAACAAATGGAAAGAAATGCTTCCAGCAAAGAAGCACGTGGGGAGCAAATGTGATCTGTGTCTTTGACGTGATCCGATGAAACTTTTAATGGCGATAACTGTCTTATAAAACGCCCTTCTCCTCATGGATTACCCTTGCCATAAATGTTGTCTCTTATGACCTCTTTGGTATGAGATGCATTTTAATGGTAGGTGTAAAAAAGAAGGGGCTCTTGAAAAATCCGTCTTTGATCTTACTTAAAAGCAACAGATTTTTTTTCTTTCCTTTGTATTTTTGTGCTTTTGTTCTGCTTTTTCACACCGTCACTGCCCAACAGAATATTCTGTTACCTATTTAGTTAAAATTGAATGAAACAACAAATCCAGTCCTTTCTCATTCACCTGTTTGTCAGCATTAGTGAACCTATAATGTTTATCTGTCACGCCACCTGTTTATGTTCATCAAATTTCTGACAAGGTGTAAGCAAACTTTGCTTATATAGCATTGAAAACAGAGATTAACAGGAAGAAGAAAACAGAAAGTAATGGTATAAACTATTGCTTATATACGTAGCAGCATATTCAGTAATACGTTCTTAGCTATCATTTCTGTGATGTTAGCCATTAAAGGTTTTAGGTTTGTGTTTTTACGTTCTTAGCTATCATTTCTGTGATGTGATTTATGCGCTCACCACTAATCAGAAAGTTCTCGCTTGAACTTCTCTCTCCTCTGTATGTGCCTGCCTGCATGTCTGCTCCCCCTCGTGGCCCGACGCACCATCCACTTCAACTGTGCAATCACTCTGATATTTCACTTTAAAAATACATCACTTTAAAAATACATGATAAGAAATTTTCTCAGAGGGAAGAGTTGTGCTGAATGGTGCTGAATTGAAAAACAGCTCATTAGTACGCCTACCTGGAATTAAAAGGCCTAAATCTTCATCTAAGAAAAAAAAAAGTGATGCATTATAAATGATGCATGAATGAGTCAAGTTTCTTAGAAAAGTAAATGTTGGGCAAAAAGAAAGTTTGGACAACAGTCAGTGAATGGTGCATTGATAGTAATTAAAACACAGACCATTGTTAGTCATTAAAACAGACATGATTTATCATTAATCACAGACAATCGGCCAGATAACTTAAATGTATTAAAGGAATCCGCAAAGTCTTGGAATTGATTTAATTTATCGTAGTCATCAGATTGAAAGATTGAAAAATTTTAAATTGTATTATTTTGCATAGCAGAAATCAACAGAAACCAATTCAACTATTAATACGATCAACACTTAAAAATTTGATAGCACGTATAATTTCACTGAATTGAGACAGCTAACACTTAGGGAATACGCCAGTGATAGGAAGGAGACTCAGTATATGTTTCATGCCATATTACGTTGGCCGACACAACAATTTTGAACATCCCACCTGCGCGGCGGCAGTTTAAAGAAACACTGAAGTCTCGTAGCAACGACCCTCTGGGCTATAATTAGTGACAGCTGAATGACTGCATATAGAACAGAGGGAAGACTCCAGAGCGCCAAACCTAGAGGTACTCGCTGCCAATTTCTCTAGAGCTGAGTGCCTGTTGTGTGAAGGAATGATTACAGGTTTGTGAATACTTTTATTGAAAGGTTGTTTCTTCTGCCTGAGAGAAGTCCAGGCAGTAAGTCAGAAAAATATTATCATTTTACTCAAAAATCACTGAATCACTGCCATGTTGATGTTGTTAAATGCCATCGCTACAAGGTGGAACAGGTGCGCTTGTGATTTTCAAGAAGCGCTCGTACACGACTGTGACTGAATCATTTTGAAAAGAACTGGCAACAACGAAACTAACAAAATCTACCCACTAGGGGAACGTCCCCAAAAACAAACTCACAGGAGTTGAAACGGTTGAAGTTGTACTAAACGTCTTCTTCATTCCTTATTTCCATGAGATCGTCATCCTCATTTAACAAAATTATCACTTAAAAAGTAATTTCAAGATATTTGGACAATAAGATAATAAGATAAGCTATTGAGTTATCTAGTTCTAATAACTTAGTAAACAGTTATCAACTTACAAATCAACCTGTTAAATTTAAACTCACGATTCTTTTTTTGGTCCACCAACTCTTGAGAAACCTGTCCGTCTCTTTTTGGCTTGCGAAATGTTCGACTCTCCTCATCAGCCGTTTGTTTACTTCGGATCATCGGCATTTCACACTGAACAGGTAGCATACAGTGTGTGAGGTTGTTTGATGAAAATGGCTGCCCACACTTTTATTTTTTGGGATATTCAGCCGTATGGACTGACAAACCCAAACAATGAGCTGAAAGCTGCAAATAGCAAAAGAGTTGTAGCTGTGCCACGACTATATTCATACTGCTCTCTACACAGTGTCGTGCTCTGTTCTTCTTCCTATCAGAGACGCTGTGCGTGGTGATGAAAACAGATATTGTCCATCCGCTTTTCTGGATGCAACTAAAAGGGAAAAAGTTATTACTTGAAGAAATAAAAGGCAGATGATTACATCCAGGTTTAGGGTGTTGGAGGTACTGCTGTTGATCAATCATCCCTCCAAGCAATGCTGGATCAGCGTCCTCATGACAATAACTGCTGATCTCTTCAGTCTGCTCTAAAGTACAGAAAAGTGAAGGTTTAATGATTGCTGCCATCTATGACGTCATCGTCTCCTCCAGGCCACAGTGCAAAGAGCATAATAGATGGTTGGATGTTTTCCAGCATGAGACAAGTAAAGATGTCAGAACAATCTTTAAACACTTGAATCATTGGATGAGAACACAGTTTTGAACTTGGGAATCAATTTATTTTGTTATGAAACGTTTCCTTTGCTCTCCGCCTCCTTTCTCCCTCCCCTCTGCCGGATGTTCATGTTTGCCAATGCTAATAAGGCTCCCAAAATAAACATGCAAATTTGAGTTTAAGACCTACTTCCACATCAGTGCTGCAGCTTCTTATACACTAAATATAATACATGTACAAGAATTCAAAGGTCTTACGATAATCGGGGCTCAGGACATGAAGGCCCAATCACATATAGAACCATCCCTGTATAGATATAGATTAGAAATTACCGCATTCTTGATCAAGGACTTTAAAAGCAGCCATTACTTCAGTGACAAATTCCCCAACATTTCTGTCTTTGTTAAATAGAGAGAGTTTATTTTATTCAGCATCACAGGCAAAAATCACTTGTTCTATAATTAGATTGAAACTTGTTTTGGACAGCATGGATTATATGAATGTATATATGCATAATATAAAATGTAATTTAAACCATCTTTAAAGTTCCTTCATTTCTCTTTATATTACATATTTTTCCCATGAAAAAAATCCCTTCATGCCTTAACATGGCTTAGATGTAACTCTACACGTTTGCCTTCATTAAGTATGTGCAGATCTATGAATATGCAAATTCTCCACTATAGGACATTTACTGTAAAACGTCTTGTCAGCATTTGACATGAATCATCTTGTAACTCTGCAGGCTAACGTTGGCTAACATTATCTAGCACACTGCAGATTTGTTTGGACGTAGTCAACAGATAAAAGATAAGAAAAATAAAACTTACCGGTTGACTTAACGTGTTGGCCCGTACTCGCTGTGTCCCCAGGATGAATGGATGAGACGGGCTTCAATACAAGTGCTCTGGAAAAGGGGCTCCTGCAGACCTGAGTTTCCTCTGTCTGGGATTTTCACATCCTTTGGTCATGCACAAAAGCTCATTTCTCCTTTTGTATTTTTGCCACTGAAAACAGAACCAGCCTGCAAAATACCAATACGTAGCTACACCTCTGATATCGGCTCATTTCACCGTTGCCCACTCCACAAGTTGCAGATTGTTTTCTTTGGTATGTTACATATGAAATAGTGTGCAATGCGTGCTAACTCCATAGAAATCTCTAAATAAAGAACAGGCCTCATTTGAAATATTAAGCATCAGCTGTCACACACACAGCAAATCTTGAAGTCATGTAAAATCCAGTATTGCTCTGTGTCGATGCAGGCTGGTATAAATCTGCTTTCAGGAGGAGGAGAAACATGATTTTGACGAGCACTTCTGATAGCAAAGGAGAGACTAAGATGATGACACACTTTTCTTCAGCTCAGAGATGTCACACTCACTTGGTGCACTAAAGTAGAGAATGCGTATATTCTATGAAAATCTAAAAAAAAAAGCCAAAGGTGGAGGAATACATTATCAGCAGGTGTAGTAGAGCTGGCCGTCATACCCAATCACGTCACCTGTTTTTTCATTCTTTTGTTCTGCGCCACAGCACTCAGACGGTTTTGTGATGGTGGGTCTGCAATGAAACCGCCACTAAAGCATCTCCCCAAGGGGAAAGCTTGCCCTTGTGCCAGAGGTGAGAATCACCATGGGCAGATGTACGGCACTTTAAATTAATATTAACATTAGAAGAGATAACACACGTTTCTGTGATCTTACGCAAACCGTTGCCCGCTGTAGGAATTCAGTGTTTGTACGTGAAGAGACGAAAAGAACCTGCAGCAGACTGTTGGGACAATTTGGATGTGGCAGTTTAGCAGCCTGTGCCTGACGGTCCCAATCAAGCATACAGTTACCTCCACAACTGTCACTCTATGTGTAATGGTGCATGCTGGTGGTTCTGGTTTGAATATAAACCACCAAATGTATTTACTTATAACTAGAATGTTAAGCTAAAATTGCATGGTGTTTGTTCATGACATTTGTTATTTCCGCACCGTGCGCATTTTGTATGATCTGTGTAGACGAGTCGTACAAGGTCAAACTATGGTAATTATTAACACCGGGATGTTGGTGAGGGATAATCGCTCCAGACACAAACCATGTTGCTCCTTCCACTTAACTTAAGTTCAGGGCAATTCAACCGAACATCACATTTGTTCTGTGTGTTTCATTTTGTTAAAAAGACTCTTCCATGTGGAGACATGAGGAGGTTAATTGGTGGTGTGAAGAGTAATACATTGGTTAGCTCTGTATGTGAGGTCTTTGAATTACAGGAGTGAAAATTAGCGAACCAGACCTTAAAGTCCCAGAACCGAAAACAAAATAGGACCTTATGGCCTCTGATAATATCTTATGGAAATAACTGTGTTGTAATTGATCATTTTGCACGGACGCCCTTCATTCAACTTCGCCCTTATTGATAACACACCCTGGCCCGACTAATGCTCTTTCTGCATTTTTCAATACAATTATTTCTAGCAGGTTGTACTCTGAAAATATTGGACCTGTTCGGCGATGCGGGTTTTGACTTTGATGTGAGGGCTCAGCAGTATCAGTCTGACATGTGCTTGGCAAACCAAAAGCATGCAGTTAGCCACGGTTGGCGGCCGCTGTGGAATATATTAGTTGGAATGAGGGTGCACTGCAGCTCTGGCCACCACCTGCAGCATTGTGTTGTGTTTTGGTGACACACAGCAAATGCTCATTACAGTCAGGTGTTGAGAAGCTGGGCACGCATTAGTCAGGGCATGCAGCACAGCAAATGTGTGAATTCTGGATTGCAGGACGTGGAATATCTACACTACAGTATTTTTTCTGCAGTAACAACATCCCATGCTGCAAAGTCTTACATAGAAAGGATTTCTCTGCAAAAAATCAGTGGGAAAAATGGTTTCCCTGCACTGAAAATCCTCGCCTGCTTTCAACAGAATGTTTCCTAACTTGTATGGGCATTATATCAACAACACACAACACAGAGACTCGCTTGTATTGCACAGATGATGCAAAGCTGCTGCAAGTTAGCTTTACAGTTAAAAGAGCTTGATGCCACCTTGCCAAAGAGAAACATAAAGAAGAAAAACATGATTGCATTTTGTGTATTGGTACTATTATTCATACCCAGTAATCCATTTTTATGGGTTTGTGAATATTTTTCATTCTGATTGATATGTAAATTCATAATAATAATGTAGAAATGCAAAATTACTATTCCAGACCTGAGTTGAGAAAAGGGTTGCTTAAGAATTACACAGGATGCATGTTGCATTTTAAGAAGCGATATTAACAAAGACAGTTTATCGTCCTAATTTCCACTGGAAGGATATTTGAATGTCTTTGTTCTAATTAGGTGATACTGCAACTTATCAAGGATTTACTGGTGTGTACAGGAAACTGGTAACATCTTCAAAGAATATTTAAAGCGTGCAACCATTAGAAAAAGGTTCAAATAGAATTGAATGATTGTTTTGACTTTGGATCAAATGAAAAAGGTTATCCGTGCAAATTTGGCATAAATTACAGGTTTAGTTAAAGTCAAAGCAAATGGAACCTATTAATGATAATAGAGATAGGCATTAAACCAAAAAAGAGATTTACTGCTGCCTTAAATCCTGATGATTACACAAGAACAAGTCAGATTCACCCAGTGCTTTCTTTAGGTTGAACCACACCTTTACATATCTGTGCATTTCTAATGGTGGAGCTTTTATTCTCCTCAGCATAGAGGCTGAAATCACTGTCCTCTCTGTGTGTGTCTGTCTCTGTGCTTGTGTGCGCATTAAAAGCCTGGCAAAGCTCAAGGTAGCTCGTGTCTACTATTACCATGGTAACTTCTTCGCTCATTAGTGTGAGGCCAGAAGCAGTTGTTGACTCACTTATAGTGTGTCTGCTATGGTAGTTACATTCAAATACTCTATCATCACTTGTCCTTTGCATTCGATTTTCTGCATTGATTCTGATTGATCAGGCATTAAAATAATTGCCACCTAATGGTAACAATGACTGCTGCTGTGAATAATTCATGACCAAATTTGCACATTTGATTGCTCTATCCAAAGTATAATATGACACAGTGACATAAGATATTAGATCATATTTAAATGAACATTGATTTTTTTTTTTCATGTCTATTCCTTCAAAACTCATCTGTGCAGATGGATAACTAGTAAAACCAGTATTCCATAAGCAAAGAGCTTATGCTGTGTGTGTGTGTGTGTGTGTGTGTGTGTGTGTGTGTGTGTGTATGAGAATGCCTTAGGGGACATATTCATCGACCCTGATGAGGAAGCACATGAAATCTCACAAAAGGAATAAAAAAAAATAATACTGCAATTCTCTGCTCCCCATGAGAGAAGGAACTATTTCTATTGGTAGTTTGCTGTAGGGTTAAGCTTAAGGATAGGCTGAGGGTGTCTGTGTACATTTGTCTGTGTCTCTGTAAGCCTGTTTATGTGTTTGGGTTTTTTTTTTTCCCAGGACCCAGGAGAGGTTGACAGCAGTATTAACAGAATCTGATATGACAGAATGAATCATATAAATGAAGACCATAACCTCTTAACTTTCCCTTCCTGTTTTTCTTCCTCTCATCTTCCTTTTTCTACGGGGAGCCAGTTCAGCGATTAAATTGTCACCGCACCGTCAGACCTTGACAGGCTGCACTAATCCACGATGCTGTCGCTCCTCTGCTGATCCATCCTGCTAGGGAGGACGTTCTCCAGGCTTAAAGCCAATGGGCCATGTCCCCCACTCCCCCCACCCGGCTGCTGTATGAAAGCCACACAATTATAAACATGGGAGCAGACTTACCTGTTGGCAGCATCCCATGACATCCCCATCATGTTGTCTTGAAACTGAATACAGTTGGCACATTACGTTTATCAAGTTAATTAAGTCAAAGACAATTTTAGGTGCCCCAAATGTTAAATTATAGTGCATCTGCTCCTTTTTTTATATCTGATTGATTTCCTCTAAAACACTTTGCCCATAAGAACATCTGTCAGTCAAACTCTATCTCTGTTCCTATATCTGCTACTGATACATGCACAAACACTAATTTCTCCTTCCATGCTTCCATCTTGGTTCTCTCGCCATTATATTTTACATTGTGCAGGCCCGTCACAAACGCTGCAGATGAAAGCATCACATGTCCGTATTCAGCTAACAAAGGCTGCCTTGTTTTTTAAGTCTTAATGAGCATGGGACAGACATGTTGTCAAGAAAATCCACCATGCATGAAGGCAATTAAAGCTTTGGCACAGCGCTGGTCTATGATACTACTGTTTTGGATATGAACTTAGTTAAAAACAGGACATTAAATAGCTTTTTTAAATTTAATTGGCAAGCAATGCGTTCTTGTTTAATAGCTTATAACAGGGCACAGTGGTACAGATGTTGTGCGCCCGTAATATTGATAATGATATAAATAAAGTATGTCCTTGGTGTTTATTTTTGACTTGTGGGCTTTGACTTTGAATTGTAATTACATCATTACATCAATACTTAAACCTTTCTTGAATGGTTGCATGTTTTAAATCCTCTTTTAAGATGTTGTTTTGATTGGTGCAGTATCTGTGTTGGCAGGCAGTAAATATACAGAAGGTCGTAATATTACTTTTCAGTAACAGCCACATGCAGTTAACCAGCTGTTGTCCCATCTTTGATTCGAGCGCTCCTTACAATACTCTGTGACTTCATCCATTACCCCCTCTTTTGTGCCATGTGTGATGAACTAGAACTGAGTGAGCAGGAAATTGAAACATAATGAATAAAATCCAGTGGGAATCATTGCTAACATTAGGGTAACTAATGTCCAAGTGGAGCATCCACTTTCAAAGGGAAAACAAGTTAGCCTAGGTTGCTAACTAGGCTAGTTAGCCTGTGCAGCAAGCTTCCACATTTGAGTGAAATATAAACATGTATGTGTGTGACCTGGAAGTCATATTGTGCGATTAGTGCATGAGCCACAAAACATTTTCCCGCCTCCTGGTTTGCTTCCGTGTTGTGTGGCCCACTGCACATGCACATTAGTGTTTTTCCACACTGGCCCCGCTCGGGATGATCCGACACACATAAAACACTTTTCTAGACTCCAGGAAAGTTTTGTCAGTGTTAAACTTCATTCATTCGTAACACAAAGAGTAATAGTTGACCTTGTTTGCGGTTCCAGATGTCTCTTTTATAATGGTGGTCTGTGGAGGAAATGCTTTTTTGGCCACGGGCAATTTTTTTTTGTTGCAGGACTGCGAGCGGCCACTGGGACAAATTGGCAGCGAGGCTGAGTGGTGGCGGCGTATCCAGTTCTCTTAATACAGCCATGCTCTCCTAGCAAAGCTGGCTCTCAAATGTCAGTCAAACACTGTCATGGGAAATGCTCACCAGAGACCTGAAGCTAGAAGCTGTTTCCACAAATATGTCCCAAAAAATGGTTGTCTGTTTTGAAAAATAATCTGCAGTATCATTATAGAAATCTTCCCTCACACAAACAGTCTGGCTTTAGATTTTAACCAAAGGACTTCAGGAAAATGCATGTGCCTTTTGTTCATGTGCTATTTTTTCCTTAACCGCCACAGATTGTAAAACACTTTGTCACGGTATGTTTCTGCATTTGTAAAGTCACATTTCTGTAGAGAACTGTCCACAATCAAATTTGCAGAGCCAGAGAAGATCACAGACAAGATGACAGACGCACCCACACGCACATAAGCGCAGCATCTCTCTCTCTGTACGCTTAGCCTTTCAATAAAGTAATGACAGAGCGTTTAAATGTAAGCACCACGAGAAGAGACTGCATTGGATTTGAAGGCAACAGTACAGCCTCAGTTAGTTGCCTGCAGCACTTTACTTGTCATTTCATTGTGAGCTCAGCTGGTGAAGGATAACAGCTGCTTCTCATTACTGATGTTTAGACGACATGATTTTTCAGCAGTGGACACAGAATACAGGCCGTATAGCTACATCATTATGTGTGAGAACAGGAAACACTTAGACAGCAGACTCTGATGTGTCTACAGCCACCACATGTAGATGGGGTCTCTGGAGGTTTTCTCAAGGACCGCCTGCTGTGTCTGCTGCTCTTGTCATCAGGACAAGAGGACGAGAGGGAAGAGGGACGGGTTCTTGGGTGGGCTGTGAGAGATAATTTCCTTTTCCTAATAGAGAGACAAAGGAGAATAAGGATGTAGCTTCCTCCTATCTCAGGGGTATCAGGTGTTAGAATCTCTCAGATCAAGGAGTTCAAGTGCAGTGTAGACCTTGATCCTCCTCTGTGCTGAGGATTGTCATCTGTCCTCCACCAGGGGGAGCTCTGCTGATTTCATCATCACAGGTAGAAACTTCATGAGAAAGGAGACATTTTTGCATTCAGCCTCTTTATATTCTGCTTTTTTGGTTGCTGTTCTATAAAGCTGATGTGTTCATTCTTCTCTGTGTGCTGATAGTGTGTGATGTAAAGCAGCTTATATTTACATGTAAAGATGTTGTGTTCTTTCATGGACCTGCTGTGGAATAATTAGCCTTCAACGAGGAAAATGAAAATAATGAGCCTGTGTTCTCCTTCTGTAATGTGGCCGAACTCCGCCTCTGTTTTTCCCCATAGCCTGCCTTGTCTTTCACAGTTTTCCTCTCTGTGAGAAGTGAAGTACAGTAAGACCCAGGGCCTCTTTGCAGCATCTTTACCAGCTTTATCTGAGCTGCAGCTTGTACATTTTATCCTCAGAAGGTTGTCAAATAAGATAAACAGATCAGTTAGTTGGGAAGCACAAGCTGGAGGATTGAGCAAAATCAGGAAAGAAGACACCACTTGAACTGAGATAGAAAACGTTAGAAGAAACGGAAGAAATAGGTGCAGTTGGTGGTGCTTAACCCAGGTGATATTTCATCATCAAATCATCTGACGGGATTCTTTATTTTTCCTGATATCTTCGTTCTACTTGACGTGTTTTCACAAGAGGGTTTGCTGTGGTATTGCGCCAGGAGAACTGTCCATGTTTATTGATAGAACGGCGCCTGAATTGAATTAGAATTTAATTAAGTAAAGTAGCAAATGAAAAGAGACAGAGAGAGGCAGAAAGAAATCCCATTGTTCCACCTCAACCTGTCTCAGGCTGAGATCAATTACCAAGCGACAGACTGGTTTAATCCATGTTCTCGGGAAAACAACAAGCAAACTGGGGATAAATTTTCATTTGTCAATACAGATAGATGTTGACTAATAGAGCGAGGATGGAAGAGAGTGTGACTGCCGAGAGAGCAGTTATAAACATTAGAGCTAATTTGAATTCGTCTTTAAATAAGAAATGGTTGTGTTTCCATATGGATTCTCTTATTTCTCTCTCATTTCTGAAGAACTGCAAAAGCTAAACAGACTGTTGAAATATTGACTCAGCTAATCAGCACTAATCACAGTTCTCAGAAACAACATTAGTGTTACGAGGCCTAATTTAAATAATAATTTAATACATTTCTAAAAATGTCGAGTAATAGTATTAAAGTTTTTGAAAAGAAACAGCACACTGCTGCACAGTCATACTGAAACATCCTTTATATACTGGGCTGGATTTACCACAGGGTTGACTGGTGTGAACAAAATCCAGACCGTGTTGGCAATAATTTTAAACTGATTATCTTTAATCATTATTTCAACTTAAAGATTTCGCCATACGATTACTTGACAATGATTACATGCAGCCAGGACGACTAATCCACATACGTCTATGGAACCACGGTGCACTTGAATTAAGCCGCCTGTCATGTGTGCACACAGTTCGAAGCCAAGCCGTCTTATCTATATGCAAATCCCGGTTCAGAGACCCCTTTTTAGAAACCTGTACAATGCGTATGTGTTTTTTGTATGCGTCATGATAGAGTTCATGACGGGCGTGTTGGTGTGTCATGAGTTTATGGGGAGGCGTGTCGTCCCTAGAGGGATGTTGCATTGGTGCATGTATATGGAAGTCAAAAGTACAACGCAGGTCATACTGTATTTTCATGCTCTGTAGCTGCCAGAGCTGGAAAAACAAGAACAGCGATTAATTGACCGTTAAGCCCTGCCCCCCTTACTGACTGTTGTCTGTCAATTGTTCCATTCTCACATGCAACATGAGCCGTTATGATGATAACGATGGCACATATATGACGCAATCATCATGTTCACACGCCCAACCCATCAAATACAGCAGCTTGGTCAGTGAACTACGATGCTCTACGTAGCCTCTAGCACCTGTTCTGTGCGTGCATGGCTCCACGGTCAAGTTAGCACAATTAAATATACAATATTAAGTCAGCAACGTGGTTAGATTTTCAAAGTAAAGCTTGCTGAGAACAATATGACAATATAAATATGTTGCTAACATTGTGGAACAGTCACAGTTTGGTAGGTTTAGGCACCAAAACTACTTTGTTAGGTTTAGGTTACAATAAATTAAATTACATACTTCAGTTAGGGACTTTATGTAACTTCACTTACATACATGAGTTACAATTCTACAGTTTCATTTAGCAGATGCTAAAGTGACGTACATCTGAGAGTTACATTCACATACTAATGGAACAGCCATCAGGGGCAATTTGGGATTCATTGTGTTGCCCAATGTCACTTTGACACACAGACTCCAGGGGCCAGGGATCGAACCACCAACCTTCCGATTAGTGGATGACTGCTCTACCTCCTGAGCTCATTTAACTTGCAATCAACAAATTGTACAGCTTTAACCACTAACTTTACTGAATTATCCTCATGATCGAGAAACCTGGAAAACTTTTTTACTGAATACCTTTTTATCATTGGCTATTAGGGCTAATGTTTGTTTGACAAAATGTCATTAATAGATCGAGGAAACCCACCTCCTGAGATGGAACTTTGACTTACAAGTGCTATTTTTTAAATTGACCTGATGAGAGTTGGACATTGTGAGCCTGACCTCTCTGGTGTAAATAAACTCAGAATTAATCCCAAATAATCCCTGTGTTACCTGTTCCAAATGATCTCTGATGAGATGGACACTGTGGCTAATGCTCCATGCTCTGCCTCACCTCTGCACAACCTCTGGCATGGTAAATAATGAACTGATGAATTGGCCTGGCATCTCTGGGACTCCTCTGGACTGGTTATCTGTCAGTATGTTTTTGTTTTTTATTGGTGATTGTCTTACTTCTGCTTAATTTACTATGTGCAGTGAACCACAAGAGTACTTTCATTGCTATGGAAATACTGCTGTATCTATCGCTGTCTAGCAGAATGTCTCCGAAATTTCCTTGAGCTAAATGCGGAGAGACATTGAAGTCCTTGTCACTGGCTCTCACGTCATGTCATCTCCACACAAATGGAGACGTCTGAGGCTCTTTTAACTCGACAAAGTACATCAAGACTTAATCAGAGAATTTGTGAGTTTTCGTTTGAGTTATGTTTGCACTTACAATAACATAACGGAAAGCTTATCACATCATTTTATGTTAACACAGTTTTACCAGCATTGAAATACTCGCTGGCATTTACACAGCATCATCTTCACGATTGCCTGGAAATAAAATCAAAGCAGGAAAAGAAGTTAATAAAAAACAATAAAAGATTTCAGAGTACTTAATGTTTACAAAAGGCAAGTTATATCTTTACGCTTCTATTTTTTTAGCTGATGCCACAGAAAGTCCTTTATAGATGTCACCGGCTACCATTATATTCTCTTCTTGTCTGCACCAAGAAGTTGTTTTTAGTCGAGGTAGCTGTCCAAGCTTGCGTTAGAAAATGGACTGATGTTGTCAGAGTCTGCATTTCCAAACAGCTCAGTGGATATGAACATTTTACAGGAAAGCACGACAGTGATTACATGTTTTGAAATGCCTTTGGGGTTTTTGGATGTTGATGGCATTGAAGCTTTGTTGATATTTTCGCAAGTGTGCCAGTCTGCCGCTTGTCACTGCTGTTTCTATTAATCTTAGTCAAGCTCAGTCTATGAAAGGTCCTGCCACCTCTAATTAGATGTTGTCATTGTGTCGAAAACCTAAGCTTGTATAATACTATGATATTTGGAAAAAAAAAAAAACGCATTGCGGGGCAGCTGGGCTTTTACATGTCCCAGCTTACTCATACTTCTTTTCACAGCCAGCAGCAGACTTACTAAAGTTCACAGTACAGTCATATCACCCCGAGTTGTATAATTGATCAAAACTACAGTATGTCTACGCCGATTTAATGTTTGATTGAGTCCCGACTCGCTGTTATCTGTTTAACTTTTCAATACTTGAATTGCTGAATTGAATTTGTATTAACAATGTTGGAGTTAATCAGAGCATGAGCCTGCTGGATACAACAAATTTAAAATTATCATTATGCCACCTTGAATGCTTGATTGTAATGTAATACTGTAGAGAGAGAAAAAGAGATTATTTGAAAGCCATCTTTAAAAAAAATCATTGAATCCAATCTGTTGTACTTAATTTGCATGATAGGTTACGAACACTAATAAAGAGAGAATTATGTTCTGCAGGAAAGAAAGACACAAGACCACAAACACAGACACGGCTGCAACAACACTGGTCTGCTGGAAGTGGATGGGGAACATTTGATTAAGGTTCATTTTTTGACCATATACCAATGATTTATAATGAAATTCAAAATGCATAAAACCCTCAAATTATTCAGGTCATCACCTCACTTCTAGTAGGCAACCTTTTTTAGCAACTTACTGTTTCAATCAGCAGAAAGCTCAAGACTGGCCCCTTTCCACATTCAAATGTCTTTTATTTTCAAAAGTTTTCTCTTTGTTGCGTGTGTTTCGATGCGTCGAGGCATTTTCTGTGTGTATGGCACAAGCTGCGAGCTCGCACAAACACAACCATATCATAGATTTGAGCATCCTGGAAGCTGTCATAATTCTGAACAGAAGGTTAAACTTTCTAATTGATGTCTCGAGCTTCCTTAATCACCGCTCGTGTGAGAGAGCAGAGACCTGGGAAAGAGTACGACAGAGAGAAAGAGAGCGAGTTAGAGAGAGAGAGAAAGATTAGAGTGTCTTGACAAGGAAAGCCTTTCAAGTTTGTAGGTTTGAAGTGCTAATGACATGCAAATGTGTGCAAATGAGTGCGCACCCACCCCCTAAAACTCTCGGCGAATACTTGAAGCTGAGTGAATTTCTGGGCTGGTGTTTGTCTATAAATAGTGAAAGTTTGGGGAAGTTTGAGTGTTTTTAACTATGCTAGCAGTAGCCCAAATCAGTGGAAACCAGGCAGGACTGCACAGGACTCTGACCATGTTCAGCACTGTACATCTCTACTGTGTGTCTCACTTTCTAGATTAATATTAGACCAACAAAATGTTTTTGTGATCAACATGTCAGTCATCATAAAATCTGATCTTTAAATACATTTATGAAGTTCATAGTAACTTGCTGGGGGTGTAAAGTTGCACTGAGTTTTACTAATCTGTCTGTATATGAGCGACGAGGTGAACTCAATGAGGTTGAACCTAATTACACAAAACACCAACTGTATAACGCAGCGAAACTTTTGAGAGAGAACAGTTTTACGAAATGTGAGAGGCCAAATAAAGGGATGAAGGAACAGATCAATGATCCAATTACCTTAGCTGACACGCAAATCCATAGACAGTGTGGAGAAAGATGGCATAATAATCCATTTCGCCGCAGTTAATAACTTTAATTAGCAACTGTGTGGCAACATGAGAGATTCAATGAACGATGGTTCTAAACATAAAGAGTAAAAGTACAACCCTGATTCCAAAAAAGTTGGGACGCTGTGTGAAACATAAATAAAACAGGATGTGATTATTAGCTAATCCTTTCTGACATATACTCAATTGAAAACAGCACAAAGAAACTATATTTAATGTTTGACCTCATCAGCTTCATTGATTTTTGTAAAAATCTGCTGATTCTGAATTTGATGCCAAACAAGTTGGGACAGGAGCAACAAAAGACTGTGAAAGTTGTGGACTGATCCAAAAACACCTGTTTGGATCATTCCACAGGTAAACATGATTAAAACACATGAAGAATATTTCTACATGGGCTCGGAAGCACTTCGTAAAACTGCTGTTGGTAAACACAATTTTTTAATTCATGTTTTACACAGCATCCCAACTTTTTTGAAACCAGGTTGTAGAAGCACTGACAGAATGCATAATATCATGGTAGCTTGAGAGCAGCAGTTGCTTTTCAAATACTGGGCCCACATGAAAAAACTTTCAAAATCCTTAGTTTTCAAAGTGACTCACATCACAAACTTCACTTTTTTTTTGTCTCACTCCTTTACATGCTAGACGATTAGGGAAAAGCGGTATCACACACTACCATGTAACTGAGATGATCCTCCTGACTCCTGATATGTCACCGATGTCTCGAGACCTCTAATCTCACAGCGTCCTGTGTGATCACATATGCATTAAAATGCAAATTGAGGCAGCATGCATTCATTTGCGGCGATAAAAGGGAAACCTACGAAATGGTATTTGTCGTGGCAGGTGAGAAACATTGATCCCTTTTAAAGGACTCGTGCAGTCGCTAGTAGCCAGCAGTTCTCATATTATCAGGATGGCTCAGAACAGTCCACAAGTCAATTAGGGTGATTAAGATGGATGGATAAATCTGTAAAGCCTTCACACTACCAGATAATCTGTCCTAACCGTCACTCCCAACCAAGCCTCTAATGGGGATTTCACATGTGATTGTTGGGATGGATAGATCTGGTGGAAGTGGCACAATTAGGGCTCGATCAGAACTAGTATGTTCAGAGTGTTGTCCAATCAAGAGTGTTTATAGTTGTCCACTTGAAGGTGGAGTGAGAAATTGGCCGTCGTCGAGAAGAGGGAGGTAATGTTTAAACAATGGGGCGTATTTCAATGCAGTTGCTCCTGGAAGTCATTCGTAGCGATGTACTTGGTTGTTAATGTGCAAAGTGACAGAAATAGTTGCGTAAATGACGGATTGTTGGTTTTGGAAAGTTACAGAAATGGTTGTACACATCCCTCCCTAATCCAGTGTAGAATTTCTTTTTGACCATCCCACAAGCACTTCTGATGCTTCACTCGCCCCTTACAGGTTTGGTGAGCATCCAGCTGTAGTTAACAATTAGATGGCAGAATAACATGACTTCTACAACTTGAAAGTAATTGTAATTAAAAGTCCTGGGGAGACAATAGCGGCCCTTGCGGTGTGAAGTGCCTTGGCAAGCAGCAAAGAGTAAACCCTGAGTAGAGTAAGCTGCTTCAAAGCTTCTGCAACCTAACGAGCTAGACTGTGAAATAAATTCAAAAAATGTTTCTTCATTTCAACATATTTGCAAATCTGGTAATTCTCTCCTGGAAACATTTCTGTTTTGTACAAATTGAGACAACATCACTCTGTATTTAATTTTTTGAAAGCAAGAGGATAGTTTAATAGTAGATTCTCACTGCTGTTCAAGCACTTGTGCAATCAGGAAGTTGTTGAGGAAAAACAAAACCTCCAAAATAAACTTACAGCAGGAGTCCATTATTGCTATCATATCTAGAAACAAATGACATGAGTATTGGGGTCCTTTTTTTGCCGCCTGATGAATATAAGACAGTATTCAATGGCTCTCTGATTTGCTAGATCCTGGACTTTCCATACTAACCGCTTGTTTACCTGGAGTCTCTGACATTTCGCGTTACCCAAGTGTCATACCATCAGGTTGCACATTGGCCACATTGTTTTATATACTGTATTTATCACTGTGGCATCTCTTTCAAATATTAAGATGCCTCTTGAATACCTCTGGAATGGTTTGCAAACAGAAATTGTAAAGTCCCCTCAGCTTGACTTGCTGGTTAATGACACCAATGAAAGACTAAAGAATAAAACATATGTCTCTTCTTTGATGGAAAAACAGATTCATTTTAAATCCAATAGGAAACATGATTGGCTGCTTCACACACTATACACCTTCAAGTAAACAACAAATTAGAGACAACAACAGGTTAAGAATAATACTGTCATTATGTTGCTGGCCTTTGGCTCGTGTTGTGTTGTCATGCTGAACTGACAGCTCCCGTAAAGTGCACCGTATGTGCGTCTTGTAATTTCCCACAATACCGTACGTCGCTATAATTGAATACAATTTCATTGCTGTTGTACTATAATTGAAATGTTCAAACGGGTCAAGGCTGTCTAATCTTTCTTGCTGTCTTCATTAAAATAATACCTGGAAATATGTACTGTGTTAAAGTAAAAAGCCCCATTTGTGTGATTTTGCTGCTGATGCTGATGCATTAACTGATCATTAGTCAACCAATTGATTTTATTCCATATCAATTAGGAATTTTGCATATTGTGTTATGAAAATGATACCGCTACTTCATGGACACCATTCCCAGAAATTTACCAGAAGAACAATTGTCCACATTGGGCAAAGACTCCATATTAATTTTCTGAATGGTTTTCCTTTCACTGTATTTTTGTTTGACAAAGTAGCAGTTTTCAAGCCACTGTTTAAAAAAAAAAGCCCATCAGCAACATTGAAGCCTGAAAAGTGACAGACCAATTTGCAATCTTGAGCCCACTTACTTTCTCCGTATCTATCACCTCCATGAATCTGCCTCAGACTGCAGTGTACAGTAGCACTGAGACAGCTCTAATGAAAGTAACAAATGACCTGCTATTTTGACCAGGGCTCTGCATTCGTCCTTGTTTTCCGTGACTCAAGTGTAGCCTTTGATGCCGTTGGTCTTCTTATCCTTCGGCTTGTTGGCATCTGTCCTCCTGTACTCAGCTGGTTTTGCTAACACCTCACTAATAAATCATTTTTATACACGATCTTCAGTTAAAATTCAGATTCTTTTCAGCAGCTCCAAAAGTTTAGTTTTATTCTGTTTTGCAAAATATCCCCCCTCAGTTTCATACATTGCGTTACCCTGGAGGTTGATAGCTGCCACCTGCACCGAGTTATTATCAAAAAAACTGTCTATTTACATCTTGTCTGTATGTCTGGATCACTTTTTCTAGCTTTTCTTTAGCAAGAAAAAGAGAATCCCAAAGAACCAACTGCAACAACACACACTCGCATCAGCCATCCACAAATATGCAGCTCTAATATCAACACAAACCAGAAAACACAAACATAATCCAGTCTCTCTTAGTCTCTCTTCACTGACTTTCTGCAAATGCGCATATTGATTATGGACTTGCAGGATTACTCATGCCTGCATTCGAAAGAAAAACATAACTTGGGAACAAAAAAAAAGCCCTCTGACAATAGGAAGCCCTCTATGTGGACAAGCTTCCCACCAATGTTAAGAAACCAGACGCTGCCTCAGTATTTAAGTCCAGACTCCATTTATTCAGCACAGCATACAACCCACCTTCACTCCCACCTTGTCAGCCAGTCTCTTTTATCTACTGCCATGCACTGTATCTTCCACTTCCCTCTACAGATGGTCCCAGTATTGCACAGTGCGGTTACATACAGTTTCCATGGTTATATGCACAGACACTTGCTCTGGCCCAATTTGTTAGAGCTTGTCATACATTTGTTACATCTCCTTTTTTTAATGCGCATCTGACTGTCATGTGTGTTACTAGACAAAGCTGAATTCACACTTTTGCAGGTGAGCTAAAGAAAATCCATGACTTCTAAGAGCATCTCACTTTCTTAAAGAAATCAAAATTACAAGAAAAGACACGGGTAAATTGGATAACAGCGTGTGATTGGTAATTTAAATGACATTAAAGATGATGAGAATGTGTGGAACAACATGTTTAAAAGAAGAAAAGAAGAGTTAATGAAAAATAAAGCCATTACAAGTGAAGATAGTATGGTAATCAGCATGAATTTGCATGCATGCGTGAGTGTGTTTAGGCTATGTGCTTTATGTTTCCTACGTGTAAATGACTGTCACCTCTGTTGCCAGATTAATATATTGTTTGCTAATGTTTTCCCAGCATGCAGCTGAATATAATGTGGGAGAAAAGTTAGCGGCGTTCCGATGATGGCTGAAATAACATTTTTGTGATCACGTAAACATAAGAAATAAAAATACCTTATCAAATTCATCACACGCTGGGAAGAAGTGACTGTCAGATCAGGAAACGAATATCACCAACAAAGAAGGCGTTCAAGACATTAAACTGACAGCAGTTATGCCTCTTTTGAAAGCATGGTCTGTCTCTGAGAGGAGATGAGGCAGGAAGGGAAGAGAAGAGGGAAACAAGAATAAAGTGGAAAATCAGTGAACGCTGTTTATCACAAGGTGAGATGACTTCACAGTCCATTTTAGACTGTGCGGTGCTTTTACTAAGCTGGGAGGCGATTGGAAATGTTGACAAAGTGCTGTTTTTGTTTCCTTTCAGATGTAGGTTATTTTCCACAAAGCCAAAATATCAGGTCGCATGACAAGTGCTGAGCAGCATGTCGGGGAGGTGATGCAGTGTAATGTAACTGCTGTATATGTAACAACAAAGAGGCTGATTTACCTCAGAGATAAAAATGAGTAGCACCAGTAATCAGAGTGGTCACCAGTATTAAATTAACAACTTTATAAGAAACTTAACAAAAAAGTACATAATTATATAAAACATATTTAAACCATACTTTGTTTTGTAGTAATTATTAAACATGATGGTACTGTAGTGACAAAAAAATTAATCTCATGTCACATATGCAATAATGAAGAAAGCCGTGTGCGTTTCACATTTAATTTCATCAGAAAGTAAATTGGAACAAGAGTGACTTACAATATATCTAATTATAATTTAGGCAGTTCACCTTAAGAGATCTTAAGAGTGTTTTAACTTATGCAGTAGTTTTGAATCTGTATGTGTGAGTCTTGTGTGCTCTGTTCAGTTTCTAGTAAATCTAGTAAAGGACCATTTTTAATGCTTTGTGTATATGTTCATTTGTGTCTTAAAGGTCGAGAGTGTTTTGTGTATGTGTTTGCAGATGCGGTCCCTCCCCTCAGCCAGATAAACTGGCACCAGTTGCTCCTGGTTAGGGTTGGTTGGTTATGGTTTGGTCCACTGTTACCGTAGGCCACTGACATTCCCTGTAGATTTCTGCTTGGATGGGTGTGTGATTTGCTTACCATGTCTTATATAAGCAATGTTTCTCTCTCTCTCTCTCTCTCTCTCTGAGGCGTTTCAGTGCAGAGATCACTTGTTTATGTTTGAGCCACACCAGTGAGAATACTCCACCTCAATCTGCCACTGGTCCATTTGTGTATTTTCTGATATCTTTTGGAAGGTGGTCCCAAAAATTAAACCAATTTCTCGAGCAGCGTCTCCTTTTGAAAGGCCAGTAATTGTTACAATATTATTTTCTAAATATTTTATCCTCTGTTATGATGATAGAACTGGTTGCACAAATGGTTACTATCATCCCAGCCTTTTCAAACACTAAAATCATATTATAGCTGATTTAAACTGATATCTTTCATCAGTCTCTCACAGAGGGAGTCCATTAACATTGAATGACACAGGAGAGTGGAAGGAAAAACATGAATGAACGAATGAACACCTGAAACATATAATGCAATCTAATGCAACAGCCATGCAATAAATACCACCTTTACGAAACTTATGAGATTCAAAGACTGTGACTTTTTCTGAGAGTTGATTCAACTATATGTTGATTTCTGAGGCTGCAGTTTATGATGTCATAGCGTATAATCAAAAATAAGACCATTGCCTATTTACACATCTGTACTTATGTACTACTGGACTTATATACTTGTTTAAATTGTTGTTTTCTTTTATCTTACATCTTTCATGTCAGTCCTCAGAAACACAGACCAACATTATCATTCATTTGGAGTCATGACTGTGTGCTCTTGGTGAATGTAATTTCATTATTTACTCACATTCTAACTCTGTTTTGGTCTCCAATAATTAAATTGGAGATTAAGGCTAAATGCTTCACTATGTTCACCAGCTGGCACAGTAGGTTAATCAGAGCTTCTTTTTTTTTTTTTTTTTTTTACTGAAAAACACTGCCAGCTCTCTCTGGAAATGAGGTTAGTGAGAGTGATGAGATTGAACCAGAACAAGTAAGCTGTGGGCCATAAAACCAAAACAATGACCTGAAAGATGCTAAAGCGCTCCAAAGAGTTGAGGGGGAACAGCAGAGTTACCTGATAAGACAAAGCCCTTTGAGCCATTCTTTATGTAAAGATATTGATCATTGCAGCTTTGAGTGACTCATCATGAATCACTTTATTATTGAGGACAGCTTCATTCTGATATAGACTTTCATCATTTCACAGTGTCTAATATTGTGTCTGTGAATTCATATAGACGAGGATCCTCATACAGATCTACATATTTGACATGATGCACTCGCTTGGTCTGCTGCAGAGTTTGGAACCTCTGTACTTACAAAATGAGATGAGTCGTGCTGTTGCTGATTTATGCTACAAGCTAAAAATGAATGAATGAATATCTAAGTCAGTCTATTGTTTCATCTGGCAAGTGTAGTTAATTTTTGCGTGGCCAAAGTTGCTTACTGTTCTGCAGATGGACACTCACTCTGTTATTAAGAATAGAAGAATAATTTCTGTATAATACTGTTGCTTAAAGTTCATTTACAGGAATTGAACTGATGCAGTTGGCCGAGAGTGGCACTTTGAAACAGCATCGTCACCACCGTACATTACTGCAGTGTTGCCTGAGGTGATCCAGATGGTATGATTAATAGATATTTGTGTGATTGTGATTTGTTGTGATTAGGAAAACTTTTCAAAATCTCTGTGTATTCTAAAAGAATATGTAGGTTTAACCTCGTGTAGAAGTAAGATTAAATGATGACATGCAGTATAAATGATGTACCATCAACGCTTTTCCTCTCTCATGACTCATATAAACTGTCAATACTCATGATGTACTACTACAAATGTTCTAGTATTGTAAGCATATTATTGAAATCGATTAACTTTCTTAAAGCTTGTAAAGTTCCATCATTGTGAAGTGTTCCCACAGTAGCACTTCACCTAACTTGAAGGCAGATTGTAATCGGTCTGCCGTCAGAGAGGTGCTGATGATAGCAATCAGGAAATGTGGCAGGACTGTGGATCAGTTTCAGGACCTCATCTGTGGAGAAAGGAGATAGATAATTTAAACCAAAGTCAGTAAGGTCAGCAGAGGAAGTAGTGGGGGAATTGAGGACAGGGCCAGTGGGTAGTTAAGAGAAAGAGTTTCCAATATTGTGAAACTTCTCGACAAGGCGGGTGACAGAACCCTCAGAGGGAGGAGAGTGGGGAGGCATGAGAGGATTGGGGTGAGGAGAGATATACGGAGAATTATTTGCTGAGGTGGAGAGGCGTGGGGTTGGAATTAGACGAGGAGGGTTTGAGGTAGCAGCTGAAATAAATGTCGATAAGGAGGTGAGGAGCGAGTGAAAGTGAGAGAGGTCATCAGGCGAGCCAGATTTTGAGCCACTTTCTTCCAGCAACCTGAACTCATGTTCGCTCAATTTGCAAGGCTTCAGACAGCAAAGAGGCAGGCGGACTGACAGGGAAGTCGAGAAGAAAGTGAACAGAGAAGGTCAAAGGAGGTGGAGGGGCAGATAGATATATGGATTTAGTCTAGTCAGTTCACAGAGAAAGGGTGTCAAGTAGAGGAAGTGAGAGAAGGGTGGACTAGTGGTAAGAAGGATGGAAAGATGCTACTGGCTATTTTGCCAGGTGTTGATAGTGTGAAGCATGGTGTATATTGAACCTAAGCATCTTGGGAGTTAAATGGAGCAAAAAATAGACACTATATTGAATGTTACTATGCTGTGAAAGAGTCTGACAGATCAGTTTAGAGGAAAAATAAAATTTGCCACCCCATCTTAATAGAAATCTATATCAGCCATCCATTTAACACAGCAGAAAGTCTATGAGAAATGAGAACCATCGATAGTGCTGCTGAAAAGGGGGAACTGCAGCCAATTTAAGGATTCATATGTTATTTCTGTGCTCAAGTCCAGCTCAATCAATGTTTCCAAAGCTTTTTCAGGCAGCATCGTTTGCAGCATCACCGTGTTCTGAAACTTCCTGTGCAGAGAAAGCTGTGAGATATCTCTGATTGAAGAACAACAACTGACTGTCCAAGTAGTTTGAATGTAAATTTATTTCAAAAAGTCCCTGATCCGAATCTCTCTCACTCCCGTGATCTGTCATACACCCATACAGTATTCATTCATAACATACTGTATGTGTATTATTATTATACTGGACATATGCTTCAATCAGATGTTTTCTTTTCACAGTGAGCAATTGCAAATGTATGAGACGTGCATCAAAGCTCTCCAGCATCTGCCATGACTCTATCCAACCTATGACGGCACTAATTCCACCTCAGCCGTCACTCAACACGATGAAATGCTCGCTGCGCAGGACCCTTTTTGTTGAGAAATACGCTTCAAGGACACCACTGGTGTTTGTTGCATAAATACTACATGAATGGTTATAACCTCTGAATAATTGGAGGTAACCTTAAACAAATTAAAGCGCTTGTAAAATGAAATTATCCTCACCACAAGGTTAAAAAGCAGCTTATGAATCTTGTGAATGCCTAAAGAATTTTATTCTTAATTTTTGCTTCTGTTTACTTGATTATCTATTTGCTTCATTTTCCTCACTGAAGGAACTTTAAAGCATTTGCATCCTCCCCAAAATAATCGCTGTCTAAAAACATTGTTTGGCAATGAGTCTGCTGACACATATACAGTGTATATATATATATATATATATATGGTATAATTATCCCTGAGAAACAAGCTTCTGTCAATTCTCACCCGACAGTTGTATTTTTAGATTTTAGACATGACGTTCAGTTTATTCATCATGAGATCCATGACTCAGTGTGTGAATCGGTGTAATAATATCTTCTTGACGTCTTTGGGGTTATGACTTGGGCTCGAGACATTTTTAACAGAAAGCCTGTGTTACAATCTGGAGGTGTCGGCTTTAAAGAAGTGGACATTTAGGATGAAGATGGAGTCAAGTGGAAAATACAAATGAGTTGCCTTATGGGAAATATGGGATCCAGTTTTCCTGGAGCTTGACCCCTACTGGAGAAGAGGTCAGGATATTTTGGCCACTGCTGTTTCAATCAATTATTCATTTGATCTGTCTTTTGTGAGTCCCCCAAATTTATGGACATGACATACATTGGTATTGATTGATTTGTTTATTTGAGTGTCCTGGACCGTATGGTGTCCAGCTCATATGGGCTTACAAGGCACTAGACAGCTACAACAACTGGGATGACCATATGTCAAATAATAATATACAATCCCACAAGTTCAAAAAGAGAATGTCTCAGTTTTGATGGCAGAAATGTTGTATTATGTTATATATTGGATAAAATGCTCTCTGACTCAGTTGCCGTGCATTTTCTATAAATCTTGCAAAAAGAATCTCATTAAAGAGCCAACTCAACATATTACCTTCAAACAACCAACAGGATTCTTCAACAGAGTATATATAGTCACCATCCACGTGTTTCCTCTTACATGGCTTTGTCCTCCTGGCATAACCATATAAGCAGTAAATATGCTGTGACATTTATATAGGATAGCCAGAGGGTCAGAGTGATGATCGTTCAACTGGACAAACCAGACCTGAGGTGTCCTCAAGCAAGACTCGATCCCTGCAGCAAAGAGAGTAAATTTGACTTCCTCCGTAGCGATCAATAGTTATCACACTATACTATTTCACAAGTGACATCTTTGATGGGTGGTGGTCACTGAACCCTCACAGCAATAAGATCCGGTAAAGATAAAGAAACTTTTCAAATTACAGTGTTGTTTAGTACAGCTGGGCCTGTGTGGCGCACAGAACTGCAGGTTTTCTCCAAAGGGAACAGATTACTGAAATCTAATGGGAAAATCACATATCCTTTGGCACACCGTGTAATTGCAGGAAGTTACATGCATCCAAATGTGAAAGGTTACAAGTAACAAAAAGGGCAATTAGCTTTTTCAGCCATTTTATAAAAATTCCCCTGAGACATGGTAAACAAACAAAAAGGCCAACTATTTTTCCCCCACCAAGCTCTCAGCACATGCATATTTAAGGCTCAAGTGGAAAGCAAACACTACATTGAGCTCACGGTCTCCGAAGACCATAAAAGACCCCCAAATTGTTCACTTTACATTTGTTGCTCTCTGTGGTGAAATGCTTTCTTATTGTCATCCTCACAAAGAATCCATAAAAAGTCTCTTTGTGTTTATGGAGGGGGTATAAAAAAAATGTAGAAATCCTATTTGTTAGTCTTCAGGCCTCTGCGGCTCTTGTTTGCTGCTGCTAGTCTTTACAGTGATGCACTGGCGAGCTGCAGTGGGTTTATAGTTACTTTATCACCCTCCATTAGTGCCAGTGTCCTGCATTACAGCCATGTCAGTGACAGATCAATACGATGCAGGGGAGTTTGAATTGGCCACAGAGAGCTCCTTGATTCTTCCTATAAAATCTGGCTGACGTGGAGAGGTTGACACTGTTCACTGTGGCCACTAAAACCACTGAATAATATTTCCCACCACAAAATAAGCATCTAAACTATAACCTCAATGGCCCGCCTGCTGACCCTGTGTGCTCACAATAGATGCTGTAAACACAAATTATCATTTGGATCACATAGGGGCATTTTTTTCCCTATTGAATGCAATTCAGGCTATTTGGATTCTGATTCTGAAGATGAGATTATGATTGTACAACCCTGATTCCAATAAAGTTGGGCTGCTGTGTAAAACGTAAATAAAACAGAATGTTAGCATTTGCTAACAAAGAACATACACTTAATGTTTGACTTCACTGATTTTTGTAAATATCTGCTGATTCTGAATTTGATGGCAGCAACATGTTTCAAGTTGGGACAGGAGCAACACAAGACTGTGAAAGTTGTGGACTAATCTTAAAACACCTGTTTGGATCATTCCACAGGTAAACAGGTTCATTGGTAACAGGTGATAGTATCATGATTGGGTATGAAAGGTTCATCCTGGAAAGACTCAGTCGTTCACAAGCAAGGATGGAGAGAGGTTCAACACTTTGTCAAACACATGATTGTATAAAGGAGATTAATACATGGGCTCAGGGACACTTTGTAAAACTTGTCATTAAACACACTGTTTTTTATATTTTACAGGCTCCCAACTCTTTTGGAACCAGGGTTTTACATTATGTGTGTCACTGGCCTACAAATGTCTGTTATTGTTATAGATATCATTGTGTGCCGTTATTACTTTTTCTTTCCTCCTATCTCGACATATATCATATCTCCATGTGCACCGTTCCTGGATTGAAACAGACAATTAAAATTCTAATCACAATGCCAGCTTGGCTGCATTCCTCTCTGATATTGACAGTGCAGCAAAACTGCAAGCAAAATCAGATTTTTATGTGTCTAGATATGTAAATGAGTGTCTCCTGGCATGACTATGAGAGAGAAAAGTCATATTGAAAAGAACCGCAGGGTAACCGCAGCCTTGCGAAAACACTTCCAGTCATCCTAATTATCCTCATCCTTTGTGAGGTTATTCAGCAGGGTTTTCGCCTCTGTGCTTGAAAGTCTGGGATTGAGGTTAGGCTCAGCTAAATCTGACCTGGGTCAAACTTATTGAGAATTCAGTGCCAGTTTGCCAAAGCAAGACATATCACAGCCTGACTTTTCTTCTCTTGTCACAATCAGGGGCACAGAAGGGGTTGTCATTTCATTGAATTTGGGACAGGAAGGGAGATGCTTATCTTAATCTGCTCCAAGGAAGTATTAAAGTAAAGCAGAGTTTCCGACTGCATTGAAAATTGACCTAAAAATCTATGGCTCCAAAGTCACATTTGTGACAGGATCCCTTTGTAGTACAACTGAGCAGAATTACTCAGTGACACGTCTCTGCAACAGTGATGCTCTGCTTATTTTCCGTGACTGGTAATGATGTGAGATGGATAACAGGGAGAGGATGATCATAAAAAAAGAAGAAGAATCTTCCACACGTGCAGGAGGAAAATGTTCATCTGTCCATAATGTCCTTGCCAGAGTTCATCCTCCATTGCCAGAGTTCATCCTCCATTGTTATGTAATCTGGCAGAAGCCTACCTCCTGGAGCCCACTTATCCTTGTCCTGGAGTCTGCCTCTCTGAGCCTCTGCCTGGGAATGGGACTGACGCGACACTCAGCTGTTAATGTCCCATGGAGTGCAGACTGCAGCTGCGAGTGCTATTTTCAGGAGGGGGAGTCTTGTGCATGTGTCACCTGAAAGATTTGTGGAGTTTCAGTAAGCCGTCCCGCTGCTTTGTTGTCCTTTGTGAACGATAGTCATTGTAAAAATGTTGTCACACAATAGGCTAATTATGGCATTACAGGCTCCCACAATAATCCAGGGAAGTCCGATTGTGCACTGTTTGTTTATTAGCACTACTTTGCTGTAGAGGCCACCTCACCTTAACAGCTGTTTGGATTTTATGAAATCATCTTTCAAAATGCCCCTCCATGACTTTTCTTTGACCCACTTTCCGGAGAAGCCAGAGTTGCTAGATTTTCAAAACGAGACAAGGAAAAAGTTCTTCTAATTATATTTACCCCCTTCAGTCGACAGCTTGTTGGCCTTCTCTGTGACCACCAAAACATGTTTTTGGACCATCTAGTGGGAAGCAGATGGTCATCTCCGCACTTTCCAAACTAGTATTTATACGTGAGGCAAGATGCAGAGAGGCTGGTTTACACTTAATCATGATTAAAAGGTGTGCTAAGATTTGTTATTTACAAATGCAGCCTGACACATCTGTTAAATACACTTGCTTCCACAGAAAACATTTGCAAAACTGGCTTTTTGACAGTTGGAAACCTGCATTCTTTACAACAGCATGTGGTCTTTTTCTTTTTTTTTCTCCTGCTTTACTGGCACTTTGTTGTCTCTTACAACACATCAGATATGTGGGTTTGTTTGAAACTGTGGTCCTTCCTGAAGTTTCTTTTATTTCATAGATGTAGCCATATTTTGAGGTAAATGGCAATTTTATGAACGAACACGTCGGCTCATTTGGCATGCCAGCCCAGAGGGGTTTCCATCCAAAGTAAGCATTTCTTAGAAACTTTAAAGGTGGGAGATTCATTTGCATTTTTAGCGAACAGTAGCTATTTTTAAAATAAAACTTTAAGTTTCAGCGTGTAAAGATAAAATAAACTCAGCATAGAGATAGGTGTAGTTGTTTGTTCAAACTTCAGGTGTTACCCGCTTTATTCATGACTGATCTTCAGAATGCATGTTGACTGCAAATTTTGCAAATCAGCTTTATTCATTCTTTTGCCATATACATCCCACGATGCCTTCACAATGCAGCAGAGGCGGCAGAAATGAGTATCACATTACCACTGTGTTGGTGGAGCACAAGATACAAAACAATATGGAGATACACTCTTCAAAACTCACACCAGCCGTATATCTAACTATAAAGGAAGGAGGCTTTGTTCTTTTCTCGACAGCTGTAATCCAATAGACTTTACACTTGGCAGGTGTGTTGCTGAGGACACGAGGAAGTGCAGTATTGAGGGTGACGTAGTTTTGCCCAGCGGTTCTCGAGAACATTCGGGGACTATGTTAGGACGGGGGTGACTCATCGATGCCATGGATTATGAGAATGGTGCTCTGCTCTACTGTTTACTGTTTTTATCTGTTAAAATTCTTAGAGCCTTGTTGATGTGAGGTAAAACTTAAGTTGATAGTGAACGAATAGACCAAAGTGTGCAGCAGTGGGCTGGTCGTATCATGAATTACAACCCTGATTCCAAAAGTTGGTTCGCTGTGTAAAACAAAAATGAGCCCATGTAGTAATATCATTTTTTTGTGTGTGTCAAAAAAGGATTAGCAAATTATCACATTCTGTCCCACCTTCCTTGGAGTTGCATAAAGACAGTGAAGCACAAAAACAGCAACAGCAATGTCTCTCTTACTACTTGCGAACCAATTTGCAATTAGTTTTAGACTCGATAAACAAACCTTGAACTGATCACTGAAAGCCTCTCAACATTTCGACTTGCAAAATGCAGCATGATGTCTTAGCAATCATCACATCTTTGTACTTGCCAGATGATTGATGCGTTTGAGGGAACGATGCCCATATTGTTTTTTGACTTTCTTGAGAGCCATCTGCATTACTGTAGTTAAATGCAATCAACACCAGAATGAAAAGACTCAATATTTGGAACAAAGGACGTAATAATTGAATAACTCATGACCACGCCATTACTCCAGTGAGATGGATGAATAAAGCATTGCCCTGACATGATAATTGCACTTTAAGTGTCACTATAAGCGTTAGGCACTCATCAATTTATTGTCTGAATGACTTTTAATTTTTAAACGACGGAGTTTGTCTAAATGGAGGGTTGATAGTAATAGAAGGTCCTATCATGCTAGATTTATGCTTACACATCAATGCTCTTATTGGTCTTATTATTATAAATCCTTTCACTGAGTTAAATACTGATTGTCATGAGTCTTGAAAATGATTGAATGACCCACTCAGATGAGATCAGTTTACTTATGTGCTATTTTGAGTTGCTTGGCTTCGTTTCATAGAATGTTTCCTGTGCCTGTTTCGTGCATGACAGACTAAACATAGCTGTGTAGTGTCCACAATCATCCTCTGAGCAGCAAACTGGGTCATATTTTTGGACCTTTCTCAATCTAACCTTGAGAAGTAGTGAGCGCTATAATCATAAATCAGTTTGCTCTGAGTCAAAGGCTTTTATCCCTCAAAGTATGCGCGCACAAACTGAAACACATGAGCTTTACAAATACTTACAATTTATTGAATCATTTAATATTTTAAACATGAGGCTTGAGGCCGAGGAACTCAACAACAGTGCTTTCATATATACACTGTACATAGCCGAGCAAGTGATTATGTATTTTACATAGAAGTTTGCAAAATCAAAGGCAGAAAAATATCATTGGGATGCTCACTTATAATGAATATTTTAACAGAAACCAAATGGAATATAGAGAAGAAATGAGTTTTCAGAAGGCGACCGTGGTCAGATGGAATTACTTTCCATTATTGTCTGGACCAGACAGCAACACAGCCCACAGTGTTACAGCAGAGAATTTAATAATCTGTTGTACAAAGAGGGAAAATACTTTACTACAATGCTCTTTGGAATAATTACAGCACGACCAAATTATTTTTTTATGTTTATTTTTAAAATATAACAATACATATGATTAAAATAGAGGTGTAGCCATTACTTTGTATGAATAAATAGCAGTACATTGCCAAAAGCAATAGAAAAAGCAAAGAAAATAGATTCTTGTAAGCATTTTGAATGTAGTGCATGGACTGTGTAATGTTCTTGTGTTCAAGCATTTTACATTTCCGCTTAGACCTGGCAATATTATATATTAAATAATAGCAAATAAACAGCATGAATTACATTTGCAAGAATATGAAAGTGTATAAAATGAGCTCTCTTGTCTCATTTCTTATCCGTCAGACCCACAGTCACACATGGCGTGCAATTTCTCTCAGCTGAGGTTTCTTGACGTGGCGTGAAAATACAGGAGCAGTGTAATTAATGCTGCTCAATAGATATGCCAATAATCATATATTTGAAAATAATTTCCACAGAGGTGCAATTGTGCTCTCTTCATGAGGGAAACCAGTGGGTGTAGATGAGACGGAGAAACAGTCACACCCTTTATATTAAACCAATTAAGGTTGATCTGTGAGGTTAAGTGTTTAGATGTCAAGAAAGTTTCTTAGGAGCTTTTCAAAGAAGCTCTCTGAAGGGTTGCAGCGAGTGAGATAAAAGAACCACTTACAGACATGAGAATAAAACAAAGATATGGAATCGCGAAGCAAAGATCAGGAAAGGCAACATCTCACCCAAGGGATTAATATTTGCTGCACTTATAAAGATAACTTTGCCAAAAAATCCAGTATCTTATTCCCTTTTCCATCAAAGTGCTGTGAAGTCATTACGGAGGTGGCTCTGCTGCACATGGCTGCTGCTCATAGCTCCCTCACATGATGGAGAGGAGGGAGAGGTGGATGGCAAGAGAAATTGTAAGATGTAAATCAGTGAACACATGGCTGGAGCAGCTGAGGATTTTTTTTTTTTAAAGAAAGGATCAAAATCTTTTTCCTGTGTGTGGTTTCTCTTCTCTGTATGTTTGCCCTAGAGGAACTATTTTTTTTTGTGTTATGTCAGATATATTTAATTACTTAAGCATCACTAATGTTGCTATGAAAACGTTCACAGAGGGCAATCTCTAAAAGCTCAAATATGTGGACAGAATCAAAGAATGATGCGACTCAAGCTTTTCCAGTGATTGAGAAACATGACTTGAAAGCTCATGTTGTTAACAGGAAAAGGCTGGCTGGACCAAGATGCTGCTATTAAGTGAGTTAATGGTATGCATGGAAATTAAGTTTACACATTTTGGTGGGAACATACAGACCTACTGTGAGTGTAAAATGATTCAGCAGTGGTGTTTGATGGAGCTGTAAGAGCAATAGTAAAGCACTTAAAAGAGGGCTCTTCTCCTCTGAGACGTGGACATTCGAAAGTTAAGCACAAGACTCGTCATCCAGTCATTTATGTAAAAGCGAAACAGGACTGCATTTCCCATCTCAAACGAAGCATCTGATTTGTATGAAGCTTCATTTTGCAATAAAAGGCGGCCTACCTTAGCGGACCGAATGCATCATGTGTGAGAAGCGCTCCGATTCATCATCAAGGAATCGAACGCGGTATGTCAGCACACGAGGGATGAAAACATTCCGAGAGACATTTATTTTCTAATTTCATTTCGCATTTCATTTAATTTTGATGTAAATACCCTGCGCAGGACTGGGACAGAGATAAGAGTTTGTGTTTGTGCGCACATGCACGGCGTGGACACGCACAGTGAATCCTTGTATGCAGAGCTTACAGGGAATATTGCCAATACATGCAGATACACTGCCAACAATGCTAAGAGGTGGCTTAAAATTCGCCCGTCTCCCCGCCCCTCCCTCCTAAAGATGACAGCGGTCTGGCATTTCGCACTGAAATGTAAAGCTTCTCACTCATTTGTATCAGTTTGGAAAGGCATCAGCAGAGAAACAAATGATTCCTCGCACCAAGTCAAAGGTTTTTTCTCTTTCTGCTGAATTTGCATGGAGCCTCGTGCTGTCACTTCAACCCTCTGATAGCAGTTTGGGCACAAATTAATGACACCAGCGAGGCCCCTCCAGACGCCACAGAGGTTCAGTGACTCGTCTTTAAACATTCATGTGTTCCTGAAACAATTTTCTCTGTCTAATCTGAGGACGTTAGCAGCAGCGTAAATTATTCATTAGCAGGTTGTCTGCCAGTGAAAGGATGGTTGCGAAAAAGGAAGAGATCAGTCATGATGGGCACGGGCACATTAGCACATAGTAATAAACATGCACCATGTAACTTGTATGCATATGATTTAAGACAAGGCAGAGCCAGGTTCATGTTGAAGCTAGAATGCAGGGCTGCCTCATAAATCACATGGTGTTATTACCTGGCCAGAAATGTTCGAATGATTTCTGATGTGTGCATTTCATCTGCTTCGCCCGACCTGTAGAGATGAATGAATTATGAATCAATCAGTCAATCATGTGTTTTATAATTATTCCTTTTTTTGCAGCTTGTGCCATTAATAAATAATATGTTTTATGCACTTTGTTGTAATTGTTCTTCTCATGTGAATATCACTTAATTAACTTCAATTCCATAATATCGGTGCTTCAAGGATAAGCCCGGTGTTTTTGCTCTTGTCAATAAATCACATGAGAGGGACAAACCCAACGATGTGTTTTCAGTCTTTGTACTGAAGGCATACATCTTTAAAAAAGGACAAATGAAGATAGTAATTAATTTTATAAAACAGCTGGGCACAGTAGTTTTCAGCAAAGGTTACTCAAATAAGAGGAGGAAAGCGTATGTGGGATCAGCTCAAAATAAAGTACAGTCTCATTTTTAGTGGGATTGGTTGAAAAGAAAATATCACCAGACTTCAGTACTTCAAAAATATTTTCCTCTAATTGCTTATTTCATAATTTTTTTGTTTTCTCAATCTACAAATACACACATACATATAGAAATAGATCATTAGAAGACAGGTTGTAAATATATGTTCATGTACAGCATTTGGAGGATGCTACCATAATATTTAGTTTATGGTCACCAGTATAAATTAAATGCAGACTCATAATTGGCTTCTGTGCACACATGTAACTTTTGGTGTTCCAAAAAACAAATAAAAAAATGAATGTTCCTCTGTATATTTAGTTTTATGTAACATTAGATTTAGACTAAAGAGTTTGTTTTTGCACTATTGTATTATTTCCAAATGATCAACATCAAATGGATCATTGGTTTAAAAATGCCCTTTTCCCTCTTCTAGTTTGAGCCGCCCACCGCTCTCTTTCTGTTTTTTCTGCAGTAGTCAATATTGTTGAGTTCATATGTGGAAAAGGATTAATACAGTTTGTCCTTAAATCATTAAACTCACGACATTAATCTGACCCCTTTCTGTTTTTTAATCAGTCAGTTGGACAAATGATTGTTTCTTGGCCTCTCGCTGTTGATTTACTTTCTGGGTTGAATGCTCGCCGGGTTGCTCGCTGACACCGCGGGCAGCGTGCCATGTGCGCTGCGGTGACTGAGGGGGTTTGCATCCGTTGTGGAGGCTGGCAAGGGGATATGTTGGAGTGCTGATAAGAGCTACCTGGGACACCCTCTGCACATTGAGTTGATGGAGGGGGGTATTTGTGTCGCCTGCAAGATAAGATGAGTTATCTTGGGGCACTTGCTTGTGTTCTCGCAGCAGAAGCACCAAATTAGTCAAATGAACCTGTGCTCCAAAATATGGACATCACATCAATATGCTGTCACTTCTGTCAGGATGAAACACCACATTCACAAGCTTTGACCTGAGGACGTGGAACAAATATTTTGCAGAGATACCACACAGTCCCTTGATACTCTCCACTGGTGTTGTACTTAGTAAGGTTTCTTCTTATCTCATTAATTTCCCTTCACATCCTCCAGCCTATATGTGGAGGGAGTCCTGATTGTAGTTGGAACCTTTCATTTTCACTGCGTTTTTCATCTTGCCGGCCAAAATTTCCCTGCTCAATGATTTGTTTTTGTGTCGCAAATTTTATTACATTTTTTTTTCGCATTGGAGCAATACAGCACGTAATGCTCAATTTCAGTTATCCAAGTCGTTTTCAAACTGTTTCCCAGGCACCTGTTCACATAATTTATTTTCAAGGCGAGATTATTTTTCTGCACTGGTCTGTCATGGCCAGAGAGAAGTCAGTTGACTTACTCAGGTGCGTAGGCACATCAGTTCAGCTGTTGTTAAATATGCAACACAGTATTTGCATAATTATTTCGTCGCCTATCACCTGTGCTGTGCCTCTAAATAGATACCTGATGTGGATCATGGCGTGGTGCATCGGTTTTAATTGACAGGTCGCAGGTTTTTCGGGATGGGATGGTGTTATAGCTGTGTTTCATGAATGTCTCCATTGTCTTTCGCATAATGGCTGAAACACAAGAAAATCTCCTTTGTGAATTTCTAGTTTCAACATCAGATTTTTAAACTGTAGTGCTGACTCACTCAGGTCGGAGACATAGGAGCTTTTGTGTTTTAAAGGCTATACGAAACACAGAGAAAGACATCAGGTTTATTTATTCATTAAAGGTGCATTAATCAGTTTTTTTATTGTTCCACTTAGGGGCAGAACTCCACAACAAGCTAAAAATACACACACATTTCTCATATACTGGCCCTGGCAAGTTGATATGGCTAACGTGTTAGCAAACTAATGCATTGTTATAGATTTGGAAGACATAGACCACCATTTGCATTTAATTGGAGTCGTGTTTCCTAAAACCAAAACAATGAGCTGGAAGATGCTAAAACTCTAATTTGGTGTGACCCCTTTCACAGCACACACAGTCATTTTGACTCGTTGTTCATTTAAAAATATTGATTAGTGCAAGTTCAACAAAATGAATGAACCCAAAAAGTCAATGTAGTTGGGAGGATGATTAACTGATTTTACAAGCAATGGAGTGTAGACGGTCCCTGTACATGGACTGAGCAGGGTGTGTAGTGAAGTCCATAACATACATCAAGACAGCTGCCCTCATTATTTTCAGTCACACAAAACACACACACACACACACACCTAACATTCTTAGTAACTGATTCATAGGCCGTGTCTGTGTTTGCCTTACAGGTTCATTAAACACACGTAAAAAGTCATCAATCAGGCTTCTTCTCAATCAATCTCAATCCAATATAACCACAATTAAGTCTACAGGCTGTTAATTGTTTAATCAAAGGCACCAAATTGTCGGGTTTGAAACATGTGGAGTTATAATGTCAAATTTTATGCTCCCATTTTTTCTTTCATAATTAAAATCAGTGATGAAGTTCTCAGAGTTTAAGTGAGACTCCTGAGATTCAGACAGAGACACTTGCCAAGGTAAAATACAGTATGCATGTTTTTGTCCTTATATACACAATATAAAGATTGCAGTAGTGACATCTTGTTCCTGAGTTTCTTTTTTAGCTGTGTGGTGTTAGCCCAGTTTATTTGAACCGTGCTATTCTCCTGTGAATAGGAGGATATTTTGGGTCATCTGAATTAGCTGAAAGTATGAGTATTATTTGCTTGCATGTCATTAAGCTAAGTTAACCCATGAATAATCGCCTCACTGCTTAAATGAGGTTTAATCTACTTTCATGCCACCAATCCCTAGGTTTCAAAACACGCCAGAGGGATCCCCAGTTTGCATCGATTAATCTGATCATTAGCGGCTCCAAAAACTTAACATCGCTAATTTGCACAAAGCTCATTTCCATTTCCTGACATGTAATGTTGATCAAACACTTCTTCCCATGGCTAACCTGCTCATAATCTCTGATGTCTCTCTGATATGGATCTGATGTAATTACTGTACATTTCAAGTTGACTTTCAGCATCTGGACGCGCATTGTTGACGTGTTACAATGGCAAAATAATCCCTAACAAATATTGACGTAAAAAAAATATTAAGCATGTGATCTTGTGTGGTCTTTCCAAGATAATGTTTAGATCGAACATGGTCCCGCAGGCTTGTGAATGCACATTTGAAATAGCTTTGTATTCTCTCCTGAAAACACATGAAATCCAATACCAAAGAGAGACATTTTCACAATCAGTTTAGCAAATTGTTGAGTTGTATAATTAAGTTGTGAAAACAATGAAATTGAATTATTGATCAGGTAATTACAATGACCCATTTAATTGCCACTCATTATTACTTGCGCCACTGCATTTTTCGATTGTCATTGCAGTTAGTCATTTTTACTATTCTCCGCAAAGTAAAGGATAAAACTGCCTTAATGAACTAGTCTATATTTATTACAGCAGCACAGTACAGGAAGGACACCTGCTTTCATTACTCAACACAGAATTATTTTTGTCCACTCACCAATTAGGCTTTGAAAGAGTTTCTCTTGGACAGTGAAGGCAGGTTTAGGTGCCTTAGGGATTTACGTATTATCTGTGTAAACAGTGTTGCAGGCTATTAGCCACCCAGCAGTGTTAATAATGTGTGCAGCATGTGTGTGTGTGTGTGTGTGTGTGTGTGTTGTCGGCGGCTTTGTTGCATTAGACTGAAACAGCAAGGTGAACCACGTCCATGTTATTTCTTTTAACGTCAAATAAATAATTGCAGTATTACTGTATGCTTTGGTCGATATGAGCAGGGAGAGAGTGCATATAGAGTGTTCTTCTGTGTTTGTTCTCAACACCATGGTTACATGTTCCTGTTTCTCTGCTAATGCTATGTCTTTCCTTTTTCAGTTTCCTCACCTCTTGGCTGGAAACACAATGATTAGAGAAATTTGTTCACACTTTGAGACTGCCTCCAGTTGCAGAGGTTAGAAAATGCACTGTAGGTGGGAGAAGTGAGTGTGTGAGGTTTCTCTTTTGTGCCTCAAAAACCCGCGTGAGCAAAGCATTCATCCCCATCTGCTGCATGTGCTGTGGACTGTCGAGTGGAAGACTGTGTCTGTGATTGTGCTCTTCGTTTATGCAACTGCTCACGTGCAGGTTAAAATTTGAATGGATCAGGGATGTCGAAGTGACTTTATGAGCTCATTCTAAGGCAAAATTTAAAAACAGAAAAAGGTTGACTCATTCAGAGGTCCTGACGCAAAATGAATGAATCACTGAAAAGGCTCAAACTACCAGACGCTACCCCAAATGTGACGGCTTTAATTATTCCTGACAGCAGTACTCAAAGTAGTGGCACTGAATGTAGTATTGTCACAACCTATGAGTTTCAATGCAGCCAATCACAGTACATTTTTGGAGCTTTTAGTGGCCACCTTACCTTCTTACACTTGTGTTTTTCATGTGCTCCAGATTTTAAAAGGAAACCATAATGAATTGAGCCAAGTAGCCCACTTTGACCATGAAAACTGAGGTTGTTTCCAGCAAGCAACCCTTTCACATTTCAAAGTCTTCATCCTTCAATCGCTCCATTTGACCTGGCTGAGGACGCACAACTTCATTAGCACTGCTGCTTTGAATAATGCCACTATGTAAAATCAATTTGGAAGACAAGGCGTGCCAAATAACCTCCTTTTGGCTTATCCTTTAAGCAGCACTTGGTGTTGTCTGAACTGGACATAAAGAAATCAGATAAAAGATTCATGATCGGCTGCTCTGCGCTGGCAGAATGATTTTGAATCCACTCCACTACATGCTGTCTTAGAAGATCATGCAGCACCTCATGTGAATATTCACATTCTGACAGACAGGCAAATATGTTTACATGAGTATCTTAAAGTGTTTATGACCACAGGATTACGATAAATGTTCCGGCCAAGACTGTATCTTACATCTAAAAAATTATATTTCCTGGCCTGGAAGAATAAGCTATTTGTGTGGGGAAAGTAAGTAGTAATCCTCTTAACAATTCACTGACAGTAAGCCCACTGTGCTGCCTGTATTTCATCTGCTGCATGTAGTAAGGTGATTTCAAAGGGAAAGGAGAGGAAAAGATCACAGACCTAGTCAACCCTGAAAAAGGGAAACAAAGCACAGCCGGTGCTCCTTGTGCTTTTCTGAGGACCCGAGCCAGATGGACCACGAGGATCTTTGAAATTTCTGGTTTTGACTTGGCTGCTGATGTCGAGGCTGTAATAATTTCCAGTGATGCTGCTGGTATGGCTCTGCGGGTGATGGTGTCGTTTTTTTGTCTACCATTCTTTTCCAGACTGAAATAGTTCACCAGCTATTGGAATGATTAAGATGACATTTTGTAAAGAGATTCAGAGGATGAAGCCTAATGATTTTCCTCTAGCTTCACCAGCAAGTCAGAGTTTTTACTTATCCTGTAAAATTTTGAATGGATTGGTAGAAATTTTTGTTCTGACATTCATGGTCTCCAGAGGATGAAGCCCAATGAATTTGGTGATTTTTTTCCTCTACCTCCACCAGCAGGTCAAGGTTTTCATTTATCCAGTAATATATCTGATGTATTGGTAGAAAGTTTTGTACTGACATTCATGGTCTCCAGAGGATGAAGCCTGCTTTGACTTTGCTGGTCCCCTGTGTTTCCCTATAGCGCCACCATGAGGTTGGCATTCGTGGTTTTGAGTGAAAGGTATGGATTGCTTTGAAATCTGGGTCAGACATTCATGTCTCTCACTGGATGAATTGTTATAATGTTGGTGATCCCATAACTTTTCATCTACATGCTAACAGCACATTAGCATTGTCATTGTGAGCATCGTAGCATGCTGACATTAGCATTTAGCTCAAAGCACCACTGTCTGACTCTTGTTTGAACATCTTCTGGCTCGGCTTTTATTTTGAAGGCATCAGGTAAATTCTAGGGGAGAAACTATATGACTGATAATACACTGGAATGCATTTTGAACATATTTGATAAGAAGGTGTTGGTCTTACAAATGTCCCACAATCCTGTCGGCAGACCACACGTCAGTCACCAAATCACTCTGACTATGCACACATTCTCTGAGCAGTTGTATAATAACACATCTTATCAAAACATACTTTACACTCAGCTGCATGTGACACTGTCGCTATGTATTTAGGCCACCTATTCCTCAGAGCAGACTCTGCACAATAGAACAGAAATGATGTTGAGGTCTGAACCTCAGTGATGTCAGCTCCTTTTGGTAATCTCCACCCGTCTACATATCAGCTCAAGTGGTGCTTTAACAACAGCGTTGGTGCATTGACTCAGCTTGAGTTAAGTGCTTATCTCAATTCTGAATGCAAACCGAATGAAGTAGAAAGAAATCAGTTAGACTGAGGGGATGTGGGTGCACCAAAAGACTAAATGACTACATTTCACTGCAAATTATCTTCTGGAAAGCAGTGAACACCGGTCACAAATTGGTGGTACAATGTATAACTGTGTAAGTAGCCATTTATTAATTAGCATCTATTATCAAACTAATTAGCTTGTAAGAGATCCAAGCTTTTTCTTTCTCAGGGCCTGACCTTTATGCTAATGTGACAGTTTGAAGTCACTTAGAAAACTATTTCAATCTTCCAAACAAAGCACTGGAAAAATGTGGAATATAACCTCATTATATCAAATATTTCCCAAACCCCCACTTGAAAACAGAGCCGGTTGAAGCAAATCAACTGTGAGAGAATGCATGTTTATATAATCTCAGCACACCAACGCACAACTAAAGTTGAACCGCACGACTCCCCGGTGTTTGTAGCGTGCGCAAGCTTGGATATACAAGAAAATGTTTATTTTTTTTCACCTTTGGCACATTATTATCACACATTTTAAGCCACAACAGCTTGAATAATAGAAATATCCAACACAGTAGATATTACAGATAATAGTGGAGAAATTAATTCTCATGTGATCTGCTGTATCTTTGAAGACCACAGTTGTTGAAGCTCATTTGTATCATACTTTAAAGCTTCGGAGTGTTTTTATTTTCATGGCTGTGGTGTTAATTAGCCACCAGCTTAGAGTTCATTATATCCATAGGAGGGAACTGTAATATATAAAATAAACATCAAACCCTACAACTAGCAAAGGCTCTGCTTTATCCACAAGGCGAGGCCTGCAGTTCAAGCCACCACATCTTACTCAACGCGCGCATTTGCTCTTTTCCCTCGATTTGATGAGAACAGCAGTCATGATAGCAGCACTGAATGTCAACGAGTGGGGAAAACCATGTTCTTTAGTTCCTGAGCAGAGGGCGCCGTCGGGGTACAGATCAGCCACGTGACAAGGTGCTGTGACTCATTTCCAGCTCACTGGCATTAACGAGCGGTGCCCTTTCTGCTGGCAAGCGCAGTGTGGGAGCAGGCAAGCTGGCTTGACAGTGCGATAAGAAGGAGGGAGTGAGAAGGCTCCTGCTGCTTTCATCAAAGAGAAGTCAAGAGTGGAATACATTCACCGGCGCAGTTCTGCTCAGATAATTGCCTTGATAAAACTCATTGTTTGTTATTTTGCTTACCTGTTTAACTGAGGCTGTCATGCAAGGAATAACGTGGTTGGGTGCTCTCGGAGAAATTCGTGTGTTGCAGTGATAGAGATTTGTTGTTTGGTTGTTCTTTTTTCACCAATGTGGCCTTTTTGAAATAATTTCCCTGTTTGTTTGTCCTCTTTAAAACATACTTATTTTTGTTAGTTTGTTGGCTTTTTGTGATTCATGAGCTTTGAACTTGAGTTTATAGATGAAGTGGCAATTTTCAGTCCTTTACTTTTCATTGCTGTTAAACGTGGTTAAATACAGCAGATTTTTAAAGGCTATATGTCTGTGGCAGATCCTTAAAAAAGTCTATTTCTTTTATTGTAATTGCTTAACAGTTTGTCTGTGAAACCACAACAACAAGGAAGTGAAGCCAATTTCAACAAAACACCACAGGTTATATCTAAATGTTTGTAAAAGTGATGGCATAGTTTTCACATAGTGAAGGTGTGAAAATAAAAGAAAATATGAAAGCACCAAATGAAAAGGAAAGACACTGGTCTCTTCATGTTGTGCCCATTTAACAGAAGTGTAACAGCAGCTGGTGCCCAAACCACAACAGATCTGAAATGAAGTTATCTTTTCTGGGATTTGATCAAGTTTTGATTTCACAACAGATATGTCAGTGATTTTACTTCGGCAGACCTATTATTTGGCCGTCCTCCAAGCCAGCAACTTACCCTGCATGAACGTTGTAATGTGCTCGACTCTGCTCTTAAGTTTAAACCTCACTGTAATGCACTTTCAGTTATAAAGCAGAAAAAGTGCTTTACTTAGAAATGTATGAGAAGAATGGACGTCTAATACAAACCAGCGGAAACGGCAGAAATAACTCATCTTTTGAAATGGTTTTGGTGCTAATAAGACATCAGACATCTGGCGGTGCTCTGTTCCAAGATGTCAGTGCCAGAGATGTGGACAAACGGGCAGATCTGTAGAGATAAAACACTGAAGGTTACCCTTGATCACTCCACGATGTAATCTCCTCATCACCGTCACTTCAAAGTAAAAGGATTGCGTAAGGGGTCCTGAGCCACCTCTTGCTAATTCAGCACATGCGTGATTCGCTTGTGCTCAAATCCCACACGATCGCGCCTCAAGGATTCGAAGCCGAAAAAACAAACCTTGATTTTTTTTTTTTCTGAAAAATTATTTTCTGGGTGCAATCAAATTGATTTTGCAGACGTGTTGTGATTTCAGCGGCAACAGAAGTGATTAGGATCCTTGCATATATGCACACACACTCACCAGGAGCTTTGAGTTCCTGGCAAAGCTAATCAGCAGCACATAAAGTAATTAGTAGACACGGCAGCACCTCACGTGTGAGATGAACCAGTTTTGGGGAGAAAATACAGAATGTGCATAATATTGACAATTAGAGGTGGAAAAATTTCAAATACGGTCCTTTCCTGCAAAGTGCCACCGTCAGCTATGAGACAAATATCTGTGTTTGAATATTTGAAGAAGAAATCGTTCCATCCACCATTTCCTGTTCATTTGGCTCGTTTGAGTTTTACCATTTCAGTGTCTTTGTTATTTTTATTTGTCCTCATTAATGTAACTATAAAGAGGCAGCCAACTATCTGCTGTGAATTGCCACATCTTGGATTCCAAACGAGAACTTAGTCCGTGCCAAGAGGACTACAATTGAAGATTTTTACCACTCTACAAAGCAGCACTAGTGACTGGTTGGAGAGGCTGTGAGCGACGGCATGTAGTGCATCCAACATGACAGATTATTAAAGGCTTTAGAGCTCATTTAGAACTAAATTCCATTAAAACACTGTGTGAAACATCAAACCAGGATGTGATTAGTGAGGAGATAGATAGATAGATAGATAGATAGATAGATAGATAGATAGATAGATAGATTTATTCCCCAAATAATTTGTTTCAATGTGCATCTCTGTATTTGCAGCTGCACAAGATGCTAAATAATTTCTTTTTTTTATGTGGGTGTTGTGACTGACTGATTCAAGCACAGCAATCAAACCAGGAGTTCACTGGCTGCACTGAAAAGCATGTAATCAGGGGAAGCTTTGTTGTCCTTTGAAGTGTGACTCTGCTGGATTTGAAGTTTGTTTCAGGGAAAAACTTTAGTCGTCAGCCAAGTAAAGCTATCAAGAAACACATTACTGAATGCTGCTAACCCAAACCAACCACGTGCGTGTGGATCAGAAAGCCATATTATTCTAGCAGGGCAGCTACTGTATTTAAAGTTGTAATCTGGTTGATTTGGCGTCGCCCCTAAGCGTTTAATACTGCAGCAAACACTCCTCAAAGCAACTACTGTGTCAGAAATACGACAGAAGAGCATCCAGTGTATCTGTTTACAGGGCAGCCAGACAAACTCAAGTTGTTTTAAGTGAAGAATAAATGCACCCGCAATCTGATTTGACTCACTCAACAGCATGACACAACAAAGTTTTGGAGTTAGTTAGTTAGTTGGAGCGGTCTATTGCCTGCAGCTCTTCATCCATTGTGGCAGCTCCGTCTTGTTCCATTATTCTGCTCAATAAATTATAAATGATCCACTGTTGAAAAAAATGTTGAAAAATGATGATCAAAGTTAGCATTAACCTCTGTGACAAATACTCTGCGTTTGTTTTGGCTGCTCCACCAACCTGTGCTTTGCCAGTTGAATGCTTTTAATGTTAAACTTAATCCAGTTGTGACACGGTGAGTGAACAGAAAACGGCGAGGCTGTTCTCAGTGAGATAAAATTGTGCTTGATTACCTGCTGTATCATTTCCTGTGAATCCTTCAATCATATGTAGGTGATCTGGAACCAGAGCAGGAATGGCAGACCCCGCCACTACCAGTGAACACTATTATTTACTGAATGTAGATAACTTTGAACATGATGACATGAACTTGTTTTCATGAAACTCTTTAGGACTTTAATTAGAATAGAAAAATAGGAAGAATAATTATCTCTATACTAACTTTTAAAAGATGGCATTATATGAAAAGTGCCCTGAGATAACTTCTGTTGGTATTTAGCGCTATATAAATAAAACTGAATCGAATTTGTCTAATTTGTGCTCACCATTATTTATTTCTAGATTTCTATACATTTGTTTGTAACATTTATTTTCAGGTCATTCATTCATTCCTTCATTCATTCACTTCTAATTATGGTTGATTTTCTCCTCCACAGCGCCTGTCACCGCATGTAAACAAAACGTGCATCTGTAATATCGACCATAATTTTCCTCTCGAACCATGTTAGCAGGCAGCACAGCTGACTCTGCTGACAATGCTATCAGTACATGTCAGCTGGCTATTGAGTTGCAAAATGTTTCTCCCTATCAGCATGATTTGTTGAGCATGGGAAAATCTAATTAGCCACCATCATTGGGGATGCAGCTTGACTGACATTGATGCACTCCACATTGACGGTTTCCACGTTATAATTCTCAGACTCACCCACCCTTCATTTTCATTTCTTTTGCCCATCACTTTCATGTTCATCCTTTTAGCCGTGATTCAAGACTGTGACAGAGAAAGATATACTGAATTTAACCAAAGGCTAAACGTGGAAGCACATTCGCTGACAACTGCATGGTTGGAGCCGTGCTTTGCCTCAGACAGATGCATAATTTGGGTTTATTTTGTTTGTACTTTTTGGACGGCAAAACAAATGAGGAGGAAATCGTCTTGATCTCTTTGGAGCGTTTTTTCACCCCTTTAAAACGTTGTCATTTCCCTGGGAACTGGCTCAAGTCGGCTTTGAATCATCCAGCAGGTGCTATGATGCATCTGTAGTATTTCTGCTTAAGGCAAGAGAGGATTCTTTGCACTTAAATATCATTTTTCCATCCTGTACACTAATGAATGTAAATAATACAGTCCAGCAAGTCGAAAAGAGCACGCTGGCCGAGCTGCATGGGATCAAGGGTAATTAAAGCAACAGAGGTCATCTATTTCTGTGCTGGAGCTACATTTGCCTAGACAGGCGCTACATCTCAGCTTCTGCTGGCAATAACAGCGAAACGAGGAGAATTGAATTAGAATTTAATCAATACCAATTCATAGCTGTCCACAAGTTAAAAAATAGCCTTTACTCACATCAAAAACTCACCAATAGGTAAATCATAAAATATTGGTGTATTTACAGAGCGTATAGTAAATATAGATCACTGTCCACACAGAAAATCTATATGGTTGACATCTGCAGTGAGACTGTGAGGTTATTTCTCCGGCTCAATTCTCTTCCAATTAGCATCGCGGCTATAACTTTGCTCTGCGGCCTCATTTTTCATTTCTAAATGTGAAATCCATTCCTTAAATCTTTTAGGGAGGATTTTGTTTTCTCACTGCCTAAGGACTATATTTGTTTTGTGTTCCAGCTGGATCTCAGGGCTCAGATTTGTATAGCTATAAACTATTTAACGGAGACCTGGTATTACAAATAGGATATGAAATGCTGAAAGGGCTCGCAGCAAACATGATTTTCTGACAGGCAAAATAAGAAGTTGAAAAGTGCAGGTGAGAATTGGTCTGACAGCAGATATTAGTTGTGTGTGTTAAATGTGTTCATGGATACAGTATCAAAGTCATTTCACTTACTGACTTGACTGATTGAAATTGGTACAATTAGATCCAGATTGTAGCGACAACATGGTTAGCATATTCAAATTGCTAACCACTTCGGAGTATGCAGTGTTGCTTTCTTTGCACAGTGCTACTAGTATGACTATAGAGATGTGACTAGTTTCTGCTTTCATTAGAGCAGTCAACGTATCTGCAGAGCTGTGGTACTTAAAAACACTTTTGTAATCCAACACTGTTTTTCTATAATGATGATTTTCTCATTATTGGCTCAGAATATGAAATACTTCCATGCTGCCTAAGATAAAATAAAATGTTTTCTCTAACCTAAATACCAGTACCAGATAACATAAAGCCACATAGTCTGAGAGGTCAAGGTTTGTAATATCTGTGATACAGAATTTAATTTCTAAGAACACAGATGTTTTCAGTCACTGCATCATCTACTTCAGACTTAATCCATTTATGTCCATTTGTTTTATAACAGGCGGCCACATATTGAATACGGGGTTGTACATTCTTGTGTTTCAGACTGTCGCTGATGTTGTTGAGGCTCTTGAAGCTTCTGTGATGCCCCTGAAAGGTCTCAGTTTGCAATAACCACAGCTTTCGCTATACAGTTACAGCAATCAATCATTTGAGTTCGCCAGTGTTTTCCATTTATACCTGTCAGTATGAAACGCAGCAAGGTAACCACAGGTGTAATAAGCAAACTGAAATCTAGGTCTTTTAAACAATCTTTACTGGCACCTGCTTATGATTGGAAGTATTTATGTCGAATGCATTCATCCAGTGTTACGCTGTGAGACATTGTACACATAATTATAAACACACCAAGCACAGTGTGAGTCTAATGTGTCATTCATTGTGTATGACAGTGTACTGCATAGTGGCTTCTGCATGCAGGGTGAAGAAATGTGACCATCTATCCAAGGCTGGTTGGCTAAGGCAGTCAGATTGATCACAATGGGAGCAATCTCTTCTTTCCCCCAGACGCTTGTTTGGGTTCTGTGTAAGCTGTTCCAGTCGTCTCTATCAGAGCACACTCCTCTAAACCTCTTTCACTTGTAGGCAGCTTGCAGGAGTAAACATACCACATTCAACGCACAGGAGGAACAGTAGCTGTGTGCAGCCAGTCTCTTTAAGATGTGCCCTCTCTTCTCTAGCACACACACACACACACACACACCTTATTACACTGTGCCTCAGTGTGAGAGTAGTTATAGAGCACTCTAATCCATCTTTTATAGCTGATACGAGCTGAGCCACAAGGTTTGGTTTCAAGACAGTTCATCTACAGACGAAGCTCTGCCTTGACTTTGTTGTACACTTGTGTGTGTGCATTTGGAGACATATACTTGAGTGTGCCTATGTATAATTTGCGAGTGTGTATGTACAGGTCCTTTGGAGCCTGTTAGCATTTGGATTCAATCATGCTGAATGTAGCGCACATGATTAACGTTGTACAGGCAGATGTCAGCAGCATCCGAAACACTGGGCACAAAAGACAGCGTGGATTTCTTTAACATCATTTTTAAAAAGTTAACAAAAACTGCAGCGTCCCTCCTCAGCAGTGGGTGGGCCTGTGAGTGGGTAAAAAAAAAAAGCAAGCGCTCAGCTATCGGCAGACAAAAAGTTAACTCCGCCCGACCTCTTTGATGAGCTCCCGATATGAATGCAGAACAGTGGAAACACCTGGAGCCACGTGGCGCCGTGGCTTTTGCACTCCGTTATGCATCACGGAGCAAAATGATCCCCCAGATGCAGAAAAAAAAGCTAGAGCCAGATTTGTACTATGTAGGGCAAGACGAGAAGTGGGGAAATGAGCATAACTAATATCATTGATGTTTGTGGAGAAAACCACGGCTTAATCCTGAGCACATGATAGTAGTATTTACTTGCAGCTCTTCAGGGCATTTACATTGTCAGTGTTTTCTGATGTGGAAATCATTGAGAGCGGCACTATTTTGGCCAAACATTGTGTTTATACTGTTGGCTAAGAATGTGACTGTTAGTGTGTATGTTCATGTGGTACAGTGGTTAACCACTAACAGGACAGTTATAAGTGGAGTATGCTCGTTTAGGTTATGATCATGCTTTCTTGCTACTGTGCATTCATACATATAGGTTATATAGGTGTGTGTGTGTGTACACATATAATATTTCCATGTTCACTTTGTTGTTGATTATGTGTTCTTCTTGTTTTATTTTGGATTTTCGTAAAGAAATTTGTAATCCTTGATTTTGATAAGTGCTTTAAAGAGATTGGGTTTGTGCAATGGTTTATTTTGGGGTCATCCTAGTGACCATGTCATCCACCTGTAATTTTGTAATTAAATAAGGCCAAAGGACAAGAACAATGTCATAGATAGATAGATAGATAGATAGATAGATAGATAGATGAGATTACTGAAGATTTGGTTTGACACATCTGAAGAATTTGGCCGTATGCCTTTTATTTCAGTGGAAACTGTTATTGTGATATCAATAGTTATTGTTAATGCCTATGATGATTTTTAATTATCAGTCAATCTGCTGATTACTTCCTTTATTAATAGTTGAGCTGTTTGGGCTATAAAATGTCAGAAAATAGTGAGATATGGTCACCACTATTTCTCAGAGCCCAAGCAGATGTCCTCAATTCGTTTGTTTTGTCCAACTCACAGCACAAACCCAAAGATAATTTACACAGCCAAAACACCGAGAGAGGCAGCCGTCCTTGTATTTGTGGGAAGAAGGATAACTGGGTTACTGCGAGTCTCATATGAAGCAAAGGCAGACTCTCAAACAAGGTGAGATGCCGGAGGTTGATATTTTTGCTCCTGAGCAGACAGATAATGACAGTGTTTCAAGAAATGTTGATGCGTTGTGTCAAGTGTTAGTCGAGTGTACTGTAAAAAAGATCTTAGTCTCCTTCCCCACCGTCTGTCATCCTGTAATCACGGTATAATCATGTTTTAATGGCAATGCCTTCTTCTTTAAGACTAAATTGCTAGTCTACGGCTAAAACATCCCTGTCACCCCGTGATATTCAAGAGACATCTGCATTTAATGCTGCGCTTATTTACAAAGTGAAACACTTAGGTTCTTCTTATCTGTCCACGACACCATTACAGTTCATAGTAAAACAAAATGCAGGGAAATGGAGATTAATAAAGGCTTGATATGGCAGCAGAGATTCCATAATCAAATAATGATCAACGATTACACGCTTATGCAAAGAACAAGTGTTTTTTACTTTGTGCAGATTAAATGATTTATCATATATAAATAGCTGCCATGCAGAGGTTGCTGATTTGTCCTCAAAGGGCATTTATCCCTTCTATATTCTTGAAATCATGGATAGCAAATGCGCGTAAAATGTGTCTCTGACTTCTCTTTCAGCTCTGTAAGACATTACACGTTTTCAAATCCATTCAAGATTTAAATGCACTCAAGTCATGTTTCCTCTATATAACACGCAAATGATCTACGTTACTCCGCCAGGATCAACCGTCTCAAAGACAAAAAGCCCACTTTAATGCAATGTGTCCAGACAAGACTATGATGTTACATACATCTTCACTTACCCACCAGAAGGAGGTGAATTATTCAGGTCGCTCTCGCTCCTGCTGTGGTGATGTAATCTGCTGCACCTAGTACCCGTCTTGGCACCTTAACTAAAGTTGAGTCAAACATGCTGTTAGCAAATAAAAGAAAAACTCAATCACTTACAAGTAATGAGTTATGCCAGTACTGTATTTTCTATCTATTATCAGGACACCATGCTGCACACTTGAACTTAATTACTTTTGTACTGGCACCCGTCCTAAAGGGGCATGTAGATGATATCGTAGAGGATACGCTTTTACACACCTTTCTTTATTACTGTTTAATAATCGTATTATGTTCTCTCAAGGTACAGTTCAAACACCCCTGCTAAATTGGTAATGTACTGCATCATGGTGGAGGCAGCCAACAGTCTGTTTTTGTGTCTGGCAGTGAATAATAAAAGTCACAGAGATGTCTCTGGTGATTCAGGAAGATATTGTTTTGATGGCTCTCATAAGCTCTTCAGTGTTTTTAAAATAGCTGGGATGATCTATGGCAAAGTCAGGGGTGGGTAGTAACTCCCTACAACTAACACAGACGAGTAAAAAAGATCTTTTTTAGGAATGCTAACTTTTCACATTCCTTTTTAAAACTGTAGTAATTGTGGGCCGCTAATCTACTTTTAACGCTGTAAGCTTTTTGCTACATTAACCGAAATGAGCACAGGTGAGCCTTAACCAGTCTCCTTTGCAGACATGGTTTACGTATAGGTATCCCAGCTTGTCTTCTTGTCTCTTGAAAGTGTCCATTGAGCATGTAAGATTTATGTAAAACTGCGACCCCTACAGGCTAAATGGATGACAAACCTTCAACTCTCCAAACATCAGACAGAACAAACGCAGCCAATATCCAAACAAAAATGTTGACAACTTCTAATAAAGTCGTCAACACCTGATAGACGATATCACTCACGGCCACTTTGCATTACTCATATGACATTGTTAACAGAAACATAGTGCAGATTACAGCACAGCTGGGGTGAAAGAAGGTGATAGCTGCTTATCTACGTGGCTTTCGCTCTGCGGAGTATGAGCTGTTGATTCTTTTGCCGTGGCACCTCGAAACAGATCACATTAATTGATGATGTTTTGCTAGTCTTCTGCAAACACACCAGATGATCATCATAAGCGGAGCTGATGGATGATAACGTTATCTCCCCCCCCCATGTGCTGTGTTTGTCTTGCTCTGTGCTTATATTATACAGATAAGAAGACATTAAAAAATCCATCTGAAAATGCATTTAGTTCCAAACAGCAAATACAGTCTGTTCTTTTTTTTCTTGTTTTCTTTTCGTCCAGTATGAAACTCAAGCATATATTTTTTCACTAAACTTCTAAATTATGAATCAGTGGAAGGCAAAATATTAAAATGTGCCAGTGGAAGGTGACTTGCAGGGGTTAATAATACACAATGCAGATGTCTAGTATTGTACCGGTTAGAACTGTGAATCTTATGAATATTTAACCTACAAGGACTGCTGGTAAAATTCATCCTTATTCTTCAAGAGCGTAGCTTAAAGTATTATTCCCTTCAAAAACAGAATACAATTTACCAGTCTGACAGTATTTTTTTTTTTCAAACGTGCACACATGCACGCACACACACACCAGGAGAGAGAATGCGAAAAGAAATCTCTGAAGATGAAGAGGAATACATCCCCTTCAGCAGCATCCCCTCCTCTCTCTCACTGTGTCCATCTCCCCCTCACCCTTTTCTTCCCCTCTGTTATCTCTAGTCCTTTGAAACAGCACCTGTTACAGACTCGCAGCTTGGGAGCTCCGTCATGATGTAGTGTGCACTCCTGCGCGATACAGTGCCAGCTCCCGGTTTCACGTTCAACCCTGCTGATGTGCAAGGCAAACAAGCTGGGACGTCTTCATCCTCCAAGAGCTTAATGACTTCTTGGAGCATCGCGGATAGGACACACCAGACCAGAACACTGTGTGCTGCGCTGCTCTTCGTGCCATGCGCCTCCTGAAATATTTCACTTTGCTAGTTAGTTCAGATGACATTTGATATTGAAATTGTGTAAGTGTGTGTTTATCTTGATGAATGAAATGGCTGCAGCAGCCTTGTTTACTGTCTTAGCTGATGAAAATGTAATGATCCCTGCAGCAAAATGGGGACATAGCAGCAGCAATTATACCAGGGTAGAACTCAAGAAAGTGCAATATACTGTAAACACGATTTACCAGGGAAATGCAAAATGTATTCAGGATCCAAAAAGCAGCAAAACCTTATAAAAGGAACAAGGATAGTATAACCATACTTTACTTCATTCACCATGTATTTACTACAACAGTAAAGAGGCTCATTAGTCAGAACCCTAATGAACCTCTAATTAACTTTGTTTGCATGCGCAGTAACTGAGACTACCGTTGTTTGACTGACAATCTAGATTTTAATCACAGTATTATGGTGTTTTATATCATACATCATGCTTTTCATGTCCCCAGCAAATAAAATGATTTCATTAATGCTCTGTTTTGTCATCAGCGTAATTAAGTCGACCTAAATTTATGATGGCAATTATTGAACTACAGTTTGCATCCACATATTCTCGGTTATTTTGCTGGAAAGTTCCTCAGTGACAGCCGTCTCTCTAGCCTTACCTCTTTTTTTGGTCTCTTCTCGGTGTAGCATTAGAGTTTTGAACGCAGACGCATCCTGGCAGCTGCATATCACTCTTGTATGTAAACAGCTCAAACGAAGTCACAGGCATCCATCAAACTCTCTCAAGGTATAAATCATGTCCGCCCTACCTTCCCCGCCGCACTGCTGCAAAAGCCAGATAGAAATATGTATGGCTCATGTGATAAAGGCAGAGGACTGTCTTTATTGGAGGCAGTTTGGCCTTGTTTTGGGTTGTTTTTTTTTTTTTTTAACACAGAACAATCCAGGCAGATTGCAGCCAACTCATAGCCTATTCTTCCCGCGTACCCCATCAATAACAATGAGAGAAGTGTCAGCCACTGATTAGGCTTTGATATTGAGAGTGAAGCAGGGATAGCTGTGTGTGTGTGTGTGTGTGTGTGCTCTGTTTGTGTGTGTATTTCTTATTATAAAAGAAATTAGATCACTGGAGGTCTCCTTTTTTTTCTCCTCATAAAAAATGGATTTTAGTCAATCATCTCGACCTTCCCAGTGGTGAAAATTAGGCTGCGGTGGAAAGCGAATGCGTCTCAAATCAACCGCGTGCCCTCAGCCTCCTCCTAGTCTGTATTTATACACTTGATAAAATAGGTGTACATCATGGACTGCAGCAGGTGCTGTAGCTCAAAAATGAGCAAATGAAAATGCCACAGTATTCACCAACTCCACACTGCGAACTGGATTTAAATAATTTATTTCAATATTTAGCAATTAACATAATACCATATTGCATCTGTGCTTCCAATGCATATGCAAATCTTGATTTTATTATGTATGACTTGTAGGTCAAGTTATGGAAATTAGGGGTAACGCCCAATTCAGTAATACTTAACAACATCAACTGCACCAGTTGGTGTGTGAAATGAAATGTGGCAGTGAGTCAAAAGAGTTGGTGCAGTGCGATAAATGTGTCTATTGAGTGTGGTGAGAACCCCCGCTGCCAAATAATGATTGCCTTTGATAGTGAGACTGAAGAAAGCCTTTTGCAACACGTCAGGTAATTAAGAGAGAATGTACCCAACCCAAGATAATATGTGGTTCAAATTATTTGTGGATACATTCTCTTAACTTCCCAATCACCATGCAAGGATTAGATCGAGTGCCTTCGTCTTTCCTTCTCTCAGGTTTAAGTCGTGTTTTTATGCCAGCATGAAAAGTTATTCATTGTGTTTTTGCAAACACAGCTAATATGTAAAAGCCGGTTACAACAGTGTCCTGCAGGTCAGGGTTAGCCAGCTTTAGTCATGTGTATGTATATGTAGCCCTGATGAATCAAACCACGCTGTTGGAAGGCTTTTCATACTGAGAGTGAGGCTGAGACTGTGCTTCAGCTTTTCTTTTTAAGTGGCATAACTATAATAAGGAACCCTACAGGATGCCACATACTCTACTCAAAGGTGGAATTTTCTATACAGCGTCTCCTCGGAAAAGCATTTGCCCTCAATCAGAAAAAATCCTTTCAGCTAACTGTAGCTCAGCAAAAAGCAATTGCTGTATTTAATACAAGACCTAGAAAAAGTGTATGAACACACAGTACAGTATGTACAATAGACTACATACTGTACATGCTCTAAATTAAATGTTTTAATGAAATATTAGACCATTTCTTATCTCTATTGGAAAAGTAACGATAGAGTTATAAAGTAGTAGAGTGAGTTTTCAAATTTTGGCCAGAGCATATGCAATATGTTTTTAATTTTAATCACGACTTACTATCTCTCTGTTGGATCCTTATAGATGGATCTTTATGGCAACTATTTCTTGGCTTGGCACAGTTCTCCCCTGTTTCCAAACTTTATGCTATGGTAAGCTAACATATAACATGTGAGTGGAATAAATCTCCTCATCCAAGTCTCTGCAAGAAAGCAAGATCATCTCAAACTGTGCTCAGACAAAATGGAAAATGCTGTTTGCAAGGTCAGGAATGAACTTTTAACTTTAACTACTCGCGTCTCTTGTAAAACTTGACTGTAAACTGTGCAACATAACTGCCCGTGTTATTGCAATTGGTTGTCAACAGATGCTGGTAAAAGCGAGGCCCCTTTTAAACTCACCATTTATCTTGTTAAAACTCTCATTGACCAGCAGATATTGTGCATCCAAAAGGCAGCCGCAAGCCTGAGTTACTCTCATCAGTAAGTGCTCAACACTCTCGGGAGCAGTTCTCACTCCAGCAAGCCGTGGTCCCTCCCCTCGTCAGTAATTGCTCATATACAGTTATTTTATAGGACATGTGGAAGCTAATATGCACGAGCGTCAGAGGGTAAATTAAAAGTTTGGTTGACATGATCGCATCCCCATCCCTTCTCTCCTCCTCGAACCTCTTTCCCCTCCCCTTGTGCTCCAACTATCCTCCATTTTTCTTCACGCTAATTAACAGGCAGGATGGTGATTAGTCATGAGGCAGCGCTCCCCACCCCTCCGTCATCCTCCAGACTCAGAGGTGTGTTTTTTCTGTGACTGGAACATGTGTTAAAAGCAGCTGGGTAGTCACAGACAGCTCTGGAGCGGTGGGGGGAAAAGCATGCTCCGAGTCTATAGCTGCTGCTCGTACACACAGTGGCTGCAGGATATAAACTCACACACACTCGAGAAAGCTGTCACATGTGCCCCAATCCACACACACACACATACACACACACACATCTGGGCTCTCTTTTAGCTATTTCCCCCTTTTTGAAACACACCAACACACACACACACATAAATATAAGCTCTTGTTCTCCTGTTTTCCTCATTGGAGATCCGCACCCAAACATATCCTCAAAGCGCGTCATTATCTCACATTGTTTGTCATCCATTCAGGCATTCGACGCCATGTTCACACAAACACATTTACAAAGCATTGTTTGCATCTCATTGAGGGATGGCTGAGCTTGTTTCACAGTGCTACAAAGATGGTAGGAGGGGAGAGATGGAGACATAGACAAACAGAAAGCAAGCCCAGACGTAAACAGATAGCCAGACAGGCATTCTGCCTTTGGGTTTGTGATTCAGAATACTAACTAGGCGTCTCAGCTCACACCCAGGGACAGAAGGTGTGATGTAGGGCAGAGCCAAGCGAATTGGAGGGGAGGGACGATTTACCCTTGAAATCTGAGTGGTCGCCGCAGGGTTCCTCCCTGAACTTTGCAGTGCATGATTGGATGTTTGACTCAGATTGGCACGCTGACACAAAAAGGACAGTGCTTGTGTTTTATAGCAAATCAAGGAATCGGTTTTTAACCGAGACGAGAACATAGGGATTGTCAAAGTTTATATGTGAGCACCCAGGAAGTGTCAGCGTCATTTGTCAGAGCTTCACCATTTCCTGTGACATTCATTGGACACCTTGTCGAACAAAAGGTTAACGCAGACGTGTCATTTTAACGTTGGTTGTAACATGAATATATGAGACAAAACTCCAGCTTCTCCTGGGGTTCGCTCTAATTTTGAATCCCTCCCGCTGTGGCCCTGACTTCCGTTCTCCCATAAAAAAGCTGTCTTAATGTCGCTATGAATCTGATATCTTTGCATTAGTCACTTGGACTGGCGCTCATCATATGGCATGTTCTTTTGCATATTCTATTTCAGACTAAAATGTTTGGTCTGTTTTAATGGTCCAACTCTTTGGTGATTAATGATAACTTTTTAAATGGACATGCTGTTTTTAAAGCTTCTACATCAGATCACTTAAATCATCACTTTTTTTTTTTTTTTTTTTTTTTTTTTTACAAAGATGCATTATGAGCAACTGATGTTATTCAGCACAGTTTATTATGCTGGATACTGTATTATGCAAATAATTGATTAAACCAGACCTGACTCACAAACACACAGAGATCAAGAGCTGAAGAATATACTGCATGAACACAGCGGCTTTATATGGAACTGTCATCTGCATTATAATAACTTTGTGAGATTTTTGTGAACTTGCAAACCTTCTATTTGTTTGGCCATCTTCTTACTAATGAGCGTTTCCCCAAATATCTCCAGGATGCAGCAACAGTCAGACCACACGAATTGCATTATTATTTATATTGTGGTTTTCAGTCCAATATGTTTGATTTTTTGAGTCCAGCCTTTGTGTGTTCTGTTGGTTGCTCTGTGTGCTGCTCTATAGGACAACATAACACAACATATTCTCGTTTATGTGCGTGGAAGGAAGAGTAGAGAGAGTTTGAGAGAATACCGTTGTTTTGCATTTGCCATTTTTTAAGGCTGATTAAGAGGTAGAAGTCTGGCTGTGGGAGAGACAATGACAGCAGAGAATCAAGTTCTTTATCCCCTCCTCTGGTTGCCTGGGCCTGAGATTTTTTCTGGTTTTGCTTATTACTTTGGAAATGGAATGACACAAAGAGTGTGAGATTTAAGATTTAAGAGGGTTTAATCCAAGAGTGTTTTTCACACCTCAGTTGAATGGTAATGAGTTCCACTATTTAAAGGTGCAGTTAGAGAGTTTTTACTGCCACATAACACAAAATGGCCGCTTCAACGATCACGCCCTGCAGCTTGACAGGGGTGCTGATCGCTGTGAATGGCGCTGAGATCTCAAAAGCTTTCCAAACACCCTTTCTAGCACACCCATCATTTAAAATGTACATCTTTCAATTATTTTTTTTCAAATGGCTGTAATCAGTATTTTCATAATTACAATGGATCGGTTGGTTTTGTGTAATGAGATCACTTGTGTTGAGGAAACGGCAGAGAATTATCACCCGATTCTGTAGTTCCCCTCAAATGTATGTAGATTTATAGCCTCTTTCAGCTCATTGTTTTGGTTTTCTGGTCTTTTACGTCACTGGTTTGGTTCGCACTCCCAGCTCTCATTTTCTGGCACTGTTTCTAGCGAGTAATCTGTTACCTTTCCAGACAAAGTTAGTGACTAGAACACAGTGGTTAATTTAACAGTTTAAAAGTTTAAAAAAAGCAGATTTAATATTGGGCTTACATTCATGAGGCCACAAACATGGCTGCAAATGAATGACAATCTAAAAATGATGCATTAGCATCATCAGCTTTGAGCCGGTGTGAAATAAAAGGAGCGTGTGATGCGTTTCATTTTCATCAATTGTGCACTTCCACGCTGCATTATAGAGAAAGCAGGAGAGATAAGAAACGGCACATATTGAGCCGAGACACACTGAACAAATGGAGCCGAAAAACTGCAGCTTGAGATGTAAAAACAAAGAAAGATGACAGTCTATCACAGTTTTCACTCTTATGCCAGCCTTAACCAACAACTTGTGATCTCCACTGCTGCTCAGTCTGTTTTACATCGCTCAGTCGTTGTTTGCTGTGGGGTTTTTTTTTTTTTTTTCTTCAAGCTACCAGGTCAAGCCAAGCTGAGTAAGACTGAAAGGTCCACTTCTTCCTGTCACTCATCCAACACATTATACTTTTTGTGGGATAGGTAGCACTGGTGGAAATGTGGTGGACAGATATTGATGGATAATGTGCGAGCGTAAATCTCCCCGGTATACCCACCATGTGTCACCCACTGATGGAATAGAGAAAATGCAGACAACTCTGACATATCGCTCACTCATGTACAAGTTTATGTTGAAACAGACACATCAAAGCAAATCCCCCAATTGTCTCCCCTAAGCCGTGAAAGAGCAGAGGGATGGATCAGCCCACTGAATGTGCTCACAGTGCGGCCACTATTGAAGATGGGAATAAAAAAAGTCCTCTTTGAGACAAAAACTGTTGAGGACTGAGCCAAACTAGGGCTGAGGAACAGCTCCAAAACATTATAGTTGTGTCCTGAATTTTTGTGTAACTTTGCAAGTTTTTGTAAAACACTCTTTTATTCTGACAGTACGAGCTTGTTTTTTTCAAGGTATCAGCTCAGGATTGGTAAAAATGATACAGAGTTTTTGCATATGAAAGGGTATCTAAAATATCGCAACACGCACAGCCAAACTTCAGATGTCATAATTTCAGTGGATATATTTATGACAGTTGCTGTGGGATCGGCAGGCATCGACACTGCAGGGATATTTATTTGACGATGAAGGCAAATATCTGGACTGTGCCAGGACTTTGTTTATATGAGTGTTCCAACTGTGGCAGCTTCCCTTCCGCTGTAGATCTTGCGTCGTGTGCATCACGCCAAGTCCTCTCACATCCCAGTTCCCCATTTCTTCCACTGGGACCTGGCATTCCTGTCAGTCATGCACTATCAGTGAGGCTGCAGGCGCTACTTAGGCCTGCCCAACTATCTTCCCCTTCCTCTCTTTCTTCTCACCCCACCCCTCTCAATGGTCTCTGTGTATCTCCCTCCGCCACCTCAGCCCTCAGTTAGCACTCCACTTTTTACTATCCATTCAGGCTCCTTTCTAGGTTTCCTCTTCTCAGCTTCCCTGATCTGAACGTCTCTGCAGCTGATGGCTCATGCTGTACTTTGGTGCTTCTTGCTCGGTTTGTCGTATTTCTAATCTCAAATGTCTCTCTTTTTCTCTCTCTCTCTCTCTCTCTCGCTCACAGGTGTAAGGAGGGCTACCATGGACTACGCTGTGACCAGTTTGTACCCAAGACAGATGCTATCTTGTCAGACCCAAGTACGCTCTCGTTTCTATTTTTTTATCCTACAGTATTGGTGTATTGATCTGCGACATGAAACAAATACATGCCCATGAGCGAATCTCTGACTGTATCAGTCAACAAGATAAATATAAATCGAGTGAGATCAGGTTATGTTAACTCTTTCAGTACAGCATCGTGTTGTTCTCTGGGCCCTAAGGCTGGATGAAAAACTAGCTCTTGGTGTCTAGGGATGAAGGCACCAACAAAGGTCACAATGTTGTTCAAGCCCAAGTGGGGGCCTTTGTTCCATGTTGCTTCCTCTCATTTTTCTATAACAATTCCAAAAAAGTTGGGATGCCGTGTAAAACATAAATAAAACAAAATGCAATCATTAACAAATTATGTTATGAAGTGTTTCTGAGCCCATGTATTAATCTCCTTTATCCAGTCATGTGTTTGACAAAGTGTTGAACCTCTCTCCATCCTTGCTTGTGATCGACTGAGTCTTTCCGGGATGAACCTTTCATACCCAATCATGATACTATCACCTGTTACCAATGAACCTGTTTACCTGTGGAATGATCCAAACAGGTGTTTTTGGATCAGTCCACAACTTTCACAGTCTTTTGTTGCTCCTGTCCCAACTTGTTTGAAACATGTTGCTGCCATCAAATTCAGAATCAGCAGATATTTGCAAAAATCAATGAAGTTGATGAGGTCAAACATGGAATATTTTGTCTTTGTACTGTTTTCAATTCAGTATATGTCAAAAAGGATTGATAAAGGCCCCACCACTTGGCAAATGATCACATTCTGTATTTATCCTTTACACAATGTCCCAGCTTTTTGGAATCGGAGTTGCTGTAAAATAAACCCAAAATATGAAAAAGCTGAATTCCTGTACAGAGAAAATTCTCTAGTCATTTGATTTGATTTTATAATCAAACACTGTTTTTATATTATAATGAATTTCTCATTAGCCGCACAAAATATACAGTACTTAGAAAAGTATTGCTTTTACATTGGTGCCAGAGAAAATTAAAAAAAAGATCTAACCTGAAATGAGTCACAGATAACATAAAGCTTCATAGTCAAAGTGTGTATTCTAAGAGGTAATTTTATAATATCTGCAATACAGTATTTTATTCAGAAGAAGATAAATGTTTTCAGTCGCTGCATTGTCAACTTTAGACTTAATTTATTGTAGGTCCATTTATAAAAGGAGGCCATGCATTGATTGATAGTGTCATAATGTGAATATTTTCATTTGAATCTGAATGTTGCAATTATTAGAGAGATGAAAAGCATTTTTTGGTTATTAGGCGCAGAATGTGTATCATGAGACTGTTTCTTTATTGGCCTACATAGGTGCTGTGCTATCATGCAGATATTAATATAAAACCTCCTGTATTTTTTATTGTGGTCTTTAATCTTGCTTTGCTTTAGTCTAACTAAGAGGAAGGAAAGTCTTCAGTTTCCTATTGTTCATGAAAAACAATTCCCCTGGAGTCTTTGAATCCCCGTGACAGCTGTGTAGTGTAGTTAAAAAATAAAGTAAAAGTCAGAGGTACAAGGAAGAGAAATTGGAGGCCCCGAGCCTTTCCCATGAGACTGCGGCTTTACAAATACACACTGTTTTATGGAGTGACTCGGCTCCTCTGCACCAAGAGTCAGAGAGAAAACTTAACTCCTATTGCCTTCTGTTTGATGCCATTAGGGCCACTGAGAGTCCATTAATGGGGTCACAAGCCAGTGTCACGAAGTATGTTTCACACTCCCTGGCGTCACCCAGTTTTCAGTTTTCTATAGACACACATCAGTTTTCCTCTGTGTCCAAATCCAGAGTGCTTAAGTTGCTCTTGGAGATAATCTCACTGTGATTTGCACAAAAACACCTGCAAAAAATAAATACTGTAGATTAAAACACACTCACAACACATTTTCATTTATTAAAAATGCATGAGACTATAAGCCTCAGAAGGAAAAATGTAAAAGAGGCTTTGTTGAATATGTTATATGCATTTTTTATGTGACACACTCCTGTACTTTAACTTTTAAGACTGCAGTAAAACACACTCTATATACATTTGTTATAATTTACACATTTAACGTTGATATTTCCAGCAGGATTGGAGCATGAATTTAAAATGGAAGGATTTTGTCAGTGGATGAAATGTACAATACACCTTTCAGACGATTAGGTGCATGAGTCTTTTATAGTTGCCGATGATAAGCCTATAAAACAGTTTGATCAGCGTGTGGTAAAACACAAAATAGCAGGGATCTCCCACACAACAACATTAACTCCAAAGCAACAAAACTACATTTGCACTGTTGCTGCTCATGTGTTGTTCTTCGGAAATTGATTTATTTGAATCATTTCGTTTCGAGTCCTGTTTTTCAGTAATTGGCCCAAAAAAGCAAACATTATAATCTGAAGTAAAGATATTTGTTAAAGAATTATTATTAAGTTATAACTTAAATATGAATAGAAAGTATGTAAAACTTCAAAATTGCTCTTGAAAGTCAGAATGTTTGTCTCTAACTAAAAATACTAAATGTGGATTTATTTAGAGTCTGGAGACTTCAGAGATTTCCACATGTCACACTCATTACTGAAAGTGCACAATATTCCAGTTGTATTTTGAGAAAGTGAAAACATGTTGTAGGTGGAAAACTTTCTTGGGTTATGCATGAAGACGCTGGACGAGTGTTGGTGTGTCACATATAGCGTGTGCATGACACTTCCCATCACTGATGGTTCATTAAATTAGGCTCCACGGTGAACTTTTGTGGCCCAGAATCGTCTCCGTCCACCCCCGCTGGATACAGCACATATACATATATTTATACACAGCCTGCATCTGAACAATATGATATGATCTAAAGTTCAGCCTTGCTACACCTGTCATGAATATAAAAATCTCCTGGAAAGTAAGGATAGACTTTCCAGTATTTTTTATTATGGTTATATACCGTAAGATTTTGCTCTCATCTATGTGAGGGAGTTTGAAGGCCAAACACAAACTTGTGTAAATGTCCACTTTTCATTGTGAACAGTAAAACTAAAAAAAAAAAAAAAAAAAAGGTAAATATACAAAAAAATATATAAATATTCAACAAAGTAAATTTACAGTATCTATCAAATCAAATGTATAAAAAGATTTAAAATGCTTATTGAGACTTTGACATGTTTGAGAAATCTTCAGTAGTCATTGTGGGCCATGAACTCATCGTCAACCTCTTTTATCAGAAGAAAAAGAACACAGAAAACTGTGTTTCGGCCTCATGAGTGCACATACGTAGTCCGAGCAGCATAAGAGATAAGTGTACCCTGGAAGATTTGAGAGCGGAATGAAGCCTATTTTGATCTCTGTTGATACAGAGTAATCTAAAATTTACCCAGATTACCAAGGGTTTGGAGGATTATCCTTTCAAAAGCCAAATCATGTAATAACATACACACATACATGCACACGCTAACAACAACTACAAGTGGGACGAGCTCCAGCGAGATTCAATTCATCGCGTGCCTGAGTGCGTATGAGCGAGTTTGTTTTGCAAGCAGAGTTTAATTCTACATCTTGGTTCACTGACGTAGAAACAAATCACACCCCGGGGAGAGAGAAGTTTCATCTGCCATGGACACTTTTCTCTTTTCACCTTTTTTTTCTTGCTGAAATCAATCTCCGTGCACCTTACAGCCACAAATCATCAGTCAGCCCCTCATCCTTTGTCTCGGTATCGACTGGCCACAAAGCAGCCACTCAAAAGAGCAGTCGGCACTGGCTTGCGCACAGTGCCACTCTGTCATACACACGTCCTTACAGCGATAGAAAGAGAAGCGGAGACTGTCGTGCACATCTCAAAAGCCCGGGGACAAAAGGAAAAAAAGAGGCTCCCTGCCAGGTACTCCAGCTCTACTGCTGTGGACTCGGCTCTGGAAATGAGGCGGGGAGAAGGTGCTGGGTGCTCTCATATTGGTGCACAGTGGGGAAGTGGTGGGGTCTTTAATTGGAGGCATGGGAGTGCAGGAAGGCTGCAATTTAGTTTATACCTGGTAAAGAACCAGAATGAGTCTCCCCCTTAACTGTGAGAGAGTTTAGGGCACGCCGCTAATGGTGCTCAGTTGAGCCAGTTGCACCTTTGAGACTGCAGAGATGGTGTTTGGTGGAAGATTGAAGAGGGAGGTGAGCCAGAGTTTGGTTTTACCCAGCTGATTTACAAAGAGGAAGAGGGCAAGCCTCTAATTTGAACTATTTATCTCCGGTAGATATTAGGCCTGGTGTAAGTAGCTACATAGGATGTTTGGTTCAATAACACACACATGCAGACACACTGGCTTCCGAGGTCTCTGCTCACCCAAGTGAAGGAGGGGATTAAGGATTTGATTCACTCCTGCCATTGTCTCTCCCACTCGCCAGATTTCTGCCTCTTAATCGGGCCAAGAGCATCTGACATGATGCACAGGTACTCTCCAAGCTTGCTCAAGGCTCCCACAAGACACCGTAAGTGATTCCCCGGGGCGCTCTGAGTTGCCAGTGCGAAGGATTGGGACGCCTGCACGTATTATGATTGGTGAATGTCTCCAGACACGGCAATTCCAGAGGATGGGATGTGCATCAGTGTTGTAATGACATCATCTGCACAGGCTGTGACAGCCAGGGCGATTTAGAGTGGAAAAGTGTTGGCTGTTGCCATGTGCAATCACGGGGAAAGGCTTGAATGGATAATACAGATCAGGCAACATCAGTGAGATGCTGCATTCATTTCTTCTGGCCTCGCCAAGTGTTTGCGGCGCTGTGACAGTAAGCGCCTGCTGACAAAAATGTCGACCGCATCTTAATCATGCAGTTACATCTCAAAACTCCTCATGGCTAAAAGCATAATGTCCTCCGGCCAGAATTGACTGGCTCTTAACTGTTTTAATCATTAGTTTGTGAGCTGCTGTGAGACCGACTATGAATCAGTAGGGATGTGTAATAAATGCTGACATTTGTTAAATAATCCTCGAGGCTGCAGGGGATAAATCTGGACATGATGAACTTACATTGTGTTTGATATAAACACGGTGACACCTGCTTCCTGTTTGAGTGCAAACATCAATTAATTTGTTAATTGATTGATTAATTTGGGGATTTCAGACCTGCCTTTTAGGCTTTTTTCCCCTCATTTCTCCCTTGTTATCAGTGTAATCGTGAAAATCCCTGTGCCTCATTAAGATCTGCCAGGAAGTCGCAAAGTAAAGGCTTTGTGTTTAATAAGTTTAACATTTGCAGCTCTAAACGCTCTCTGAAACTTTCCCTAAATGTCATAAGTTTCCCAACTGTATTTCAAATTTGATAATTCACATTAAAAAGACCTATTTCCTCAAATCACACTCCTTAATAGAGTGAGATAACCCTGTGCAGTTATTATAATCCATTCGTCCAAATCTTCATTTGTCTTTGCCTATCTGAATCCCACTGCTGCTCTCTGGGGTGCTTTTTGTATTTTTCCTCAAACTCATAAAGCCACAGCACTGACAGATTTTCCCATGGTATGATCAAAACAGGAACAGATCTTTTTTTGTTTGTTTGTTTCTTTCTGTGTTAGCCACTTTTTTTTTTTTTTTTTTTTGAGAGTGTCCACCACATAATCTGTCAGGAGCTTGGCAAGCCACGGTCTATTTAAAACTCAGACCACCTCTGTCAGAAAAGCAATTACTAGTGAGGGTTTCATTTTAATTTAAATGAGATTACATTACAGTGACATGAAAAAGGGGCACTGTCACGATGGAAAGAACACGAGTGCTCCTTTTTATCTGTTTCCCCAGCACTGGGATTGGGGGGAAAGACTTAACTGCATGAAGAAAGGCTGTGTGTGTGTGAGAGAGAGTGAGAGAGGGAGTGTGTGTGTGTGTGTGTGTGTGTGTGTGTGTGTGTGTGTGTGTGTGTGTGAGAGACAAAGACATACAGACAAGAGTGTAATGTGCTGTATGTCTATGGGAGCGCATGCATGTGGCACATCTTAAAGCGACCAGCTTGTGAATATTGAGAAGCTATGCTTGGAGACAGAGGAGAACAATTACTGCAATGCCTCAGGCTCAAATCAATATAAAAGCCCTGTGCAAAGCAACGTCAGTGGCATAAAGCTATATGATATGTCATTTTCAACTTTTATTTTCACGATCCCTCCTCTAATCCTCTCAGCCCCCATATCTTTGTTGTTTTCTTTCTTCACTCAAAGCCACTGCAGGCTGTGTGAATTCAGAGTGTGCAGAAAAGCATACCAAGCATCGAGGGCTGGCTGCCTCATTACCTGCTGCACAAGGGAGAGCCATGTCAGAGAAGGCCGTCAAACCCAACTTTATGGTCTAGTTGCAGCATGTGTGTGTCCCCAAGGTGAATTGTGAGTAAGATAGAGGCACATCATTTTGTAACTGTTGTATCCTTCTCTCTTTCTCTCTCCCCCCTCCCTCCCCCTCTCTCTGTCTATTTACCCTTCCCCTCCCTCTTCTCATGCTCTCCGGCGTTGAATGGAGCAGCGGATGAACTTGGGATCGAGTTCATGGGTAAGACGCCTTTTCATTGACTGGGTATGCAGCGCTCAATCTCTCATGTCCCCCACGACTGTGAAATTCAAATATCGCACACAAAACACACAATCCGGCACAACGAGGCTGCTCACCTTGGAAAATTAATGCGGGCCAGTCGCCATGGAAACACCGTGGTGGTGAATTAGGTGTATTCTGTCTGCATGAGAGAGGAGTGATGTAATGAGGACAGACAGTGCATGTATGAATGTGTGTCTGCTTCCATGACACATGTGTGTATAGTCTAGTTTAGCAGCGATTTCTAACTGTCACATTTCATAAGGTGTGAATTAGTGTTTGAGGTTACATGCACTTCATTTTGATGTGCATCTGAGAGCCTACAGACATGCAAAAAGTCTACCAATGGAATATGAGGCAATGAAAATACAATAGAAACCTCTTTGGAATTCCACTGATATTACTTTAGGTACCTTTTCACCTTCCAGGTGGTTAACAAATCTTTAAAAACCAAATTATCTCGCCCTCCTTCTTTAATAATGACACACTGTTCTTTGTCCAGAGGGAATATACAACACCCCCCACTCCCACACACACACACTCACACAGACAAAAACTCCACCGCACTCGTAATGTTTTTCATTTTCTCTCCGCCGTCTTTTGCTCGCTCTCTGGCTCCTCTTTGTGCATGCATAAAAACCAACACGTGCACGCTGTGAAGTTTTCCATTAACACGGCTTCGTACACCGCCGTCACATCACACGCTTGCTCCAGGAAACAGAAGGGAAGGAGAAGACCGCCCTGCACACAAACACTCCTCAGTTCAGTGATTTTAATCTGGGGACTAAATTAGTTCAGAATGCAACTGCAGGTGGGCGGATGCATTAGAGAGAATGAGAACAGGACTGATCGATTGACAGCTGGACAGATAGACAGACAGAAGCACAGATAGTTTTTTTGGGGAGGGGAGGGGGCGGGGGGCTCTGAGGTAAGCACTGTGCATCCTCACTTGCTTATTCATTGTGCTCCATTATGACTTCCTCTTCTGCTTTAGCAATGAATCTTCTGATAGCTGTTATATAAACCTGATATGTGACAGTCTGAGTCTGAGACAGTCAGTCAGCGTACAACAAAGCTCTGTTTGAAGTGGGATTGAGTGCTCTAAATATGATCTTGTCTTTTGATATTCTCGCATTCTTCAACCCAGCAGCTGGAGCTCTGTGTGTCTCACTAGTTTGTCGTGCTGTATTTCAGGCTCAATACCCCATTTTGTCATGGGTACTTTAGCATGGTCTTCATTATAGCATTTCTTTCTAGTCATCTGTAGAGTTGTTGCTATGGCATAGCTGGCCATATGGGATTGTGTTGTCCTTGTGTCAATATGGCATGGTTTAGCCAGTGGAGCTGAGGCTGTTCAGTTTGTCCCGATTCCACAATGCTCTTGCATCTAATTTCAAGAATGCCTCGTAGGCATGAGGCATGAAAGGCCTGTAATGGTTTTATGTACAGACTGCATGTCGGTTTTTCCTTGCAGCCATTCAGCAGAGCTTTGTAGACCAGCTGTTTTTATGTTGAGATTGGATGGAAAAGCCTGTTTCATCTATCCAAGACAGTCAGAGGCTTGTCTCAGGTGGTGCTCCACATGAGCACTGATGATGTGGCAGCAAAGGAAGATATTTCCCATATATTTTCAAAGATGCAACCGCCAGAGAGGTCATTTCACTGATGGTAAAGGCTGGAGGGTCTGCAGGGACACAGATACACAAGTGACACATTACTTCTGTTGTTCATTTGTTAAAGTGCAGCTTGAAGATATCCACTGCTGTGTTGGTGACAAATTAGAGGGTGGGTCAAGAATCAGTGAGTCAAGAACCTGCTGACAGCTCCACCAAGTATTATAACACTAGTGTCAAATATGTGATCGGTTCTATTATACACAATAGAGCCTGACAGATAAATCTCTAGACTGATATTATCGCCCATATTGGCTTATTAGAATTATTATATCACCATATGTCAGCATATATACATTAAGACGTTTCGGTATATTAAACTGGAGCACAAAAAGTTTTATAATTCATATGTATGACTATTTCACCCTCATGTCTCCTAACTCAAGTTAGTGTCTTTTTGCTTAAGTATTTATAGATATCACTTAAAATTTAATTTCCTGTCTTACATTTAAAGTTACTTTCATTTTTGCCAATAGAGTTTGATTTTCTGTTGGAAATTTTTTTTATAACCATATCTGACAGATCCCAGACACAGTGTTATAAGCGTTTGAAAAGAACACAAATCTATGCATGCAAAAATAGTCTCTTCTGGCTTCTCCTTTCGAGGTCACACCTTGACCTCCAACTGACCAAAAGAAAGGAAAACAGCCATGACCTAAACACAAAAATAACACTAAAGAATGTCTGCTCTCTGTAACGTGCTTCCAGTGAGCTAAATTATTTTGAAAATTTCCACCACGACACTCCAAACTGGTGTCATCAAATTCAGAACAAGCATATATTTACAAAAATGAATGAAGCTGATGAGGTCAAACATCAACTCTCCATCAATTAAGTATATATTCAAAATGGATGAGTGTGTTATCACATTCAGTTAAAAGTGATGTTTGTATATATAATATACTGTATATATATCCACATATTGTAACCTCCAGGATTTATATTTTGCCAGAAGCATTCTAATCTCAAAAAGGCTTCCCTGCAGTTTGAACTACACCATGCTTTCCCTTAAATGTGTTAACGCAGCGCTGATGTAATGCAAAGGAAGAAAAATGAAAAAAATAATGGTGCAAACAGACTGCTTGGTTGCACCTCGGTGCAAGCTTTGAACAGTCACCGTGCCCTCAAAACAAGAGTTGGAGGAAGTTGATAAACCTGGGTAGACAAGCACGGACGAAGAAGACCTCCCAGGATAGTTCTCTGTTGACAGCATCAAAAGCCACAGACAAGCCCTCAAAGGTCACGAACACATTGCTGTGATGTTTTTTGCACTTTACCCTGCAGTTGTCAAGGTGGTGAGAACAGACACGGGGGGATTTATTGTTTTTGAGTGATTGAGTAATGTCAGGGGAGGTTGTGTTCAAGGTCATAAATGATAGTGGAACGGAAGAGACTCTCCAGATCTCCACAGCTGACGTCGGTGGATTAGTTACATAGCAAGATGCAGGTTTTAGATTCAGTTTGATCGCTAGTGGAGATTCCGATCAGCTCGTGCATGCACCGCCGTCCACCCCCGCACACCATGCACCGTGGTAAGTAGTGCAGCTCCACAATCCAGCTGCTCAGTCAGACAGATATCTGCCGGGATCAACTGCTACTTGTCCCAGCTGCTTGTGACCTTAAGCCTCGGCTGCTGATGTGCAGGGGGGCTGACAAGAAGCTCCGGGAGCATTCATTTGCTGCTAATTCCCTGTCGCCATCAGTCTCTGAAGGCTGACACACATACAGTCGTGTGCACGAACACACTCGGTGTGGCCCCTGCTGTACGGAGAGTCCATCGGTGTTGCCTGCTGGGTTTGTCTGAACGAAATGATTATCACACTTCAGTTAGCACATGTCACTGAGCCCTGCCTGAGTCTGCCATGTCCCTGTCCCATGCTCAAACACTGACATTTACTGACAGCAGCATTGGTCGCTTTATGCTAATGCAGATTGTGGGTGGATGTCTGCGTGCTGTGTGTGTGAGTGCGGTATGTTAATTCATGATACATTTTCCTCCCTCCCTGCCCAATCACAGCCTCAGCCCAGATCCTTTGTGTCACAGTGGAAATTCAATTGCCTGAACTGTGTTCTCTCCTCTGCAGAGAGCGGTGACACCTACCAGAGGCAGGTGCTGTCCATCTTCAGCATTGCCTCGGGGATCTGTCTTCTTGGAGTGGCATGCATGGCTCTCTACCGCCGCAACAAGTGAGTGATGCCAGCCAGCACCACATTAGTAGAGTATGCCCCCAGCTGTGCAGGAAGAGCACTTTACTATCATGGCATGGAGCCCAATGAAATTCTAAGTGTGAGTCAGCTCGAGGATGTTTTAGCAGGGCATCAAATCTGAATTGTGCAGGATGCATTTGGGACAGATACTCATGTAAGATTTATTTGTAAAGAGGTTTTATCAAGCAGGTGTGTCACAAAATGCTTCGTGCAAAACAACATACACAGTAAAGGCAAGAGATCAAAAGCATTAGGCCTTAAGCATGCGCGTGCACATGTGTGCAACTGGATGAGAAGCAAGGCAGCAGAAACGCAGCCCGCCAAAGTCAATTACTCGCTGTGGGGAAGAAGAAAGAAAAGGAATGTAGACAAAGAAAGGTAATGGCAGGGTGTAGAGGGGGAGTTAATGTAAGTTGTGTTGATTGAATTGGTCTTGATAAACATAAATAGGTTTTATTTTCAGTATGGTGGCGCTCTAAGTAGTGCAGCGACCATCGGTCAGCGTGACCAGAGAATTGTACTCAGTGGTAGAATTAATGTACCGGAAACGATCCAAACCCACAGTCCTCCTTATCTCTTTTCCCCCAAATATAGCTTGACAGTGTAGCTTAGGTAGATCACTTCTCCTGCTAATACAAAGGTTTATTCTGCTCTCCAGTAAATTTCATTTGTATCAGTACTTCACAGAGAAGATTAACCAGTCGTGCAGTTCCATCCTCGATAGTGTTTGAAGACTATGCAGAGGGGTTAGAGATAAGAGAGTTCCTTATACAGTTTTAGTTAATTATGTGGCTATAAAATTTTGTAATTAGGCAAGATTTGGAAGTCAAATATCTACCAGCAGTTGTTGATTATCATAAATTGGACTTTGAAATAAACCTCATTAAGTTTTAAGTACTGTATGATGTAGTGAGCTATATAGTAATCTGGAATTAAAACAGACTCAGCCAATGATTATGTAGAAATGAATGTATATATTTCACTGCCTTCACTGCTACAGACTGTTATTTTAAGTAGCACCAGGTATTTGTGTTAATCCAGCAGTTAGTCGCAGTTTAGTTTGTTGTTCATTTTCATACCTAAATTTAAGTTTGTCTTTTACTACATTTAACAGGCCTCGGCTGCAGAGAGAATTAAGCAACCCAGTATTTAAAAATGAACATTTAATTGTGAATTAAACATTTAATCCAAAAAGTCTTCAGCGTCAATTAATTTTTTAATCCAATCAAAGTTTAATCCAAAATGAAGGAACACGCTCATGTTTTATATTTAGCTTAGCTAAAAGATGCCATTTTACTTCCCCCTGCTCACATGTGTGTGTTCGTTCATGAGAGCTGCTTTATGGTAAAGACTGGAACAGAGTGGAAGCAATTATAGTGCGTAGGTGAAATTTAAGCTATTTATGAAGCAGGAAAACTGGAAAGTCTGCTCGCACATGGATAAATCACCACCCACAGTGCTGACAGTTTGACATGTTCACGTCACAATTACTTTGAACACGTGCGTGCGCATTATCTGTACATATCACCAACTAGAAATCTTCCTTATCATCTGCTCCTGTAACGTCAGGATCCAAAGTCTCTGGAGGTATTTCCAGAAAATCTCTTTCTTTCTTTTCCCTGAATATTATCGCAAAGGCATGTAATGGACGTTTCACGGTACATTGCCTTGATTAAATTTTCACTTGCACAAGACATCTTCTCTCCTAATGCTATTTTTGTAGCCAGTTTGCTTTTTTTTTTCCACCTCCGTCAATCCTTCAGTTACAGCTGTGGAAAAAATTCTCACATTTGAGTTGCAAATTGACTGGAGCTCATTTTTGTCACTTTGACCTTTCAAGGCCCTCGTATATTTTCTACGTTTAACAAATGTGGTCAGATTTTAAGATTATTATTTTTTCCATTGTCACATTTCCAATATACACGCTGGTCTGCAATGAGTAGTTGTAAAGTGAAATCCATGTGCATGTGCACGTTTTTACACGCATACAGTAAAGCGTGGGTCGGGAATAAAGGATAATAATCAATAAATATGATCACCTGCCCTGCTGTTGCATGCGTGTGTATAGAGACGGCCAAGTGGGTCGTAGAAATCAATGGCTGGACTGAAAACTGCTGTCAGAGTGTGCTATCATTAGAGAGAAGACAGGAAATACCCTGACCGCAGCAAATGGAGCCAGACACTTCAGTGAAGTATTCCACTGTGGTCATCTTTCCCTTTTTTTACTCTGGTTGTAGCATGTTCCTGTCTCACAGGCACAGATCTCCAGTCTGTATCGTCAGCAGACCAGTTCTCTTCTTGGATTACCCTTTTTATCCTACTCGTAATATTGCGATCTGTCTCTCTTCCCTCCACAGAAGACACAGGGAAAAACTCCAGGCTCATTTCTCTGATAGCCGCAGTCTGAGGGACTGCAGCATCAACGCTTCTGGCCTCATGTCCAAATCCACTCCCAGGCTTCAATACAGCCTTCAATTCCAAAAGGTAAAGCCATACCTGTTATTGATTTATTTCCCGTCCGGCTTTTATCATCATTACAATCAGTTTCATCTTAATATGTATAGTACTTCTTCTAAAAACAGAGCGCTTGACAGGATGATGTATGATGTATATCTTAATAATCTCTCCACCGGCTGAAGCTTTTTGTTCACACTCATATCTGACACGAGCTGAGAGACAGTGGGGAATTATGGTTTAAAATAAATGCATCATGTGTTATAGAGGAAAAATCTGCTTGTCATGTTCGCAGTGACAGATTTCTGTGACGAACTGCAGATTGGAAATTGTAATCTGTGGCGTGTCACGGACCTTGAACTCACCATGCAAGCACAGCAACAATACTGTACAGTTGACGAATAATGTTAAATGGCACTTTGCTCGTAGTGTTTTACTATAGAGAATGCCACAGCTGTATTTTGCAGGTGCGTTCAGGTGCTTTTGATCTTACTAATGCCTTCTCTTTTTTTTTGTACTTTTTGGGCCCAGCGTAACATTTGCGACATTGTGCAAACTGGAGCGCTCAAGAAATGAAAATAAAAGCGTTGTGATTAAATTACTGATTAATGAAGAAACACCAGGACATTTTGGAGAGAAACGCCACGAGCCAAAGGCGAAAAAATCTCATTTGTAATTTAAGTAAAGATAAATGACAGGGAGGAGGGGGTGGGGGCATGCAAGAAAGAAGCAGCTTAAAATTAATTACAAGCCACCAGGGGCTGAGGTGCACTGCAGGAGAGAGAACTGACCCAGACATTTAGATGTAGATGGCACTGATACTGCTGCTGCTTCCACACAATCCCAAGGTAATTGCAGCTTAATGCGCACTTGTTAAGGTCTGATCAAAAGAGTGCAATCGCCATAGCGCATTAGCACTTTCCTGAATCAGCCCTGTTTGTTTGCTGCTGGAAAAATGCACACATATTGTGTTCATTTGTACTTTGCTAATAAGATATTTTATTCAAATGTGTTTTTTAAATTGTTCAGTGTGCAGCTTTCTTTCATTGTTAGAGTCATACACGTGACTAGCTTCCTATCATATACCTGTGCATCTACTCTTCGTACATCTCTAGCTGCTACTGACCCGCGCAAATTTGCAAGACCACAAATAAATCCTCCGCATCTGCAAATGTACGTGACTCTCACTTAAATATGCATGTGTAAAGGTAGACAGTGAGCACACTCTGCTGATGACAAACAAGGGGGTGGTGTGCTCGTTTGATAACGTCTGTTTCAGACACAGTTGTATTTGTTGTTCCCTGAAATTCCTCATTCAGGTTCAGCCTTGTTCTGTCAGTTCTGTGTTAGTACTTTGCCAAATGTAGCCTGCACTGAGGCTCTTTAATAATGCAACAGTGTCTGGTGTCACACACTGAAACAAACACCCCTCAAGCTAACCCCACCCACGGAACTGCAGTTGGCACAATCTGAAAGCTTTTTCGAGGGTGTCATTGGAAATTATGGCTTTGAGCGGTTGACAGCTAAGAAGTTGTAGAACATTTGATGTAAATGTTGTAGCTGTCGAGTAGCTGTGTTTAATTAAATAAAAAAATGAATTTCGAATAAGCAGGAACGCGGCAGATGATTTCAAAGGGTCCACAAAGTTCAACTGAACCCACACTGGAGCCCAGATTAATGCATTTCAGTCAGATGAAGGCCTATTGTCCCGTAGCACAATAGCAGGCTATGATATTAACACCATGACTGTGAGAATGTGGTCACAGGAATGTATGAGGGCTCAGCACATAGTGAAGGCCTGTATCCAGCTCCCGAAGCTGGACACAGGGAGGGAGCCAGCAGGAAGGCAAAGACAAAAATAAAAGACAGTATTAACACGACAACACAGAAACACGAGCTATAATAGAACAGTGTGAGGGAAGCTTAAGGTGGGATGTGAAAGATCTCTGGCTATGAGCACCCAGGAGGGGGCATGAGCTGAAAGGACCAAGGAAAGATTAACAAGTGAAACCTATTTTTCCACAGATTTGACACAGCGACCCCAGACCACTGCCTCTCTCCACCCACTCCCTCAGCTTGCAACCATCCAGGGAGAGGACATGTACTGTGGGTGGTGCAGTCCTGCAAGTTCTCTGGGTTCTCTTTAAGTTATAAAACGGAAAAAGCTCGACATTGAAAAACAGAGCAGAGTCTTCTCAAAGAGGCTCAAAACATTTGTTGTACGCTGCATCAGAACACACAGCAGTTTCTACTGTGTGCGTTCGAGGCAGTAAGGTGGAGGATGAGCGCAGTGAGCTGGAAACAAAAGGCTGGCTGGCTGGCTCTGTCGAGGGGGGGGGCAGTGAAACCGAAGTCCATTTTGGTCAGTGTCTACTATACCATCTCTATGATAAACTGATGCACCACTCCAGTGTCTTTAACCTCGCCCAAAAATATGTCAACTCCCTGAACTCAGGTGAACTCAGGCTGAGACACTTTCCCTCAAGGTGTGCTGAGTTGCAATGCAAAGACTTATGCAGTATATGCTGACATCATTGTTACACAATGATTTCTGCAGCAATGCTCCAAGTCTGAGCCAACTAAGAAGTTACTAAACCCTTGGCACCTCTGTAAAGTAGGCACCTCGGCACCTGCACTGCTTCTATACCATGTGTACTTTGCAACCCCGAACTATTAAATCTGACTTCTCTGTACACCTGCACTTGCAAATGCAGCATTTGTACATTTTCTTGTGGGTTTCTTCCATCTGTGATTGCAAATCTATGCATATTTGCACATCTGGAAACATTTCTGTGCATATGCTCCCTCCATCTGAGTTTGAACAGCCATGTGAATCACACACGTTCCTGCACTCGACTATAAATATAAGGAGTCATATATGATAGTGTGACTCATTTCAAGGCACTTTTAAGGGCAAGGAAACCAAAAGAGAGAAGTAATTGCATAGCTAAACACCTCCCACCTCCTTTGAGAATTGAATCAACACCTTTCCGTCAACAGAATTGTGTCTCAAATAAAAGGAGATAGGATAAACACCCATGAGACCCACTGCGCAGAAACAGACATGCACAAACATGAAGGAATAGGGGCACACAGACTTGGAAGACAAGACACAAAATCTCAATTCCCATCAGCCGGAAGCTGGTGTGGTGGTAACAAACTAGTCTAGCCTTAGTCTAAGAGGAGTCACCCTCAGGAATGAGCTAAGGCTGCAGTTGAGCATACTGCATGAATACTTCATGTGGCTAGAGAATGGTAGGGGCCACAGAACAGAGCCTTGTGTACGAAAATCCACATAAATATGACCCCAGAATATTTTCATAAAAGCTCTGGCGTGCCACAAGGCTGTGTCCTGTGACACCAAAGTCAATTTCACAACACACTGAGGTCATAATGTTTTCAAATTTATTTATTTCTACAAGGCAAGATTTACACCAAGAAAACACAGATTTCTGGATAGGAAATGCTTTTAAAAAATGATTTCTGGTGAGGTTATTAGATGTAGAGAAAATACCTGCAGAAGTAGCTAAGCAGAGGATCATTAACCAATTCTGAGTTCAGTTTTGTTGAATTCAAATATCTTCAGCTGAAAGGTTGAAATATAGCTGCATTGGACACAATCAGTGAATTGGCTCCCTGCTCTCCTTTGGACTATTTTCAAAGCGAGAGAAAGTTTGAAATAACAAACCGAAGTTCATGTGCATGAAGAACTGTCTCTTGAAGTTGCAGTTTTTTATCATAGCTTAAAAAAAAAAAACAGAAGGCACAGTGCCAACCGGGAATTAACAAGGGTGCTGGTATGAACAGAAAATGGAAGGAAGAATATTAGGCACTTGTTCAGCGTGTGTTGTGACAGCAGTGGCGATGATATGAAAGCTTCTGTAGGTGTTTCCATGATTAATAAAAGGACAGGCCCAGTGCAGCTTGAAAATTAATAATGCTGTCAACAGTTACAAACTCTGTGCTAATGTGCATGTCACTGCATAATTCTAAAACAACTGATTAACATTTTGATATCAGGTGGAGCCAGAATTGTGTTTGCTATCAGTCGCGGTCACGTTTTTGGCTCGAAGAGTTGACACGGTTGGAGCCGGAAGCTACATCTGGTGGCGGTTTGTGCCGCCGCTGGCTCAGTGATTGTCCTTCATGAAGAATGGTCAAATATCCCATTATGCACAGTTCAGGACCTGTGATTTTATGGTAATCCAAGGAGGATTAACGCTGCTCTGAATGCATAGGTCTTCCTTTCTTCTTGTTATGCAGATTTTTTTCTGTTATTCCGTCAGGCTCCTGTATCTTCCCTTTTGTCTCCCCTTGAAATAAATCCACAATTGCGTTGTGTTTATCCAAGGCTTTCACAAGTGGCATAAAACAAGGCAAAAGTGAGATAGGAGGGAACAAGTGAAATGGGTTACGCCGTGCAGGTCTGCCATTGTCTGCCACAAGCTATTTATTTTATCCCCTGACATAGATATCATCCTCCAGGAAAGTTTGCCACAGCAGTTGTTCCAGAGAGTGAGGCGTTCTGCACCCGCAGGGTATATGAGAGGGTGGCCAAAATGATCCTATTTTCTTGCACAACTAGTGCACAGCAGTAACAGCTCCCTCTGGGAGTCAGGGGTGTAAGGGAGAAAAAGAGGCTTATCAAGCATGAGAACCCTGAACTAGCTCTAAGTCACATGCAATAGCTTTAATGATGTACATCAGACAGACAGAAAGGGCAGAGCAGGAAGTACTGTAACTGGAATAACAGAATTATCTCATGACTTAGTGTTTCACAGGGGGGGGTTCTTGGGGCAATCATTGGTCGCTGTGCCAGAGCTCTGTCTGGGGCCTGTTGTAAGATAATGGTGTTCATGTTGATAAGAATAAAGGGAAAGAATTGAGGGGGGAAATTCTTTAGGAAACCATTAATGTAATCTTGTGTGGGATTAATTCTTTAGTGCGGCGGGAGCGCTGTGAGGGCCATGGCGGAGTTTATTCACAAAGCGTCCCCTCCTAATCTGCAGTTTAAAATGTAAAGCGTAATTAAAGACACTCTGCCCGACTAAGGGGGGACACGTCAGCGAGAGAACATCCTCAACCTGTCTGGGGACTTCAACCTGAGTAGGGACTTGCTGCTGAGCCACAGTATCCCCAGCATTCTGTTTTAAAGTCTGAGCTTATTTCCTGTGTTGACCTACATAGTCACTCACACCCGAATGTCTTGTTTTTACTCTTGATCATTATGACACATGAAACTAAATTGTGCTTTATCTCTTGCCCTCCTTCATTTTTGCAGAGCTGCAGTTCTCATGGATCGTCTGGTAAGGGCGGCAGCATGGCACCAGGCACGTCAGCAGCAGCCCCACCTATTCTCAGCAGAGCGCTGTCCAAAGGGAAACGCTTCAGGTGAAAATGTGACATCCTCTCATTCCAGCCCTGCCACATATCTTTCACTCCCTCTGTGTCCGCGTACAAAAGGCAGCCGAGTGAGAAATGTAATCATCCTGCAATATGGTGGATTATATAGACCTTAAAATAATAAACAGATGATTTGTGCAATTGTTAGAAAGATTTATGGAGATTATAAGTGGGAGAAACCATGTTAATGTAAACTATGTTAATATATATCACCGTAAGCTTTGCCTGTGTGCATATGCTTAGTCAGAATCAGACTTTTTATAGAAGGATTATCGGTTTAGCTAGTTTAATAAAATGAAAATTGGAGTCTCACAACATAGTTGAGAAAATCGACGCCTTTATTTACATGGTACGTCAAGTAAATTATGCAAAGTGATTAAATGTGTACTCAGGCATATTCTGAAATGACTACTTGTACTCCGATAAAGGAGGAGCATATAGGAGCGAGGAGACGTCCTCTGAGGAGAAGTGAATTTTAATGTGCAGAGTTAAACATCGATTCAACAACTTCCTTTTTGGTGCCGTCCTTTAAATGACAGAAGACTCAGCAAAATTAACTGCATTTTGCAACAAGGGATCTGAGAAGCGGTGGTGCTTTATTGTCACTGCAGTCAGTATCAAACACTGCCATTTCAGATCTTTAGAAGAACACAGGGACAAGAGTGTAGAGCATGGCACAATGCCCCCATCCTGGATGTTTACAGAAGAGCTTCATTTGCTTTTTATTTCACAAAGACTATTATAACCTATTACAGTCATTGCTGGTAAACTAAAAATGTTTGATTGCTGGTACATGTCTTCCTTTCACTTGATCTGATTGTGTTGAGCAGCTCTGTGTTGTAACCGCACTGTATAATGAGATACTAAAGAGAGCAGACTCTGCATCAGGTACATTTATTTCAAGTCTCATTATGTTGCTATGTGCATTAGACAGGCTTTCAATGTTTTGTAGCGAGGACATATAGTACAGGATGTACAGTTATTAGAGGCAGCTGTGTCTGCAGAGATGAAGGGGGAAAGGTTGTGTGCATACAGCCAAAGGGAGTTTTTAGATGTCTGGTTGACTATGATGACAACTTTAGTGAAAACCCCGCTGAGACGGCGGTTGCTCTCTGTTTTAATGGACCAGGGGAAAGTTTTTCCAAAAAGGTTGTCGTGTGTGTGTGGCTGTGGGGACGCTGCCAGCTCGTCCCGGCTTTTTATTCTCCACAGTGTCGTGCAGGTGCTTCACGGAGGGCAGCTGACAGTCAATCATCTGTTGAGCTTGTACTCAGAGTAAGAGGAGGCAGGGGGAGAACTAGACTGTGATGGATGATGTTGAGATGCTTTCAGCTATTGACCTGAGAAACTGGACCACACTGTGAGCTATCAGGAGAAATGCCCCATAAAAGCATGTCAATATGGTCCATCAATATTGCTGCGAAAGGTTACCTGTGCATCATTGGCCTTATCACTGGGCATGAGCGTGTGCAGATTGATTCACCTGCTCGAAGGCAGAGCACATCTGTCGAAGCTGAAACAATGTAGACATCACATAAATGGCTGCAAATGTAGACAAAGATTAAAAAGCATGTATGAACAGTCTGACACACAAGCAGCTCTTTGGCTGGAATCAGGCACAGCAGAGACTTGAGCTAAATGCTAATTTTAGCATGCTAACCAGTTCCTGTATATAATAGGTATAATGTTTAGCATGTTCATCATCTTACTTTGTTAGCATGCTAACTTTTAAAAGCTAGTTAGCAATAAACACAAAGGTGCATGCAAGGTTGATTTGCAGGTGTTTGGATATAAATGACAAAGAAAAATGTTTGACCTCGTGGTGGCGCTAGAGTAAAAGACAGGGGATCACACCTGCAGGATGACTGTCTGCCCACAAGGTCACAGCAATGTCATAGAGATCCATTCAGTGGTTGTTGAGATATGTTAGTCTGAACTTGCTGTACACATCTAAGTGGGGACAAAATGAACAAATCAGTCATCTCAAACCAATTACTTCCAGTCTGCTACATTCTGAATGAACTGACCAGCACTGCTCACTCTGCTTATTCTCAAGCATATTTCCGAGTTCCTTTGCCTGCAAAATCTGACGGAAATAACACCGTCCGAATCGATGCATAATCATCACACTGCCAGTAGTCAATCATTGTTTTCATTGGAGCTATTGTGGGATTTGATCAATCACCCAGATTCCATTGTCGTGATTGGATTATGAGGAAATTCTTGTACTGTTGGCTAATCAATAAGCTCAAGTCGAGTGAGCGAGCAGGAGTTTTTCACACAGACAGATACATTAGAAGCAATGTGCCGGTGGAACTTGCCGGCTCTGTGAAGAAGGGAGGGGTGTTTACTCTGTTCATGTGATAAACTGTGTTAGACTCAGCTTCTTTGTCACATGACATCCTCCTCTGTCTCCCAGTCTTTTGTGACTCTGTCTACTATGTCCAATAAAGGCACAAAGAGGGAAGAACCGATTAAAACATGCGCTGGATTACTCTCACAGCCAGGCTTACCCATTTAACATCAGGAGGCTCCACAGTTTTTGGTGAATTGTAGAGATAAGCAGCTGCCTTTCAGTTTTAGACCTTAACATTTAACATACACTAATTACAACAGCCTGGTGATTTTGTGCACAAAACATATTTTCCATTTTTCCAGCTTTCAGTTAATCCTAATTAAAAAATCAGCATGCTAATAGCCAACAAAACTGACATAATTCAGCTTTATTCATATCAACTTTTTACAACATCAGTCGATACAAAAGCGAATGCTGGCGATGACTAGAGCCAACATTAGCCATGCTTATTGTTGCACAGCCATGGACGTTTGAAAATTATTACAGCTTAATATATTTTTGCACAGCGTTCCAGTCAGCTATCAATTAATAACCAAACGTCCACTGGACTATTTATTTTGCTGCATGAATTAAAGGGAATGAGGGAGTTCAGTTTAAGGACAAGCCGAGAAAATCTCAAAGTTTGCACATCTTGATTACTATTTAAACACAGTCCACCACTTCATACATACACTATTTTTGTCATGTGTGGCTGCCGCAATACCAAATTATTCAAGAGCCAAAAATCAAGCTGGGAGAATGTTTGTCACTGATTTGTGTGTTGGTGCTTCACTCCAGCAGGTTTTTCACCCAGCAGTAATAATATGTCACAAGTTGTTTTTGTGGTTCAGTTTATCTAACACAATCAAGTGACTTATTGCTCACAAAAGAAGCCGTAGCAGGTGATCACAGAGGGAGCCGCAGAGCTGAAATGTATTCAAATAAAGTGAAAATTTTTAGGTCTGTATTTCAGAGTCCCACTTGTGCTGTGGGAGTTGTTTGTTCTAGCATGATATACTCACGCATCAGCTCGCAATGCAGTGCAGTATAACTTTGATTCACATCTGATGTCATTGCTTTATTGCTGCAGACGTGCGGGGATCTGCTTTGAAGTCGACCACCCACTGCCCACAGAACAATTTAAAAACAGTGTGCCAAGGCAGGAAGCACAGTTTCTGAAGTCTGCGTCTTCAATCCTGAACGGCAGCAGGATATCAACATACTGTATACTGGTCGTGTTTCATGTGGGTACAGGAAATATGTCCTTGTGTATATACCAGCATTTAGGAAGAAGAAGAAGACGAATGTATTAATCCTCAAGAGGGAAATTCATTTTTTTCACTCCATTATAGAGCTCACACACACACACACAGAGGCACAAAATATGCACACACAGGAGACTTATATGTTGGTGAAGGACATCTGTGCAATATTCATGGCGTGTTTTTTTTAGTGTAACTGGAGTTTGGTTGTACATGTGTGCTGCTACGGTCAAATTTCACCTAATGGAGACAATTGTAGCCCCATTCCTTCACTCCTCTGTTTGATTTAGCCATGACAAATTATTTAATGTTTATGTAAATTGTATCGCTTGCTGCTGAATTACTATTCACTTCACATGAATCTGATACTGAAGTCTGATGCCCAGAGATTCAGTACCAAGGTTATTTATGCACAGAGTCGGTTGAATGTGGATTATAATGCTTTTTTTCCACTCCAACATCAAAGAGAAAGGTCAGTCTATTCCAGTCCGTTTTACATCCATGGAAACAGGAGATGAGATACACTTGATACAATAAATTAATTAGCGAGGGCTGTTTGAATGTTAAATAGTGTGTTAACTCTGTGATATTAACCCCCATTATTGGTTTTCCCTTCTGGTTACAGGAGCAGCTCCCTGTCACTGAGTCCTGCCCAACAACGGAGGGAGAATAATTACTTCAGGACCCCACCCATTCCCAGAGAGAAACACAAGATAACGACAAATCTCATCGACGGATCCAGAGCGGCCGGTCATGTCTACAAACACTTGCAGGAGGACGAGTCGACCGACATGGAGTCCATAAGAAGGTGAAACTTTTTCTGTCCTTGTGAGTTTTGTCATGTTTGTTTGATCCTCAAAGAGGAAATTCTCTTTGCCCCTCTACTGCGCTGAGGTCGGATAGGCGGTTGAGTGACACAGACCCTCGGACTAACTGGGGTTAAGTTGGAGTGGCAGAAGGATAATTTAGGGAGAAATGAGTTTATGACTGAAACGCTCTCAGTTCAAATCCGTGAACTAGCTTATGAAATCTGATCCAGGGAAATAAATGAGATCTGCTGTGCCCTCCTTCAACTGGGACTGTCACAATTAATTTGGAGAACACACTTGATCCCAACCGCTCCACAGCATTGTGGTGCTGGGGAAGTCCAAGATAGGAGTCTGTGTGTAATCCTCCATACACTTGCCACCGGGCTGTTGCAGTGAATGAAAATGTGTTTTTATAAGCGCGGTTTTATCAGGGTTAAAAATACAACAACGGCGCCAAAGCTAATTACCAGATGATACTCGAGTTCACATGAATTTCAAGATGGCCAGAATGGTTTGGTTTTGGCTAATGCTGGAGTATTATGTGGAAGCCTCCTGGTTCACATATCAAATAAATAATTACAGGCTAAATGCGGAGCCATATTGGGTGACTGCAGCCTTCTAGAACAAGGCTACAAATTGCGGAGGATTAATTATAGGCATTTACACATCTTGAATTCTCCTCATGCTCGTCCTGATGTCGAGTCAGGACAGCGAGTTGCCCTATTTTCATGGCTATCAAAAGTGAAGCACAGCCACTGGCGCTGTTTCAGGAGGCATTAAAAGCAGGGAGGACTTTTGGCAGAGCCACCTCGCGCCAGTTGGCTATCTGGGGGCTTAAAATAACTTACACATTTGAAAAGTACAGTCTGATGATCCTCGCTGGCACGGGTTCAGAAAAGGTAGCCTGATGTGAAATCCTCTCTGGCACAGTTGTTATCAAAGAGGAATGTTCATCCGGTGTCCTCGAGGAGGGAGGAGGTGATCCGTGCAGAAACAAAAAGTTGCACTATGAGTTATTATTGAGCATTATTTCACATCACAACTTTTTTTCTTCAGAATATAAATAAGATTTATTGTTACATAACATCTACCAAAGCCAGAAAATATTTATCTTACACTGTTCACAGAGGTGCTTGTTTTCCTAAGTAGAATAATGCATAATGTCACGCAGCTCTACTGGCATTTTCCTCTTAAACAAGAAACATTGAATTATTTTAAGTTTTATTTACAGATGCAGAACGAGCATCTTTAAGCCCGAGTAAGGCAGTCCTGTTTAGCATATGTCTCAGAAACAGCCTAATTTGCTGTCGGCGTGTGCGACTTGAGCGATGGCAGCGTTATCAGAAACGTCTGTCATTAAAGCTGCAGTGTCCCTCGTGCATTCCAGTCACTTAAAAGTGCCGAGCAATGTTCCTATTAGCATGCCAACCTGATTGAGCGTTACAGTGACTTGTAAGATACACTGCGAGCTGCCAAACTCTTTATGTGACCTATTTCCATAATTTACATCTTTAAACAAAGCTCCACGGAGCTCAGCCGTTCTTTTCAAAACGGTTGTGCAGAGAGATCCTCCAGGAGCATAACAGCTCCCCTCTTAACACACATACACATTCTCATTCATGTGAACAAGCGCACACACACACACACACACACACACACACAGGCCGAATAACAAACAAACTAACTAATAAAGAAACTAATGAGAAATTCTTTTTTAAAGGCAAAATCTGTAAGCTATAAGCTATTAAATCTAACACAGCTGTTGCCAAGCGTTTAGGAGAAGAGCTGAAATAAGAGGGCTTCTCATCTTCTCTGGGATAAGACCGCATTTGTACAGTTAAACAATTTAGATCTCATTAGCCATTGATAATTCCCTCGCAGATCCATCAGTGGAGTGTATTTCTCTGGCCTACAGGAGGTCTAAATGACGTATTTTTCTCGACTTACCAGCAGTACAACAACAAGCTACCAACCTCACAGCTTCCCTCTTCCTCCTCCTCCTCCTCCAGCCCCCACCTCTCCCTTGTTGCCATGGATACACCCTCTCGTCTCTGGAAACGGGAGGCGGAGAGGAGACCGAGGGAAGGAGCGAGGGGAAAGTGAGGAAAGACGGTGCGGAGATGATGAGAGTGCAGCCAAGGAAAGATGGAGGCACGACGTGGCAGGAAGTGTTAGAAAAGAGGCGAGAACAAACAAACACGAGGAGGCTCTTCCGTGTTTTCCATTTTGTGACAACAAATCCCCGCAGACTATTGTCAGTCCCATTATCCAGTGTCAAAACATATATTTACCCATCGCCGATAAGGACAGAATTGGAGGCAAATTTGCTGTGGGAGTTATTTTTAGATATGTTTTGATCTGCCGGATTTACCTCCAGCTTGCATTCGCCCTTCTAATACCGAGGGAGGAGTGGGAAAGTAATTCAATTATTTAAACTTGGTTATGCTACAAACAGTCTCTGAAGGCTGACAATAATGCTGGCTGTCTCCTAAAGCTGTGCCGGGGTGATTCGAAATGTGAATTGAGTCTTTAGTAACAATATTAACTCTTGTGCAAATTTAACACGTATACAAACTTCCCCACTTGTGTCTGGATAAGTTTCCCTGCACTGCCGTATTATTTTCACTCTCACCGTGATGCTTGTTTCGTGACGCTTTGCTCGCTCGAGATTGCAGGATGCGTCATCATGCAAACATACACGCTGAGACTCTCACACCCGCAGACACGCCTAGATTCACCCCAAATGTCACATTATGAGCCCGTCAGACGATTGTGTGTTCTGTGAGATCGTGCAGCAAGTCTCATTTCAGAAAATTAGACGGGTGCACGTGTTCAAGGAGGCAATATAGAATTTGCCCACAAGCTCACACAGGTCAGGGTCAGGAATCCAGCAGCTGTGTTGCTTAAGCCTTAAATCTTCAATAAGGCAGTCAAGAGAGAAGGGATTCTTCAGTTAAACATTCATGCAGCAACAATACAGACTGCTCATGGTGAGGATTATAAATAATTAGACAAGATTATGAAAGAACAATACCTTTAAAATAATTTTGTTTGTGCAGGATGATTTTTTTTGTGGAGCAACGAGGGGAATGAAATGGTAAAAAGAACAAAAGAATGGCAGCTTTGTCTCTGTCTCTTATATTACTCTTTTATTCATCTTATGAAATCGGTGTCCCGGACAAAAAGGTCACAATATAAATGACTCGCTCTCTCATTCTCAACCTGCCATTTCTATTCTGTCCTCTGCCTGAAGGTGTGATTCTGCCGGTGGGAGAGTCGGCGCCCTCCTCAGCAGGACCTCGCTCACTCACTTCGCAGCCAGAAAGGGATGGACCGAGGTCCCCTGCACCCGCCTGGATAAGGGAGCAACCTTCCTCCCGCCCTCCCTGCGCACCCGATCTGTGCCCATCATCCCTTCGCTCCAAGCGTGTGACCTCGAGGCAGGAAGTGTGGACGTGAGTGACCGCAACCAAGGGGGGCTCGTCAAGTGGCACCCCACGCTGGCTGCACAGACAGCAGTGCCCATTAGCAATTCTCCCTCTCCCAACTGCGAGACTGTCGCACTGGCGTCTGGTGTTATGCCCAGCAGTGTTAGCCCTCCTGCCACCACCACCGTTACACCGGGGTCGGAGAAGAATCTCAGCTCCGCACAAATGCCCTGCTCCATTAGAATTACAGTGGAGCTCGTGCAGGAATTAAAACAAAAAAGCCTTTCCATCCCGACGAAAATGTCTGGGTCTCAGAGCGAGATCCACCGCGATGCCACAAACACTCTCCAGGCTGGGACTGCGCTGGAGTCAGAAGGGAAAAGTGTCCAATACTCAGCCAGAGTTGTGCACACAGGCAGCGGGACCAGAGGTTTGAAGGCAGCAGGCCAAAGAGAAGCCCAGGGACAGTGCCAAGGTCAGACATCCCTCGTGTACGGAGGCGCAAACTGCTCCTTGGCCACCAAAGGACCCAGCTGCAGAGGGACTGGAAACGCTTATGCCAAGCCCTCTGCAAGCTGATTGGATTAACTCTGTAAAGCTTCAAAGACAGTGTTTCCAATAACTGTATACCTTCGCTGGTGGCACAGGATGGTTAGCAGGTGGAACCATCTGTGGGGCCACACGGACCAATAACAGATGGCCGTTGATTTTGAAGGAACACGAACAGATTGAACTGCCGGGAGACAAAAAATATTGACAACAAAAGACATCAAATTATAAAGAAAAAGAGACAAACAAACACACATTGTGAATAAATGTGACTCAATAAGGAAAACAAAACCGTGACTTGAGTGGGAGCTTGACTTAAACAGTGTATTGAAAAAAATGCCACTATTTAAAAGGAGCTTCTACTTAGAAACCAAAATAGTGTGTCATCTCTATGTTGTTTCTCTATTGTAAAGAAATGAAATTATATATGTCATATAATATATGTCATATAGACATATATATATTTGACTACAATTGTGACAAAATAAAGACTAAGATAACAGTGTTAACTAAGGGATTAGTTCATCTCAATCCATTTTTACAGCGTGATCTGAAGAATGTCTGTGCTAGTGTTGGTAAGTTGCTGTCTTTAATCTACGGAATAATCAATATAAATACCAAAAAATGTTCAAATCGCATCCAACATGCAACCCTGATTCCACAAAAATTGGGATGCTGTGTAAAACATGAATAAAACTGTGTTTACTGACAGCAGTTTTACAAAGTGTTCCTGAGCCCATGTAGTAATATCTTTTATACAGTCATGTGTTTGAACCTCTCTCCATCCTTGCTTGTGAACGACTGAGTCTTTCCAGGATGAACCTTTCATACCCAATCATGATACTATCACCTGTTACCGATGAACCTGTTTACCTGTGGAATGATCCAAATAGGTGGATCAATCCACAACTTTCACAGTCTTTTGTTGCTCCTGTCCCACCTTGTATGAAACATGTTGCTGCCATCAAATTCAGAATAAGCAGATATTTACAGAACTCAATGACGATGAGTTTTTAAATTTTAAATATATTGTCTTTGTACTGTTTTTATTTGAGTATATGCCAGAAAGGATTTGCAAATGATCACATTCTGTTTTATTTATGTTTCACACAGTGTCCCAGCTTTTTTTGGAATCAGGGTTGTAAAATTTGCAGAGGTTAGGACAAATTTAGTCTGAGACACATGCACTTTTTCAGGGTGGTTTTAATCATGCAGCTGTTTAGTTATCGCTCTGACTGCAATCCTAAAAACAGCCACACTAATTAGGTTCAGCTCATTATTTTTGCTTCAGATACAGGTAGCTGTTCTTCAGGTGTGCATGTGTGTGTCCGTGTTGGTAGGGGGTCCACTGGAAATAATGAGGGGGACGATGGTGCAAAAGGAAGGAGAAACTACTCCCCCGAAAAGGTTTTTTCTCTTTTCTTCTTAAATTTAGAAAAAAAGTTCCTTGATGCATCTCATGGTGAAGGTGAGCAGAGGATAATGGTTAGAGGTTTGGTGATGGAGCATTAACACTGTGTATGTGAAGAAAAGGGTATTTCAGGCTGCACTCATTATTTCCCATGATGCACTTTATACTGTGTCCATTGGCTATGAACGCAAAAGAAGATCAACTTCACTGTTTTGAATTATAACAATGGCCATGAGGTTTGTGGATGGAAATGAAGCACAGCAGCATACGAGCCGAGCACAATTCTTTATTTATGCCTCATTTGAGTCAAATTCACTATATCTGAATTTCCTCCCTTTCAGGTTTGCAATGACTGCTGGCAAGGTAAGTTGTACAGGACTTACAAATGGGTATTACTGAGATTTCTTCATCACTGCTCTGCAGAATAAAGCTATCCTGACTGTATAAGAAGGTTTTTACGAAGATTAAAATGAACTTATTGATCCCAGAGGGGAAATTGAGCCGAGGCAGCTGCAACGGAAAGATAAAATTATCGTAAATAGAAAATATTTAGGTTCTAAATATACAGTGACTGTTGGCCAGACTGAATTCACCACACATTTCACTGAATTCTCAGATGTTTGCAGATTTGCATACTGTGTTTACTGTGCAGTGCAAGACCACAAAGGGAAGGTGTGCAAATACAGACGAGTGCCTACTTAAAAGAAAAATCTGAATAAATATGTGGAGAAACATGATGAATGCAAATACGGCACAAGAGCTCATCAAACGGTTTCATGACCGGATCTCAACCCGATTAAACACCTGTCGGAGACTTCAGAGCGACGTATTAGGCAGCGCTCTCCACCACCATTATCAAAACATCAAACATAGGAATATCTTTAAGAAGGATTAATTGTGTTTGTCCCCCAGTAGATTTCCAGATGTGAGGATGAGTCTATTCCAAGGAGCACTGAAGCTGCCCTGGAGGCTCATGGTAGCCCTTCCTGAGCCGCCCATCTCTATGTATCAGACAGATACAGCTGGTGAACATCGTTCCTAAAGAGCCAGATATTCCCCTCAGGAGGTGGTAGAGACCAAAACAGAGCTAAAAGGACAGTGAGTGTTGGACTTACTGTACATTCTCCAGAGTGTCGTTATTAAACCTGTCTGCAAAGGATGATAATGTCGCTCCATAACTACTTGGTGTGTATATAAGGAACTGTTCACCACATCAGCGAAGTGACGATGGGTTAATGTGTTCACTAGCTTCCACTGCCTCAGATGGCCAAAAGCATCAATTATTGCTTCTAGGTTTATTTTCTTAATTGATCTTCTTACTTAAATAATAACTTTAATAATCAATGCGAAAGCTGACTATAAAGTATGACCCATCATCCTCAGTGGCACCGTACTGCATTCAAATTTAAAACCTGGAGACGACGGCACTGATAGATTCCCGTCAGAACTCCTCCTAGCATGGCGCTAATGAGAGGCCACGTGGATTTGAAAGGAAGGCATCAGTCTTTGATCACGGCTCAAACTAAACGCTGGAAACGCCATTTGAAGCGCCGCTGCAAAGATTCCCGAGCTCGCCGTTTGCTGACTGGGTTCTCATGATGAGAGAGCGAGCCAAGGATCCAGGAGATGACCCGCCTGAAGCTGCACTGTGAACTGGAACCGTTACTGTGATCAAGACACAGAGAAGGAGACACAGTCTTTCACATTATTTATATCGCATTATAATAATTAACCAAAAGATGCCGTTTTTCATGAACAAAAGTGAAAGTATCCTTTTATGTCAATGTCAGCAAAACTTCTTATCCCAGGCACGAAGTCCCGACTGAGGGTCAGAGGACTTTGTGAGGAGGCTGTGACGCACACAAGGACAACAATGAAGAAGATTAAACAGTAAGTGTTCTCATTACTTGGAATGAGCCAGGTTTGTAGGGGGCGGGACGTGTAGCCGCTAGATTAATCCTCACCGGTGTTGACTGTTTTATGTTTCCGAGGAATGTTGCACACACTCGCGGGTCTCCCTCGCTCGGAGTGAGAGGAATACTAATGCGCCAGAGGTGCGGTGGGACAGTCAGGTTCCCCACCAGATGGCATGGAGATTATGAGGACAGCAGGCCAGCATGTGTAATGCAGCCCGACCGGTGTGGACGTCTGCTAACATCTCTCTCCGGCTCCCCTCGACGTGGGATATCAGGTGATATTTAACATATCCAGTGGCCGTGTTAACACGAGTGGCAGTTTCCTCTCCTGCAATGAGATATGGTTTGTTTGTATTTAGGGGACGACAGCTGTGCTCGGCTGACATGTGAGTAGAGCGTTTATTAGTTCAAACAGGATCTGCTATTGTGCAACCCGACCGACAAACACAGCAAAAACAATACAGCAACAGTCGGATTTGTGTCTGTGCACGGTGCATTGGCGCGGCTTCTTTCTAATGCTGATCAATGTTTAATGTGGTCGAGGTTATTTTGTTGTTCTTGCCGTCTGCCTTGTCCACTACGTGTCTCATCTCGAACAAAAATAGAAGGTTGCACCAGCTCTACCAGCTGTACTGTCCAGTGTGGGAGGAGAGGTTTAGATTCTGTGGGCATATTCAGAATATGTAGCTCTCATAAAGCTGTTGGCTCCTAATATTAAATATTTTATAATAACTGCATTAGAGCAATGGTTTTAATGTTTTTAGCAATACTGGCAGCATGAATCTTGGGATGTCAGGCAGTCTGTCATTCGATCGGGTCGGCACTTTGCTCCAGACTGAGATATCTTATTTAGAAGATTGCCATTAAATTTTGTATTTATTATCCCCAAACAGTGAAGTCTAACGGCTCTGAGGATCCCCTGTTTCACCTCTGGCGTCACCATGGGGTTCACATCTGGTGTTTGAGTGACTAGCTAAGACATTCATGTCCCCCTCAGGATGAGTGTGGTCATCTCTTAACTTTTCCTTGAATGCCATCATCAGGTCAAAATTTCAATTTGTCCAATACCAGACCCAGGATTTCAAACTGGGTGTTTTGAGTCCTTACAAACATCTGTAAAACACTAAAATATCCCATTCACTACCAAATTCCCCCCGTTTTCACCATAATTAAAATAATAATTATAATCTTACACTTGCTTGTCCCACAATGCACCATGCTCTGAATCCAACACTGATTTGTCTATATGTGTCAATCAATCAATTTGTTGCCACCAATGAGTCATAGTTTGATGATGCTTGCGACTCTTTCTGACAGAACCTGTCAGTATAATAATGGTTAGCTGCAAAAATAAAATCCTCTAAAGAACAGCAGCAGACCGACTACTTCCTTCGCATGACTTTAAAAATGTTGCATTTGCGGTGTCCATGGCGTTGAAATATATGCACGTTGTAGGAGTACTAAGCGTGGAAATGATTGTCCCCCATCCTGATGAAAATAACTGTGGTGCGCACATAAGTCTACGCAGGTCGCCCCATGCTGCTGACTTTCGATTCTTCATCCTGTATTTTCATGTTCAGGGAGTACTGAGAATTCATGAGTGATTGCCAGAGATGGAAAAATGAACCACGCTAAATCACAATATCATCAGGAGTTTTTCACATGTGAGTGTAGAGAGCAGGTCAAGACAGGGTCACAAAACTCAACCAATCTCTCTGGGCTTCGATGGCTGCTGCTTTTACATAAGAGGTTTCTCCCTGCGTGACTCTTGAACAATGATAATTTTGACAGCTCACTTTTTCCCTGTTAAACTCTGATTTAGCTGCCCTGGAAAATATCTCACTGTGACATCTCATCATACTTAAAGTCAATTGTCTATGCAAAATGGACAAGGGCTCATTTTCCCATTAGGGAGCACTTGCAATGTATCACCTCATATCATGTTGTATTTAGATTTAGAGGGATTAGTAGAACAATGTACAGTAGTTAACTTGTTGTTAGTTCATCAATGGGAGTGATGCAACAGCACCTAACAACAATAGTCCATCTGCTCCCTCTTACTACACTGTTGCCCAGACACTGTGGGCTGGAATCAATAAGCAAATGTTTACTGAAAACAAAGAATATGATTGCTCACAGTGCCGACATCATTGGAAACACAGTGTGACAAAAATATCACATAAATGTTCATTTGGTCACCTTGTTCAGAACAAACTCCAAAACACTACTCTGATTAATGCTCCCACCTTTTAATCGAGCATCACAAACAACACAAATTTAGGCATTTAGGCGGAAATGGAGCGACTGTGGCTCAGAGGGAAGAGAGGCTGGCCACCAAACAGAAGGTTGGTGGTTTGATTCCTGGCCCCGGCAGGGTGCATGTCAAAGTGTCCTTGGGCAAGACACTGAACCCCAAACTGCCCCCGATGGCTTTTCTAACTCTCAGATGTACGTTGCTTTGGATAAAAGCGTCTGCTGAATGAAATTGTAGAAAATGCACTGGATGCCTCAGGAATTTAGGATTTTCGGCGCCTTCCTCACACTGTCGGCCTCCAGTAGTGAGACTTGACATGAGCTCTGGGGTGTCAGTCAAAAACCAGCATGCTGATTTTTCACAAGGTTTCTGAAACCACAGAGCAAAAGCCCTGAGCATCTTGAAACACACCCAGATCATTAATCGCACTATTAGGAAGCAAATTTCCGTACATGTAACAACATTTGACATCACTCAGGCTTAATGGCCAACAAGCACATGTGGACGAGGGAGAACTAATTAAGACATTCAAAAACACCCTGTAAAATTATTTGGTTCTTCCTTGAGGTTGACAGTTTGAATTTCCAGCTTGCAAAGTAGCAAAAAGATAACACTTTAAAGAACTCACATCAAGAGGAACGTCCAGCGTGTTTGGGCTGTTTCTGAATCATTAGGATCTACTAACACATACATCACCAAGTGAAACAGAAAGCAGCTCATATTTCAATCAGTTCACAAGTTATTTAACTGCTTGGCTCGTGGCTAAACCCGCCCCATGCTTAATGACTCATTGGGTTACAGGCGAGTGCGATGTAGTGCAATGTTCAATCTGGGTGTTCGTGTCAATGAAATATGAAAGAAAAAGAGGCTCCTCTCAGTCGTCACTGTGAATGTTTTCATGTAAAGGGTCAAAGACTGTTGACCTCCACTGTAGAATAACAATGCCCCCCTTACTGTGGAGTTGGTTGTGTATCATCTGGGTTTAATGGTGTTCAGTTACATGTCATCTTTGACCCAACAGGCCTAAGACATACAGTATAATGAGGACCAGATGCCTCGCAGGGACTGCAGTCAAAAGGGCTCTGTCTGCTCTACAGTAATAATACTGGGACAGTCCAGTGCAGCTGGTGGACCAAATTGGTGAAAGGTCAGCGTTACCTCCGACAGAGTCACATTATGCCTTGACAATGCAAGAAAGAAAGACAGGCAGTGGAACGACTTTGGAAATGACAGCATGCACATGTCGGTCTTTGAAGACAGGTTGGATCAATACTCAGATAAATCTTCCTAATGAGAACAGTTACATAGATGGAACCAGTGCACCATGTTTTAGAGAGAGAAGAATGAACATGCTCTGGCAGTAGAGTACTTTATCTTACGAGTATTTATGGTTGTACTTAAATGAAGCATAAACTTTTTCATGTTCCATTTCAATAACTGCTGACTCCATGTGTTTTCCTCGTAGAGCACACTATGAACACACAGATAACAGATTCTCTGTACAGTAAAGAAAAAAAACCTCAAATCCTCCAAAGACTCCCAGAAAAAGCTTCTTTCCTCTCTGAACAATCCTCTAAACTCTGCTAAACTGCTGACGAGCAGGAAAGACAGGCACGCTTCATGTTTTCATAAGGATTCCCCACAACACATATAAACCCTCAGGGTGGTTATGATTGCTGGGGCGTCCACAGGCCGAAGCGCCCTGATCCTCGGAGACTTCCAAGTCAGCCTGCAAGACAGATTGCGGTCCTGACCTCAGACTCTGTTTTGGTCTCGACTATAATCACAATGTTCCCTATGCACAGGCTGTCAAGATGCACACTTTGGTGCTCTGCTGAATTCAAAACAGCATAAGTTCATTCGACAACTGAGAGAAACAGGTAGAAAACATTTCTACAAATTCTACCTTTCTGTAAGATTTTATGAGGCAACATTTAAAGGTCAAAGCTGCTTAAATTTCATTTCATTTCGAGGAGACTCTCGTTGAATTATTACATCGTGATCATGACACCTCCAGATGACTCCAACAATTCAACAGTTCTGACATATCAGAACAACAACATCTTTGCCAACAGCATCTCATGTGTTTGCACAATGTTTAGATGCTAAAATATGTGTTACGCTTTGTTGTTTTAAAGCAATGGTTTGACATTTTGCTTTTTTTGCGTTTATGCACAGAGTTAGATGAGAAGATTAAAATCACTGTCATAGTTGTCTGGTAAATATAAAGTTGTAGCCAGCACCTGGTTCGCTTTACTGTAGCTTCATGTAAAATGAAAACAGAAACCTCAACATGCCTTCAGGACTACTTACACTGCTCTGCTTTGGTTAGTATTTTATCATGATTTGGCTCTCTGAACCCAATAATAGCTGCTGAATCTACCTGGATAACCTCAACCTCACCTGCCCTGCATTGTCCTGATTACTCACCAGCTGCTGGTAATTGCTCTCGTCTATTTAAAGCAGGCTCTCCTCACAGACTCTCTTTGTCACTTTGTCATGAACTCCTGTCGTTCTAACTGAGAAGGGGGGGCTATTAAGCAAAATGCTCCTGCTCTGTTTCTGATATTCATCCTCCAATCTACTTTCCACCAACTCTTGCTCCCGACTTAAGCCATTTTCTTCTAGTCTCCAGTCAAGGGTCATCTGTTTTTCTCTGTTCTCATCTGCACTTAACCAGCACCTCCAATCTCCTCAGTCCATCCTCCACTGCCGCCTGCCAATCTTCAATTTTCCACCATGCTTATCTGCCATAAAGGCTGCATGTGTAGGACGGGAAGCACTTCTGACTTTGGCAACTCTTATTGGAAGACTCAAACAAGCTTGTGGTTGAAAGCAATGCATGAAGTTCATCCTCCTGCTCCTTATCTGACCCAGGGAACCTCGGGAATAAATGGGCTGAGGGAAATACTGCATATGTCAATTCTATACAGTGGGGCATTACATTACTCACATGTACCAGTGTGAAATAAAATCATAAACATTTTCAATATCTTAAATATTTTCATATAAACCTGGAAATAATCCGATCAGAAAGTTTGTGGATTCAGAAACATTTAAAAACACAAGAGGTTACGACTGCAACTGTATGCAAAGTGTTAATAATTTTATTATCTTTTATGGGAGTGTTGGAAAACGTGTCCCTCAGAGCTGCCATAGGCCTTTTAACTTCTCATTTAATTAGATCGCTCAATTGCTTATCTCTTTAATTTGCTGATGAACAGTGGGGTCCAAAACTTCAATGATCCGTGGAAAATCATGGAGGATTCAGAAACATTTAAAAACAACAAATTATGACATGTTATGAAGACTTATTTAAGGTTCTGCACTATTTCTGTGTCAGCAATCAAATTTAAGCAAATTTATTGCATTGACGAACTGAACTGCTTTCGACAAGAGGTCAGATTTCATTGAGTTGTATCTCTTCCACTGAAGTATGTGTTCAGATGACACTCAGGTGGACTTGATTTACTCATCAGAGGCTCGTTGAAGTAACTCACTTGCAGCCACCTGGTATAATTATGGCTGTGCCTTAAGTGGACTTAAAACTGTATCAGTTCTGAATCACTGAATCTAACTTTTGGACTCCTGTAGATATAAGTGTATCGCAATGAGTAAATGTGAGATATCAGTGTAAGTAATTATGAAGGAATAAATTAATGTGTTTCATTATTATTGCATCAGACCCTTATCAGATTAAATGCACGTTTGATTGAGGCTTTGCTGTTGCTGGATGGAAAAAAAGATTCTTGAGGACCTGATTTTGAAGCACTTTTAGAAAAATATGGCCTCGACTGAAAATTGGTTTTATGTTGGCTCAGTGGTCGATTACACTCATGATGCTTAATGCGGGTCAGGTGAAGGTCAGGGAAGGTCTGAATAGGGATCATCTCATTCCCACTATGTGGAACTTGAAAAAGAATGAGCGAGTGCATCAACATGCGTATCTGCCACCTTTTTTTTTTTTTTTTGAGCTTGCTGGAGTGGCCTGTGTTACGGTGGGTCAAGCCCAAGAGAGCTGAGAAGGAAAATCATGCAGGATCAGTTTGTAAAAAAAGGAATTGCTCAAGAAGTAGTAAAAGGTCTCCATTCTTATTACTGTAGGTCAACAGGGGATGGCCACTTTTGAGTTCTATGAGTGCATCTCAACATGATGACTTCATGAGATGAGCCTCTCGCTCAACCCTCCTATGAGAGATCAATATGACGGCGGTTGCTCCTTTAGAGCAGGTAATATTAGTGAAGATGAATGGTTGGATCACTTCCACAGGAATGAATCAAAAGAAGTGCTTAAGTACTGGTCATATGGGTCCTATTGATGGATGTAAAGGTCCTGCTGCGTTCCCTGATCTCCAGACCTCGCCATGGTTCTATGAAGCCTGTGTGAGCAACCTCATAGTTTCCCACATGGTTCAGTAATGTTGCAGTGCATATGAACAAATTGCTGTTTGTCACTGAGGGAAATTGCATCCTGTGTCACAAAGTCCTCAAATGCCCTCCTTAATTTACCAACACTTGGACGGACGAGACATACAAATGGAGTCCATAAGAGTCATGTACCAGCTGGATGTGTTGCCTTCATAAATAAAGCAAGAGCCAAACCCAGACTCTTTAGTGTGAACTACCTGAGCTGTTCTCTTTTTTTTCCACAAACTAACAAAGCCACTGCCACGGCGAATCAATCATACCAGGAGAGGGAACAGGGAACGCCACTGTGCATGAACTGAGGGCAATCAGGTAGAACCCAGATGGCACAATGAAATACAGGCTGCAGCATTGTCTCCCATGGAGTCCCCTCCTTTTACTGGGGGATGAGGTTCACACCCAGCGGCACAGCGGCACCAGTCACGCCACTTTATACGGTCGATGACATGACATGCGCAACCCCTCGTGACCCCAGCCGAACACAGAGGAGTTTTAAGACCCATTATCCAGCTGAACTTGAATGTTTTCATGTGACATAAAATTTCAAGGACACTCTGCAAAAAATCCTCCTCACATTTAGTTTCTGATAAAGTAGTTTTCTTTCTTAGCTCTTTTTTTTTTGTTCTGTAAAACATTGCAAAAATGCTACTGACAAAAATACAATTAAAAACAACACATTATAAAACGCAAAGGGCAAAATGAATTTAAATGTCATAAAACCAATTAAAACACTGAAAAGCAAATTTGAAAAAGTGAGTTTTAAAAAGACAACAGTTAGCAGCCCTGATCTCCGCAGGTCAGTCCAGAGTCTGGGAGCCCTGACGGCAACGGCTCCATCACTTTTGTGTATTAATCCTTCTTTATCCGAGATGACCATTTAAACCTCAATGACTTCAAATAAACATTTAAACATCAGTGACTTCAAATAAACATTCACACTTCAATGAGTTCAAATAACAATTTAAACCTCATGCGATGCAAAGTGATAATTATTTTATTATCTTTTATGGGAGTGTTAGAAGCTGCCATGGGCCTTTTAACTCCTCTTTTAATTAGATAACTTAATTGCTTATCTTTTTATTTTGCTGATAAACACTGGGATCCAAAACATCTCAGACTACTGAATATCTGATTTTCACATAATCCTGGAAGTAATCAGAAAGTTTGAGGATTCAGAAACATTTAAAAACACTGACATAGATGTAGAATGAATAAGTAAATTTATTGCATTGACGAACTGAACTCCTTTTGACAAAAGGTCAGATTTCATTGAGTTGTATCTCTTCCATTGAAGCATGTGTTCAGATGACACTCAGGTGGGTTTGATCTCCTCATCAGAGGCTCGTTGAAGTAACTCAGCTTGCAGATTCCAGCAGATCATTGCTTACTAAGTAGCATTGTGACTGAGAAAATGGCATCAGAACTGAAACAGAAATGAAAGTGTCAGAAGTCAGATTGTTTTTCTATGCAAAGAGGGAGAAGTCATGGCGAGACCAAAGGTTTCTAAGGGGGCAGTGCATGAAACTCAAACACACTTTGCTGGAGAAACTGGATCAGTCCAATAGTGACCACATCATCAGAAGATCAATACATCAAGCCAAGCTCCCTGAGAGATAGAAAAGCAACTTCATCACAGATAGAGAATTTGTTAAATAATGAATGCAAGACTTCAACCAGCAAAAGTACTGTCAAAAGAAGGCTGTCTTGTAGTGTCTCAGAGGATGAGGAGCAGTTTCTAAATCACTTCTCAGGAGGGAAAACAAGGCCAAACTCTGGGGCTGGGCTCAGAAATGCCAGCATTTCACAGTGGATGACTGGAAAAAGTCCTGTTTACTGATGAATCCAAGTCTGAGATTTGTGGCACTAACAGAAGGGTGGAAACGTTTTTCAAAGATTCAGCTTTAGCACAACTATAGCACATGTTATTTGGATCAAACACATTTTACTATTCTGAGTAGATTGTAATATAAATTTAAATGTTGTAATGTCTCTAGGTCATCCAGCACTGGGTTGTTTTCAATATTTGTGCTTGCTCAAAATGATTTTCTATGTATCAAAGAAATCGCATCAGAGTTAAATATTGTCCATTTATTCTTCCGTTTCCAGAAGAGTCATTACATCTTATTTGATATGACTATATCATGAATGTTCTATTATATTATGCTGCCAGGCTCTGTGTCTGAGATATATTAAACTTGTGAGCGGTATATTTCTTTAGGTTGTGGAGAATATGTGTGGTCTGCACTTCTATATTATACATTATTTTTCATATATCCTGTAATTTATTTGCAGAATGAGACTCTAGAAGTCGTGCTAGTGGGTTTACTTTCCTACTTTTACGTTAACTTTAATGCAGTATGTTCTAAAATAATTCAGATTTTTCTGCAATACAACACTGAATTTATTTTTCACAGAAATTAAACTTAAGAATTGATTAAGAATCAACACAAGGAAATTCAGTCGGAGTTCTCAAGTATTTTTTCACGCATCGCAAGCATCACGTTCCACTCCTCTTTTTAACCTTTGTTGTCGTGTTAAATGTTTTTCAACCTCTTCCTGTTGCTCTGCGTCACCCCGGCTGATGGTCATGTCATCACCCTGCAGTGCTGACAGGAGGTATCTTTGCCTGGAGAGATGAGACCGTCGTCCCCAGTGGAGCAGGAGAAGCTGATCTGTTGGAGCCTGGTAGACAGAGCAGTGGAGACTCAGTCCAGAGCAGCCTTTGTAAAGCCAGCAGCCATTTCCCTGAGCTGCTGGGAGGGCATGTTTAAGTAGGCGCACCCAGGAGCCTTGTAGGACTTTGGGAACCACCTTCATCACCGGCTCCCGAGGGCCAAGCATCTTGTATCTGGGCACCTCCTGCTGCTGCTCGATCGGGCTCCTGGCATATTTCTGAGCCCTGTTAATGATCTTTGGATGATGAAAACAAGGAGGGCTGGCCCCTGGTGAGTTCAGAAACCGCCTGGCTTCAAATCCAATATCTCTCATCTTCATGCTGCTGTTCACACCAGAAGAGGCTCGGCATCAGCATCATCAAAGTCTTCAAGCTCCAACTGCCAGAGCTGCACACTCAGAGTATTTTTGCTCTGCTCCACCAGCATGTCTGTCATATCTTCAACAGTTACCCCAGATGGGTTCCTGTTTTTCCTCTGAAGCCTGGTAAATTCTGCCACCAGTGCAATCTGAGCTTTGTAGGAGCTGATGTGCCAGAAGAGCATGTTCATGTGTGTATGTTGACCAACAACCTAATGGGTCTATAGAGGCCTCTGCTCGCTTCAGATATGGGCTATTCTGCATAATGAGTACTTTTAGTTTTAGTAGTTTGATATATTTGCATCAAAATAATTGTATACTTTTGTGCTAAGTAATAGATTTTGAATGCATGGCTTTTACTTGCAATTGAATATTTCTGCACTTTTACTTATAGTAAGTGAAAGATCTGTGTTCTTTTACACTTGTATCTATTTATACATAAGCTTGACTTTCTTTTATTTCTTTTGCGTAATTATTCCTATTAATGTCACATCAATTATTTCTGGGAATTTTAAGCATGCTGTATATCTTAACCCCTAAAATGTATGATTTACCCTCTGAGTCTGTATGTTATGAAATAAGATGAATCATATTCTTTATCTCAAACAAATGTGTTGCTCAAACATTAGAGTTGCCACTATCCATGACTGTCATCCAAACCGGCAGCCTCAGCAGGTGGAGCTGCTCAGTTCATCACTTGACTTTTGAATGGAGTCACATGACAGCAGGTGGATGGCAGGGGGGCCGTAACAGTCGTCTCTGTTCAAACATGGTCTCTGCCATGAGACGTGAGGGGCCTCCTTGATCTCAAAGCCTGCTTGATCTCCAACCCTCCTTGATCTCAAAGATTCCCATTTTTCTCGACAAATCCCAAACTGATTTATTCCAACTTTACACCCTGAACTCATTGAGATGTACCGACGACACATGGCGTCAGATTTGATACAGAAGAAAGCTTTTTCTTGCATAAGCGTTCACACAGCAGCTAAGCCCAACAACAGAAATGCTGTACCAAATGAAGATTATTCATTATTCAGTAATTAGAAACATGGTTGTATGTTTTTAATTCTAGCTAAACTGATGACGCAGCAGTAAATGCACCCCAGTAAGCTTCACTTTTTATGCTCTGGATGAATTCACAAGAGGCCCTGTGCTGTCTTTGAAGTAGTCTGGCTACTGGCTCAGACTTTGAAATAAATAAATGGATAACACAGAGGGGAAAAACTGCTAAAGATATTCCAGTACAATCAATTCTCCGCTTACAGAGTCAGAATAGCAGCTTTAAAGTCTGTTTAATCAGTTCGGGGATGTGATGTATAAAAAAGTTGCACATTAATTTCTCCCTAATCTTTTAGTAGAAAACTAGAGGTGAAGTCTCTCTGCATATAGTCGCACATTGTTAGGGCTGTGAAACTGACCTTAAGATTTAAGGATTCAAGGTTTAAATCTACTAAGGTGTCTTCATTTTTCTGTCATGCTTTTCTGTACATTTGCTTTAAGGTGGACTGTAAGTGTAAAAATGTGTCAGAGCTGTCAACTCAAGTGGGTTTTTCTGACCTTGAGAAGTGAAGCCATAGAAACTGAATATAATTGCTTCATTCACTGCTTTTAATTGTTCTGCACATCTTGGTGGGGCAAACAGAGCTAAAGCTGAGAACAGCAAACACAGTCCTGCATCGAGTGCAGGTGTGTCTGGAATTTTAACAAATAAATTAAAAAATCACACAGGTTTTTATTCTAAGCTGCGAATTTGGCCGAAACATCATGGATTTGCAGCTATGCTCAATTCAAAATGATTTTGATTTTGACCCTACTTCTGAAGATCTATCCTACATTAACGCTCAGCCGGAGCCTGTACTGAGGCCTGCAGTGATATATATTAGTATATTAACAACAAATTTTTGATTTTAGTGTTCGATACTGAAATTAGTCTGACCTTTGGCGTTGCAAATGCCTCCTTCCTCCTTGGTTGAGGATGATCCAAATGTATTCTGAAAATGTAACTATGTTTGAGTCTTGTGACAGGATAAGTTACTGATCACATTTCGGATGAAGTCTTTAGCATTCGGGAACAAAATTCCTTTTTTCCCCAGTAGTCTGCCCAACACTGGCGGCATCCTGTCATTGCAATATCCGTAGGGGTTGTTGACAAACATGAAAGGGAACAGCATGGGTCCATTTTCCAGAGGAAACTCAATTCCTGTCCTGCAGTGCTACAGATGAGAAGGGCATCAAAGCATGTGTGGTATGCAAAATGACTGCCAACGCTATATTTCACTTAGGTAGCGTGGTTAATCCTGATTCAGGGAGAAGTCAGGAGAGCCGAACTGATACCGAGTGAGTTGCAGAGCACTAAGTCATGCTAAGCTGTGTCAGCTGACAGCAGCTAGCCTTCTGCGGCCATCACATTTCACTCCATTGATTCTGATAAATTAAAAAGCCTTCATTCTTCACATTCTGAAAGCTGATCTGCTTTGCTGTTCTCACGGCTGCTGCAGGTGAACTGATGTGCAACATAAACATATGCAGTATACTGCTTCCAATTGGACAGTGCTTATCAGAGGAAGGGCCACGAACAGATTTCACTTGATAGTATGCTGTGCTTAATGGGCACAGGGGAACGGCCACATGATGGCCCACAAAATTCTGTGTGATGTTTGAGTGACCTTGCTTTATCTTCTGTGCATGGCTTGCGATTGGGATATCAGCAAGGCCACATGGTGGACGCTCACAGAAAGTAGACACGCCGGAGCAGCTGCAGGGGGCAAGTTTGTTATCAATATTCTCTCAGACTATGCAGAGTCAACCAAGATAAAAATCACATCAAATTTGTATGTAAATTAGAGTGTGCACAATTCAAATTTGGCTCATTGGTCAGGCCTTCAATGCATATCCATCATCAAGTGGAGTGACACATAAAGTACCTTTTAAGGTAAACTATAAGCTCACAGGGAGTGTCAAGTTCAGAGCCACTGCACAAACTGGCATTCACTGTCAGTATATTTTCTCACATGTCTGACAGCAGCATGACTAATTCATACTCAGATCAGTATGCAGCGTCAGTAGATGATCTTCTGAAAGAAGTACATGGTACTCTGCTCAGATCTGGGAAAAATAATGTTGGTGTTCCTCTGAAGCAAAGCTTTAAACTGTAAGTTTGTGAAGAGTGACATTGCACACGCTGTCATTCATCCTCACTAAGTCTGTTTATATCAGCAGTCTGACTGTGGCACTGCCATACAAATCACCATCGCAACAAGCCGGCGACATGAAGATATAACATAGAAGAGGTGTCACAAGAGGCGTAAAGTAGACATACTTACGGTGTAAAGTAGAACTACTCAAGCAACGGGCCTAAGTACAAATTTAAGGTGTTTTGATTCCACTTTTCTTTTTTATGAGACTTTTAGAAAGACTGACTCGCACATAAAGAGTTACAGCAATCAAAATAGGAAGTTACAAAAGCATCATAAAAGCGAAAGAGTTCTTTTATTCACTTTCAATCCAATATGGGAAAAAAGCTTCTGCTAATGACAGAATTTGTTTCTCGGATTTTACTTCAGAGACAAAACTGACTCTCATATTTGTGGCATGTGGACTGAAATTTAAAGGCCCAAGAGAGCTGACTCAACCGCTGAAGGAATTTTCAAGTGAGGTCAGAATTCACATCTGTGTCACAGGTTGTAGTTGTCAGACAATGTTACATTATCAGATGATTGCCGTCGATGAAGATAATGGCTAAATGAATTGATAGCCAACTCCCTCCACCGGCCTCAGACCTAATGAAAGGCTCTCAGGGAGTCTAAAAAGATGGTTTGAACTCATTTGCCTGAACACAAGGTGTAAGAAAAAAAGTGAACTGAAGAGCATTTAGAGGTAAAGCTCACAGCGTGGCCGACAGTGCAGCATCTCTATTTAGGCTGAAGTCCCTTTTTCTGTGTCAGGTGTTGAAATGCCCTTGTCACATTAAGTGGCAGATCTCAGGACACTTAACATTCCTCCCCACCCCCTCGGCAGATGCAGTGTTTTTAATGACATTGTCTGCTTGCTGTCAAGTCAGCTGGGGGCTGATATGAGGAAAGTCACCTGCGGAAGGACGGCGGATAGAAAATGTCTTGAAGGGCAGCGCGGGAACTCAGCTGGGTTCCGACTTCAGTGTTACACTCACTGGCTGAAACGCTGCAGAGACACTTAACCATAAAAATCGAGGGCTGTGCGTTTTTCCATCTGGGTGTTTTTCCTCTAACGTTTGCACAGTATTCTTTTAACTGGGCTCATAGGAATTCTTCCATCGCATGATTGAATGGTTTATGAAAATGTCCAAAGGGAAATCTGAAGATCTTTTCATCTTAGATATAAAAGGACAAAATGTTCAGATAGGGAGGTACTTAACGAGAAAATTGGCAAGAAAGACAGTGTTGGGGTTGAATTGTGTGTGTGCGTATGTGTGTGTATATAGATGCCTGCACATGGCGCCTACTTCACAATTCAGGTGTGCCTTGCTTGCTTAAACTCTGGTCAGCTTAATCTTCAATTCAAATGAATCTACTCCCCTCAGGCGCTTGTCTCACCTCTTTCTGTCATTTCTTTTTCTCTTTAATTTCCTCTTGCTGGTCATTTTTCACAGGGAATTTTCTACAGACTTGTAGAGCCGCCTGCCAAGGTAGGGCAGAAATCTGGGCAGGAGGGATGACAAGAAGAGTGAGGAGCGGCTGGTGAGAATCCCCTATATAAAAGAGCTGACATGTCCGCCTCTGTTCGGAGCTCTCTGCAGGTGAACGCATCATTTCCCACACGGCAGCGACCACGTGGGCACCAATGATTAAAGACTGCGCTGAGATGGTGCCTCTTGGGGGTAACGTGGTAGAACTGTGTTCTTAGATAAAGTTGTTGAGAAAATTGAGAACGATGTGGCACGTTCAGTATTCATGGGGAGCCGCTGCCCCGCTTGTTAACTTGACACAATTAAACAGAGTTTCACATGGACGAGGTTGAGATTATTTTAGCATTAGTCAGGACTGTTTCATTTTGACGGCAGTTCATGAAGGGATTTTTACGCCTTTGGTCTCGTCTTTACCAGGTAAAACACCTCAATTAAAAAGGTCAGGTGATTTGTCCAATCATGGACCTTCTGTTGGTTTGCCCTACAACATCTGAGCTGCTGTATTTTGGGAGCACAACATATTAAAAGGTCTACACTCTTTCCCCATTTATAGATGTGAACGCTGCCAGAAGAAAACCAAGCTATAAACCACAACACGGACGTACTGTCACCTTTCATGTTAAAACTGTGAACTGAACATTCACTTAGAGTCATGTCTGTGGCCGGAAACCAAAACAATGAGCTGAAAGACATAAAACGCTGTGTAGAGCTGAGGGAGAACTGCAGTCGGGTGTTAACTCTCCGTGCATTTGTCTCTATGAGCAACAACTTTCATATACAAATAATAATGTGATCCATTGTTAATATAAAAATACTGATAGTAATGTTTAAAAGCTGAAAATTAGTCCTTTAACCTCAAAGACATTTTTTCATTTCAAGTGAAACATGCTTCAGCAAAACCAATGAACTGTACAGTATATTACACTGTAATGGGATTTCTTTGCTTGTTAAAGTAGGGAAAAGAACAAAGGCAAGCCGATATTAAATAGTCAGAAAAGACGACATCACAATTAAAAGTTACTGGCCTGAAACACAAAGAGAATAAGATGATTTCTGATTTATTATTAATTAGTTCAAAGATGTTAAGAAACTAGCTTTCAAAACATCTGGGCAAGCTGAAAACGTTAATGGTGAGACAGAGCGGCGTATCATCAGCGTAACACTGAAAGTCAATGTTAATGTAGCCTAAAGGGAGCACATAGAGAGATCATTTCAAAGAATCTTAAAAAGTCACTGTATTTTTGTGTGAGCTGATAAATAGACTGAGTTGACCAGGCAAATTGAAAGACAAAAACACGCCAATTCTACAAAGCTGCCCCCCTTATATATATTTAGTTATTATGCTTGATAAATATGAATGATTGTAAATTACAGTATATGTTGTAGTTCTGATTAGACAACCTTTAAAATTGTCAGCAGAAAACTTTGCATGTAAATCCACACTCCAATTTATTGTATTGTAGATTATTTTCTGACAGTAAATCGGACTGTCAGGTGAGGTTCTCTGCACTCATGGCTAGTTCCTGGAAATCTAGTGACCTCTAGTTTGAGAACGACGGTCATCACAAACTATTTTCAGTGTTTTAAGAGAAACAATAAGATTCCTATGATCCTTCACTGCTCAGTAATTATGACAGCAGTCACCTCCTTTCTCTTTCCGCTGGTTCCACTCGGGCTGGAATGAGGCTTTCAATACAAGAAATACTAACAGATTTACTGAAAGAAATCAACTCCATCAATCTCAATAAATACCAGATTTTTGTATCCACAACTGGATTGCTCTCAGAAACTCAGAGGCGTTAATCTTTGTGATGATCTTTTCCACCCTGACGAGGTTCGGCATCGACAAATTGGAATTTAAAATTGATACTGAAGGAGAGGAAAAGTCACGCTGATGAAGAATGTGCCATCGGTGCTTTGAGGTGGAGACTCTGCCAGAAGGAGCGTTAATGATGAAAATACCTTGCTCCGGATTTAATACAGCTTTTTACTAGATCAGAGATAACACTGGCACATTGTGCAGTCAGGCACAATTTAACAGCATGTTCTGTGGGAGAATGTAAAACTCACTTCTGCTCTTCTGCCAGCTAACGACTCCTTAACCAGTCTGTTCACCTTTTCACTGTTTCAAAGTGTTTCTCTTCTTCTGTCAAATGTGTCAGGCTTTTCTTACAAAAGGGGTTGTGTGTTGTGCAGAGTATAATTAGACAGTTAACCCACAGGAGACTTTCAAAGCTTCCAGAGTCATTCTCCATATAACCCGCGGAACCCAGGAAGAGGATTGTGCTCTTTAAATCAAAGACGTCGAGGGAGATTAAAGGGCGTCAGAAACGTACCAAAACTGTAGTGATTTGGAAAGAGATCAGATATTATTACTCAGGAGCTGTGATGGCGCTGCACACAACTCATATTTCTGCTTATCGTGGCCAATCAGGTATCTATGTAATCAATTAAATCCCATCAAATGTTTGGTTTGGGACTAAGCTGCTGGATGTTTGATTTGGGAAGAGAGCGCTTGAGATATCCACGGATTTCAAGATGTTTATGAGTACACAGGGATTAATGTCTGGAGACAGAACACAAGTGCGTAAAGCTTTCCTTACATACTAACAGCATGACTGATGAGGTGAGCAATGCATATGGAGGCCAGTGATGAAACAACCAGTCGATTCATTCATGAGGCGATTGACAAAAAAATTAACTTCACATTTCACATTTGATAATTGTTTGAAGAATTGAGCACACTGTAAAAAACCATGTACGGATTCCAGCCTTTAAAATGTGAGAATTTGCTGCTGCTCTCTATTTTATATCATCGCACAGTAAATTGAATATCTTTGGGATTTAGAATTGAGGTCGAACAAAACAAAATTGAAGGCATTACCTTGGGCTGTGCAAGCTTGTAATATGATTTTTTCACTCTTCTCAGACTATGAAATAATCCTTAGTTGGACTGGTTGGGAGGTCGACAAAGGACTGGAAGCATAATAAAGTGGTACCACAAGTCGACTTCACGTTATACAACAAATACTGCACAAGTAATAAAGCCTTTTGACTTTGTTTGCTTTACAATATTGTAATAATTCTAATCTAAAAGTTTTGTCAGCGATAAGATAATAAAGATTTCATTGTCGTCCTTGCTGTTTGAAGGTGTTTGAGTCATGCTCTAAGCAATTCAACAGTTTTTTTTTTTTGTCAAACATGAATTGTAGTCTAAAGTTTGAATACAAAACTGCCCCAGATCTGTTTTCTTTCCACTCATGAATGTGTCTATATGTTGGTGGAGGCAGGTGTTGCTACAGAAATGTGACGTACATGATGTTGTCCACGGCCGTAAAAGTTATTTCATGTCTCCTCCTGCCTCCTTAAATTGAAACATCCAGATGGGAAAAGCGTAGCAAGCAATTTTAGATTTCAGCCAACTGAACAACACAATGAAGAATCAAAATTTAAAGAATCATATTTCCTCACAGATCTCATCCTTATTTTATTCCGAAAGCTTGAGTTACAGACTACACATGCACGCCTTTATGGATGCACGCCCAATTCTTTTCTTTTGTGCCACTGTCAGACGAGTTAACCGCTTCTGAAATCCACATTTTCTGCTACTGCACGCGTCCATGTAACCGTTTGGGTAAGAAAACTAAATGAAGTTGACAGCAGGGATGCACGAGCATCAAAAATTAATCCTGGTGCAGTTAAATTTGAGTTTCAAAGTGTGTCAGCATAGACTGCTTCCATCATGTTTTAAACATGTCTTGTGCACTGAGAAGACTACCTCAGCCGGAGAAGACAGAGGAGGAGAGAGGAGTAGGAACAGGAAGAGAGAGATTGAGTAAAATATGTTTTTGTTATTCCTTTCATGTCTAATCAGCGAGGCTGTCTGTCTATACCGCAGCACTTTAGACTAGCTGCAGGACTGACAAGCTGGGAGTGTTATTAATAGCTATGTGCTCGTTTTACAAATGCAACATTAAGCAGATCCCCTCACGGTTCATCCACGTTTCATCAATAAGTGAGCAATAGGTTACATATCTGATTTGGTGCATGTATAGAGGAATCATCCTCAGAGGACTATGACCCATGTTTGATTCAGTATTTGCCTGAAGAAAACCCAGCACATATTCGTGTAGATGTAGTCGAGGCACTCTGCATCTGTACAGTCTTGGCAGCTGCCCAATTAGCAGCAGTAAGTCAGCACACACACACACGCACACACACCGCCTCAAATGATACTACTATCCAAGGATATGAAGATTTGCACCCATCCCACATTCAGCTGGCCTGGTGCAAGATACAGAGAGATGAACTTATAACTATCTACATACTCATTTCCATAATGGTGCGTCAATGAGACAGCAGGTAATTTACTGCCTGCCCTCAGGTTCATATCAGATGTAGTAAACATTACGGTGGCTGCGCAGAGGCTTTCCACTTTCTTTATTTGATGTGATAGGTGCATAGTTTTTGCTTCAGAACAGGAAGCCGTTAGAGGTTCGTTTTAGTTTAATGATTATTTTGAAGTCAACAAATATGGAAAATGCATACAGTACATTTGTAGGGTAAGGTTTTTATGGGCTACAAGACGAATCAGGGGTGAAATAAGCTGTCTGAAGATGGATGGGGACTATTTAGATGTGCACATACAAAATGAAGGCAAAGGTGTAGAGTCTAAGCCGGTGGAAGTGATGAAAAATCTATAATTTTGATGAACAGGTTTTAATCAATGCCAGGAGAGGAACTATAAGTCCGGCCATGACATGATGGGCTAAACAGTTCTTTGGGTGTTTTTGTGCCTTTCATGATGATCCCTTTTTTTTTTGTTCTTCCATTTAATGAGGTGTTCAGAGCACAATCCAGCCTCAGAGAACATCAAAATTTCAACGACCTCATTTGCATGACAGGTGTTGGTAATTGGGCAACAATGGTGCATGCGTGTGGTGGTTTGTGCCTTTTCTCAGTACATGCAAACCCAGCCGTTCAGTTTCCTTATCATTAGGATTATGGCCAAATGGATGAGCAACCATTTTGCTGCACTGTTCAGAGTGGGAGAGGTTTGGCAGAAGAAGGGGCTTTAGAGACCTCCGTGATTGTGGAAGGAGGCAAAGACTCACCAGACATCACAGTCTGATGCAGATGATGTTCATTCTTTACACTAATGATGTCGACCGCTTAAGCTGTCTCTCGACTATGGCAAGAATCTTACAATAATCTTTCATCCTCTTAAGAGACGAAAAACTTTTCCTCAGAGAGTTCCTAAGATAGATCACCATTCATAGGATGTGAGATTATCCGGCACAACTTTGCAGAGGAGAAAAAAACGGAAAGATTTTGAGGCAAGCTGTTAAAAGGGAGGAAATGAAGAAGCCAGAGGGTTCCTTAGTTCACCTTTCAAATGATGTAAGTTGACTCACCTCAGACAAAGAGAGGGGGGAAAAAAATGAATGTAATAAAATGTGGTGATGGAAAAGCTTGTGAGTATAATCTCTGTGGCAAAATGCTTTTCTTTAATTTTTGATCTTTGGTCTTTTGTCATATTTCAAGGTATTTAACTCCAATTTGTGTCAGAGTTTGTGCAAGGTTTCAACAGCAAGAATATTCCTCAGTAGTAGGAGCCAATTGTGCCAATGTAAACTCCCGTTCCCTGACTGCTGGCAGGACTGTTGATCACGGATGCCATTCACTTGATTCTTAGCTTTATATGTGCTGCTCATTAGACATGCAGCGCAAACCACACGGTCACATTAATATCTTACCCCAGCCTTAGACGAACATAGGTAATTTTCAACTGCAGGCAACATAAATAAATCATCTTTTCTTCAGCTGTTTATTCCTCCTTTATGTTTCTTGTTGCACCCCTGTTTGACCCATCCACTTCCTGCAGTATATAAACCCTGGTTCTACATTCCAGTCTTCTCCAGATCATTCATTTTGCCAATTTGTTACTAATGTTACATCCAAACTTAAGCTCCATTCAGCATTTTTCTCCTCTTTGCCTGAACCCTGTTTACCTGTACCTCAGTTTCATTACCGTCCTCTCTTTTTTTGTGCCGTTGCCAGCTCGTCCAGCCCAAGTTCTGGTGCCGATTCTGGCGCCACTCCCTGCCAACATTTTCAGCAGCTGGAGGGCATCAGAGGTAAAAACAGAAAATGTTGTCTCCTTAAAATATGATCCAGTTTCACACAAGTCAGGGTTTTTTTTTTCATCCAGGAACATTCCAGCAGCTCTTAAAAATTCAATGCAAAATTAGTTTGCGCTCCCAAGTGCAGGATGAGTTCATGGGAACTTTAAGTATGTTCAGTTCCATGTATAACTGTGCACCCACATGCATGATGAAGAAAGCTACTAAAAACTAACATTTGCTTCTTCATACTGTCCACGTGGGTTGATTTGCGTGCCAGTCATTCAAAACGAATTACCACGTACTGACAAAGAAACACATACTTGCACTGATGAAAAACCTCCATGAAGAAGTTTCAAGGCCGTTCAAGTTGATTTTCATGCTGCATGGAACAAAATAAAACTCATTCAGTAATCTAAAGCAGTATGTTAAATGGTTTGAAAATGTTCAGCATTAATGGTAAGAGTGTGTTTTTTGTAAGGTTAAAACATGATAACTCAATGGTATGGTCTTTACTGAAAAGCAAGGCAAAACTTATTAGTGAATAAGATTTACTGGAATTTTTCTGTATAGGCTTCCATAGACTGTAAAAACTGTTTAACAAATTCAAAAGGAAAAATAGAATTGTTTAAAATATCATTCAAGTTGTGAATATTGAACATCTCTATAAGTTTGATGACCAGTGTTTCAACTTGGACTTAAATGATCATAAATGTACATGTGATTATTTAGTTGGTAAACAACAAGATAATAATTATGTAAACTTTTGATTTAGGGTCATTTTTTGATTCAGGAAAAATATATAAAACTAAGTCCATATTATAAAATGGCCATTTTCTAGATTTGAATGTAACAGATGTCAATGCATAGTGTTTTTTAATTTGTTCCATCAAGGATCTCTTGCAGACTGGTTTCTCAGACTCAATTTGGACTTGGATTTACGAGTCTTAGTTGAGACTTTTTGGTGATTCAGACTTGACTCATCCCAGCTGTAACAGCAGGGTCCACACAGCACAGACACACATACACACAGGGACGCAGTATAACTTACTTAAATTCATCCTCCTGCTGTTGAAAGTGTAATAAACTCTCAAACAGTGTGCACTCGGTTTTCTGTGGTAGAAAGCAGAGCAGTTCATTAGCCTTATCTTTGTTAAATTTGCCCACCATGGAACAGCATGGGGAAATCAAGCCTGGAATCCGTCTGAGTTGAGCTTGGCAGGACTTGGTTGTTCATTAATTACATTTTGTAATGAGTACTTCTGTTGAACATGATTATTACACTGGTGGGATAATGGCTGTTTATTTTATGGCAACACAAAAATATCCATCCCGGCCCTTTCCTAATGTCATCGGGTGGAACATTTAATCAAGCTTTCAGGGCTTTGAAAATAAGTTTTCTTTCTCCTTGAAACATAGAGGCCCGGGGAATATCTATTAGTCTGTTAATAGATTGCAAACTCACGGTCTGAGTCACATCTCAATCTTTCCAGCTTTCTCTCACCCCGCTCCTTTCCACTCTGGCTCATTGGCGTGTACAGTGGGTCATAACATGCATGGCTGTGACTGGCTTTGTGGAGGGTGAAGAGCAATAATTTAATCATCAGACCAAGAAGGTTTTGAAATAAGACCAGCGAGTTCACAAGGGCGCACGCAGAAGGAGGAGGTGTGGACGCAAATGTTTCTCAGAAGGATAAACAAATGTCATACAAGATTTCACACTGAGAAAAAAAAAATTGCTTATTTATTTAGCAGTGATAATAAATGATGTGCAATCATTTCAGTGACAGAAAAGAATATCTACAACGTGGAAACTGCTGCGATCTTTAGCAGATGTTGCCCAGCGAGCGTTTTTGTGATGAGCCAGTGAAAGTCATTCAGGCATCCTGGGAGAAAGTGATGGAGGCGTGGGGAAGAAAAAAGGGACAGTGTGAAATGATGGAAGAAAGAGAGACGAGAGAGAAGAACCAGGAAAAGGAGAAAGTGATCATCCACACATATACTTCCATTAACTCGTTTCTAATGCTTTGTTTAGTTAATATTCATTAGAGTGTTTAATTGTTTTGTGCTGCATTTATAGTAGATCTTATGTTTAATAAGCCCTGAAGATGTAACTAAATAATAGGATGATGAGTGAATTAATTGATGTAAATGAGTAGCGATGACCTGATTTACCTAATTAATTCAGTCATTTGTTTACTGCTCATGTTCTGATTTGAAGATTTTTTGTAGTATTTTCATTTTCACATATAGAAAATATTATTTGCCGCGCTAATTAAGTGTTTAAATGTGGACTCCAGACCATATGTTCTTTTTTTTAAAAGACATTGTTGTCCAAAGTCCAACCAGTTTGATTTATCACTGTTCAAGAGTTTTAAGTGATGAGAGCATTCAATCATTGAAGAACTGTGTAAGACAAAGAGGCAAAATGGAGATAAGAGAATATTATATTTGTTTGTTGGGATGTTAATGTTTGGCTTTGTGCCTTTTTGAGTATGCAGCTAAAATCAAACTAGTGTCAGATCTTACGCTGCATAGTTTTTACATTATCCAATTTTATATTGGTTTTAATATAACATATTGCGAAGAGCACAAACGCAACATCCCAGACAGAAATCTCTCAAGTGAAATAACAAATCATTAGAAATCTGACAGAAAATTGTTCTTCATGTGCTACTGATAGAAGAGGCTGTTTAAGAAAATAGGTTTTCAGAAGGTTTGCTACTAAGGCAAAATAGTGTCAATCTGTGTCCCAGTCGATCAGAATTGTTGAGGTTTTCACATATGAGGAATTATACTTGGTGTTTTGGTGCATAATAAAACATAAGCAGAGAAATATAAAGAGATGGAAAAACAAGTAGTTGGAAGAATAAATAAAAAAATTGACAAAATGTGAAAAACTACTATTATAAAAATCTGTACAATATGTTATCTGAATGAGAGAGCTGTACAGTTTGTGCAGGAATGTGCAGAAGCATTCACCAGGGAATGTGTGAAAGCTCACAGTATGAAGTATAGGAATATTTGAAACGTGCAGGATCGCAATCATCATGCTTCCCGAGACTGTCACCGTTCTCCTCTTCCTTTCCTCTAACACACCCATGCAATGATAACCAGCCAGTGTATCAGGTGCCTTCCCTACCTGACGTATCAGGTCAAGCTGGGAAACAAATTAAAGAAAGTGAGATGTTAAAGATGCTCAGTCAAGCCAACAGGAAAAGTCAGCAAGAATTGTCCAGCTGCAAAACTTAACACGCTCTTTTATTTTACCTGTGGGAAGGCAGAGTGTTGATCTGAAGGTGGATTTCAGTGACAAAATGAACGTGAAAACAGTCAATAGAGTCAGTGAAGTCTTTATTTCCACAACACCAGTCTGCCATCTCATTCTTTTATTCATTAAAGCGTGAAAAAACACCATTTTGTTTTTTTTTTCATTCAGACACACCCGGACATGTTGTGCTGTCAGTGTGTATCTGTGGCAAGCGCTCGCTGATGCACCACTTCAGAGTGTTTTAACATCTGGAAATTTGTATGAATCATGATGAAATATTAATGGATTATGAATCTCGCTTTGTTTTATGACTGTTTTTGTTGCTGTGCTGGTTTGCAAATGCTGAAATGTTTGTTTTGCAGTTTTGCATTGGTTGTTTTTTTTTTTTCTTTTTTAATATTTCCAAGTTGCTGGTCTGAGAAAGCTTATTTTCTGCTACTTAATCCTTTTCAGGGTCACAGGGAGCATCAGCCTTTCCCGGCATACACGACTGCGCGACATCGTGCAGACTACCTGTCTAGACTCACATTAATACAGATAAAAAATTTAGACTCTCCAACCCTCCTGACCTCTGTTTTGAATGTAGGAATAAAATATAGCACAGGAACGCAGGAGAGCATGCAAATCACCACTGTTTACCAGCTGCAGCTCAATTTCATTAAAGTTTCATCTCATCTGATCTAATCTAGGTGATTTGGTTTATACATTATGGCTCTCTGCAGGCCACAGAATCTCTTGCACTGATAGAGTGTGTTTCGCTGGCACAGTGCAGTGTTAATGTAAGCCGTGACAGGAGTGTGCCTCTCGCAGGTCAGCCACCCAGCCCCGGGCGATGGAGCCCAGCCTTTGGGTGAGACGGGGCAGCATGAGGTCTGCTGCAAAGTGGTCGAGCTGCTTGTGCTCTGCTGATGATGCCGACATGGCTCACCGGGAGACTGATCCATGAGCCGAGCTCCTCCCTGGGCCCGGTGAGAAAGCCCGGGGGGGCCCAGCCAACAGTCTGGCAGCTCTGTGAATCAACGAGGAGAGATTTTTAACGCCATACTGTCCAGACAAATTATAGTCTTCTTACAGGTTTCACACCTAATTTCAGCTGGTGACATGTTACTTTTTGTGCCGCTGTCTCCCTGTAGTCTTTAATTAGCAAGTTGCACAAATGTGGTGGGAAGAGGTTTCCAGCTTTAGCATGTGAGAGCCGGCTCTGGAGCTTTGGTGCTCCACATCGAGGAATACTCTCTCCATGTCTCCATCTCTTTGCTTCTCTCTGGGGAGCGGAGTTGCTTTGATGGTAGAAGAACAAACTGAATCTTGGGATAACCCTTCGCCCAAGCAGGTCATTACTGGCTCAGCTATGAGAAGTTCTCATACTGATCCATACTGACACAAGCTATAATTAAATAATATGAATGTACTCAGTTTTTTGACTTGCTTACAAATGAAAAACAAATAGTGTGAAACCACTGAGAACAAAAACAATGTTTACTTTTATGAATAGTTTGCAGCTGCAATTATGGAACATACTCACTGATTGGACAGATATAAAATCAGAGGTAAAGCAGCTCAACCTGTAGATTTTGATGTTCAATTAAACAAAATCATACTGGCCAGACATTTTTAATGAACACCATTTTTCTAAAATACATGGCACTTTCATGTATAGGCCCCAATTTATCACCACGGTGACAATTTATTCTTTGAAATTTTGAATATATAGATTTAAAATTTAAAGTCTATTTGAGCAACTTGAAGCCGACATTCAATTTCTCAGATGAATTGCAGTTACAATGCACGCAGCTCAACAATTGTCAACCACTATTTAAGCCAAGGCCACCGACAGGAACACTGTATTGAGCACAAGGCGTTTTCATCGGAGGCACATCAAACACGGTCTGCCTCTTTGCCAGTTTTACACGTTGAAAAGAATGTGTCCCTCTGCTGAAGCTTTTGAGGCAAAGTCAGAAGAACTTTAAAACAAAAATTCCAACAAGGGGCACTTTGGTACAATGGATTGATTGTGTTCACAACAAAGCCCGAGAGAGGTCTCGAATATCTAATGCAGTCAGCGAGTAAGTCAAATAAAAACCATTCATGTGTATTTACTTGCCGTTCTCACCTTCGTCAGATCAAATCAAATCCATATTATTGAAATGCGGGCAAATTTTGCCCTCTAATGAAAGCGAGGACGATATTTTCATCTCCAAAACCCTTTTCTTTACATGCAAACAAAACCTTCAAGGCCTTTTTAGATTTATCAGATTTGCACAGAATCTCCACAGTCAATAAAAGCCCAGTGAATTTTTCAGCATAAAGGAATTTAAGTATTGCATTCAGGATTGGTATTTGTTTGGAAATACACTACTTGTGCCACTAGTGACGTTATCAGCCACAGGGGCATTTAAATGCATATGCTTCCCTGTGGCTGAGAGAACATATGCATATGCTTAAATGTCCCTTTGGTCTATATGGTGAAACCAAGATGACAACTAAAAACTCCCCCAGAACAGAGAATGTACAAAGACCAACTTCACCTGCAGTGAAATATTTTCTGGAATGAAAGCACACATTTTCCAGGCAGAGAGCAAATTCACAAATGTGAGGTGGCAATCTAGGTTCACTGCTTTTGAAAATAAATACTTCTGTATATCTATATTAATAATTTTCCTCACATGGATAAATTGACTTTAACTGTGATTTGTGTGCATAATAGGTGTAAAGAATTAAACAGAGACGGTTAGGGGATGCTATAGACAGGAAGCTTTCTTGACTGAAAATGATGAAATCAAAGACCATGATAAATGAAATCTGCAAAGTATGGCACCTGACTTGCTTAGCACAGGTCAGTACTATGCTGCGATAAAACATGGACATAGTATGAGGACATCATTTCATAAGTAAGTGGTCACTGATTTCTCAATTGTAAGAAATAATGATGCCTGACCTCTGATTCTATATTCAGCATTATTCAAATGTAAGCCCAGTGTAGCGCATGCAAAGTATGTATGCTGCACACTAAAATTCATCATAATTACCCTGCATTATCCCACCATTTTCTTTCTCTACAATGAGAAAAAGAACACCTCAGTCTCTGTGCTCTTTCCTCTCCAGTCCCCTCACACACGTGTAAGACAACCTATGATTTATGTAGGCTACACACACAACCGGTGTCTACACCTACTGGAATGTTCATGCTTCCTGTACACATTCACATTTTGTGCCACTATTACAACAGAGATCGCCTGCAGTGTAGAAATATAAAATCAGTCACTTAAAAAAAAAAAAAAAAGTGACGCTCCGAAATCCTGCTTGATGCACACACATTTAAACATATTCTTACATTTCAGTTTCAGACATAAATATTATAAATGGGTCCACAGCAGCCAATTTCCTGTTGCAGTCCTTGCAGAATCACCCCCAGCTGCAATCTCTTATCTGTTCTCCCATGATAATAGGTTGCAGTGTTTGCTATTATGAAATACCACCCAGGAAATGTACATGCACTGAAGCAGTAATTTCCATAAATGGTCTTTCAACGTGACGTGTCTGTAAATGTTGTATACTTTTGTTACACAGACACAAACACAAGACAAACCAGTTTCTCATGAGGCTTCTCAATCAGTGTGTTCGCTTCATACAGTTCACAGTACAGCCCGGAGCGGCAGATCGATCACACTTGAAGGTCGGAAAAAGCTGGAATAAAAGCAACTTCTTGACTCATTTGATTTTAAAAGTTATACTAACTAAAGGAAAACAGTACATAATCATAGTATTTTAAACTACCGCTGCACATAACTTTAAAAAAATCATCATATTTCCTGCACTGCACCGCCTAATATGCCAATTTCAAGGCACCCCGGGTTACGTAAACACGCGCACCCTAGGCACGTTACGGACATGACGTCAACGCGCTGCAATTCAAACTTCAGGAAACGAAAGCGTTTAGTTAGAAAACGGTCATGATACAAACAGACTAGTTTCACAGGATTTCTTCTCTTCATTTTGTCTGTAAGTCTAAAATGTTTTCTCTTCATCTGTTAGTAATATTTGTGTTCATAGTTTATACTATCGACATAGACAGTTTTCGATTTTAACGTTAGTTTATTAAAAGCTATCTGAGCTAAAAACAGGTGCAGTAACGTTCAAAAACGTCAGCTGTCAGTTTTATTATTCATACATCTGTTTTGAATTTACATTAAATGGCCTCGAAAAATGAGAATAAATGACGAGTAAATAAATGTACGTTTAAAAGATAAGTTAATTTACAATGACTGGAAAGATTGAAAGTTTTGATGTAGAGACAAATGCTTTTCCTCATCAGCTTACATTAATAACCTGTAAAGGCTCTTGCTTAATGTGATATTAATGTAATGCTCAATAGCAATAGTTTGCTAGCATTTTTGTATTTTAGTTAGGATGTTTCATATAGTTTTATTGTGTTGAACTTTTCTCCTTCGCTTTGATTATTTATTGTCCAAATGATTTCAGACAAATTAAACTCCACATCTGATTAATTTTACATTAAAAATGATCAGTCTCTAAATTGTCTTGTTTCCTTCATAGGAAGGTCCAGGTTACTTCCTCAACACCCACAGAGCAGCCATGACATCTAAAGGTGCTAAAGAGACCTTTGTCACCAGGCTGGGTTTCAAATCCAGCAGCTCTGCCTCCAAGGCTGAGACAGAGCTGGAGAAAGTGAGGAAGGAAAACGCTCACCTCAGGAGAAAGATTGATGAACTGGCCAAAAGACACATCAAACCACCTGACTCAGACAAAAGCAAGCTGTTGGAGGTGAAGGAAGTTATTGTTTTGTTGGCTGTGTGAAGAAATAGTAGGGTCAACTTCAGAATCTCCTGCATGTCTGTCTGTTTTTGGCATTTTATGCATACACAGTTTCTTATGTTGATTATTTCAGAGGATTCTTTCCCTTGAGACGCTGCGAGAGAGAAACAATCAGCAGCTGCTTGTTAAAGAGCAGGAACTAGAAACACTGAGACAGCAGCTGACAGCTCGAGGAGGAGAGGTATGTGCACATGACACATCTCTGCAGAAATCAATCTAGATGTATTCTGTAAACATGGACGCACAAAACCACAGATTTGGACACCCTGAGGCTGCAGTTTTCTGTCTAGGGGTGTGAAGATTTACCTACAGCTGGGTCTTTTGAGAGTACTCTTCAACTTGTGAACATTAGTTGCACTTTTGGCATTGTGTTGGTGACATATGTATCGCTGGCAGCAGACAACTGTCAGAAAGGAAAAAATCATACTCTAATTCATCTGAGCTGCCACGAAAACAGTTGGTGGGGAGGGAAATAGCTTCTATCCCATTTTGACAGCAGCTCAGCTAAGTGACGTCTCGACAGCCAGCAAAAACTGCATACTAACACATGGTGTCTATGCTGTTCACTTGATATTTATAAGCCAGCTATTTTTCACTGTAGTGGGTCTGTGTTTTGGATTAGCATTCATGCCCTTTTACTGTTTGTGACACTGCTGGAGAAACTGATGTTATCTATTTGAGGTTTTTATCATTGTTGCATCTTCCATTGTTGCAGAAATCGTTTTCTAATTTAGGCTAGTCAGAATGGCATCGGGCTAAAACTTGAAAATGGCATGCTGGTAAATGGAACATGAGCGATTTGACATTGTGAATGAGTATCAACAAAAGCACTAAAACCGGAGCTGCTCATTGGGTAATGCCAGCAGACAACCAGCCATGTAATGTCATTTGTGTGAAGCAGACAATGGCTGCTTCACACAAATGAAGAGCAAATATCCTCAGCAAACTGCCTCTACATAAACAAAGGTTTAAAAAATACAAATCAGATTGACACGGCTGGTTTATTTCATATTGTCGTGTATTTCAGGTGGTGGCATCACTGCAGGCCCAGCTGGAGCAGCGGAGGAAGGAGGCTGAGCAGAGAGACACGTTGTTCCAGAGCTTGTCACAGGAGACTGAGAACCTGAAAAACCAGCTGGTTACTGTTTCGACCCGGTGCCAGTCCCTGGAAACACAGGTGGGGGTAGGTTGACCAACTTACAGCCTTTATACCTGTAGATGCTCTCATTAGTTAGAAAAGTTGGCACTGTCATTAGCGTTTGTCTCCTCTTCCACACAGCCAGTTATCTTATTGTGAAGCTGTCTTGTAATGATGTAGTTGGCTTTAAAATGTAAAAGTGCCTTTGCTGGTGCAGGTCATAGAAATTATGAATGGTATCACATTGATAATGAAAATGCTTATTCAGTAACCTGTCTTTAGTTATTGATGACTAGGCCTAGGACATTATTAATAGTGTTATTTCTGTTAATAACAAAAATGTGAAGAAATAAAAAAAAAAAAATTAGACATGAATTCCTAAGGAAAAAGTTACAATTTGTCAGCTGAAGTTGGCTGAGTAGATTTATCCTCTTCTTTGACACTTTGACAGCATATTTCCACTCCAAGATTTTCTTTTTCTTATCGACCGTGCTGATGAGTTTTTTTGTTGAATTGAATATTTTTTGGAATATTTTTGACTATACAAATTCCATTTTAGTGATTCATTGACTTGAGCTCCAGCAGCACTAAAGTCTGACAGAAATGTGCTTTAAAGGAAGAAGTAACAGTATAAATTCATCAAAATCAGTGTGGCAAGAGGTTTAAATTACATTTCAACAGAATCTGTTATTGACTCTACTGCATGAAAGGAGAGTTGTTGGGAAATACAGGTGCGGTTACTCCTTTGTCCACTAGGTGGCATTGTGTGACCTGTGATTGACATTACCCTCTCTCTAGAGCAGTGTTACTAATTTGCTGTAATGAAAGATGCAAATAATACATGGCTCAAATTAAAACATTGTAAATGTAAACACAGTCATCACTCAGTAGTTTTGTGAAAGATGAAAGAACCCACTTTGTCCAAGTGACCCTTGTATAAATAAGAACATCATCAAAATCAACAGTGCCAGAGCCTTTGGTAAATCCATGGTTGCCACTCAGTTACCTCACAATCGTCGGCTCTCATTCCTTATCAAAAGGCAGCACTGATTCCGGTCAGCTCTTTGATGATTTGAGCACAGCAGGTCCTCGCTACACCCTTAGAGAGCGGTCATCAGGATTCTCCTTGGCTTCTGGAGAGACTTAGATGGCAAAATCACAAGTAAGGGCTTCAGCAGTTTGGATTGCCGAAGACTCAGACGTTTTTTGGGGGCCCATAGCGAGGCTCGGTTCCAAGTAATTTAAACTTAATTCCAAGAAGGAAACAACACACCTAATTTTCCTGATTTTCACTCAGTTTATCCAGGAGCTTCCTCAGTATAATATCTCCTGGTTGTCTTCCATCTTAATCAAACTTTGAACAACAAAATAGTCATGGTGAAGGATCCTCCCTGCATCAGCCAACATAAAACATGTCTTTACTCTGATCGATCCGTTTTATTTAAAGTGCATAGGATTGAATGTGCAGTAAGCAAGCAAAATAAATAAAAATCCAAATAAAACAACCACAGTAGAATCATCAGTGCTAAATGGATGTTTGAAAAGGTGATGGACCCCAATCAGTTTTAGGATAGACTGCAGTGAAGTGAATAAATGTTGGCTTTCAGTCTTGATTTAAAAATTTCAACTGGATGTGCTGCTTCTTTAACAAGTACAGGAGGCAAATGCTTTGAAGCCAACTGACTTTTTTTTTTTTTGGTTAACTAAAGGAATGACTAGGAGACCAGCATCAAGAGAGTGAAGAGGGTGTGCCTAGTAAGGTGGTGCAAGGAAGAACCTTAAAATCAGCTCTAGCTCACACTGGTTACCAGTGAGGAGAGACCAGAAAGACTGTTCTATGATCAAATTTTCTATTTTTTGTGATGATTCTAGCTGCAGTATTCTGAACACGCTGAAGATGTCCAGTAGCACATCTAGGAACAACAGAGAAAAGGACATTACAATAATCAAGTCTGGAAGATACAAACACAGGGATTATGGTTTCAGCACCACGCAATGATAGAATAGGATTTTAGCAGTGTTACTAGACGAAAAAATTGCTGTCTTGGAAATAGCCTTGATATGAGACTGTAACGTCAGACGAGAATCAGAAATCCCTCCGAGGTTTTTGATAAGCTTTCAGAAATAATACAGCCATCAGTGCTAACAGTTCTCGAACAAATGCCCATATTGGTTGATCTAACAACTAATAACAGCAGAAATGAGCAAAATTAGCAAATGTCATCAAGGCAAAGCTTATAGATAAAAAAGCATATAGGGCCAAGGACCGATCCCTAGGGTACACCAAACTTGACTTCAGAAAATTCAGATTCAGATCAGTTCTATTTTTGTAAATTACACATCGAGTTATTTTTGACAAATATGAATGACACCCTCAAAGCACCGTCCCCTGGATACCATTATGCTTCTTCAAGCAACAGGATCGAAAGCCAGATTTGAATTTGTCAAAAAGATTTTTGTCAGATAAGTAGGCAGTAAGTCATTCAGCAACAGCCCTTTCAAGCAATTTCAACATAAAAGGAAGATTACAAATTGGACTGTAATTGTTTAGAATTTGCTGATCAATATTAGGTTTTTTTGAGCAGCATTTTAATAATGGCTGTTTTATAACGCTGAGGGCACCGAGCCTATGGAAAGTGACTTATTGATTATATCAAGGACTATTTGAAACTGGAAACAATTCCTTTCAAAGATCAGATGTTATAGGGTCTGAAATGCAGGTTGCTGGCTTGGAAGCTGTTCCCAGACTGGTAAAGGCCTCAGGGGAAATTATTTCAAACTGTGATGGATGCAGGCACTGTGACTTGGACCAACTACACTCTTTCAAAGTATTGGAGAGTTCATAGCCATCATTCTGAGAGGAATGTGGTCCAGTGATTTTTATCTCTAACTGAGTTGATCTTATTTGTGAAGAAGTTCAGAAAATAATTGAAACAGCATCAAATCCCTTTGTAAAAAATTAAGTCTAGTGTATTTCCACAGTTGTAAGTGGCCTTCTTCACATGTTATGTAAAGTCTAGACAAGCTCCAAAAATTCCACTGCTAGAGAATCTCAACATTTATATGCAAGATAAAATCACCCACTTGTCATATTTGACAAGAGCAATCGACAATAGTTCAGAAAAGTCAGATGGAAAGTTAGGATTGTGCTTTTGGGGTCTATAAATGGTTAATAGAAGAATGTGTCTTTGAATTCTGATAATTATGGCTAAATATAAACATGTTTTATGTAAAAATGTTAGTTGCTGCACTTTAATAAAAACTCTTGGCCAATTAAAATTGATGTTTCTAAAAAAAATCGAAACAGTGTTACCAAAAATGTATTCCCTGTAATTACATTCTTGTTTGAGTCGTGGCTAGAGACAAAAGAAAAGGAGAGTTTGAAGAAAGTAAAGTGGAGATTTTTTTACATAAAAGACACGGGTACAGTTTTTTTCAAAGTTCCCTTGTATCTGTTCCTCACAACAAAGGTCACCGCAAAGCTGGAAAACATTGTCTTTGAATCTAAATGTTCTCAGGTTCTTTGCATAAATCCAGCTTTGGTTTTAAAGTCACTGCTTTTAGAGTCAAGGTTGGAAAGTATTAAAATGCAGAGTATGTATTTAAATGAGTAGGAATGGTTGGTCCTAGCAGTGTTTTTCAGCTGTCAGTGCAAGTGGATTTCCTTATCTTTTTGTCCTAATGGTAATTTTCCAGGAATGCTCTTCACTTTCCAGGACCATGGCTCAACTCCTTTCGCATTACTAGAAATAATCTCACCAGCAGACCCCTGACCTCTCCTTTCCCCGGCTCTTGGACTCACAAAGCTATTAGTGGACTTATGGGACATACGTTTAAATCCATCAGGGGAAAAGTTGACAAGCTCATGAATCAGCCGTCTGGTAGTGGAAGAGCTCACAGAGCCTTAGCACAGAGATGATCTTCAGATGTCTACTGTTACTGTGAAGGCTTGAGCTCAGACGTTGGATGGGATCAGACATGTAAACCTCGGGGTCAGGGTGACAGAATTATGAGATGACTAACTGTCTTCTAGGGATGGATGTCGGGGAATTGGCCCGAGGGACGGTGCCCTGGGTCGTGTGGCCAAGTCTCTGAAAAAGTGGTGTGCAGATTGATCACTTGCTCCAGTGTTTCTTCTTGCATTATTAAAAATTACAAAGATGAATAATTTAAACCAGCAAGCCCTACGAGTGATTTTTAAGCCTGTGGCAAACCTACTGTTTTTAGTGTCTGTTGAGATTTTGCCCAGAAAACAACAGACACAAATAACAACATAAAAAAGAAAAGGGTTCATCATGTTGCTTTAAAACAGCTTCATTTGTCTTGGAGTGATGTCCAGAATTGTGTTGTAGATTATACGTAGGACCACAAGACTTCAGCTCTGTCTTCAGTTTGACTTTAAAAGAAGTGTCTTTTAAGTCACTTCGACGACAGCGCTGTCCAGAATAACCATGTATAATACCAGAAAAGGCACAGTGGCTGACAGCAGTACATACTGTTTTTTGGTGCACGACACATGAAATTTTAATCATTAGGACTCGCTAAATCAATCCAGTCTGTTTAATTTAGAGGCCAGTGTAACTGAAAATTTTATTTTGTGTCAGCTAGATCAGATAAAAGTGTCGATTCCACATTGTATATATCAGAGTTGACTTTGTTTCAGAAATAGAGCTTTTGTCTCTACAGAATGGACAGGCACCTCCTGCAGACTTGGCTTTGGTACAAGATCAACTGAGAGACGTGAGTCCAGTCAATGATTTATTGTCTGTGTTTCTGCATGCCTGTTTGTCATTTCAGTACATACTTTCTTATGTTTCAGAAAATATTTTAGTACCACAGCTTTATAACTGAAATAGCAAGGCTGTATATTTGAAGCTTTTCATTTCATTGCACTCTGATCATTGCCAGGGGACTGAAATCATTGTATGAGGTTCATCAATCAATATTTCCAAAACATCTGGGACCCGTTTTTATGTTAATATCAATAGGTACTATCAACAAAAGACTCACTTTCTATTTTGGATAGAACAAAGCATTTTGATTATGTTATGAGTGAAAGCAATGTTTCTTTCATCCCCTTTTTGTTTTGATGCAAAACCCCTTGTCCCAAAACTCCTATCCCTGAGGAGATGCAAAGTTGTTTTCCTAGAGTGTGCAGCTCAAATGTCCAAATACACAGAATGCAGTATGCCAGTGCAGACTTGTATATCTCACCATCAGGCTCTGGAGAAGAACCAGCAGTGGCTGACGTACGATCAGCAGAGAGAAGCCTACGTCCAGTCTGTCCTTGCCCGCACACTGGAGCTGGAGCAGCAGCTGAACCAGGCGAAGCAGCAGCAAAGCAAACAAGAGGCCAGTTCAGATGGTGAGAAGTAAATGAAACGTTAAAGTAATCAAACCAGTTTGTGCTCCAAGACATATAGTATGGAAGAATTTAATATATTAACATTTCTTGTCTCAGCTCCTGTGAACTCAGCAGCTTCAGAAAAGGACGTTCAACTAAAGAGCCACTATGAGCAGTTGCTGTTGGGGGTCCAGAAAGACCTGGAGAGCCAGAAAGATCAAGTCATCAGAGCCCACCAGGAGCTCAATGTGCAAAGAGAACAAGTAAATGCTATAAGATTTCATTTCATTACTCCTCCAAAGTTCTTTTCCTGGTCTAAGGATTCCTGTTTCTGTCTGATACATAAAGATTGACTTCTTAATTAATTCTTACTTTCTACATTCCTGAGAAACCTTGCAGTCTCTCTCTGAAACTATGTACAAATTCATTGACATTCACTCCATTCAAACGTTGGGGTTAGCACTGAGTCTACCAACATTGTTAAATTTCTACATTCCTTGGATTCAAACGTCTTTATAATTAATTTGTAGGAAATGTATCAGATATGAAAAGACAAAAAAAAATATTCGTTTGTCTATGGCTCTGCAGACCTTGAAAGCTCAGACTGAGCTGCAGTCTAAGAAGGAGCAGCTCACCAGACTCCAGGAGGAGATGTCAGCGCTGCAGAGGAGCTATGAGGACAAGTGTGGCGAGCTGTCGTCCTTTCTGAGGAAGTACAAAGAGAAGAGCAAAGAGCTGGAGGAGGCCAAGATACAGCTGCAGGCAGAGCGTCTCAGCAACAGGTGAAGCAACAGTCTGCTGCTGCTGTTGTAGAAATCAAATAGCGGTGGCTCTCAGATCAAAGAAAGAAACTACATTGGCCAATGGTTGATGATCCCTAACATTAACAGAAGTTAATCGGTTTCAAACTAGTGTTTTTTGCCCTGTTCACTCTACTATATAATTAACTGGGATGCTTCTTTATATTTGTGTGGATTACATTGTATCCAGACACGATGTGTGTGAGGAGAGAAAGGTGTCATCGGAGCGGGCAGACAGGATGAGAGTGGAACTGGAGAGTATGGACATCAAGTTGGAGGAGGAGAGGAAGAGATCCGCTGAGCTTCTCCTGCAGGTAACACTCGCATTGCCATCATGTAGTAAAACTTCATTCTTTCATTTCAAAAAGTTGTTAGTGACGCATGAGAGGAAGCCTACATTTATAGGATTGGTAATATAATTCATCAACAAATAGATTTCAATTGATAAAATGCAAGAGCTCAGTAGATATGAGAGTACTTAAATTGGATTTAAAGGTAGATTTGTGTTTAACTGATTACAGGTAAATATGCTGCAGAAGTCTCTCCTGAGCCAAAATGAAGAAGAGAGGAGAATCGCAGCACTGGAGCAACAGGTAACATTGAAAAATGGTCCAGCAGTTACAGTTCACACAAAAGTCTTCATCCCAGCTACCAATGCTTTGTTTTTGCTTTGTGTGGAGTGAGGATTCAAAGCAAACAGTACAATTACCAATTACTCAGTTTGAATGTTCATCCTCCAGTTATGAGTATAGAAGCCATCCACTCCAGCCCTGTTAGGTAGGATATAGCACATAGAGTTGTAACTATTTTGAGAGGCTATTATTTCTTAAAAGTTGTGAAATCCATACTGATCCCACTTGAGCATTTTAAGTACAGTGTGTTCTTGGCTCTCACCCTCACATATATTTCTCCCCCGCCTAAGATCCAACTCTCTGCCAAGGACTTTGAGAATGAAAAGATTGATCGTCAGAGCATGCAGCACCAGTTACATAAGGTGTTGAAGGAGCTCCGCAAGGCCCGAGATCAGATTGCTAAGCTGGAGTCTGCTGTAAGTGTTGTTTCACATCACACCGCATATACATTTTAGTTCAGTCAAAGGCTTTTACTTTGTTCGTTCTCCTGAGCACCTTCTATATCTTCAGTAGTAATGAATGGTTTTACTTTAATGACATTTTGGAAAGGTTTCAATAATATTATATTTGCAATAAATATAAAGTGCTTAGAGTCTTATCGTATGTTTCAGAAACAGCCAAACACCCGTTTCTCCGAGCCCAGCTCCTACAACAGCCTGGAGTTTGACCGTCTTACCATCAATGACCCTCATAGTACCACATCTCCCTCTAAAGTCACCAACCTCCTGGATGAGAGCTTCCTGGAGTGCCCCAAGTGCCGGGCCCCCTATCCCACCAGCCGCCACAGGGAGCTCCTGGCACACATTGACTACTGCTTTGCCTGAGCTGGAAGAGAGTGTAGATCTGGTTCCCAACCTGGGCGTCAGGGAGCAGGAAAAAAAATATGCAGTTTTTTTTAAATAGAAAAAGGGGAAAAAAAACCCTATTTGGTTAACCTGGTCATATTGACATGCGGTGTGTGACACTGGATGACAAGTAGACATTTTTTTAAGGGGTCATGTGTCAAAAAGGTTGGGACTAGATCATAAGATCCATTCAGTAAACTTAACCCCTGCAGCATATGTTGTCTGAAATCTGAAAAAAAAAATAATCTGAAAGCCAGTTTTACACTCTTCAGTATGTTCAAATTTGAAAATATTATTTCCACAATCACAGCACAGAGCAACAAAGGTGAGTAAAAAATATTCACTCATCTGGAAGGCTACCAACCAATTCTTTGATTTAATTTGCAGAAGCTGATTAGAGTCACAAAGAGTGCTGAGACCTCATGCAAGATGATTAGTTTGAAATGCTACTCCTGCTGTCATAATGATCACTGGATACAACCTTATAAGCATGATAGTTTGTGCCTGTGTTGTTCCCACGAACATCATTTATTCCATCTCTGCAACAGGCTGTGGTGAATTGTCATTTTGTCCTCACTCCAGGAGATATTCAAATGGCTCTTTTGCCTCAGAGTAGATTAAGAGCCAAACAGCTGGAATGTCTTCGTTCTTAATAAATACACAAGTAAAACTTTTTAGCTTTTTTTTTTTTTTTTCATATAAATGGGAATTATGGGACATTCTTTAAATGCTACTTATTTAATGTCCACATCACCTTAAAATATTTGTTTCATGCTAAATGAGTATGATCATTTTAAAAAAATGGACTCCAGTTTTTTTGCTTTTAGAATACAATCAGGCCAAAGACTGATCTGATCATTTACTGAAGAAGAACTATCATATTCCTTCCATGTGTTTATTCCTGCAGTCTTCCTGCTTCATTCTATGAGTATAGTTGTGTGTTTTTTCTGTTATGAAGCTCTTAGGGAATTCTGCTCTTAGGGGATTTAGTTGTGTGTGAACTTGATGAAATTATTTATTCTCGGGGTGTTAATATAAGTGAGCTACTGTCTTTGTAATGAAAGCTTTTATTTGCCTTTAGTAAATGTAAGCAGTGATTATGTATTACTTTAAATTGTTTTGCATTTATGATGGCCTTTTTTTGTATCATCATGGGAAGTACCTTTTTTATTAAGTTTACAAACCTGCCTCATGTTCCACACTGTCCCTCCACTCCAGTGATAAATACCTTTCATTGTTTTTGTGTAACGTTTTTCTCAGCATGTGTAATATTGAAGTTATATTTGCATTGTTCTTACCCCGAAGCAGCAATGGCCATTTGCTTTTTTGACAGTATTGAGGTGAAGGACAAATAATAGGGAATAATATTGCTTTTTTTGTGTTCTCTGCTTCATTCGGAGTCAGAATATCCAGTTCGCCTGCCATGTGTTGCCTAGTGGTTCCATTAGAGAGTGTAGCAGTGTTTGTCCATGTGACTGTAACCATGACCAAGATTTTCCTCTAACCTCAACCACATAGTTTGATTTGCCTAAACTTAACCAGACCTTAAACATACTTCCTCCTGGAGCTTAATTGGTCACATGGTGCCAGGTTGTCCGTGTATTCTTCCCTGTTCGAGTGAAGCTCACTTCCATCTCCACCTTGACTTTGCAAGCCTGCAGTCCTGTGAGGCTGGAATGAGATTGCATGACTTAATTCCTTGTTCTAAACTATTTAAGGTAGGGGATTAGTGAAGGTCCTCCTGGTAGGGGAAAGGGGTTAAGGTGCTTTTATTCCTGCAGCCTTGGCAATGTGACCAGATGGACTTAAGACAGACAGACACTGCTATACTCTCATCTTTTTAAAAAAAATATGAGTTGAGAATCAGATTGGGTTTTTTTAATCTTGTATCTTGTATTCTAATCATGCTCCAAAGTTGTTTTGCCATACACTGTACTGTACAAAATGTGCAATAAAGTTGTAAGTCTCCTTCCAATATAATAGTCCTTTATGTGCTTTTTGTCACATCAGAGTCTATTTCAAAACCATTAGTGTTTTGAACCTTTACTAAATTGACAAAATTGTTAAACTAATAGGAAATCAGTTTGACACTGTACTGAAACATTTACTGCAAGTTAATACAATGTGGCCATGTGCATCTTTTAAAAGTATAGTTTTCGTGGCCTTTGTGTTATAGATGATCCACAGAGGAAAAGTGGTGGCTGAGCTGAATGTTGATGACGTTCAGCTTGGTGTGCGTTGTTCACTGTGCTTTGATACTGAAAAGGATTAGGCATTATCAGTGTATTCCATTTACCACGGAGCTGATGTAACACATTGTGATGTTTCACTCTATGATTGATTTTTGCTTTATCTACAAAGCACCAAGGTATTCATGTAGAAAACAGGAAGTCAATCTTTATAACCCCCCATGACCCATTAGATTCTAAAGATCAGCTATGAAAAATACCAGAGTCTACAGCTATCTATTCAGTGGTTGTTTAGACATTTCACTCAAAACCACAACCTCATGATGATGCTAGACAAAAACTTAAGGGAAGTTGTTAGGATGCATCATCTGGGAACAATGAACGTCTGTACAAAATTCATCCAGCAGATGTTGAGATAAAGCTGATGGCTTTACATAAGAGTAAGTGGGTCACAAAAGTCATTAGGATTAATCCTCTGGGTGCCATGAATTACACATCAGTCCATCAAACAGTTGTCAAGACATTTCCCTAAAAGCCAAAAGTCAATACACCCAGAAGTTTGCAAGATAGCCCAGTCTGGATCAAAGTCCTGGACTGACAAACATCCCCATACATACAGCCATGTCACAGCATATCGACAGAAAAATGACAGGTGAGGTGTCGGGGCTCTGTACACAGACAAGTCAAAAACAATGTGGCCCTGCAAAAACCTTATCCAGACATAATAATGCACATATATACATAATATATGGTGTGCAACATATAGTTAATACTGTCTATAGTTCATTAAAGACTTGCCACTAAAGCACAACACAATGTTTGGTGCTCAATTACAATATAAGAAACTGTTGCTAGAAGCTCATTTTCACAAGCATAATTTGGTTTGATGAAGTTATTTGCAGAATGATAAAAGACACAATTCTTCGCTCACTTGGATTTTGATGTGTTTTGATTGACTGAATCCAGAGGCAAACAGCATGAATTCATTATTTGCAATCCAGGAATTCAGATAAATATTTCAGGGCGATCAAAAATTGAACGAGCCAGCACGGTCTGAATGTTTTATTTCAAAAACTGGATCAAGAAGTATACATCACACAATCAAGACACAACCAAACTAATATGCCTATACAGCACATGGCTTAATATGTATGTATTAAGGTTTATTAACAATATCTGCTTTCGTGCTACAAGATACCGTCCTTCAGTGTAAAAGCAAAGTCATTGACTTGTGAACCTGTTTTTTTTTTTTTTTTTAGTAAACATGGTGGTTGAACTCCAGAGCTGCAGTAATGCTGAGAGTTCAGCTTCACCTGAAAGAGATTTTCACAATTTGTCACATTGGTCTGAAACATTCCAAACATTTTGGTGATCTGATATGTACCAGACCTTCACTGACTTCCATAAAGAAAGTTGTTTAACACTACTCTGAAGATCCTATACAAAAAAAGTGACAGATGTTGAGGATAAAATGTTAAAAGGTCAAGAATCTCCTTCACCAATGAGCAAATTTAGGGAAGCGACAACAAACCACAGTCATCTTTCTTTTCTATATACAGCATAGTCATGTGAATGTGACAGTTTTTAGTTTGCCATTTTTCAGTTTATTTGAAAAGAATGGGCAACTTTCTCTGTTAAGACAGAAAGACAGTAGAGGAGAGAGGACTCTGGTGGGATTCAGTCCAAGACTAGCAGAGGGACACACGGTCCCGGGGGTGGGGGTGCTTCAAAAAGAAGTTTCAACAAATCAGCTGCTGGTGCAGAAGCCTGCGTTGGAAAGAAGACAAAACATTTTTTACTGCAAAATACCACAAACACACAAACAAGTGATCATCTCACACGTGCAAAAATCTCTATTCTAATGTATTAAGAATATGATGCAAGTATAAATGTGACAGCTAATTCTGGTGATATTGGGGCTTTCTGAATAATGTCCACCTCATCACCTGATCATGTTGCACAGTGATCACCGGGACTTGCACAACTTACTTCAGTCAATCATTCGCTTGTTGTCTCACCTTATCGAATGACACGTGCTCACAAAAGACACGGATCGATAAATCACTGCATAAACAAACGAGCCCCACGTCGAGCTCAACTCACCGGTGTGTGGAACGCGTCTGTATTTGCCCAGCAGGCAGAGATCCATCTTCTTCTGGTGGACGGTGTACTGGTCCTCCACCCTCAGGCCAGTGGGGTGACGAGAGAATATGAAGGAGTAGCTGTCTAGGCAGGTGCCGTCCTCGTCTTTTACCCTGCAGGAGTAGTGGACGGCATAGTTTTCGTAGTCGGTGTCGATCACCCAGTGCTCATCATCTGAGAGAGAGAGAGAGTTTAGACTTTTAGTAAACCATCCTTTTATGACTGTGAACCATTTTTCAAACTTGCACGAGGCCAAGAAGAGTATGCCACACGTTATAATGCACATTTCACTTAATGTGTCAAGCAACTGTGTGGATATGTGGACAAGAAATGTGTCTGTGTGCAAGCGTTTCTAACTAAAACACACATTATCCCGACTGGTAATGAACTTTGAGCTGAGAAAAGATGTGATTATCTCTCTTTCACACTGATTGTTGTCTGTTGTGAGTGGACTTGAGCACCCATTCCACCATTCTTCAAACACAATGCTGGGGGTTACAAAGGCGTCATTGACAGCACAATCAAGTCAACAGCTGATGCAATAATATGGACAATAGTACAGTTTAAAACACAACAGCTTAGGTCAGGGTCACAGAGAACTAAGTGCGGCGGTTGATGATTAAATTAAATCAACAGTTCTCTGAAGGTCAGTGTAATATCAGTGACTCAACCTACAACAGCAAAAGCTTATGTTAATGAGGTGCCTGGTCGTACATTAGTTGCCTTGAATGTGTTGTTGAGCACAGAGCCAAATGCTTCAAGTGAGAAATTTAAGTTAGGTTCTATCAGGTATAAATGTTGCACAACTCACTTCCAGTCTGCAGGTAGGATGCGACTCCCCAGTACTTCATCCTGAACTTGGCAGGGTCAGGGGTTTCCTCGAAGGTGGCCAACATGTCGGCACACATTTCCCAGTTACTGTAGGTCAAAGAAGAGAGGAGGACATTATGATAGACATGAGGCGATAAAGAGGAGAGAAAGCACACTGATTTAAGCAAAGTAAACACTTCTCAGTAGAAGAAGAGAACTCACTTGAGGATGATGACTCTGCCCTGAGCTGTGGCCGTCATTTTGCCGTCTTCTCCGACAGTAAACTGGGCCACAACGTTGTCAATTAAGAACAAACCCTCTGGGTCCTTCTTTGCTACGGCATACCAGATCCCTGCATACTATGAGAAAGAAATCCACCTGTGAGGCCACTTCACACTCCAGTGTTTTTCATTAAAAGTTAAAGCAGGGATATAGAAGATTTTGCATTTAATATGTATTACACAAAGTCCTTTAAACAGAAGTGATATTCCCCAACCGGAAAACTTTGAAGATAACACAAAGCACATATGAATATGATCAAAGAACTTGAATCTCATTATACTTCCAACTCACCCTGGTCTTGTCAAAGTTCTGCATGACCTGGATGTTGTCCACCTGGCAGTCCTGAGCCCAGGACAAAGCCAGGAGGCAGAGGGCCACAACGTACCGCAGCATTCTACTTCAGAGGAAGGAAAAAAGTCAGAAAGACAGAAAGAAAAGAAGGAGGAAAGTGGTTGGGAGGGACAGTTTGAGAGAAGGAGGCACAGCAGGGGGGGAACAGAAACACATTTCTCAGCCACATTGTCGGTACATTTCCTCGAGTAAAGTGAAGTGTTCCACAAAATGTTTCCCCATATGCTGCAAACTACTTGTCGAAAAGGAATCAAAACAATTTAAATCAAAAAGACACTTTGCAAAAGCACCATTCGCTAAGTAAAAACTCCATTGTCAATGCATACCTGGTTAGCAAAATGTGGACAGCTCACAGAGATCCTCCGGTTTTCTGTCAGGTTGTGGCCTTATATACAGCTGGATAGTATTGCATAATGACTTGCGGAGATGTGACCCTCCCCTGCTCTCCCCATGTCTAGCTTGCCTTCCATTGGACAAACATTTACATAACTGCAGGCCCCAGTCCTATTGATTTGTTTCTGCACATTTGACAGACCACCCCTCCGTATCCCCACCACCCCCCTAAAAAAAAGTGCTTTCCTGTCAGAACTTTTGAGGAGCTCTTGGTCTTATGAAAGCAACTACCAGCAAGAGGACCATCTGGAATTAGCTATACGATACATGAGTAGATACAAGCAAACACTTGTCACACTCCAAGACATCACATAATCTGAGAAAACAAGGTAGTGATGACAGATTTATGATGCTGAAGTGTAGTTTTGTGCCTGTGCATGTGCAGCACACGAGCTACGACGTCTTGAAGAAAATCTAATTGAAATGTTTGTGCGTGCAGGAATCGAACCCCTTTTTACGTCCAAAAACTGAATCGCACTCGATGCACGTTTCAGCCCTCTCTCCATTCTTAATACTTTCCCGACAGCCTCCATTTTATTGCATGAGCTGTTGACTTGATTATGCTGTCAAGAGACTCCTTTGTAACTCCCAGCTCTGTGTTTGAGTAAATGGCGGACAGGGTGCTCAAGCCCACTAACAACAGAAAATAATCAATGTGAAACAGAGAGATCTAATCAAATTTCAAACAGGGGTCAGTGATGATGGAATAATGGGATCACATCAATGAAATCTATCGCTCTGTTTTTTGCTTTCAAAGCAAAAGGGACAAAGTTAAGTAGTGATTTCTGCGAGCACGAAGTTAAAGCAACTGGCTCCCATACTGATGTAATCTCATATACAAGAACATGCTGTTTCCCAAAGACCAGGGTCAAACAACTTGCATCTGTTTTTCTGACTTGTTTTATACTGCTGTTCCAGGTTTGAGGTTAAAAATCACACACAGCACAAGCACGTTAAGAGAAAATACCTAAACTGCTCTCTAACACAGATCTGTGTTTCGTCGCACTGAACTTTACTGTGGCAGAATTTTATAAATGGATGCTGTTGTTTTGCACTGAGATCATGTAACCGCTCCTCTGAGGGCTTGCATGAATAAAAGAGCACAGCACTGCCAAACATCTGCAGCTTGCATAACCGCAGTCCCAGGCTGGTCGAAAACAGCGCAATCACTCATTTTCAGCAGAAATAATAGCAGCTGGAATTTGGCCAGAGGCTGCGCAACATTTCATAATCGTGAAGACTGGCCAAAAAACAATATACGTTACACTGCCAGGTTTGTGCATGCATTTAACATTTTGAGGCAGCAGAGTGGTAAAAGGCCGGAGTCAGTTTCTTGTTTTGATGGGGTGTGAAACTTAAGGAACTCAAAATCCCAAATGACTATGGGGATTGGGCATGGCTAAATGCACTTCTTCCATCTGAGCTTTTGGGCTTTACGGAGCGCAATTTAGTCAAACTGAGTGTTTTTGTCCATCCCACCTAAATGTAATGCAATCCAATCAGACATCACCTCCAGCCTGAAGAGCTGAATCAACACTGACAGCACGCTATTGTATTGCTGCAAGGTGTTTGTATTGGATTGAACTAGATTTGCACCAGTGTACTTTATAACCTGGCAATTACCTGATTAAGATTACACAGTGTGGAGCCTGCATCAGGTAAATTACATTCCTTAAGGTGTTTTAACTAGCTAATTAGTTTAGTTTTTAATAAGAGAAGAAGAGTAAATTAGGTTGAATTTGGGTCTAAAGTGAGGCTTGTCTGGTATGAAAAGTAGCCTGTGGTGGCTAATTATTGCTGGCAAACTTTAGAAATTTAGTTGCATGACTGACATTACGGAGCCAGTTCACTATTTTCTGCAGTCATGTCACCTAATGACAGCATCTTTAAAGCAACTGTCTGCACTGAAGTTTGGGAAATGCAGGATGTGCCATCATCCTGTAATTGCTCCTTTTGGCCACAGTGACCACTATTTAGTGAAAGTTACATAGTCTGAATTTATTTAGTACCCAAAAACAAACAAAATGAAATGAAATCACCTTATTTTATTTTATTTGGAAAAATACCACTTTAAAAGAACATAATTGATCGCATTGAGTTAAAAAGCAAAATACTGGAACGGGCTATCAGAAATATTTCATTATTCACCATGTTCATCACTACATTTATGCTGCCTTCACTGTCTTTCCTCTTTCGTACACTAACACCCGACCAGTTTGTCCTACTGCAAAATGGGCTGCTCCAATTCATTTCCTCACATCCCTCACACCCACACACCTTTTGTAGTTCTCCCCTGATGAGCTTGCCTTAATCCCCCAGAGCAAAAAATAGTGGAGAACTCCTTGTCTTGCCAGCCAACTAACCAGACAGTGCTCTTAGTTAATAATAGCCAGCCATCTTTGTTTAGGGCCTTGTTCTCAGACGTCCAAGTCTCACTAATTGGCCAATATCCAGTTCTGGGACTGATACCTCCATGATGATGGTGATTTAATTAGAGCACACGGGTAGGCCCACACATTCAGAGCTTTAGATAGGCCACCGTGATGGCTCTGAACATGATCGCTGCCAGCAGCTGACACTATTTAGGTACCTCTGCAGCACTGACAACAACAAGGATAGAACAGTGGTAATGCAGGGTTGGCTCGCTGGGTTATTTGAGGCAAGCAAAGCTGATAGCATCTCTCCTGCATGCTTGAATAAGTTAAATGAATAAGTAAAGAGTTTGTGATTGGAACAGAAAGGTGCTGGTGAAAGTAAACAGCATCAGATTCCTTAATTGGAAACAGATTAAAAACCACAATTGTTGTCTATCCACTGTGGATGGAAATAAATAAAATGACATTTTTGTTTGTTTTGCTTTATGATTGTTAGATTGGAACAGAAGGAGTGAGTCCAGTCACCAGAAGATATGGTCACAAAGCAGCTCTAACGGGTGAATGCTCTTTAGCAAAGCATGTCGACAGCTCCGGCTTAGCAGCAGTTGGACTCACGGTGTCGAGGTGTGTGCAGTCTCGTGTGTGGAGATAAGGAGGGCTTGTGAAAACTCCCTGAACGTGGCCCTGAAACAGCTTTATTGTGGGAAGGAGATGCCCTTTTTCAAGACATTTCTGTAACTCCAATTTAGCAGCCAGCGGTTGGAGTCAAGGTGTGTATAGGTGTGTGTGGTTTCATGTATGGGGATAAAGGGGGGGGGGCTTATGAAACCACTTGCATGTAACCATAAAGCAGCTCAATTGAGTAAATGAGGTGCTCTTTTGCAAGACATTTAAGGCCTCTATAGCTCCAGCAGCCAGTGGTTGGAGTCACAGGAGTTTCATATATGGGGGAAGCTGCTCTGATGAGTGAAAGAGGTGCAGGACATTTCTGCAGCTCCATTTCTAGCAGTGATTAGACTCCAGGTGTGTGAAGGTTCATATAGGGGGATGAGGGGCTTCTTGTGAAAATGAAGCAGCTGTGAGTGAATATCTCTTGCAAGACATTTAAGGCCTCCAGAGCTCCATTGTAGCAGTAGTAGTTTCATATATAGGGGGGACTGTGTGGGACCACCATCCTTCTCTCATGCATGCACCCCTGTGGCCTTTGCACAGTGTCTCCTGCCTCCTCCCTCCTGGATGGACGCGGAGGATTGCACCAATATAAAATGATCAGCGCAGGGATTTGCGTGTTAAGGACGCTTAGAGCTGGGCTTTTAATGTCCTGACGTCACATTAATTAGCAGCCACTTTGATCCTTTCAGCCTCTAAGCCGGGCTCGCTCCCGTCCCGTCCTGTCCACCTGGAGGACAGGGGCTGCGTCAGAGACTCCCCGGCGGACCGTCCTGCAGGATGCACATCCCAGCACACGGATGCCACTGATCCCTCCGAGCCGGGCAGCTCCCCTCTCCGAACCCGCACATCCCCGCAAGGTGATGCTTTGGTGAACACGAGGAGAACAAACTATAAGAGTTGAGAATGGCAGATAAGGACAGCGTGGAGAAATACCTGGAGAACAACCCGCAGTTCGCCAAAGATTACTTCGACAAGAAGCTGCGCGCGGAGGCTCTGTCCGCCGCCTTCAGCGCACCTGTGGACGTCAAAGACACCGCGTCCTTCCGGGATGTCAACTCGGTCCAGGAGGCCGCCATCATCTTCGAGCTGGTCCAGGAGCTGCAGAAGCAGGGCCCCGTGGAGCAGTCCCTGCACAAAGTCCTGCAGAGGGTGGCCCTGATCCTGCAGGCCGACCGGGTCAGCCACTACGTGTGCCGCGCCCGGAACGGAATACCTGAGCTCGCGACATGCCTCTTCGACGTCACCCCGACGTCCAAGTACGAGGCCAACCTGGTGAACCCGCAGGCCGAGATCGTGTTTCCTCTCGACATGGGCATCGTGGGTTTCACCGCACAGTCCAAAAAGACGCAAAATGTGCCCGACGTGTCTGCGGTGAGAGGGAGGGGAGGAGGAGGGGGGCTGTGGATCTGTCAGGGAGTAGATGGATGAAAATTAATGTTTGTTTGTGCAAAAGTTATTATGAGTGAAAATGACCTCTTGTGGGCTTGTTCATAACTTTATAAACTTTTGTAGCTGAAGGCCATTTGCAGGATTGCAGGCTGCACAAATCAGTGCTTCTTAAGTTGATTAAAAAATGTGCAACATCAGATTCCTAATTTGGAAACATATATAAACTAGTGCTGTCAAACGATTAAAATCTTTAATCAGATTAATCACAGGGTTGCTGTGGATTAATTTCGATTAATCACGATTAAATATCATTCATTTTTAATCTATATTAATCGCGTTACATTTTGCATGAGCAAACAGACTCAAGAAAGAAGGGAATATATATGCACTTAACGTTTATTAAACACCTTTAACAGTTCATGTCAACAAAAAACTTGTCTCTTTTTCAAAACAAACATGTATCCACATTAAAGTGGCCCTGTTACTCCTTTTCAGCCAGCTAAAACAAACTAACTTGTTGACATTGTCAGTACCGGATCAACTGCCCATTTGCGCATGCGCGGTGGTATCTCTACTTGGACAAACTGCCCGAAATGTGTTGCCAGAGACGTTTCAGGGATTTTGAGTCATTCTGCGCTGCAGATGGGTTCATTGCGTTAAAATTTTTAATCAGATTAATCATGATGATGGATTAATCCGCGTTAACGCGTCAATTTTGACAGCCCTAATTATTTATAAATGTGCAACATCAGATTGCTAAATTGGAAACAGATATATAAAAAGACAAATAACACTTGTTTCTGTTCACTCACTGTGGATCTGATAAATCTGATATGATTATTTAATGTCTAATATACATGATGAAGTTCTTGCAGTTTTTGCCTCAAAAACAACTTCAAATATTGCTATTGAACTATATTAGTGATGCAGAATTATTAGTGCATAACATTATTTTATATATTTTATATATATATATATATATTTATATATGTAAGGGTTAGTTTTCAAACAAATATATGAAAACTTAGCAGAATTTATTTCTCCAGATTATCATCATGTGTTCATTCCCACCATCCCTATCAGAGAATGCATGAGTTGGATTATCAAAATAGTCAGCTGAAGAATCCACCTTGTGAATGCCAGTAATAGAGTATTGGTTGCCAGATAAATAACAAATTGTAGTATTTATTTAAAAGACCAGACAACATGCTGAGAATGTGAATCTTCAATCCGGCAGGCAATTAATATGAAAGCATGACCTGCATAGAATGAAATGAGTGTAAATGTGAGTGTGTTGTGTGAGTGATTTTGTTCTACATCTACCCTTTGGATTCAGCCAAACTTGATACATGACGTTTTCTTTTTCGTTGTCTCTCTCGATGCAGAATAAAAAGTTCTGCGACTTTGTGGACAAACAGACCGGATACAAGACGAAATGCATGCTCACGTTCCCTCTGATGGCTGACAAAGAGTGCCTTGGAGTCGTCATGGCACTAAACAAAATAGGAGCTGATACGTTCTCTGCAGAGGATGAGGCGGTGAGGATACAAGCTTAAACATGCTTTTTGGTGCTTTTCAACACTCTAGCGCAAATTTGAGCATTATAGTATCATTATGACGTCTTCTTTGTCTTAAGCGCCTAAAATGCAGCGTATTTTCCAGGAATTCTCTCTTCATCATAACCATAGTTGCTTGTCTGCTGCTTTAACAAGCCTGTGCTCCTTCATTTGAAATTTGCAACTAAATAAAGATTATTGCTGTAATTACATCTCATCAGCAGGGTGCAAAACACTCCCATTATGTCAGTGGGAGCCAATCAGACCTGACTCGCTTGATGCAGTTGCTTTTGAGTATTGGGGGAAAAAAAAGGCATAACGATTTAACTGGGAATATGTTGTCTCTGTGGTCTGTATCAGAGAACATTCACCACTGTCTCTTATTATTCAGGAGCTCTAAACTCACACTGAGGCACGCTTACGTAAAGTTTGAACTGGGTCAGATGGAAATGATGTTTTTACAGACTATTGAGGTTGATTCTCAGTTATATTGAAACAGAAAAACTGAGAGTAAAGAGATCTAAGGAGAGGATTGATGGGAAGGATTCCCAGGGCAAAGGCTTTCACTGCTAACACAGATTAGAGACAGACATATGGTGACTGTTTACTTCTCTTTCTCTTTCTCTTTACATTTTGTCTCTAATGGGTAAAAAAATCTCGAAAATGTAAACTTCAGTATTTAAGTAACACACCTTTATGTTTGCTTGATGTGTCATCAAAGTGTTTGCTAAGTGTGATTGAATTTTATCAGCCTACAAAATGTATAAAATATGTGCAAAACTTAAAAGACCTTATGAATGTTTTGTTAGTTTAATTTATATTTACTGATCTGATCTGTAAATCCATATTTCTACGTACTCTATACATCCACAATTTTATCCCTACACACTTCACTTTATATGTAAATGGCACCTTTGCTGCAGCAGCCAAATTGTACTGTGCTTTAAAAAAAGTTAAATCCGCTGCTGTGTATTAATGAAACCTCTAATCTCGTTTGGTCCTTAGCTCTTCCACAAGTACATGAACTTTGCTCAAGTCCTCATCCTGCAGAGTTACACATCCTACATGTTCAACGTGGAGTCCAGAAGGAGTCAGGTAAACCTCCCGTCAGTCACCTGTTGGTGTTTCAGAGCTCAGCCACAGTCAAACATTTAATTACCCGCATTCACTACGGTTCTTTCGCGTACAGGTGCTGCTGTGGTCGGCCAGTAAAGTGTTTGAAGAGTTGACAGACATTGAGAGACAGTTCCACAAAGCGCTCTACACCGTAAGGACCTACCTACAATGCGAGCGATACTCAGTGGGTCTGCTGGACATGACCAAAGAGAAGGTTGGTCTCGCTGAATAGATTCAATTTCACAGACAGGGTTGAATAGATAGCATTCATAGCTACGGGGATAAATAACTTAAAACTATTATCCTGTGTATTTTCACCCCGGCAGGAATTCTATGATGAATGGCCGGTGAAACTGGGAGATGTGGAACCTTATAAAGGACCAAAAACGCCAGACGGCAGGGTAATAAACTCATTTTTCCCCTCATTAATTCAGTTTTGCTGTACTTTAAATCCTACTCTCTTCAAATTTTCTATTGTCTAACGTAGTTTGAGGATCATCAATAATTTCTAACTGGCTTCTGCCTTTCATACAGGAAGTCAACTTTTACAAGATCATTGACTACCTCCTGGAAGGGAAAGAAGAAATCAAAGTCATACCGTGAGCAGCTACAAATCCATTCAGACTAATACAGTACATTTCAAAATACAGACTTGGGATCAAAACTCTGAAGAGCTTTGTTCACATACTTAAATGTCTAATTTCAAAATAGAAGTTCTAACTTGTTTTAGTAAGAATCTGCTCTCACACTCAAATTAATGACATTCAAAGCTATGAAAATGGAGGCCTCTTACATATTTTTTTGAAATACATGAAGCGCTCATGCTTGTCCACAGACAATTCTGAGCTGATGAGTGTTATTCGGGCATGTTTTCTGCAGAGGCCAACATAATGCTTGAGAGTCAGCACTGTTTTTACTTGCATCTCAGGGAATAATTAGCTCCCTCCAGCTCACACCGTGCTGTATGTTTCTCACTTTTTCAGAGGTCCGCCTGCAGATCACTGGGCTCTAGTTAGCGGACTACCGACCTACGTGGCAGAGAACGGCTTTGTAAGTCTCTCCCGGCTGCTGCGGGGCGATTCATTATCAGAAGCACTAAAATTATAAAAGAATGAGAATCGAGTGGGAGCTGGTTTGTTGAACAGGCACAGAGACACATTATCCAATGCAGTAGGATAAAAATGCAGTGAAATGAAAGGGGCACATTCAGCGTAATGTAATAATACTGAGAGAGAGAATGTTATGTATTTACACACTTTAATGTTTTTAACGTGACCCCCTGCAGATTTGCAACATGATGAACGTGGCTGCAGATGATTACTTCACTTTCCAGGTGAGGAGACGTTGACTGTCCAACTACGTATAGGACAAATGAAATTGTCTATGGCCACCTTGTTATCCACTATAGCAGATCAGTATCCATTTTTGATGTATTTACACACTAAGGCCCCTCCTGTAAATTGCTCTTATTCCAGAAGAATGGAGCCTCAGCTTAAAACAGATTCCATATTCTAAATATTTTATTTCAATGTCTCTCAGAAAGAGGCTGTGGACGAAACGGGTTTCGTCATCAAGAACGTCTTGTCGCTGCCCATTGTCAACAAAAAGGAAGAAATTGTGGGCGTCGCCACTTTCTTCAACAGGAAAGATGGCAAGCCATTCGATGAACATGATGAACAGATCACTGAGGTGAGCAGCAGGCTGCCGCCCTCATACACTACGTCTCATTTTGTTGTCTGTCTGTGTGTGGATGCACTCTACACTGCAGGTTTGCTCCATAAAGGGAAAAGATTTGTTCTGATTTTTGGAGCTTGTTGCAGCATAAATCTGCATGTTAATGAAAAAAAGGTCGAAAAACAGCAGTAACTTCATAATGCTGTGAGATATTGAGTTCGCAGTAGTGCCACCCATGTGTTAAGTGATGAAGAGTATCGAGAAATGTTTCCACTCTGTGCATTCATTAGTTTAATTAATGAGGTTATAACAATAATTAGAAGTACATCAGGGTGATATTGGGAGGGGGTCGGCTCAGTCGCTTCATGTTTGGATGCGTTTCTTCCCTCTCATTCTCTCTCACTCTTATCATTTGTACCAGGCCCTGACACAGTTCTTGGGCTGGTCTGTGCTGAACTGCGACACCTACGACAAGCTGAACCGTATGGAGTACAGGAAAGACATCGCCCAGGAAATGCTCATGTGCCAGACCAGATGCACCAAAGTGGAGATGCAGTCCATTCTGGTCAGTATCGACGTGACTTTCCTCTGCACTTCTTCTCCCTTTTGATCTGTCTCCGTGTTTGATCAAGAGGCTACTCGAGCAGAAATTAAAAATAGTCAAGGGTTAATGCGGCATGAGTAGCTTTTTGAGTAGCAGCCCTTCGATAGCAGCTATTAGAGGACTAACGAAAAGGTCTGGTGGATCACTTATCCATCTGGCAACTAACATTTGAGACGACGACCGAGCAGTTTATAAGGTTGGAGCACTTGTCTGAAGTGTTTGAAGATTTAATATCACACTGCTTTTTCTTGCCGATCGAGGAACTGAAACCTGATGTAGATGATGGCAGCATGTTCATGGCTTGACTGTACATGCCGTTATACATTTTTGTTCTCTACTTTATAACCAGAACACCAAAGAGAAGTTTGACGCGGAGCCTGAAGACTGTGACCAGAAAGAGATGTACAAACTATTGGTATGTTTCATTTAAACCTTTAGGACAAAAACCAGTAAAGTGATTATTACATTCCTCACTTGTCAAAGCAATCAAACAAATGTATGAGTTTTCTTTCTTGCCAACTACCTCAGACTGACATTGCACATCTTGAGTATTAAATGATTCATGGATGTCTTCTGTGTGAACCGCGTCGTGTTTTTGTTCAGAAAGGAACTTGCCCGCCAGCTGACAATGTCAACGGAGAGAGCCTGTACCTGTTCTCCTTCAGCGACTTCCCCGTCACAGAGTTCGACCTCATCAAAGCCGGCATTCGCATGTTCTTTGAGCTCGGAGTTATCGAGAAGTTTAAAGTTCCCGCAGAGGTGAGTCATCCGAATGTAACAGGATGCTCTTAATGGTGCTGGCGCTGCAAAACGATCCTGAGCATCTGGAGAATATCCCAGTTTGTATGTGCAGATGCTGCTGTTTTCCAGCCGGGATAGTTCCCCCCAGAAATCTAATAGTATTAACTGAAAGTCCATATGAAAAAGTGTGAATTCACTGAAGAACTTTTAAATATATGTTGGCACTTTTAAATACGTGAAGATTAGAGATTAATCTTCAGAGCATCATCTGTGAATCTTTTGGGGTGACAGGCAATCTGCCTCGAGTCTGTTTTGTGTGGAAGAGAGAAGTGGATGTAATCGGCAATTAGCTTCTCGAAGCACGTCATGCTGTGGCTACAAATCTGATCTGAGTGTAGCTGTGAAGGCTTTTTTTCTTGCTTACCTGAAAGCCCTTTGCCACCTCTTTTTCTGTTCTCTGAATCCTCCCTCCCTTCATCCACCCCTCCATCTCTCCATCTTAGACGCTGACCAGATGGATGTACACGGTGAGGAAGGGCTACCGTGACATCACCTACCACAACTGGAGGCACGGCTTCAACGTGGGCCACACCATGTTCTGCCTGCTGCAGGTGACGCCCGCACAGCATCAACTGCCTCAACACTAAACATCAATGCTGAAGCTTACAAATTTCACTCCATCTCCACAACTGCACACTGTTCGGTTGCTTTCTTGTATAACAGACCACTACGTCCATATGCACCTATATAGGCTCATAACAGCTACAAATAAGATGTGATTTTTATCGATGATGGGACGGATCATGCATTTTTTTTTAATGGTGGTCACAACATCACATCACAACACACCTGCTTAAAACCTGCACATAACAATCCACAATTTGTCTCTTCCACCCACAGACGGGGAGGCTGAGGAAGTACTACTCCGATCTAGATGCCTTTGCCATGGTGGCTGCTGCTTTCTGCCACGATATCGACCACAGAGGGACCAACAACCTCTACCAGACAAAGCAAGTCGAGATATTTTGTTTTGTTTTGTGGAGGATGTTATGTGCATGTGTGTAAACTGTGATGCCAATTTATTTTCCAATCTTTTTTATTTTTGTAGGAGTGCGTCTCCTCTGGCTAAACTCCACGGCTCCTCCATTATGGAGAGGCACCATTTGGAGTACAGCAAGACCCTCATGGCTGAGGAGGTATGACGCCTTATTGGACAATAAATGAAGAAATATCAGACTTAAGAAACAGCACACACATTTTGACCACTCTTCACTGTCTCTCGCAGACCTTGAACATCTTCTGCAACCTCCAGAAGCGCCAGTTTGAGCATGTGCAGCACTTGTTTGACGTCTGCATCATCGCCACCGATCTGGCCCTTTACTTCAAGTAGGTTTTCCGAGCTTTCAGACATTGAGCTGCAGCCGATCAGTGTTTGTCTGTCTCCCGGTGTCCTTGTTTTTTTTGGAATCAATTTATGTATTTGCTCAGTTTAGTTGATCTGGCTCATCTTGTCTGTTTGCCCTCACGCAGAAAGAGAACCATGTTCCAAAACATTGTGAATGCCACAGAGCCAATGACAGACGAAAAGGAGGCCATCGCCTACATCTCCAACAACCCCACCAGGAAGGAAATCGTCATGTACGTAACTGATTCAAGCATACGATAATATGGCTGCTGAGCAAAACTCTGTCCGGTTTACTCTGAAATATATATTTGTGCAACAGCAGACCCTTGCAAATCATCATCTTCTCCCCCCTGACTCTGTCTCTCACCTCCAGGGCCATGATGATGACAGGTTGTGACTTGTCGGCTATCACCAAACCCTGGGAGGTACAGAGCAAGGTGGGTCTTCACTGCCTTCACAAGCGCTGATTAAAGAATATATAGCGAAGCTCACAAGAAGGAAAAAATAGCAAATCTTGCAAATAATCATCTTGTTTGTTCTGTTAAGAAGATTGAGTTGTACACATTATTTTACCCTGCCTGTTCTCAGTGTTTGATCAGGTTATTCAGCTTCTAGCTCAATAATATGAGAACAAAAATATATATTAAAGGTTGCAATTATTTTATTTTTGAAAGAATGGGAAAGGAAACAGACTGATTTCAATAGGCCACTTGTATTTCAGTGCTGAAAGCTTTACAGAAGGTCAAAAACAAGTTTCATATTTATAGCTGGCAGAAGATGTTCTGTCCATCCCATGCACATGTAAATTCTGTTGGTTGGAAAGGATTGAAAATAAGGCTCACAAAATGAAAGAATGTGAAGAATCCTTTCCATCTTACATTTGTCTCTTATTTACTTGTATTATTGCCCGGTCCTCTCCAGGTGGCTCTGATGGTCGCTGCTGAGTTCTGGGAACAGGGAGATTTGGAGAGAAGTGTTTTGGACCAACAACCAATTGTAAGAGTGTTGTGCCTTCTCCTCATTTATGATATTTTTTTTGGCGCCTCATGATTGTTTTTCGTCTGAAACTCTCCCATCTGTCTCTCTCAGCCCATGATGGACAGAAACTGTGCCGAACAGCTTCCCAAAATGCAGTGTGGTTTCATCGACTTTGTGTGCTCCTTTGTGTACAAGGTAATGAACAGCTTTTGCGCCGCACAGCTGCACCATTTTCTCCCAAGAAAAAGTGTGATTATTATAAACAATGAAGGGGAGGCGATGGCTTGAAGATGGATCTCAAGGCACGAAAACAGACAGGGAGTCTGGTCTGTGTCTGTGTTGCTACAATTCATCTGTAACTGCTGGAATTTAAACACACCCACAGTCTAAGAGGGGTGTAACGATTTAATCCAGCATCTATTTGATTTTGATTTTTAGCAAAGCACCATAAAAAAACATATTTTGTCCACAAGCTGTTTTGATTCAGTCCAATTTAATCGACTTTGATTAGAGTACCAGCTCTACAAATGCAAACTAACAGTAGCAAACTGAATCATTAACCTTACTCCATAGTTTAAAGTGTGACTCCTGCTGTTTTCAAGGCAATAACTTTCATTTTCAAGCCCCAACTTTCTGAAAGTTGTGGCTTAGAGCTGAAAACACAATGGGGGCACAAACCAGCTTGTACACATGATTTATAATGCAGTCTAAGTTACAAAAAACATTCCTAAAGACCACAAAATGAGCACTGACTTTGACTTCAGTAACTTCTCATACTGAGTTTTAAAGACTTGTTATTGTCGCTTCAACCATCCTCGGTTGGGCAGAATGTATAGAGATGAACCTGTTGAACCCAGCTGGCCCCAAGAGGAATGTCAGTTAGCTGTTTGTCAGTTTTGTCAGGATGGTATTTGGACAAGAACACACACATCCATAAATGTGAACATGTGTCGGTCGTCCCTGTGGATTTCTGGTCTAAGAGGCATGTCATGTATTAGCGACGCCAAAAGGTCATCTTCCCTCAATAGTATATATAATGTGAATGACTATATCCTTACATCCAGTGTGATTCCTTTTGTTGACCAGGAGTTCTCCAGGTTCCACAAAGAGATCCAGCCCATGTTTGATGGTCTGAACAACAACAGGTCACACTGGAACGAGCTGGCTGAGGTGTACAACGCAAAGATGAAGGCCATTGAGGATCAGAAGAAGAAATTGGAAGAAGAAGAAGCCAAGAAAGGTTAAAAAAAAAAAAATAGATCTGTGTATCTTGTCCAACTGATAGAAGTGTTCGGTATTGAAAATCATCCCAAATAAATGCATCTTTTTTTTTTATTTCTGTGTGTTTATCTAGCTGGAGGAGGCGATGGAGGGAAATCAAAGACCTGCACCATCTGCTAAGTTCCTCTGGTGCTTCTGGACCTGGACTGACGCGGTCTGGTTAGGACTAATCTAGGCTATGCTCGACTATTCTGGTCTTACAGCTAGTCTTAGTTGGAGCTCGACCAGGCTAGCTTGGTCTGGTCTGATCTACACCAGCATAGTTCTCTCTGGTTAGGTGCTGTCCGCACTGGTGCAGTCCAGTCCAGCCCTGTTTGGCCTGCTCTGGTTCAGTATAGCCTAACTGTAGTCTAGTGTAGTCAGGTCTGGTCTGCGGTCCAGCCTAACTCCAAGGATGGAAGAAGTCAAAAACATCACCAAGAAGAAATGTTGGGACTCTGACCGCGAGAGAAGCTGTTTGACTCGGAAGACGTGATGCGTTTGAAACTTCCTCTGCTTCGTGCAACAAGCAGCCATGAACATTTGAAAACCAACATATACATGGACAACATGTATTTCCCTTTTGATCTAAACATTCCTGACATGCATGGTGTGAAACCATTGTTGGATAAGCTGTAAGCAAATGTTCCAAGTCAAGCTATAAAGTACAAACTCTTTAGTATAAATAGCTCAGATAGGGTGCTGCATGTGGGGTGAAAACATGCCAAAATAGTTTTAATACAGGATTCATATTGGCGCACACACACACACACACACACACACACACACACACAGAGTATAGCAGTACTGTAGGTTGCACAATGCACTTAGCTGCTGCTGTTTCTGCAGTGGCAGGCCACGAATGAAGGTCAGACATAACCACGTAACTTTATACTTACTGGGATCTGGGTTACAATTACATTTTCTGGTGATCAGTTAAAGTAGCACGAGTTGTGGAAAAAAATATCCTTGAACACAAGACCCCGATCTGAAGGATGTGTTAACACTGTTTGACAAACCTCGAAGCTCAGACATGGCAGCGAGTGATGACACTCAAACAAGGGCTGATGTTCTCTTACCTCAAAGGACAGAGTTGTGCGAGGGTGCGTTTATTTTAATATGCAATCTATCGATATACATATTTATTTTTTGATTCTTTGAGAATTTTGTACTTGAACTTCGCAGAGCGGAGAGTTTGAGCTTTGAGAGAGGGCGTTGTGAATCTAGACAATGTGAAAACTTCACTGGAAAACACCTGTGAGCTGTTTGTGTCCAACGACCTGGGAAAAAAAAAACTGAAAATGCTAATATACATAATATTTACGCCAGTGTTTAGAACAAAATTCCATATCAAAGAAGATGACTTCTTTTAAGCGTGCATGATTTCACATGTATATAGTTTATTACATAGAAAATGTAAAATGTAAATTGTGTAAACTTAAGAATATCTGAAGCATGACTTGAAGGATGTACAGTAAAAGCAAACATTGCTTCTTCTAAAGAGGCAAGAGTCGCAGTCAGTCAAACAGGGCACAGTAGATCTACCTCTCCTGTAAGAAGATTTGATGGGATTTGATTTGATTGCCAGCCAGAGTTTGAGATCCACACAGCTTTAGACTTTAAATACCCTTCTTACAGAGGAGGTGAAGCAGGCTACCAAAGCCTTGTATGTATGTGCAGACGACATGTGTTTAAAAAGTGGCAGATGCAGCTATAGCATCGTTGAGTCTATGACGGTACGGGCTTCTTTCTTCGCTGATGCAACATTGTGATGAATCACGCAATAACTCGACTGTTTGATGTCAACTCAGTGTGACAGCTCCTCTCCTTGTAAACCTGAACTGAACTTGATCTGATCAGGCATCTGAGTTGACAGCGTCAACCCACCCACCCACCCCCACCCCGGTTCCAGTGAACTTTCTTAAAACATTTTTAGCAATGTCCCTCGCAGGTGCAAAGGCAAGCTCTCAACTTCCTGTTACACAATGTCCTCTCCTCTAATCAACGGGGCATCAATCAAAGGCACTTAATCCTCTCAGAATGGCTTTGGGACTACCTGGAAACTCCTTTTCTACTGCTCGAGGTGAAGCGAGGAGCTGTTGTGATTACTGGAGCCAAAACTGTGCAAAAACATTTACTGAATCAGCCCCCGAGTGGTGTGTTTTAAAGATTTAACCGTTTACCTCATTGTCCCTGCTGCACACGTTTTATATGGATGGTTTAACCACCAGTTCTGCCTCCAGTGATCAAACATGGCTCCTTGCTTTTCCTTCAAGGATCCTTTGTGAGATGCCCAATAATGCACTGTATACTTCCTCCTTATCCCACCAGCTGTCATTCAGACATTAGAAATCTGACATTTGATGTATGAAATGACCTCTACTGTATGTATGTGTCATGAGATGTAATATGTGTAAGCAAATAAAGGAATTTATGGAAGTGTAAGAATAGAGAGAATCACTTTTTCTCAGGATGAAAATTGCATAGCGCACCCACACACAAAGGTGACTTTATCACTTATTCGCACTTGACTAACATTCACATAAAGGTGAGACAGACAGAGAATGAACTCTTCGAATGAAACCTGGGGCTTAGCAGCGACAGCGCTCGTTCTTAGTCATGTATCGTGCAGGGATCTTAGAGGCTCCAAAGCTGGATGAGCCTCCGGGGGAAAGAGGATCAGTGGATTGGTTCTGATCCCTGCCCGATACAGTGTTGTCTGGCCATGTTGCTCGGCATCCCGTGTCCTGCCTGTCTGCAGAGTCGGCCTGCAGAAAACTGGAGATAGTTTGGTGTTTTGTCATCTTTTTAAGCATACAGGCCTTGAGAAGACAATAGGGCCCGCCTCAAATGTGAATGTTAAGTCTGAAGTCCCCCTCCAGTCAAAAATGTTTTCCTCTTGTTCCTTCATTTGGATGATTCACTGTGCAGAGTTTGACATTAGAAGGCTGTTATCATTCGTCTGTCTAATGCGGGAAAGTTTCTCTGCGCTCACCCAAAATCTCAGATTAGGACATGCATGATTTTGTGGCATCACAACTAGTTTGAAAGCCAATCAAGGTCTGGTAACTTACACAAGTGCGACATGAAAACTTGCAACCTAATGTGCACATCGACCGTGAAGTGAGAGACTAGTAGTTAATTTCAAACTTATTAAATTCTACTTTTTTGTTGAAATACCATCCCTAACACTAATCATTTTTCAAGGAGAGCATGACTTCTCCTGGGAAAGCAGAGAAGAAAGTTAGAACAAGACAGACAGGGCAGTAAGAGGTAAAGTAATTGTCTTTATTTAAGCCAAGGTCCATAATCTCCCAGCAACCTCACGCAGTTTCCTTCTCTGGAAGTTAAAGTGAAGGCAGCGCTTCAATCTGCCCTTGGCCAGAGGGACAACTCGAGCTAATCCTCGTTGTCTTTTTTAAGAGCAGAGTGCTGGAGTCTTTTGTATTATTATTTCACTCATGCAGGAAAGAGTACAGGTCTGGAAAATGTACAGAATCTATAGTCCAGATTCAATTAATGAGATAAGTATTAAACCAAGAGTCTACAACCATGCAAACAGCTCTGTGATGCTGCTTTTAGGCATCCTAACATGCTCACAATGACAATTCTGGCATGCTGATATGTATAATATTTATCAGCGTGTCACTAGTTTTGTAAACAGTTAAATAGCCTATATGTGGGTGATTTGATGAGTCGTTTCAGCGATACAGTAGATTTGAGGAATTTGTTTGGAAACTGTTTTTTCCCACTTTTTCAGAGTCAGAAACTAATAAATGCCTTAGGTCAGGAAGTATTTTAATGTATTTGGTGTAGACTGAAGTTATGTCAAACAGCAATATTAGGCTATCTTGGCTCAGTTGTTGAGTGTCTTTGGGATCCAATAACCTAATCATGATCTCATAGGCATTCAGGAATTGAGCAGAAATAAGCAGGTAATTACAACTCATCCAAGAGGAATATAGGTGCCTGCACAAAATTTCATAACGATCCATGTAAAAGTTCTGGAGACATTTCAGTCTGGACCAAATACTTTCCTCAAGCTGCACGGCTACCATGGTTAGAACCATTCTCAATAATTTTCCACCTTGATAGTGGAAAGATTAAAATAGTGCGGTGGCAGACATGTAAATCAAAGACTCTGACAGGTACAGGATAAACATTATGTTTATTTCTGTAGCAATGCTGAAACATACAGTCAAAGAGACCTACATGCTCAAAGACTCAAACAGAACATGCTTAACGTCAGCGGCGCGCAGAAGGAAGTGTAGTCACAGCAGGGTAGCTGCTGATACCAGCAGTCAAAGAAACATGTCTTCAAAGTACTCATCAAACTCCTCCTCCCTAGACAGATAAAACAAACAAAATCACAGAAGTGTTACTTCCTGTCATGCACGGTGCTAACACAGATTGTTAAATGCTTTGTATGGCTGGTCCCTGACTAACTCTGGCAGTGTTAGCACAATGCTTTTTATTTCATTTACATTTTATTCAAGCTCTAGACGATATGAAATGATGTTGAGTACGAACACTGCTAGTGAATATGAACAGATAAATAGTGGCGGGCAGCAAAAAAAAAAGGCAGTTTAAACAAAGGCAAACATACTTCAGAAAGGCACCTACTGTATTTACTACCATTTAACTGAGTGTAACAAAGGAGTTGGTGTGAACGTGATACTTGTGAAAGGTCTTTCTTGTTGGTCCTGTTTTTATTTAGCAATACATGAATACATGATATTCATCTCAAACATAATTATCGGTACATAAATCACAAAACCATTAACTTATAGAATCTAGCTAATATTGTGCTGAAGTAATTTGTAGCCAGTCTAATGGGTCAGAGGCTCTATCATCACATATTAAAGTGTCTTGTCGAAGCATTGGCGTTTTGCAAATGTCAGGGGAAGCGTGTCAAGAGCAGTTTAAAGGTTTAGTTACTTTCCTGACAGTTCAGAACAGCTTTGTGCGAGCTATCTAAGTGGTCTACATGCTGTGCTATATAGAGAGTTGTAACCTATGTAGGCTAAGTGGTATAGACTGTCTCTGATGGTCTTACAGCAGCTTACTAGGTGTGGTTTAATATGAACATTAGCTTATAACCTCACCTTGACTTTTCCTCCACCGCAGGGGCGGGTCCTCGCCAGTGGTCGGCATCTGATTGGCCCTCTGGCTCATCGCCAGCTTCAGAGTCTAACAGGAGAGTTTCGAAGAGCAGTCAGTCACATTTCCAGAAAGGAAAAACTAGGTCAACCAATAATCCATGTTCATCAGTTTCAATGTCATCAGCAGATTTTTGCTAACCAGGGCCAAACCAGATCACATTGTGCAACACAAAAATCATGGGTTAGCTTCACCAGCCCCTCTAGAGCATTTTCCAAAACAGCTTCCATAACTTTCCAAATTACATGGTGTTCTAGTATTCCTACATTTAATCAAGTTCAGCCGTCAACAACTGTTTCACACATGCGCAACAGAAGGAAAGACAGAAAGTGTGAGAGTGTTTGCATGTTGAACTCATTGACATAACTTCTGGACAGAGTAGGTTTGTTTTTGCGTACTACTTCACCCACCCACCACCTATCCACCCATCCATCCATCCATCCATCCAGACAGACCCTGGAATAAACAGAACAGGGACACAGGGGCGCAAGACATATTTCATTTCACGCTGCTCACAGTGAAGGGCAAAAAGACAAGGAAAAAAAAGAAAAGTCAAGAGGAAGAGGGGAAGACAGTTGAGAAAAAGCAGACCTGCTGTCGGTCTATTACTATTCACTACTGGGCTAATGGATGTGTTTCCAGAAAGGGCTGTCAGCGTGTTTTCACTCCAGAAGTTTCATGGAGTGTCACGGTCTAGAGGCCTGGGGGAGTAGATCACAAACTGTCCAATGTGTGTGTTTTCTTAAAATGGGGGAGGTATTTCTGAGTGTATGTGTGCGAGAGGGACAGAGTTATGAACGCTACCTTTGTCCGAGTCCTGAGACTCCTCCGAGCTGCTGGAAGAGGTGGAGCGATCTGTAGAGAAATAGAGAGAGTTAAAAATACATTTGAATCAAAAGGGAGTTGTTACAAAATTATGTCAAACAGAGAAAAATGGGAATTATATCATGTCCAAGAACCAACTATAAACAAGGCGGCTCCCACAGGCTGTACCCATCTCATGAGATTATGGCCATAATTAATGGGACAGTTTTTTTTGGAGAGGAGAGGAGTCTTACCTCTGTGCCTTTTGCGTTTGTCTTTGTGTTTGTGCTTCTTGGAGTGTGAAGACGATCTCTTCCTCTTCTTCTTCTTCTTCTGTGATGGCTCCTGGTTCTCCCCTGATAACCTTTTAGTCTTTGTCTTTGCTTTCACCTCCTTCCTCCTACAAACAGAGAGTCATACCATGAACAAACTGTATTCACAAAAAAGTCTTGGCATCACATACACACCAGCTCAAGCTACATTATTGCATTGTGTCAAAATTCCACTTGACTGGTAAGAAGGCCATACAGGAGACATAAATTGTAGTCTTAAACTCCTGCATGCTACAAAATGATGTGTGCTGACTGTCCATGGTGACCTGTCCTACTTCTAGCAGGCCGGTGCACACTCGGCACAATCTTTAAAAATCAGTCATCATGGGCAAAAAGCTATAAATTTTTAATGTAAAAATGAAAAGTGTTTGCTTACTTGTGGTGGTAGTTGAGTTTGAAAGAGCACTCAGGACATAGTCCTAGAAAAGAAACAACATGACATCATCATCATCATCACCAAGTCAAATATGATAATGGGTATAAAAATGCTTTAATTGATTCTTTTTATTACACTATATTATAAGGGTGGTCACATTATTTCTTGCACTGTTTATATTTATACTTCCTCTATTATAAGGTCACACAATAAAGATACATTTGGTAAGAGAAGGTAAGATGTTTGTAACCTGCTGCATCAGGTTACAAACAGGAGAAAACTCCTCCATGATGTAATGCTGCTAAATAATGTCTATACAAAATAAAGAGGACCAAGGACAAAACCCTGTGGAACTTCCATTTTAATCTGTCAGAAACAATTCTCTGTGTTTATAATAACACCATAAGATCTGAAATTGTGTGAAATTGAAATGCTTCAGTGTTTTGAGAAATGTATTATTAATTCATATTAATTAAGTCATAGCAACATCAGCCCTTCCATTACATTTCCAATTTCTACAATAAGCCTCACTAAGTCCATGCTCCAGGGCCACCAGACCATGTTTCATTACTGTCAAAACATTTAGAACTGTCAAAACATTGACTTTAAAATTACTACAAATTGGATTACATTTTTAGCTGATGAGGAGAAACAATGTGTCCGGATGTGACCTGTTGCACTTGCTTGTTAAAACAGCCTGTCATTTCTTGCTTGACTGAGTTCACTATGACTGGTGGGGCCTCCAATTACGGTAATTATACTAACAGGATTTTCTACAGTATGATACCTGAAGGAGGATTATTATGAGCCGGGTCTTAGACAGGAACCCCCACAAGGTCACAGCCACACATACATGTGCACACACGCACGCATGAACACACACACTCAACTTTTACAAAGAACGACCAGAGAAAATAGTATTTACTGAGTTTGACCAATGCATTTCTCTTCTCGCCGTGTTCCACGTAGGCAAAATTCACCTCCCAGCTTTTTAGGCCTTCTTGCTTCTCGCAGCGCTTGTTTCCGCACAGGAACTGACCTGCAAGACCAGAAAGCACTTGTACTATATACATACAAATATTTGAATTACATTTATATTCATGTGATATTTGAGCCATTTATCTCTTGTCAACAGCAAATTATGATGTACACAAGCAAAGAAATGTCTTATTTGCTGATAATCAGTTAAGAGGTAAAGATCAAACAGAATCCTGACAGTGAATGCACAAATATTCTTGTGTGTAAAGATTTATTGTCTATCATGCAGAAAGAAAAACAACAGAATTTGATGCAGCAAGAAGAGAATGGTACAGAAAAAACAGCCAGTGTTTTATTTTAGGATTAGGGAATGCAGACTACGAATGTCCAAACACTTCAGATTCAGAGTCGGGCAGCCTCAAAACCCTGCTGCTCTCCCTTGCCCCCCTCCATCTAACTCTACACCCTGTCCTCCTTATCCCCCTGGTCCTTCTCATCTCCCTTTCTTCACCTCGCTTCATCCCCTCAGGCCTCCCTCCAGCCGCTGCACAGCCTGCCCATTATCCCTAGAGGAGCTTAAGGTGGCATTGATCTGGTCTCCGGGGTTCCTCCAGATTGTAGCAGAGGGAACAAGTGCGTCAGAGCAGTCCATTCTTGGCACGCGGGCGAGAGATGCGCCTTACTCTGCGAGTGGAAAGTGATGCCTTCCCCAACCTGCCTAAGACCAAGACTCTGTAAACATTCAGGTGAAGTGACGCCGGCTGTCATGGCTTCTGGCCACTTGGGCCATATGGCAGACATTCCCTTCACATGCAGTATTAGATTAAGGATATATGACGTCAGCTAAAAAAGACACTTCTGGCTCCTGCTCTGCATTGTGATGAGGTTGGCTGGGTTTATTTTGGAGGGCCAGTTATATTCGATTCAGTTAAAGAAATCAGAAAATACACGAATTTATAGCTGAAATTAAGTAGGGACTGGTCTCTATCATGGATGAATATTATATTCATTAATGAATCAACCAATTCTTTATCATAGAGAAATGAAAGCGATTTGATGACTTAAACTTCTGACTTTCAATTGATATGTGTTCTTTTTTTCAATAAACCCTTGAACCCTAAAAAAGTTGTAAGTGCCAGCGTCGCCCTTTAAATCCTTAATGACTGGTTCTTTCTGACCATATATAGGTGCGACTTGGTACGAGGCCATCTTCTCAACTCTGTGCCAACATGACGCCACGAGCAGTGACCGGTGCCCAGAGACTTCTCCATCATCAGTGACGTGTGAATTACAGTGAATTACAATCACACAGGAACTCTCCCATGACATCCTTCTCTCTCCATCACGCACACAAAAAAGTCAATCAAACACACCTGCTTTACATCCACACACCAGCTTGTATGTGCAGAGGAAGGAGATGAAAGCCTGTGCTTTGCCTACACAAAACTGCGCCCTTGAACAAGGCACTGAATCCCCTCGCTGCCGCAGAGAAACAGCTCTGTGTTGAATATAAAAGAATGTGATATATTCGAAGGTTACAACATGGAGAGCGTGAATGTGTCTGACCCTCCAGCTACTCACAACCACAACCCCGGCAGAGTGGAGTCAATAGAAATCTGTTCCTGGGCAACTTCTTTTGAAATAAATGTCAAAAATGAAATATAATCCAGGTCAGAAAACTATTCTTCAATTATTTCTGATAGTTTTCAGCCCCCTGGTCCCACATTTTCCCAGATGAAAGCTAATAAGCACAACTTTAGTGACTGGCGCTGTGCTCGGAAGGCAGATTTTTAAAATTGTGCCACACAGAGCACAAAGTCTTACATAAAAGCTCCTGTATGGGTCTCTGCTGAATGAACTCCATTGTGTTTCGTTAATAAGCAGTGGGTATCTTCGCACATCACGTGAGCCTCGCACGCCCCATGAAAAGAGCTGGCACCGGGTCGGCTGAGTAAACCCCATTAAGAGAGGAAACTCCTGTCCTCCTACGTCAATGGTTACTAATGCCACCAGCCAGCAGCCTGAGATAAGACGGATACAGCACAGGACAGATGGCTGCATGATTAACATTCACTGGATGAAGTCACAGGGCAGTGACCCGAGCCAGTGATCTTTCACTTTTTATTCACTCTTGGATAGCTATAAAAAGTTCACAAAGGACAGTTATTATGAAACTAGGTCTGTATTTAGTGATGCAGGCAAAGTTCATGGCGTGTGCTGACCAAGAGAAAAGGCTATTAGACCAGTTCAGATCTTATGAGACAAAAGACTCTTATTAAAAGATTAGTTTGTCGTTTTGGGAAATGCACTTATTGGCTTTCTTGCTGAGAGAGTCCCAAAATGTCAAACTATTCCTTTAATGTCACAGCTTTGGAAAACAGCTGCCATTGCAGAACTACAAATTTTCATCAGGAAGCTGCTCAATACACTCATCAGATTCTACTGCTGGCTAGTGAGTAACGTCTGTGCAGAATGTTACGTCTCCGCTCAAAGGTACATAAAGAGAACTTAATGTCAAGTGTGATCAATGCTAGCCATGTATATTTTATCTAAGTGGCCCAAACGAATAGATTTGCCCCCACCCATCCATGAAGTGCAGACCTGATTGAAAAGTCTGTCAGAATGCTGCATTCATGTGCAATAGTGATCGAGCCTGTGCATTCAGAGCTGTTTTCCAGCCAGCTCTTGATACTCGTCACCCCCCCCTACACCCGCCCACCCTCGGGTCGACCACCTTTAATAAATTCTGGGCCTGTGGGAATCACTGAACGATCCACACTCACTGGCCCCGGGCAGATATTTCAAATATCGGGAATGTAACTGGCATCCAAAAGACTGATTCTTTCTCCAACCACACAGTCGCACCTCTGACTCTGGATCAGAGTTAGCCTTTTTATGAATATCTTTCATATTGACAAGAAGTCCAGATGGCTGACCTGAGGTTCAACGCTGTGTTTTGCAACTTTATTTACTCCACAACATCCTGTTAACTAAATAGACCAAAGAGCATTACATAGCACAGTTTGTTTTCTACTGTATGTGTCTGAAGACCTGTATTCAACATCTCTTCCTCTGTAGACTATTAAGAAATACTTATGTACAAGTCTTAATTTGAATGTGCAACACTATACACACCCACAGATAAACATATTAAAACAATAAAAACAAAGACACTGGCAGTCTCTATTGTTAGACTGGGCAACTCTGAAAGCTTTGTGGGCTGTGGGCTAATGAGACATCGCTCCTAACACTTAGAATACACTCATTTACTTCTTGGAGGCTGATTTATTTTGTCTGGCACAACAGAGCCCAGCAGGAAATCCTTACAAAGCATAAATCCTGTGTACACTGGGACCCAGGCCAGGCTAAGGCAACTGAGAGGATCTCACCTTTAAATTGGGCTTTCACTTTCATTTGGATCTAAAATAAAAATGTGAGGGAAAATGACAGGGTGTAATAGGATGTGACAATATTTGAACTCCATCATTTGTTAGCAGACTAAATGCTGGATGACTATAAGTGACAAGTAAGTCTGAGGAGGAGAGGGGGGATCAGACAGGTAAATATAGGGAAAGTCAAGAGTTGAAAACAAAATGAAAACCAAAACACTGAAAATAAACTAAAATCTGAGGTCATTCAGTCAATGACTTACAGAAAGTATAAAGTCAAAGTGCAGACTTAATGTGCCCTCACACTCCAGCTAACAGTGTAACAAAGTCAGCAGAGGTGAGTCAAACCTGATGCCTGCGCTATAAGTAAAAGTGCGGTGGCGAACATGTTCAAACCATTTTTTAAAGACGGAAAAGTTACATAAGCCAAGACCCTACTCCATTTACCTTGACAGGAGGCCCACCAAAAATAAGCCTGGCCTCCACTACCTCCGGCCTTTGACCTCCTCCTGACAGCAAGACTAAAACTCAATTTATACCAGAAGGGAAGCCCACAGAAAAACATGGCTTGGAATGAAGCGCCCGCAGGCCTTACAGCCCACATGTACATCTGCTCCATCGGCTCTCCAGACACGCTTTAATATCAGATATGCTCACTCAAAGACGGATTTGTCTTATTACAAAAACAGGCCTTGCATTTTATTGGAAGCAAAGATGATATTTGGCAAACATACCTCCACCATAGTCCAATGAGCTGATGTGTAATGTGTGTAGTGGATTACATAATTAAAAGGTACCATGTAGAGATTTGACCATAAGGAGCACAATGGAGCAACATTTTAACAAGTGGGTCCCTGATTGCTTTGTATCATATACATGCACACGGGTACGCATGTAACACATTCCTGCCAACTGGTATTATACTGTTCCACTGATCAACAGTTGGTGGCAGTCATGTGCAAAGCATAGTAAGATGCCAATGACGGTCAGGAAGAACTGTAAGTTAGCAAAAATAGATACAACAATTATGATGGATTGACAATATTCAAGAATCTCAGCTTTGCAGTTGTTCTATGAGGAAGAAAATATATTTAACACATTTGTTAGACCTCAAGAAAAACTGATTTTAAACTGCTGCTATAAAAAAAAAAACTCTTCCAGGCATCTTTAAGGTCTGTTTATAGGTGCTCTTTATATTTTAAGACTTTCTGGCATCCTCCTTCCTTCATACACAACTGGAATTCTTGTGAATCTTTCAGAGGTATGAATGCAGATTACACAAAATGGAGGAGGATGAGCATGAGGTAAAAGTAAATCTCATTCTTGGAATTCATCCAATAAGATGTAGAGAAACTCCTGTGGGAGGATAACATGTGATCCTGCTCTCATGTACTTGATTCAAGGACATAATCTTTTCCTTCTCACACTCCTTCATCTTTTAAAAAGCAAAAACATATCAATGTCTAAAAGAAGAGGGAAGGAAACCTTTTAGTCCTGCACATTCTTTCATTCCATATCACACTTTGGCGGTGAAAAGAAAGGTCAGCGCTCGTTGCAATCTGCCCGATTGGGTGAAGAGTAGTCAGCCTTACCTAATACCAACATGACCTGAAGTGCACAGATAGCAGGGGGTGATGAGGCGACTATTTCCAAAAAGAGCGGAAGTACAGCTCACTGTATAGGGAGACGCAGGATCACTTTAACAGGGGAAAAGCTCAGTCTCGTCTAATTCATCTGTTAGCAGAAGTGGAGTCTGGCTATCTGACAGGCACTACACCTGAGCCTAACAGCATTTAATCCCCTAACTGAAGAATAAGCCGAGCTTTCTTGATTGTGACTCATCTCCACTTTGTACAGACTTTGCATTCAAGCGCCTGAGGTTGAATGATGCTTTTTATCGACCTTCAAATCAAATCAAACTCCAGTCATGTGATAAACACTTCTTCCACTTTTAACTTGCAATGCAAACACTTTTAAGTGTTTTCCGCAACTCGGAAGGAGGACGTCGGGTCCACCTTACAGGATTAGATTAGTATTGATTTCACCGGCAAGTTTAGTGTCTCGTGCTCTAAATAGTGCTTAGCAAGTATTTATCTGGGAATCGTTAATGTACACAAATCACAGACAGTTGAAGTGAAGTGTCTCTGACCTGATCTAATCCCACTTCCTGTAGAGTATTGCTTCAGGGGGTGAACTGTCAGAGACCAGGATTACACAGTCTTAATCTGGAACAATATATTGGCTTAGTCAGCTTTCTCAGACATACTATGTGTGTGTGTGGCCGCATTGATGTAAACATAAGTGTGTGTGAATGTGTTTGCTTCAAAGCATATCAATAAGCTGTCAAGGCAGGTTTACCAGCATCAAGTTGCTGATACTGTACTCCCTGGTAAACCTATAAATATCTGTCACTGTCACACGGGACGAGTGGTAGACAGAGTGGAGGTGTTGTGCTAATCCTGAACAATTAATAGACAGTAATCATCAAAGCACTGGCAAGCCTGTCAAAGGCAGACTCCAACACAAGCACAGAGGTAGAATGAGGTCTTTCTTTGGGTGTGGGACATAAACAGGAAACCAAATGTTCTGGGGACCATTTGCGTGAAACAACAGATCAATCGTCTTGATCAATAACTAAATGGTTGGGAGGAAAGGTGAAATATTTGAAAGGTTTTTGATGGTATTTAGACAAGTAAATAAATCAAAATTAAGCAATGTGTCAGAGCATGTTATGGTATCTAAGGGAGTATCCACAGCATGTTGTCTACTGCTGTGTAAATTGTCTTTATCTCTGTCGCCATCTAGTGAAGAAGTTTGAGAACTGATTGTGGGCATGTAAGAAGGAGACACCCCCAGCTGTGTCCCAAACCCATACCAACACTACTTCTGTACAGAATGGACTACATACTAATCATCATAATATACTGCTTCATCAGTTAGTAGACAAAAAGTCACCATAATTAACCACTTTTTATTAACTGGAAATGACACAATATGTGCAACTGTGGGCAAACAAATAGAAAGCAAACTGTCGTTTTTGTTAAGATTAATTACTTATTTTTGTTTTCCCATTATCTTTTCTGGAGCCATTTAACCATCGCCCACAGTTAATCATAGCGTTGTCCCAGCTGTGGTCATCCATTTCTTTTGCATTGTGAGACAATAGTATCTATCAACAGCACCCTCAAAAATCAACAGTATTTAGTATGCATTCTGTTTGAGTATACTTCATTTTGTCACATTTCCAGTTTGAACACACTATGAACTAAAAATCTGCTTAAAATTAGTATTTATTACGGATTTGTGATATGCTGCTTGTCTGAGTAAATACCTTCATTAAGTCAAGGTGACTCTTTAGTTAAAAAGAATGTTTTCAGGGCCTTTGTAATTAAGATCACTAGAGAATGTAAATATTATGCTGCGTGGTGTTTTGATGAAGCCGTTTAAACAAAATGTAAAAAAAAAAAATAGTACAGAAGGGTATCAAGTCAAAATTAGGATAAGTTTGGGCTGTGCCATACCTTTGCCAGATACAACTTCATTCTCAGTCCTCCAACGAAATCCAAACTGTTGGGCACAAATTTAAAAAGATCCAAGTAAACAAGCAACATCCTTTGCAATCAAACAGCCAGAAACACAACATGAATTCCCTCAAATTTATCTGATATATCTTAAGTAAGATTTACAAGCCTAATTTAAGGAACGTTGCCGTAAGTCAGTATTTCCCTGTCTTTGAATAGTCGTCGCCATTCAACAGCATTGGTTTCTGTGGAAGAACTCAGTGTGTCAGAGTCTGAATGCTGTTGCAGCAGCCTTACCAAAGTTAAGTTTCTGTCATGTTTTCTAGTGAATAGATGCTTTGCTTACTGTAAATGTAATTTGGGGTTTGTGCATACCGTCTCTCCAGCAGTTGGAATGAAGCATCAACGAATAGATGATGCAATCGTTGATATTTCTGCCTACATGCAGTAGCTCTTATAGCACACTCTCCGTCTGTGGCTTCATCTGCATGCCGTCACACCTCATTTAGCCAACACAACTCATCAAAATGTGACTAAACTTGTGGGAATGATGCAACTCGGCACTGCATTTGCAATCATTAACAAATATGAATATTTTGTGAGGAAATCGGGATTTATGAGCCAAGTTTTGAGTCAAGTGGTCTGAAAGTGTCAGAACAAGTTTGAACTTATGACAGTTTTAATTGTAACTACAGTGCCTCTCATAATTATAGGTCAAATGGGGTGTTATGTATTATATATGTATGTCATCTGTCAGAGATTTGACAACTTGAGAGTCTGAGATAGCATGACTTTGAAAGATATTTGAGTGCGGCACCATCAGACCTTACAGTCCCGCTATGAAGCCATAAGCACACTGCCCTTGGGTTTAACAAATTGTCAGTTTTAAAGCTCGGCTTCAAACCAGAATGGGCACAGTGGTCACTGGAGAGAGAGCACAGTGCCAAAGCACATCATACCCCTAACATTTATCTAAAATGGACCGCTGGTGGTGAAGATTAGTGTCCGAGTTATGAAATATTAACCTTTACTCGTGGCACCAACAGTGGGACAATTAGTGTCATTTTGGAGCACAGCGCAAAAATGGATCTTCTTGCCAAGTCCTGGCAGTGGTGTCTAGGATGGCTGAGGCATCTATTCTCATTGTATTTTCTTCCTGCACATTCTGTACTTATGTTTCACCTTAAGAGAATTTATGTTTTCACCTTCTAATGAAGCACATAACATGCATACGTAATCATTAGAATTCTGTTATACTCTTAATAGTGTGTCTGCTAATTCCTAAATTGTTTCAACCTCATAACAACACAGACACACAGCACCCTTTACTTTCTGGTCTGAAACTGTCTTCTAATTCCTTTTTTTACCAGTGTGACAACTTCAAAATGTTGAGCTACTATATTCAAAACAGTCACTAATCATCAGGTAACAAGAGCCACCACATTGTTCGACATTTACTAAAAACCTATTAGTCTTTTTGTCCCTTCATCCCACCTTGTTTTCCTTGTATCTGCTGAGGTCAGCTATGCAGTACTCTTTAAACAGCTTGTCGTAATATTTCTTGGCAAGTTCTTTTTCCCTGGAACAGAATAAGTTCAGAATTCAGTTAGTAACTCCCAACATACTTTTGATCCCTTTACAGCCAAACATTTTCATAAAAGAACAGAACAATAATCAAAAGCACACTGAATACTAGAGAAGCCTGCATGAAGAGTTAACAATGGACGATTACCATGTCATGTCATCCTCGTCCTCGTCCCTCCAGAGGAAGCGATGATTCTCACGCAGCACATCCAGATCTGTTTTGTCTTTGGCCCTGAGGGAAAGAACAGATGAGATGAGAAAGCTTATAATCACAAATACACAGATAAGGAGAGAATTATTACTGGAGTAATTTGTAATTAATGTGTAATTGGGCGAAAACAATGCATAACCAGTGGTCTGTTGTGGTTAGCATATTGTCATTAGCCTAGAGTGACAGCAGATGACTGACTGTCAAGCTTGACTTTGAGACACAATACTTACGCAGAGCGTTTGAGGTCGGCCATCTGTCCTCCATAATAAAGTATGTAGTCACTGACAAACTTCTTATGCCGCTCAAACTGGGGACATCTGCTTAAGGTCCATCTCTCTTTGGATGGTAACACTGTGAACTGCAAAAATGGCTGAAATTTCCCACATTCCTATATAAAGGCAACTGAGTATTTAGACGAACAAGAAATGAACGTATTATGCGCTACAGTTAAATGCATGTTGAATGTTTTGAATGCATGTATAAGGCATAATTTGCATAGCTTTAACAATTTGTTTTATTACTTTACACTGAAATTGTTAAAACAAACACTGAGAAAAGTAATTTTAAAAAGGATACAGCATTCAGTGATATCAGGTGGGCTCTTCTGTTCCTGGCTTCCTCTCTGAAAAACAGAATGAGAATAATTATCTAAAAGATAAAGTCTACACAGAAAGTGTCACACAAAAAAACTACGTGTGGTGTTGTATATATGTATACATTTTTTTCTTTTGGGTATCTTGGTCTCACAAAAGTCCCCCTAATTTCTGGAAACACTGATCAAAACTGAGAGCAATGGAGTGACAGGAAACTATTAAAACACAAAGGAATTATGGTCCCATTTGGGTTCATTAGATGCATAAAAGAATGAAAACACACATCTTCTCTGTATGGTAATGGGAGAACAATGGCGGAAATTCATTTAATTTTTGGCAGTAATGATGAGTTTTCAAACATGAAAATTAAAATTGGATTTCTCTCATTTTAATTGTGTCGTACATCACAAGCACACAATTTGCAAATAAAATTTCTGTGTGATTGAATGATTTCATTTCACTATTGCCAATTCTTATATATTATCAGAAGTGACATTAATAGCAACGTGAAGACGTAAAATGCGTTTGACTGAAAAGGAATAACAATTATTTTGAGATGAGCTATTAAAATACATGACAGAAGTGAGCAGGAAGCCATGATTATAGATAAACCTAAATGTAAAACTAAATGACTCATATATTTTAACAGCAAATTGCACAGCACCTGTCCAGTTCATTGGAGTGTAAACTCCGGTGAGCCACCTTCGAGTGCCGACCTTTCTGGAATGGTTTCTGTAAGATCTCCTCCTCACGTTTCCTGACAAAGGCAGAAATAAACACAGAAAGCTTGTGTTAGTAGATGATATCCATCCACATCAGTCTAAATATGAGCATCTGGAGATAAAAATAAAGATGACAGATGGTATGTTTATTCAGAATATATTAGTCTTTGTATGACTTCCTACACAGTTAAACCCATTTTAGCTTTTAGTTAGCACAAACACACAACCCCATGAGTTTAGATGAGGACAAAATAGTAAGGCTATAATCTTTAACTTTACCTTTTAAGGCCTCTCTCTGAGGACTCTCCCTGCTCATCATCATCACTGAAGTCGGAGTCATAGCCTCCACCTCCGTGCACCTGAGGAAACACAGGAGTGATCTGATCACACATCATGCACTTACACACCCAAACACATCTGCTTGCACAACGATACACATTCAAAACGAAGGATAGCTGTGTCCATATCATGCACAGTGAATAAGAAACATGCACTGTAGCCTGTAATAGTTTACACAGACTGAGGACAACTATTCTCAAATGCACACGTCAGTTTATTACAGGCGATAAAGTAAATATAACACAATCGATTCAATCACCACTGTCATCCTCAGCACGTTTCTCTACAGAAAAACACACACAACGACCTGCAGCTAGAAAACCAAGAAGCACAAACTCTCCATTATCCGTTTTTACACACCACAAACCAGAACCTCTGTAAGGCACCATTTTGTTCCTCATACTTCAGCTAAATGGTTGAATAATGTTGCTTTTGCTTGTAGCTAGCAAAGCTCTCCGGAATGAAGAGAATAACGGCAGCAGGTAATAGAAATAACTTATACTTATGCTAATGTTTCATGCTAGCTAACGGCTAATAACAAATACACGAAACGCTGAATATTCTTCCAAACGTGTTCGCTTGAAAAAATGATTATGGACTTTAAAAGATGTAGTATACCTTCACAAGATTTTCCATGTTTCCTCACTTTAATCTCCAGCAATTGCAGGCAAATGTTTACAAAATAAAGAAGCGCGTCGCCGGATGATGACGCAACATAGCGAGTCGCGGCTGGATGACGTCGAGTTGAGCCTCATGAATTATTCTGAGAGAATCTGATGAGAAAAGCCTTTTTTGGTTGGTTTGCATTCATTGTGTCTGTTTGTTTATAACCTCACTGTGATTTTTTTATGTTTTTCCCTCATGGTATCAACTCTATTTTTAATATTTATTGTCTCTCAGTCATCACAAACCATCATCCTATGAATAATATAGTAAGAAAACAGAAGTACATTTAATCATTGGCTTTCATGTGGGAACAAATGGCCCCAATTATACTGATTACTTGGCAATTGAGGGACCATGTCCTTCATTTCCGCTGAGGAACAATATAGAGGATGCATGTAGGCGTTTGATCTGCAGATGGGAAATAAAGAGGACATTATGCTATTTGGATTTTTCTGTATAATAAATAGATTCTGTGGGTATGAGAGGTAACAGGGGTGAAGGTTCACCACAGTCTGGGAACAGAGTTCCAGTGTTTCCTGACTTTTCCACGACCCACTGAAGTCAACAAAGGACCCAATGTGGGAAGAAAGAGAGGAAGTGAGAGACAAATGCTATAAAGAGTATGAATCCTTTGTTGTCTTAAGAAAAGCAGAAATATTTATGAAATCCAGAGCTGTGTTATCCCATGTATAATGTATATTATTCCATCACATACAACATTATTAAAAAAATATCTGGGGGTTAAGACTAAAAGAATATTTTAATTAATACCATTCATTATTTAGACCTAATGAGAATCTTCATATTTTCCCAACCAATTTATTATACCACAATATGACTGAATTAATATTGCATGTTTTGTTTTCATCTTCTTTTCCCCAGTTCATGTCATTATTAGGCCAAAGCAGGGCAGAGGAGCCTGTGAATGAGTGAGGCAGGTGCATTTGCACAGACCCTCATGAATAGGCGCGTCCCATTAACCATGCGCGCCTCTGAAGCGCGCATAAATAATAGCTGGCAGTGCTGATAAAAAAGCGCACCTTGGGGGCCTCTCCCCCTCTTTCTCCTCCATCTCCCTCTTTCTTCCCTTCTCTCTCTCTCTCACGGGAATTTAGGCTTTTATTTTTCCCTTTCACGGCTGCAACACCGAGTCTCCAAGAACTTATTTCTAAGCAGCAGCCTGCTTAGAAATTGACTCTTTTTTTTTTGCAGCGCGTTTTGTTTGCGTTCAAAAAAAAAAAAAAAAATCTGAGACTGTTCTCTGTTCCCATGTCCTCGCCTGTCCTGCATTTATAATCGTGCGCCCTGCAGAACGGATCCGCTGGACCGGTGCCTTCCAATTGAGACGCAGGACGCATAGACACGAGCCTGCATCCTGCAACAGCACCAGCTTCTATTATCAAAGCAAACAAGACACAAAACACTCAATAGTGCGTTTTGCAAATCGTGGAGGATTTTGTGGAGAAGTTGCATGTGCTAGGGCTCGAAGGAAGGAATGGGACACCCGGGCAGAGGATGGAGAGGCTGGACGCTCCTGGTCTGGGTGGCAGCTCTCAGCCTGGTTGTAGCAGACGGTCGGAGAGGGAGGCAGCCCAGATGCCCTGCTGGATGCACCTGCACCAAAGATAACGCCCTGTGTGAGAATGTCCGATCAGTGCCTCACACTTTCCCATCAGACGTCGTTTCATTGTAAGTGGTCCTGCACCTGAACACACTCTTGATTTTTTTTTTTTTTTTTTTATTGTGCCCTTTCACATGAATTGAAATGCTCTCAGGTCTCATCTTTATTATAGTGTCAGATAATATATGTTGTCCATTCAATCAGATCTTTTGTCAAGTCTGGATTTAATGAAATCACAGGAGGAAGCTTTGTTCACACCCCTGCCCTGCAACTGCTGTGAGTATCTATCTATCTATCTATCTATCTATCTATGTGTAAATGCATGACTGACTCAAACAGTCTGACTCAAACAATGGGGCAGGAGCTCCCCAGAGGACTTGCATTGAGGCTGATATGCAGATTTAAAGGGGGATTCTCTGTAATGGTGTCAGGATTATGCAATAGACCACATGGCTACAGAGACTAACAGCAGGGGTTGGGGAGAGAGGAGCTATGTGTGTGTGTGTTTGTTGGGAGGATATAGAGAGACATAAATAATGAACATGTTCTTTTTTTCCCTAAAAATAGCACAAAGAGAAACAATAAAATCATAGTCACATAACTATGGAGCTCGTCTTACCTTTTTTTTTTTACATAGACATCCAGTATTATATATAACTTGGTAGGAGTCCAATGAGTAATTTCTTTCTGCAAATCCACAAATGCACAGCGAGATCAGGTTTAACTGTGCTCTCTAATCACGCTTGTTTTCAGCTCACTGCACACCGACCATCATTTTGTCTCAGCAGAACATTTTTCCTGGCATCAGTTCCTCCATATGCTCAGATGACACTAAATCAGTCAGGATGTTCACGGAGGCTGGTGACCAGAAGGTGGATAAATTTAAACTGGGTAAAGTGGATGAGTGGCATCACACCGCTTGTCATTATTTACTGCCAAGGTGACCTGGAGTATCTTAACCTCCATTAGAGCACTACTTAATCACCGGGGCTCCTCTGTGGCCAGTGTTGTGGGTGTGTTGCTGGTCTGCTGAGCGTGCATCAAGAAATAGACATGAAGATTTTCATCACAAAATTTGATTTCCAGGAATTATAAGATCAGGGACAGTTTTGGATAAAAACCATCAAGTATTAATGAGATTTAACTCATTTGGGGGTTCAACCGATAGCGGCCAACTTTTCCAGATTTACAGTGTTTTAAAGGGAAACCCTGAAAAAAGAAAATTGTTCGCCAACTTTTGGTTAAACCGGTAACACACAAATGAATACAATTTCTCAAATTAAGATAACATGTCAGATTAACACAATTGCTTTGAAATTGATTTGAAAACTTAAATCATTAATGTAAAATTCTCTTTGTTCAGGGAAATAAGATTTAATGGGAGGTGCAGTGAAGCACATGTATTATTGGTGGAGATTCTTCTTATATTACTGGTCTAAAGAGTGACTCAGAAACATGTGGGAGAAGGCATCATTTTTCTCTTTCATTCATTCCATGAAAAACATGTAGGAGTGATCTGCCATTCCTCTGTTTGATTCATTTAATTCATTCTTTAACCACACACTGTGGGCAGAGATGCTGAATGAGTCTGTTGTCTGTTACTGTAACTCTCACATTATCTTTCCCTCTGTTTTTGGCCCTGCTGATGTTGGTGACTGCTGATGTTTTGAAATTCAACCCAGTCTGCCTTTGACTTATGAAATACCAAAGACAACAAAGTTTGGGATTTAGGATCGCTGTGGGAACTATAATAAAATGTAAGATTGTGCTGGAGCTTTAAATCATGCACTTTTCATTGTTTTTTTAAATTGTGTTTTTGTGTCACAGATTGTTCACAGCAAATTCATTTGACCTAATTGATGAGGATGCATTCTTGGGTTTACCACATCTTGAATATCTGTAAGTATTTATCATTCATTTGTAAATAGTTCTTGCAGTGAAGAGTTATGAAATGCATAAACTGTTTCCCAATTGCATACTTTCAGTATTGCACTAAAAGGGGCCGATACGCTAAGTTCAAATTTAAAACCTTTACTGTTTCAACCAGTTTTCCAAAAGCACACAAAGCTGGCATGCATGCTGGCATGTTAAGGCCCCTCCTCGCCCATGTTTCACGCTCACAGGTGTTTTCACTTATGTTGCCTGATTTGGGGAGGACGTATAGTGCCCAGCTTAACTCCACCCAGCATCAACCAGAGCACAAATCTAATTAGCTAGAGCAGAAAAATTGAAAACACCTGTTTGGTTGTCCAGAGAAGTATAATTCATTTGGACATTTTTTTCCTTTATGAATGCAGTAGATACACAAGCCCATGTAACTGCTGTCGACCTCTCACAACTGCAGGGAGAAGAAAGTTACAGGGTTTCAGTCAATGATATATTTAAAATTTATGTATCACAATCTGTGAAAACACTAATGAAATATCTCTCATTCACAGATTCATTGAAAACAACAAAATTGCATCGATATCTCCATTTGCTTTCCGGGGCCTGAAAGCACTGATACACCTGTAAGTATTTTGGTTCCAAGTGGAAAACTCTATACATGGACTTCTCCTCACTGTATGTGTTCCTTCTTCCTTCCTTCCTTTCCACTATTTAAATGCATTACTTTATCTTTACCCCTGATCATTAACAATATGCGCAGCCACTTCTCCACTACATCCTCTGGTTAAGCCACTTCTCTGTGGGAGAGGTAATGTGATATTAGTATTCAAGGTATTCTGACAAAAAATTATGCATCAGTTTCCTGTTTTCCCTCTCTGTGTCACTTTGTCAGTGTCGGAAATGCAAAGGTAGGCAGAAGTTTTGCTGCCAGTGGTGATGTCCAAGGTTATAGGCTGAAGGTGTCAGCTGGATCAGGTTGCTGAAGGGCAGATCTGGATGTTGCGAACCAGCAGTGTTGACATAAAAAGATGAAAGATTTTGCTACTTTAATTGTCATAACTTTATTTTTCTTAATATGTAGTTGTTGGTATTGATATATAAAATGAATGCTGTGTGATAAGTAATGCATAGTATGTTCTGTATCTGTGTTTATGGCTCTTAGGAAAGATGTCATAAAAAAGCCTCCCTTGTTAACAGAAATAATCTTGGCAAAGCTCAACACAGGGAAAAGCCAAACACTATTTCACATTCCTGAAGTGCAGAGCTTGCCAAAACTAAAGATAGGTGAGAACGTGAGTGACCTGGAGGTCAATACTAAATATAACTGTACTGTAACCTTAAACCGTGTGACCTATAATCTGTCTCTGAGACATCGTTCCTAACACATTTTGGGTTTGTGCCGTACAGTGCAGCCAAATGATTGCATACATTCAATCTTCATCATGTGTGGCTTGATGTCTGAATGGATGGGTGATTTTAAATTCTACCCCATCGTATTTTAAATTTTAGGAAGTCTTGTACTGTAGATTAAAGAACTCAAATATGAGAGGTTTAACAGTATATCACCATTATTTATTCATGCATGCTTTAGGGGAGAATATGTATAACTGATGATAAGTCAAAGAAGCATTATTAAAACTGCAAATATTAGTTTTAGTCACGGCATTTGTCCCTCTCTCACATGCACAACATCAGACAGGCTGTGGAGGAAAGAAATAAAATCTTAAAATAGTGGTAGATTAAACACATCAACAGCATAACTTCCAGTATTGAAATTCAAGTAAACACATCCATGAGTTTGTCCTCAGTGTGATAAGGATCTGCATTCATTTATGGCTTGAGCACTGATAGATATTATTGACAGTGACTTGTCTGATAGAAGCTGTCGGAGAGGCTGTAACAATCCCCATCAGAGGCGTTGTTGCTTTGATGACTCTTGCAGCAGACATTAATAAGGAGACATGCAGACCATGACGTGCTGCACAATTTGAAACTGACACTCTGAACTAATGATGAAAATTTCCTCTGTAACCACAGAAAAGCTGGCATTTGTGTTCAATAGCAAGACTTGACATGCCCTTGAGTGCAGATTTAAAGGCGTGGTTTGACAGTTTAGGAAATATGCTTTTTTGTTTTCTTGCCAAGAGTTTCATGGAAAGATACCGCTGTTGTGTCTGTCCATTCAACATGAAGCGGCAGCGAGGAGACAGTTAGCTTAGCTTAGCATAAGCACTGAAAATGGGGAGAAGTTTTCAGCCTTTATTCTAAGCTAAAGTAACCGGCTGCTGGCTCCATTTTCAATTGACACGTGTGATCGTTCAAGTCATCTAAATCTTGGTAAGAACACAAATTAGCATATTTTCCAAAAAGACAACCCTTTCCTTTAAGCTGAAAGTGGGCGGGCCAATCTTTAGCTGTGTGAGTGTGGGACAAGGGAATAAAATAAACCTTGAGGACCCTCAATGTTACACAGAATGTATAGTTAATACATTTCATTGTTGTCTGGAAGTGCTGTGCCATTGTTCCGACAGCCCATTATTTTCTCACCTGTGTTCCGTTAAGACCCGCCCATCCTCTACTTCTGATTGGCTCTGACCCCTGACATTTTTTTTCTAACGAACCATCTACCCCTAACCAAGCAACAAACTAGCCAATCAGATGCAGAGCAGCAAGGGGCAGGAGCTGTTCTCCACCCAGATTTATTCTGCCAGTCCAGGGATTGAACCGAACCACCCTCTAACTTTTCACTGCCTCTTTATCAAGATGTTTTTGTTTTATCTTATTCTGGTTCCAGTGGTTTTCTTCTATTATGTGGTTCCCAGAAATCACACGGCCACAGTAAAACACACACACACGCAGATTTGACACAACACAAAAATCACCACATGCTCAAACTTTAGCTGTCATCATTGAGTGAATTTGATTTGACTTCACATGGACCAGCTATGTGCCAAAATTCCCTCCGATTAAATGAACAATAATTATACCCTGAGAACAAACAAATGTCTCTTATTATTTGTCTAGTTCCTATGGGTGTTTTGAGGTCTGCCAAAATTGTGCAACCAGAAAGAAATCAACCTTTCTCTGCAGAGCCGTCCCACAGGTTCTGCTACTGAACTTGATTTCCATTTTCTCTTTTCCTGGTTCCTGGTAAGCAATAAGCAGACATGCAGACAATGACGTGCTGCACAATTTGAAACGGACATTCTGAACCAAACTTCCTTCTAATAAAAACAACCCTGCGTCTCTTATAGTTTATCTAGTTCCTGTTCAACAGGTCTTTGGGATCTACTGATGTTTGCCCAAAATAATGCAACCAGAGAGAAATCAAAATTTCTTGGCAGAGTTGTCCGACAAATTCTGCTACTTGATGATTTCTGCTTTCTATCTCCTGGTTCCTGGTAGAGCATATTTGCCATTGTGTAGGTCCACATTTTACATTCACATGGTGTCCTTAAAAATCTGGGCTTAACACTCTTGTATTTCTTTGCATGTTTCAAGAGAGGTTGTATTTTCGCAGCACAGGGTCTTTGGAGCAATTAGCGTTGGACAAATGGGCTTTCAGTCCAATGGGACATTTTTCTTTAGGGTTTTTTGGAATAATGAGCTGTCTGATCAATGAGCAGTGCCCTGTCTGGTCTCTTCTCACTGAAAGGAAGAGATAAATTAGATCTTAAATTAGTCAATAGACCGGCCCATAATGACTCTTGGGACGAGTCATATCCAACCTGCAGCCTAGTCTCATTGGTCAAGGGATTAAATCAATTTACAAGCAAGCTGTTATTTATTTTCTACTGAAAATCTGCCCTAACATGACTCAAAGTCATGCAACCTCATGATGGGATAAAGTGCTCTTTTCCTGTAAGGTTTCACTTGTTTTGGAGGAAAGTAAACAAACAAAAAAAATGAACAAATGCAATATATTAATAAGTGCACTTTAAATGTGTCACATCCAGTAAATACATTATTAAAGGGCATGGACGCCTGAATCCTGACCACTCTGCTGCTCTACTCTCATCTGTCTGAAGAGTGCATTCTTGCACAAACTCAAAGTAAAATGGCTTCGCTCCCTGGAAAACCGACTCTCAGATAAATAATGCAGCCTTCATGAATTACTCTGACATTTCATTTCATTCACATCTCTTTCTGGTTTGAAGTTCAGTCCCTCGCTCACAAATAAAATGTCTCTGTAGGGACAGTTTTGGTTGGTTGGTTTTAACTGAACGGCAGAGATATCATCCATTTGACAGGCTCGGAGAAGAGTGGAGCACTGTTTAAGTTGGTGAAAAGATAAAACTGTAATACTGTTTTGTATGCATGACCAATATTAAGGGAATGAAATATTACCATCTACATCTCCATGTAATGGAGAAGCTTGGTGTACAAAGAACATGTCACCCCTTTCTAACAAATGACACTTCCTTCCTGTACTCAGTGTAATTGCTCTCCCTTAATTAATGATCACTAAGGATTTAATTCCCTTCTATTTCACCACTTAGCCTTTTTTTCCCCATAACTATTGTCAGAGCATTGGGATTCTGACTCGGGCCTCGCTTACATTTGGCTGCTTTTTCATTGGTATGAGTATTTGTTTACGCACTTGCTCAAGTCAGCCAACGGAACAAATGAAAATCCTATAATACAGTGTAATGACTTACATGCGGGGAGACAGTCTGCCTCTAATTCAATCACTGTGTGTATTATATTTTCTCTTTGTTGATTAGGAGTCTGGCTTACAACAACCTTGAGACTCTGCCCAAAGATGTCTTCAAGGGCATGGACGCTTTGACCAAAGTGTAAGTTCAGTCTGTCTTTCAATCACGGTGCTTTGTTGAGACACAGGACATTCAGTAATCAATCAATTTTCTGATTGATTCTATAGCAGGCATTTATGTGGTTTTATGTGCATGTAACTTGGAGTTGATTTGTAATTGACAATGCAGTTTGCATGGTATAACAGTATAACTTGTATAACAGTACTCAAATGTAATATTTGTTGATACTCTCTTGATTTTTTTGTAAACTGTGGGATTACACACAGTAATAGCATGAGGTCATAGTGCTGAAATGGAAAGGAAAGGAATTCCCACACTAGGAGGATGTTAAAGTAAGAAGCCAATAAAAAAATAATAAAAAAAAAAAGATTCCAGAAGATGCTGTTCCCTGCTACAATGGAGGAAATAAAAAGCGAGTAAAGATGTAAAGGAGAGAAGAAGAAAGCTTGGGTTAGGATGCCAGAATGTCAGGGTAAATGGTAAACAAGCCAGTTACAGAGAAAAGAATTGGATCCTGGCTACCACAGTCGGCTGGGATAATACAGGCTACAGTGTGTGTGTGTGTGTGTGTGTGTGTGTGTGTGTGTGTATGCATTCAATACACACATCCAAGGTCAACAGCAATTCAGACCGAGAGTGGGCGACGAGCACAGACTACTCAGGAGATAGGATGCTTGTTGTTGTGGCTTTTCCTGGCTTGAAGCCAAAGCACAGCCAAGGAGCGGCGAGACAGATGTGACAGGGGTTGGAAATAGGAAAGCATATGTTTAAAAGACATAGTAAATATTAACAAACCATCAAATGCATTTATCTGTTTACTGACGTGATCCGTCCATGCATGCAGGGATCTACGGGGCAACAATCTGATATGCGACTGCAAGCTGAAGTGGTTGGTGGAGTGGATGCACCACACTAATGCCACCCTGGACCAGATCTACTGCAGCGACCCCCCTATTCACCAGGGGAAAATGCTCAATGACCTGCTGCCACACTCGTTTGACTGCATCACAGCAGGTATCATCTTCCTGTGTCTGGCCTCCTGCCATAGAAGCACTGAACTAACAAAGGCTCTCTGTTGCCTGTTTCACACACTTGTTTCCTTGCTGTTCTTATTATCAGATATTATTTACATATTTTAGTCGTTGTCGTTTCCTGCTTTTCAGAGTTTGCCTCCTATCAGTCACTGAAGTTTGAGTCCATTTCCGTAGAGGCCTTCACCTTTGGTACAGATCAGTATGTCGTGTTTGCACAACCCTTTGCCGGGACGTGCAGCTTCCTGGAGTGGGATCACGTCGAGGTGACATTCAGAACCTATGACACCATTGAAAGTGAGTTAAAGTGTAAATGAGAGGCAGAGGTATGAGGAACTGTGTGTGTTGATGGGGTTAAATGCTCTTTAAGGAGATACAAAAAAAAAGTAGACAACATTTAACTTTAATATTAATGATTATCTGGAGTTTTTGTTTTCGGTTCGGTTTGTTTGTCTGTTTGTCAGCAGATTTATGGAAAAACTAATGATCCATTTTTCATGAAACTTGGTGGATGGGTGTCACATGAGCCAAAGAAGAGCCCATTAAATTTTGGAGCTTTTTTTAGAATCGTTGTTGTAAATGCCACACATCTTAAAATCCAGTATATGGCTCAAACTTCATGCAGAAAGCATGCATGCACACATATCATGCAACTAATTATACTCTGACACACATCCAAATATGAATTGCCTGTGATAAACTCCCTTCACAAGAACAAGCAATAATTCAGAAGTTCATGATAAATGCACAGTTGAAACAACGAGGCTTCAGTTAGGCACAACCATATTCTGACATAACTCTAATAGTTTTCGGAAATATATCTTTCTATGTATATCTATATCTATATATTTGGACATATACAGTGGTTGTGTTTGCAGATTAGCATATCATAGAGGAGACATCACTGACTACTGACCTTGGCAAAGGTCAGCAATCTGAGTGTCCTGCTAATTAATGTTTTTTTTTTTTTTTTGCATTATCCTCTTTTTTCTTGTTCAGGCACCTCCACTGTGGTCTGCAAGCCGATGGTGATCGACAACCACCTCTTTGTCATCGTGGCCCAGCTCTTTGGTGGCTCGCACATTTACAAACGCGACATCTCCGCCAACAAGTTCATCAAGATTCAGGACATCGACATCCTGAAGATTCGCAAACCCAACGACATCGAGACGTTCATGATTGACGGAGAGTCTTTCTTTGTCATCGCTGACAGCTCTAAGGTTGGCTTCTTTTACTTTTCCAGTACTCAAAAGTAAAACACATTTTATGGTATCTGGTTATATTGTGTCCCTACATGCATTCTGCTCCTCTAAACTACTCTGCCCACCATGTCAGCCTCTCCTTCCCCTGGTGTCCTTCTCTGCAGCATGTTGCTTTGCATCTGCTCCTGTTGATTAGCCTGATGTTGCCAAATGTTCACATTATGCTCTTGTATACTTTGGGGAAACTCAGGCACAGATGCACACATCTTTGGCCCCATACGCTCAATTTGTGTCACGTTTTTTTTGTACATCACTATTAATCACGTAGTTACAAATCTGTTATATTATGTTGTGTTTAGAATCGAGTTGTCTTGAGCTTTGTACATGTTCCTCCTGTAGGCCGGCTCCACAACAGTCTACAAATGGAACGGCAATGGCTTCTACTCCCACCAGTCGCTCCACCCGTGGTACCGGGACACAGATGTAGAATATTTGGAGATCTCCAACAAACCCCACCTGATCTTGTCCAGCAGCTCCCAGAGGCCTGTTGTCTACCAGTGGAACAGGAGCCAGAAACAGTTTGACCGCAGGACTGACATACCGGACATGGAGGACGTCTTCTCCGTCAAACACTTTCGGGTCAAAGGTGAGGGCTGTAGCCTAAATAGCAGTGTATCAACAGTGGACCTTGATGTTTGGCCATTTGAAAATATTATCTGTGATTTAGTACACTTCATTGCTCGGCATTTCAAAGGAAGTACTTTTGAAGGTGGCAATAAGGCAACATCCCTGTCCACAGCTATAAAACCTGTCCATAAACCATTACAATAGCTGTAATATTCTCTGTATTTTTTCTTTCTAAATGAAAGGTTCATCTATGAATGGCTCTTTCCTCTGTAGTTATTGTTAACAAGCTATGAATTGTAGTGGATTTACATAAACTGTTTTTGTGAGCTTTTCTATTTCAGATCCAGATTTAGAAGCTGAATGTGTAACTAAATGGTCCCTTGAATACTTTGTCCTTTTCAAAGGTGAATTGTTTATATGCTTGACAAGATTCATCGGGGACTCCAAGGTGATGCGCTGGGACGGCGCCATGTTCAAAGAGGTCCAGACATTTCCTTCCCGCGGCTCTATGGTGTTCCAGCCTGTCTCCATCGGCAACTGGCAGTACGCCATCTTGGGCAGCGATTATTCACTGACGCAGGTCTACCAATGGGACACCAAGAGGGGCCAGTTTGTCCCATCTCAGGAGCTGAATATCCAGGCGCCTCGTGCATTTTCTCTGGTTTCCATAGACGACCGGGTGTTTCTGCTCGCATCCAGCTTCAAGGGAAAAACTCAGATATACGAGCACCTCATGATTGATTTGAGTAATTAAATCCATCGTACGTTTGGGACCAATTATGTACAATATGATTTAGATGCTTTCTTTTGTGATTTTGTTTTGAACTTGTCAGTCCCATTAGAATCCACCAGCAATTCCCAACTATGTTTAAACAAAAGGAAATTAAAGCAGAAGCTCAAACTATCTAAAGAGATATTTCAAATACAATTCAGGACCTTTTAGGTTACTGATGATTATCAAGTTTATTTTGAGGCACTATTTCCATGACACTGAAAATATATTCTAAACAGTCCCGGATCCTGTGTTCAGCAACCTGCTGCTTCATTTTTGACTCCATATATTTTCATCTTGATTCCTCACTATTTGGAAATGCCTTATTCTCCATTTGAAAAAAAAAAGTTCATTCCACCCAGTGCGAACTGACTATCTTTCAGGAAGAACAAGCTATGAAATCACTGCTTTTGTCTGTTATTCAGCCCTGCAATTCAGCCACATACATTGTTTTTATTTCTATTCAATAGGAAAGCTGTAGTCTGGTAGTGCTAATGACCACGCAATAATAGATAAACGTTCTCAAGGAAAGGGGCAAAATGTGTTCAGATTGGAATGTACAGTTTTTTCAAGAAAACTAATTTGGACACAGGAGACAATTTTTCTTTAATTTATTTGTTTAATTTCACAAAGCACTTCAGGAAAATTCATTAAAAGAGATTATTCAGCATGTACTGAGAGGTATGTGGACGTTTATGTAGGCTCACGTCATCTACTATTTATTATACTAAGGTTGAAAATATTTCACCATTCATGCAAATGGGTTCTTCAGTTTTGTTGGATGATGGGGTGTCCCAGGCATTTCAATCTCACAGAACACAAGAGCAGGGCTTGAAAATAATATTAGCTTCCAACCAAACGTGGGTAAAAAAACTGGACTGCTTGCTGAGAGCCATGTCCATTCTTCTTGCACAATTAGCCAGCTAGCCAACCTGCATTTCATCAGTCTTTTGTAATTACTTTACACTTAAAGAAGTGACCCTGATATATGAAACCCACTGAACACTGTGAGAAACTGTGAAAAAAAACTTGTCCTGTCTACTCTTTGGCCAACAGTTAGGCAAGACTGTTCGCATGATACGGACACTGTTGATTCCTGATGAATGACTCACTAGAAGCATCCCACTGTGTCACCTCGCCCTCCCTCTTTCAGTGCACTCTTGCCCCTTTTCTCCCTCATTGACAAAACCATTGTTGTCTTTACTCCGCAACTAAAAAGCCAACCACTGTGCAGCACCTAGTACCTGTGCTTTCACACGCTCCTCTTATTCTGACACAAAGGAAACAGAGTTCTGATAACAATTAACAACATCACCGTTTGCCAAATATAATGTTTACGTTTTTACAATACTGTGTAAAGTAATTTATATGATATTGCTTTTGTATGTAGAGGGGACCACACTCGATGTTTTATTTTTAATAGATATAGAATTTAGTGTAGATATAAGGGAAAAAAAAGGATCACCTCCTTAAACGCTGTGTAACATGCTACTTCTGCAAAACAGTATAGGCTTACTCGTGTCAGTCTCACCTAGTTAGGTAAGGATAGAGGATATTAGCTACTCCTTTGTCATGTTGCTCATTGTATTTTATGTACAGTAGTAATAAAATACCAAAAATGCAAAATCAGAGATGTACTTCTTTTATTGTTGCTGTTGATTTGCCAGTAAAAATAGGTTTTATTTCTCACACAGGAAACATGGATTAGTTATCATTATTGATTATCATTCAAGTCAGTGATAGTCTCATGATCAATTTGTGATTCTTCTTGATGATTTTCTTATTGAAAGTAGCTAATATTTAGTCAGTCGGTGTGTTCACACCAAACTGTGGTGGTCAATAGAAAGGGTTAATTATGACCATCATATAAATCCATTATGGATCAGAAATTACGAAAAATGAATAAAACATCTTTAAGGAAATACATGGATGATGTTATATCTCATAATCATGAAATGTTACATCATAGTTAAGACTCACAGCTATGATTTAGTTTGAACTTTTCTTATTAAAAGTAGCTTAGTGAGTGTGTTGTTGGCACCAAACTGTGGTTATCAATAGAAAAGATAATTATGAATTGTAATTTCATAATTAAGACTTTTGTCATGATTGATGTGCTTGAACTTTATAAACTTTTCTTATGTATAAGTATGAAATGTTACATCATAAGATTCAGTTATGATTTAGTTTGAACTTCTCATATTGAAAGTATATATTAGTCTGTCAGTGTGATGTGGGCACCAAACTGTTGTGATCAATATAAAGGGTTTGAAATATTATATCTCATAATTATGAATTGTTGTGATGATTTAGTTTGTCAAACATCCTAAAAATCATGATGATGCAACACAAGGATGAAATGTTGCTTTATAATTAAGAACATTTAGTTTATTTATTCAGTCAGTGTGTCGTGGGCACCAAACTGTTATGATCATAAAAGAAAAGGTTTGAAATATTATATCTCATAATTATGATGTTACCTTATAATTAAGAACTCAAGTTATGATTTAGTTTGAACTTTATAAACTTTTGTTACTGAAAGTATATAATATTAGTCTGTCAGTGTGTTGTGGGCACCAAACTGATAAAAGTTTTCAAAATATTATATCTCATAATTATGAATTGTTGAGATGATTTAGTTTGTCAAACATCCTAAAAGTCATGATGATGCAACACTAGTATGAATGTTGCTTTATAATTAAGACTCAGTCATGATTTAGTTTGAACTTTACAAACTTTTCTTATTGAAAATATACAATATTAGTCAGTCAGTGTGTTGTGGGCATCAAACTGTGGTGATCAATATAAAAGTTTTCAAATATTATATCTCATAATAAGAATTGTTATGATTTCGTCCTAATGGTCATAATGATGCAACACTAAGACTTATGCACGGTTATAACGTGCATATTAAGTTAGATGATGAGCTTCTTGTAATGATGCAAGTCTTTGCATAAAATGTGTGTAACCTGAGTTTTGGTTGGGCGTCAACCTGCAATGGGCGTCAACGTCAAGCTGCCATGTTTTAGTCGACCAGCAGGGGCGGTTCGGGTTCAGTTCTGCCCCCCTGCGGGTGAAGCCACCACCGCATGGGAGTCTGTCTCCGACCGCCAAGGTTAGTCATTAACCTTGTGTCCTCAGTCAGTCAAGGCACCGGAGGACAGGAGCGTGTCCGCGGCATGCTGCCGACCAGCCGCCACATCTCACCATGGGAGACCGGAACCACCGTCCACACCTGGAGGACGACTTCACCGTAGAGTTTCACCGAGACCACGGCCCCGACACGGACTCGGACCGTGACGAGCGGGCGGCGGAGAGGATCCACCTGAGGACCTCCTCTCCTGGACCCGTTACTGATGAGGAGGAGGATGAGGAGGCGAGAGAAAGAGAGGCGGAAGGCGGCGAGGAGAGGAGGCTGTGTCCGCCGGCATTTTGCCCCAGGAGCGAGTCCCGACAGGAGAGCGCCCCCGAAGGTAGACAGCAGTACAACCTCCAGTGATAAACGTCTAATCAATGTGTGAACTTTGTGATGTGGAGAAGATGCAGAAATCACCACTTCCTGCTTAGTCTGACGTTATACAATCGTGTCACATCACGGATAACGGCGATGATGTCACGTGCAGCATGGGAGCCTATGAGCAGGGATTTTATTCCCACCTCGAGGCTCGCGTAATTCAACGTAATGACACGTAATTTAATGATGCGTTTTACGTCGCAGTAAAAGTGGGCCACATAGAAAATGACCACATGATGAAGGCTGTGTATATCTGGAAATATCTTTTGACTACAAATACTATGATGCACATTTTTCCTGCAGTGTTTATGACTAATAATAACTATAAATTTTTGCAGCATATTTAAAACTTTAAGAACAGTTGATGATGATAAATGCTCTGATCCACATTTCTCACTATAATGTTTATGCCTAATAATAACTACTAAAATGAATGCTAACAACTTCTAACTACTGTGATGCTCATTTCCCCCTACATCGTTCATGCCTAATATATAACATGTGTGGCCCATAAACTGTAAGCCATCTTAACGTTTGCATTATCCTGAAACAGGATGGATGACTGTGCACTTTTATAGCCCCAGCTCCACCGTACATGTGGTCTTTTAGCATAGTTTGACTTGAAAATAAGACCTTGTTTTCGAACTTGAAGCAAAGCCTTTCTATTCATAAGGCTACAATGTCGGTGTGAATGTCTTTTGCAAGACATTCTAGTTAAATAAGTAAGTGTTCATCAACAAAAGAGGTGTAAAGCAATAGGAGGGTTTTTCCCACTGGTGTAACTCTGTATGAGGAAGACAGGTGATTTAGTTTTATTTGAAGTTTACAAGGAAGTGAGAAATGCACTCAGTGCCTCCGGGCATTAGTTTCTCTTTATGTACCTTTTGTTCCTGGTGAAAAATGACACGTGAAGGAGAAAGGCTGGCTCTAGAGTGTAGAGAGTCTTGTGTTAGAGTACAAATACGTAGATCCCCGTTGTAATTCACAGGTCTGAAAGCATTTTGACTGTGTAGTATTCTCACTCCAAAAATTAATTAAGGTACATAGCAGTAATTCATCACTATTATTATATTGTAATGTAATAGTTGTAATGATGATATGATCATATCATGTTATGTAAAAGTCAATGATTCCAATTGATTGAATTAGTGTAATATTGTAATACCAATGCAGCAATGTATCACAGTAATAATGATCCTGCTTGTGTCTACTGCACATTGTAGTGCAACTAAGAATAATACCTCACAATACACACAAAAAATCTGATTGCACTACTCCGATATGACACCTTAAAGGTTAGCTTTGGCTTGGTGCAACGTGAAGAAAACAAAGACCGTGTGTGATAATGTAAGTAGACCACATATGTGGACAAATACAATGAAAGGCGCCCGGGTGACCTCAGGTTGAAATTTTATCTCCACAAGCACATCAGTTTATTACTCCACAGGCAGGGTTTGCAAACACTACACCTCTGACTTTCACAGATGTTTTGTCTGTTTTTTTCCAACTGAATTTTTTTTTACCAAGGCCACATGGAGTTCAGTAACATATCTCTCAGCTTCACTGCTCCACCCTGCAGTTACTGTATCAACATGAACCAAACTAAATAAGCAACATTTGTATCACCCCTTCTCTATATGCTCCTCCACCCTCACTCCCTCTCCATTGACTCCCCTCCTTTTTTTTTCTTTTTCACAGACACAGAGAAATCAAAGAGATGTCCAGGTATCGGTTTGTTCTATGCTTTCCTGTCTACAGTTTTCTTCTCCATCATTGCCCTCTTGGTGAAAACAATCCAGGGAGTCCACGCCATAGAGATCAGCGCCATACGCTGCTTCTTCCAGATGCTCTTTACTATGCCGTTACTCATCTACCACAAGTAAGCATGATGGAGAAACTCGAACATTTAGATTTCTACAGTTAAGACAGCTACACTGTAATCCCAGGTTTCTGATATACACATGCATACACGCCGTAATTAGTACCACAGTAACTCTCCCAGACAGTGTTTATTTCAAACCAACAATTTCTGTGTTGTGATTAGATTAGAAGTGCATAAACTCAGGAAGGTACTGCCTGCCAGTGATTTCTTCTCTGTGGAGTCCTGCATTTGTGTTCATGCCTTGCTTCCCACTTTATACCCAAGTAACCTGGCTTAACATACAATCACTGTTCAAACACAGTTGTCAAAATATTGTGAGAGGCATGAATTATAACCCTCAGCCAAGTTGATGGTAAATACTATGTCGATCCAGTGTTGGGAAGTTTTCCCACATGTGGTTATGTTTTTAAAAGTACTCATAACTGTTATTATAAAGTACTAAACTCTCTATTTTAAGTGTATCGATCAGTAAGAGCACATTGAACCAGTTCCACCTAACAGGAACTTCACATCTGATCATCAGTTCTTAAATGAAACACATGCAATAAATCACTTTAGTAATTAAATACTGTGCAATTTTGAGTAGTATTGTTGATAGGACCCAAATGCAGACAGGCAGGCAGTGCAGTTCAGTGATTTAATATAGAAAAGATAGGAGGCATGTGTGGTTACAACAATGTGACTAAGGCAAGGGACAAAACCGGAGGTCAGGAGTCCAACACAGGCAAACAAATCCAAAAGGTGCAGGCAAGAATCTAAAGCCCAATAATCTGGCATAAAGTCAAAAACAGACCAGTTTCAAGATAAACAGATTACAGATAACAGCCATGAGGCAAGAAGGAAGAGGTATGGACACTTAAAAATCTCGCAATGAATGAGGGAAGTGAACTGTTATATATGGTGTGTGACTGAATGAGATGCAGGTGAGGAGGTGGGCACTGTGGCATGCAGGATGCCTACGATTGAGATGCACTACTTCGTCGAGCGTTGCGCCTTGAACTGTGACCCTCTTGCTCATACATCTATCACAGTCTGTAGCAAGAAATTTAATGCGTTAATAATACAGAGAAGTCGCAAAAATCATGTACTTACACATGAATGCACTGTCATCTTTGCTGTGCTGTCTTGGTGGATCAGTGGACTTGATGTATCTTCCACTGCACAAAGGATTGTGGGTTAGAACAGCCAGAAAAGCATTCTGGTTTGCATACTTCAAAACTACAACCAGATGCAGAAGGACATTGTGGTATTTATGGCGTACTGCATGTGATATGCTATGTATTGGGACATACATACGTCGGAACACACCACAGATCATAGTGGAACAGCTAAGAGCTTGGAACAAGAGTGTGGATGGGCGAGGCAGTCAGGTGATGAGGAAAAGAGAGAAGGTCCGAGGGCATCTGGTGGATAAGTGAAGAATAGCACTGAAGGGCCTGGGAAACCAGAGATGCGCCTGGAGAGGAGGGACAGGAAGACAGACTGTCAAATGATTGTTTAGCAGATTAAATATGATTTTTTTAAAACAATGTGTAAAACAAGCCATGTGAAACTATTATAACACACTATTAAAACACAAATAATCCAAATAACAGAAGCACTAAGAGAAAGCATATGAAGGTAAATAAAATATAGATTCAAAATACAGACAGCTTCTAAATTTACTATCTGTCCATTTATTCTACTGGCTTGTTGTTGTTATCCATTTAACATCGGGAAATAAGACTAACCTCGAGCTATGCTTTCATATTTGCATGAGTGCACAGGACACAGGTTCACCTCAGAATCACATTGTAACCCCAAGAATCAAAATTACACTTAATTCCCAAAGACTACCACCTGTACCTTTATTCATTCATTTACCTTTTCATCCATTCATCCATACGTCCTATACATTCATTCATAACCACCTTTCAGCCCCACCCATTCATCCATCCGTCCATCACGATCATTTCAACATTACCTGAATCCACACATTGGTCATTTCTCAGCTCGTTTTACTGCACAGTTTTTCTCCATCCGCCTCTTTCTAAAATTCTGTTTATAACTTCCTCAGTCTGATCACCCATTCATTCATTCATTCATTCATTCATTCATCCATCATCCTCATATCTCTGCTCCTCCAGGACAGGCTTCCTTGGTCCCAGAGATAAACGTATATATCTGGTGCTTCGGGGTTTCGTTGGTTCCAATGCCATGATCATGCTCTTCTATGCTGTTCAGCAGATGCCGCTTGCAGATGCCACTGTCATCATGTTCAGGTGAGAGTCGGTAGGAACTTAATGATTGTGGAGAATATACTAAAACTACAAATTGATTCTATCAACCCAACACAACAGTACGGCTGTCACATTTTTTGTCAATCTCTCGTTCTCATTCTTTCCTCTCCCTCATCTCTTTATCCAACTTTGCAACATTTACTCATTCCTCTTAATTGCCTCTCTCTCCCATATACCGCCAATAATTCATTCATAATCTGGGGTAATAAATTTGACTGGCGTTTTTCATCATTTCTCACCACTTTTCTCTTGTTCTTTCTACTTACATTCATTCTTTCATTTTTCAACCCTCTGCCCCCCAGTAATCCTGTCTTCACCTCCCTCCTGGCCTGGATCTTCCTGAAGGAGAGATGTACGATCTGGGACTGTGTCTTCACTGTTTTCACCCTCACTGGCGTCATCCTCATCGCCCGACCACCGTTCATCTTTGGCAAGCAACTACACGGCATTGAGGGAGATTACACCAACCACATCAAGGGGACTATTGCTGCTTTTGCAGGTGATACGATTAGTAGACTCATGCGGCACTTCTATAGCAGTAAAGGTTGTTTGATCATAATAAGTAGATAAAACCAGGAGGAGGCAGTTGAGAATTTTGTTCTTTCGTGGTACGACAGGCTGCTTATTATACCTTAGCACGACACCAGGGGAATTCAGTGCAATACAGTATTGTCCGTCAGCACATCAGGGTCAATGGGAGATACAGTTTTTCCAGTAAGTCATGGTTCTGCTGTGAGGGTTTCCAAATACTGTAGCTGTAGAATGAGTGAGGTCCTTTCAGATTTATAAGGACGTTGCTTCACTACATACTCCTCCTGAGGTTTCTTCCATTTTTTAAAAGTTTTTTTGGTGGAGTTTTTCCTTATCCAAATCAAGGATAGAAGGTGGAGCAGGAATTACTTGTTGAGCAACAAAGTCTTGATCTCTCACTGGCTTCCCACTTTCAAACCATTTGCCAAATATTTTTGCTGAATCACCCGGCTGGAAATTGAATACTGCCTCTGGAGCGCTAAGAGCTTGTGTGTCTCAGGAGCTTTAGTGTGTGGTGACATTTTTTCACTTCTGCAGTCCGGTGTAACATCTTAACAGCGTATCGCTGCAACTAATAGACCTCACTGGTAATTAGTCTCCCAATCCTTCCCACCCTCATTTGTGACTAACCCTGCATTCACACCAAACTCACAAGTGCAGAGAAAGGCCGTTGTTTTCAGTGGAAAGAATATCTGTGCTCTCCTCAGCTGCTATGCAAACCATAGCTGTGTTCATTCGCCTGATTCTCCCTGTTTTCTAGGTACAACACCATTGAACTTTAGCCCCCAAAATATACCCCCAATTATGCAGACCTTCACAGCACATGTCAAATAGCGTTCTGGCAGGTTGAAGCTATGACACCACCAGTTCCACTGTAAAGAAAAATAGAGTTGTTTATTATGTGCATCAGTAGGAAAGACTATGGTTGTTACCAGTAATCATATAAGTATAAATTGTCACAATGGTAACCAGAAGAAACTCAAACTAACAATTTAATAAACTCAACTAATTCCACAAGGAATTCAATAGTAGGTATGTAGCAGTAGATTTGAAAATATATTGTATTTTTTTCTCTAAGTCTCATGTCTTTCCTTTGTCTCTTGTGTCTCTTTTTTTAAAAATGTATTCAGGAGCTATTGGGGCTGCTTTTACCTATGTTGTCCTTCGCAAGATTGGAAAGAGCGTCCATTACTACCTCTCTGTCTGGTACTACGCTGTCATCGGTTTCATCGAGTGCATCATCACTGTATCCGTCCTTGGGGAGTGGAAAATCCCATTCTGCGGCCGTGATCGCTGGATGCTGATGCTGATTGCTGTCCTGGGCATTGCCGGCCAGGCCTTCCTCACAAAGGCCCTGCAGATCGAGAAGGCTGCACCCGTGGCGCTGATGAGGACTGTCGACGTGGTGCTGGCGTTCATCTTTCAGTTCATTTTCTTCAACCGCGCACCGACCCTGTGGAGCCTCGGAGGGGCGCTGTGCATAGTGGCGAGCACTAGTGGAGTAGCATTTAGAAAGTGGTACAGCAGCTCGCGCAAGAGCTGAGAAGGAGAAGACAAATGGGATACCTTGGTATTACTATTTATTCAAATCACTATCTTATGTTCTTGATTTCTTCTGTATTTTACTTGTTATTTACATGCAAACCTGTGAAGAGGTTTAAGCTCTTTTGGGAGCAATAGATTAATCTAGTAGGGGTCAGTTATGAGCTTATGATAGTTTTAAATTTAAAATAGAATTCTGTACATCTATACATGTTGATTCCTGAGAGTCAACCTGTGGACTTTTTTTTGTTATGCATTTATTTTTGTGTAGATGAACTCATACATCAGGGGAAGAATAAAACCCCGGAGCTTGTGTAGCTGAGTAACTGCCTGTTCAACAGAGATTTCCTCAGTCCCATTTTCCTTCTGCTTTAACCTTAACCAAATAGCCAAAGCGAGAGGTTTACTGCATTGGGACCAACAAAGTGGTTTTTTTTATGAAGACACTGCAAATATTTCAGTCAAAAAAAGCTGAAAATAAAACCCAAAGCTAGTTACAGTTTTTACTTGAAAACGGTCATGCTGTAGGATTCTCTCAGGGATCTCTTGCCTAACTGCTTATGATGCCCAAATTTGAATTTCACCTGCATCCAGTCCAACATTTTCATCCATGAAGAATTTATTCCTTTGTGACATATTGATTTTTGATTTGATTTTTCTTCTCCCACCCTTGTCTTCTCTCATATATTAACAAGCAAATATCTATTATTTTCCAATCTGTATTTTATCATTTCTTAACAATATCTTTGAAGTGCCTTAAGTAAGGGAACTTTAACCTCCAGCTTCCCTTCATGGGGCTGCTCAGTAACCAGCAACTTGTACTGGGCGGCTCTCAGGTGTGATTTTGCATATTGATATATAAAGTAGGGTGCTTCTGAAAAAAAAAATCAATGATTTTTAAAATGCTTATCTGATAAAATCAAAGACAGCATCTTTAACAAGGCGCTTAAGACATGATCCACAAATGCCACACTGATGTCTTCATCATCTCAGGAGGACTCAGCTCTCTCATGTTGGCCAGCACTTAGAACTAAAGTATCTAATTAGTGTTCTCAGTAGTCTAAAAATATATTTTCTATGAATCTCAAAGGGGGGTTTGTTTGCACTTTTGTCTTTGCTAGAGGGTAGAAAAAGTGTCAGTGACCTGCCACTATAATTCAACAAACACTGATCATCTCAGCAGCTGCACACAAGGATGGCTCTATGATAATCAGCCAATTCAAGGACATCATGACAGCGCGTGTTGTTTGCTGTCATCAAACTAGAAAGCTGAGGTGTTATCACTGTTTTTGTGATAAACTCAGTGGCTTAAAACAGCCGCCTGTGATTCTTGTGCCAAGTTGAGGATGCATGAATTCCCCTTGTGATCATCCATAAGTGAATTTGTTCAAACATGAGTTTTGGGCAAGTTGGGTGAGTTAAACTCCCAGTAGAAAAAAGAAGACACTTAAAATAGTCTTAAAATATATTGTACTGATATATTTAATAGCAAAAAGATCTTGTGCTAAAAGCAATTGTATTTTGTCCTTTGACACTAAAAAGTTGTCTTGAATCAAAGTTGATCTTTATGTTACAGTTTATAACCCCCAAATGTCCTTATTTCAAGGGCCGTGGGTTTTTAGCACAGCAGCCGTGTGTTTGGTGATCGTGTCTGGCATAAATCATCCTGTATTTTTAGCGTTTAGCGCAGAGTTTTTTCTGTCCTGACTGTTGACATCTCGGTGCAACTGCAGCCCTCTGTTGCAGAAATGTTTAATTGGGTGCTAGAAAACGGAGGCAATTAGTGCTGCTAGACTGCTGCTTAATATCCTGCAGCTCCTTCCTTGCTATTTTTCACCCGCTGCTGTTTTCTGTTCTCTTTCGACCTGTTGAGAACTGTGTCGGCGCCGCTACATCATCAGACTTGCCTCCAATTATAGTTCTTCCTTTTGTAAAGTAAACTCTATATATCTCTAATAAGTGAACTCTTGAGTTTGCACATTATTGTTTTTGATAAATCAGATGCGCTAACTTGACACTTCCTATGATGGTGGTGTATGTTTGTTTCTTTAGTTCTCTTCTTAATGGAGGCAAAGGAGGAGTATTTAGATTCAAAATGGTCCTTTAGGGGATGGCACAGTGTGATATGAAGAAGCTTGATGAATGAAGTAACGCTCCCCTTTCTACGCTGGACAAATTAGATTTTTATGTCCATGCAATTTGCTGTGGTTTGAAATTGATCTCAACTGTGCACACACATTATGCAAGAAGAGGTTAAGTTATTCTGATTAGAATTGCACTGAACAATATCAATTGTTAATTAAAAATCAGTTTACACAATTCTGATTCTGCCTATTGGTTTTAAAGAGTTGAATATCATTAAATTATTAATTTGGGTTGATTGTACAACAAGCCCTGGGATATAATTAATCTTCAAAGTGCTGAACAGTAACACCAGTCGTACTTCAACGTGGAGAAACTTAAAGGCACTGTGACATTTTTTGTAAGCACTGTTCATAGTACGGTAGGATGTCATGGTCACATGAGATGTTCTGAAGTTAATTTCATGTTTGATTTGCTTTGACATTGATTTCTTCTTCTCAGAACACTAGTTTAGTTGACTTGAATGCTGATAGTGTCAGGACAATGTGTTGTATTTCCATCGAATGCTGAGCTAAACATCTGTTTCAAGACCTATAAGCCTTAAAAACCTACTAAAGCTGTTTCTAGGGTTTTTAAAACTATGCTTTGATAGTATTTATTTTACTATTTCTGTATTGTAATACATCGACATATTCTATCAGATGTATATATTTCTGGTGATGGATTATATTTAGTATATTATGATTTAATAATAAATTCTACATGAAGTTATAACTCCTGTTGTCTGGCGCTGTCTTCATATTGTCTCCTGAGAAAAGTTTATTTTCCTGCTGTCAAACTTTCACAGACAGGTTTGTTATTCATGAATCACTTGAGAAATCACGCTTCATTATGTCTCTCTAACATGACTGAAACTTGTGGAACAGGCCCAAGCTGTGCAGAGGCATTTTTTGTACTTGTCCCAAAAGCACGTGGTGTTACCCCGGCTCTCCTCACGACTCAATAGGTGACATTTGTACAAAGTCGACTGCGACTATAGAAGCAAACCACTGAGTCAGGTAGCTGTTGCTCAGAATAGTACCTGGCCGAGCAGATTGTAGCCATTGTGCGTTTGTGTGTGCACGCGTACATGCAGGTTATTTGTCTGCATTAGGCCTTTGTTTATTTCCCCTTTGTTTGTAAACAACACACAGTCGGGGGGCTTGCATTGTGTATTCATGCAGAATGGCTGCGTTTCATTGTGTCGCAAAATAAGCCATATCTTGCAAAACAAAGGGGACTAACTGCGTGCAGATGGTGTTATAAACCCTGCTCGGGATCTGGCCTGTGGTTGCAGGGTAATTCTTCAGCTGAGGACCGAGCTAAGTCAAGTGTGAAACAGCTGAACTAGAACAGAGCAGCTCTTTGTTGCAGGGTAGAATTTGGACAAACTTGAAGCTAAAGATGTTTTGTATCAACATAGTTTTTTTTTTTTTTAATATTCCACCTACAGTTTTAGTGCTACTTTCTGTCTTTTATGATCAGTTTCAACATGCAATCATAAACCATATCCATAAAGCACAATAACCTATACAATAAACCCATATTGTAATAATGATAAACTACAGTGATTATAGTAGGGTGTATTATAGGTAGTCAGAGTAGGAATAATGAGTCTGCTATAATAAACACTGTTATTTTTTGTATCATGATTAAGATCAGAAGTAACAATGCAGTTGTGTAACAGTAAACTTCTTGCACATGTAATGAACCTTTACTGACAGCAGAGGGCAGGATCCACACAAATAAGGACTTGCTCTTGAATGGTAATTCACCTGTAATTCCACAAGCTGTAATAGTTATGGTTTTATTAATGTTTCACAGTAATAAACAGATTATGTGCACATGTGTGTATCATGGCTCAGTGCAGAGTGTTATACTTTGTCTTTTCTGCTTCTGGTGTGAAAGTGTCCAACTGCTGGTGTTATCAAAAGCGATTCGGCCTTCAATTTTTAATTCTCAGCAGACAGATGCAGAGACAGAAAGCCCCCTAGGAAAGAAAGACAGATAAAGGTAACAACACAAGAAAGTGGGATGTTCTGTGACACATGTGGCTGTGTGTACAAATATGGTCACTGAACTTCACAGTGTCTCTCAGGCCCACTGGCAAATGATTGACTGAGTATTGCAATAAAATTCTGCAAAGACAATTCTCTCTTCTGTGAAATCCATCTGTATTTCCATGTCAGTGTGCATATGTGTACAAAACATAAAGATATGCTAAGACATTGTCAAGCTGACACATATTGACAATGTCAGTGCATGTTATTTAATTTCAGTCAACATTACAGTCCACTGCCATCATGCAAAGTCTCACAGTCATGAGGATGCAGTGCTTGTTAGCAGGAAGGAGAGGTGACAAAGGTCTATGTCATTAACTAGGTTATCTCGCTAAGAGCAACTGGTGGTATGTAAAAAATGCTAGATAATGCTGAAAAAGCCACCCGCCCTCTTTTATATCAGGGAGCTGGGGGATTCCCAAAGGTTTGCACGCTCCTGGGTGGAGGAAAATGTGGAGGAATGGAAGGGTTGCACATTCCTGCTGGATGGCATAAGACTTCCCATCAGCAGAGCAGGAGGGAATTGGAAAATAATCCCTCATTTTCCAAGTTGAAATAAATGAAGTTATAGGCTGTGAAGTGGAAAAGAGCATCTCTCACAAACACGTGCTTTCACTGTCTCTGGGGGCGGGGTGGTGGTGCGTTCAGAGGTGGAACAACTGCAACCTACTTCTTTTTCCACTTTCACAATAATAATAATAAAAGGAATTGCACAATCAGGAGAACAAAGGAACCACATTGTCACTGCCAACCACATAAACACATTATATCAAGACTTATTCCAAAAGTTATTCATCTTCTGATTGAACCTGTCCCAGAATAAAATCCGGCTGATTTGGCTAAATTAAGGCACATGTGGCTCCAGAGTATGGGACAGGCTCAGGCCAAGCATGGCTGATTGAGGATGGCACATGAGGGCAGTAATAGTCAAAATTACTTCTGTGATTGGCCCCTCAGTTAAACCAAATAGGAGGACGTAAGAAGTCTGTATAACATTGGACACATTAACACTGAGGTCTGTAGTGAACAGCTATAAAACATAATGGGGTAGAGGAAACAATGTATAGGACACAGTAACATAAAGTGGGTGACTGGCTATGGTGTGAAATTGTAGCCAGACATTCCAATGTGGTGACACACACACACACACACACACCACAAACCCAGAGCTGCAGTTATTGTCCTCCTGTCCTCAGCTCAGTTGGCTACTGTGAGAAAAGGAGATGCTGCATTCATGCTGTTGGCCATCTTCAAATCAAGCTTAAAACATTTTAGCACACACACGAATAGAACATGATCAAATGCATATATCTTGCAAACAGAACACTGAAATAATTGTGACTTCCACAGCAACATTATGCCTGTAAGAGACATGAGTGACATCCCCTCTATACATTGCTTATCTTCCTTTTTATCTCCACATTCCCATTCACTAGCGCACACAGCAGATTACACATGGGAGCTGCACTATCCACTAACCAATTCTCCTGTGCTCGAGTAAAAGTATCTGCTCCTGGAGTTTTCTGTATGTCAGCTCATTTGTGGTAATTTAATTAAACAACTTAATTTAGGAATATGCACAAATGCATAGGCACACTAAGAACAAAAGTAATTACAGTCTTAAAACCACACAGGGCCCCTCGGCAAGAGAAAGGCACCAGATTCAGTCATATTACAGGACCCATTTTAGTAGATATTGTATTTTAGTTGTGCAAATTTCTAAACACATTTGCAAACTATTAAACACAAATCGAGACACAGTGACCCTCAGGCTTTGGGGGCCCCACTTTGACTGCCCAACATTATATATGACCCTCTTGTGGTTTTTGAGCTACAAGCCTGCAAGATAAATTTCTGTGGCATTCAAGGTTTAACTACTTTATAAAATCACATACTGTTATTTTCTGAACTGGTTTTGCTGTACAGTCACATAAATGCTACACTACCTGCAAATATAAAGATTTTAATTCTCAACGCAAAAGTATCTAAACAAAATATTTGTCTATTACTCCTGACATTTCTCATGTGGCTCAAAGCTACAGTCTGTAAAATAGTATTTATGTGTACGACTCTTGAATGTGTGACACAACAGCCTCTTAGAAAACATTTCACAAAACCAGAAGCTCTTTGAGTGTTGATTGTGAGTTTGGAGCGCAGTTTTCCGAGGCGCACCTGAAGGCGGCAGAGCAGAGAGCTGCAGGAGCGACTCTGAAACTGAGCAGAACATGTGTTGATCTACTCAGTCTGCGGACTTTTCTGTGGATCAGAGCTGGATCTGACAACACTGATCGGTAAGTTTGTGCCGCCACATCCTCAAAGTGTCAGTCAAAAACGCGTTTAGACACTTTTTTCATCGGGTCGCGTTGCAGGACTCTTACATCGGTTTGTTTGTGAAGTTGCTCGCAGACTCAGTGGATCAAAAACTAATGTCCAGGAAGCCTGAAGTCACCCAAAATCAGCCTGATGTGAATGTTTTTGCAGCCACTTGAATTCGGCTCAACACCTGTGCGAGAAAGACTTGCAGGTGAAATGTGATTGACAGTTTTAGCTGAGACTCTAATGGGAAATCACCACCTCTGAAACAGCCTTTTTTTAAAATGGGGTTCCGCTTTAATGGGGTGAAAAGTTTTTCAACTGTCGCCTGTCATTGTTTTTTTCTGTGCATGCTTTGAGATACATGACTGTGCGAAAGTTGTTTGTGTTTATCGACAATACACTAACAAAAAATAAGTTAAATTGGCCTCTTTTTTTGCATCAAATCATTTAAGTGATGTGTCAGTTCTTTAGTTTGACAGCTCAGATCATTGTTTACGTTGAGTCCCTTGAAGATTGTGACTATAATTCTTTTCTGTGTGATGTTGCTTCAGACTAAAGAGATTCATCAGTTCCTAATGGAAATGAAATGGAGCTCAGATTAATCAGATCCAGATCAGAAGTTTCTAACAGAAGGACAGGAAAAGACACATGGACAACTTAAGAAAAAAAAAACCAGACAGGTCATATTTACAATGAAAAGTGAGAGACAAGGTGAAAAGACACTCAAGATACAACTTATAACCACGCTCTTTAATGGGTGTTGTTCTAATACTGTGCCTGAGAAAATTATTTTTACAGACTTGATCATGTTCCTGTCAAGCCTTCATTTCTCTGCAAACTGATCATGTTTTCATTGCGCGTAGTTATTCAGCTCCTGTCATTACGTGTGCTGCAGCATTAAGTAATATTGTGGGGCAACAGTTGGAGAGAAGGTGTGGTGAAGTCTGGAGGTAGAAAGGTGGATCAGACAGGGATGGGAGACAGGTTGGACTTGTTGTTTTCCCAACTTGCTGTTCCCTGTATGAGTATATAAGGGCTTCCCATTTGTTCAGCTGTGGGACAGCTCCAGACTTTGTCTTCATGGCATCACAGTTTTTCTAGTGTCTCGTTCCAGAAGAGTGTTAATTGTGGCCATGACTGACCTTTGACCTTTAATCTAAACATGGAGCAGTTCATTCATTGTTGCCACTTCTTTATCCAGCTACCATGTTGCACAAATCTCTGAGGTCTGACAACTTGTTGAACTCATTTCGATTTCAAAGTTTTTGAATATTTTTAACCCTGCATTGCTTTCATCTATGTTTACTACCACTGCTCTCCTTCCCTGTGGTTTGCTGGGACACTGATGTGCTTTTTTGCACCTATAAATCAGAGTGAATAATCTGCTAAATGAAATTGTAGAATAATTGTGTGTGCATGTGTGTCCTCGCTCTTTACAGCATTAGACTGTCACAGCTGTATTCCTTATATTTGTCTCCTCTCTTTGATATTCCAGTATATTTGCCAGGACTGTAAATGGAGCTAAAGGCTGCATTTCTTAAATTGAATACTGTTATAGATGTTGAAGCCGGAGCTGCTGTTGTCACTAAATTAGTTTAATTTCCTTAATAACTGCTGCAATATTACCACTTCTGAGATTCAAGTAGCTTTCCACTTGACCTAATCCCAATAATATATCCTCATGCATTTCATGCTGTCTTGCATACATGACATGTGTGAACATGAGCAGATTTTAGGCAAACGCTGAACAAAGCAATTACTGTACAATCATCCAGATATATTAGCAGATCCCTCTCAAGTCCACTGGCTTCAGTGTTGGCTGAGGAGAATGGCCGTGGTTAGGCATATGTTCTGTGATTGCATATGCTTACATAATCTTCAGTCTACCCACACAGAGCAGACTTCACAGACCAGTGCATTTGATTTTAACCAGCAGTAACAAGTTATTTGTTGTATGAAAATCTGATGGCCACAGGGTCACAGTGAAGGTTTTGCACCTTATGCAAAGTGTGATATGGAAACGACTCACCGTGTTTTTCTACTAACGTGGTTCACTTTTGTTACCATTCACCACTCTTTCTGTCTCTTTCTAGACGCACACAGTTACAAATCCTGGCTCTCATTTCATGCTATTCTTCAGCAGTCTCCCCCTTTTGAGTCATCTTTTTTTCCTCTCTTTGTAAATGCACACATACACACCATGAACACCAGCCTTCTCACACTCATCCACCGTGAAAATACAGTCACCCCTTCTTGAGTCAGCCCTCTGTTGTTACACTAATGTACACACACACACACACACACACTAAGTCTCTCTCTCTTTCTGTGTAGTTTCCACTGGAGTCTCTGTCCGCCCTGCCCTCTAATCAAAGCCATATGTTCTCCAGGTCCCTCGCATGAAAAGTCTGTTCTGTTTGCAGCACAGTTCCCAGTGTAACCACCCTCGCACTTTATTACTGGCAGAGGGAGACTGTGCTGAAAATGAATGGTTACCTGTGAAGGACTGCAGGTTGATGTTTCATCCTTTTAACTTTCTTTTCCTTTTCATTTCTATTCTTCTTCTCACAGTCTGTTTGGTGCCGTCGGCATCATCTCCCCGGTGATAAAACTTGGTTCTCTGACGTTAAACCCTTCGTATTCCCCTGTTTCTCATGTCGTTGCTTAAGTATTTATGGACTCTCCTGGCGGATGGTGTGATAAAACCTTCATGAATTAAAGATATTTCAGTCCTTAGTCTTGATCGTTCCTGACAGATCAGAGTGTTAAAAATTTTCAGGGCGTGTCGGCTCATATCGCCTCTTCAGGTGAATCAGCTGTCAGTCTTTATCATCACAAAAACATGAGATCCAGGAGGCCAAACTCAAACTTATTAATCCAAGCAACATTGCCAGTTTGGCCTCATTATGTGACCATGACTAATATAAACATAACCAGCAGTCTTGTTATGTGGGGACCCATCAGAAACTTGTGACTCATTTTGGATCCCGTCCCAAAATATTGAATAACACTCCCATCAAGTGAAGCAAAATACATGCATTGAATTCTCCTAATAAAGGAGATGCCATTCTGTTTATCTGCTCATGGATAAAGTACAGATTCCATTCAGCTACGTTTTCTTCACCGAAGTTTACAGGCCAGCAGATGGAAAGCAGTTTTCCATCAGTTTTAACCAATCGAGCTGTGATTCTCTGCCCAAAGCTGGCTGCGTTCGACACGCCGTCTTTGGGCCAATTCGAGCTCTTTGAGTTTGCACAAACTGGAATTAAGTTTGGATTCAAGGCACTGTGTCAGTGTTCCCATTGTAAAAATGAAGAAACAGATGTAAAGATTTTTACCTAATCTTCTGATGAACTTTGCGGTTGATGATTGACTCCCATGTGTAATTCAGGAGAAGACATCTACCATTTACAGTTAATGTCAGATGGTTATAATGACTAATATGAGGCACCAGCAGGGTTGTGACTTGTTCAGTGCTGCTGTGGTTCAGGTTTGGGTTGGGTTGAAACAGAAACCATGACAGTTTTTTGATCAGTGCCTGCCTTCAATTTTCTCTCTGCTACCCACAGTTGACAAAAATGCAAGAATCCAAATTACGACGTACTGTAAGTTACACGTGTTCCGATTAGAAAGAGGCACATAGCTTGTTTTTATTAGTGGATTTCCCCTTTTATTCCAAAGCACATAAAGACTTCCCAGCTGCACTCCCTTTATCTAGGTCTGTGCACTGCATGGTGGCATTCATCAGTGTCTTTTCAACTGCCACCAGTTTAAGGAATGTGATTCTATTGTAGTCATATGATGTGTCTTTTCTTCTCTGACCCCCCTGTGTAAAAAGGGGGGGGGGGGTCCTTTGCATTAGTTCACTGAAGATTTAAAGTGAACTGTGCAAGATTTTCTGTTACTGGATCTACCTGATTCACATTCTTCTGGAGGATGTACAAAACTCTGCAATGTGAGCTGTGGTTTGGATTTCTATCAAAGAATGCGATGAATACATTTTCAAACATTCTTCCGTACTGGTTGGCTGCTGTTGCTTTTGCGTGACATGTTGTTACTTCTCTTCATCCTATATCACTGTGGTAAATAAAAACAGAATGCAGTCATGTGCAAACAAACTGTGTTGAACCTCCCTCCATCCTTGCTTGTGAATGACTGAGTCTTTCCAGGATGAACCTTTCATACCCAATCATGATACTATCACCTGTTACCAATGAACCTGTTTATCCAAACAGGTGTTTTTGGATCAGTCCACAACTTTCACAGTCTTTTGTTGCTCCTGTCCCAAATTGTTTGAAAAATGTTGCTGCTATCAAATTCAGAATAAGAATATATTTACAAAAATGAATTAGGCTGATGAGGTCAAACATTAAATATATTGTCTCTGTTTTCAATTGAGAATATGTCAAAAAGAATTAGCAAATGATCACATTCAGTTTTAATTATGTTTTAAACAGCGTCCCAACTTTTTCAGAAACGGGGTTGTACATGACTTAGTTGCCTACTGAAAGGAGTTTTAGATTATGCATGGATGTCAAACCTGTGTCCTGCACCAAGTGAGTGTTTGGCACTTTCTTTACAGTAGTAAAAGTTCCCATTTTTGGCATCACCAAAGTGTTCCTGACTGAAAAGATGATCTAATTGAAGTCTGTGTTTTCACTGCCTGACTGTCTCTTTGCAGTTGGGTGACACCCGTTGGAGCGTCACTCTATTGTACTCACATGGCATGCCTTCTTTTCTCCCCTACACAACAGAGGAGGGGATTCCTTCGCTCCCTGACCTGATTATTATGCTGCTGGAATGCAAAAGATCCAACGCTCAATCTTAGTGTGAAGTATTTAGTGGAGTATTTTGGAGGCTCAGGAGGATAAGTGGCATTTCAGCTCAGTTTGAATCCAGCTCTGATTTTATACTTTTAAATTGATTCTCGTTTACTCCCTCCTTGCTTTCCTTATCTGTGCAGAATCAAAGTAAGCTTAAAAGTGATCTTAAACATAAAGCTTAATAAAGGTTATTATAATTTATGGTGCTGCTTCCCACCTCACTGATGGGGCTTTACAGTTCTTTGCTCTTTCATGTGAAGTTGTTGGACCTAATCACATACCAGACCGTGAGTCATCATTTGGATGAGTTGTGAAATAATCCCCCATGAATGAACATTAGAAAAAGGCTTTTATGTGGGAGTGAAGGCCCCCTGTTGAGGGGATAAACACCGATTTAGGACAGGGGTTCACAAATTGTTCCAGTCCTCAGACAAAAACTCGTTAAAACAAAGTGTTACTCCATTTGATTGAATACCCACGAGACAAAAGGTTATTACAAAAAAGTAGCATTAGTGTTTAAATCCATCATTTTAATCTCACTGAATGTCTCAACTTGTAAACAACTGTGGCCATTTTTGGAGCCGTGTAAATTCAGTTAGGACCTTGACGACCACTTGCTTATCAAGTACTAACATGTTAATAGTTTCCCTACTTTTACATCCGTGGAAAGTTAGTGACATCACATTGGAGTCTGCTCCCATTTAAATTCACTGTTCATTGTCATTGTATCCTGACCTCTGAAGCCAGGAGTGCTGCCAATGAACTGGTCTTTCATCATTGAACTAAGGTTATTAAGGCATTTGTGATATTTTTTTAATACTGTGACCATCATTGATATTTTCACTTCATGGCAAACTCTGGCACATTTACTAAAACCTGGCTGCAGTACAGTTCAATGCCGTTGTATTGAAATACTATAACATGTCCTGTCTGTGAAAGCAGAATTAACATTATATGGCGTAACTAAAATGTTTTGTTCCAGAACAAATTATACTCTACATCATTTTTTGAATTGATGTATGGCAGTTTGGAAAAAAACCTTTAGAGATAAATGAGGGAACAACTGACAGACACACACACACAAAATACACAGTTCTGTTGTTAACCATCTGATTCTGATTATATCCAGTTTCTTCAGGACCGTCAGAAATGCTGAGATCATCCCCTTTAGCTTTCATCAACATGTGTTACACTTTATTGCAGCACGAGTAATGTTGGATCTTATTGGACCGAGTACCCGACAGTTCTGGTTTAAAGCAAGATGGGCAGACGACTGTCTGTCCTGATTTCATCAGGTTTTTCACTGCTGCGCCTGAGACCACAGTTTTACTCAGCTTCTCGTATACGAGCTTATTAAAGCAGCATTACGTGTACAAACTTATGTTCAAACCTTTGCTGTTTTTGACAGAAATCTGAAGTATTTTTAAATATTTCTAATTGAAAACTACAACTTGTTGTTTTATACTTTTTATATATGCTTTTTTTTTTTTCACACAAATGAGATCTCTAATGTGTAAATCGTTGAGTGTTTGAGATGCGAGGGTTAATAACTTTGTTAGCTGATTCCCCCTATTTACAGTCTTGATGCTAAACTAACTGGCTGCTGTCTATAGCTTCTTATTTACTGTACAGATATTAGAGTGGTATTGGTCCTCTCATCAAACTCTCATCACAATAGATATACAGTGTCTCATTCAGAACAGAAACCATTCACAGTCATTCAACTATTTCATGAAATAGTTACAGGATGTGTGTCACTGCAGTCCTGAGTTTTGTTCTCTAACTGTCTGTCAAGGTGAAATATTTATGTCAATAAATTATGCACAAACTTCGAAAGACACGCTCTGATTGGCTGCTGAGCTCGCAGACTGACTGGAAGGCCCGTCCCTAGTGTCAGGCTTCGTCTCTCTCTCTCTCTTTCTGTGTCTCACTCTGTTGACAACAAGATAGTGAGCGGGAATCCTGAATCACCTGGAAATCCTGGAGCGTTAGATATACAAAGTTTTTTTACAAGGCTTGTCGCTTACATTCATGTAAGTATTGTCATTTTCCTCAGCACTTTGATTTTATACCATTTAAGATGATAGAAAAAGGCAGCCTGGTGTGATGCATGCCATGTGCTGGACAGTATTGTATGTAATATAACAAGTGAAGTAGAAGTGATTGAGGGTTTTCTTGGTCAGTGCACTTCCAACTCTGTGTGACCTGGTTTCCTGTGTGTGGGTGTTTGCGCATGTGTGTGTATGTGTGTGGGGGTGTCTGTCTGTGTTTTTAGCCCAAGGCTGAGATTTAGCCCGGTCGAGCCATTTGCTTTCCCGGCTGGGGTCACAGTTCAGCTGATAACAAGAGCTACTTTGAACTGTTCAGTGTGTGAGTGTGTGTGTGTGTGTGTGTGTGGTTGTTTCTTTGGGTTTACGAACTGCTGAGATTTATCGTTCTTTTTAATTAAACAGTGTGTTTATGAAATTCGCCCTTTGACTTAATCCCGTAGCTATTTCTGTGCATTATAAGGATTGAATGCAGTCATGAGGATAAACACGAAATGAACAGCTGTGGCACATCTGTATGCTTCCATTTTAAATAACCACAGTGTGGAAATGCTTGTTGCTAATTTCAGAGTGTTTGAAATGAATGGCGAGCACAGCTTCAGGCTACACTATGCAGCTTCTTGCCTGGGGTGTCTACAGTGTTATGCTGGTCCCGCCCTCCTGACCTGTAATTGGACAGGTTCATGCCCTAACGTGTGTCAGTTTGTGGCCTCAAATGGCATCAACGAACACCTGCACAGCCACAACATCACCTGCAGCAGCAGATGACGAAGAGCTGGTTTTCAAATGGAAAATCAGTGTTTTTCCATGTTTTTAATTGCATTGCACGTTTAGTTTTCCTGCACTTTCATTTCGCCCCTCTCGTTTGCAGCGGTTGCTTTGACTTGTCTGCGCTACAGTTGCAAATCACTTTTCTATAACTACGCCCAAGCTCAATGACAGGCTGGCGCTCATATCTAATCATACATACCAAACTTGATTTTGTGATTTGAGGCATGTACTCACAGGCTGACAGAAAGTAAGAGTATTATTTTATTTTTACTTTGAATGTGAAAGACAAAAAGTGAAGCATTGGATGTAATGAAGTCAGTTTAATTTCCACCTGGAGTGACAACATTAACACAGGCACTGAGGAGTAAACTTGTAAGTGTCTCATGTAGTGGCTCAAGGTTTTGTTCTTTTGATAGATCTGGTCGGACCTGTTAGTTGACTGTGACACATGCAGGTGAGATTCTTCCTGTCATGGATCAGGGTCAGAACAACAAATGCAATCTGACATGATTGCTGATAACTTGCTGATGAAGACATGGGCTTCTGAAAACTGCCTTGATTTTTTTGAGATTTTTCCCTCAAAAATTTAAAAAATGGAGGTGAAAATATGTCTCATCATATTTTGTCTGAGGTCTTGCATGTGCAGCTCCAGATGTATATTGAAATCTATTATTTACTGTTATTATTATTATGTGCTTTCATTTTTATATAAGAGACATCATTGGTTTATTTAAAAGAAATATTATGTACATCCTCTAATCACCACACCTGTCTTCCCTGACTTTTCAAATCTGTTTTATTAAGGCTTCAGTTACCACAGTTTCCACCAGCCTTATTTTGCAGTGTCTTTTGACGGGCTACAGAAATTGCGGTAAAACTTTTCCATCAAGTCATTTTTTTCATGCTTTTTCGTGCAAAATTAGTTTTTTTATTAGCTGCATTATATTGATTATTAAAGACCATTTTTAATAAAAATACTTCACTGGCCCACTACAAAATTTCATTTTTACAAGATGTTAATTCGTTTCTGGGAAATTCAGAATCTTGGCATGTCTCCTGTTTATTACTACAGGAGTGGCTCAGTCTTTTAAAACCATCTCAGCTACTCCAGTAAAACAGTAATGATTGCCTGTGGTGCAGTGCTGGATTCAGTTGGTATCAAAGCGTCATCATAGACGTGGGAGACAACGGTGTGACACTGAACAAAATGAACATAAATCAAGTAGATCTGTCTCTAAATGTCGAATCATGGAAGGTTATCTTTATAGAGTTATCAGTCATCAGCGACCTCAGAAGGCTTCAGCTGAGCGGCGCGGTAGAGGAAGTTGTATGAAGGTTAGATGTCACTTTTTTTCTTGTGAATGGAGCACTTGTCTGTTTCATCCCTTTGGCTGACTTTCCTGTCTGTGAATGTAACACGGAGCCTTGAACAGAGACATCCGACACAGACACCTTGATATATGTGTGAGGGTGGGAGGGATCAATGAGCTCTTTCCTCCCTATTTGTCTCTCTCTCTGACACACACACACACGCACACACTAAATCTGTCGCTGGTCCTCCCTCTTCTTTGGCGGTGAACTAAGGCCTGTAGTCACTCTAATTATGAGGTTTCGGGCACTAGTTTTTTGGATGTATTCATCTCTGGCCACCATGACGATACCAGAACCACACAATTAGTATGCGTGCATGTTGTGGGTGAGTGTGTTTGCTGTGGATGTATTTCATGTATTCATTCATCCCAGCTCTGGTTTATTTGTCTAGATTGATATAGACAGAAGAAATGAAATGAAATCACTTATTCTGAGATATTGGATAAAGATTTCCTATTTATTGTAGAGCTGTGTGTGATGAAAACCAGCTACTGAAAATGGAGGGTTCAGCTTCATAGTCATTGTTACCTTTTTAGTTTTCCAGCTGGCATTCTGCTGAGTTTGCATAATTAGCCTCTTTTTTAACAGTATGTGCTTTCATGAAAGTCTTGTATTTCAAGACTGCGGGACAATATCAAAAATGAAAAAGATCAGATTAGATGAGCCTTTATTGTCTCCCCTGGGCATTTGAGAGGAACACAGTCGACATAGCAGCTCACATGTACACACTCCAGTAACCATCAAACCCAAATCTACAAACAGCAGAACACACACACCAAGAATACTGCACAGATGTCCATACATCAAGCTATTGCACAAATGCCAAAAATGCTGTTTGTGATAATTGTGATCAAAATACCTTTATAACGTGAACAAGTGTTGGAGGAGGAGTGGCAACGCTTGTCTGTATGCATTTCCTAGCATTGCACACTCAAAGCATGTCGTTACATATACCACTAATAACAGTGAAATGAGTCATGACTGCACACACTTCCTGGAATCCTGGAATTTGTTCCCACCTGAATTTTTGTTTTAATGTTTCTTATTTTAATTGTTTTTTTCATTTGAAGATACCAGTTGCTTTGCACCAATCCAACACAGTTTTTCTTTTTTTCCGGAAATTAATTAGTTAGTGATGATTGATAATAATTGTGGAATATGGGATCAAATGTTTAGACTCACATGGCAGGTTGTTAATTACCTTGGAAGTGTGGTGATGATGTGACTTGAGGTTTTCCCATGGCGTTAATCCAAGGCACAGCATTGCTGAAGAATTAAACCTCTGCAAGGTTCATTTCAATATAGCAAGCACATCTAACACTTCATACATCATCTCAGGAAATAGGGATAAATGTACTATTCATAGTTTTATTCTTATTGCCGCACAAAGTTGGTCGTTTTTGAAGGGTGTAAAATGAGAGTTGTTACTTCCCGCTTAAATTCAGCGTTTGTTGTTTCAGTTGTTTCGGTCACAATGGCTCGAGCTCTGTCTGGTGATTTTAGTTGAATACTTCCAGATAAGAAAGCTGATGTGATGAAAGAAGAGAGCACGGAAGGAAGCGAGAGGGAATTGGAATCCTTTAAAGTTAGTATAATGTGTTTTAGGCTTCTTTCACTTTCTTTTTGCATTCGGTCTTCGAATGTCTCGCTCTCTCCTCTTTGAATGTGCTTTAGCGGCACAAGAGTTCAAAATGTATTTTATTGTGGATTAAAAACTACTCATGAAAACCAGGTAAATAATGACTGGTGTTTCTGTTCTCTCTCTTTGTCTCCTTCAGGGCCTGTGAGTGGATAACTACGCCACAGATACATGTCAGGACCAATCAGAGCTAGCGCCCACAGGCACACACGCGGCCTCGCAAGCTGTGACTGTGAACCGTGCTATCAAGGAAATTCCTCGGTCCTCCAGGGTCACCTCCGTGGGTTCTCTATCTGCCGGTTTGTACAGCTGCGCAAGCTTCTGTTTCCACAACACACACAGAAAACACACACACAGAGCACACTCTGTTATGGATGTGCTGTCTGAGACACTCAGGAGGTCACTGGAAGCTCAAGTTATTGTTTTCCCCCGCACAGGCCTGTGAACATGGAGGCACAGTGAGGTGAAAACGAAGCTTGGGTCTGTCGTGTAGCATGAGCTGAAGTGGATCTCTGTCATCATCCAAGTAAGTACGAAAATGCAGGTATATGATTAAGTTGGTGCACTTGTGTTGTGTAGGTCAATTAGTCCCTCATTCAATCGATCAATCACAAGGTGAAGCTGCAACAGAGAAATGTGCTGCAACAGAACAGATTTTTTTTAAACATCTGGAAGTGATGTCACCGCTTCATTCAGGGAAAAGAAGACCAGCTGAGTTTTAAACATGATGAAGCTCTGACCTTACACAATATATGGGTTTTGAAGTCTGCAAATTTCATTTCCTTAGCAAATTTCATTTCCTCTTGCTGCTCTATGGAGCTACTAATTGAGATGGAAGATGTTACTTCTCAATTGTTAGGAATTAAGAGCAATGTATTTGACTGATGCTTTTAATTTTAGATAAATTCTAAAGATCTTCTATGCTGTTAGATTAGATTCCTCCTGATTAACTGTCATCAATTATTTTCAAAGCTGCGGCAAAACAAAGACGCTCCGGGGAGACGTGATGGCTACTGAAGAAAATCAGACCCTGGCCCAGCGCGCTTCACCTCCATCCACTGGGAGCAGACACAGCAGGGAGGCCAGACAGGCAAATAACAGCCAGGAAGCACAGCAATACTCCGACCAATTGTGGCATTCAAAACAGCGGAGCAGCCCTTCCCTCCTCTTCTATAGGAAGTTGTCATGTGACGGCGGGAAAGGGACAATTTTGCATGAGGAATACGAGTGTTTGGACTGCAGCTCAGAACTTGTGAGAACTGATGAGAAACTTTATCCAGAGCTGTCAGCTGGCAAGAGAAATGAGGGAATAACTGACAGAGTTACTTCGATACCTGGGAAAAGTTCAGAGGGATGTGTGTGCCAGCTGGACACCCCTGGAGAGGGCGTGGATGCAGGCAGAAACAGAACTGGCAACACTCGCTGCTCCTGCACCATGTCAGGCCTTTACACCAGTCCAAACATCTACTGCTGCCACAGCCCCAGATCCAGTCCGAGCCCCGGCCCCAGCCCCGATCACAGTCCGAACCTCAGCTCCAGCCCCTCTCGACCCAACCGGAGACACATCCGCCGCAGCAGCATGCCGGTGTCTATGCTGGCTTTCCACAAGGTAATAAAGGAGGAAGATCCCACACCTGGTTACCTGCAAACTCTATACATTTAGTGTGATTTATCCTCTAAACAGTTAATGATCCTGTAAACACAAAATGAAAAAAAACAAACGCTGTAAATTAAATGCTTTACCCCATTAGATAACCCATTTGAGCTGAACAGAAACATTACGATTTAAATGTGCCTTGTTTTCTGCCTCCAGACATCACCCATCCTCTCATCTCGGTGCAGTCCGTGCAGTGAACCGACCTCTTTGGTGTCATCTCCCTGTAGCTCCCCGCTCCCCAACCACCGCCAGCATCATCAAAACGGACACGTCCGCCGGCACCACCTCAAAGATGGTTACTCAAGCTTGGAGAGGCTCAACCGAAGGCCCAGGGTTAACAAATGCTCCCTGGAGAAACTGTTCCTACGACGGGCGTCTCTAGAAGCCATGACGACAACCCAGAGGAACGAGGAGAGGTCACCGTCGAGAACGACCAGGGACTGCAGCAGCGACGAGGGGGATGGAGAAGGACTCTTGGATAACGCAGAGTTTATTAGAAACCGTAAAGAGCGCTCCACCGTCCTGGTGAGGCGCTTCTTCAAGAATAATCAAAAGGTATTTACACGCACCTTTTCCCTATTCACCATTTATTGTTTGCTTCAAAACAACGGGCCATGTTGAAACACTTTGTCTCTTTCCATAAGGTGACCAAGTCGGTGTGTACTGGAACCAGAGCGATTGTCAAAACACTGCCGTCAGGACGCATCTCGGAGGAGGTCTGGGAGGTGGTTGTTTCTCGCAGGATATGGCAACCCAGCAAGAAGGATATATGGCCAATCGTACTGCGTGGTTTAAGAGAAGAATTCAGAGTCTGCAGGGAGATATTACGTCTTGTTGGAGTTAAGCTGCAGCAGGTAAGAGAAGAAATACACAGACTCTCTTTATGTGGATTTTGTAAGACTGCTTTTTAAATACAGCTGCAAAAGTTAGGATCGAGACAGCCGTGCAGTGAACTTCTCAGGTCTTGAATAGTTTGTCTTTCACACCCAGGCTACTGTTAACACGCTCCTGTTAGGGGAGACTGAATCAGTGCATCTCAAAAAAACTTTGACCAAGTCTGCAGTGTTAATCAGTGCAATTAAACATGTTTCCCATAATCATCCTAAGCCGAGGGTTATTAAAGTTGCTTTTTTATGAGTCTAGGAAATATGTTGCAGTGGGAACTCTTCAATCTTTATGGTGTTCATGGCCTTACATCACTGGCCTGTTGCCTCCAGCTATAATGTGCCTCTTCTTTAAGCGCTTTAAAATGACGTGGAGTTTCCACAGATGATAAGGCATTAGGTTTATATGTGGTTTTGCTTTTGAAACTCTCTCTCCTCTGCCATCAGAAAAAGTGACGTACTTAATATCTGCAGTGGCTCAAGAGTATTTATGACTTGATTGATTCTTGGTTCAGCGGAGAAGATTTGTTCTTGGCTTTTGCTTTCCTGTGTTTGGGTTGAAATGTTAGGCCTGTTATGCATGAAAGATGGATAATTTGTCCAAGGAATATGTTAATAGACCTACACACACACTCACACACACACCCCCAAAAACACATACACACAGGCTCTTTGTTCGGGGTAGGCCCCTGCTGCGGAAAAATGATTTATTCTGTGTTAGTTCTGCTCCCCGTATTACTGACAGACTGACTGACTGAGACTTCTGTGTGTGTGTGTGTGTGTGTGTGTGTGTGTGTGTAAATGGACTGAGCAGAGTTGGCATCTGCATTAAAGTTACAGCCATGGAAATTGGAGAGAAGGTAAATGAGCGAGACAGAGTGAGAAAGTCAGGGAGAGACGACCGACAGAGGAAAAGAGGTTGAGTGAGACAGAGAGAGACCCGGGACGTTGCTGCACGATTATCCAGTTTCCAAGCGAGAGAGAGTGTTTTTACAAACAGGAAAACCTCTCGGAGGAGCTGTTCAACTTGAGCAACCTTGACAGCCGCAATTCAGCCTTTCAATAGGAGGCATTTTGTCTGTCATAAGCAATGCGTCTCAGTGCGGGAGGTGCAGACATTATGAGAATCAGCGAGGACGAGGAATCGGCAGCATCACACAGGATGCTCTCCTGTTGTGTTTTGTTATCTTATCCCTTCTCTTCCTGTAAAACCTCAAAACACATGGAGACTGAAACCCAGTTCCTTGAAGACACAAACACTTTTGTGTTTCTTTTATTTAATGCCAAATAGCATATTGGAGTTCTGTTTGACTTTTCTGCTTTGTGTGTCCCTGTTGCTGTGTGACGGTGATGGTGTTATAAACTGTATATGTGTAAACTTGCTATTAGATAGATATTAAATAGCAGCTGTATTGCAGGTTAACACTGCATTGAGTGTAATTTTTAAACTAATTTCTCCAAAATCACTTCTGAAAAGTTTTAATTCACATCAGGTCCCCACAGGTATTGAAACAGGAGGAGTGTCTATGTGGGCGGGTGACTGGGCATGATGTTATTTGGCATGTGCACAGTTAAATGCAGAATATGCATGGTTATGTATTTGTAGTATTTTACGGGTTCATGCGTGGCCACAACAGAGCCAAGTGCTGTGTAAAGTTTCTCACGTGTGGAGGGGAGCTCGTGCACTCATACAAACACACACACACACACACACACTCATGTGCATGCTGCAGTGTGGTTTCTGACTTTGCCAAAGTGTTTTTATGAGTCCTTTGTGGTCGTAGAAATACGGGCTGAGTTAAGTCCAGGCAGAGCTGCTTCAATAATGAGCCTATTGAAAACGGGGGAGTCGCCAGCACTTCCCTTGTCAAAACACCATCTGAGCTGCTCCTGTGAGGGGTCACCAGAGAAACGCGGAGAACACTGAGCAACAGTGAATAAGTGGAGCTGTGGCGGAGTTGTCATCAGGATCATAAAAAAAAAAAAGAGTATGAAAAAAGTGGGACTATATCCCGCTGCAAACAAACGGGAGTCATGCAGTCAGAAATGTGCTGTTGCAAAGAAACATATATAGACATACATATCTTTCTATTTAACAACGGAAGATCAGAAAGAATAAAATCTTAAACGCAGTGTTCAAAGTTTTCAAGCTGGATCATTACATCACATTAATGTATATATTTATCATGCACATCGTAATCATGCATACATATTGTGAGATGGCTATAGCTTTAGATTCTTTATGGACTCGGTGGATGCATTGCTATATGATACACACACACCAAAAACAAAACAAACACAACAGAACACTGTTTCTGTCTGTCTCGACTCCCTTCTGTTTCTTTACCCACACAACCTCACTTTATAGCACACAGGCCCCCTATATGAGGCATGTAAGCCTGACTCTGCAGTAATCATGTCGAGGAGTTTTCTGGAGGTATCCTGTGGCCCTGTGTGTTTATTGCTACAACTAATGAAGCAAGCCAAAGAACATAGGATTATATGAAGGAGGGATTGGAGCCGGGCAGAGAGAGAGAGAGAGGGAGAGAGGGAGGGATAACACACTAGGAGAGAAAGAGGGAGAAAATGAGATTTTAACAGTGGAAAAAGAAGAAAATCCACCGTGGAGGAAAAGTGAGAAACGAGGTGGGGGGAATCAGGCACGGACTATTTGAGAGAGAATAGGGAGAGAGAGTGGGAACACAAAGAACGTTGAGACCAAGACAAAGCCGTGATCTTACAGTGTGTTTTATATTTTACACGTACAAGTTCATAGTGGAAAACCAACATGATGGAAAATATTATTAATGCTAGGGGTGGAAAAGACTTTTGCATTCTCTCACAAGCATTATCCAGAGAAAACCACAAAATCCTTTAAACATTGTGAAAATATTTCAAGTTTCAAGGCCAAATGCGAGAATGCAAAAACGTTTGTGATGGTTTTCTCTCATCTTTAACACTGTATTTTCCTCTTTGTCCTTTTCTCTTTTAATCCCTCCATTCACTGATCAATGTACCTAGTCTTTCTTTTTTTTTTTGAATGTTGCAAGTGTTTCTTTACTTTGTGGAGGTTTAATGGTGAATCACTCACACACACACACACCTGGTGTAGGGATCAAACAGTTTCTGAAGTCGGGAGCATTTTATTGTTCACCTTTGTGTAATCTACCAATTAGAGCCCCGTGTCCTTTCATTTAACTCAGGGTGGTGTCGGGCTAAGTGGTAAGTGACCATGCAAACTCATGCACACAAACACACACACACACACACACACACACACACACACACACACACACACACACACACACACACAGGCAGGCGCAGACGTGTACACACACACTTAAGCACTTTTTACCCCAGCAATTTGGTCTGAGTGGGAGTGGGGCTGAGAGATGGATGCTCGTAAATTTTTCGTCTTCCCATAACCGAGGATGCAAATAGTCTTCAGGGACAGGAATACATTCTTCCCTCCAGGGACGCTCTGAGCTTTCCTGTTTCCCCCCACTGTGTCTTGTCATAACTGGACTTAAAGCCAGAATGTTCACAGCTCAAATCCAGGAATATCTGTGCTGGGAAAGTGAATCAAAAATGCCTCTTATTGAGATGTTTCTCTGGAGTTGTAGTTGACTTCGATTTTTTTTTTTATACACACAAGCCAATCACCTGAAATTCTTTGACCCCCTCCCACTTTGAATTTGTATTAATTAGACCGGTGTCATGAATCCAGGCTGAACCCAAATGCACGGACAAGCAGGTGAGGTGAAAACACAAGTCTTTTATTTAAAGCAGCAGAGACGGTGAGATATGTGGCTGGCTGGTGTTTGAGCTGAGGTGGAGGGAAATCCAGGGGTAGGTGTCGCAGAGGGAAGTGATGAGAGCTGGCTGGTGGGCTTAACAGACTAGCAAGACTGGCAGGTAGGAAGGGAATCCTGGAGACAGGGAGAAGAGGTGTGATGCAAAAGCTGGCAGGCTGGTAAACTGGGTGGCTCATCGACAAACTGCGAGCGACACAACGGTCCATCAGGGACTTGCAGGGTTCTTGAAGTGAGGTGGTGATGGTCTGACGGTGGGTGGGCTGATTCCCGATGATGTGACACGGGGGAGGGGACGAAGAGAAACCAGCAGACAGACAAAAGCAAAACACACCAGACACATCCTGTTCATACTAAAAGAGCTGGACAGGTGTCACAGGTGTCAGAGGTCGTGACAACCAGATTTTGTTTTCAAGCCCTCAGTTTTCAAGTTTTTGTGACGACATCATTATCATCACCAAGCTTCTGTTGATGCTTTTTGGTGCTTTTTACAATTCTGACCTCTCATTAACATCTCTCTGAATTTAGAAATTTCTAGTCATAAAAGACCATATAAGTGTCACTCATGCACATGGACCGACTCACCAACCCACTAACCCACTATATATTTTATTGCGTTCTCCCTTTTACCTACATAAAGTAGGTGGAGTTCCATTTAAAAGTACAGATCACTATAAAATGTCTGTTAGGTTTGATTCACAAACAGGATAGTCCTGACTGTATGTGTAATTTCCTGTCAGGTCGGATTGATAGGGGAGAGAGAGAGAGAGAGAGAGGGAGGTTGGTTACCAGTTCTTCTCTCTCTCTCTCTCTCTCTCTCTCTCTCTCTCACACACACTCTTAACTTTGTTGCTTACTCAATCTCCCATGTGGCAACTTTACTGTTGGTGGAAATAACAGACGCACACCGAATATTTTGATTCGATAGTGCAAATATTAGCAGCAAATGTCTCTCAGCACAAGAAGCTGATGTGCAAAATGTCGTTTATAGTAAAAGCTAAATCTCAGAGTGCCTCTTCAGTCAGTGGTTGCAGTGGACTATGGGGGAGCACCGGCTACAGAAATATCAAAGTAAGCGAATTCTCTGCCTTTCTCTGTAGCCAAAGACAAAATTGAATGTTGTCCCAAACCCAGTCTGTGGTGATTGCTCCATATATGAATGAACTGAGAGTGATGGAAAACATGACTTTAAAATGCTCCAATTTATTTTTTTTTGGAACAAGTTTGGTCACCATCCTGTCAGTATGTGCTCATTGACGGTGTCCAGCTTTGGCACCAGCTTATTTCTGTTCAGCAATTATGAACAGGACTGTCCCAAACAATAAGATTAAAATCCAGCCTGTGACATCTGGGAATTGTCGTTAAACTCATTCTTGTTTGTTCTGTGGATTGCTATTTTCCGTCCGGTCCTTTGCTAGTTAAATATCCAGGCCTGTAAAAGTGTGTCAATATATTTAAAGACCGGTTATTTGTGAGCTCTTGCAAACACATCAACATCTTAGTTACCAATTAGTGCTTGTTTCAAAGGTAGCGTTTTAAGATAAAATATCCAGCAGATATCTGTTGCATTGTTAGGCTTTCCAGGTGATGGCTTCGTTGTCAGGGTCATCAGATAGCCAGCGTCATATTTGCATGGACAGAGACGGCCATTCAAACTCACACTGTTCTGTATGCATGCACAGCAATCTCCTTTTCCTTCTTGTTACGTGCTGTCGAATGGATCCAAGAGTCACTGGCCGAGGTAAATGGTAATTCATGTGCTCAAACATATACACACACACAATGCTCAACTCATTCAACCTAATGAGCTGAGCATTGTTCAACTAAAAAGGTTGATGCGAATGAAATGTTTGAGCTACTGGGAATAAACAAATGACTTTATACAGCTGGAAGTTACGTATAGGATTATGAGAGACCCCACGTATAATGAGTGTTAAACTCGCCTCTTTGAGTTGTTGAAGAGCACACACACTGCATGATTTGACAAACTTACTTGAGCTTTCACTCAGACCAACCTCTGTCTGTGTGTACACTGTGATGTACTATGGGAAAAAGTTTGGATCAGAAAGGTAAAGAAAAAAAGCTCTAGATGGAGCCGGGCTGTGAAAATGAGTTGAGCATTGCGTGCACATTTTTGCAGGGTGAACCGGAGTTGAGCAACATTGCATCCTGCCAGTCAAGTGTAGGACACCTGCTATTGTTTTTTTTGTTTTTTTGTGTGTGTCATCAACAAGTGAATTCTTTTGTCATCAATCATGTCATCAATGATTGTTATCAATCGATTAAGCAACTTTCAATTGCATCATTGCTGTAGCACAGAATGTGCCAGAGTAAAGCACAGCTCTCATCTGCTGCTGAATATGTTTGTTGGACATTCATCTGGTGACTCGGCATCCTACACAAGACATATCAAACATATTTCATACAACTGTCTTAGAGGCTCTGTGTAGATTGGTGTGAAGATTGATTCATTGTAAGCACTACAAGACAAGTTCTTTATTAGTGTTTGTTATTGGAGAGATTAGGAGTGGTGGCAGTGAATCTCCTCCAGTTACTGGTCAGTCAAAGTGATATGTTCGGATAACTGGTTCCATCTTTTATTATTCCAGGATGGTAAGATACCTGGATTTGTTAAACTCAGAATCGAATAAATGATCAAACTGTATCTCTTCTCTCAGATCTCTTGGTTTTTATCACCAAAGAGCACAGACACTAAAAAAAAACAAATACACAATATGATAAAGATTTACATATTGATCAAGAAAGAATTAACGACCTAAAAAGCTTCAATAGGGAACTGAATGGATTCAGATTTGATGAACAGTTTCAATTCTGGATTATGATTTCAAAAATTGCTTTGAACACAGTTGTGTTTCCATCACTTCAGAGGACATTACATTGACTTACATTATTTTCCTGGAGTCTTCGCCCTAATGTAGTGATTTATGTTGTGGGGACTTGTGTTTTGTCCCTATGAGGAAGGCCAGTCCCCACAATGTGACTGTGTAAACAGATTTATGTCCCCCCAACATGAGCAATAGATGGACACACACACACACACACACACACACACACACACACACACACACACCCCGCTCTCCATGTATGTCACACTCATTTAACCTTGTTTCTATCACTCTTATGTTCTCTCTGCGTGTTGTGCCACTACAAAGGAATGTGCCGAGCAGGCCACTCTCTCACCCAGCTGGGTGTTGCAGCTTAGCCTGAGATTAGTGTGTGTGCGCGTTTGTGTGTGTGTGTGCTGAGACACACTCATGTTTAGTCAGATGTCTGCTTACACAGAAAAGGGGTAGGACAGTAAATATCCAGCATGCCTTTGAAAGGAGTACTTTTTTCACAGTGACGCTATCTTGAACACTGTGACCTCTCTGCTCTTTGAACATGGTGAGATTTCGTTCCCAGCTCCATCTCCGTTTATGAGTTGGCTCGAATCTGCCGCACAGGAGCGCACGAGGCCGCTGCACTTGTTTTTGTTGAAACACATTCCATCTGTTTGTTTTCACGGGGTGACGGAAGGGTGTCAAAACTGCATGCGGGTGTGTTTTCACTTCATGGGGTTAAAATGTGCATGTGTGTGTCTGTGAGTGTGTGTGTGTGTGTGTGTGTGTGTGTGTGTGTGTGTGTGTGTGTGTGTTAGCTCAGGCTTCTCGCATCTCTGTGATATTGTGGGAAAACTGCGCTGCTCCAGAAACTGGGAAAGTGTCCCGACAGAGATCCAGAGATGAGGTTGTTAAACTGTGGGTCAGGACCCGACACACACAAAAAAATAAAACAAACAGTGGAGAATTTTGACCCCCTGAGGTGAAGGCTGAGACAGACACACACTCCTGGTCAGTATTACTTCGCCTTTATCTGTCACTTTTGGGTAATAACCTCAGAAATGTATTATTTTGTGGCATTATTCAAAATGTCACAACATGAACTTTATTTTTTTCCCATTGGGATCGCATGTAATATTAGAAATGTAAACAAGCACCCACACTTGAACTTCCTGTCATGGTGACTAACTTTCTGTTCTTTTGACCTCTCCCAGTTTCATCCTCCTCATGTGACATTGCATCAAAGCCCTGTAATGACTACACGACTCCGACATGTGTCACACTGTTTTTTCACTCCTCCAGTCACATCATCACATTTTAGATTGAAGATAACCCATTACCATCACTAACCATGAACACCTGCTGGTTTGATTTAGATAAAGAGCATTTGGATGGAAATTAACTCACAAGATTCCCCAAAAAGTGGATTAAATGAGAGCATTGTGGGTCGTGCTATTATTGTTGCACTCGAAGAATAAAACAATTGATGTAAAAATATCCTGTCGCCTCCCCTTCCTAACGCTTTGACTCATAATTTGGGAGGTCAGCCAGAAGAGATTTAGCCAAAATTAAACCATTAAGCTCACAGGATGCTGCACAGTAATAATTTTAATTGCATTTTCTGTTTTTTTTGTGTAGCAGCAAATTATTGCCCAAAGGCGATGTCAGTGCAGGGTGTCTTATTATCAAAGTGTGTTTTAGTGTAATTCAAAGTGTGCATGTGCTCCTTCAAGTTTGACAAGCGTGACTTTAAAGATGCTTTCTATTTATGTGTCTGCCTCTTATTTCGTGATAAATGTAATAGATAAGCAGAGCTGATTTGAGTTGGTATGAGCAGTGACATATGAAAAGTCAGCCTTTGGTGCCATCTAGTGGAAAAGAAAATATTTTATGCTGCAGATGAATTTGGATTGTGGAATATTTTTGGTATGAGAACACCTATGACTGCTGAGTGATCATTTGTGTTACTGCAACAAAGTGCTGAAACTATTAGACGACTTATCAGCTTGTTGATTGGCTGAAAATGGATAGATGCCAATTGTAATAACTGATCAGAAAGAGTCGCTGGCTGCAGCTACTCAAATGTAAGGATCTGCACATTTTCTTAATTCTGTCATTGTGTGAATCATTAGTAATTTCATGGAAACAATAATAAAGAGATCAACGAATTGCTGCAAGTGACATTTATTTTCATTATCCATTAATTTGCAGATTATTTCATCTTCTAGTTCATCTGGTTCAGTTCAATCATCTGGTCTGTAAAAAGTCAAAAATAGTGAATGATGTCACATTTTCCTCAAGCCCAAGATTAGGTCTTAAGTCCATAAACCAAAGATAATTAGTTTATTAATAGATAATAGTTGGCATTAATTTTCTGTTTATCAACTAAGCCTAAATAACTAATCGACTAATCACCCCAGCTCTCGAATTAATAATTAGAATAATCATTTTAATTATCTGTTATCAGGGACAGCTTGTGCTTGGTAAGTAAAAAGAAATATTTTTTTCCAAATCCAAGGAGGAAAAAAAAAAGTCTTAATCTGAATCTTAATCTTCCAACTAATAGAAGTGACGCTTCACTTGGCTTGATTTTACCTGACAGGTGCATGTCCACCAGAGGGCAGCACACTTTTTGAAATAAGCAGAGCATCTGCTGTTTTTCAGAATTATCCTTGTAAATATTGTGTTTGTATATTGTAATCATCCACTCCAAGCTGTTGAAGGAAGATGGAGATGGCAGGCCGGTGTCTGCCTCAGTGTCAGTGCACAGTCACACAACGAGACAACAGTGCATCATGCCAGATCATTATTTTACTTAATATTGATTGCAGGATTTTGTGCCTCCAAAGGAAATTCATGTAATAAATGTAGTATAATAAATGAATCTGACCCCTCATTACTGGCTCGCGAGGCCGCCGCTCTCATTAGCCGAGTATTGATCAAAGACATGCAAAGCAAAGAGCGAGGGCAGGCCAGCTGTTTGCTTTGTTCTGAAGGCCACTTTGATGTCAACTGGGCATGAAACAGATTAATTTCTCCACTTGATTAGGGAGATTCAATAGAACATACTGTATTCATTTAGACCCGTTACTGTTGTAATCATGTCGCTCTGTGTTAGGTTACATTGTGATTAGGGGTTAGAGGAGAAACAACCAAGCCTTTTGTTTTCAACAAAAAAAATGATAAAAATGACAAGTTTCTTCCTGTGAAGATGCAATAACTCATTTTTATTTTTGATTGCTTTAACTATTTCCAGTTCTACAAGTGAGGTGATTCATAATGGTTCCTAGATGTCTGCGATAATACAGCATGTTGGGAGCTTGTTCAGGACACTTCAGCAGGGCAGATGTTCAGTTTCACAAGAGATATTTCATCATTAGGATTTTTAACAAAACATGATTGTTAGTATGGATAATTTCCAAAAACTGATCGTGCCTCATCCCAAAATTCTCCATCTCTATCGTTGTACATATTTTAATTGAAGCCTTGCTGACCCACACGGTTGGAATCAAATAATGCTTCTGCTGTTGTTGTCATTTTATCTTTACTCCATGTTAATATTGAACTGTCGATCCGTATAATGAAAAGACAGTCTGTCTCAATAAACCGCGAGTGCTCGGGGGCTGCCACTGAGAAAAGCTGCAGCCCTGCTCTTTAATTGGAGGTGGGCATAGAAACGCTCACCAGAGCAAAGCTAATAACCAGGATCAAATGGCCGTATGTCAGTCTCTATTGGTTTAATGGCCCCGCAGCGTCACCTGGCCCTTTGAAAAGCCAAGCTGGAACGTGGATACTGTTTAGCCATTATGACACCTTAAAGGCGATTTGGGCTCAATTAGACTTAATCAGGCTTTGCCCGAGAGGGGGGCCATGTGGAGGGTCCTGTTTTATTTCACACGCCGCCATATTTTAGTGTTTTACTTTAATTTACATACATTTAAAACCAAGAACATAATGATATCACAGAGATGCATAGAAGATATCATTAATACAAAGAGTTGGCATAAATGTTTTCCGCAGTTTGACAAAACAGCTTTTTCCTGAGCTTTCAGTTGCATCACGTTTTTTCACCAGTGAGGTAGAGTTTGCTCAGCTGTGATGAAAACGGATTTATTGACGAGAGCTCAGTAGCTGTGTTGATCTCATCTCGAGCACTTTGAAGTTGTGTGACACAGATGAGAAGCACTTCCTTTTTGGTCCTTGCAAAAAGTAGTTTGACAAAGCAATAACAACAATAGCTTTTTCCAGAGCTTTCAACCAGTCTTCATCTGTAGTGTGACACTTGCTCTTCTTAACTCAGGAAATAATCCAGTATGGAAAAATGTGTTCTGGTCTATATTCAGAAAGATACACCAGAGGGTGATAAATGTAGGAGATTGTACTTTGATTAGTAAATTGTGTAAACTTTGCATAGTCCAGTTGCATCGTGGACACAAGCTACTGCACAGTTTAATTAGGCCACTGAGGGGAAAAGGATTTTGCACCATTTCCTGACCTCAGCCACGAAGCACAAGTTATATCATTGTATAACTAAAATTAATAGAGCACTCTCTCTTGATATAAACTTCACTCTGTCTTTTTGCAAAACTACCTCTTGCCAACTTTAAACGCACTTAGAATTGATCGTCGCTCACTTTTAGATCAACGCGGCTGATTTTGAAAAAAAAAAAGGGGTCTTCAGTGGTCAGACACACGTCGAACAGGCTGCCAGAGGAGGATCGATTGAAATCTCGTGTACCAGTGTCTCCTGTGTCTCTGTGTGTTTAGAACGGGCTGATAAAATCTCCCTTCATGCTGCCGGGTTGTGGTGGGCCGGTTGCCTCATAACCTAATATGGGGGTACCCTCTGCGTTAGGAAGAGATCTCTGATTCTCTGTCTTTCCCCCCTCACTCGTGACTCTTTCCTTTCCATCGTTCTCTCTCCGTCTATCTCTCCTCCTTCAGCTTGCTCTGCTGATGTAGATCTCTCTCTCACTCCCTCTCTTCCTCCACTCTCTCTCTCTCTCTCTCTCTCTCTCTCTCTCTGTTTCGCTCAAGCCTCCTCTCTTACTTTTTTTTAAGTGTGCACAGACTAAGAGGGATTGGAGCTTGGTGGGTTTTCTTCCTTTCTCTTCAATATATCAGCCTTTTCTTTGCTACAGTAAGTAAACTGTTTACTATGAGTTCTCGCTGCACTTAGAGAAAAACTTTCAGCTTCAAGCATCTTTTCATTCATTGTGTTTTGTGAGTGTGAGGACCTGCACTTTAAGACTTACTTTTCAGTCTGATTTGTGTAGTTGCAACAGGATTTGCTTGAGTTGATTAAGCTGAATGTGTTGCACAAAGTTGAAGTTGAGTACTTTATATTGGAGTGTTGATAGACGTTTGAACCTATCTGCTTCACACCTGTAGGTCAACTTCAATAATGTATGAAGTTCGAAAAAGTTGTGCAGAAAGGCCTTTTAGACCCAGATCTGTGGTCTGGTCTTGTCATAATCAAACAGAAAGGAAATTAAATTTGCCTGATTTTGAAAATGTAACATTACTTGAAGTTGAAGTTGCTGAGACGTTTCAAATCCAAAATTTAAAAGAGCTGCCAGTTAAGAGATTTTCCAAGTGTTAGAAGCAGTAATATGTAATATAACATAATGCAGTATAAGGTAGTACAGTTGTAGTACATGTCTTATATTGTAAATCTCCATAAACTTTCACGCAGCTGCTGCTTGCAAACCTTTTTCGACTGCATTCGCCTGCATGAAGCACCAGAATTATTCTCACGTCTAGAGCTTGAGAAACATTCATCAGTCTTATCTGTGGCTGTCCGATAATGACTGTGCACTGTTATGTAGGAGCGAGTAGCGGCTCGCTGTAGTATGACATCATGAGAACTGTAAGTGGGGGAGTGTGCTGGTGTGTAGGGGTCCCGCTGGGTGCTCTGGGTAATGGGTTCCAGGTTGTTTTGGCCCTCGAGATGACCCCGCTTTTTTCTCTCTCTCTCTCTCTCACAGCCTCTCTCTCGCCAAATCTTCTGTCATATTTCTTCTCTGTTGTACTTCCCCTGCTATCCGCCGACTTCTCCTTCTGTAACTCGCCTTCACGTCTTAGAGCTTAAATCACATTTTGTCCCATCAGTTATGATAACGTATTGCTCACCGGCTAAGTTGCAGAGAAGTCGGAGCCAACCAGTACGAGCCTTAACTCTCTTTCAACCACAAATACAGTCATTAGTGCCTCAGCTCCTGACCTCCTATTCTGTCTTATTTCTCCATTGTGTCAGCTGCATTGATACTGTACATAGCTGAAAGAATACAGTCTCCTAAAATAGTCTGCTCCGGCCTTCAGTTTCTGCGGTGCTGTTTTGTTTCCACAAAAACTGGATGTTCCTGCACGAACTGACCGAAGTGCACGTTTGTAACACTCTAATAAGGCCTTAGAAACCAATACAAGACTCACGCTGCTTTCTTGAGTCAAGCTCTGTCTAATATCTTCATCTCCTAAATTGCTCTGGTGCAGCTGGTAAATTGTATGTTATCATAACCGATTACCAAAATGAGCAGAAAACCGAGGCTGAATAAAGACAGACGTTTCCAGTATCCTTACTTTTATCTTCTCTCTCTACTCTTTTGTTGTAATAATATAATAAATACTCCACCTGATATCGATCTAATATCTAATCTCCTCCACAAAGCACAGAGCACCAGTATCTGCTGAAATGGCGACCTGGCATCTCACAAGCGTGACCAAGCACCTCTTGTCATTTCCTTTCTACTCTCTAGTCACTCTGTGCAAATCAGATTAGTTCGTCCTTTCCTGTAAACGTGTCTTTTCTGTTGCACTTTCTCCTTGTTCTCTGTGTTTTTTTCCTCCTTCCCGGCCGTCTCTTAAAAAAGCCAGCAAATAGTCTGTGAATGCCTTCTCTCGTTTTCGCCTTTTGTGATGCTGCTTATCTCAGCTGCAGCGTGTTTAAGTTGGACTTCTGTGTTTGTTTGAGTTACTAATAAACAGCATGCAGTTTGTTTTTTTCGAGTTTTCCACTGCTCTCGACTGCTGTGTGACACACACACACACGCATGAAGCACACACAGTAATGCTCTAAGCTTGTTAAAGGTGTGAGGCGGTGCTCGGGAGGTGGGCCCAGCTCTTGGTTCTTTGCTGAAACGACTCCTTGTGAAATTCAACAGGGGATTATGATTCAAGTCACCCTTGGCCTCCCTCTCCATTTCCTCTGTTCGACTCCCCTGTGTTTTTCTCTCTTCACCTCCTTTTTTGTCTTTCCATGCTGCACTGTCCTTTTTCATATCCTTTTACCTCCTCTTCAGTCCATCTTTTACTCTCCTCTTCATTCTTCTCCCGTATCCCTCTTGAACCTCTCTTCCTGTTTGGACAAACCTTCCTCAAACCTCGTCGATTTCTTTTATAATTGCTTCAATCATTCCAGCCTTTTCTACGTCTGTCGCTCATTTGTTCTCTTCCTCCTCCTCCTCATTCCCTCTTGTTCCCTTCCTTTTCCTCTCCATATCCATTCTCTCTATTTTCATTTCCTGTCATTGGAAAAATGTTATTGATACTAAACTGTGCATTTACTCCATTTTATAACCAGCTTATCAAAGGCTGTATGAAAGACTTAAACCTGATTACATAACAAGTGCTCCGGGCCAGCAGGTCATAAGCGCCATTTGGAGCTAATACACTGTTATCAAAGCTTTGCAATAAAGATTTCAATGTGTGTTTAGATACAGTAACCTCCTCTTTTTAATAATCTGGAATATATATTGGTAGTATTATTTTTATTTTAAATGCTTTTTCCTTCTAGATTTGCTTTAATTTAGGCAACTTTTCATGTAACGACCAATTAAGTGAATTTAGTTCTTCCAGCTATTGAATGTCCAAGGAAGAAGTTTTTCCTAAAAATGTTTGGGGGTTCCCAAACGCCCACACACTCACAACACCCACATGACATTTACAGTGCCGTACTGCATGAGTCCAACCCCGAGAAATGTCAGCATCATAATCTGCTCAGGCAGGGAGGGCCCGACCTTGGGCGTGAGTCACACAAGAGGGGTTTTCTTTCAGAGCTTAATCTGTAAAACTCTGAGGTTTTTCCAATTTCCATACTGTCTCTTCAGTCGAGCTATACGCAGATAATTTCTCTCTTGTCTACCTTCAGTGATTTCTTCCATGTCCATTGGAGCGGATTTCGTTGTGCAGTAAATGTTGATGTACTGCAAACACCTCTTGTCTTCGCTCCCATCTTTTCAATGTAATTTATTGTGGCTGCATCTCCCACAAAGACAACATTTTGTAACCTTGGCACCAAGACAATGCATCGAAACTCTATGAAATGTCAGTAGAGGATCAGGAGGGAAACTGTTCTTAAAAGAAGTAGGTCATGCATGAAGAGGTTTACTTATAGATCTGTGTTTATGTGAATGCAACCTTGCATATGGTTTGTGTTCATCTCTAAATGTGCTGTAGGTGCTTGATTAATTGTGTGGAATATTTACAATATTAATGTGATATTTATATTGGATTTGTCATTAATTCTACTTCAGTTGGATTGCAATGGTCTTAATATGTTTTAATAAGGGAGAGTGTGTATTTTATCCCATAGTATGCACTCTAACTCTGTCTTACTCACAGCGGATACTCAGACATCAGGCTCCTCTTGTCTAAGCAAAACTGACGCTTCAAAAGACTGAGTGTGTGCACGGACCACCTACACACACGTGCGATATGTTTGCGTACACTCGGAAAGAAGTTGATTAAAAGCACATAAACACACAGAGCACGCAGTCAGTAACTCTGTATACACAGCCTCTGTGAGTACACACATACTGAACATAATATATAGAATCTGTATCAGCGTACACACAACATTTTTTTTTTTTTTTTTTTTTTTTTTTTTTTTTGCCTGTGAGCTTGTACACACAAATGAGCGCAGCACTCAGTCAGCGGTGAGACAGTCCAGGCTCGGGCTGCGGGAAAGCAAACATTACCTTGTGGAGACAGAACCGGCAGAAAAGGTCAGAGCATAACAGGACAGTGAAGAGAGGTTGTCTGTTTCTTGGTGATGCAAACCAGGATTAGGAGTGTGTGTGTGTGTGTGTGTGTGTGCAAAGAGTGGACACCCATGTGCACATAGGAATAGCTAGTGATTGCAGAGTTGGCAGCACATGTGAACCAACTTTTCACATGTTCAACCTGAGAGGTGGGATGTCTGCTTGGCATGTTTGGATGTGCTTGGTTTATGTTGTTTGATTCGGTTTACTCGGTCCGGGGTGGGTGGGGTTAACAGCGTCTGGGTGCTGAGATACCAGAGCTGCTGAACATACCTGGCTCCTCACCGAGTTTTCAAATAGACTAGGTGCAATCGATTTAAACGCGCTTGTCGCGTTGGGTGGGCAGGCTTCCTTCATTTCCCTGAGAACAGCTTTGTTGGCTCCATTTTCACTGCATTAAAGCAAACACACAGTCCAAGTGGTATGAAGGATTTTAGGAATATGGGCCTCTCAGACCTGACTCTGCCAGTGATTTGTGGTGCTTCAGCTGGGGGATAGGTGTAGCTGAGTTTATTTCGCTCTGCCAAAATAATTTTTAGAGAGACAGAAACATTGAAAAGTAATGTGCTTGGAGAGGTGATTATATGAACACTCACTCAGGTTGCAACAATAAAAGAGCTCTTATTTGAATTATTTCAAATATAAGTTTTTGTTTTCAGAGGCTGAATTATTATATTTAAAAGTATATCAACTAGTATAGCACATGTATACATACATTTCAATAAAAAAAGAAATGTTTTGTTTTTGGTTTTTTTTGTGATTTGCTATTGAATGTTATTTGTACAGAATTAATGAAATCGCTTTTAATTTTAAAGAGCACACCTCACCTTCAGCTTTAGACTTTGGCTGCTAATCTTTACTGTGAAAAATGTGTAAATTGGAAAGGCATGACATGGGATGAGAAAATGAATAGGAAATGGTGACACATCTTGCAGCTTTTTCATGCTATTCTGAACCCTCTTCATTTGCTCTGTTGCGTCCAACTTAACGTGATTTTAGTTTCACTTTTAGTTTTGTTCTCACACTTGAATCTTGTTCTGTCTCACAGAAAAAAAACCCACCCAAATATTATAAATGAACTTTCTCAGAAAAAAAATAACCAACACACTGACGTATGGCAAAAGTCAAGTGAAGGAAGGGTTAAAGCTGACGTCTCTCCCAGTGACCTCAGCTCTGAGACCACAGACCAGAATAACAGAGTTCTTTTAACTCTGACCCCCCGGTGACCTCAGCTAACCTCGACCCTCCATGATGCTTCTAAAAGTAGAATTCGCCCAAAACGATGTATTCCTATTCCTTGAATGTCAGCTTCGTGGGAGAGTACGTGGGGGGTGGCGGTGGTCCCATGGTGGCAGTGATTCGTCTAATCCCGTGTGATTACTTGTGTGCGATAAATTACATGATATCATTACCAGATTAAACTTTGTGGCCTTGTGTGTCTGGCACAATGGCAATAGTGGAGTGTACAGACACACCGCTGCAGCATTTCACAGACAGCTGGGCTGCATTGTATCATCCAATCTCTGCCTTGGACTGGAGAATATTCAATTGAGGAGGAGTGTGTATGCGACTGGGACACAGTGTTAGCATGGGGAGAGGGTGTCAGTGTTGGAGTATGTGAGCGGGCCGGACACATGAAAGCAGAGAGGTTGAGATGTGGGTGGTTGGACTTCAGGGAGACGGCCTCAGCCTCTTCAGCGTCCCGCACGCTCATGCATACTGTATGTGTCCGGTGTGATATACATAACGGCACGGGCATGAGTCAGAGAGTGTTTGCATGTCTGGATCTCAGTGCGTGCGTGTATATGTGTGTCTTTGTGTGTGTGCATTCCAGCTCAAAGTTCAGTAGATCTGTGTGGTGCCCCTCGCTAATCCCTTCCCAGAATGGCTGTTGCCAGGCAGAGAAATTACCCAACGTGGTGCTAATGGGACTTAATGGCAAACTCATTCATAACTGTAGGTTACGTAGACTGATTGCCAGGAAGACAGTCACAGCTTGTTTGTGAATTGTGTCATGCGTCTTTATAAGTATTTTGTTTTCTGTTAATTATTGAGTATATTTTGGATTCATTATCATAGGTTTGATCCCCATCCTTCATCACACTGGACAGTGAGATTTGATGCCAGTTCACAGTGGCTGAACAGGAAGCTGTCTGTTAAATTGAAGGAACATTATCTCTCAGTATTTAACCTCGGTGGCAAAACTCCTGCAGTGTTGTGAAATATTTCTGCTTGGATGCAATTTCTGCCCCCTATGGGTGAGGGTGATTTCTGGGTGATTACTGAGGATATTTCTCTCTGTAACACTTTTGATGAGAAAAGAACTGAGCACCCCGTCTGAAGCAGTAGAAAATGTCGGCACCTCGCAGCCAGTCGATCCTAAACTGCTGCATTAACATTTTGTAAGTCTCCAGCCGTGGGGAAATAAGAGCGGGTTGTGTGGGATATTACAACTGGAATTAAAATGTCTTCATGGAACAAATGTGTGTGTTCAGCATATAGGGAGCACGTGTCTGTCTTTTTGGCCCCTGGGAGGCAGCTGAAAACGAGTCGTGGTTCTTCTTAGTCCATAACATATCTGCTTCTTTTGGCTCTGATTTGGTCTCTACCGACTCCTTAGTAGAAACTATGAGACTGGCATGAGTGAACAAAACAAACAAACAAAAAACAACAAACACTTATTACAAATAAACAAATAAAAAAAGTGAGGGAGTGAGATAGAATTTTCACTCTGAACGGGATGTTTTTTCATCTTTTGCTTATTTGCAATATGGACAACATGTGCTCTTTATTTCGATAAAATTTAGATGTAACACAATAATAGTTATTGAAGCGATTATGAAAACAGACTTTGACTCTACAGGATAAAACTGTGAAAAAGGAGTCATATTCTTGATGTTACCGTAACTTGCTGTAAGTGAGCAATCAGTGAAACCGTCTCCAGCAGTTATAATTCACCTTCACTGAGCTTAAGCCATCAGCATTTCCTGTACAGACACAGTGTAACATGAGACACAGAGCTGCATTAGTGGCCGTTGACTTACACAGCTATAGTTCTGCTAACTGGCTAAATGGCAAGATCAGTAGTGCTGTAACTTACTAGGAAGAAGAAGACGATGGATGTGTTGGTGTTGGATGACCTGTTCTTATATAACTGAGCTGAAATGCAATTATTGCCTGATGTGACTGTGGCTGCATTAAACAACAGAGTGCTTTCTGCCCCTCTGCTTACATTAGTGGTAATTATTTGTAGTGAGGTTGCAAAAGTATAGTGAAAATGGACAATTTCCTTGATTTAATTAATTATTTCCCTTTAATGGATGTTGAAACCAGCTAATAGCTCGCTCACTTCACACGTTCATCCACTCTCTCGTTCCCCTGTGCCTTTCATTTTTCTACCCACCAAGGCTACATTTCCATTCTTGTTATTTATGGATTGTCTTTGGACACCTTTGACACCTGAGCATCAAAAGAGCACAGACACACAACTTTTCTATGCATATACATATACACATACTACTTGTGTGTACTATATGTGTGTTTTTGTGATTTTGAATTCTGTATCTTTGCCTGGAGTTTGAAGATGAGTTTGTTTGTTTGTGTATGTGTGTGTGTGTGTGTGTGTGTGCATGTGTGTGTGCATGTGTGTGTGAAGACAGCTGCTCTGCATCCATCAAAAGCAGCACATTCCCTACAATGTCCTCTGAAGTCACACTCTCTGTGACACACTTACAGTATAGACACGCACACATACACAACTTTTCCTGCACATTTTTCTGCACGAATCATCCACTAATCCTATTATTCATTTAACTAGTATTCAGTGCTTTTGCTTCTCAAAGGCCTTCGTGCTGTTGTAGACAACCATCATTAAAAATCCCAGGGGAAACATTCAGTAGTTGTCGTTCATTGTCATCATAAGTCATATTTAAAAATCTTGAAGGAAAAATCTTGATCCAGCACAACCATAATGAACTTCTATGAATGAGCCTCGATTGAGACATTCGTCATCTCTGATTGCTTTAATAAAGTTTTGTTTAATCGCCAAAAATGTAACAAGATTTAACAATATGAATACTGCACCAGGCAACACAACAAGAGGGAAATAATCTCCCATGGACTGAATGAAATGAGGCGACATTTTGTTAATGGTCCTTTTATTCATTTTTGTGAAATGCTCCAGAAAACTGCAGTCATTAGAAGGATGACTTGCAGAGAGACAGACTCGTGTTACTGAGGACAGTGATAACAGAATATTGTATTAGTTTGCATAGGAACAGTGGAGTAATGCTTTAGTCAAAGTCCATATTAGCCGTTGTTTAAGGCTGCATGCAGCTGCTTATTAATTTCCATTCATATTTCTGCAGCTTTGATACTCACCGCAGAAATATTCAAGCCATGTAAAACAGCACAGAAACCCCTCCGCCATGGCTCCTTTGGGTTTTATTTGTTTATTAGTAACGGGAAAACAGAAAAATCCGGCCTTAATTAACTGAAAACCTGCCCATCTAAATGTAGAGTAAATAACAGAGGCATGAGTGCTATGTATGACCCAGGCCAAGTCCACTGTGTCTGCTTTTAGCCCTGCGTTAAATGTGGAAAAACACAGTGTTAATGTAGGAGAATTTATGAGTGTTCAGTGGACAGGCACAGTATCTAGATGCTGATAGGAGAAAAAAAAAGGGTCTTTTACCAGAAATGTGAGTCAGTGAAAGTTCTGGATAAGGAAAGAAAAAAAAAGGGGAAGCGATTAGTCTAAATGTGTTTAATCACTGTTTTTTTTAATTTCATAATGTTGTTGAAAGTTTTAGTCTGAGCTTGTTGTGGGAATGCAGGTCAATGAGGAGTGTGTGTGTGTGTGTATGTTTGTTTTTTCTGTCTCACCCTCTCTCTCCCTGTCCCTCATGCCGGCTCTCTCGCCCTCTAAACGTGCAGGCTGGTATGTCTCCTCTCCCTCGGGATGGCCCAGATCTGACAACAGCCAGGCCTACACCCCAGGCAGGAAACCCATCCCATTGAGACAACTAGCCAGCCATGTACTGTGTGTGTGTGTGTGTGTGTGTGTGTGTGTGTGTGTGTGTGTGTGTGTGTGGGTCCGCTTATGTCTAAATTGGGGATATACACTAGACTCAAGACCAGTTGAGATTATTGTTAGGTTAAGGTTAGTGTTAGGTTAAGGTCAGGTAGTCCTTCAGGTTAGTCTCCAGGAAATGAATGTAAGTCTATGTAAATTCCCCAAAAGTGACATAAGTAAAGACTGTGTGTGTGTGTGTGTGTGTGTAAATGTGTGCATGTCATGCCAGCCAGCACTTTATACAACAACTCACCATTTGTCCTTTTGCAACTTTGCCACAGAAAACACGTCTGTGGCATCGTTTTGAAATTAGTGAAACTTACAAAATCCTGATATGTAGCTACACCTGACTCATGTCACTGTCGCCCCACCTGGATTGGTTCCTTGGGTCGGTGACGTGTGAAACCCTGGTTGTTTGAATCCTGCCATTATCGACATTACTCTACTCTTCCAAGGCAGAAATGTTCAGCCACTCACGATCTGTCTTGTTAATAAGGTTAGAAACTTGATTTTCATTGGTGGAGGTCTTTGAAGATTCAGATTCACGTTTGCTTAATGTGCAAATTTACACCATTAGCCCGGGGTGGGTGATGGCCTCCACCTCCCTCCTTCCTGGCACTTTTATGAAGCGCTGCAAATGGACACTGTTACTGACAATTACAGCCGTATTTTCTCATTAAACTTGTATTGTATTCATCCCCCACTTTGTCACCACTATCGATTTTGTCCAATTTTGTGATATCCCTCCCTGCTGAAGTGCCCTCTTACAGTGCCACATGATGTTGCCCTAATGGCTTTTCTCTGAAATTTGTGCCGGAGGAGCTCGTCTGCAGGTTCACTCGAGGACAAAGAACGAGTCAATCGTTTTGGATAAGTGTTTCTCTTTATGTCAGATGGATTTTGTTCCGAGAAGAGTGTGGAGTGAAAGAGGAGGCATTTCTTTAAGGTCAAAATGTTTACTCGGTTGAAACTCCTCCGTGACGTCTCCTCTTCCTCTCTCGCCTCCCACCTTCTTTTTCTCCATCTCCCCATTATTTTCTCTCTGTATATACCTACGTGTCTGTCCGTCCCTCTCGGATGCTTTTCTGTCTGGATCTTCTTTCTGCCTCAGTGGTATTTCACTCTATTTAATTCTTTCTTTTCACGCTTTGATTTCTGTTCTGCCAAGAGGAAATTGCTTCCCATAATGACCACAGCAGAGGAATCGATGACAATGACCTCTGACTCAAATGTTATGTAACAGTCTGAAAGGTGAAAACCGGCACCGGATGAAGTGAATTTTGCCGGAAAGCGTTTGAATCACTCTTTAATCACAGTTATTCTTCTCATGCGTACTTGAAGGTTGATAACACAGACTTCATCTCTTAATACTGTATGAACTGTGTTTTACTGTATATTACTGCATATTTATATAAATACAACCTTTAGCCTCACAGGATGTGCAGAAAGTCAAGTAAGTGACGCATATGTCGATGGCTTCTTCAACAGGTGACCAGCTATGTGCAGGACAGAGAGGAGCTCAACTTGACTCATCCAGCCAAGAAGCTCCTGCTGTCCTGCCCTGGATGTGTGTGTCTCAGGGAGTCTCGCTGGCCGTCCCACACCGTCAGCACCAGCCCAGCCAGAGCGGATCTGAACCCCTGCCTGAATCCCTGGCGCCGTGATCCTTCTTATCCACCAAGGTTTGGAGCCATCTCTCGTCTGATATGCTTTTTTTTCCCCCTCCCCCCAAGAAACGAAGCTGCACCGTTTTTGATGGATCAAAAGTTGGCTTTTTGATCCATTATGTCATAAAAAGTTGGCAACAAAATAATATGCGAGTCCTGGATGTGCTGTAAATTTGTTTAACAGTTCAACACTTACTTTACGTAATAGTAGGTCAAAAAAAAAATGATACTGTAACTTATAGCAGCTGTAATGTGTTTAGGTTACATAAAACAAATAGGTGCCAAGTTAAACAGACCAACTCCTTGGTTAAGAGAGACACTAATAAAATGCACTCTATGCAACAAGGATAATAACAAACATTTTGCATTTCAGACTGTTAGTTTTCATTCGTTTCTGACCATTTATAGACCAAATGATTAATTGAATAACTGAGAAAATAAACTCGCCTGCAAAAAAAAAAAAAAGATCAGCAGCAAAGGCAGACAAATACTTTTATGTAAATGTGTCATTAAATATTCAGATGAGAATCACAGGAAATTTTCTCTCTTGTTTCAACTTTTAATTCATCTCTAGGTTTTATCGTGCTTGTGCCCAGAGGACATCGGTGTGTTCCCTGCTGACCGGGGCCCTACTCGAGGCCACAGCCGCTCTCGGGGCCCGATCCGCTCTACCTTACCCTTTGCCCCCGGGCCCCAACAGCCACGCCGTGCTGAAAGGTGGGTGCTGTACTCTAGTATGAGTGTGTGAAACCTTTGGATTTGAATACTAGATATGTTCATCTGCTGATAAACAGAGGAGCATTATATTGGATGACAAATGAAGCAGAGACTTTGGGAAGACAGCCCGTATCTGTTTGATTCTGAGAAGAAAAGGTTCTCACTATTCCCCTGTGGTCGACTGCTCCACTCGTCTCCTTCCTCTCCGCTCTTTTCCCACATGGTTCCTTATCCACAGTGGGTTTCGGGTCGGTAGGAGTGCGTCTGTAGTTGATCCCAGTGGTTGCCCTTTTTCCTTTTCCTTTTCTTTTTATTTCCTCTGCTGTCCGTCCTTGTACCCATCCTCTCTCTCTCTCTGTTTCTCTCTCTCTCCACTTCATTCTGCACACACAAAGCTGAAGTGGTGGAAGACGCACAGGAAGAAGAAAAAGCCTCCTGACATCACAGGGTTCACACAACGCTGATGCACACACACACACCAGATTATATCTTAACATCTGAAAAGAGGTTATATGCACTTCAAATATGCTTATGCTGCTCCTTTGAAAAGCTCAGGAGTGATAGCTTTGGGTTTTGTTTTTTTTACATTTGGTTTTTACATAACAAGCACACAAATACATACATGCCTGCTTTTGTACTTAATACACCAAATGGCAACTGCCAGCTCTCAAACTTATTTCTTTCATGAGACTAAACAAATTCTCATCATGCATATCACTTTTTTCTCTCTCTGACTGACTCCACATGACTTCATCAGCCAACCAGTCGGGCTGTCGGTCAGTTTCTCAGCTGGTAACTGTCCGTCCACCTTCTCTACAATGATGTTACGTATGACTTAAATGTAAGCTGATCCTGACATTAATTTCCACTGGCAGTGGGCCAGGGGACAGGCTGTCTCTGGCAAGATCAAGGAGACACACACACACACACACACACATATCCAAACACACAAAAGCACAACTTTCTGTATTTGTTCCTCTGTGACTTGCGTTATTATTAATATTAATAACATAACTTTAATTTTTGTCAGACAAGCTTTTGGAGACAAAAGACATTCACACACAACCACGTAGCACATATCTTCAACATGACACTGTGTTCTGGTCTTATGGGTGTTGCAGGAAACAGAATAGAGCCAGACACGCGCACACTTAGAAGTCTTGGCAGGACAAGGATTTCATAGACACACAAACACACATGCACACACGCAGCATGAGAGACTCCCTGTCTAACCTAGCTGCCCAGATACTGCGCATGAGCCTTACCTTCGCACACTGAGCCCCATGGCCACATCGTATGTTTTTAAAAAGTTATCTGTTTCTGTCATCAGCCTTTCACATACAGGAAAACCACCTGTGTGGCTGTGCCATTTAAACCATCTGACATTTAGTGCAGAGATGTCCAGAGGTGATGATGTCCCTGGAGCAGAGACATGAAATGTAGTTTTGTTGTTTTAAAAGTTTTGATAAACTGATTTTCTGAGAATAGAATAATGACTCCAATTGACTCTAAGTGCCATTTTAAGTTGGGTTCTCAAAATCATTGTTTGTGATGTCAATTATCAGATGTCATAAAAAGACATTTGATTATCCTGAAGCTTGGGGAAGGTCTGACAAATTTGGATCGTGTTAGTGTGGTTTTTGCTTTCTTACCATTTATGGTATTGTTCCTCTCTTCAGTGTTTCAACAGAACAACTGACTCTTATTCTCTTGTTTTTTCTCAACCTAACCTGAAATTTAGCTTAATGCTTTTTAATGTAGCAGAACATAAACCTCCTAAATCTTCACAGCAGTCTCGTAACATGAATATGTGTGTAGCACTTTTCTACCTGAACAAAGTGCTTGTGTGTTTATTGAGTCTTCACTCTTGCATCCCGGATGTCCCTCGCGCCTGTTGAATGAACAGATATATCCTGCATTTTTGGTTCGGTTTTCACCTGCTTGTGCTAGTTTGTCACCCCGAATCTAGATATGAATTTGTCGAATGAAGCTGACCGGGTTTGAAGTAGACCTGGAGCTTTACAAACAAAATGTAGTCACCACTGTCTGTTGAAATGGTCCACCTCCTCTGGAAATCAAAAGGGGTTTTTTTGGGGTTTTTTTAATCCTCTTGTGACACCTCCTATAGAAAAGAAGCGAGAATGCAATAAATTAAATTTAAAAAAAATTAGAAAGTAAGTTAATTTAGAATTTAGCATGTTCCAATGGTTAAATTTGTCAATTTAATTGCCATTAATTCTCTTTAGTATAAGATGCAAATTGACATTATGAGTTAGTTCCCCATAATCATGAAGTCACAACTATGAGATGCAAAGGTCTCCATTTTTGTTTCACTTGATGAATGCAGTGTGCTATCACTATCCTATCCTGTCTTGATAGCATATTGATTTTGGATACAGCTCGGTGGTGGCAAAACTGGAGCTGGAAGAACAACTTCAACAAACTCTCTGGCCCAAATGCTTTTAAGGATTAACCGGGTTAATCGCCTGGCGAGCCTTGGTGTATTCTTAGAGTTTTAATGTGCGTGGTGAGAGGTGGAATGTTTTCTACACCTTCTCTACATGCCACATGCACGGTAATGATCTGAAAGCATTTTGCTGGTTCCTCTGATGTATTTGAGTGACTTATGTCTTTCTGTAGCGCTGCAAACATTTGGTTTTAGAAGCAGGTCAAGAGGAACATTTTGGAGATGATAAATTGTACTTTCCACACGTCTGGCTCTGTGTGACACGCGTGTTGTGAGGGTAAACTGACACCTGTGAAGACAAATACTGGTGTTGGAAAAAATGCCAAGACAAGGGTGAGGTCAAGGTGGTTTGTGTGTGCTGCTTCAACACAGAGATACTGAGAAATGGAGAGGACATAAATCACAGCTGAATGTGTCATAATTAGACACAGTTGTTTTTGTTTCGTGGAGCTTGTCTTGGTGAAATGTTTGAGGTCTGAAGGTCAGTTCATATCAGCTCAAACACTGGTGATGATTGAGGCTTTGGCAGCAGTAGATTTCTCTATAGCACAATATGTATGAACCAAACATTCATTCATTCATTCATTCATTCATTGGGTTATCTATCATATTCTTGTTTGCAGGATTGATCTGAGAAACAGTCAAGAGGTGAAAGATGCAAGGTGCAAAGACAAATTGCAACAAAATTTCAAGATACAAACAGTCCATTTGTTAAAGAAAGAAAAGAAAACAAACAACAACAAAAACAGGTATATGCTAGAAATCAAAACTGAAGGTGAAGCCACTAACAAAATCAAACAAAACAATTATATGATGAAATGAAAAAAATGAAAGAGTTCACAGATAATCTTGACCATCAACAAAACAAAATACACAAAGCAAAATAATTACGATGCATAATACATCACATAATGATGAACAAAATGTTCCTATAGGTTTCTGCAGTAGGAGAAGAAAGAAAAACTGCACTGGGCCACTGGGATTATGACATATTCATGTATATAACTATAAATGGGAGATGGTTTAAGTGCTGACCTCGTTTCCTTTATAGCACAATTTATTGTGCTGCCAAAAAGGAAGTAGGTAGGTCAGTAATAGGCAGCCATCCTTCCAACTCAATACTGCTGTTTTTTCCCTTTTTTTTCTTCCTTCTTTCTTTCTCTTTCTCTTCCTCTCAGTCATCATTGTACATTGTGTTGCCTACCAGCATTTAAGTCCCACTGACAGCAGATGTGGTGGGCAATCATACTGGAGGGGAAGTCTCAAGGACTTCAAGAGCACATATTGTTCACATGGCCATAACCACTAAAAATACTCATCTGCATGTTCTTGTACTGGACTGTGACATTTATTTGATCAAAAACCTTCAGTTTCATACTGTACAAATATACCATGTCCAAGGAGGCCGTTGCATAATGCACGACATAAGTAAACAGTAGGATGCATTAAATAATAATAATCAGAAGATGTAGAAGACTATTATGTGCAAGACAAATGGTCTTCTCCGTCCTCATCTTCCAATCTGAGAGAACGCGACATGCCCACTTCAAGTCAAGGAAAACCTGCAATGATTTGGTTCCAGCTGGGAACCAACTTTTCAGCATCCAAACTAATTGATTATTTTGTTGAAATGCTCCAAACGGTTCATAATTAAGTACATGAACCGGAACAGAACCTGTCGTGTTGGTGGAAAAGGGGGTGTCCAGGTAGTGTATAGGTGTAGCCTCACAGTCACGATTAGATTCACCAGTAAAGCTCCTCAGTAAGTTTTCATTTACAAAAGGGAATTCTGAAGTGTGATAGCTCATAATATTCTGTTATGACTCAAAGTCTAGAGAGTTTTTGATCAGAGAGAAAGATGATTAAAACATGCATTAGAGCGCCCCTCTGGCCAACTTCAGTAGTACAGTTGTGAGTTAGCCATTTAGTTGCTGGAGAAACTAACGTGGCTTACAATTATATGATAGATTTATTGTTTGGTGTTATAATGTTAGAACATCGTGCCCTTCACAGTTTGTCAGAGCCAAAACTGTCGTCCTTAATTTGCTTGTTTTGTCAGACTCATGCACTCTAAAACCCAAAGACGTGTGAATTACAGTGATTTAAAACAGAAAAAGCAAGACATCACATTAAATTGCTTAATTAAAAATTAAACATTTTAATTTGTCAATTAAATTCATGTCAATTAATCAACTAATTGTTTCAGTACTGATGCTGAGTAAATAACTCTATAACCTTACTGTTGCTTAATGGGAAATGTCCCCTTGTTTCCCCAAAAATACAGAATTTAATCATTTTACATTTTGGTCTTGTTATCACTCATAACTTCTTTCTATGGTCTTTCCATATGAATGTATGAATTATGACAGTGTGTTGGTACAGAGATGGTCTGGCCGGTCTAACTCTAGCACCTGGTTGTGAACTATGTACAGTGCCAGTGAAGGGAGAGAGAGAGAGAGAGAGAGAGAGAGAGAGAGAGAGAGAGAGAGAGAGCGAGCAGCTGCAGGAGAGACAGGACTCGTCGGGACTCTCGCGGGTCACTCCGGCACTGAGCTGTCAGTGTGGAAGCAGAGTGGCCAGCTGTAGCGAACATGAAGCACTCTCACAGAATGGACTTCAAGCTGATCAGTGAGTAGATGAAATGTGAGTTACAGTGCGGCTGCTGGTGTCTTCACACAGCTGAGTGTCACTGACTGACCAAGTTTGTCTGTGTGTGTGTGTGTGCTTTAAATGTGTTGTCTCTGTGTATATGTTGTGTATGTTGTAGTTGTTATGCATATGAGAAATCAATAGGACTTAATTCATTTAAAAGGAACACTTGAGCCATTTGTTTACATGGCAATCAGGAAATCTGATTATGGTAGCAAGTAATTTGTTCATTTGCTTAGTAAGATTAAATTAAATTGTTTTTTATCTTGACTGTAAATCTTCATTCAGGTTTCAGATTTTATGTCTGTTGGTTATAGATGATAGTTTCTTGTGGAATTGCTTAAGTCTTAATTAGTCATTTTAAAAAAGTGCAGATTCCTGTTCTGTGGAATATGTGATTGGTTCAGTTAACGTCTAATTGCTGCCAAATTCAGACAGGTTCAGTGTGTGTGTTAGTGAACAGTCTTGGCAGGACATGTGGTCTTTTGTGTTTGAATTAAAGTGCTGTTTGTATCCTCTTTAATTCTGCGTTATGTCTTCCTACCTCGCAGAATGTGATTTTTAAATGAAAGGGTCCAGCAGGCTCTTTTGTGCCCTGTGATCTGTTCTTCTTTTTCTTCAGTTTGCTTCCTTTACATTCTGCATTCTGAAATCTAAGATTTCATCAACATTCAAAACACATTTCCCACCAACTCGCTGAGATTGCCCATAACCAGGATAAACTACAGGGGGCATCAACATTGCCATTCAATTTAAGACTTGGACGTTTTATTTAAATAAGCGATGGATGATGCAGCGGTTTGTGCCTGAGGAACTATGCTTTCATGCCAGAGGCCTGTCAGAAGGTGTCTGGGCAACTTCACGTAGAATTGACCCTAAGAATAAATGTCACACATGGATTTGGGTATGTTTAGACTCTGAGGATACAGTAACACACCTTACAGTTAAAAACCAAACCACCAAAATTACCCATGTGTTGCATCTGATTTCCATCAAGTCACTGTGAAGTTTCGCACAGACTCTGAACTTATCGGGAAAGTTTCTTTTTCGCAGAATGAACGAGACTTCATTCACAATACAGTTTGACCTGATGCCTCTCGCATTTTGGACTTTAAAAATCTTGAAATGTTCAGAATAACCTACACGTTATATTTACATCTGCACGGGTTCCCTGTGTTCATGCATCTCTGATCCAAGAGGGAAACTCCCTGTGATAACTCAAGTGTTGTCAGCGGTCAGACAGATCAATGTTTATTGCCTCTGCTGCTGCTGTGTGTCTGTATATTTGGCTCTGTGTATTATGAGTTGTTACACTATTTGTTTTTGCTCTGCATGTGTTAGTTTGTTTACAACTACTTTTTTTTTGTGGAAGTAATTCATATGCATGTGTGTGTGTGCCAGTAAGGAGGTAGTACCAGATGTTTTTCTGTTATTGTTATTGTTAACTACTGTTGGCTGGAGATTTTAATCATATTGTCAGTAGGATAATTTAAAGGGATTTTACACATGTTGTGCCAAATATTGTGCTGTCAGACACTTTAATGAACGTTTGTAGATGTTGGAGGCCAGAAAGCAAAATAAGATTGTTGATGTTTTGAATAGAAATGATTTTGCATCATACTGTATGATGATATTTATAGGTTCAAAAAGCAGATTTGTTAACAGTCCTTCGACTCAGGCTGTTTGTGCTGCACCTGTTTGACCGCCCTACATACTCCAGTGGGGAAGTTGTCATCGGCTCTGAACGTGCTCGTGAGAACAGTGAACGTACTGTATGTACGTGTGCGCTTGGCTGGCAGAGAGAGATGGCAGGGTCTGTGTTCAAGGTTCCTCTCCTTTGATAGAGTGTACATAGCTTGTGATTTACTCAGTGAACAAAACAAAACCTCAAAGAAGTGTTGAAAGATTTCGCATTTCCTTTCTTATTGATTTTCCAGTCATGAGTCCCCATATAGCATTGGCCATGAGTCACTTATTGGTTGACTATGAATAATTTGAATGGCCTTGTCTTACTGATTTGATTGATTGATTTGGTATTGGGTTAATCCCTTGAAGCATTGATTTTGTCATAACCACTATTGCACTGTATATGTAACTTATACTGGATGTGTGATGATGGATGAAGGTGACAGCTATAGTAAATTTACTGTCACTACAATCAGAGCTGTGGCAGATGCGACAAAAAATTAAAGCAAAGAATCAGATCATCTTTTTTTTAAATTTTCAGACAAACTGTTAAACAACACACATATAGTTGCAATTTCCTCAGCTCCAGTGTGATTTTATGGATTGGATTGATGCAGAGTTCAGCTTTAACTGTAATGCTTAAGCCCTAAGTCTTAATGTGTGTGTATTGTTAAATGTTGACTATATGACTGGTTTAATTTTGATCAGACATCACAAACAAAATGCTGTTTTTGATGAGGCTATATCCAACACATACAAAGGCAGAAACACACACACCTGTTATTTTCTGGCTCTCTTAATGATATGCTATTTCTTAAAACAGAAACGTGATGAAAATTTTTAAAAAGGATGTTCAGCCTATCTCCTCCATTCCACCCCCGCATCTAGAAAAGGATCCATTACACGCACACACACACATATGCATGCACACCCACAGGGGATTTGTATTCATGATGCATTACAGATGAGGAAAGCCATGAATAAAAATCACGGAGACATCATGGTCAATTAGTCCAGGTCCGTGCTCTCTCGCTGTCTCACAGTAGAAACGCTCAGTGCTCAATATCAATATAAGCAACAGGCATCAGTGTTTCTCAAACCACTGTTGATGATTTGTAACGGGTCAGAGGCCTTTTCTTCTCCTGGGTCCCCAACAGATTATATTAGATACACTTATCACCATCACTGGAATCCAAGATCTTGTTCCATCCAGTCTTCAGTCCCAGTGTTTATTTATCACAGCTTTCTGTTGTCATTACTGATACTGTACAGTTTGTGTGAAGCTTTGCAGGCAGAAGTCGAGGATATCATGAATAACACATGATAAAGCACATTGAATTGTTGGTAACATTTTTTTTTTCGAAAACATTTTTTGTCTGGTGATTCTAATTTGGGAGCCTTTGCTTTGGCACAAAACTGTGTTTTGTGACAATGTTGGTCTTGATAAATTATTTATATCATTCATCGAAGTACAGTTTTCTTTGTATGTTAGGCCTGCGATTCTTCTTCTTCTTCTGTTTCTGTATTAATGCACATTTGCTTTTAATGAATTCTTCAGAATCTCTCAAGACCTTTTTTTTGTCGCTGCCTTGCGCGACAGCTTTGTGTGCCCGTGTGTTTCCCGGGTAAAAGGATGAATATGAATGATGGAGGCATTGTCGTGAAATTCATATCACTGATTCGAGGGCGTCTCCATTTCCACTTCAGAAGGTCGGCTTGTGAAAACGGGGGGTGGAGATGAGGAGATATTGCTCTTATGTTTGACAGTTCTAAAATCTTCCTGACATTTCTCATTTTTTATGTTCGCGCAGTGTTTTTAAGACAATGTAGTAATTTAAAACAGTTTCAGTAAAAGTTTTTGTTTCTATGGAAGCACTGACCCGTCATTCATAACCTACAGTCTGTCTCTCTGCAGGACATTTAAAGGATTTGTTGGATTACACTGTCTCTCTAACTGTGCTAGATATCTCACACCTGTTGCATAGTGTAAACTACAAAATTTCCACTTATCCTACTTATCCCTTCCTTCCTCTCTACCGTATCTCCCATCTCTCTTCTGCTCTCATTTTTCTCTCCCTGTTCCTCTATCTTGTTTTTTTTTTTCTTGCTTGTGTCAAAAATTGTTCACTGATCTTGTCTCTGCTCAAACAACCTTTTCCTGCTTTGTCCAAGTTCATTTCTTTTTTATCTTTCTGCTCTGCTTTTATTCCCCTCCTTCCCTTTCCTGTCTCTTACACTCAGCCTGTCTGTGTTCTTATCCTACACACACACCGAGAGTTCATTACAGAAGCCGTGAGGCCGGATCCACAAATCAAACTGTGTAAATAAGTGATTTTTTTCCCCTGCAGAGCCGTCGCTGCCGCTGCTATGGCTACCTGTTGCACATCTCAAGAGTAACCAAGGACGGCCTTTAAGTGTGTGTCTGCATATGTGTATTCATACACTATTTTTTATGTGTCTGGTTTCAGGAGGCGGGTAGCTAGGTTTCTGTGTGTATGACAGTTCACAATGACCAGACAGACTCTTTCTAATTCCCGGTGTTCAATCAAACATCCCTTTGAAACAGTAGTTCCTGCCTCAGACGTGGGGACTTTTTAGGGGGCAGAGACTTTGTCCAAGTAACTGGAACAGGTTCTGTACATTTGTGTCTTCAAACAGCGGTGAAATTCCTCAAAGAGTCTCTAAAAAGATTTCTGGAAAAGCTCCTGTTTTGGAAAGAGCCTGTTTATGTGGCATTCATCCCGACAATGTACAGTATGTCTACCTGGCAGCTCCAGCACCGGTGTAGAAACTGTCCATTAGTCCTTTGTTAGCAGAGATGAGGACGGGTTTGCATATGTGTGTGTGTAAACAGACAGACTAATGGGCCTGACTGAAATCCAAACACAGGAACTGGCAGGTGATCAATGTTGTTTACTTCTGGAGGGTGAAGTGTGCGGGCTGCTCTTGGCTGGTGGAGAGCGTGTGGTATGCAGGGATTGATGGTTCACAAGACTTGAGACATTCAGGTTAATCCTGGAAAAGAGACGCACATTTCATTGAGGCTTAAAACTTTTATGGTGCAAGGGAAACATCAGAGTAGATAATGTCTCTTTTGTAATCCCTCCTCCTCCTTCTCTCTGATTCCTCTTCTCCTTCCAGTTGTCTTTAATGCACCTTTTCTCTCGCTGTGCACCTAAACTCATGATCTCTCTCCTCTTCTGTCTCGCTCCTCTTTATCTGGCAGAGCGTCAGCTGGCCAACAGTATGACCAGCAGCAGCTCTCTTCCTCCCAGTGTCAGTGGGATCAGTAAGGAGCTGGCAGATGTGCGCCACCTTGTCCAGTTCCCCGAGGAGATCGCCTGCATCCTCACCGAGCAAGAGCAGCAGCTCTACCAACGGGTGGGGCGAACGCACGTCACATCCTGTCACATAAATATTGTATTGTGTTATTATAGTTTAATCTATATCTCATGCTCACAAGCACAAAAAGCTGGCAGTAGCAATAATTGGCTCACCTGTCCCGTCTGTACTGTGTCCGTCTGCAGGTCTTTCCCTTGGACTACCTCTGTTTCCTCACTCGAGACCTGGGCAGCCCCGAGTGCCAAGCCAAACGCCACCCAAACCTCAAGGCCTCGTTGTCGGCCCCCACCATGCCGACCCAGAGTGCTCAGCGGAGCAACGCCGTGGAGGACCTGGTGGCGCGCTTCAATGAGGTGAGGAGTCTTTCCATTTATTTATTTTTCTTTCATACACGTAAAATAAATGTGTTGAATAGAAAATTAGAACCTCAAAAACCTCTTATCCTGAAGTTCATTCAAAAATCCAGCCAGAGAAAAAGCTCTTCTACTCTTAAAGATTGTTTTTGTTATCGATTAATCTTTGGATTTGTTTTCTTGGTTTATGGATTAATCATTTAGTAAAAATGGTTAAAAATGTTCATCACATTTTCCTAAAGCCCGTGTGTTGTCTGCTTGTTTGGTCCAAACAACACTCCAGATTGCAATAGATTTTATGCCGTCACACAGCTGGTATCTAATTTTCTATTGATTGACCCATCAATTAATCATCTAATTGTTTCAGCTCCACCTCCTGAAAACTAACGTCCACATTTTTCACCCTGTTTGTGTTATGACATTTTGAAATCAGGAGGTCTATCTCAGCGTCATCATAGTAACCGTGCACAGTCAGAGTTTATCTCATGATTTAAGCCAGGATAAGATCACTTGAGAATCTGTGATACCAATCAGCAAACTCTGTGGAACGCTTTAGTGATGTGACTCCTGAATGCCTCGAACTATTTAAACCCGACCATATAGAGATGTTTTTGATGTGAAAGCAGGCACTTCTCAGCTATTGGGAAAATATTGATAAAAAGCAGTGCCTCTCCTGATTTGATGACTGTGTTGAAGTACCCTTTTGTGACCTCCCCTTAATGACATCACCAGGGACAGGAAAAATGCATGCATTGTGATTTGACATGAATGTGAAAGGCTGAAAGCGCAGCAGACCAGTAATTGTGTTTTCCTTCAGCTGGGCTCGCCTTGTTGTATTTGCCGTGCGAGTCATAGCAACTTATCAGCTCATGACCGAAACACACAGTGTGTACACAAGTCTGCACACTCGCAGTGGCGTAACTTGGCTAAAGTTACTCTCTCCTTGTGTTTTTCTGGTGAGTGACTTCGAGAATAAACAATCACAACACTGCACTGCTGAGAAATAGAGAAGGGGGAGAGATTGATTGGAAGTGATGATGTCATCTTTAAGTTGCATGCCTTTTGCATCAGCTGGTTTTCATTTGAGTCGGCGAGAGGAGACACAGAAAATAGTCACGCAAATGTGCATTGTAGCCATATATGGACACAATGGAGTCAAATGACAACGGCGATCCTCCCTGCGAAGACACCGACGAAGCCCCGAAGTGGCTTCAAATCGTGACACTCTCAGAAGAAGATGAGACTATTGGAGGATTCTGTCTTAGCCCTGAATGTAAATTGTAGTTTGGAGAGGATATTTTCCTCAGTGTTTGTGGACAGTGTTATGTCAAATATTTATATTAGAATTGTGTTAAAGGATGTTGCAATTTTCAGCTCTTCTTGCACCAGCCATAGGTCCAATAATAGAGAGTTGGTTGAACTCCAGCGAAATATGATTGGCGTTATTATTGGTGTATAAGCAGAAATGATTAATCAATTAGTGATTAAGTGATCGGCAAAAACATTAAGTCACTATTTTGATAATTGATTCATTTATGCAGGTAAGAAGCAAAACTGGCAATAAAATCATGCATAACAGCTTCTCAAATTTTCATTATCGTTATTTTCGTTATTATGAATCGAGGATCTAAGGATATAGGGTGCCGTATGCTGTACAGAATAATAATATTGTAATATTATATAGAACAAATTATTTCATTAATTGAGAAAATAATCTGTAGATTAATTGGTAATGACAGTAATTTAGATGCAGCCCTTATTACGATAATGTATCCTTGACTGGGTTTTGGTCTGCATTTAAAATGATGTTTTTCTTTTTTTTAAAAGAAAGTGATAGAAGTGACTTTTATCAACTGTGATTAAGAACTGACAACACTAGCCTGGACTGGATGCACAGTTTTGAGATATCACATCATTATCCTTAGAGTCTGATTTCTTTCTTCACGCTTGACAAACGGCATTTTATAAATTTAAATCCAGTTTTCCCTGAAAGTCTCAAATGGTTGATTCTGTTCATTTTCAAGCCATGTATGGGAGTGAAAGATAAGAGGACAGCGCGGCAGGAGAGGGAATGGTGAGCGGTTTGGGCCCCTTTGTGTCTGTCCGGAGTGTTTAGCTTTGACATGGCGAGTACGCTATGTGCTCATGCGCCGAGTTTGTAATAGTTCTCCGTCAACCTTGGTTATGTAATTCATGTATCAAGGAGAAACTGACCCTCATAGTTCAACTAATAGCACGGATGGAGACGGACAGACAGATGGACACATACACAAACATCAAAGCGGGATCAGCTTGTACCTAGCTCCGGTTCAGTGCGCGTGTGTGTGTGTGTGTGTGCATGTGTATGTGTGTGTGTTTGAAATTTTGTCAAGCTGCCATTGATAACACCTATTCTACGTATGCAAGGGAGGCTGTTGTTTAAGGAAACTTTCTGCACAACTCCTGTCTGTCCTTGTCTCTTGTTTGCTCTTTTCTGTGTCCATTTCACGCTCTCTCTCTAAATATAGTGTCCCTTCATATCCTGTCTATTATCACACTGAGTACACACTTTCGCTATCTGGAATATCAGAAAGGATGCCAACTGTCTACAGGGCCTTGATCTGTGGCGATTCAAAAAGCCACTTTGCAGACCGTCAGAGTGGTTCAGATGGTGACTGTAACTCAACCCAGCTGCCGACTAGAAGTGACTGATAGCAGATTTTCATGCAACGTGCGCACATCCTGCACCGAGCAGGGGAGTAACAGATAAGAGGCTGTAGGGCAGCAGGGCTGTTTGTCAGTAAGTCATATACAGTAGATTCTAGCACGAGCATAACAGAGCGAGACGCTGCCTCCTCACCAGATCCAGGAGGGATTTTCTGTATCTGACGCTTTCTGATCTGTCTGACAATCGTGACAAGTTAGAGAAGAATTTCTGATTGTGATTAATCGAATCATCTACGTACAGTGCAACACACAGATTAAAGGCTGAGGGTCAAAGTTCATTCTTGACCTTGGTAACAACAGTTAAGAACAGCTCCACCATAAGAGGTCTATTTTGTATCTGTTCTGGAGCTTTTGAGCTTTAAATGGAACAAGTGCTCGGGGAAAAATCTACACTTCTGTAACAAATAGACAAACTCCTTCTGCTGATGAAGACAATGTGATATGATAGAAAGCTCCAGCTGCTAAATGGACCTTGTGGTGAGGTTGTCCTCTCAACTGCTGTTTTTCAGAATAAACTTTGAAACTCAACTACATTTTAGTTGCATAAAACGTTTTGTGGGATATGAAGGAAAAATGACGCAAATTCAACTTTTTCTTTTCGTGTTTTCTCAGTTTCAGTAAATGAAGGCGTTACATTAGGAGACAGTCTGGGAAGGTTCACAGTAACCTTCCCAGCGCTCAGCCCTCCTCGTGCCCGTGCTTCTATCACACAGGAATGCATGATCGCTGGTGTGTTTTCACTCATATTGGATAGGGAGAAAATGTGAGACCTAACAAACTCACCTATTAACATAAGTGAGTTTGAAATCATGACAACCAGCTTTTTAGAGCCTGACAAATAAACCATAGCATTTTATCATGGACTGTAGATTACATGTCTATGAAGTGAAGTTCTGTGTATGTGCAAGCTCATATCTGCGATCTCTGTATATACTGTGTAAATAGTATATATACAGTATGTGCCTGAGGTGAATATGTGAGTATTCATGGTCTCATACCAAGTGTATGTTAATGTTACATATTCTGTACATGGGCAGATGGTTTGTTTGCATGTGTTATGTATGACTTCTGTGCTTGAGGTCAGAGGCGACACCGGGGGGAAAAAAGACACTTTACCCGTGTTTCATCACAACCTCAAACAAAATCTCTACCTGTGAAACCCAGTACTTCATTACATGTTGAGTGTGTGTGTGTGTGTGTGTGTGTGCGTGCATGGCTTTATTTAGTCCCTGTGAAGTCATACTGTGGTGGGCTTTACAGATCCTTACATAACCCAGTAATAGATCTCTGGGCCAGGGGGATGTTTTTACCGCCTGCAAAGGGGTTAGGGAGTTTGAGTGTGTGTGTGTGTGTGTGTGTGTGTGTGTGTGTGTGTGTGCGCTCTTATGCATGTGTGAATACATTCATGAGGCTCTAACGCATAGAGACACTAGAGAGCAAGACGCTGTCAGATTGAAATCTGATCTTTTCCTGTGTTGTGAGTTCGTGTTTGTGTTTAAGTGTGTGTGTGTGTGTGTGTGTGTGTGTGTGTGTCAGTCGCAGAGAATGCGAAAGGAAGCTGACCCCGATACATATCTGGCTCTTCCACCGTGTCTTTTGCGCATGCTAGAGGGCAGTCGGAGCAGAGACACACTGCAGCCGATAGATATCTGATCACATTCTTTGTGTGTGTGTGTGTGTGTGTGTGTGTGTCAGTGTGTGGCCAGCTGGCATGGTCCTCTGCATACGTTACCACTTTAGACGCAGCTTGCCGTAAAAGAGACGACGCGAGCAGAAGCAGGACCACACACAATAGTTTCAGCTGACCGTCGCTTGGCTGAGAACTTTGTGTCTTGTTCGCTGGGTTTTAAAACACCTACTAAAAGCCTGTTAGTAACACACTAACACACTTACAAGCCGTCCTGTGGTTTGGTGCATGAAGTCAGCCTTCATGTGGATGTTCCAATGAGAAATATCTTATTTACATGTAGCTACATTCAGCATATTAATATGTTTAATATGTTAATGATTATATGTTTATTTTGAATATATTTGAAAAAAGAAAATGAGAAACAAGACCTTCAAGAGTAGAACTGTTTGTGTGTCATCTTTAATGTGATTAGTTAAATCATATTATGTAAAACTCAACAGGTGAGCTCATGGGTGACGTGGCTGATCCTGACAGCAGGCTCCATGGAGGAGAAGAGGGAGGTTTTCTCCTACCTGGTCCACGTGGCTAAATGCTGTTGGAACATGGGAAACTACAACGGGGTCATGGAGTTCCTGGCAGGACTCAGGTTTTAAGGCACACTGAATCAGATACGCTCACATACTGTACACGGACAAAAGAGGTTTTCCCGACTGACGTTTTTTTTTTGTCCTCCAGGTCCCGCAAGGTGCTGAAGATGTGGCAGTTTATGGACCAGTCGGACATCGAGACCATGAGGAGCCTGAAGGACGCCATGGCTCAGCACGAGTCTTCTTCCGAGTACAAGAAGGTCGTGACCCGAGCGCTCAATATCCCAGGATGCAAGGTGGGCTGCTGTTTATTTGGCAAGGATCTGACTTGTCATCATGACTCTTATGTCTTACTTCCCTGACCACTGGGATGTGTTTGTCTCATCCCTGGTACAGGTGGTGCCGTTCTGTGGGGTTTTTCTGAAGGAGCTGAGCGACGCGTTGGATGGGACAGCAAGCATCATCAGCCTCAAACCACCTCTGGATAATACAGAGGACTCATTAGAGGTATGCAAGCACAAACATGCATACATCCGACCCAAGCAGCAAGAATCAGACGTCATGTTAGTATAATTCATGCTGCTGTGTTTCTGTCCTCCTCTCTCTTAGTTTGTATCTGACTATGGCGGCCAGCACAACTTCCTGTCGCGGTCTGGTTCAGATGGTCTGCACGTCCCGGAGAAAGAAGCCACCGTCAGCAACATCCTCCAGATTATCAGGTACGCTACATCCTTCAAATATATTTTTTTAAAAACTATGGAGTGATATTCTGTTTTTTACTTCATCTGTCTAACTCCCATATTCCTTTACTCATCATTTTGCTTTCATCTCAAATGTTCTTGACTCTCCTCTCTCTCCTCCTCAGATCCTGCAATCGTAGTTTGGAGGCAGAAGATCCCGATGATGCGACCACCAGTCCCTCTTCTACCGGCCCATCCCCCACGTCCAGAAACAACTCCTTCAGGGACCGCTGCCGCAATCAGTGAGTCTCTGTTTGCGTAACACGGGCTTTTTTTTTTTACATTTTGTTTGAGTTCTTTGTGACATCAGGTACCGAACAGCAACTCTGGATCTGATAAAAAATGAGTGTCTTGTTTAAGGATACATTAGAAAGGTCAGCGTTCGCAGTCGTAGGGTCTTGAACTCACCCGGTGAAGGATGATCTCTGAGTGTGGGGGGGGATGTTGTGCAAGTTGTAACCAAGTTTATGAGACATACAGTGCCGTATCGAATGGCACACAGCATGTGACCCAGTCCATCATGACACCAGGACATCTTGTATAGCAGTGGATTGCATACTGCCGTTGTTTTTTAACATTTTGTTTACTGGTGTTTAACTATACTTTTGCTTGTACTGTAATTCTGGCTTCTTGTTTTGTGTGTGTGTGGTGTGTAGAGCAAATTTTCCAATCCAAATCATTCTGTGATATTTCAATTTTTAGTATTTACATACCTAGTCTTAGTTATTGTTATTGTATATCAATATAATATATAAATATAAAATACAAATATAATATACACCTTATTGTTTTACCAATTACTTAAGTGCAATGTTAAAGCATCCTTAACCTATTTTAAATTTATTTTTGAAACACTCCTTTAAGGCAGACTGCAAATATTTAACACTGTGACCCTTCCTGCCAAAGGTCTGTTTCCAGAATGAGTTCTTTATTTTCCTGTACGTTCACAGACAATGACTCACAGACAAAGTGAAAGAAAATGGGTCTGTTAGATACAGATTTGCATCAGAACTGAGGATACTGCCACACAGTGAATGATTGGCACAGCTGGTCTCTCACTTCAGAATAAAATCATAATTCACTCAGAGGCATTTGTAGACATGGTATCTCTCCAATAAGTTGGATTTTTCAATGCCAAAAAAGGCCTGTTGAGGAAAATGTCATGGGATTAATTAGACAATAAGATTCAGATTATTTAGATAGGAATTTATCTGTATTGTACATTTAAAGTACATGTGCATTTGCATCACAGTTTCAGAGGTGTGATGAACTTCATGTTGGACAGTACATTGTCTCTCCTAAACACCAGCATAAGAAAGTGGGTGTGTGGAGGAACACATTTGCAGATTGTTATTGAGATGAGGTGTCACATAAACTCCCGTGTCGCAGAGAAAACAGATAACAGGTTCGTTTCCTGTCAGGACAGGAAGGAACAGAGCTCTGGTACGTTTCAGTCTTCTCACTGGTGGCAGGTAACTAATGTCACAAGCTGGAGTTTGGTTGTGAAAATGTTGTTAGAAAAACCTATTTCATTTCAAGCTTGTTTGCATTAAGGAAACCTGGATTGTCTTCTCTGTGTTTCTGGACAGTTTTCTCTGACTCTGAGTTATTATTTCATGTTAAAGCTCGAGATAACAACTGTGTTTCATTTTGGCAAATGCATGATGTTCATTTGTCTTTACTGGGATGCAGATAAATATTATCTTTCTTATTCAAAGAGGTTCAGGAATTTTTTTCCCATGTCCCTGATCTTTCCCACTGGCATCCTCTTTTTGCTGTTTTTCTTTTTCCTTCTGAGAACTTAGAAACTTCTCTGTCTTTATTCATCTCATCCCTCCTTCTTTGTCCCCTTCTCCCTTTCTAGTTCACATTCATTTAGGACGCCACCAGAATCGAACCGTGTCTTGTAAGTGGTTATAAGCGTGTCAGGAGTTTGAACATTCAAGTCAACATGGTTTCAGTTGCAGTTTGAGTAGAAGCTTGGTTTAATAGTCAAGGAATGTGCAATGAGAAATGCATGATGCAAAAACCAAATAACTGCTTTTGCTGCAGTAGTTATATAGAAACTGATGCTTTTGCTGATTCCAGTGGAAATCAGGAAACTAAAACTTTGAAATTCAGACGCTAAATTTCTTCGCTAAACACTTTTTCTCGATCCTCCATCCGTCTTCAGATTCATGGTCGGGGACTTGTCGGATTCAGAGAGCGACTTGTCGTCTGAGCCGGTGGTGAAAGAGGTGGAGTTTCAGGGGACTGAGGAGACACACAGAGCTTACAGCCACGGCACTGAGCTCATTCCCTGGTAAGACACACACACACACACACACACACACACACACACACACACAGATAACTCAGCAGACACCCTCACACTTTGTTTCCCTTTTTCTAGGTACGTGTTGTCGCTACAACCAGACATTCACCAGTTTCTGCTGCAGGGGGCTACGGTCATCCACTACGACCAGGACAGCCACCTGACGGCTCGTTGTCTGCTGCGACTGCAACCTGACAACACAACACTCACCTGGGGTAAATTATCACATTGAAAAAAATCAGTGTCATTTAAAAGACATGGGTGTCTCTTGTCCTCTCTAATTGTTATTACAGCCTGGTGTCTGGGGTTTGTATTATTCAGACTGTTGTATATTCATATATATAATTTGCAGCAGTGAGTCAGTTTACCATTGTTATTTCTAAAGAGTTATTTACAAGGAGTGTTGGATTTTGTTAAGGGGAACATGTTAACATGAACTGCTGAAAGGATTTATTTCCATCGGAACATTTTAAGATGTTTATATCATGGAGATGAGCTCCATTTCCTCTCTCATTATTACTATTCAAACAAATGGAAAACAGGCATCCACCATATAAAAAAAAATCATATTTCCTGTGTCATTGTTTCAGACATATTATAAATGTGTTTAACCACGGTAGGTAGGCGCCATGTCTTTTGTAACGCACACAATTTAAACTGCTTGTAAATGTTTGTGCACAAGTTGCTTAATTTCCTCTGCCTTTACTACGTTTCAAACATCACAACTAACATCGTAAATGTGTTGATTTATGGCAGGTAAGCCTCAGAGCGGCGGGGCTTCCCCCACAGAGCAACCACTGGGATTAGGACAGACTGTGGTGGCAGGACTAGCAGAGGGCCTTTTGGACCTGGGAGTGGTGAAGGTTTGTTGAAAAGAGGCACATCTGGTATTAACACTGTGGAAAACTACATTAGTCTTTAAATCTAGTGTAGAAATTTAAAATTTTCTCAAAAAAAGTAAAAAACACAGCAACATGCATCAGAAGATTATGAATTCATCTTGTGGGATTGGGAACCAGTTTTGTGTTTTGAATAGTATTTGACAGTCGCGAGTCAGATTGCTCTCATAATATTCATAATGTGTTCATCTGAATGAATGTGCAGGCGGTGTTCCTGGGTCATCAGGGAGTGGACGTTCATGCCGTGTGTTTGCAAAACAAGCTGAGCCAGATGACGGTGGAGGAGAACGGTCTCAGCCTCCTCTACGGCCTCAGCACCACCGACAACAGGTCGGAGCATTGTTACCACCAGCTGTGAACACTCATACACTCGTTTAGTCAGTATTTTAACTAATTTCCTAACTTCTGCCGTTAGACTCCTGCACTTTGTGGCCCCAAACCACACAGCACAAATGCTCCATAAGGGCCTGTCAGAGCTGGTGAATGCGACCAGGAAGATGAAGAAGTTTCCTGACCAGAGGTTGCAGTGGCTGCGGAGGCAGTATGTCAGTTTGTATCAGGTAAGCTCTTCTTTTTCTTGGCCATTTTTCCATGAAAGTCTTCAAATAACCTTTCCTGTCTCAGCCTGTGCTTACTTCCTGTCCACCTGTCCACCTTATCTGCATGCTCGTCTCTGTTAGGAGGACGGCAGGTACGAAGGCCCCACGCTCGCCCACGCCATCGAGCTGTTTGGTGGGCGGAGGTGGAACATGGGCACAGGCGGAGTGGAGAAAGCTGATAAGGCCAAGAAGAAGAAGAAGGTGCTCGTCCGGGTCAGTACATGAAAAATGTTGTGCTTCTATTAGGGGTGTGAATTTGTCGGCACCTCATGATTTGATTCCTCTTCAGAGGGCCATGATGTTAATATAAAACAATTATGGATGCATCTTTGTGTATGACTTATTTATGGCTGTTTTTCGTCCAAGTCCTGTAGAAAAATATTGCTGTTTTTAGCCTTGTTGTGCTCCCAAAATATTTTATTTTTATTAGACACAGTCTGGCTCTTGTCCAGGTCCCTTTTCCCTTCAATTTCGAAGATGCCAAAATCTATACACTAGATGTTCATAATGTTGAGAACTGGGTTTATATTTGTTGACTTTTCTGCATCAGTAAATAATCTTCCAAGAGAGAATTGTGCATCTAAGAATCATTTTTTCCCCCCAGCCCTAGTTTCTATATCTGTCATTTCACAGTACATTTAGCTGAGACTCTTCTCCATCTGCTTCACTGTTTTCTTTACATTACACTGGATTCTCATCATTGTAACACAGGTTTGATATGTTAAGTGCCCAGTTACAGATTTCCTGTTCTCTGTCGTTTTCTCTAATGATACAACTGTCAGGACAGAGATGCAGAAATTCAGCACACTACACATACGGCGATCCTCAGGTTCACGTCACAGCTCAGTCTTGATATATTACCAACTAAAACTTGTTTTTAACCTTGCATATATGTTTACGCACCCAACACAGGGAGACAGCGGGGATGCCACGGATGACGAGATGGTGTCCAGGAAAACCCGGAGCTGTAAGGAGGGAGTGTATCGAAACGGACCAGAGTCTGACACCATAGACCAAGAAGATCCAGGTAACATCTTAACAGATCATCTCCTGTGATGCTGTGTTGTCTGTTTGATATTTATTTACCCTCAGTCGTCTTTGCCTCCACAGAGGACAGCTTCCCCGGACCATTCTCGCTCTCGTCCAATAAAAGCCCTGGATTGCTCGCCTCGTCTTCCTCCTCCTCTTCCTCCTCCAGCATGGTGTCGTCCAACCAGTCCCGCCCTCAATCCTCCCCGATCCTCTCAGGAACAGCCAAGTCGCAGCCAGGGTATGATGAGAACTGCACTATACAAACACTGGAGGTGTGAAAGTCTGAACCTTAATTTTTCACTCATGTTTTTTTGTTTTTTTGGTGGTCGCAGGGCGTGGAACAGCAGGTCGTGGCACGGTCGAGGTAAAGGCTGTTTCAAAGGCTTCCAGAACCTCATGATTTCTGACAGCACTATGAGCTTCATTGAGTTCGTTGAGCTCTTCAAGTCTTTCAGGTAGATACCAAAAACGATTCAACCAGATCCTGTTCCTTTGACATTTTTAGTGCCCTGTGGTTTACTGTTCACATAAAGTAAATATGTTTCTGTTTTATCTTACCAATCTGAATTGTATCTGCTTGTATGCTATCATCTGCTATTCAGAAACGGCTCGAAGCATTGATGTATGTATATTATACATGTTCTGTTCAGCGTTTTTGAATCTCACTCCCTCTTTTTCTAGAATTGTGTTTTTATCAATAACAGCTGAAGACAGCACGATAAAAGAAATTCAACAAATTCCTCTCAAGGTTATCATGCCTTCCCAAGGATTCTTGTCTTTATAATATTTAGCCTCCATAATATTTTCCCCTGTCAAATGAAAGGAAACAATGTTTTGCCTTGATAAGCGGTGGATTATTCTCATACCAGCCCTCTTACATTTCTTAGATTGTAGTGTATCCTCTCATCTGCTGCCCAACAGTTTCCTTTCGAAATCCCCACTTGCTCAGATATGCAGAGAAAATGCAAGTACAGTACTTCAGCAGATCAACCTCTCAAAAAAAAAAACTACTTTTTTTCCAAGATAGTACTGGTGAGTCGTTATATTTAGCCATTTGACAACTCAAACAACTCTTCAAACTCAACTTATCAGGAACATTTGGAGGAGGTCATACAAGGTATAGCAAAACAAATGATAAACAAATGATGCCTGCCTTGGATATTTGTTTAATTAAAGTCTATAAATGTGACTTTTAATTTGGCATTTATGAGAAACATAGATGTCAGAGTTGCTCTGAAGTCAAAAGAAGGATCAACTTTATTTAGTCTTCCCCAAGGTTTTTGGAAAATTGAACATAGTTTGTTTGCCGATCTGACACAATGCTTCTGTACAATTATGGAAATGAAATCCTAAAATGAATGAATGTTTGCCAGTCTATGGTGGTTAAAATGGGACTAAAGTCGGCTACGTGTCTTTTCCTCCACAGCATCCGAAGCAGGAAGGACCTGAAGGAGCTATTTGACATCTTCGCTGTCCCCTGCAGTCGTTCAAGTCCAGAGTCTGCTCCTCTCTACACCAACCTCAGGATAGACGACAAAGACACGGGGCTCCAGCCAGACCTCGGTACCACCATCAGTTCCACTCATTGACTTATTGTAAGCAGTCAAAAATACCAGCATGCCAGTCTCACCCAATCTCTTCCTCTCCTCTCCAGACTTATTAACCCGCAACGGTTCTGATCTCGGCCTGTTTATCCGGACGAGGCAGCAGATGTCTGACAACCAGAAGCAGATCTCAGATGCCATTGCTGCAGCCAGCATCGTGACCAATGGGACAGGGGTGGAAACGCATCGCTGGGCGTCTTGGGATTGGCTATCCCTCAGCTCAACGACTTCCTGGTTAACTGTCAGAGAGAGCACCTGAGCTACGACGAGATTCTCAGCATCATACAGGTAGAGTGTGGAGGGTGGAGACTGAGGACGTATACTGTAGTAAAGGATAGATAGAAGGATGAATGAAGGATGAAATGTCTGACACAAGGAAGGAAAAGGGTCTGTTATCTGATCAATAATGGCAATTAATTTTCTTATGCTTTTCACTTGTAGAAATTTGAGCCCTCATCAAGTATGAGACAAATGGGTTGGATGTCATTTGAAGGCTTTGCAAGGTAAAGTAAATTGCATATTCATGTCAGCACTGAAACACATTGAAAGTATGTACTGAGTTAAAAGCATATATGTCATTGTGTAATCATTTTCTGTTGTACAACATCTTAGTGAATGCCTGCAATCAGTGCAATAGTCACATGTTGTTATCTAACCTTCCCTCTCCTCATACCAGGTTCCTGATGGATAAGGACAACTTGGCTTCTCGTACTGAGGAATCCCAGATGAACCCGGAGGAGCTGCAGTATCCTCTGTCCTACTACTACATCGAGTCTTCTCATAACACCTATCTGACTGGGCACCAGCTCAAAGGAGAGTCCTCTGTTGAGCTTTACAGTCAGGTAAATAATGTTTTTACACAGTAAGTTTTTTTGGACCCATAACTCGTTTTTTTGAGTGTTCCTGTCTGATCATTGAATCATTTTACACCAGGTGCTGCTTCAAGGCTGCAGGAGCGTCGAGTTGGACTGTTGGGATGGAGATGATGGGATGCCGGTTATTTATCATGGACACACACTCACCACTAAGATACCCTTTAAGGTTAGATATGCCAATGAATGATCTGATCAGTCACTGGCTCGCCTTGCCTTCTGCATGGACTTATTACCAAACACAGTTGTATAGCTGCATGACTATTTTGATGAAAGCAGTCCAGGCATTAAAAGCAGGTTCATTAAAAAACAGCAAATGTGAATTTTTAAAACACACATCAACTCAGTTCACCAGTTGAGAATTATATCAATACTGTTTATTTTATGTAATCAGAGTTGGACTAATCAAACACCTGTATTTTATTTGTTGTTTGTTGTTTCTAAGGGCTGTCTTGGTAATTCTCATTAGGATTCAGTTTTATTGACTTTTATCTGACTCGGAGTGCTGTTTCTAAAAATTGAATCTCTCCCATGATCCTCCAGGATGTGGTGGAAGCAGTCAACCGGTCTGCGTTTGTCAACTCTGACATGCCCGTCATCCTGTCCATAGAGAACCACTGTTCCCTTCCACAGCAACGCAAGATGGCTGAAATCTTCAAGGTATGACAGCAGATATGACTTTTCTTAGCAGCGTCTATAGTCATGTATGTTTTCCATGTGTTTTCCATTTGTTTCTGGGGTTATAGACTGCACACCAAAACTTTAGATAGAATAGTACACATGTCCATTTTTCACCTACACCTTCGCGAGGTCCAGTACAAACAATGTTTTCCTCAGTGCCACTTGTAGCAGTAGTAAAGTAGTACTCCACTCATTCGTTTTCCCAGATCCTCTCAGCTGCTGTGGGCATTGGAAGTGGCAGACTTCCAGCCAGAGGCTTGCTTTTCTAATCTTCAGGCTCCAACTGCCCTTTCTTTTTTTTAAGTTATACACTAAAGGCCACACATATCTGGGCACCAGAGATACATCATGGAATATCATCTTGCTTTCATCTAACAAAACTTCCCAGCATCCGATCCTCCCTGGAGACGGACTTCTGAGTGGCTTGATAAAGAAAGTCTTTCATGTTCAGATAGCTATGTGCCTCTCTTGTTTATTTGCAGTGTTATTTTGTGTTGGTAAAAGCACTTTTATAGTTTCCTCTCCTCATCTCACTTGACATTACAGTCTAGCCACATTATAAGATGTGATTTATTGGCCGTCTGTCCGGTGGTGTTTGATTATTTACTCGCCAGACGGTGTTTGGGGAACGCCTCGTGACGCGCTTCCTCTTTGAAAGCGACTTCAGCGACGACCCTCACCTGCCGTCGCCGCTGCAGCTGAAGGGGAGGATCCTGCTCAAGAACAAGAAGCTCAAAGCCCATCAGGCGCCGGTGGACATCCTCAAGCAGAAGGTTTGAGAAGAAAGGAAGACATATACACATAATTAACATGTGCATAATTTATATTTAATATAATCCATCCTTCATAATGAGGTAGCATTAGTACATTCAATATTTAAGACTGTTCATATCTGTGGGATATCACATATATCTCTGCAGATAAGAGCGTGTATATTTACAGGTAATTGGTAGATATAGATCATATCTTTGTAAATATTACTTCTTCTCACACACATTTTTTTCACATGCACTTTGTGACACTTTCTGTTTCTTTGACAATGTTTTCATCACAGGCTCACCAGCTGGCCCACATGCAGGCGCAGGCGAGCAACGGCTCACCGGGCGTCGCTTCGCCTGGCAGCCACACCAACGAGGAAGAGGAAGAGGAAGAAGATGAGTACGACTATGACTACGAGTCTCTATCAGATGGTAAGAAGAAAGCATTTCGAAAGCACGAAACTAACAAGAAAAGCTCCACCCACATGATTTCTCAAGCTACAATACAACTATATGTAGATTCTTATGTTTCTGTTCACACCTTTATTCTGCCTCTCTTTTTCTAACACTTCTTTACATTGACACTGTTCTCACTCCCGTCCTGTCCTATTTTATCTTGCCTGTTTTTCACTTAGCTGATGTCCTCACAGCCTCTACTGCCTCGTATGGCCTGGAAGGTAAATGCACGGCTCCGATGCGCCTCTCTGTGTACTGGTGTTTCCATCTAAGTTTGCTTTGCATCGGTAGCTGGTGATTCATTTTGATCGATCCTTATTAGTATCTTAAAATGGCTACTTAAAATACTACATTCAGAAATCAACCCTGCGCGTGAATTTTAAAGGAAAATTATGGGTGCTAATTTTCTCTCTGTAATCATCTACCGCCGCAGAATAACTACAGAGGAAACACTCGTATGTAGACGTGCACTGGCGATGTGTGCTTATGGTAATAACTGCTGCTTTTTGCTGTTTGTGGACGTCAGGTTGTGCTCTGCAGGACTGTAGCCACCTATGGTTCTTGCCAAGCAGCAGTTAAGCAACTTAAAATCCATCCAATTAATTTAATAAAAATTACAAAATAAGGACAACCATGTGTGTTCTTCAGACATTTTGACAGCAGCACAGAAGTCTGCTTTGTAATTGCTGTAATTCATAACAGTTTAGAATCTCAATAGGAGCCATCAGAGTATGTTTGTCACTACTAAATCATTGACAGTGGGTGGTTTGTGACATCAGGAGTGTTTGTTGTGATGTACACTTTTTTTTTTAATCACCATTATGTGATTGCAACAATACATCAAGCATCCTTCATTTCCAGCTTGCTGCAGCAGTTTTTCTTGTGCCATGTGCCAATGGAAGTGACTTTGATATGAACTCATCCGAAATGACTTTTATTCTAAATCAGAGTCTGAATAACCTGGATTTTTTTTTTTTTAAAGTAACTGTGATGCAAGCTTGTGTTGTGTTTGTGCCTGCTTGTTTGACATAATGTGTTTTAGATGCTTTAGGTGCTGTGTATCTGCCACACTGTTTCAGAGGAATAACTCTATACCATACTGAGATGGGGCCCTTCTGTCTACCTCTGTCCTTGAGAAATATGTAATTGTGAATGACATCAACAAAAAAACTTTTTATTCATTTGAGTCAGTGCTTTAACAATAAAACACTGTCAGCTCGATTCTCCCACAAACACATCACCTCCCTTCCTCCTCCCCTTCTTACTGTATTTGTCTGTGACCTCGCCAGTGGCTGGGCAGGCTCATCAGGGAAACAAAACAAAGCCATCTGGTTTCTCAGGCCCTACGCTGCCCCCACACTAAACAACAGACCAGGGGAAACTACCCTGCCCCGGTCCCAGTCCCAGCACGGCTCTCTCCTAATCCTTGCCCTCTGCTTGTCCCTGTCAGAAAAACTCACAGAGCCGTTTCTCTAATCGAAACCTCATAGAGTGGTGATGCTTTTTCAGTGAAATCATACAGCTTGCAAACCCCACTTCACCCTCCACTGTCTCTATTTTACCCAACATGCCCCGGTAAACACAAACACTTGAGCGCCAAGCTGCCAAGTTGCCACCGTCTCTCGTTTTTAACGGTCTGGTCCGACTCACTTCTCTGGCTGCTGTCTGCAGAGCGACAGTCGGGGTCAACTCTGCTGCCAGAGACGTTTCAAATGATTCCAAACGTGGGGAATCAAACAAGTTTTCTGTGATAAAAAGCTTCTGCGTTTTCAAGCTGATACTGTATGTTTTTGTCTGTGTTTTTGGCTGTGATGGACATGTAGGAGGAATGGCAGCAGAGGGAGGAACTCCCTGCTGTCGCTCTTGTTTACAGTCGATAGACATTGCTTTGTACATCAGTGAGGAGGGGCCTTTGTGGGTGTTTGCCTTGGGAATATGTTCATGGGATCTGCAAGTTGTTAGGGATGTAGATAACTGCTTTTCTCTGTATAATTATTCTGTAATTGACCCCACCTGCAGTCCTCTGAAAGACTCTCACCATGGCTGAATGCTGAGGCTACTGCAGAAGTACCTTTAACATGGAAACAAACCTCTCTCTTGAAGTCTGCATTTGTTTTTCCAAGAATATTCCCAGAAGCTAAATTTACTTCTTCTGATATATGTCTTACTGGTGATTTAACATACGGAAATAAATTTTAAATCCAGACAGTTTTTCCTCCTGCATAAATTCTGGATTGAAAATGGTGGACAGGATTTACATTCATTAAGAAATATGTCCTTAAGGAGACATTAAGCCTTAAAGGGAGGTACGCTTGAGGGTGTGCTTGCTTGATTGGCAGGTCTCTCAACCTGTCACATTCAACCATGATCGCATTTTACCTGCAAAACATTTGCTCTGTCAGCACCGTTCTGCTTCTCATTAACACCACGGAGCCACTATAATTCACTGTATCTCCTACATAGATAACATCCTGGACGACAAGCCAGAGGGGAAGAGCCCAGCAGACAAGGACGAGCAACATGTTGACGAAATCCCGAAGCGGATGAAGAAGTCTGACAGCACCACTCAGAGCAAAGGAAAGGTGAGGGACTGCGGCCTTACAGTTGTGCTTACACCGACTCACTTGTACAGTTTAAAATATTCCCAAGAAGAAGCACATTTCATAGCTGTTAGGTGCCACTGGGTATTTTGGCCGTTCGGATTCAAACCAGTGCTTAAAAGTAACTGATTTTGGTTTTGTTCACTTTACTATTTTTCTGGTGGATCAATCAAAGACTTTCAAATCTGTTGATGTGAACAGAAATAGGTTCAAAAAGAAATTTGCTGATAATATAAAAGTATGAAATTGTGTCCTCCTGCAACTTCTGTCTGTGAAGCTACCGTATGAATGTTTACTGTACCACTGTTTCTTCAAGTAAAACCAGGTTTTCCTTGCCTGTGTCTCCCTGCACGTGTAGGTGTTTGACATGGAGCTGGGCGAGGAGTTTTACCTTCCTCAGAACAAGAAGGAGAGTCGACAGATCGCCCAGGAGCTGTCCGACCTCGTCATCTACTGCCAGGCTGTGAAATTCCCCGGTAGAGAAAATTTCAGTCTCTTTGTCACACACACTTCTTTCTCTCTCTTTAAATTCTCACATACAGGTACAGCACATTTCTGTTCCTTCTGTCTTACACGGCTTCTTCTCCCAGTGCAAAGCGATAAATTCCCTATTCGAATCTTCCTTCCACCCTTCTCCTCTTTGACTTCTGACATGCTATCATTATCTCCTTTCTTCAGTCCCTATCTAATCCGCTCCCATGTTATATTTAAGAGGTCTAACCTTTCCCTGTGTTTTTTAAATTCTTTCATTGGGAGACATTTAATATCCCAGTGTTACACTTCATTCCTCTCCCACACTGGACACCCACTAAGATGATGAATCCTTTTCTCCCCCATGGGAAAGATAGGGTTACTTCGTTGTGTTGTCAGTCTCAGAGCAGCACAACAACATGAAATGTTTTGAGGATGTTCTCAGTATAGTTAGTGTCCCAGGTTCAAATTTGACCAGTCACACGTGTCAAAACTCCCCCAAAAAAAATTTGGTTATGGGTTTAATTTTAAATACGTAAAAAATGTTTCAGCAGTTCAGGATGTTTGACTTTACTTTCTGTACCCTCATAAAAATTCTCCTTCTTCCTTTTATTGGGATCTATTTTAGTTCCTTGCTACCATTTATCTCAATTATTTCTTTTTGTCCCTTAAATATCAACCTCTTATCTCCTCTTTCCTCCCTCAAGTGTCCTCTTCTCTGCTCGCATCCTCTTTTCTTTGCATGACATTTGCTCTTATAAACCTTCCTGTGTTTCCACTTGGTATTTTATTTGGTTACGGTTTCCAGGGACCTGAGATCTGAGAAAGAGAGGATGGGGCATGTGGCCCAGTTCAGACAGACAGACGGATCACTGCCGTCTGAAGTTTCTGCAGACGGACATGTTACTTTAAATTTGTCTGCAAACAAAATTCAAATCACCATTCAGAAAATGCATGGCACGTTTCTAATCTCGAGATGCCAAATAAGAAATAGCTCAAGATTACCAGTGTTTAAATGTGTCAACATTTGCATTAATAAAGGATTTATTTAATGACTTTAATTTATTTTGTTTATTATGTATTTTCCCATTTCATGCAAATTCTTATGGATTAATTTACAGAATAGGTTTTTTTTTTCAACGCAAAAACAGATTTTTTTGCAAGTGTTCTGCAGATAATACATGATTTAAAATCAGTGCTATTAGCTTTAAACCTCTGTGCTCATTAAAACAAATGCAGTTGGAGTGATGCCCGGGAGGAAGAGGACCAACTTCCTCATTATGTTACAAAGTGACAGCATTTAGAGAAAATGATTTCTGGATTTTGAGAAACAAATTGAGAAAGATACGGATGTCATGAGTGCAGTGTCTCCAGTCTGTCTGTGTTACTCTTATTGACCAGTGTCTTCTGTCTGCCTCTTGTTGTGTGTGGGAACCCAGGCCTGTCCACGCTGTCTCCAGCCGGCTCCGGCAGAGGGAAAGACCGGGGAAAGAGCAGGAAGTCCATATTCGGCACAGCTCCCGCTCGCTGCAGCACAACAGGGGAGGTCACGACCCAGAGCCGCACCCCTGGGAAAGGTACTTGTTAGTATGAGTGAGATGGAAAAGGAAGATATATTAATATATGGGTTTCAGATATATTTGGAAACATGTAAATGTGACTGAAGATGAGTGGGCGGACATCTATTTGAACATGTGTGTAAACAGCTTTCAAAAAAAGCCAATACAAGACGCCCACTTAAACACTGTAATCCTTCAAAGTGGATTCAAAGGTGCAAATTAAAATCGGTGCAACTAAATACATATGAAAGCAGGCTAAACAAAATAAGCTCAAATAAATGCATTTGTATAATTGCCAGAAGGAGCCACAGTATTGAGAGTCTTTGTTCTGGCTCTATGTGAATCAAAGAATCCAAGCCTGTAGATGAATTAAGTACAATTCTTGTTGTGTTGTGCAAAATGTGATGTGATGCTAAAATGAATATTGATTTAGTTCTTCCTCTTGTTGTACAGAAAAGTTGTAATTTTAAAAGTCCATGTTCCTTTTCCTGCTCTAAATATATTTTTTCTAATTATGAAGGAAATAAGAACAGCAAAGTACCAAAAAGCTCAGTTGGAGAAGTTGCAGGCAACAAAGTAAATGTTAAATACCCCACAACCTTAAAGATTCAGAAGTTAAGAAGCAACAATGAAAGTTCAAGTTTGGGCAAAAAATATTCTTAGATGAGTTCAAATCTCAACAACTGTCATTAGATTTTAATTAAAATATTGCCAAAACCTGATTGGTGCTCAGAGATATTCTACCTTTGTCTTCATGTAGGACCACATCACTCAAAGTAAGTAGCAGGTTAAATCTCTCTCTTTCTCCTCCCTCTAGGTGGCGCTGAGCGTCTGAGCTGGGAGGAGCAGCAGACGTCTCCCGTCCTCAACCCCCCCACCTCTCTCAGCGCCATCATCCGCACGCCCAAGTGCTACCACATCTCCTCCGTCAACGAGAACGCCGCCAAGCGCCTGTGCCGGCGCTACTCTCAGAAGCTGATCCAGCACACGGTGTGCCAGCTGCTCAGGACTTACCCAGCAGCCACCAGGATCGACTCGACAAACCCCAACCCTCTGCTCTTCTGGCTGCACGGGATCCAGCTGGTGGCGCTCAACTATCAGACCGACGGTGAGGGTGGCGTGCAGAGATGCTGTTTTCTGTTTGTAATGGAATCTCACTTTGTATGAATTTGGCAGTTTACATTACAACTGTGGAAGAGTATATTCAGGTCTACTCCCTCATCTTCTTCCATTGTGATGCAATAGCCAACAACACCAAGGCCTCTTCTGCATGATAATGTTTGTTTTTTTTACAACTTTGCAAAGCCTTGGCTGAAAGGCTTTAAATCTACATAAGTGAGCAAAAAGAGAAAAAATCGAGCAATTTCAGATTAGGTTTGGTGAAATGATACAGTACAAGGAGTCTGTTTGTGTTATATCTTTGAAAAGTGATAGATGACATGATCATACTTTTCTCAAGGGATTGTTGATCCCAATGTGCTCATTTTTATCTCATTTCCTTCTTAATCCTCTCTGCCTCCCTGCTTCTCTTTCTCTTATTCTTTTTCTTTCTCTCACTTTGTGTCTCCATGTTTTACATATTTTCTCTAAAAGGCATGTAACATTCTTATTCCCTCTCTCTTATTCCCTTTTTATCCTTGTCTCACTCCCTTCTTTTTCTTCTTCAGTTCCTCGTGTTTTCTCTATCTCTGCTTCTCGAATCTTTTTTTTTTTTTTCCATTTGGAATGAAAGTTTACCAAACACGATCATCCAGTTGTGTGCAACAAGACACTTACATGCAGTCAGACATGCTGTTTTGTTTAGAGGACACTCAAAATTCAAATGGGTCAAACTGGAAACTGCAGTTATGTAACACCTCAACTGGAAAATGTTTGTCTTCAGTGCGTCTTTTGCCAACGCCCTCAAGGTGGTGGTTACAGCTTTTTCTGTGCTCCAAAAATTGATTCTTGTTAATACTTTTACCTTAATCCCTTCTCCCTCGTCTTTCTTTCCTGCCAGATCTGCCCATGCAGTTGAACACGGCTTTGTTTGAGGCCAACGGCGGCTGTGGCTACGTCCTGAAGCCGGCGGTGCTGTGGGACCGCAGCTGTCCGCTCTATCAGCAGTTCTGTCCGATGGAGAGGGACGTGGAGAAAATGAGCCCCGCTGTCTATTCCCTCACTGTGAGTCAAGATCATATATGGAGCGATGGCTCGGTCAGGAAGACTATTCCATGCTTAATAGTTTGTCCTCTGCACTTTCATCCTTGCTTCGTTTCATCCTCACCTTTAGCTTCCATCTTATTTGTATGTTTTTCTACTTACCTCGTTTGTAGTGTCAGTTTCTATTTCAGTTGCTGCGTTTTAATTTTCTTCAGTAAAGTAACAACTACTACTTGATTTGCAAATACTTTTGCAAGGTTAGATGCTGCCTTCTCAATTGAAAACAGCACAAAGACAATATATTTAATGTTTGACCTCATCAACTTCATTTTTTTCTTCATGATTTTTGTAAATATGTGCTTATTCTGAATTTGATGGCAGCAACACGTTTCAAACAAGTTGGGACAGGAGCAACAAAAGACTGTGAAAGTTGTGGACTGATCCAAAAACACCTGTTTGGATCATTCCACAGGTAAACAGGTTCATTGGTAACAGGTGATAGTGTCATGATTGGGTATGAAAGGTTCATCTTGGAAAGACTCAGTGGATAAAATAGGTCCTGAATATTTGATATTAATTTTTTGTCAAGGTGTTGAAATCTTTCCTTGGCCTGGTTTCAATCCTTTATTAGCATGCCTCAAACACACACTCCTCATATTAGGTACATTAAGGTTTGTTTGGACAGTTTTATTGTGAAGTGATGTGTATGTGTTTTCGTTATTTGACAGTGAGGAAGACCACCCAGTTAATTCCATAAAACAGTGAATGAGAACAGGACCTCATAAAATAAGCCCCCTCCCTTTTTCCTCCACTGACTGTTTTTATTGTTCTGTGCTTTTCTTCACGTTGTGTCATGAACATGAAATGACCATGTTACATATTAACATAATCATGTTATAATGATAATGTTGCTAGTGAAGATTCAGAGTCATTTGTTTGTCCAAATAATCTGTGAGGTTCAGATTATCTGCTCTCAAAGGCGACATGAATGCTGATGTTGTAAAACCAGCCTTATAAACAAAGGGAAGATCTCACACTCATAAAACCTGTGTATGTGTGTGTGTGTGTGTGTGTGTGTGTGTGTGAGAGAGAGAGAGAGAGAAGGTGAAATAGAGTCATTGTCTGCAGCTTCTCTGGCCTGTAAATAAGCTTGACTTAGTGACAGCAGATAATCATCAAACCTCTAACTGTCTCCTCTCAGATCGTCTCTGGTCAGAACGTCTGTCCCGGTAACAGCGCCGGCAGCCCCTGCCTCGAGGTGGACGTTCTGGGCATGCCCGTCGACAGCTGCCACTTCCGCACCAAACCCATCCACCGCAACACCCTCAACCCCATGTGGAGTGAGCACTTTCAGTTCACTGTGCACTTTGAAGACATGTGCTTCCTGCGCTTTGCCGTAGTGGAGAACAACTGTTCCCAGACGACCGCTCAGAGGACTCTGCCTCTGAAGGCCCTCAAGCCAGGTAACAGTCTCATGAGCCAACAGATAAGAGCAACTGTAAATATGCAGAAAATGTCTCAAGAGAAAATTAGCATGATGAACATGAACAGCTTGTCATATCTCTGGTTAAAGTGTTAATGCAGGCTGTCAGAACATTATCAGTTTATATGTGCAAATATATTTTCTTTTTTCAGTTTCACAGACACGTCCAGCTGAGGACACAACACAACGAACCTCTCGAAGTGTCCAGCTTGTTTATCTACAGCCGCAGAACAGAGGAAGGTCCCACAGGTGGCGCTACTCCCTCATCACTGGTAAGACTTGTCATTGCCTCAAGTTGTGGGTTCATCCTGCACCTCGAGTATAAAGACTGGCATCAGCTTTTAATACTTTAAAAACAGTAGATGAAAGTGAGAAAATGCCACTGGTGGAATGTAACTAAGTACATTTATTCCAGTGCTGTGCATAAATAGAGCTAGAGGTAATTCTGCTATACTTGAGTACCCTTAGGCAAATATTGTACTTTTCACTCCACTACATTTGTCTGACAGCTTTATTCACTTTTCAGATTACAATTTTTCATACCTTTCCTGTCCAGTAAAAACCAAGTATCTCCATATTTGGTGATTTTGGATTTGTTTCTGATAAAGTGAAGGATTAAGAGTTCCTACTTCTTAAACTGAGTAAACTATTTAAAAATCCTCTGGGATTAGCTGGAAAATGCATCGTCACAAAGCTGAAAACAGGGCTGTTTTTCTGAGCTCATGAAAACTACCCAAACCCAAACGACCAAACAGTATGTGAAGTTGTTAAAATGAGCTCAACCTTAAACAACAGCAACAACAATACAGCAGGAAAAGGCAACATAACACACATTAATGCAGCATTAATACTACTACTACTACTACTAATAATAATAATAATAATGATAATAAAAAATATCATATTTAAAAGAAAAACACTAAATTTTACTGAACAATGTGTACTTTTACTTTTGACAGGTTAAGTACATTTATCTTATAACAATTACATACTTTTACTTCAGTAAGGTTTTGAATGCAGAACTTGTACTTGTAGTGGAGTATTTTCACAGTATTAGCATAAACAAGACTGTCTAATAAATCAGAAGTGATCATGTGTCTCCTGCTCTCTGCACAGCTCTTCAGCTCAGAGGAGAAACGTGTGTCGCAGCAGCACAGGGTGACGGTCTATGGAGCTCCTGGTCCTGAACCCTTCACCGTCTTCTGTGTCACAGAGCAGACGACGGCCAAACAGCTACTGGACATGGTCAGAACTTAAATAAACATCTCTGAGATTTTTTGTGAGTAGATTTTCCACTCGTCATCTAAGGTTCCTCCTCTCGCCTCCCCTGCAGGTCGTAGCATGTGCAGGACACCCGTCAGAGTTCTTCCTGTGCGAAGAGAAGGTTCCTCTGTTGAAGGAGCGCAGCGAGGTGAAGCGCTGTGCTCAGCATCGCCCCCTGGCGTCCGAGGAGGAGGTGGTCAGACTGGTCTCCAGCTGGAACACCGAGGAGGGATATGTGGGGAGGATCTGCCTCAAAACCCGAGAGGAGGTACACACTACATTTACACTGACCTCAGAGTGGATGTCATCAGCTACAAGGATTGTAAAAAAAAAAAGGAAAGGGATTATTTGGGTTTTGGTATTAACTGAGTTTAATCTGATCTGCTGAGTGGATTAGAACAATTTTATATTCATATTACCTGTTAACCCTGTAACTGTTAAAAGATCATTACTACCACAAAAAGCACTTGATATTCACTATCTTGTGCGTGCTATCATGTAGACAATGGCTCCCCCTTGTGGTTCTCTTGTATAACTCAGCAGCTATGCTATAAACTCTTATGTTCTTACACCTGGTTTTCATCTGGGATGCTGCAACATATTTTTACCGTTCCTGTTTGGTTTTCTTCTGGCAGAACTTAAATGAGAAGAACGCAGTGCTGGAGGGGGAGGAGGAGGTGACTGTGGGAGGTAGAGAAGTAGCAGCAGGAGGAGGAGGAGGAGCAGCAGAGGACGATATGTTCTTCGTCCAGGTCCATGAAGTTTCACCTGAACAGCCTCACACTGTGATCAAGGCCCCGCGCTACAGCACCGCTCAGGACATCATACAGCAGGTGAGGAGAGTCAGGAACACACCGCTTTTATTTTCCAAGACCTGTGTTCAAACCTCAGCGTGTTTCTCTTACACTCACTCTCCTGGCCAGACTTTGTCAAAGGCCAAGTACTCCTACAGTATCCTGTCCAACCCCAACCCATGCGACTACGTCCTGATGGAGGAAGTGACCAAGGACGCCGGCTCTAAGAAGTGCTCCACCGGCAAGCCCCTGCAGCGGGTGCTGCTGGATCAGGAGTGCGTCTATCAAGCTCAGAGCCGCTGGCGGGGCGCGGGAAAGTTCATTCTTAAACTCAAAGAGCAGGTAGCTCTAATCATTCAAACTGTTTGTCAGTGCTAGAGACTTTTTAAGTTATTATTTTCCATGTTTTTAATATTTATGTGCATGACGTCGCTCCTTTGCACGTTTCTGTATTTGTCTTTTTTTACTGTCCTGGTTTTGTACATTTGTGACTTAAGATTAAGCAACACCTTCATAGTTTTAACTTTGTATGTGTTGTGCAAAACTCTCTCTAACAACCATGTCTCAGTTAATCAGTGTTGCTGTGTGCTCGCTATTGTATTTTAACATCAGTATGTGCTTTTAACCCGTCCCTGCTTCCCTTGTTTGTAACTTTGTTTGTGTTGCTGTGTTTGTGGTGAAGTTTTGTCTGCTTATCTGGTTCTCATATTTTTATATGTCTGTCAGTATTTATTTTCTTTATGAACCCTCCTTTTACACTGAGGCCTTTTGTGCATATCAGTCTGTAAATGATGTGTTTAAATGAGCTGCCTCATTGAATAAATGTTCAATGATTTTCTTTTATGAAGTTCCGTTTAGCTTTTTCTTTTTAAATAATTAAGACGGGATGAGTGAGGAAAAGGATATGACAAAACGCTGAAGCACTTTCATTCCTGCGCACAAAAAAGAGAGTGCACATTAAGGATGAAAAAAGGATTAAATGTATGGTTGGTCAGCTCGTAGCTTTCTCAAAAATGACAAACACATTTCTGCCTGTTCTTTACGCATTTCAGTAACCTCAATCAATTTGTGCTTCCAGGTGGTGCGGGAAGACAAAAAGAAAGTCATTTCCTTCGCCAGCGAGCTGAAGAAGCTGACCAGTCGCAGCCGCAGCATGACGACCGGCGGCGGAGTGGACGGTCCCGGCCAGAGTAAGGATGATAGAGCTGCATGCTGTGTGGCTCTGACAGAGCTCCAGGAGTGAGGCTCACACTCTGCCTGCTGTCTGTGCATGGAAAGGCAACAGAGGTACCGTATGTTGTCTCTAACATCTAACACCACAGAAGGAACAGAAACACTTAAGGCGTTTCTCTATACACACATTTAAAATAGCTAAATAAATACATTGTGTGCTGCATTTCTCGATACTAATTGTGCAAGCAGGTTATGTGTAGACTTGACTGTGACGTGTCTGAGATGTAAGTACAGTGTGGAAAACCAGAGTTGAGGAGGATTGGGGGTGAATTTTGGGATTGTGCTGGTAATGCATGAAAATCTCACTTTTCTTCTCGCAGCTGGAAAAAAATGATAGTTAAAGTCATTTTTTTTCCTGTTTCAGGGTCTGAATTAGGTTCATGTAATGTCATATATGGTCTTAAAATATTGTCTGAACCATATGAACGTAATTCACAACACACATTCACAACTTTTTTTCTTTTCTTTTTTTCCTCGTATTTTCATTCTGAAGCTCACAGATGTTTTTAGCAGTGGCCCTGACGCTACCACCACATCATCTGTGAAAAAGTACAGATCAATCTGGTCAATTTAGGACAACAAATGCTCAAGACAGAAAGATAATATACGTAGGGAGCTAACAAATACTTCTTTCACGTGTGCAGACCAGTTTGATAACCCTGATTCCAAATAAGTTGGGTTGCTGTGTAAAACATAAATGAAAACAGAAGCAATCATTTACAGACATACTGTGTTTAATGACACAGTTTTACAAAGTGTTCCTGAGCCCATGTAGTAATCTCCTTTATACAGTCACGTGTTTGAAAAAGTGGTGAAGTTAATGAGCTTAAACTTTAAATACATTGTCTTTGTACTGTTTTCAGTTTCAAAAAGGATTAGCAAATGTAAGTTTTACACAGTGTCCCAGCTTTTTTGGAATTGGGCTTGTATAATCTAACACTTCATGTCAAGCAACATTTCATCTGTTACATTTAACAGATGGTCTCACTTTGCAGTTCATTATGATCTCACTGAATGTTGTGTTTTTATGACCCAATTTTGTGCTGCCTTTAAAGCCCTGATCTGTGATCCTCTGCAGGGTATCTGTCTGCAGCTGCAGGTCTGAAGGCGTGGGTGGCAGAGGGCCGGGTGGGGGCAGGAAGGTTCCTACAGACCTCCTCCTCCTCCTCCTTCAGGGGGCAACTCCAACCTGTCCACCTGCCCACCTCCTCTCTGACTCCCCCAGCCTGGAAGCTTCACCTCCTCAGGAATTGGAAGATCCACAAATGAGTCTGCAGAGAGAGAAGACTTGGGTTGACTACTTCTAAACTTGGAGGAATCTGGTGTCTTGGCGGGGAATTCTGGGATATGCTCCTCTCTTAAGTCCTGACTCGGATCCTGTCTTGTGTTAGTTGAGCCACAGGATTCAGTCCAATCCCTGTTAATGGGTTAAGGGGACAGATGTTCAGCCTTTGCTTGGTTGAATGATGGACAGGAGTTTCACCCAGTCAGATTAGTTTGATTCGAAATCCCACCCGGCGTCACTTTAGAGCAGTGATGTTCAGGTGGGCAGGTAGTTTTGGTTTATTGGTTGTATTGTGGCTCCACAGGGAGTTCAGGGGAAGCTGCTAGTATTGAAGTCATGAGGAAAAAGCATATGTCTTGCCAATAATAGGAGGAATTTGTCCAAAAAGGAAATCTTCCCTAAGTCACATTCAGAGGTTTTGCTTTTAGATGTGCCAGTTTTTTATCTCCCAAAAATGACACCTTGATAAGTAGGAAGATGGCGCTCTGGATCGAATGAGTTTAGTGACCCACAGTTTTTGACTTGATTCAAGGACAAGGCCCTCCGAGAGACATCCTGTGTCCTAACACAGGCTACAGTTTGCTATATCGTGTTACTTGTTTCAAAGTAAGTTTATAGACTACTCCCCTTTTTCTGAAAAAAAGAAAGCACAGAGCAGACAGAGGGAGATCTGCCTGGAAAAAAATGGAAGGAGAGATGTAGGAGAGTATGAAACAGTATTCTTCTCTTTCTCGGGTTTGGGGCTCTTTTGGCTGAGGGCATTGTGAAGGAGGCTGACAAGCTGGCTTGTTTGGTTCTTTTCTTACTGTTCCAGTTTCACAGTACTGTAAAGGCATCGCTCACAGACAGAGGTGACAAAGTGAGACGACCTATTAGGATATTCTGTCATGGAAGCAGCGACGCTTCAGGCGGTTTCTTGGACACTACTGTCTCTGCCCTAAAGGTGACGACACACGAGCAGCATTTGAAGGCAGTGTAGGTGAGCAATATTGTCGATAAAGTTGCTCTTCTATGTTTCCTTAAAGTGTTGCTACACTGCCTTTAACTTTTGGTAATTTTGTAGCTGTGTCTCTGAGGATGAGCAGCGGCTCATTTCACAAAGTATCTTAGTTCTATCATCATTGTCTTCAAATTATTATGTCACCAGGTCTTATGTTGCCAACCAAATCCAAAATTAGTACAGATTTTAAAAATAAAAATGACATACAGGCATCTTCATTGAGCAATGCTAGCTGTAAGTATTTCTGATTGAGTCTAGGCCCCTTTACCAAAATCTTTTCATTTGCTTATTTTGAAAAAAAAAAAAAAAAAAACATTTTTCCATAAAACTTTTGTTTGTTAAAGAGAAGAAATTAGACGTTAAACTTCTTCAAACACACAGTCTTCTGTACAACACCTTTACCAAAATATAATACCTTTGAAAATTGGCAAAATTATTATTTGAATCCTAAAAAATCAGATCAAAGGATGGACGATTAAGATTACAAATCTGACCAGACATTTGTTTCCAGGACAGATTGATGTACTCAAAATTTCAGTGCTTAACATTGATGTTCAATACTTGGCTAATAATGCTAACAAACCATTTTGATGACAATGAGAAAAGTTAACACTTTCACCTCAATGTGACAAGGATTTCATGGCTAAAAGTAAAAATACAGTTTCATCATTAATTTGAATAGAACGATGATGATTTCAGCACTGAGATCCTTTGGGGAAACACGGCCTTGTGTTCTTCAAACAGCATTTTGCACATTTGTTTTTTCCTTCTGTGTTTTTATTCCTGTCTGATAAATGACAGAGAAACTTGTTATGAGATGGTCGATTTTTCTTTTTTTATTATGATCATCATATTTATTATTTTTAGTTTCAGCCCAGTTATGAATTTAGTCTTGAGGAAAGCACAAGATAAATGTTTGGATTGTTTTTTTTTTTTTAACTCTGTCAAACTGAAATGGGCATGTGGTCCGAGCCCAAACTTGAAATTTCCAATGAAAAATATTGCTAACAGAATTAATTACATTTCACTTTGGTTTATTGGCCTACATGTACTGTCCTTGTTTTGAATGCAGTATCTTTATAGATTACTAATATTTGCTTTTCTTTATTTCTACATACTTTCAGAATTTACTAAAACTTGATTTATTTGGGGCCACTTTTACCCTTTTTTCTGTTTTGATGTGTAACATTTCCATATTTTTAAAATTTTGATAAAGTTTTCTCTCTTTAGAAGATAGTTTAGTTATTTTTGACATTTCAGTTAATAATACATACATCTTCCCTCTAGTGGCATCATGCTGAGCCTCGAGGAGCCCACTAAGTTTTTTTAAAGTATTTTACAGTAAAATGCAAAATGACAACTTTAATTCCTGTATCAAATCTGAAGAAATTAGTTTTGAGAGTTGACTCTTTTGGGTTAAGAATAAATTATAAAGAAGTCATATAAGAAGTAATTTTTTTAAACTCACGTTCCAACATAAAACTGGCTTGAAAATAGCTCATGTTAAGACACCAAGCATGTTATTTAAAATGTTTGACTTTTATTTCATAGGCAATCTGGCAAACGTAGCCACTGTTTGTCCTTCTTCTCTAATTTGTCTTTAAGTAAAACTTTGCTCAGTGCCAAGTAAGGATGTTTGAATTTTAGTGCAATAGTTCTGTCACCACTCCTGACTTTGTTTTAATTGGTCAAAACTGATATCATTCACACACAAAGATGGGCTTTTTTCAGTGGTGAGGAAGCAGGACGATCTTAATGGTAATGAAGGGAGATTAGATTGTGATCCAAGAAATTACAGTTCAGTGATAATTAGGCTGATAGGGTCACTGTAATCCTTTTATCTGTTCTGACTTTTTATTGTTAGAATTGAAGCATGATCATGCAAAAAGATCAGATTTCACAACTGGTGATTACTTTCAACTACCATGCTGGATAAAAGTGATATTAGCTGATAGAAGTATGTGAAATTTAAACAGAAAGGGACATTTTCTGTTCACTTGTAAAGCTATAATCAGTTCATATAATCTTCATTCACATCTTAATGTCCTTCAGGCAGAACTGTGTTCTTCGTTTTCCTTCTTTCTAACCTGTAGACCTCATTTCTGAATGTAACATTTCTGTTGAACCTGAGACAAATGGGTGTTTGGATGTTATTTATTTTAATGTGAAGCCCTGGTTGGCAATCATCTGTTGTTGTTGTTGTTGTGTATGTATAATTTCCTGTAAGTAGTTTTTAAGTGTTTTTTTTTTTTTTATTTATTTCAATATGTGAGAGGATTAACTCTCTGCTGCCCTAATTTTACTCAAACTTATTTCGATACGTAAAGAAATATTTTACTTTATGTGTAAAATATTCAGTCTAGTATTCATATTTCTGGCATGTTATTCTGCAGTACACAGCAGCATCTTTTAATGCCTTTTCTTTTGTGAGTTTTCATAAATGAGGACAAAAACTGACAATTTGAAACTTTTGTCAAAAAATTTTTTGAAAAGTTTTAGATGTATTCATTATATCCACTGAATATGACATATGTGTTTGCTGACTGTGGGCTATGCTTCATCTTTAGCACTCCATAAGATGTGCAGTATACCCTTTAACATCCACTATCCCTGTTATGATGTGGCTGTCAAGTGAACATTTGTCTATTTACTTGAATTTTTAAATGGATAAGAATTGGTGGATTTGTCATATATCAGGATCACAATAAAAATATAAAACTGTGTCGCGTGTCATGTCATGTTTTCGTATGCTTTGTTTGTTAGCTTTAAACATCTAAGATTGCAAGATGTTTTCCCACTGGAAGGTTTTTTTTCCCCCTTCTTCTTCTATCACATTCTTATACTTTTCGCTAAATTGTCCCAGTAGGATGTCCACACACCGAACTGGTTAATTTCTCCAGAATGAAAACATGAGTAAGTTACAGTATGCGGTTTGATACAGTTGTTTGGTCAAGCAAGTTTTTTTTTTTTTTTGAAAAATAATTTATTTAACCAAATTAATCTTACTTTGAGTCATCTTTGTGCAACAGAGGAATTTAGATGTGAGCTTTGTCTCTTGAGTCCTAAATAATTAAAAAAATTTTTTTTTAAACAGCTGCCGTATATTTACACAAATTCTGTTTTTAATATATTTCAATACACTTTCAAATAGGCTTTGTAACCATTGTAAAGGAATTCTGTTTATGTGCTACACCTTTTTTTCTTAAACCTTTTTATCTTAAAAAAATTTTTTTAACAAAAATTGTTAAATTGACATGAAAACATTTCAAGTTAAAGAGCTAAAGTCCAGCTGAAATCACTGATGTTGATGTAAAAGTTTAGTTGTATTTTACATTTTGACTTGAGATGAGCCACCATCTCTGGATATTTTTTCACAGAAGACAATTTGACATGCAGGGAAAGAAAACAGGTGTAAATAAAGTTATTGATGGCTGGATTCCATTTAGCTGCCTCAGTTTCAGGTTCCTAATTTTGTGTATGCTGGTGATAAGAAGCAGCCCTTTAGATCCTGGTCCATGTCACACTTACTGTACTGGGAATTCAACCGAGCCATCGTTGTGCAATAATGAGTCGATATGACTGCTGTGAAAAAGGCCTGTTAATAAAATGGCTACAAACTCATCCCAAGTGGTAAATAGCAGAAATATTTCGGAGCGTCTCAATTCTTTATCTGGTGCAGGAACGAACTTGAACACAATGAACATAATTTCAGCCACTAATCAAGTCTTTTGTGCCCGTGTTGTGGATTAATGAGCCGAGTTCAGTCTACCTTCTCCTCCAATAAAGCACAGTGGACTCAGGAATCAGTGACATAATCAGCTCATTTAGTTGAATCAATACCAGCGGCTCAGGCGTGCCCTTCCTTCCAGAAACTGTTTAAAATATTACTCTCTGGTACAGTCCGCTAATTTCAGGTAATAAGGAGCACTCAGTCTCAAATATCACCACCGGTGTGGCACCCTCTATTGAGTTCCTTAATGCAAAATTATGCAGTCATTAAATTAAATGCGAGAGTTTTAAAACCTGGTAATTCTGCAGCTTAATGGTCCAGCTTCTCTCCGACTTCAAATGAAACAATTCACTGTAATGTGGTTTCACAATTTAAAAGTTCTCCCACCTGTATCGCCATGAACTTTGACGAGGGAGAGGGATCCGTGTGCTCTGTTAATTGGATCTCTGGGGGATCCGGTGGGATGAGGGGAATTTAAAACAACCTCTTCGGCCTGAACGTTGTCTAAACAGTTTGTCCTCGGTGGAAAACAAAATGCTAATGTCTTTAAGTGCCAAAGATGAAAATATGTGGCAAACTCTGAATCTCACACTGTAATCGAGTTCAAGCTTTTGTCTGTCTCCTCCCTTTCATCTGCATTTCTCTTTCTCTTTCAGGTCTGTATCTTAGTTAAAATCTAGCACTCAGCATTGACCCGACAACGTATTTGATCTCATCCTAAAACAAACAGTTCAGACTGAGATTAGAGCCTCAATATCAGGATAATTAAAAATTTAAAATCTCACTGCAGCTTTCATTACTATGATATTTTTGGGTTCAAATAAAACTTTATTTATTGAGTCATGCTGCAATAAATACTCACAACCCCGATTCTAAAAGAGCTTGGACGCTGTGTAAAACATAAATAAAACAGAATGTGATTATTTGCTAATCCTTTTTGACATATACTCAATTAAAACAGTACAAAGACAATATATCTAATGTTTGACCTCATCAATTTCATTGACTTTTGTAAATATATTCTTATTCTGAATTTGATGGCAGCAACATGTTTCAAACAAGTTGGGACAGGAGCAACAAAAGACTGTGAAAGTTGTGGACTGATCCAAAAACATCTGTTTGGATCATTTCACAGGTAAACAGGTTCATTGGTAACAGGTGATAGTATCATGATTGGGTATGAAAGGTTCATCCTGGAAAGACTCAGTTGTTCTCAAGCAAGGATGGAGAGAGGTTCACCACTTTGTCAAACACATGACTGTATAAAGGAGATTACTACATGGGCTCAGGAACACTTTGTAAAACTGTTGTCTGTAAACACAGTTTGTTTGCAAATGATTGCATTCTGTTTTACATTTTACACAGTGTCCAACTTGTTGGAATCAGGGTTGTAGATGCTTTGTGCATGAGGAGAAATTATCAGTAGCTGGTGGAAAAAAACTGTTAATAGATTTAATAGACATAGCGTTAATAGATAGCTAAAATCTTTCTTTCCAATAGTTAGATGAGAAGATCGACATCACTATCATGTCTGTACGGTAAATATGTAGCTGAAACCAGCAGCCTGTTAGCTTAGCTTAGCATAAAAACCAGAGACAGCTACATTGTAGAATCATTGTGTTTAAAACCACAAATTGTCACTTTTGCATTTGTACAGATTAACATATGTATTAATTAGTAAGGTCCTGCTGCTGTGGGTGGGCTTTGTGACCTTTGGACAGAGCCAGGTTAGCTGCTTTATGCTAAGCTATGCTAACAGGTTGCTGCCTCTAACTACATATTTACTTATTCTACAGATTTGAGAGTGGCATCAATTTTCTCGTCTAACTCTCGGAAGAAAATGAAAAGGGCTTATTTAAAAAAATGTCAAACTATTCTTTTGGAAACAACCATTAGAATACTGCAAATTTCTGAAATGTTCAAGGACAAACTATTAAATCTGCAAATCTGACCCAGAAAAACACAGATCACTGTCCTCTACACTCGTGTGTCATTTAGAAAGCAAACGTCTCACCATGGTTTCTCCTGTTAGTTCGAGACAGAGAGACGTCAACACAGCAGCAGGTTAGCCAAACTCCACATTTCAATGGATGAAATAGTCTTTTATTTGGATAAAGTTTGCCAAGCAACTTGACAAGGTTAAAAAGGCAAGTTTGAACAATACAAGACTTCATGTGTCAATGCAAAGTGTCAGGCAAATTCAAGATGAGTCGCGCCGGCAGCCGAATACTGAATGAAACAAGTGCGGTTCCACACAGAGACTCCAGTCGCTTAAAGGGCCATAAAAAGTTCAAAGACTTTTTTTCCTCAAGTTTCCTGCATTATCTCTTAGCAAAGTAGAAATATAACGAGTCCTCTCATTCTAGGTCCAGTTTTTGAAAGTGTTGCAGCTCTGAGATCAGTCGGGCTTAAGGGACGCTCCGATTGGTAGATTGAACAGAAAGAAAATAGATTTTAATGAGTGAACTGGCACAAAAAACAATTAGATGCCAATTTACTTGCTCTTTTTAATGTATTTTCATCGTTTGTGTTCTGATTTAAACAAAAATAAATTATTTTAGCCCATATCTGAGGAATCTTCATGAAATTCAGTTTGAAAACCAGAATATGTTAATTAACCATTTAGCAGAGTATCAATCTGTTAATTAGATTTAGTTTAATTGGATTGGAGCATCCCCATTAGTTCCACAGCTGATGAACAGAAATGATGTCTGAACGCTTTAATGATCTTGGCAATAAGGAGCGAGCACAGTGGGGTCACGATCAGTCAGAGTTTGGTCATGGGTATGTGAAGGCTGTTCCACGGGCCCATCCATAGTTCCTCCTCATCCGACTGCGTTCTGTCACTCGGGCACTCCAACGGCCCCCTCATGACGAGTCCTTCATCGTCGTCGTTACTGCCGTCTACCTTCGACTCTCTCTCGCCTTCTTCCAGTTCATCTCTCTCCGCCGTGCTCTGAGGCTGCTCTGTGCAGCCCTGTGCCGCTTTGAGCAGGTTTGATTTGGACGCCACGCTTTCAGTGCCTGTGTTGCTGGTGCTGGTCGACCCTACAGAAACGCTGGATTGTCGAGTGTTGAACTCGTTCAGCGTTTTATTGTTGTCAGTGTTTGAGAAAGAGGAAGTGGCCGTCGCAGAGGCGGCCATTCCCGAACTTTGGAAGGTGCGCAGTGTGTTGCACCCAACGTCTGTTCTGGGGCTGTTCAGGGGAACTCTTTCTTCCAGCGTGGCAGCCATTTTGTCTAGTTTTTTAAAGTGCTTGGCCAGCCGGGAGCTGAAGACGGGGGAGGGCAGTTTGAGGTTGTTGTTCATGTTGGTGTGTGTGTGTGTGGGACCTGTGGTGTTTACTGAACGTCGGGTGCGGATGATGGAGCCATTCTGCGCCACGTAGATGCCGCCGTTAACGTTAGCGTGGCTGTTGAGGGTGGAGGACAAGCGGCTGCGTTGGGTCTCTGGCATGCTGTCCTCGCCGGTGGAGCTGGTCTCATATTCCCGATCCACCACCAACTTGATCCGACGTTTTCTACTGCCGTGCTGGAAAAGCACACAAATAATGTGTCAGAGAATTCACTATTTGTTATTATAAAGCACCGAAGATGCCAGGCAAAAAATTTGGCAAAAAATTTGGCAAAAATTAAAATTTTTGTTTAGGGCCGTTTGGCATATGAGCTGCTTAAAAGTAAGTATTGTTCTAAAAAAGAAAGGCTTGAAAAAATGTAAACTGATCCTTTAACACCAGCCAGAAAGCATTGTTTCACTGTGACCTCTTCTGGTTTCAAGTGTGTAGGACCTGTATCCTCGGGTTGCCCCCTAAAAGTCGACTAAATCGATAACAGTCTTAGTCAACCAAATTTTTTTCATTTGGTTGGTTAGTTACATTAACACTTTTTCCGTTAGCATTGTCACTAACAGATCGCTTTGTGTGTCCCCACAAAAAACATAACCAAATAATCAAATTATTAACTTAAACGTGTGGCGACTAGTCAACTAATGGCTTGAACTAACAACTACTACTCAACTAGGAAAATCTCAGTACGGTTCTACTGCAGCAAGGTGAGATCTTTGGCCAGTAGAGGTCAGGAGACACCACATTTTCAACTAATCTTAAATTTCTGTAAACTCAAATGTATTTAACCAAGTGGCCACTTTCATTTATGCTTTACATTTAAATACGTTTGTCCTTTAAAATCATGAGCTATACATAATAAAAAGAAGCATTCACACTGCAAACACACTACACAGCAAAGCAGGATAGCGACGCAAAGCAGCCTTTTGATCATGTGGTGTTAATGATTTCAACAAAAGAAAGCATTGACGAAAATATACTGTATATTGATCCCTTATTGGATGTGACTCTTTATAATATAAAACAATGTATGAAAGTAAAACCTCCTCTTTGAAAAGTCAGAGCAAGCGCTTCTGTGCACAATTGTCAGAAGACAAAAATAACTCTGCTATCACACAATGTTACCCTCCATTTCTTCTCTTAAGCCTTGATAGTACGGAAGAAAGAATATGTTCACGATTACAAAGAAAATATATTTTTCCCACTGCAGATAACAAGTACTGGAAGAACTGACGGATACAGGGAGAATGACAGACACAGAGAAATAAACGGCTAATGTAAAGAGCTTGAGCGAAACTTTAGTGCAACAAAGAGAGGTCAGTGAATATAGAGAAATAAGCAGCTGGAAGTGGAGCTTTCACAAAAGGAAACTGACACGTCAGCTCAATAGAAAAAAACTAAAGAGGTAAACCAGTTCGATATCAGAGCCGTTATAAAGCAAGGCGAGACAGACAAAGAGGAGGGAGAGGAGATAGGCTGATTGGAAAAAGGGCATTCAAGACACAAGCAAAAGAAAGAGTCAAAGAACCAGAGGAAGATACTGTGAGAGGGCAGCAGAGGACACGCAGGCAATTTCAACTCCAGTGAATGTAAATCACATGAAACAAGGAAAAAGAGAGAGATTATAGCAATAAATTCCACCCAGGTAATGACTGCACACCCAATCCAGGCATTTTCATCGAGATCTTACTTAGTGGCAAAGAATTTAATCTTTGGGGGGGGGCTAAGGCCTCATCTGCATTTCAATCAGCCGACTCATTTTCCAAATCCCCCTCTTCTTCATCCTCGTCTCCATCCCCGCCGTGGCCGCTGCTTCTCTCCTCCTCCTCGGTGTCCTCGGTGATGGGTGACAAGTCGTCCGAGGCGTCCATCACGCTTGAGCTGACATCTGATTGGATGCGGCTGGAGGCTCGCCTACTTGATGAAGACTTTTTTGATCCAATGCTTTTCGCCTCATCCTCCTCTCTTGATTCCTCATCTTCTTCGCTCTCTTCCTCTATTGTTTCATGTGAAGAGCGGGAGTGTCTAGAAGTTTGCGGTCTAAAACCTGAATATCTCAAACTTCTTGAGTCACTGCTGCTGTTTCTATCTATCTCGTTGTTGCTCCTTTCTCTTTTTACATTGGCACTACTAGTTCTACTTTTACGACTAATACTGCTGCTACTCGCAGAACTACTACTAACACTACCTTTTGAGTGTTTTCTCCTGGACTCTTTCTCTTCATCCTCACTCTCTAACCCCGACTCCCCCTCGGACTCTGACCCCCTTTGACTTCCACTCTCTGACTCTGTGTCAGGAGGTCCCTCTTCCTTTTCTGTTCCTGAGTCTGACTCGTTTTTTTCGGTCTCTGTATCAGATTCGCACTCGGCTGTAACAGACGAAGTGGGGCTGCTTGCGTTGGAGAGACTAAACTCTGATGGAGACTCTTTGCTGCCACTTCCTGTTTCTGAATTACTGTCATGAAATCCCTTTTCTCTCTTCCACCATACCTCAGAGGAACTATTCTCCTCTCCGAACTCCCTCTCCCACCTCCTCCTCTCCTCCGCCTCAGACACTGATGCAGAAACACTCATATCTCCTACGGAGCCATTCATCTTTCTGCTGTTCCCCTCTCCGCTGTCCCAGCTTTTTCCATTGCTCCACTGTTCGTCTCCCACCCTGGCGGGTCCCTGGAGCCTTCTGGCGAGGGAGATAAGACTGAGGGCCTCGCTCAGCTTTTGTTTCACCGGCGGGGGTTTGCTGGCTTCAACGGACGTCTGGAAATAACTCCCGTCGATGACTACACTGCCGTCCAAGCCTGCAAAATGGCCAGCGGACAACAAGCCAGGGAGCTCTCCCCTATGCTCTGGCCGGACGCCTTCTCCTCTTTCAACAGCGTTTCTCATCCCATTGTTTGTCACGCCACCTCTGTTGCTTCTTCCCCATGTTTCCATTTCTCCTCTGCCTCCTCTTTCCCTCCCTCTTTCTGCTGCTTCATCTCTTCCACCCCCTTTGTTTTCTCTTTTCCCTGCTTCCCCTCTCTCTAATCCCCTTCCCACTCCTTCCCCCTTTCTTTCCTCCAGCCTGTCTCTACTTCCTTCCCCTTCTTCCACTGGCCTGACTCTGGCTTTGTTCCAGGGTGGGTGGATGGCGGGAGGTTGTCCAGATGTTTTACTCCCGGTGGACAGCAGTGTGCTCACTCTCATCACGGCCTTCAACCTGGCGGCCGCGCTTGAACTCTTAGGTTTTGTGTTCATGGTTGCTCCACCTTCTGATGATTGTTTTGGGTCGCCCTCAGTTCTTGCGGCTCCTGGGGTCTTCCTTGAGGGCCCATGAGAAGGTGGAGGACGGGGCTGGAGGTAGGCAGGGTGTGAGGCTAATCTACCTCCTTGAAACTGTCTCCTCACCTGTTGTCATGATGATATTAGTCCAACACCAAATAAGAACATTTAACAGAGGAACAAGCAAGGCATATAACACTATTAATGTCAACAGTATTATTAGGAGCAGGCTTTAACCATGTAGCTCCTATTCCACAAGGAACTTTCGGATTGATGGTACTATTATGTGACATGAACATGTTAGTGTTATGCTAAGCTAAGCTAACTGGTTATAGCTTCATAATTACATATAAAAAAGTGGTTTTGATCTTCTCAATTAAATCTCAGAAGAAGGCCAATAAGCATACTTTTATTGAACAATTCCTTTAATTGATGACACGTCCCAATCTTCAACACAGTCTGACAGTCAGTGTGTTCTTTTCTTAAAAAATATATAAATGCTGAATTTCATAGAAAGGGTTTAAATATCGAAAACAGTCAATTAATAGAATTAGGCAGACCAAGAAAACTGCTGGTGATCGCTAAAAGAACTTTAATACTTTCACCACATTTCTGTTTTGTCTCCATTAGAATACTGTGCAAAATCAATACATGTCACTGTGATTAACAACTTTGGATGCTGGTACTAGTCTCCATTAGAATATCTAAAAGGTTTCTGTTTACCTCGCCTTCAGACTCCTGTGGGCTGTAGTAGTAGCTGCCGTCGTCATCAACAACAACTTCTCCATATTCATCGTAGAGGCCAGGGGGTGAGATCAGCTTCCTGCGACTGCCGTACTGAGGAAGGTCATACCTGGACGGAAAAAGAGAAGGAGGGAAGGAAGAAGAGTGTTAACAAACAAGAGGCTGTGCAGAGCAGAAATTCTTACATTGCCTGTATTGATTTTTTTAAGGTTATTTTTCTCACAAACAATGCATGAGCCATTTTTGGTATCTGCAATAATAATAAAAAAATAAATGGAAGCTGTATTGTCCAATAGCTTTGGCAAATCAGTTGTAAAGACAAGTGGGAAATCTGGTGTACAAACAAAATTGTTGCTCTTGGCTTGTGGTTATCTGCAGCCACTTACAGCAAAAACACAGAGGCCAACACCGCGGTTCACTCTAATGATAAGCAGTGTCTAATGACTCGCCTAAGAAAAGCAGCCTTAATCACAAAAGCAGCATTTTTATTTTTTTTTCGCCAGGAGACATTTGGTTAGCAGAAAACACTGGAATCGATTTCCCTGCCTTTTGTCTCTCTTTGTTGCCTGTAGCCGGGAGCACTGCCTGGCTCCACCGGCCAAAAAAAAAAATCTGTGTTGTGTATCGCCGCTTGGGCTCCGTGCCCTGCAGCAAGCAACTCGGAGAGCCAGTGGGTCAAAAAACACATCTTTTCAAATGCTATCCTGGAAACAATATGTCCCAGTGTGATTAAAGGAACAAATCTGATGGAAGTCCCTCGGCTTGGTTCAGCAACGGTCGCACAGAAAAGTTGCCTCGTGCCATTGTGATGCTCACATTCAACCGGTGGGAGAAGAAAAAGGGGAGGTAGAGGTGTGTTAGGGGGAAAAGAGTGAACAATGACAGGGTTGAAACAGAAAGACCAGGTCAGTCATGTTTCAGTTATAATCCTTAGAGTATGCCCTCTGCGAGCTAATGTAATGAGTCTTAACCTTTCACTAAAACCTGCTTATGGGATTTCACAGTCATTAACCCGCCGACTCAAACTGAAGTGCACACACAATCAAATTACTTAAAGGCTACAGTAAGTCTTTGCTTACACTTTCTTCCTTCCCAATGCTGTTTCTTTTCTTTTCTTTCCCTCTGTTCTTCATCCCTCTCTTTCTTTCTCATTCCTCCCCCTCCCCATGTCTCCACTAGGGGGCAGTAATAAACTGAGAATCGGTTCATGCAGTTCAGAATCACAGGCGTCACAGCCAAGACTTGATGGTGTGTGTATGGACCAAATTGGGTCACTGGCCTGTTTCTGGTGGGTCTCCAAATGCTCAAAGATTGTTTAATGGTCAGTCCCAGGACGTGTGATCACACTCACACAGCGGGAGGCCGACACATGACAAAGAGCACTACTGCTCTGTGTGTGTGTGTGTGTGTGTGTGCTTTGGAAAAAAAAGTCACTGGATGAGAAACCCAATTTCTGATGCCAAAATAAAACACAATATGTTCTGTTTACTTTCACAATTGCCAGCTTGAATCTATGGCTTTATTTCAAAATGAAACGTTTGGATAGAAAAAAAAGTTGTGCCTTTTGTAAGAAAAAAAAAACACTTGGAGGAAATTAACCTATTTCTCAAAGGACTGTAAGGTATTGGTAAAAAAACAAGTAATAAGTTTGTTTTTGTAAGTTTGTTTTTTCAGAATGGACATTAATTTTTTGGGTGGATATTGAATTTAAAAGGGGGAGTCTATTAATTTTAGATATGAAGGTCAATTCACTAATCATGGTAAATACTAAACAGCCTGTAAAGACTGTTTTCTGTGGCTCTGCACTGAGATATGAAAAGAAACTTACACAAGCCACTTGAATAGTTTGGCTTGGTATTCAACACTGCATATTTTGAACAGAAAGCATGCGTTACACACTGACAGTATGGAGATGGAAGGAAGTGGTCATTTACCAGACAGGGGGCCTCTACAGAAAATTGCTGTGTAGTTGCTTTATGGGAAGCGTGGGAGCAAATGTTTTTGGAGCTTGATGCATATGAGGGACAAAAAGTCATGAGTGGCTCTTGACCTCCGCTGCTTCCATTCAATCGTTCTTTTCTCCATCTGTCTTTTGCAGATCCTTCAACTTCACGCTAGAGCAATATCACAGCTCTTGAGTAACAGCCTCCAGCTTGTTCTAATTCATGTGCACGGACTTGAATGAAAGCAATAATTACAAATGGGAACAAATATTAAAGCAACGGTTTGGCAGTTTAACTGGATATAGCTTCATTTTAAACTTAAAAACACAAAGCAAATAAGCATATTTCCCAAAAATGATTAATCATATTTTGATTTTTTGTTCTCATTTGAATGTCTTCAACCCACCAATAACAAGCGGGACACGCAACTTTTCTTATTTCGTCCTGCTTCTGTTTACAGCATGAAAAGTGCCGCTTCATTGAGCTGATAATGCCAGATTTCACTCGACTCATCCTATATCTTTTTATGTGGGTGCCCTAACTCAGCACCTATCAGCTTCATGACAGTCACACTGCTCATCACCCACGCCAATAACGATTTTGGAGAAGCAAGATTTAATCCCTTATTGCTCTGTGGCGTGTACGGGTTGAATATTTCACTCTTGACTAGAGGGCAACGTAAATTTGGCTTGCTTTGTTGTTTTTGTTTTTTTGTTTTTTCAGACGCACATCAAAACATCAGACCTGTGCAACAAATGGTTCAAGTTATTTTCAGCATCTGTATAAATCCAATCAGAATCATGCCAATGGCAGATGGCTACATTCCCACATGCAGAGAAAATCCCATTTTGATTTCATCTTTTGAAGACAGATGAAAGGAAAGGTCAAAATCCATCCATCCAAAATGGTTTCCAAATGGATTACTATAGTTATGGAAGTAAATACTGGAACAGCTGTTGTCTTTCTCTGAAAAAACAAAACTCTGAAAACTTCCATGTCCCGAAAGGCGGTTTAGTATTTGTTAGGATCATTTTTGAAAAAAAAAAAAAATCCTTTCATTTACAACTGCGACTAATAAGGTGATTACATCTGAGTCCCACCGGGTCACAAAGTCTGATTTCCTGCTCCGGCGTATGTACAGAGTCAGACATGAGTTTGTGGATGTTGCTCTAAGCCAACAGCATCTGGCCCATTGTCTGCCTCCACGGCTGGCTGCCTGATTAGCTGCTACAGTATTGCAATGCTAGGCAGAAGGAATTAGCTGTGTGTATGTGTGTGTGTGTGTGTGTGTGTGTGTGTGTGTGTGTGTGTGTGTGTGTGCATGTGCGTGAAAAAAAGAATGAGCAAGACAGCATTTCTGAGTGAGCGTATGTATGAGTGAGTGAGTGAGTGAGTGAATGAATGTTTTTGCCATGTGAGAATTTGTGTGTGTGTGTGTCTGCTACTGTGTATTTATGTGTTAGTGTGGGTGGGCGTATAAAATCAAGTTCCCGGGAGTCTGCAGCTAAAATTATAAAAATTACACAATGCATCACAGATGGCAGGCTGGGTGCAGAATAACACACACACACACACTTGGGAGGGATGCAATAAATCCTCAGAGGTCTTGTTCATGAATGCTTTGATCTAATGTGTCTGTATGTGTATGTCTATATAGTATTTCTTGTTTTTTCAGCATCCAAGGAATGACACACACACACATACAGTACACACACACACACACACAGACACACTTTGAACAAAATCACTGTAAGATCTTCCTTCAACTCTTCTGACTTCCTGTAGTTCAAAAACCGTACCATACACACACCACACATGAGTGGGAAGGTATGAGGCAGGTCACTGGTGTCAACATTTCACAGTAGCCAACATACTGTGTGACTGACACGGTCAGCTTGAAATCAAAGCAGCTTCCACAGGGCTGACATGAGGCGCAGCTGGATAAAGTGCACACGGTGAACTCCAGACTAGCATAGGAGGAAATGTGTTTCATCAGTGGCTGGTTGAACCCTGTTGGTCACTGCTAGGGGTCGAAGGTCAGAGATGAAACATAGTGGAGATGCGGCCTATATTCGCTGCCCTTGGTGTCTTTGCTACTGCCTGTCACAACTGGGAAATAATGCATTTACAATAGTGCAGTGTAAACTCTACCATTACTATACTGCAGGAGGAAAATATTAAGTGCCACAAAAAGGCAGGTAACATCACTTTTCATCTACTATTATAGTCTTGTTTCTGCAGATGCAACTGAACTATTGAGCTGTTAATGAAAAATGAATAATTGTATTGGGAATATGATTCAGCATCATGATACGGCAAATATAAGCAAAATAACCTATGTAATAAACCATATTTGACCAATTTTGGAATGAATTAGAAACCAGCCATGCCGATTTTAGTGTGTGTGACAGCTATTGCAACTGGGCAACTCCATCTGCTGAGGAAAGCTCCAGGCCAGGTACTAAGTGGAGTTCATGGTGAGGTTATTAGTGTTAACTACAATACATTTGTTTTTTGAGTTTAGAAAAAGTCTATGTAGTATGATGAGTATGTCAATATTAGCCCCAACAATAATAAAAGTCTATAACATAGTATAGAATGTTAAGATTACAGACAAGTAAATCCTCTGTGTACATAAGGTGATACGTAGGATGCGCATGAAACAGTCCAGACAGAGAGAAAATACGAACCCGTGATCATAGTTGTAATAATCCTGTGTGTAGTAGTCTTGGCCAGGATCGATGCCAGATTCCATTGATAACTCCTGTTAGAAGAAGACTGTTGTTAGCACCTTTCCACACATAAACAATGCACATATGTACTAATCTCTGTAAACACATATCTGCACATGAATGCAGTCTCTGTAGACAAGGGACAAGATTTTGCTATCTGAAGTCTTCTGGTTTACTTTTGTAGTCCGAGAAGTGTTGACCAATCAGGTTTGAGTGGTTTGGTTTCATGCACATAAACAGTGGAGAGCATAGGAGGTGGAAGGCATCGGCCAAAATACAATCTCCGAACCCATCGGCTATTGTCTGACACTGATTTTGGTTTTTACTAGCTTTTTAAAAAAACTTATTTGCATACAAAATATTGTCTTCGCATCAAAAGTCGTTAATCAGAGTGAAAACAATGACCAGTCGGCAGAAGAAGTCTTGACCCAAAAATCTGTTTTGCGGATGTCGTCAAATGACAGCTGATGGGTTCTGAGATATGACCTAGCACACCCACACAAATGTGTCTGTACAAACCCTCACACTCGTATATGCATACTTATCTAAAGCTTTGCACTTTTTCATTTCTGATTTCATTAATCCACACACTCAAGGAGAAACACACGCCGAGTGAAGAAGTGTGCAGAAAAGAGAGACAGAGTACCTCTGGTCTGAGCAGAGAAGGTCGGAGAAGTTGTTGTGTCTGCCAGAGGGAAAGAAAAGTGGCGAATGACAAGACAAATGGAGGAAGTTAGGAGTTCTCCCCTAAAATGGTATACATCTTTCTTTGGAAACGTAAAATCAATACTTGATGTTCCTCATTCAATATCGCTCGAATGCAGATGATACTGTCTGAGTATTTGTTTTCACTTGGTGCCGTCAGTCAATTTTGCAGGACTGGGTATATTTTTTTCAGAGGGAATATCAACTTAGTTTCAGCTCAAAATGATATATAGAAGTTTCAAAATGTTTATGCTGTTGCTGGAAATCAAATCTGTGCAAATGGACTATGTTTTATATAATAATAAGACATCTTTTTCCCAAAACGTGAATGTGAACATTATTAATCAACATTTACATACAAGATTGGTTGACTTTCTTTATCAATCTTTGTGTTTTTGCATTTTAATATTCACCATCAAAGGACTGCAGAAGTCTTCAAATGTTTTTCAGACATGAGAGAAAGTCAGTTATTTAGATACAATAAGTTACTAGGTGCTGATTACACGATGCTCCGTCTTGATTACATCAAACAGAAAAAGAATAGAAAGAGCAGAAAACAATGAAGGGCGCCACTAAACATCAGAGGAAAAGAAGAAAAAGTGGATGACACACATGCAACTGTACAATGTGCACACAGAGAATGACACTTACCTCATGTTGTCCATATCCACGTCTGGAAGATCAAAGAGAGAAACAGAAAGACCACCATTACCAAGAAAAACCTGTCATTAAACATAATCCTCCTGATGTGGACGTGTCTTTAATACATGTCAGCACTTTGCAGAGTACTTTCCGTACTGCAGAGGAAATGGGATGCTTAAATCAAGGCCCAAATGAAGTGGCCGCTGGAAATACATCACATTTTGCGAAATTTAACCCAGTTTCCAAGAAGAAGGCAAGAAGATGAGATGCGTGTGAGTGTATGTATGGGAATGTGTGTATTCTGAGATGAATGGAGAGACAGGGTGGGCGATATGAGAGAGGAAAATGAAAAAAATCTACTGTGTGCCATTCCTGCACTCATCATTTGCTGGTATTTTACTATCTATTTTGTTGTCTTATTCTGGCAAATATTCTGATAATAGCTTTATAAATATATAAAAATCAAATCTCATTTACAACCCAAATGAGTTCATCCTATTGTTGAGAACCTGAAGGTGGAGTATGTCAATATTAGCCACAACAATAATAAAACCATATTTCAATTACTGTGTAATTTGTGACCAGTTTAATAGGTGGGATGTTTTATTCATGACTGCAGGGCCAGGAATGATACACACAATACAAGTGTGTGTAATGTAAACGCACTGTTTAGCATAAATCCTGTACTGTGCTGGTACATAGGCTCGACTTCAACAGATGCCAGTTCAAGTTTAGTTACACTCAGCAATAAAAAAAAACAACCTCTGACCAGGCTTCACTGCTGCTCCTTTTTTTTTTGGTAAGGCAGGGGTCTAATAATAGTCCACCACCATTTAAACTGCCCGGTCTCTTGGTTAACCCTTTCTTTTAGGCATTTAGACATTTTGGTGTCAGGTGCACAAAAAAAATATCTATATTTCTGTTGCAGTTTTATAGCTTTGACAGAAATGATGAAATGATTGCTAAAAATTAAAAGGCCAGAGAGTCAAAATGTGGTAAATATCATTTGGAATTATCTTTGTTTCTGGAACACAAGATCATTAATATGGTTGTTACTGAGAGTTTAAGTGTCGACAATTAAGGCAGGATAGATTTCAAAGGCAGAATTGTGGTAATGTAATGATTACTGGAGAATCTCCAAAATTGTATTCCTATTAATTTCAGCTTTGTCAGAAATGTTTGTGAACTGAATGCTCCTACAAAAGATTCAAGTATGCTTTGAATAAGCAATAAAATATTACACTACAGAGGTCCCGAGTAAATTGAAATTCTTCCTAAACATTTGACTGTTTCCTGTGAGACAGGACCCTTCACTCGGTCTGGCTGATTGTTTTTTTTCAGAACCCCGAAGGCACACAGAGAACCTTTGCTTAAGTTCTGTTCAGCTTGAGTCAGGCCCATAATTACTCTTGATTTAGTCTGACATCAAGCGAAGACAGAAAAATCAAACAAGTCCAAAGGGACGCTCTCAAGTACTGATCACAGGGGCATAGTTATGTCGTCTGCAGAAGGCTGTGGTCTATATGCATGAACTTCTGGCCATGTGGAGCCTGTTATTATGATATCTATACTGCTGCATTTCAGTTATTACATTCATATGTTATATTATGGGTTGAAGAGTTTTGGTTTGACAAGTCACAGCGTCATTTCTGCACCTGCTACAGCAAACGCTTTTCTACACAAATTGGTCATTAACTTACTTACAATTACTTTCCAAACATCATCCTAATAACTTTCCCATTCCAATCATAACTGAAGAAATTACTTGGGAAATGAACTTGCAAGTTACATGAGAAAATCTATGTGATTATCATGTCTATTATATTCCGGATTTAGAGCCAGCAGGTGTTTAACTTAGCAGCATAAAGACTAGAATCAGATGGAAGTAAAAATGAGAGTTCTTCAAAGGTAAAAAAAAACCCAAACTCTTATAAGCATCTCTTAAGTTTAGTGATGAACGTGTAAAAATGTATTTGTTTTATATGTGCAAAAACCAAAATGGAAAAAATTACATGTGGACTACCATCTTTCTCCCTTTGCTTCCAAGCAAAACTAATTATGTGGCTTAATATAGCTTCGTATTTTCTAGAATGGCATCAAACTCATCTGACTCTCGACAAGAAAGCGATTAAGCCTTTTTCACAAAATGCCAAAATACTCCTTTAAGATCTCATCCTCTTGTCCGACATTAATAAACCTTAAGGGAGAAAGAATAAATAAAGACAATTCATTTCACCACATATCAGATTGGGTCCACCCAGCAGCCAAGTTGCTCACAGTACGAACAAATAAGCTTGATACTGTTTACAGTACTGTGAGATTAAGATTTACTGTTGTGAGAAAACAAACTGCAAACAAAGACAGCGAGACAAAGAGAGAGACAAGAACTGAGAGACACAGTGAGATGGAATAAGTCACAGAAAAACTTGATGGAAAAACAATGCTGGGATTTAAAAAAAAAAAAAAAAAAAAAAAAAAAGGTGGGGGAAAAAAGCCAATGGGAAAAACACAAAGAAATCAATAGCAAACTAAGAAAAAGAGCCAAAAATCTCTCTGTCCATGCGTCTTAACTACGTTGCCAGCAGGACGTATTGTCATGTGAAACCAAGGTAATGAGCTGGCCAAATGAAGATGTATCACAGAACAACAAATGGTGACTTTTAGAGGACACATCAGATTCTCCTTCCTGTTGTTAGAGTGCAAACACACACGGGCACAAACTGTTAAAGCGTTTGAGCATTTCATTAAATGAATTCAAATGAGAATATAAGCGCCTCTGAAAACACACACACATTTCAAGGAGAAATGGTGGCCTTTCATTCAGGATCAAAATGAAGGAGCGAGCTCTTGATAAAGACGAGATTATGTGGTTAAATAAGGGTGTGGAAGGAAGGATGTGTGGATGTATTGACAGATATCGGTGGATGAATAGAAAAGGTTGAATGGCGGGATAAATGGATGAATGCATAAATGAAAAGGTTGATTTTTGGGTCATCTACAGGCTTGAATGAAAGAGCACCTTTTCACCATGGCCGTGTGTGTAAATGTGTGTATACTCTCCAGATTATAGCTGCCAGCTGTGTGTGCCCAGCGTTGTGTATTTTGTAATCTGTGTTTGTGTGTGTGTCAGTGTGTGAAGATAAGTCTATCTCTGTGTCCTTGTTGCTCCCTCTGACAGACACATTATTAGGTCCTCTCGAGACAAAAACACACAGACAGCTATCTGATCGCACACACGGACATACACACTTCTGACATGATTGACTCTCGCTGTTTGTGTCCTCTCCACCTTGTCTCAGTGTGCAGGAGAAAGATGGGACCAAAGAAATATTATTACCTCTTAAAGAACACACTCTAACACCCAATAACACTCTCTTCTCCTTTCTCTATTTTCTTCCTACATTTTGTCTCTCGCTTCTCTCTCAAACAGCTACTGTAGCTCCTTCGCCCTTTGCACCGTCACTCCTCCACTCATTTGTTACTTCCCTTTCCTCCGACCTGTTCCTCTCTCCATGCTTATTTCAGCCTTTCTCTCTCTCCACAACCCTTTCAGCTTCCTACAGTCTCTCATTGTGGTTGTACGTTATGGAGAAAATAGCTTCAAGAAAATAACCAGGTCTCTTCGCATTTCCACAATAAACCACTTTTGAAGGAAGGTAAAGCATCAGTAAGTCAAGATGGTGCTTCTTTGTGTTTATATTGTGGTGAAAGACCAGGACCAATGCAGACAAATAGCCTTCAAACAGCTTTATATTTATACAGCACTTTTATATTTTAGCATAGAAAAGTTGGCATTTCTAAGGTCCAAATTTCCTCAAACCTACACTGAGAAGATTTAAACCTAATGACAACAAAACTCCAACAACCTTGTGTAACATTTTTATAGATATTTAGTCGATACTCACACCCACAGGAGCACCCACAAATTTAATGTTTACCAGTTTAGTGTGTTGGCATACTTCTATTTTCTCAGTTCAGCTGAGGATGACAGAAATGTCACTAGTTTTACGGATATTTGGTCATAAAGTATTCAACATATTAAAATTAAAATTAAAATTGAAACTCCTTCCTGAGGGGATCATGAATGCGTGTCCCAGATTTCATGATGAGCCATCCAATAATTGAGGTATTTAACTGAAACTTATCACAAACTTCATCGTGGCCCCAGAGGAAAAGTGAGGTTCACTAAAATAACAAAATACATCATCTGCAAAATGTTGTGCTGATCCATCAAGTAGCCAGAGTAGATATTTCACTGGATAACTGGAAACTTTGACAAACTGGTGGCGCTGTAAGAAAAATTAAGAGATTGCCAAAGTCGTCAAGATTCATCCTCTGGTCCCCATGGATAAGAATTTCCAACTGTTTAGCCACATTATTTAAATCAGATAAATCATTAGAGGTCAAACTGAAAGTAAGCACACTTGTAATGCTGATAATGATCTGTAATTGCAAGAAAACTGTGCACAACTACGGTAAATAGTCTTTAACCTTTAACCTTTGTTTTTTCTTCCAAATGAGTTAAAGTAAACTGGGTGTTTTGTTAAAACCTGTACGATCGACTAACTGCTTGTTTCTGGCCTCGTCTTTATTTGCGATGTCGTCACGTTCCCAGATCTCAGCAATGGACTTTGTAAATACTGCTAATACTGATAGAAATGGCAGCCAAAACCAGGAAAATAAGATGCAGGTCATTGTTGTAAACCTGAAATATCCTTTAGATTTAGAGTTGCTCAAGTGCAATTTAATACATCACACAGATGTTGAAATAATCGCCATCTACTCCAGCATATCATCTTTTTCTTTGTCGCATCTCATGGCTATTTGTTGCTTCAATGAACACATTTCCCATGATAATCTTTGCCATAGTGAGGATCAAACCTGCGACTTTACAGTTACACAAGAGCCTCTCTCTCGCTGCGTCTTGCATCTGTTGTTTCTCAATTCAGCTTCAATTAAATGCAGTCGGCTTTGCTGAATGTTGCAAACAATACATTTTCCCATAGATGTCAAAAGATGTCTGTGCTCCAGCAAAAGCACACAATAAGAAGTGGAAGAGTGAAAGCGGAATCTGTCTGTGTGACAATAAAGACACAAGTGTGTATGAGTGTGTGTATGACATGCAGCACACTGGGGTTGAAAGCTAATCTTAACATAAACATTTCCAACCCAGTCAGCTGAAACACAGCCACTGCCTGCAACCTGTTCAGTGCAGCTGTGTGTTTTAAGTGAACATGTTCACACTCCTGTTCATGCCCAAGCTCTTGTGTGTGTGTGGCTGTCTGTGTTCTTGCTGTAAATGTATGGACCTTTTATAAATTCACAGCTTAACAACATAATGTTTATAGCTTGATCATGATTCTGTGTGTAAGAACAGAAACACAATGCTTAACAATTGCAAAGACTGTTTGTGAATGAGCGACTAAAACGACTTATTGTTTCTTAACATAACGGCTGGATACCACTGGAGATTAAGATATGTCCATGTGTTTGTTATCAGACAGTTTAAATCCTGTCATAATCACAGATATGACTGTCAGTGTGTCTTTTATTTTTGCCCTACATTATGATCCAGAAGCCCAGATACGATCATGAGTGGCTTGCCGGTCGTGTGGGAGATACAAGATTCTGTCACTTCATGATGACAATAAGCGTCTGGAGACAACTTGTTGAAACTGTGTTAGCAGATGGCGGCAAAATCTGCTGCTGACAGAGCTACTGTACATCCACGGGCTTCGGTTCCACATCACAAGTGAAACAACTTGTGATGCTTACAAGTAAGTTTGAGATATTTTAAGGTAACGCCGGCGCTTCAAAGGCTGGCACGTCTTTTCATATTAGCTGGAAAAGGAAGGATCTTGTGAGTAGTTACAGGTGACGTTCCTGGTAAGAATCATCTGTTGATCTCACCCACTTGTGAGTCTGAGAGAGTGCTTTCATGTTATTTTACTGTATTTAAGATGTAAAAAAAAAAAAAATGTGTATCATAGAGGAAGAGGCAAAATTCAACACACATGAAAGTGACTTACACGCTTTGCATAAGTCTGTGTGTACATATGTATATGACAAGATTTAGTCTGAGAAGGCAGAAATACATTACAAAACATGGCAAAATACCACAGTGTAACCTAGTCTAAATACTATTATTATTATTAGTTATGTTATTTATGACTTTTGAATGATGCTGGCAAACATTTCGATCAATGTTACTTAGGTGCATTGATTTTGTTATGCAATTTTAAAAGTACAAAAACATTTGTTGTACCACGAAGCCCCTTGGATGAGTGGAAACATCTTCAAATGTAAAAGTGCAGTGAGTTGTTAGTTTCAGTTTGACCTGTTGCGGCTGCGTGACCTTCATAAGACCCAGGATCTCATATCTGAGATGAGAGAAACATTGCATTTCCTCATTAATATGCCACCAATGTAGGAGGCTGTGTATATGACTCCCTCTGCATACTTTTCTGGCACATTTCCATCGAGAGAATACAACGGCACAGATGCCGTCATTGTCAGTCAGTAGATGTTACACTTTGCACATGTTCATAACCCTGCTGCTTCACATCTGCTCCTCCCCGAGGCATTTTTTGAGGGTAAGAAGGGCAATAAAGATGCAGAATAAATACTCATGATTGGGGTTTCTAGGTTGGTTAGTGTACCACTGGTGCTAATGTCAAAGCAACACTAGACTGGAGACTATTCAGTACTAACTAGGATGAGTTACTACAGTAGCTCCCAGTGAAGGTTAATGTGAGGGTGATATCTAAATTATTAATATGCCAGAACTAAGGTGAGAGATGCAGGATGGACAACTTCATTCACATCTTCATACATCCTGTATTCTAAAATCAAAGTGATTTTAACTTTTTGTCAAATAAAGATGGTCTCACTCTTAGTTAGCAACGGATTTTATTGAGGAAAATCTCAGTCTCATGGCCTTTTGTTGTGTTTTTCGTATTAATTATTGCCCAAAGTATTCACACAATGATTTTTAACAGAGAAAACCTTGAGTAAAAGAAGCAACAAAACCTTCTAGAAAAAGTTCATAAAAATTTTGCACATATCGTGAATAAAAATATCACTCTACAGAAATATTTCAGACATGTTTTTACTGCAGCTACGCAGCTACCTACGTTAACATTCGTCTTCTTGAAAAAACAAACACACATGACCTTGCTGAAAATTAAAAAACAATGCCGGACCACTGTGGGTACACAGATGAAAATCAAATGAGAACAAGACTAAAAACAAGAGGAAGACTGAGCCAACCTTTTAGAGCTATGGGGAACTAGAGACAAATGAGTAATTATAAAGTATTTACAGGCTAAATAAGTAATTGACAGAGGGTGTAATGAACACAAAAAGACAAAAGTTAACGGCCACTTAAAGAATGTTTCACTTGACCATGTCCGTGTCAGCAATGTAGAGCAAGTCAGTTAGTTTTCAACACATGTTGTTTAAGTATTAATATGAAAAGATTAAACCTGTCTCCTAGAAATTCTGTTTCTGTACAACTAATTTGCATCAGCAAGTATGTTTGACGGAAATGTAATGCTGGCAGAACATTTTCTATTAACATAATGAGGAAATGCTTGAAGTTGAAACTGTGCTGAATATATGGCAGTATTGGTTACGATTTGGAAAAGATGATGGTCTTGGTTTAAAACTGAAAAAGTCTGCAGTGACTGGAATCACAATGTGATTATCAACATGTAGCTCAAACCAGAATCTCTCCCTAACCTTCACCAAAGTGCTTTAGTTGCCTATATATAGTGATTACAGATGGGACTCGGGAGGCGAACCCTGGTCTCTGGAGTCAAAGCCCTGTGCTCTGTATGCCTACCATCCATCCCTGTGACTCTGGTGGATAAATCTAGTGTTTCATTTACTCAAAAAACATTGTCCTTGAAGATAATCAAGCCTGTGATTACATTTGGTAGCACAATGTAAATGGAAAAAAAATTGTAATATATAAAGGTAATTTCTCAGAGACGGGGTTGAGCAAGATACATAGTTGTGCATTGACTGAAATTCACAACAGAGATGGAAAGATTGCAGACAGCAGACAACTACAGTACAGATCAGACAGAATCTGTGATCTTACAGTAAGCACCAACTATACAACAGTGACTACTGATGAAATGGAGAGTAAAAACAAAATGTGATCATGGTGCTGGTTGGAGCCTTGTAACAGTGAATCCATGCTAAGAAAATATAAAGAATCCATGTCCAGCAAGGTTCAATCCAAGTTGGCAGGTTTAAGATTGTTCAATCTTTCTGTTTGATTTTCCTTTTCATACCCACCACATCTACAATCAGTTCAGATGAGGGTGTGTTTTAAAGCCACCCCCAAAAGTATAATGAGCTTCTCACCCCCATCAACAATCATATGCCTTTCATTGATTCCAATTTCTTGTTGACAACAAAGTCAATTACTTGGCGCGGATGTAAACCGTTAATAATAGTGGTCAAACTGAGAGTTAACCAAGAGACGTTCTGCCACTTCTAATCATTTGATTTCGCTGTTCCCATCTGCAGCTATTTAAGCCAATTTTCCTCAGTGTTAATTAAAAAAAACAAGCCCCAAGAAGTCTTGTTTGTGGGGAAGTTGGGAAAATGGCTCTGGCAGACAACGAGTCCCTCTGAACAACTACATCGTTGTTGGGTTGAGAAGCAGGTTTTTAAATTCCTCCTTGTAGTTCAGGTTCACTAAAATGAGGTCACAAATAATAAAACGGACTTAACCTCTTAACCTGATTATTATTTCCTCCTTGTCCTTAAATGCTCCTTCAATCCTTGTAACAGTTGAAGACAAATAGCGTAGAATACAGTAACTGAGATTGGAAGCCCTTTCCAGTTATTACATGACTGATATTTTTTGAGCTACGCAAGACGTGACCTTTCTTGCTGCCTTCAGTGTTCGTAACATTTGAGAGGAGAAACATTTTTCTTTTACCCTAAGAGGCTACATTAGGCCCAGTTTCTTTCCTTTCTTTCTTCTGTAGAAAACAGGAAGTCATGTTGGAAGAGCACAGCCATAGCACGGTAAAAAAAATCATCATCACAGCATCCAACTGAGCTATTTTCAGCATCAGTCCCTTGACAGCTCCACAACAACTATGCAACAATGTTCAGAAATTCCCTTCTGTGTGCTTTCTATATAATCAAGGCAAAGGCTAGAGCATCGTAGACTGAGAGGGGAATCGCTTCTCAAGCTCTTCCACGATGGAGTTCATGTTTGGGTTGGGCTGAACCTGCGGAGGTGGAGGATTCTCCCCTCCTCCTCCCACTCCTTCTCTATCTCCCTCTCCTCCCTCTGCTCCTCCTCCTCCTCCTGCTAATGCATCCAAGGAGTCAAGTGAATCAAGGGAATCCATGGATGCTCGGCTCTTCATGACCTTCTTGAGCGGGATCTGTTTCTGATCTATCTGGCTGAACATGTTGGCCACCGACTTCTCGATGTCCGCAATATTTTGGATGTTCTTTAAGATTCCTTTCAGCTCTTTTCGGGGAGGTTCGGGCTCCACGGGGAGGGGCGGCGGCTGCGGCCGGAGGGACACAGGCCGCAGGGCTGGTGCCTCTGAGATCGATGGGAGGACAAAGGTGGATGGACGCAGGAGTGAGGGTGATAAGGGGGGAGGGAGAGGTGGAGGTGGGGGAGGTGGAGGAGGAGGAGGAGGATGAGTCAGCTTTTCTGTGTGGTTGGAGTGAGATGAAGCGGGAGGGAGAGGAGGAGGGGAGGAAGGGTGTTGTGGAGGAGGAGGAGATAAAGGAGGGAGAGGGGCAGATGTGGGAGGTGGAGGCGGTGGCGGTGGGGATGCAGGCGGTGGTGGAGGTGGAGGAGTTGATGGAGGATCAGGGATAACCTCTAAATGGACTTGAAGTCTATCTTCTGTGCTCTGATTTCCTGCTAAATTTGCTCCAAAGCGCCGCAGCACAGGAGGAGTTGGCTTGTGACTTGGTGGAGGGGTCCCTCCATCACTCTGGGTGACAATGATACTCGGGGGAGCTTCTTTAACCTGAACAGTTGAGATGCTGTGGGTGGGGGTGTGTTTGTGATGCTGAGGAGACTCAGGGAAAACAGAAAGCAGGATATCAGGTGACAGAGATCCTCGTGAATCTCTGTTTTGCCTTTGCCTCATTTCCTGGAGCGCCTGTTGCTCAAACTGTCGGGCTTGCTCTTTGACTGTCAGCTTGGGTTCCAGACTTGGGCTTCCCATTAAGTCTGAATCCAACCCACGGTCAAATCCGGAATCCAGACCAGCATCTTTACTCTCCTTGAATTCAGCCTTCAGAAGCTCCAGCTCCCACTGCACGGGATCCATGACCACTTGGCGTCTCAAAGCGTCATACATCTCTCTTCGATGTAATCTTGATGGGAGAGTCCAGCTGTGTCCACCCCCAGATCCCCATCCGCTGTCGCTGCCACTGTACCCACCGAATCCCACATCTCCTCCATGGGAGCTGAGCCTCAGCCAGGCCTCTCGAAGGCCTTTCCTGGAAGGGGAGAAATTCCCAAGAAGGTCTCTTCTCCTCTGGCTTCTTCCAAGAGTCTCTGGGCTACTCAAAGTCCCGTCCTCATGGTAGATTGGATTTTTGGTCGTCAGGGGGTTTTCATCAGAGAGAAAGGTGATGTTGGACTCAGACTTGGGCAGGTTGTTGAGCACCCCTCCGTTAGCAACGCACTGACGATGGGCAGCGATCGCTCGTGTTGCAAAATCCGAGATCAGACGTTGACGGTCGCTTTCATCCAAACTGCCACCACTCCCACCACCACTGTGGTTTGACCGGCTGGTACATGGATGGAAGGAAAAAAATGAGAAAACAGGTGGAATGAAGGGAGAAATAATAAAGGAATTACAGATAAAATATGAGGGAGAGGAGGGTATAGTGGATTGGAAAGATGTAATTATATAAATCAAAGCCAAATAAAATGGAGGAGGGAGACGGGGACTGAATGGAATTTAAATGAAAGAGCAGTAATGCACAGAATGGTTAACGAAAACGTTTTATAAAGGGGAGTGACAACAGAAGGACCCATAAAGAATGGAAGAAAGGCAGATAAAACAACAGAACGTCTGCTAGAGCTGTTGTTTGATATATGAAATGAAAAGAGACTTCACATTAAGAGATGAATGGGTAAAGGAATGAGAGGAAATGGAGGAGGGATCTTAAGAGAGGTAACGGCATTTTCTTTCTGCGCTGTTTTTACCAGAGGGGCGAAAGATGGAGAACTAAAAAATAGTCTTGAAACACAAAGGAAAAGAATGCAAATAGATTTTATGTACGCTAAAAGTGGTGCAACACAAAAAGGCTACGGCATCACGACTATAAACAATGTCAGATCTGTTAGGGCAGGGATAGACAACTGTGTGTCATGGAGTTCTCACAGGAGGCAGATTTACTTCCAACAAAAGGCTGATTATATCCTCCTCTCGTTTTGAAAGGCACTAATCTGTGAAATCTCTGGTGTAGTTTGAGACTTTGTTGAAACTCTGCAGACTCTTGGTACTCCACCGCACACAGCTGCCTTCTTCGACGCTGAGGCAACCAATTCAACTTCACCACGATCGTCACTGATCAGCCAGAAGCACAACCTTCAGCAACACAACTTTGCTCTCTGATCTACCAAAGTACAACTTACCTCGCACAAAAAAAGAGTAACCACTAACAAGCACGGACACAAACACAAAACTAAAGCGGGAAAAACTGTCACAGCACAGGATCAAACCCGCCACAGATGTGAAGCAATTTTCAACATCCTACTCACTTTTGTCTGTCAGTCATGGATAAAGGTGGAGGTGAGAACAAGAGATAAATGCATCAGTCAACATAAGAACAGGAAAAGTAGCGTGATGAAATGAGAGCAAAGAATGATGTCAAAATGTTCAAAGTTGGGAGAGAAAAGATCCAGTAGAAAAGGTTTATACAGTATATCATAGCAACAAAATGGATGTAAATAAGCAGCAGAACACAGATGAAATTTGTCAATTTTGTCGCCATATGACAAAATGTCTTTAAGATTTATTTATCCTCAAAGATGCAGTCTCGCCTCATTGCATTGCACTTTTATGAGACACATACATTCTTATACCTGGCAGATGCCTTATCCAGTCAAAATAATCTACTGTTAATAAAACACGATAATATTTCTCTAATTTTTCAAGTAACTGGCAAATTTCAAGTCATAACTTAATGCCATGTTTGTCATTGATGCTATCAGATTACGAAAACTGTTTTTTCGTTTAAGTTAAAATGTTTAAGTTGTCTCACATACAGTATATCAGTTATAACAATCCTCCACTTCCATTTTGGAAAGCACATTAGAAACTACATAATACAAAGAACTAAAGAAATCAAATTATAACATATTAGCTTTTTTCCTTTCTCTTAGCTGCTTATTGAAGTAAATGTTTTGAAACATTGTCCATGATTATTTCAATATATTTTCAATATAATTGTGAATAATTAGGCTTTATTTTTAATTTTATTTCATCTGCTGAAAGTGTTCAGTTAAAATTGAATTAACAAAAACCCTACAGTAGCAAAGTTAACATGAAAATATTTCAATGAACAAGTCTTGAAAATTAAAATCCCATTTTAATAGTGAGGACTGGCCTGAACAATTTAAGTCAATATGAAGGCCTATTATACACATCCAGTTATTGACATAACACAAGAGGTGATGATAACGTGCTGAGCTGCTAAATAACACGCCTTTTAATTTAAGTCCTAAAAAACATGCGTCATTTAATGTGCTGCTAATAATAAGTTAATGAACACTTAATTTCTCATAGGTAATTGAAAACAGATATTAAAATCCAAGCCTGTCAAGAGAACAGCCAAAGGTAATTAAAAGGAAAAAAAATGACCAGAAAATCAGTCTAGTGAGCAGTTTGATAATGGACATTAATTATGAATGTGCAAACTTTTGCACTTTGCCACATTTTATACTCTTCAGGGATTACTTAGTCCCTACAAGATTGCAATGATACAGAACACACACACACACAAAAATATTACACAAGAAATCCCAAACTGCCTACTTTGCAAAACACACACACACACATAAAAGACCCTCCCCACCACAATTAAACATGCTCTGTAGCTTATCAATAGAATTAATTATCGCCCAGGGTGGTCTTTATAAATTACAGGCTGCATTTATTTCAATTATCTCATATCCAAGTTCATTTCCGCACACATTTTTCAGGGTATCGTTTGGGCTGGTCGGTCTCGCACACACATAAACTTGCGCTCTCACACACAGTTGGAAATCCCTTGTTGTCATTTGGAGATAGTTTCCACAATCCTGCATATGAATTGCTCTCATGTTAATGGGAGTGGGGAGGCATATCAAGGACAGACAGGAAAGCGGTGATGCATGTAATGCTGATAAGAGTTCCTCTCAACTTCTTCTTAACGCTCCAGTAAGGAATTATAAATGAACTATCTGTGCATTGCCTTGAGTGAGTGCGAGGTTGTTAAAAGTTTGCGATGAAAGTTAATACGGCGTCTTGACATACAGTCACTATTAGACTCTTGTTTAACCAAACCAACATGTATCAAACCAATAGAGATTGGCAAGAAGATACATTTAACAAAATTTGCCAGAAGATGCACAGACATGGGGGAGATATAAGTGTTGAAGAGAATATAACTAAACTGCACAAAACTTTTTGAAACAGCTCAGAAGAGATGGGCAATAATGCCTTTCAGCTCTGAGTTCGGTCACTGGGCAGAATTATTAAAAAGTAATTTCAACATAATCATCAAAAAGCATATTTATATTGCCTCAATTTACTGGCCATGGTCATGATTAGTAACACTAGAATTTCAAAAACTAACAAACCAAATATTCAATAAACTGCAATCTGTTGACAAGAATGATCAGGAAAGAGATAATTTTCAGTTTAAAGTTTATAGGAATGTTTTCTTTTTACTGTGTTACTGAAAGACACCAGTCGATGAAAGTAAGAAAACTTGAGAGGATGCACTCAAACCGAATATTGTTCTGTGGGCAGATTGTTGACCTTCATTTTATCTTTTGTATGGTGAGGATATTGGTATGCATTACAACAGGGAAACTGACAGGGAAAGAGCTGAATGTTGCTGAACTCTGTGGAGATAAAATTGCAGGGTTTATCTGCGACTGTTAATGTATTCAAAAATCAAAGCTGTGTTTGGTGTTAGTTTGATGTGAGGTTACAAGGCCCTGCTTGATTAATCCGAGATTGTGTTGGTCTCTACATGATGTCAGTGTCTTCGGCGAATGAGAAATGAAGGAAAGAAAATGTCTGTGGACTACGAAAAAGCACTGAGGCCACATTCACTAAAATCTGAGACGCAGATCTTTGCAAGGGCTGATTTGGGAACGTTCAACAGAGTAAAAGTGCATCAACAGGTCTTATTTCAGTGAGGAGGTGTGTTTGTGGTGCCATCACCGGTCGATCAAGAAAAACCTGAACCAGACTTCAAAGACGGTTATAAATAATTTACTTTAAATTTTAAATAAATAGTTAGAGCAACATAATCTTTTCAAGATGTTTAAGAAAAATCCACACAGTCTGCAGTGTAGGGCCAATGTGTGTCAGCACAGCCGTCTTATCATTTATCAGTTTGACATGAGACTGGCTCAACACTTTGACCAATTAACTTAATTGCTGGTCTATGTTGGCAAGACTTTAAATATGGTCGTTGGAACAAGTCTGTTGACGTGGACGTGTGTCTTATCGGTGACTGTCCTCTGTCCCAATCCAAGAGTCAGTGTTAATTTATGATCATCACTTTTGCACTGTTGCATTTTGATTTCCACTACAAATGTCTTCATGCTGTCATCGCTTTGTTTTTCTGCATTGTTGAGCTCCTGAGTTCAGACAATTTTGGTCAGAGCTTGATGCTATAGATGGAATTATTATGGAAGAATAATTTTATTTGTCCATTATTTCCTTTGTGTTTTTATATTTGTGATATGGATTCATGTTGTTGACATTTTTCATTTCCTGTTATTGGTATTCATTACAGATAATGTTTTCTGATATGCACAAATTCTGACTGTTTGTATTTATATGTGTTGCATGACATAGTACAAGTGTTCCAACTTAAGGTGAGGGATTCTCTTGTGTCCAACATTTGCCCTGATAATAGTCTCGATATCAGACACGTGGCTTTATTATTAAGTAAACTGTGTTCAAACTGCATTAAACCTGAGTGTGTAGAATCTTCTTTTACTCTTCTTTCTGTTCCTCTTGCACCTTATCATTTGGTTGTGAGTGTGGTCACCAGCTCTGTCACATTTTATGACAATGAATACCTAAAGTCTACTGAAGTGTGAAGAAGCTTTCATTGTATCCCAAATTGTTCCAGGTTTATGGTCCATGTTTTTAAAGTAAAACACAATTGAGATTTCGTCTTAGTTCACGTTATCCTGCTTATTGTTTGTGCATATTTTCAGTTTCTTTGTGTTACTTCTTATTATTGGCTTCTCATTTTTAATGCATGAAAGAGGTGAAATATGTGCTTCACCTTACCTTGTGAATAATAGCTTTGGTTTGTAGGGAATAAAAGACACATTGCAGAAGTATTTTCCACAGTGATAGTTAAAATGCAGGGAGATGGTGATGCTATGGGACTGACTGCATGTGTGGATACCACAAAGCTCTCAAAGCAGGAAAAGACACACCGCCAAAGGCTGAAGTTTAACAGCCACAGAAATGTGAGCTAATGCCTGTGCTTTGGCTCATCAATGCAAATGCCACTTTCACACTTCACTTACATGGCGTTGTCACCAAGCTCCTCATACAGGTTGTTGGCAGTGCCTCCCCCAGGTTTGCCCGTTGGCAGTGCCATCTGGATACGGGCTGTTTTGGCACACTCTGCCTGACGTCTGGACACAGCAGAGAGGAAACAGGGTTAGTTATCTAAAGTTAGAGAAAATCCTGACCTTTGAAAGTAGTAAATGGTCATACTCATGGCAGGAGGGCTTATAACTTCTTTCTCTGTCCAAAAGGTTTCAGGCTTTCAACTGCTGGCAAATCTATCTCTGTCTATATCCTTAAACAAATCCTCATATCAATTAGTCCTGTTTATTTGTATGCAATATTAATATTAATATTTATTTACACATTGTACAATTTTTCTATGTTTACTACAGCATAGTGTAGGAAAATGTATGTGTGTCTATGTGTTGGTATGATTTGTGATTTTGGTCAGGACTTAAAGATGTTAACTGTTATTAGATGAATTACGATGAAATTGTGTAAACACATTCATGCTTTGACCTTTTCTCTGGCACCACAATGAGGTTGACATTTTTTTTAATTTTTTTTTTATGTACACACATTCCTGTCCCCCTCAAGATGAATCATTTTGGTGAGTCATCCTCAAGGACCATCATCAGGTCAGATTTTCAGTTTATCCAATGACTGTCAACCTGCAAAACTAATGATATTCCCATCAGTCTCAGTTGTACTTTATCACAGTGAGCGTGTTTCTAGCATCATTGAGTATTTTTGTCTTCAAGTCTCTTTGTCAGTGGCATCTTGAATGTTTGTCTCCAACTGTATTTCACTTAAAACACTGAAGTAAAACTGTGATCCATGGACAATTTTTTTAATGTGCTGCTCCACATGACTTAACGAATATCACAGCAAGACTGTGTCTCAGAGGGTCCGTGCTGAACACTGTTGCCTTAAGTGGCAATTATAAGATAGTGGCATATTGAATTTCCCTTCGTTTTCAAAAGATCAGCTGCCTTCGTTCGTTGTGAAGGACCTGACAGAGCTCTTGGATCCGGAGCACAAGCTGAATAACTAACAATGTAATTTCCCATTACAGCGTCTTCACTTCATGTTTTACTTATGTATGTCCCAAACCATTGAAATGCTAATCTGTGACATGCAAAAATATACAAATTTACAATATATAAATAAAGCTTCAGCTGCAAAACCCCTGAGTTTGTTGGATCTAGTGAGGGCGCATTTGATTACTTCTGAATTTAGCTTTTAATTTGTAAAAGGAAAAAAAAAAAAATCTTATTTCCTCTTTCAAAAATTACATAGTTTCACGTCTTACTGGCAGTGGTATTCTCGTCCAGTCATCATAATCGTGACCTGGACTCCTATACAACCACACACAGACAGACTCTAATAAAAGCATCAGGCTCGGACAGTTACTGATTCCATGTTCTTCAGGATTCATTTGTTTGATTGTCCGCCGTCCTCTCCGTCTCACCGCCCTTCCCGGTGTCATCCGTTTTATTGTACAATGAAAGTCAACAGATTAATCACAATGAAAGGTGTGTAAGACAGCCATTCATATTTTAGATGGAGAATATGAAAGCAGTACTCACTCTTTGAATCTGGCGGCGGTGGACGCAGCAGACGAGAGACAGGAAGAGAGAGAAAGATTAGGGATTATTTGAACCATAAATCACACACTACCTCCGGTCGGTCAGGTTTACTTATTGTAATTCACGAGTTCGACAATTGCTCTTCATTACAGCCATTTAGCAACAGAGACTAGTGATTATTATGCTGATGATTACTTCTCTGTTTTTCTCTCTTCACATCTCCTCTCCTCTCCTCACTTTTTTTTTTTTTTGTCTCAGGATGAGTAGCTCTCTCCAAAATGCACTGATCCAGTTTAAACGTGTGTGTGCGTGCGCTTGTTTGTGTGTGTAGGAGACGGATGAAATTAATAGCCTTTCACGGTGGTTAGCTAAACAAACTATTAGAATTGGCACCGTGGGACAGGCTGCCATGCTGAATCATCTCAGGAAGCGACTGGCCCAGGTGATAAAATGATAAATAGTACAAAAGGACGTCCTGTGGAAGAGACTGCCAGCGTTCTCTGTTTTCCTCACTGCCTGCATCCTCTTAAAAGAAACCCATACATTTTCTAAACAGCTTGTTATCTTTGTTAGCATTCCTATTTAAAGTAACTCTCCTTTTTAAGAGTTTTGAGTGGCTAAATCTAAATTTATATACTTGAAGTAGTCAAGCATAATTACGTTAGTGGCAACCCAGAAATCACACCAAAAGTACATTACAAAGAACATTTTAAGCTTCAAAAAAATTTATTGTTGGGCTGTTATAACAGATTTAATAGCTGACTATGAGATTTAAATAATAATCTACCACCTTTGTGCATTGATGGATTTATTAATCTGCAAGTAAAATTGTTCCTGTTGAGGAATCCGCAAAAAATTAGTCAACATATATTTAGTTTTTGTGACACAGCTGCAGACATCATTGGCTTTGGCAAAGGTTACTCAAACAGGAGCAAATAATGCATTAATCGGGCTCAATTTTCAGCTGTGGATCAATCAATGCACATTAAATAACTAAATAAGCTAATTTACATGTTTGTTTGTTTTTTTGGACAATGGCACAGAAAAATAAGCTTTTAAGTTTTGGATGCAATTGAATCGAATCGGAAACACAGGCAATAGTCCTGAGTACACGATGCAAGTTTTGGTCTTTTCATGGTGTTTGTTGATTAAATCACCAGCCTTATCATTCAAACACAAGCTCATCAGAGGGACGGTAAGTTAATACAGCCTCCTTCAGTTATCTTTTATTCAAGCGTCATTTTTATTCCACATATCTCACACTTAATTCATACTCACTGTCTGTAGGTGATGATGACGATCAGTATGGCGGGGACACAGCAGATGATGATGATAACTGCCAGAGCCAACAGCGCCCCCTCGGTGTAGCCTACAGTCTGCACAGCTTTCTTTACGCCGGTCACCACTTCTGGAGTTCGGATCTCCAGGATGCGTCCGCCGGGAGGGAGGAAGGGCTGGAACTCTTTGTTGATGTCCAAGAGTTTACCATCAAGAAATCTTGGGAGGAGAAACATGATGACGCAACTGAGATCATCAGTGCAAGTGAGACCAGTATCAAACGTGTGGCAGTGAAGGCCAGGTCTCTGTCAGCTAGATGTCAAACAGTTATTCAGGCAGTCAATTGGTCACTACGTCAGCAAGTTTCACAGTAAAATCATACCAACATATGTCCACTCAACTGCACTGTTATACTTGAAATCTGTTTAGTAGTTTTCTATTTGTCCTCATCTTTAAAGACCCATTACAATGAAAATCAATTTTTGTTTAATGTCATGAGCAAAAGAAGCAGTCAATGCCACGGATGTGCATTTCTGCTTTTGAACCACAACTCGCTCTTCTTCTTCTGAATTGGATTCTGATTTGAACATCTGTGGCTGAATTATTGCTGAACTATTTTACCTTTGCCATTGTTTAGCAAATAGTGTCTAGCAAAACAGAAAATAAGCAGAGGTTTGTGTGTCTGATGAGCAGAGTTGAAGGTGAACTGGTAGGTTCGAGCTGCAGGCGAGAGGTGGAGGAGTGGGTGGAGACAGAGAAGCATACTAAATGAAGGCAAAGGTGGGGAGTTACTTGTAATCCATTTTAAGGCCTGGAGGGATTTTCTCATGAAAAAAACTTCTAAATATGTTATTTTGATGAACTGTGATGAGTGTTTAGGGGTTTAATCGATGCCATGAGAGAAACTTTAAAGCAACTTCCAGTCAAAGTCAGGACAAAACTTGGGAGTTAGGACAAAGATTGACTTCAGCAAAATACCCGAAAACTTGTTTGAATGGCAGCGCTCCAAAAAACTAATTGAGGGCAATTATTTTAAAAATTACTTAATTGCAATGTAATTTAGGTTAGGTCCTGTCCCATCTTATGATATAAAGCTTTTGGAGAGCTGCCATTTTACTTTTCATGGATTTGTTGGCAAAGTTCTTACTTGTAGAGCTCCTGTCTCGATACAGCTCTGTTTGTCAGTGGGTCGATTGCATAAATCATGAGGTCCGACTTGGTGTAGTCTTCCTGCTCCATTCCATCACCGTGTCGATGGGGCCCGATAGCTTCCACAACAACCTTTGCTCCGGGTATCTGTTCCTGGACGTAGTGCTCCAAAATGCTGAGGATGAAAAATGATGGATTTTGATTGATGGGATCACACTATTGTAACTCCCTCAAGATACCAATATGATTGACACATATACAAACCCACACCACTGTGTACACAAGCATGAACTTTCAAACACATCCTCACACTCTGGTCACATCACACACAAAAGACACACATTCTTAACAGCCTGCCAGCTGGGCATATACGTGCTGTGCAATATTGATTTATTAATAATAATGTTCCCACAGAAACACCTGCTCACAGCAGGGAAGGTCCCACTAAGGTGTGCATTTATGTGTAAGAGGGAGAGGAAGCAAATGGGGCAGAGAGAAAAGATGGTAAGTGCTTTAAAACATCATTATCAAGTTATGGGTGTGAGGCAAAGAAAGCAGCAGCCTGACTGAGCAGCGGTATAATGTTTGTGTGTAGGTGCAGAAAGGCCGTATATGGCACAAATATACCATAAAATGTGGGCAGGAATGTGCAGTTTGTGTTTACTATTTTCAAATGAATGAAAATATATTTTGCAGACTGCGGAGGGACATAATATTACTTGATTCAAGCAAATTCCCCAAACAAGCCGTGCTGCATGGGAGCAAAGAGCATCTCACATTTAAAAACCGTGGTGTTGATAAGGTCATGTTTTCAAGGCTCAAGCCCCAGGTATTTGGAACGTGGCAAGGAAAAATAGTTTGGCCTCAAGGAACAGGAGGTGGGGGAGGATTACAAAGGAGCCAACAGGTAACAATAACAGGTAACATTGCAACACTGTGGAAATTTATCCTAAAAAACATTCCTGGGAAAATGTGTCCTCATCATCACGTACGAGGATCAGCCAAAGCCTGAATGTCATGTCCTACACTCAAATACCAACAAATATAAAGATATATGGTCTGTTTTCATACGTTGACAGAGACATTGTTTGCTGTGTAACTGTGGTCTTGCTGTGGTGGTCTGACGTCTGTCCCTGTTACAGTCCCACTCTGGGTTCTAGCTCAACAAAGCACTAATTCTTACACTTCATAAGGATAAAAATTCTATTTTTAAACACAAGACTGTTTGTGCTCTTTATCAAGTCCTGTTGACTTCCCCATGGAAGCCTTTTCGGTCCTTCCTATGAAGACACACTATAGCTGAATCAATATGGAGGAAGTTGAAAAACTTGTTTGACTGTTAACTTAACGACTTTTGAAAGCACATATGGACAGAATTGAATTTTTTAACTCTCCACAACTCAACCTCTCCACCGTTTTATAAAATGACACACTGTGAGGTATTAGAATATAAAAAGAGATTTTTGTTTCGCAACGAGTGGGCAACTGTTCCGAGTCTAACAATAAATTTAATGTAAGCAGAGGGTCAACGGTTCAACAAACAAGTCGTCCATTACGGCTCTGTGGGGGTGGTTTGGCATCAGCTGCAGGCGGAGAGAGGGCGCAGCGGTTCGCAGGAAGGTCGACGCACCTGTGACTGTTTGGGCTGATTGTTAGCTTGCCGTGCGGGATGCAGGTAATATGTGATAAAATGCCACAGTGAAGCTGGGTACCGGTGGGAGAAAGTGGGACACAAGCTGGCGGAGGCAGATGCCAGACACAAGAGGAAAATGGGCAGTGTGGTGGTGATGGTACATGTTGAACTGAAACTGCGTGATCTCTTGATAACTTCCTAAACATGAGAAATTATTGTGTGACGAAAGTGTGATTCTAATCACTCAGGGTACATATTGTAGAGCCGGCTTAATGCCATACAGGATTTCTTAATATATTAAACAAAGGAAGATTAAAATGTGGTACAGTGTGTTTTACCTGAGCAGCCTGTCTTTGTTTTTCTCCACATAAGTTGGAGGGACGTTTGATACGACCACTTGCATGTCCAGCTGGTTCACGACGGACACCTACACAGCAGAAGAAAATGCAAATAAAACTCATTTCTGCATTTGAATTGGCTTGAAAAACAGCGTGTTCAGCTGTGCGTTATTTCACTTATCAGATGGCACCTCCATCAGTGGAAAGAAAAAGTTTGCATTGGAAAAGATAACAGTTCCGATCTGACTATCATTCAAGCTTGTGACAATTTGAATTTGTTGTCACATTTCTGACTGCTTCAAGGACATCCTGGGTGCCACATAAATTAGTTCAATCACGCCATTCAATTTCTTTAAAGGAAAATGCAGAATATGAGATGAAATAAACTTATAGGAACATGATAAACCTGTCACCAGTGTCAAAAACGTAAATATACACACCACTATCTCCGCCTTGCTGCTGTGTCCTTGACCGTAGTTGTCTGTCGCAACCACTTCAAACTTAAAATATGACCTCCTCATGTTGCGGTACATGATAGCCGTCTTCACCACGCCGCTGTACGGCTCGATGACAAAGCCGTCTTTGCTGTCTTTAGTGTCTTTGCCAGCAGGAGGCGGGATGATCAGCCGGTACATCATGGAACTGTAGTTGCCAGTGTCTTGGTCCAGGGCCTGTGAAAGGAGGAGAATCACAATCACTACACAGTTATTATAATCATCATCATAATCACTATTATAATGAAATGTCATCATCATCATCCATGCAAACAACACTGTGATCAAGTCATTGTTGCCATTATCATAATAATCAATTCTTTGATATGTGATCATTCTCATCATGACACTGATTTCTCCACCTCCTCATTTCATTCAACACGCTCATCAATACGAGTGCTGTCGTGTATATTGATTAGGTCACAAATCACATCCTGTCTTGTATTTCTCACTCACCAAAAGGCCACAAAATAAAGTTGTTTGTTCTGGGTTATGTTTTCTCACGGGGGAGGAAACCTGCTCTGAGACTTTCGCTGCTTGTATTGTTTGATGTAGTACGCAGCAGTAGGGGGTAAAGTGGTGCTTTGAGCCATATGCAGGTCTATTCATCTGTTCTGTCACTCTGGCCGACGATCAAGTCTCTCCCCCGTTCGCGCATACATGCAAACACCACGTTCACATCCAGACACGCTGACAGACAGACATTGATTTATCGCCGGGTCGTTATGAGAGGGGCTGGGAGTACGGACTACAGATTCAGCTCCGAGACACCCACCACATCAGAAGCAACAATACAACAGCAAGAAACACAAAAATGCCTTTTTCTTATGGCCATGGAAAAAGGAAGCAGGAAAGAAAGGAATAAATAAATGAAAAATTGAGGGGTGCATGTAGTAAGATGAGGGAATGAGGGAGGACTGAGGGAAGAAAGGATGCACAGATTTCTTCTTGTGTGTTCTTCTTTGCAGAGGTAAGTTAGGATTCAGCAATACATTTATACCTGCACTAATATCAACCATCTGTTAGAGTAGAGCTGTGTCCAAAATCTACTTATACACAAATTCAAAGCAGGTTTTGGGCATTTAACGGGTTCACATTAGAAAAGTGGCAAAATTAAGGATACTTAAAAAAGTCGGTATGGATATTAAAAACCCTCCATTTCTGAATTTATTTCACAGCTTTAAAAAAAAGAGAGAAAGGATAATGTGGTAGTCAAACAGCCCAGAAAACAAAAGATAAGGACTTAGCTGCAAAAAACAAAGATATAAAGATAAGTATTTATATTGTGTACAATTAGTACGCAGTGGACTTTTTCACACATTATGATGTGTTTTGAGGTGAACAGTGAAAATAAAAAGCCCTTTGTCATCACTTTAAAAGCGTAAAACAATACATCCTCAAAAATAATTGACAGAGCACTTTGAGCTAGAAAGTGCTGTAAACATATCAGTGCTTTTAAAACCCTTCCCGTTCACGGTTTTGCCCATTTTGACAGGAAATCAACAATGTGGAAGCCAAAATAAAAGCAACTGCTAAGAGTCAATAGCATTTTTACAAGGTGACTGAACACTCGGTGATTAAGGCCACGTTCAGGCCGACGACAATGCTGTGTGAAAAACATGCAGCCTCATCATTAATGTCAATGAAGCTGCGGAGCTCTGGCAAGAAATGTGGAAAATTCATCACAACATCTAGTTTCCCAATCAAACATGTTATCTCACATTCCAGACATTACTTTTGATTGTCATGACAGAGTATGATCCTTTCTGCTGCTGTGTGCTCTTCAGACTCATAAATATATTCTTTAAACTGGATCTCATTCTACCTTCTTGTATCCTCCAGCAAACACAACAACGAATCCCAATCATTGCTATAAAAACCCACTAAAAGGATGATTGCAATTAGTAATTAAAGGGGGAGAGAAAGGCTGGAGAAAAAAAAATAGGTAAAAATCCACATATTTGAAATTGCATTGGTTGTGGTGGGAGAAGTGAGAGAAACAAACGGGAAGACAAAATGTGACTTAAATTGAATTAGAAGTACAAAACAATCTTAGGAGGTAACGAATAGGTTTGCTAATGTGAGACTCATCTGCAATCTAATCGAAATCTGTGTGCCGGCATCCTCTGAGGGACAAAACGACAGAACTCCTATGCGCACTTGAACACATACACCCTTGACGGCATGACAGCCCTGCCCTGAGTGAGGCAAGATAACAAAATGTAGCCTGGCACACACACACACACACACACACACACAACTCATTAAGACAACGCACGTGCCTCAGACAGATGTGATGGAATTAGTTATACTCGAGTGAAACCACCGAGATTGAAAACGTCTCAAACTTTCTCTCCATCTTTTGTCTCGCTCACTCTTTCATCTGGATGCAAGTGTGCCGCCAGCGTCCCTGTCCATCTTCTCAGTCGCCCCCTCCCGCTCCATCTATTCATCCAGCCATGAATCATGTATGTCTTTCCCTGCCTTCCTCTGTCCAGTCAGTTTGCGCCTCAGTGGGATGTCAGTTATCTTTATCTAACCACCAATCCTCTCTCTTACTTCCAACCTCCAGATCTGTTGCCGCTCCCTGTGGCGATCCGGCCGACCAGCAGGCTTTTAGTTCTTCCTGTCAGTCAGTTCGAGTATTTAAAGAGGGCAGGTGACTGTAGAGCAGGTTACTGTAAACCGGCTCCAGTCAAACATAGTCTGAACACAGAAAATATGTATGCACAGCCACCTCCTCAGGTGTTTGCAGCAGAGGAATAATAATTTGAGATCCCAGGTTTATGAGTGAGAGAAGCACATTTTCCACACTTGTGAAACTGTGATTTTGAATGCGAGTCTTTGTTGCATGCTCTCCCTTATTCTTTCCTGTCACTCTCACTGTGTATGATCTAATACAGCAGGAATATCTAAGAATGATCTTAAAAACTGTAATAAAATATTAAAGGAGATACTTTTCTGCCAGAGACCCTGCCCGAGTCTCCTGTGGCATCCAGGCTCATTAAAACATATTGCTGCCTCTCAGATGGAGGCTGAAAGAGACAGACTCTGTGACCCATTTTGGGTCCTGAAAGGCATTTTAATAATACGAGAGTCGCTGAAGTTGTTTACAGTGATATGAAATTCTCCAGAGTTAGGTGCAACGGAAAGGGAAACAAAGAGATGTATCAATTAACAGGGAGATGGAGGTAGATGCCGAGGGAGAAACACAGACACAGAGAATAATCGTACCAGTTAATTTAGTTACTTATTAGACTAAATATTGTCTTCATATAATAGAAACAGCACAAATACAAGAAAGCAAATCAACACAGGAGCTGTAAGCACCTTCACACTGAGCTAAACTCAATAGTGTTGGACAGCTCTCCTTTCATTTTGAGTCTCATATTAAAATCAGTCTGATTGATTTACAACCCTGATTCCAAAAAAAGTTGGGACGCTGTGTAAATAAAAACTGAATGCAATCAATTGCAAATAAATTTTACTTACTAACAATGGTTTTACAAAGTCTTCCTGAGCCCATGTAACAATCTCCTTTATACAATCATGTGTTTGACAAAGTGTTGAACCTCTCTCCATCCTTGCTTGTGAACGACTGAGTCTTTCCAGGATGAACCTTTCATACCCAATCATGATACTATCACCTGTTACCAATGAACCTGTTTACCTGTGGACTGATCCAAACAGGCGTTTTTGGATCAGTCCACAACTTTTACAGTCTTTTGTTGCTCCTGTCCCAACTTGTTTGAAACATGTTGCTGCCATCAAATTCAGAATAAGCAGATATTTACAAAAATCAATGAAGTTAATGAGGTCAAAAGTTAAATTTATTGTCTTTATACTGTTTTCAATTGAGTGTATGTCAGAAAGGATTAGCAAATAATCACACTGTGTTTTATTTATGTTTTACACAGCGTCCAAACTTTTTGGAATCAGGGTTGTAATATATTAAATATATTGCTTTAAGCAAGGACTGGAAACACAACAGGGCACACAAGTAAAAGAAACATTTAAAAATACAAAGAAATCAATGCAACAAAATTACAAACTGAAGGCATAAAAGTTGTAATACAGACGAATTCACACTCTTCTCTGACACCGTCGCAGGAAAAACTGAACAGCATGAGCTTTACAAAGACATCATTTATTGCAAAGTAATAGCGTTTCAGTCAGCCAACTCACGTGGAACAGATTATTATGCAAATGTAGAATATGCACTGCATTAATGTTTGGCATCCAAATCCAACTTCGTCACTCCCCACAAGGAAACATCAGGAGTGACAATACCGACCCCCTCCTCTAGGGTGAGGTGGATTCAGAGCTTACAGGCGGATGCTGGGCTTTTGAAATACCATATGAACAGTAGCAGCGGCCGTGGCTACAGCGTCGATTTCAGGTCAGTGGTGTGGCAGCAGGCAAGCAGCCAAATAAAGAGCAGAGTACTCCGCCATGATTAAAACAATTTGTTGGATACGTGTTGCAGTGCGTGGAGAAAGCCACATGTGTACAGAGGTGATGGGCTGCCTGAATTTGCACGTGGGTCTCGCTTCATTAATTGCATTATATTGTCATGTGTTCCTATATTTTATCCTGCAGTGTGACTGTATATGCATGTGTGTGTGTGTGTGTCCGTACCTGTACTTGCAAGACGGAGGTGAAGGTTTTAGCATCTTCTGCAACCCCTCCGATGTAAAGAGGTCTGCTGAAAACCGGCGGGTGGTCGTTCTCATCCTGGACGTCGATTACCACCTTGGCTGTGTTAGCTAGAACACACAGACACAATTTCCACGTTATGATACACTTTGACATTATAAAAAAAGTAGTCCAGTATTTGCTGGTAAACAGGCTGCTTGAAGAACTCTTTAGAACTATTGCAGTTGTCTTGAGAGATACAAAAAGTGTGCTTTACAGTGAAGGAACAAGCTACAGGAATTTAAAAAAAGAACAACCAATATCATCCAGCTGCAGCTCCAGCAGTTGTGCAGCTGTTTAGACCAGCAGATGTAGACGTACCATCTAACTGGGAAAGTCATAGCTTCTGCATAGTTTGAGCTGTCACAAGTATTACAATCACAGCAGCTATTACTGTTTTTGCTTGTAGGAGATAACATGTCTGCACTACAGGTCGAAAATGCTGCTGTTGCTCCGTTTCTATAGTTCGTACAGGGTGTGCAAGTGTGCAACTAGTCTTGAACAGCCTCGCACAGTGGAAACGTTATGTGCAAGTTACAACTCATTTCCATGAGGTGATCAGCAGCATTTTGAAACACACAAAGATGAGACAGCAGAGACTCCACAATATAAAATATTTATGACTAAATAAGCAACAGTCAAAGTCAAAGTTTGGGGGAAAAACAACATATCGAGGTGTTATTTATTAAGAGTTTAAAGCTCATCTGCTTCATCAGGACTATGTGATCGATATTCAGATATTCCTGAACTGTGATCGGTGGACAGACGTATGTGAAATCACATGCTTCCAGCTGAGCAGAAATCTGTCATGTAAAATAACCAAAACTGATGAAACTTTGGAAGAACTGTGTTCATGTAGGGCCCTTGTTAATCACAGTGAGAAGCTGATAAACAAAACTAGTTCAGGGCCTTTAAAGGTTTACATTGATCAATGGGTTTGACAGTAGAGTGAGTGATGACTGATGGATTGTTAGCTTCAGTTCCAGAGCTGATAGAAGACGTGAACAGATTGTGAAAATGTGCTGGGAGAGATATAAGGAACTGCTGAGTGTCTGGGGACGCTGCAGTAGAGGTGACCCTGCCGTGATCCATATGATCTAATTTCTGAGATATATGCATCAAGGAACCTCGCTGGTCATGACTACTGAGAGTGCTGCGGTTGAAATCACGTTAAAAGTTTTCAAGAAAATCAGGTTCAGCATCATGCAAATCTCCCCACTGAGGGACGAATAAAGGTTTATCTTATCTTATCAATAAAACTGTAAGAAGTATTTTGAATTGCACACACAAACAAGCATGGGAAAATCTGTGTTAACCAATGAAATAGTTTAAACATTACTGTAATTCAACCAAGCTACACATTCAGTATAAGACAAAACATTGTGCCAATGATGCCTCTGTCATTTGCATTCAGTGATTGCAACTTGGAACGACTCACATTCAGTCTTATCTGGGCAAAAACAGGGAGTTGTGAATCACACCCACATAAAACTGCAACACAATACCATCAACCAAATGTTGTATCCGTAAAAGAGTGACTCATGTGTCAGAGAGAAAAAAAAATCCCAGGATTGTGAACTGCTAAAGTTTTACTCCAAGGCAGACAAAAGAGAAAAAAAAAAAAATTACATAAAAAACTTTGGCCCGTGAAAAGAAAATTGCAAACAGACAAACAAGCAGATGCAAACATTAATCTGCTTATCTTCGAACAGCCGATGAGGCACCCTACCAAAATATCTATTTACGATTCCAACCTTCACTTAAATTTGAAAAACTGGATTAACACATTGTTAGAGTCCCATTGATTTGTTGCCTGATTAAAATGCGCACCAAAGAAGAATTTAAAGAGATTTGCTAATGACTACAATGATTTGTAGTTTTAATCTCTGCAGAATGCTTAAATTCAAACAGTCGACTGAAATGAGAACAGCATGCGGTAACCACTATAATTAAAGGAGAAAGGAGAAACCTGGAGAGCTGAGCATCAATTAAGAAGAATGCGGACATGTTTTGGAAGGAAGAAGGAGAAAACAGAGAAAGACCGGCAGAGACAGATGCTTAGCAAAAAAAAAAGGCAGAGAGAAGAAGCAGGAAGAAAGAAAGAAGAGGAGGAAGAGATGGAGACTAATTAGAGTCATTTTCACTTCAGTTCAAATTTCAATTAAAACCGTGAAAACTTGTTTCGGTCGGTTTTCCCTCCCACACGCAACTGATGGAAAATTCACTTTTGGATGGATTGAAATGAGGATAGAAATGAAGAGAAAATGAAGAAAATGAAGAAAAAGTACAAAAAGAAATCAAATGACAGACTGAAAGACTTAAATGCTGTGCTCACATTACAGCTGGTTCGCTATGACTGAACACTGGCCTGACCTGAACGCATCACTTTGTAATAAATGTTTGTGAAAAAGTTGCAGCTTTACAGATAAAATCTTCAATCTTCCAAACTGCACGCCAGCTTTATTTGGCCGCTTTGATCATGGCAAACATGTTTGATATTTGTGAGTTAAATTCTGGACAGTTGCGTAACTGCAAAGCGGCAAAGACCTGTGACGGCCGACGAGACCCGAATCTGGTAGGAGGCGGAGAGGCGAGAGTTTTTAAAGCAGCAGCAGTGGAGACAACAAGCTGGTTCAGGCTGTGGGTTTGACAGACAGCTGAGAGAGAGGAAAAAGCTGCATGAAAGGTAACAACAACAGCCGAGGCCCAGCAGAACATGCCTTCCAAGACACATAACCGAATAGACAACGAGAGGAGTTGGAGAGAACTTGCATAAGGTAAAAGTAGAGAGAGCTCCAGAGAGAATGAGAGCGAGTGACTGTGGGAGAGAGAGAGAGAGAGAGATGAGTGTACGTGCAGGAGGGAAAGCTGCAGCCTGTGGCAATTATCTTAACAATATCACATAGTGGGAATGCACTGTTATTTTTTAATCCTAAAGCCCGTATGTGTGTGCGGGGGTATAATTAGAGAGGAGAGAATCTGTGAAATCTGCGGTGATGCAATCCGATGTCAAACGTAAGTCCTGTAATCTTCCAGGCGGAGAGTTCATAAACACAACCACGCACTTACTCTTAGAGGGAGCTCGGAGGTTGGAGGACGCCACTCGCATGGAGTCGGCTTCTACTTTCAGTACAAAGCTGGAAGCGGCCTCGTAGTCCAGGGGCTTGGCTGTGGATATGACTCCCGTGGTTTCATTTAATGCGAACACACCTGGAGAGAGAACAAGAGACGGGGAGATGAAGGAAGAGTGGGAGGAGGATGAAAGAAACAGAGCAAAATATAGGAGAGAAAGGTCAAAAAGGGACACTTTACTTTCTTGTATAAAGCTGCTGGAGAGTTAGTGGACAGTTTTATAGTTTTACAGGGTGAAGAGGAGGTAGTGTGCCTCGAGCTGTTGACAGAGAGAGTCTGAACACTGTTGAAATTAGAAGCTTTAGCAAATAACAAAGAAAAACAAGCAACCTAAACTGGAACCTATTACTCCAAGGTCCCTTTTACACTTGTTATTCAAGCGTTTCATAACCATATGCAATGTAATATGCTGTTGTTTACTCTTCCGGTCTTGTTTCCCCAGGGTAAATGCAAGTCAAGTTATTCCCATCTCATGTCCAGATGGCGGTAATTGACCTGAAAGCTGTTTCACTGTAACACCAGAGTAAGGATAACGTGTAGAGCTTTAACAGTTTAACCACAATAACGCTTACATTCATGCCATCCGTAAACTTTGACACCCTAAAACAGCAGCGTTATTTGCCTTTTGTATGATCGTGTGTTTCGCTGGAGACGCTTTCTTCCTTTGCTTTGATGAGACAGCGAGAAAGATGGTGACTTCCAGTGTAACTTCACTATCAAAGAGTACAGACACTGCTGGAGCATTTCTACAGTCCCAAGTGTAAACCAAGAGCGAGTAACTTTCACTTGTGGGAAGTGGGATGTTTCCAACTTGGGAAAAGAGAAAAATGAGAAATACTGTCTTTTGGCTGCACCATGTGTCTCCACAGCTGGTGGCTTTGCTATAGAATTGTTCTATAGGATAACTGTAACGAACTGCTTATTAGCTCTCAATTGCAAACAAACTTTACTAACCAACAATGGTTTTACAAAGTGTTCCTGAGCCCATGTAGTAATCTCCTTTATACAATCATGTGTTTGACAAAGTGTTGAACCTCTCTCCATCCTTGCTTGTGACCAACTAAGTCTTTCCAGGATGAACCTTTCATACCCAATCATGATACTATCACCTGTTACCAATGAATCCGTTTTACCTGTGGAATGATCCAAACAGGTGTTTTTGGATCAATCCACAACTTTCACAGTCTTTTGTTGCTCTAGTCCCAACTTGTTTGAAACATGTTGCTGCCATCAAATTCAGAATAAACAGATATTTACAAAAATCTCAAGTTGATGAGGTCAAACATTAAATATATTGTCTTTGTGCTGTTTTCAATTGAGTATATGTGAAAAAAGATTAGCAAATGATCACAGTCTGTTTTATTTATGTTTTACACAGCGTCCAAACTTTTTAGGAATCAGGCTTTTACTTTATGAGCGGTCAGCCAACTCCACAACAGGCACTGCTCTGCATATAAAAAGCTCGGAGTGTACTCACCTCCCTCGTTGCCGTCGATGATGGAGTAGACGATGGTTTGATTGACAGCAGCTGCCATGATGGCTCCCACAGTGGTTCCAACAGCAGCCTCCTCGCTCACTGGTGGAAACCTGGGAACGGATCAGTCAATCAATATCAACTAATAAGAAAATTAAATATGTATATGTACACCGTGGGCTCGCTTTGGCAAGTTAAATACAATCGAGGGTTACATCTGTGAAACGCGTCCAATGTTTTTTACTCCCTCATGCTAACAGCTTTCTTCTTTAACTTTATCCCAAAAGATAAGATATATGTAAGCAGTGTTCACAGTGATGGAGCTACTTAGAGGTTCTAGCAATCAGACAGGAAGTTGAGATCTGTGTTTAGAAAGTGAGAGTTAGCTCCTGAACAACAACCTTTTTAAAATCAGGCGACACACAAATTGACTTTATATTTGATATCTTCTGCAATTAAATTTCTAAAAACAGAGGTCATTGTCCAGGCAACTCGATATTGCAGGATGCTGAACGTCAGTCTGACATCAAAGCGGTCAAAGCAGTCTCCCACAGCTACCACAAAAAAAAAAAAGCTGGACACAAAAATAAAGGCAGTGAGTAGTTCACTCAGGTTTCTGGAGGTTGGTTCTTACAACATGGTGGCATTAATTGAGTCCAGTGGCCGGCTGAAAGGTACAAAATCATTCATAAATATAGGGTATGCTCGGGAAAAGGCCATCACAACTCCCCTGAGCTCAAGGTGATGTGTTCAAGGAGCGATTGAAGAAAGATATTAACTTTACTGTGGTTTGAAACAGAACAGCAGAAAATTCTCACTTTTTGATGCTGGAACGAGAAAACGTTTGTCCTTGATATAAAAATACAAGCATTCATTCATTAGAAAAATAGTTGGTGATTAATTTTATCATGCATGCCTTAAGTTAATGCACTAAAACTTCCAAAGCCTCCTGCGTGATGGAGTACATTGTGTTTGTGTAAAACTTGTTCTGATCCACTACATTTGGAACAAGGTGTCTGACAGGCCCTATTAGCGTCCCGAGCCAGACAGTGAAATTAAACCATCAGCAGCTGAGAGAGAACCCAGGCCTGGTCTTGTTTTTTGTTTTTTTGTCCACCTGTCCACCATTGCATGTGGTGGGCAGTTTTCCCTGCTTACAACCTTGACAGATTTTCTTAGAACGCTGGCAACTCTCAAATTTCCAGCAGATTTCGCTCCATTAAGTAAACCCAGTCCAGTCATTAGGCCAAGCGTCACAGCTGGCTAAACATTATAACATGGGCTACCAACTGGCTAAGCTATCAAGTAATTGCGAGGTGATAAATGAGACTGCTGGGGAGAGGGAGAGAGAGGGAGAGAGAGAGAGAGAGAGAGAGAGAGAGAGAGTGAGTTGTGTAGATGTTAACTTCCAACCCAGTCAACTGCTTCTCAACCACCTGCTTTTACTCCAAGCAAATACTGTACATCATAAACCTGAACATGAATATAGATTTAAATTTAAAGTAAGTATTTCATTGTGCAACATCGGGAAGTTTAAATTACAGCTGCTGTAGTGAGAAAAAAAAAAAAAGAATATATTTTTTCATATTTTGTTGTAGCAGGAAAAGCACAGGTGTAACTAATAACATCAAAGCGTCCCAGTAAGCTAAGACAGTGGGACAGTGAGCCGTCATGCACAAGACCCTGAAAAGGAAGCAGCTAAAAAGCCATCATTGATTTCATTGTTTATGTCTGTGCATTTCCTACATGTCAAAAAGTCCTGTTTTTGTCTTATCCTGTCCAGACTCTTGTTGATTTAGCAATGGTTGAAATGTTGTTTTTTTTCTTTCTAGATGTATATTTAACCGATGATATACAGTAAAAAAAAGATGGGAGAGAAAAAGGGTCAACAGGACTCCACCCTGGGATGCTGCATTTTAATCAGTATCTTTAAACCCCACACCACCAGGACACTCGTGAAATGTACTCTCTTTTGAAATCAGCACAGAGCCAAACCTCTGCCACATGTGAGTCTGCGAACAAAGAACACTCTTGATATTGTATTAAAAAAAAAACCCAGACACTGATATTCAGGGATGAAAGAAAGAAAATGTTCTTGTTCACATCCATGTGCTTTTCAAATTATACAGAAATGGGACTATAATAGGATTCAAGAGGAGAAGCTTTGTGAACTCATTGTGCAGTTGGGAGAGAAAATGAGAAACACCCAGTCTGCAGTTATGTAGTTTAGCTGCAACAGCAGGACAAATATAGTCTATTAATGAATTTGGGTTTGTTTTGTAGTAGCTCAATAACTTATTTTATTCCTCTTCCTCTTGCTCCAGTATTTCCAACCTCCAACCTTACGTCTCCTTCCTCTTTCTTTCCACTCCTCCCACTTCTTCCCCACCAAAAATTTCAATTTCCCACTTGCTCCCATTCCATTCACACCAATCTACATTTCTCTTTCTGCATCCATATCTCCTCTTTTCTCCAGCTTTACCTTCCCCCCCCTCCCCCCTCCCCTCTTTCCCTCGGGGTGCCGCTTGCAGCCAAGATCAGCATCAACATCAGCAGACCTCAGCTGCAATTGTTATCCATTCCTCCATCCCTCCCTTCTCCACAATGGCTATTTGATAGGGGTGAAGGAGCACAATGAAGAGGATGCACACACACACACACACACACACACACACACACACACACACAGGGGCTCATACACCGGACTACGTGCACACATGCAATACAATAATAACAATGCGCACAACTACTTGTGGATGGGTCAAAACACATTTAGAGGCATAACGACGCACACACACGCAGCTCATTATCAACCCCCCCGCCCCCCTCCTGCGCTCTCTAATCATTGCTGTCCTAACTACAGCAAGCTGGGCCGATACTGATAACAACAGAAACACACACATGAACTTGCACTACTGTCCTTGCGAGGACACTGCATTGGCTTTCATCAGCTCCCTGGAGGCTTCACTCCGGCTGTGCTGTCCTCATAATTCTAACATTTACCCTAAAACCAACTCTGTGGTCTTAACCCTAAAATGAAAGATTTAGATACCTTGTGGTGATTTTGACACACACACACACACACACACACACACACACACACACACACACACCAGAAGCACATATTCAGAATGAATGTAGGCTATAGGACATAAACCTTAACAGCTGCAAGTCTTCAGTGTTTCAGCAGCGTGAGGCGACAGAATTATGTGGATAGTCAGAGATGTTGGCAGTGATACCCTCCTCTCTCTCTCTCTCTCTCTGTATCTTTCTCTTATAGCTGCTGTTTGTCTCACTCATTAAGTTTTTTCTCTTTTTAGCCCGTCTCCGTCAGATATGTACGATTCATCATCTCCTTGTCATCATTCTTTCCGTCCTTCCTCACACGGCTCCTTTTCATTTCTCTCTTTCTCCATTGCAATCCTGCTTCTGTCGCTTCTTTTAATCTCCTTTCTTTCTCTTTGTCTCTTTGTCAAACCAAACTACAATATCCTCTGTGCTTTGGTTGTGTCGGGCTCTGCCTCCTCACACAGGCTCTCTTTTTGACATGATAGTCACGTTTGATCTACTGTATGACATACTGTACTCAGGCGAGGCGAACTCAAGTCTGTCAAACCTTATTAGTCCACATTATATGTCAACGTTCACCAAAGGATGAAACTTCTATGTTCACACTTCATGGTTTGAGCTACCTTCACTGAATGTAAACATGCAACAATCAACAGATTACTTTAGTTACTTTGTGCAATTCTACTTTAAACGCAAAAGGAAAAAAAAGGATATTGATTTTTGGGAAGGTTTTTGGGAAGATGAGTACAAGGAAAATTAAGAAATCCGTCATTGTCCAACATCGGGATCATTGATTGTTCTGGCAACTAGTCAGTCATTGTGACCCTCCTCAAACTGAGCTGACATCTTCAAACAGCAGCTGATCGGCAGAAATTCATTTTCACATGAACGTGATCATATGAGCTACTTCACACAATGTGTCATCTGACCATGTCCAAAAAAGGCAAAACCATTCCTTCCAAAATAAAACAAATAATGTAAAAATGGGGATGCTGCTGCACATTTTCGCGCAGTCTCTCCTGATATGAACCCATAGTGAAGTGAATGTAAAGAACAAAAAAAAAAGAGAGCTTTACAGTGAAGTTCAAGGAGGTTGTGTGACTGTTCAAAAGTCTTTACATATGACTCTTGCCACAGGGGTTTTGTCTGCCAGCTAATGGAAGGGTTAGTCGACAATAAGTGGTCCGACCACTTTATCAGGAAACTCAGATTTTGCTTGTTGGTTATCAAGAACAAGAACTAAAGTTATAGATCATTATAGAACATTATGGCATCCTTCAATGTCACGACTGTAGCCTTTTATAGGGACTTTTTTTAGTACAAGACTTCAACTTAACTCAACAATCTGGAGGAATAAATGAGGTTTATACATCATCCAAACACTGACTCTCTCCCCTCTGTACTTGAGGGAGGGTCATTGCTCTTGTGCTTTGAATATTTTTAACAACGAGCTGTCAGCGGCCCGAGCGATCGGCAATGACCGCTACATGAACGCCAACCTAAGATGCCACCGTGCTGTTCTTTCATAAATTCACCACATCTCTCAGTGTAGTTTTTCTGCTCCTTCCTTCTCTCCCTTTCCAGAGAGTTGCTAATTGACTGTAGGACTTTCATGAGGAGGCCGCTGAGCGAGAGGCCTGCAGTAATAACCTTTATAGAGTGGCCGGAGTTCTGCAACTTCTTCTCCTGCTGTGGCCATTTCTCAGTCCACATGTCCTGACGATTCTAAGAGCTTATGGAGACAAGCTGGCTGGAATCCAGACAGTTTTCTGATAAGGCAGGTGTTGCGATTTTACAATATCAGACCCTTTAAAATGAGTTTTGTGTGTTAAGAACAAACATTAACACAGCAGACCGGAGTTAAAATATTGTAGGAGTGAGCCAATATTGGTGATTTTATTACAGTTGCCAGGGCATGTAACTAATCTATTTTTTCTGTTTCTTATTTCTGCTCAGCACTGTCTGAATAAACAAAATTCATTTTCTGTACCCTCTGGCGCTCTCCACCTCTCTCTAATCCCACATCTCTCTCTCCACTACCTCTCTCCATTCGGCTCTACCGGTTCACACAACCTCTCCATTTTTGTCGCTCCTTCTTTCTGTCAGTCACTCTCTCTGGTCTTTACAGCTCCCTCTGTATATCTCCCAAACCGATTCTCTCTCTTTTCCGTGTTCTGTCGGCAAGTGTCCCAGCAATTTTTTCTCCCTCTCTCATCACTCAGCCCTCTTCTCACCTTTTTGCTTTACAGCCTTGTCATAATTGTCAACTGACAGTCAAACGTCTGAACTTGAGCGGAGCGCTGTTCAAGTACTAATACATAAAACATATACGAGACAGAGCAGGGAGAGAAAAAAAGGACCAGCAATATATACAAGAGTTGTTGGTAAAAGGAGAGAATGAGAGGTTATATAGAGAAGGAAAAAAGATGCAAGAAGAAAAAAAAAAAAGGAGGAAAAGGGATGAGACAGTCAAAGAAAATGGAGAATGAGAAGAACAAAAAAATAGGTTTGAGTTAAAATGACTGAATCAGGGAAAAACGACAAGCAGAGAGTCTGTGTGTGTGCAAATGTGCTGTAACAAGAAATTTCATCTATCATCACTTCTGTAAAAATCATCTGTCCGGCATATCTCTATGTCTGCGCGTGTCAGACTGATACCATCTTCCAATCTTCCTAGATTGACAGCACACAAGCTCACAGTCACTCTGCAGTCGAATTAGATTTGAAACTGTTATTCAAAATCTTAGACCCAATGAATAACAACAAACGTGACTTTTAAAATTGGCACCTTCATCCAACTTAATATATATGAGGATTACTGAAAAGACAAATGTCACCTTTAGTTATCTAGCATGCACCAATGTTGTCACATATGGATGGGATGGACATGTAGCTCTAATTACTTTGCTGAAACTTTACATGCTGTAGGTATTAAAAAGGAAAAATTATAGATAAGATAAAATAAACCTTTATTCGTCCCACAGTGGGGAAATTCACAAAGTCATTATAGTATAGACATAACAAAAATAATAAAAATATGAGGGCTTACATGTGATGCAAAATGTGTCGATAAAATCATCTTTCAATCAGGACTAAAATCTGCTCATATGCATGTGTTGGATCCTTTCAAATCAGCCAGACCAACATATCCTCCAGATTAAACCAAAGAAATAGGTCATCTTCCAAAACTCGACAGTGTTGTCAAAAATGGCCGTTTCAAAAAATGATTCAGACTATTAGAGATGTTTTTTTTTTTTTCGCTCTGCCTCTTTGATGATTAAGAAACTGTTTGACAGAGGTGAGGGAAAGATTGTGGTCATGGGAAAAGATGCTGAATGTTGGTATTGAACAGGATATGAGCAGAGAGCTGCAGGGTCACACGTTCTGTTGTTGTTCTTTATCTCAAATCCTGTTTTCTCAGTCCTCTGTCAAACACCAGGAAACACTCAAAGAAAGAAAGTTTAACAGCTAATACTACTCCGGTCTTTTTTGGTGTTGTCTATATTTAGAATACACTGTATATGTCCTGGTATGTTGTTCTTTCATCTGCACTTAAGAGACAAAAAGCAGACGGCAGTGAGGTAAACATTTCATCTTGATCCACCTTTGTGTGTCAGTTTGCATTTTGAGGCGTTTTAATGAAAGTCTGTATCGTGTGGTTATAATTTCACATCTTTGCGTGTGTGTGTGAGACGACAGAGAGAGAAAGAGAGAAATCAGGAGATGGTAATGATTTTGCTTGTTATTATCATTAATCAAAAGTATTGTAATGACTCTCTGTCTCTCGAAACTACCCCATCAATGTGCCTCTGTCTCTCTCCTCAACATGCTTCGTCTTTCTTATTAGATGCTTGACACTTGCAAACACATCTACTGATGAACAACAGAGACTCACTTTAGAGCAAGAAAATAACGACTAAAACATGGAACAACCACATTTAAAAAAAAGAGACATGTGGCATCATCATGTTGAGTCAAACCAAACTGTGTGTGGAGGTAAATTTGCTTTCACTTTTCTCTGCAGCTTGAGGAAAGTCGGTTCTGTTTCCCTGTTCAAATACTTGAAATAGTCTCTACTAGATACCATATGTTAGCTATCAGTGTCAGCTTTCATGTAACAAAACTAAGAAGTTTTACAGTGCAAAAGCTGCCAACTTTTGCTCACAGTCTTTCGGGCATCCTTATTTTATCGCTATTTAAATTTGATTATGTAGTCGCTAAACACTTGAAGCATGATAAGAAGGGAGAATATCATTAACCAGATTGGTTTAAATCCTCTCATTTACATTGATACGCAATAACGCAGAATTATACAAAATACATTCATGGGTTTTATTCTTACCGGCCATATTTGTCTTTTTCAGTGTTTCTGCTAATTTGATTATCAATCTTCCTTTGTCTTCTTTTAAAACTCATCACACATTAACAGATATACAGTTTTCATCCATGCTGGGGAAGAAGCCCAACATTTAAATAAAAAGTAGTTCATGAAAGTACACAGAACTTTGACTGTAATTTATTACAGTCCTTGCAGCAAAATTAATGAATGAGTATCTGTGGCAGCACGTTCCCAGCGGACAGCAGCAGTTCAATACCTTGTGCACTCAAATGGGACGAAACAACACACCTTATGGAAGGATCGGGAAAATAATGACTATATTTAGGGTCTGCTCGGTGCTGGCTCAAAATACATTTTGAATCATAATTTATCTCCCCGTGCTCGTGTTCATACTGCACTGTGCGGCTGTATTTCAGCAACCGGAGATCGAGCTGCAACTTTCAACGTGACAGCAGCTGACCTTTCACAGCAACGCAGCAACACTGACAGCAATGGATTTTCAGTTTTGGAGTTTTACAGTGAGTCCAACTTAGCTTTTTCTTTGATCTGTCGGTTTGGCAATCTGGGTGTCAAGGCCGAGAAAACTGTCTCCACAGTTGTTAAAAGACACCGGCGTCCGGCAGAACAACATAAACCTGTTCAAAGGGGAGGAGATGAGTGTGTGTGACCGTGCCTACCCTCCCTTTTCAAGAGTTTCACACGCGACCCTCTGGCTTTGGCTTAGGGTCGTGCAAACCTGCAGAAACAGTTGCACACATCATACATCATCACAAATCCTATTTCTCAGGCTTCGAAACACTGATGTTGGAGGTTTATTATGTTTCAGACACAAGCAGAAGCCCTATTTGATGTGACAGAGTGAAAGCTGGCCATCTGCTGCGCTTCATACATGCAGTTCCTATAACTGCCTCTGCTATGGCTGGTATATATATTCAAATTTGTTGAGCTGTTAAAGAATATCTACTGGATTAAAGCCTTAAAGAGTCTGCAGCTGTCAGCCATGATCCATATCAATTACCTGTCATTGCATATGAGTGCATTTTGGTTATTGTGGGATTTATTTTGCTGACATAAGCTTTTCAATGACGTCTGTGATGCTTTCGAGCTCATACAATTTTATCATACTACATTATCGAGTGTGGTGTATGAAGGACTACCGGCTATGAAGGCAAGTCAAGTGGGAGCAGCGAAAGCAAGGTCTCAACCATACAGCAGCAGAATAAAAGACAGGGCAGAAATGTTTAACCTGCAAAAGACACACATGTCCTTGTATCTACAGTATGTGAGTGAACAAACGTGCGTCTACCTGGCTGACAATGAGCATGTTTAGATATGACGGCAGCTGAATGTTTACAGTGTCGGTTCTCGTCCATGTGCTTCTCAGCGTTCCTCTATTTGAGTCTTTAGCTGCTTGTCTGCCTCAATTTGCTTCAATCTCTTAGCGTGTCAGCTCATCCACCACTTTAAAGACATTTCTGCCTGTATGTTGATTTGTTTGTGATTTTTTTTCACTCAAACTTTCAATGTAGTTTCTTCCATGTTTCCACCTCAGCTTTCCTTCCTCCCTCCTCTCGATCTGCACCTCACACTCCACATCTCGGAATTGCTTCTCTCCGCTATCCTCTCCCAACATCTTCCTCTATCAGTCCTTCTTTCCCTCTTTTCAGCTTCCCAAGTACATACCTCACGTTCCATACCTCACCCCCCCCTCCCTCTCTCTCTTGCCGTCTCCCAGCTGCAAGCAATCTTATAAATAACAACACCATGGTTGTTTGCCATTTGTTGTCACAGTCGTAACATTGCCAGGAGCGCTCTACATGCACTTGCCTGTGTGTGCGCATCAACAAAACAAGGTAACCTTCAACTGAATTGGTTAGACATATACTGGATTTATAGAGCCGCAGATTGGACGTGCTTGTTTTGACGTAAATCGGGGGAGGAGGTGTTTATCTCATAGTTAAAATGTTTAAGGGCCTCGGGGACTTTATTCGTTTTGGCAGAGAAGACGTTTAATTTGATAGAAGATAGTTTACGGCGGATGAAATAGGGTGTTGACTTTATAAAACAGGCAGGAAGGAAGTTACAAAAGGAACTGAGGTGAAAAGAGGGGTAAAATATTTTAAACCAAGTACAAAAGAAAATACAAGTTACATATAAAATTACAGTCAAAACAACACTAAAGTGCTAAACAACTGAGAGCATCCAAAATGAAAAAAAAAAAACATCTCAGAGAAGCCAGACTGAAATGTATAAGTGTAACTTCAAATGCTTACCTATTCCTAAGTTTTTTGTACTGCTGAATATCATATCCAATGTCTCAGTGGACTTTACAGGCTCACAAGAACGATGGCTCCTGACTTGGACAAAGCTTATGGCATATGGGAAAACAGAACTCCTCAGATGGTTCAAGTGCAATAGGTGGTATAAAAGAAATAGCAAGAAATCAAGAGAAAGTAGTAGCAGTTAAACTGTGGAGTACCTCAAAGTTCTATCTTGGCATCTCTTGTGTTCCCGACTACAGTCAAATAATATACTCAGTCAATTATTTTCATTACTGTACAAGCAATACACAGTTGTATTAATATATTTTTCCTATGACTGATGACATTTGTATGTCTCTCTTCTATAGTTTGACAATGGCAAATCACAAAGCTTCAAAGGCAGAAAAATCTGAACAAACCACAATTTGTGGAGGTGTGGCTGCTTGAAAATGGAAATTTTGTTTTGTTCTAAATACTGAGAGACCGGAAGGCAGTAAAAAAAGGTGCCAAAGCAAGAAGAGGAATAAATATTTTAGATCAAAGGCAAATACTTGTCTTGAACATTAGATGTAAAAAAAACAAAACAAAAACGAAACTAGCTTGTCAATCTTGTAAATCACTTTGAATTGCACTAACATGTATGGAAGGTGCTACAAAAATGAAGTTTGAATTGATTCTAGTCTCAGAACTAAAGACTAAATTTGTGTGACTTCAAATGCTTGGCACAAATCACAACACATAAAAAAATTGCAGTAGCATTTGCTTAATCCAATTAAAATCTCCGTTTAAATTTGGATCATTAGGTCCATAAAGTAAAGCAATAAAAAGCCTGGCTCTGTATATTTCCCAGCTGTGTGCATTATGTTAAGAAGTGTTGCCTAGTAGAGGCAGACAAAAAAACTATTATGTCTCTTCCAAGTGCAAGATTATGATGCTTTAACGCCGCATCAATTTGCCAGAAATTAACAGATGCATCTATCGTAAGTCTGTATCTTCTAACAAAGGCTGACTAAAAACTAATTTTCTTGTTATTTCAGTTACCACTATGGAAGACAAAAGGGGATCATTGTCTTTCAAAGGGAAAATGGTATGGATGTAAATCCTGATGGGGTATGCAGGTACATAAGGATCCTGCTTGGGGGGAGACGTTGCCTCAGATATTAGTTAATCTTGTGTCCAGAGAATGTAAAGAGCATATTGATTGGCTAACTCAGTTAATGACAGGACAACAGCCAGGATTACAAAGGTAAAATCATATGGCATCAGCATACATTAATATTTTGTGCTGCTACGCCCTGCTACAGATGGGTAGGGATGAGTGAAGGTGATCATGTGCAGTTCCTTGTTCAAGTGGAAAAACTGTTGTTTGCCATTTGGAATTACAGAGGCTTCTGGAGAAGCATACACCTTTATCTATTTGAGGAAGTTATCGCCAATTCCAAAGTCAGCAAGCACATAAAATAAGTACAGTCATTCTATCCAATCAAAAGCTTTTTCTGCATCCAACAATACAACCAACACCTTGTCCTTTACATTAGCACCATGTTGTGTTATATTTAATAACTGCCACACATCACAGCATAAATTACGCCCTTGTATAAAACCAGTCTGGTCTGGTCTGGTAGCACATCCTCGAGACGCCGCACTAGTATTTTGGCCATTATTTCCCTGTCTAGATTTAATGACGAAATTGGCCGGAAAGAAGAGCACTCATCTGCTGGTCTGCCCTTTTTGTGAATCAAAGGAACACAAGCCTCCGTTGTTGAGCTCGGAAGTATACCATCTTCAAAAGGCCGAGCCAGCACAGCAAGCAGGGGCTCTATTAAACGCTCTTTGAATTCTTTATAAAACTCTGCCATTAGGCCATTAGGCCCAGGGGTCTTATTGTTCCAGAGTTTGCTTATTGCAGCAACTGCTTCCTCTTGGCTAATGGGGTTACCCAGCATCCCTTTTTCTTCTAAAGACATATGCAGTAAGTCAGAATGTGAGAAATTCAGCCCCCTTTGTTTGGACATATTACTGTTCTCACACTATACACACTGTCTTAGAATGACTGGAAGGTGGCATTAATATCTTCATTATGGTGCAATCTATTTTTGAGACTTTTTTTTTTTTTTTTTTTTTTACAGCTTGTGATTGAGCTTTTTCAAGCACTAGATTTGCAAGGTATCTACTTGGCTTATTTCCATACTGATAACATTCTTTATTCACAGAAGAATAGTGACTTTTCAGCCTCGGATGTAAGAATGGTTTCGAGAGCAGTTTTAGTTTCGTCAAGCCTCACTCTTAAGTTATCTGACGGATGTTTCTTTTGTAGGTCTGATAATTGATTCTCGAGCTCCGAGCGTTTGAGTTTTTCTCTGATGTGCTGTGTATGAGATAATGGTCCCTCGCATAGATGCTTCGCCTGGGTGCGCAGTAGCAGAAGAGGCTTCGCTTTGAGAGTTTTGTTTTCAGTAATGAAGCATTGGAACTGTTATCTAAAATGTTTCCTCAATGTGGGATCTTTAACAAATAGTTTTTAAATCTCAGACTACCGTGCTGTCGCTCTGCTGAGCACGAGAGATCAAGGACTGCTGGAGCATGATCAGAAATCAGGATGCTACCTAGTGAGTGAGGGATCACCTTTCAATGATGGCTTAGGTTTAAAAAATAGTAATTTTGGATGAGGTCTTGTGTGCATTCGAATAGAAAGCTTTATCATTGGGATCATCGTGCTCAGGGCCTAGTTTGGGTTGGATTTGTTGTAAGATTTATCAAGACGATGAAGGCAACAGTTGAGGCGTCCATCTACTGTTGAGGAAGTGTACAACCATAAATATTCATAAATGACGTACAGTATATTCTTCTGATCATAACATGCCGGTCTGTGATTCTTGAACAGAGCGTGTACTGTATATCAGAGCAGAGACGCAGACAAATATGACCTGATTTATCTATATCTCCTACCATAGTGTGGCGTTTTATCTCTATCTTTGTAATGATGCAAGACAAAGCAACATATTGCCATCTTTGATCACACAATTTCTTGATTAAAAACAAAGCTTTGATGTTACGAAGTGTTTTGGCTCTTAACTCGCTCACCACTTTCTAATTAGATTCATTAACAAAGTAACAGGCTAAGAGGCATTTTGACAGCATGGGGGGGGACATACGCCTGCATTCAGATACAGAATCGCACACATACACACTCATATATGTTTGCACATCCACACACAAGAAAGGAAAGTGGTGGGAGGAGTTTGTAGATTTCAATAATCCTTGAAAACGCAATATTTTCCTTTCTGTTCACTTAACCTCATGCTGATAATTGCCAGTGGGAGCTGATAACTATTCACGTGTATGTGACACTGGCTGCATACTAATGCTGCAGGTGCAAGGACGGTGCTACAGTGAGAAAACACAGAGGGGGACGACAGAGGGGAGAGGAAGGGAAGAATTTCTGCTCCGCACGCAGTTGCTACAATTACTTAACAAACTTCCCTCCTCGGCTTGTTAACTGTTTAGATTAGAAACCCACAGAGTGAAAATGCACAAACAGCAGGTTACAGTGCCAAAAGCTACGCTTCGCTGGTGTTCGGTCTCAGTGCGCTGTGAGCGTGTGTGTGTTTGTGTGTGTGTGTCTCAACATATTCAACTTTAATGCTCACAGATCACACAAAGCTTGCTTCATCCCGACAAACACGGAGAAATCTCTGAAATGTTAATACGACCTACTGTGCATACAATTCTCTGTTGAGTTTGTGACACGGCTTCTTATATTAATAAATAAGCATATCAAAATAAAAATTAAAAAACAATGCCTGCTACAATTTTGAATATGAGTAAGTTGAAAAGCATGCATGCATGGGCAATTTGAAATATTGTGCATTTTCGTTTACATAAGAATAAGGACACTTTTGTTTTGGCTCGATGCTGCAGCCCACTGGATGTGAAAATGAACATTGACTGTCATGGTTAAAATGTTGGCTTTTTGATATACCATGTATGAAACTGTAGACCCTGTTTATACATTATCCCTGAGGGTAAAAATGAGGGTTACAGGTACGCTGCTCACCCAATATGGACTTGAACAACTCGAAGCTGAAAGTTTAAACTGAGCTTTTTCATGTGAACTCAGTTTGCTGGATCACTGAGCCAAAACAACGCAAAACTGAGATCAGACTAACACAGTCACAGATGATGATTAATACAGATTACAATAAAAATGTGAGCACTTGGCAAACCCCAGTCACTTTCTGGATTATATCGTTTACCTTAGCACCATTTAAAATCAACTCCTACTCTTCTTTTACTGCATCTTTAAAAATGCTGTGTGTGATTTGATAAGCTCTCTCAGATTTTTTGCTTGGTCTGCCGATCAGGAGTAAGGCAACATTTTCTCAGTGGGGGTTCCAGCAAGAAATGTTTAAAGTCTGGGCTGTTTTGAAGTTTTGTGGTTGAGTGGCCACCATCCTCTTTTAAGGCCTGAACTGTATGTACATTATAATTTCACATCTCGTGGGTCCATGTTTTTCTCTGTGACAATTTTAGTTTGCTACCTTCCATTTCTGATACACTGAGATTAGACGGAAACTATTTTTTGCATATATAAGTTATCCCACAAAACCCATGCAATCACCATCCTTCTCTTTACTCATCCTGGTCAAGGTCACGCAACAAAAACTTCAAAACTGAAGGCTGAAAACTATTTAAATCCATTTTGTTGAAGCTAATTAAAGCAATCTTTTGTGTCACCCCACAGTAGTCTCCAGTAGTAGAAGTAGTCTCTAAACCAAAAAGACCAAGGACTTTCATTTCAAATGTTGGAAAAATAAAATGCACAAATAAATGTCATTGACTTCACATGTGACAATTACTTACGATGAAGCCAGTTTGGTAAATGGATGCATCAATTGGTGAACTATCAGATGTTCAGTACACAGTAGATTTTACCTAACATGCCCTTTAAAAACACAAAATTATTTTCACAGCTTTTCACAGCATGTGCATATAACAAATTATGGATCTAAAGATGTTAAAATCTGCACATTTGAATGTAGTGACGAACAGTGAAAAACAGATATTTAACAGATCTCTTCTTTCACCATCTCTCTCTTTTTTAATATAGGACTAAGTATTACTAACTCAGTCTTGCCCGCGGCTAAAGGCCTGTGTGTTGAAACCATACAAAATCATTAAGCTGCATTAGTGAGCTCTTAAAACCACACTGGTACAATGGTTAGCTTGTATTCAGTAAAGCTGGGATAATTAATTCAAAGCTGGTGCACTCTACTCTGTGAGAATACGACATGGAATTACAAGAACAAAAAGCACTACCTCTTATATGCATAGACTAAAATACAGGCACACAAATATATAATAATATATAGGGCGCATGCATCAAAAGCATGCATGTGCAGAGGGTGGGGGGTGAGGGCGCTCGAACACCTTTAACCCCTTGATGTTCATAGTGCCCTTTTGTCATGGCGTATGTTTTATAAGACGCAGTTGTGCTTCTAGGGAAAATGTATGAGCAGTTGGTCTTGTTTCTATAGAATGTATTATTTTCAATCAGCATTAAAGCTAGTGCTGACTGTTTACTGGCATTCACCAACCTGTTGGCGCTTTATAAACAGGTAACTATCTAGTTTTTCTTTAACTAACTTGTATAATGTATAACTGTGCAATTAAACATTAAAGCGGTAAAGCAGAGAGCTATGCAAATAATAAACTGAATGTGAACGTAATTAGACTCCATTATTTTGATATTGATTATATTATGTAATGATAGCATTAGAAATGAATAATGAAGAACAGATTCAGGATCATGACTATATTTGACACCCTTGTATTTGAGAGAAAAAGGCTGACAATTTTCAAGAATCTAAAAACAAATCAAAATCAGCAAAAACTGGAATTCTGATTCAAAGCTACTTAAGCTTGATCACGTCCTTAGTAAACACACTTGCAAACACACCTGCAATTTTCAGTTTTAATTCTGTGTATCTTTTATTGTTTTAACGTGTATCATATTTTCTTTTATACTGCAGTGTATTAGCTCTTTAACATTGTCTATCATTACTTGGGTTTATTGCTGATTAGGCGCAGGATTTGTTAATTATATTTAATGCTGTAATAGCAAATTGTGCCTTGTTCCCAGGTGGAGAGTGAGTGCTAAGTGTAAGGTCAGATGGAGTCACAGCAAGGAGAGAAAGAGACGTTGAGTCAACAGAAAATGTGCAGAGAACAAGAAACTCTGGAGAAGGAGACTGAAGTCAGAGAGGGGCAATTTTCAAACCTACTTGAGCTACAAGACACAAATGATCCTGCTCATGTCCTACAATTCAACATGGTGTGGTCTTTATCCAAATGTGTAATAATATTGGACTCTGCCGACCACGACGTAATTTTCCAAGGAATTTAGAGGGATGGTCACTTCAGAAGAAGTGCTATGAGAAAAAAAAAAACATAGCTAGAGTGTTCTGTTTCAGCTGACATCCTCAAATGATGAAAAATACTTGAGCCGCAACACCTGGAAAACACTAGGAATAAATCGGTTGAGAGGTCCTTTCGAAAAAATTAAAGATCCCATTGCTTCAGAGTTTCACATGTGAGGTGAAGAGGAATGCATTTAAGAAAAGATCACTGGAGGTAGCTTTTGAAGTGGGCGACCTTGAGTTACAAGCTGCAAAAGAAAGAGAGAAGGAAAGGAACGGAGAAATCTTGTCACGTTTGATAGTCATTACTCTTCATCCGGCAAGACAGGGTATGACTTTTAGGGGAGATGACGAGACCTCATCAAGCTGAAATCGAAGGGATTTCTTAAAGTTGGTGGAGTTGTTCAGCAAGTATAACAGCATAATTAAATTACACCTTCAAGCTGTAAGGCTGGGAATTCAAATAGAGGCCTTGTCACAATTCTATTTTTATCCAAAGCGACGTACATTCACAAACCGATGGAACAGAAGTTCAGAATCTTGCCCAATGACACTTTGACACATAGACTGCAGGAGCCAGGGATCAAACCACCAACCTTCTGATTGGTGGACAACCGCTCTACCTCCTGAGCTACAGCCGCCCATGTTACTCTCAAACAGAGAGAGAGCAAAAAATCTTTTCTATACTATTGGATGAAAGCCACATCATCTGTTGCTGACCATGCAGTAGTGCTCCTGCTCTAAACTCTAAAGTGTGTTATCATTTTTGGACATAGTGACACAAGAGCTTCAGAAACGCTTTGAAGGAGGAGATAATTCCTTGTGGAAAATCTTGAATGCTTGAATTCTTAAAACAGCAAGAATTCCAACAGAGGCATTGAAGAGGAAGACAAATGGCAGACAGACAGAACTTAAGTTAGCTCATTCTCATTCACCCCACCAGTCAGAGTGAGAACAGTGTGTGCTTTTAGTGGTCAAAGAAAACAACGCACATCTGGTTTTCTTAAATACATCAATGGTGGGACGTTCTTTCTCAAACTAAAGCTGGTGAAAACCAAACTCTGCAGCCTTTGGAAAGAGGAGAGGTTGTCAGAGCTTCTTTTATTGGCAATTGAGAAGGACGTTCCAATCAACACAGAGACATTTTTCCAGACATGACCGACAGAAAATTGCTGTTATGAATGCAACAACAACTCAATCAATTTGTTGAAAGATTCCTTGTTACATTCTGAATATGGGCGGCTATAGCTCAACAGGTTATGCTGTAAATTACGTCAGCGTACAGTGTTTTAAAATCTCGTTCCCCTTTTGAAATTTGCACACCTGCCAATCTAAAGGTCTCTGCACAGCCCTGACCAAAAAGACAAACACCCACAGAGAGCAACATCCACAGTGCACAAATATAAAGATGTATACATGCAGACATTAATGCAAACTGTGTATTGATTAACAAAAAAATACACACAGATTCCAGTGCACACTCACATAGACGGGCACAAACACCTTTAGCTGGAAGCTATGTTACATATTCATAAATGCAGTTTTATATGGCGGGCTGACATCTCTCTCTCTCTTGCCTCTAACCCTTTTCCTAAAAATAGAGACGAGCTTTACTCTGCTCTCTGTGAAAGACAAAGCTTGACATCTTGAAATTTTGTCTGTAATAGTGGGAAAATATGTCTGTATTGACACTGACGCCGCCAATTACTCCCAAACAAGCTCATTAGCTTAGAGCTTACGGTGCTCGGGTGTGTGAATGCGGGATGCCACGAGCGAGTGAAATGTAAATTCAGATACATTCCTCCTATAAAATCAGCATCAAAGGTGTGATTTTTGTTGAATTTACTACGAGTGAACACTGAGTTGTCACAGAGGCGGCTCAGTGGTTCTTGCGCGATGCATGACAGAAGGCACGTAAGCTATGTGAAAGCGCGTTGCATCACAGTAAACGCCTAAACACATAGTCTGCATATAAAACTGTGCAAAGCTTTGACGCGTGATGAAGGCAGTCGAGAGGAGAGAAGCAGGAAGACGTGGGGGAAAAAAAGGAAGCAAAATCTGTAAGAGAGAACAAAAACACGACACAAAACTAATGCTATCCCTCTAACAATCAGCTGCAAAAAGCTCACTTTGATTGGCTCAAGGTTGGACACGGCCTCCGCTCCAAACAGTCCCATTGAAACGTTGGGAAAAATATGATGTTCATAAGCCTCCTCTAATGCAATTCATCTACGTCTGATGCCTTCGATATTGTGCCTGACAGACGACATAACAAGCAAGCAAGTGGAGGGAGACCAATTCACTCCCTCCAGCGTCATTGTGGGGGACAAACAGACACATAGAGAGGCTGATACAAACCAGTTATAGAAGCTGCTGCACTGTGGAAAAATAAAACCGAGTGAAAAATAGAGAATGACAGCAACAGGACAGACGAGAAGAAGAGCGGATGAGAAAAATGTTTTATATTTAATGACAGTAAGAAGAACAGATCAAAACAAAGAAACGGAGATAATAGTTGTAGATTATAGACCAGCTCCACATCTGACCTCACTCATATCCTCAGTCTACTCCGCCGATCCCAGAAGAGAAAACCTGAGATGACCCCGCGACCTCGTAAAACAAGCACCGACGGGAAGGGTTATAATGATGACTTGAGAGTGTGTGTGTGTGTGTGTGTGTGTGTCTGCACATGAGCATAATTTATTAATGCTGGTTGAGTTTGCAGGGTGAGACTTTATCGGCATTTCACAGTTAATAAAAGAGAGTGTGTAGTGTGTGTGTTGTCTTTACAAAAATGTGATATCAATCCATCACATTTATCGTTGTTTTACAGCTTCGGTGGATAAACATCAGCTAGAGAATGAAGGAAAACACTTTTTTTTTTTTGCTTTTTTTCGATTAAAAGAACAATATTAGACACAATTTCTTTAGGTCTTTAATATATTCTTGCTTTGTAAACAGCTCTCTATATGCTTTTCCATTTTTCTGCTGGGGGGCATGGTTGGCCATTTTTGTAAAATTCAAATACACTAAGGCAACTAAAAGGAACTGAAAGGAAACTACGTGTGTTGGTCAGCCCACTAAACCCTGATGGTGGGTCATAGACAGACCAACGGTGAGCACAAAGGAAGCAGCCACCCAATGTGACCTTTTACATGTTTTATATGTGAGTGTCTGTTTCATTGAATACATTTTTAGCAGATGATAAAAAGCATGCAGCCGCCATATTTGGACATATTTGTTTAAAGTGGAATTCTGGGATTTATGATGAAAACAAACTTCTCACATTTAGGCAGCGAGCATGAACTCCGTGTGTGTGTGTGTGTGTGTGTGTGTGTGTGTGTGTGAGGGTCAGTCTGACAGAGCGTGTCCTATCAGCTCCAGGGTTTATTGGTGTTTTATTGGTAATTTACAGCTTCTACAGACCGACGTTCAGGTGGCCAGACATTTCTCTCTTTTTTCAGTCAAAAGCTATTTCAGAGCCTTTTCATTCAGCAGGTCTCATCAACAACAAGACCGTCAACAAGTCTAGTGTTTATTTATTTTCCGAGAAATAGAAAACACTGTATATGTATGATCCTCTAACAGGAAGTAGGAACAGACTTGTCGCCATATTAATAACAGAACACAGCTGCAACTAAGCTTCAAGATCTCTTTCTTCTGTGTGTACATGGGCACATAAATAGCATCATGTACTAAAGCATGATGAAATCTGAATTTGGCAAATAAACATTCATTATGTCAAAGGCACAATGAGAGGGATTTTCCTAAAAACAAATGTGTAAACACAAAAACAATCCCACTCAGTTTCAGAAGGTGGAATCTGCTATTCCTGCGTTGGATTCAAAAAGCATGCATGCACAAAGGGATTCACAGGAAATGACTCATGCACGTTCCGGACAAATTGTAGTTTTGAACTTTACGAGCAAACACACATCGCAACAGTACAAGTGTAGCTAAAGTAATGTTTCGTATTGAAGACCGCAAATCTTTAGATAAGGAAGTTGCGTTTCCTGACCCCAGCGATCCATGAATGTTTCATTTCAAACAGGCCTCTGGTCCTTGTATTGTTATCATGTTTATAATGTAATGTTCTTATCACCAGTAACAGCAGGTGTTGCCGCATCAACCAGAACTGAGATTTAGCATGCACCGTGTATGTGTGTGTGTGTGTGTGTGTGTGTACCTGTATTCTTCCTGAGTGAACACAGGAATGACAGAAGGCTGAAGGACTGTGATCTCTACTAGAGTTGCGTTCTCCTTTGCAGGCTCGCCGTCATCATAGGCCACCACCACCAGCTGTCAGTCAAACACACACGCGTAGGTAAAACAGTCAAACAGTCAGTAGATATCCACATGATGACTTGCAACATGGCTGTCTAGTGCCGCCGCTGCTCTCGGTTTGTGCCCGCTAACATCGCAAAGATATCAGCTCGCACCTTTTTACAGCCTGCTGACGGTGGAGACAGCCAAAGAAACTGATGCAGCGAATGCATGACAGGCCGATAACAAACCAAAATAAATGTCTACATCTTTGTTGCCTGCATTCTAAAAGCACATTATTTGCATGGGAATTGGAGAACAGGATGAGTGTGCGTCCCACTGGTGTGCTTATTCTTTCCTGCTTAGCCTTTCTTCTTTATTTAATTGGGGGGTAACCACTGTTAACTGAACCCAAAGGAACCTTAATGAGGGACAAATTTAAATATCAAGACATTGAAATATTGTGTTTCTTCCTTCTTATTCAGGCAGGAAATTGTTACTGATACTGTATTGCCCTTCTTTATATTCATACAATAACTCACACTTTAACCAGGAAGCCACTGAATGTATAGACGACTTTAACTGCTGGAAACTTACTAACTTTGTTGGAACATGTGGTCGTTAATTGCTTTGCTCATTAGCACAATTACTTTTCTTCAACTGCATTGAAGATTTGAACTGGATGCTTTTCAGTCACAAACCTGTTTCTGGCCTTGAACACTTGCTTGTGCATACTGAAATGCTCCCAAAAAAGTTTTTTTGAAAATACCTAAAGCTATAACGTGATGCAAGGAAATTAGGTAGACGTTTGCTACATGTCAATGAGACTGCATAACCGAGTATGTCTCCTTGTAAAAACGATACCTCAGACAGTATTTATCTCAGTCATAATCCAAAAATTGTACAGAGTGTTGGACTGATTCATTTCGTTTGAGTTATTGGGAGCAAACGAGGTAGAATTAGTCCCCTGAGTGACATCTTCAGAGGACGCTGAATCCTTGTTGTGTTAATTAAAGCCCAATGAAAAGATGAAATTAGCATGGCCCAAAGCCCCATTGAGGAGTGCAGCTGGGAAAAGGCAGTTTTGAAACTAATAAGCTACTGCAGTATACTTTGTACAGTGGATGGGGATTTATGAGAGTGCTCTGTACAAAGACACCTTTATGAACACAAATGCTACAAGTAAGCAATCTGAGAGCGATGATCAAATAAATCTTTAATGGCTCCATTCATGTCATGTCGTCCCAATCCTCCACCCACTAAATACCAAAATCCAAAAGCTGCAGCAAAACAGGGATGCATCAGATGAACCCTCTCCAATTATGATGCCTCTATTGGACTACAGTTACGCTGCCAATGTTTACAGTTTGAATAGATCAATATGATTGATTGGGAATTACATTAAGTGATGCTGCCCACTACATTTACATTTGAAATATGCACAGTAGACTGTGCTCAAGCCTCAAGATTATATTTAATACACTGAATAAATTACTGTCTAATGGAAGTTAATATATGATGCATGTGTAAAATAGAAATAAGATTTTGTTGGTTCTTGGTGCAAATCTGCAACAGGTATCCAGTTCAGACACAGGCACTTTTCACAGGATGCTGCAGGCAACTGGGGCTTTCACCTCTCGATCAAGTTCAATCAAGTAGTGATATTCTCATCTCAGACATCACAGACATTGCCATCCCCTGAACAGTGCTGCTAGCATGGCTATAAAAAGGAATTAAAAGATTTTTTAAAAATCCCAAAATAAGGAAATCTTCTCACAACCCCTTCGATTCATCATGTGACCCCTTCTGACCACTGGTTTACGACACAGTGTACATTATGGATTACTGGTGACCCTTGTGTTAAACTGTGTGCGTGCATACTTACGCTGAACTTGAGGTTGGGCTCCTCGTTGAGGTTTACTCTGGTCACCACATTTCCCGTCTTTTCCTCGACACCAAATATACTGGCAGAGTATGGATAAGCCTCCTGGTCCACTTTATAGCGCACTAGACCTGCCGGGGTGCCCTAAGAAGAGAACAAGTACACTTAGGATGATTTACAGGGATGTGACATTAGGATGAAATATCTCTCGCTTGCTTTCTGGAATGCTGCCACTCTCACAAAATAGCATCAAATTAAAAGCATAGTGTAGTAATGACTGTGTAATGGCTGTTACAGTATTTAATATCCAAACCAATTAGTCTGGACCAAAATGTCAAAAAGTGTGTCCTTGTCCAAATAAATATAAAACAGTTCAGACACACTGATGACCACTCGGGGATAGACGAGGTCCAAGTTGAGGCACTCAGATGATCATGAATTCACCTCTCAAGTGTTGATAATGAGCGACCATCAGTTTGAATGACTAACTCAAAATGTCAGGAAATACATAAAATTATATTATTGTATATAATATCTGATGGTCACCCACTCTGGATCAGGATCCCTCCATATGTCTATCAATCTGACATGTTCAGCAATGACTATATATATCACATACTGTAGCTGTTACCAGACCAGGGCCTCATGTTTACGAGACAGTTGCAACAAAGCCACATTGCCAGTAAAAAAAAAAAAAAGTATCCAAGGTCATATTTCCATTAAAAGACTTTTACCGCAACACCACTAAAACCTTCAGCGTCTGTATCATATTACAAGTTTGAAAGAAAGGTGTAAAATTGGCATTTAACACAAATGAAGCATAAAAACGATATAGATTTTTATTAAAGTAATATATGAGGTAAACAGTCATTATTGTTCTATTTAACTGTGGTTTCCTGTGAGATGATTTTGCAGGAGCTCTGCAGAGCTGTCTGATCCAATGTTCAAAAAAAAACTGTCTCCTAGTGAGTCAGCAAAACGTCACTGTGACAAGTTCTCATGAAGATTTGTACTTAAGAGGTAACTTTGGGGTCTGAATGGCAGAAATGACAGTGACCATATTTACATGCACACTCATTTTTCTACTATTATTCCGAATATGACAAGACCTTTTTATTTGATACAGGTTATGTTAACAGCATATTCTGTTTGGATAATCTAAATTAGGCCTGATTCATTTATCAATTAAGACATGAGTGACATGCTGATATTTTTGGGGTTTCTGACATGCACATTCGAATATGAATCCCAATTGGGGTTTTTACCACAGTTTGCGGCTCTTGGCCTCTTGCCCTGCATGTTGTAAATAAACCAACGAGCCAACAGTTTGCAAGGCTGGAGTAGAGGTGCATGCACAAAAGGAAAACCCACATTTCTGGTTGGAAGGAGAAACAAACCTACTTTTAAACATTATGGAAAAACTTGGTTATCAACAGGTTTTTGGACATGCACAAATATCGCAGAGGAAGAAGGTGGTTGAACGATTGAAAGATGGCGGCTGTGTTCACACGGTTGAACAAGTCTGTTATCGAAGAAGAAAGAAATGGAAATGGGAAACATTACTTCTCTTGGATGAGAAGTGAAATGTCTTCAAGAAGTCCAGTTGCTGTTGATTTGACATTTTATTTAACTATTATGACCTTGATGACTGAGAACCTTCACAGACATAGTGGATTATTCATTTTCATTAGTCATGTAAACAGCTTAGTAGGAATATGGTCTTTTTTTGCAATAAGGGCGGAAACTGAAATTCTTTGTGCATGAAAACAGTCATTGACACACACACACACACACACACACACACAAGTCTTGCTAGATGCTAAAACCTCAGGTCTGAATCTATTCTGTTGATGTAGGAAGACAGCGGGCACATAAGTAAAAGGAACATGTGGCTTTGAAAGAGGCTTATGGGACAACAAGTGTAGAAGATTTCACATTGAGATGGCTGAGTGAAAAATAAGATCATGTCTTCTTGAGCAGTAATACAAAGTAAAGATGCTTTTGTATTCCTGGTCCTCTTCATAAATATTTATTTGGTGATTTACCAGACAGTAAAATTGCAAGTTTACCAGTTGGTTGTTTTCTGTTTCTGTAAAGATTAGAGCCATTTTTCACACAGCCTCTGTATTTCAGATCTGCATCCAAACAAAAGGATGTGTGACTCAGCAAATCCACACAAGCTCCATTCGCGCTGCACTTACACCTCCGGTACGAGCATTTTACAACCTTTAAAACCTGGGGTTAACTGCTCCAGACTATCTAATGGCTCACAATGGAACTTTAAAGTGAGCTAACCTTCATTTTACAGCAAGCAGAGTAAAGCAGCCTATATGACAAAGATGTTTAGAGTTAAAAGACCAATCGAGGTATCACTAAGTGCTACACCGGGGTAAAAAACAAAAACCCGGCTCGACTGGAGAACAAAGTGCAAACACATTCAGAACACATACATACTGGAGACAAGCATCATTATCTTGCATCATTCCCACACACATTTTGGGGAACAGGCTGCGAAAAACAGTTTGATTGAATGGCAGCAGCTGGAAATGCTCACCGCAGGGTCAGAGTCATTGGCCATCACTGTGGTTATGATGGTTCCCTTGACAGCATTAGGGGCAACCATGCCTCGGTACACTGACTGGCTGAATACCGGAGAAAAGTCATTCATGTCCTAGAGAGAGATAAACACACACACACACACATACACAGAGCAGTATGGCATTAGGATTGTAAACATACAAAACACCCAGCTGTTTTTGTTTCCCATTTTACGTTTAATACTAATGAAGTGCAAACAGACTTTGCAGACATGTTGCTTTATGTTTTTGCTCTGATTCTTTAAATTTCATTTCCTCCTCACTTTCACTTTCGCTCTGCAGTCCACAAAATTACTCACTACAGTGGATTCACTCTTCACAGGTTCGGGAACATGCAGCCTCCACAAGGGAGAAAATGTTCAGTTGCTTAAAGAGCCCATAATCTAATGCTAATGCTAACAAATCAGCTCTTTTAAACAACAACAACAAAAGACTGCGAAAGTTGTGGACTGATCCAAAAACACCTGTTTGGATCATTCCACAGGTAAACAGGTTCATTGGTAACAGGTGATAGTGTCATGATTGGGTATGAAAGGTTCATCCTGGAAAGACTCAGTCGATCACAAGCAAGGATGGAGAGAGGTTCAACACTTTGTCAAACACATGATTGTATGAAAGAGATTAATACATGGACTCAGGAACACTTTGTAAAACTGTTGTTTGCAAATGATTGCATTTTATTGACATTTAACATCCTAACCTTTTTGGAGTCAGGGTTATAAATGCAGCAGTGAGGGGAATAAATGGTATGATCACGTTTAAACTTTGGGTCTTTTTTTATTCACTTGGCTGAATGGTTGATTTTAATCTTTGTTCGCAGTGGCCAAATTGAGATGCAGAATAAAAACAATAAGCAAACAAAGATGATGTGAAAAGGAGAGAAATCTGCCGCTAATTGCTTTAATTATAACTCTAATATTTTGGATATCAGAGAATCTCGACAAGAGATGAATGGACCATAGCTTTTCTGCAAATGTGCCAATGCATGTGAAAACACTGGTGTGGCCCTGAATTTCTGTAGCCTTATTACAGCATATTACAACAAACTGTGTCCAAAACCTACATGTCAACATTCTTAAATCAAATTCTGACACTGACAATAAGCCATAATTTGTTAATATATGCTAGACAGACAAACTCATGAGCACACACCCACCGTGATTCTGACAGTAACAGAGGCCAGTCCAGGAGGCATGGTCCCCTCTGTGTCCACGGCCTCCACAGTGAACGTGTACGTGGCTTCAGAGTCAGTCAGCGCCTCGTAGTCCACGACTTTGAGAACCGACAGCTCTCCGGTCAATGGGTCGACGTGGAATAGCTGAACGATCTCCTGGTCCGAGCCTTCAGTTCTGATCCGATATGTGAGGTTGGAGCCGAGGTCAACGTCGATCGCCTGCAGAGAAAGAGGCAGAGAATGGGAAAGAAAGTAATATCATTGCCTAGTGAATTTTATGGCGAGTTGAATTTTTTATATTGGCCAGAAGGACAAGCATCTTGACGTGCAGGAGCTGGAGACTGTAGTATTTTCATTAGGTGTGTGTTGAGCTGATGCGTATGTCTGAAACGCCTGTGGTGGTAAAATTTATAGTCCAGCTGGTGGTCCGTATCTTATTTTTCTGTCTGTCACTATTTTACTGCGTAGCTGTAGGGAAAAGCATTTTTTTATCAAGTGTTGTCAAGTCAAAATTCTGACTTTTCAATACATCTCTAGTGCTGGCTGGAATATGAAATAAAACCCATTTGGTCATTTCAAAGAAGATGCAGGTAAATAACTCTTCGTATGACTGTAATGATGAGTCTCATTGACTGCACTCAGTAAATGAATTCATGATTTGCAGAGCTTTTATTGATGGGCTCAGTTTCAACCTGCAGGCAACTTAATTCAAAGTAGCTGAAGTTGCAATAATAACTAAGGACATTAATCTCATTTTCTCTGGTTTTGTATTCAAGAAAAAACTGTAAACAACTAATTGTTTCAAATTTGGGTTTGTATGTGATTTGTTGGACACTTGGACACCTTTGTTAACAATTTAACATTAACTGTGCCAGGTCAAAAACTCAGCGTGGTGAACTGTGTATAATGTTATAAATATTTTAAATTCACATCATAACCTGGTGTGTGTAATGTAAGAATTCAGTACTTTTTGTCCCTATTTGGACATGACATTTTTGATAGCAATCATGTTAAATAACATCACCATTCAAAAGGCTGGAGTTGCAGCCAGCTGGGTCATAGAACTGTTTTTGAATGGTCTTTCATGCTTTTAGCTTGTAGAAAGTCCTCTTTACAAATAGATTTTATTTTGTTTTTGTTTGCAAAAAACTTTTTTTTTGCATACGGAGATCAAGACACTGTACAATGGTTCATGCAGACTGAGAACTGAACGGGCAGAAAGAGACAAAGATGCCTCAGAGCAGTAGTTAGAGTAACTATCTCAAAGATTTTCATTTACACACTCACGGAATGATTGAAAAAGGGCAGTTATTGGCAGTAGTTTATTTTGCTGCTGTCATAATTCTGGGAGCTGCGGTATTAAATGTAACTTGCTGTTACCACCAGTAACTCCAGGTGTCGCCAAATGAACCAGGACTTAACGCTTACAGATTTTAAAAAAAGAATATAAGAACATATTCATTGGTGAGAGAAACTGGAAGCTTAGCATCAAAATCTGTTTGATTTAATTAGGAACAGGTTCCTGTTTTAGTGTCAAAGCTTTTCTTAAAACTTCAAAAGCCAAATAGAAGGGTAATAAAAGTGGGGTTAGCACTATTGGAACTGGATCAATGACAAATCATGGTTTAAATTTATTCAATCTAACCACTGAGGAGACTGAAGAGAGAGACCAGTTGCACCATTGTGGTTCAATAACAATGAAGTCAAAATCAAAGAGTGCAACATCATGCAACATGACGAAAGAGAAGTTTTAATCATTTAACTATTTTTCTTTTAAGTATTTCTTTCTTTAAAATGTCCAAATTGCAATGTTTTTATCTATGTTAAAATAGCCATTAATGAAGGAAAGAAGAAAAACATCAATATAACAGGTGATTCCAAACGTTTGTACTGTAACGTAATGATTGAATTTTTCTATATGTTGCTGCAAATGGACTAATCCACAAATCCACTTCCTCACCTTTAATTGTAATATGACTGTGTCTTTGGGGCTGTTCTCTGGAAGGCTGACATCGTAAGTTTGTTGGCTGAACGTCGGGCTGTTGTCGTCTACATCCAGAACGGTGACAGACAGTGTCAGTCTGGATCGCCGAGGGTCTACTGCACCGTCCCAGGCTTCGACGATGAGAAAGTAGTGGCCTTTCACCTTCAAGACGACAGAAAATCATAGTCAAACTGCTTATCTTTTTTTTTTCTATGTATCTGAACATACCTGTCACTTCCTCTGACCTCTCTGTCCAGTGGCACCGTAGTTCTGATCGCTCCGGTGGCATTGATGGAAAACAGCTTCTGGTGGTTGACGAGCCGATAATGGACCTGACCGCTCGCCCCCAGATCTGGATCTGTAGCCTAAAACAAAGAAATAACACATGCACGCAAACAATAAGTAAGGAGGACTAAAGGTTTGAATCATTCGTGCTGACATGCTTGCCTGCCTTTGAGGCCAGATGTTCTTTTAATTATATCAAAAAATAAAGTGCGTGAATGAAATGAGAACGTCTGTGAAGATGTACAAGTTGTAACACTCTTCGCCTCGTTCAATCTTGCTTTCTTCTGGAAGAAAGAAAAATATTTGCAATGTTCGTGTGTGCTGTGAGCGAACGTGTGAGCGAATGTGTGTGTCTGAACGAGAGGGAGAGAGACTGTGAAATTACTTAGAAGAGAATTATCAATGTCATTTCCTGCCTTGCAGTTTCACTCAGGGAGCTTTTGTCGAACCGGTACGCATCCACAATTCATTTGTATTAGCGCTGACCTCTTGACCTTCCGCAGGGCTTCTAATGCACAATTTTATGCCCAAATATCTTATTTCAACTTCAGCAAAGAGAAATCACAGCTGCATGCAAAAGTGTCAGTGAAAATCAGTACTTTCTTTCTTTGCTCTTCCTTTCCCACTTCTTTCTTTTCTTACTTCTTTCGTCATGCTATCGCTCCTGTCTGTAGGTTTCACAATGGGCAAAAATTCAAACGTTACAGTTTTTAGCTTTGACAAGGTGACAAAGACAGACCTCGGCGATCCGTTCTGTCACATTTCTCCTGGTGTCGACTCCCAGTTTTTCCTTTTTTTTCCCCCTTGGTGCAACTTGTCCAGAGGAATTAAACAGACTTTTCAACAGTAGTGATTGTTCAACTTTTCCAGTTAATGAGACAGTGGTTTCAATTTTCACTTGGAAAAAAAAGGTAGCACAGTGTGTCTTCTTCCCTTTGTTGCGCTTTCATCTGACTATCTCTGCGTATTCCTGGACTACAGTCAAACTCTGACTCCATCTCCACATCATCTCTTTCAACTAATAAAATAAGGTGTTGAGAAGGTGACAAATTGCCAGCCGGCGTTCCTTTCACCCTCTCTGACTGTTCATCCTGTCCAATCAGCATTCTGACGGCATTAAAATAGATGAGGCCGAAGCAGAGGAGAGCAGAATAGAGGAAATATTATCATGGTTCGTGTGTGAGCGGCTAACGTTTGCTTACGTTGCTGTTTGACTCTAAAACTCCCCAAAAGAAAGATGTAATTTGAGGGTTAGTAGCAAGGTTTAAAAATAATTGCTTCACACCTGCTCTTATGACTAACAGTAAAAAACCTCTGTGTGTGTGTGTGTGTGTGTGTGTGTGTGTGTGTGTGGACTGTTATCAGCCAGAGCTTAAGTAGTCAGGACTTTGCATAACAAAATTAGTCGAGAGGAGGATTATTTTGAAGTTGATTATAGTTAAAAAACACGGACTGCCTTCTGATTACGGATCATCTTCATGGTATTTGCATACATTATTTTTCAGTGCTGAGGTCAAGACTCATTCCATATGTGTGTCTGAGAAACTCAACAAAAACAAACGCTGCATCCCTAAGTTTTCCAAACCCTAAACACAGAAACCCGTCCAACTCGTTCACACATGAAAAAGGAATCTGGTGTAGTGAGAAATGTACAGACTTGTATATCAAGGAACCAATAAACAAACACATGGCTCAATTCCTCAGGTCCAGACTAAACCTATATCTGAAAGAGAAGGGAAACTTTTCTTTCATTTCTTCCCAGGAGATTTAACAACCATGTTTAACAGTTGACCTCAGGTGACTCCAACAGTCAGGAGCACCGACAAACCAGGTGAAACCAGATGGTGTCAATGATCCGACAGAGATTGAAAACCTGGGACTAGAACTGAAGGAGCCTCTTGGATGAGGGGTGAAACATCCTCAAGTATCTACAACCAAGTCCAGTTGCCCGAGATTCAACCCTCCTTGGATAACCATAACTTGGATGACTGACAACCTTCACAGACAATGAGAATGTGGTTTTCACCGAGGATGAAAGAGGAGGACAAAATCTGTCTCACATCAAGCTGGCACAATTATGAAGGTGTAAATACTGAGGAACAAGCCATGCACGCAGCTACATGCTAATATGAGGCTAATTAGGTATTTGATCATCAAGTGGAATACTGGGGAAAACAACTGCTAGTGTGGCTAAAAAGAAACCACTAAGATAAGAAAATTAACCTCAGATGAAAATAAGACTATAAGGACATTCAAACGTCCGATCAAATCAACCATGTGCCAGGCAGAAGAATTTCTTCCTGGAGTATTTTTTTTAAGCCAAGCTGTTATTTGCCTGTTCAGGCTCAAGCTCCTCAGTTTAGGACGAGTTACCGCAGAGTGGAATTTTTACTTAAAGCAAACATATTCATCATATGCATTAAATCCTTCTGCCGACAATTCAGCCAAAGCGGCAGGAAGAAAAAGAAGAAACGATGTCTGGGTGCATTTTCCTGACAACCCACTCCGAAAGAAGACTGAGTACAGCGTGGTGATAGGGGAGAGGTCGCACAGATTCAACACAGAGGGAAAATATTATAAGCTGAAAAGCAACACCGAGCGGAGTCCGCCGAATTTCAATCGCAATGTTTGTGTGAATGTATAAACAGTCTCATACTGAAATACCTCAAATATTGGATATGATGGAGAAATGAATGCACGCAACTGAACCTGCATCATATTATACCTGCAAGTTTATTCTGAAGTTTTGAAATACTGGTTTGATAAAAACACCCTTCACTGATCTATTCAAACTCCATCTGTGGCTGAAGGCTGGGAGATCTGATCATACTGAAGCATTACGGCTTGCGGCATCTATGTCATAGAAATTGTGTAGGCTGTAAATTTGAACTTGAACATTATTAATTGTAACTTTAGCAGCAGTCTCAGAATTGTCAAAATGTTTATCCAACCCACATTTCCTCAATTCATATCTGTATTCCATTTTATTTGCTGTACTGTGTCAATTCTCGCTGTCGCACTGACCCATTTCCCCCCAATTTTGTATCATTAATGTTTCATCTTATCTCACACAGTCACTTTGAGGATTAATAGAAATTAGGTTTTGTCTTGCCGGTGTTGTGTCGACTGTGTGTGAGAAGAATGAAATCCTCCCGATGTGATTTGCATTGAGTTATTCATCGATATCTGGGTGTGCGACTATCATATTTTTAATGGAGCATCCAGATTTGGGGTGATTATCTCGGGTTGTTTGAAGAGAAGAGAGACCCAGATGGAAACATGGACAGAGAGAGAGAGCGAGAGAGAGACGAGATATATTCTATGGAAACAGTAGAAAAGACATTTTGTAAACACGAAACTGTTCAAATTTTGTAGATCTAAAATGTAGAGATGTAGATCTAATATAAGTGTTCATATGTATTTGAGTGAATTTCCCCGCTGAGGGACGGATAAAGGAATATCTTATGTTAGGAATATCTTATTTGTACACTAATATAGATGCAAAGCAGTGATGTAAATGAATAAATGTGACACATTCACATCATATGGGATGGAAGGTGGAGACGGCAAAGATTCTCATGTTGACAACTTCTGAGCCATCAAAACGGTTGCACGAACACTATATCCATCCAATTTCGGTTTTATTACACTGAACATTGGACAGTCTTTGGCGGATGTGAAGCCTCCATTTTTGCTTTTTCAGGCGCTTCTGTATTAAACCGGATATATTGGAGTTTTAAGAAAAAGTATACAGGTTATAATTACGACTTGGATGTTGATGTAATGCTATTTACAATATAATTTACAATATAAATTTAATATGACATAAATGTGACATAAAGTTCAATACTTAAAATGTTACATCAGCAATGACCCAACCCGGCAAACCAAACTCAAAGAGGCCAAGAAACGATCTGGCACATAACCCCATTTTTACACTTTTATACGGATTAAACAACAATATGGAAAGTGTTCATCAGTGAGTTTTGGAGATGCTGGTAGGTGATTTTTTTTGTGTGTGTGTGTGTGCCCCCCAGTTTCCAGTCTTTGGAAAGAAAGTGAATAACCCATTTCCACAAATACAAAATTATTCTTTAAAGTGACATTTTTCAAGCTGTCAGCAACAGTAAATGCAGCCTTCAGGCCACTTGACTTTTTTTTTTTTTTCCACATGTATTTAAAAAAGGAAAAAAAAAAAAAATCACTTCATAACACACTCGAATGTGCGCAGTGTCAATCTCAAGTCATTTCGTGAGAGCTGAGTTGAAAAATTTAGCCCTGTGATGAACTGATTGAGAAAACCGAAGCGAAATAAATGGACGGCAATTTTCTCCCGCCTGCATAAAATATAAAGAATTGTGAAAAGGGCAGATGTTTGAAATATGACAGGGAAACATTATTGTCCATTAAACCTTCCATCAAGTTGCCTACAGTAAAGCTGTCACAGCATTGCATTTCAGACACTGCATGAACTCCTTTAGATGGGAGGCCGGATTAATCGCCGTGATGTCAAACATATTGATGTCTGCAGTTCCTGGAGTTACTGTAGAAAGTGTGTGTGTACGTTCTCTCCGCCTCCATCCTTCTTCTTCTGTTCTCTTTCTCGCTCGTGTCTTCTGCCTCCCTCACCGTCTTCCTCACAGTTCTCTCAACGTAATTACATTGCCAGACAGTTAAAAGCCAGAAACACAATGGGATTAATGTCTCAGCTGTGTTACTTCTGCTGCCTTTCAACACACGGCGACAAAAAAAGCAGCTTAAGGCCTGATATATACACTATCTCCACAACTGCTAGCTCTGCCTTTCGTGTTCAGCTGCTCATACCTTGTTTCTTCCAACCCCCTTCCCCACCCCCCTTTTTTTCTTTTCTCTTTTCATCACTTTCTCACCTCCACCTCTAATTTCATTCCTAGATACTTTCAGTGTACTACCGGCAACTGAAACTAAATTACAGAGATTTTTTTTCCATCCGTCTCTGAGCGCATTTCTTTCGCTGCACCAATAAACCATCTAGTCAGGTATTATAACAGTGTAGGAGTTACTCTGGTAGTCTTACTCCTACATTGTGCGTTAGTGTGTGATTGCTTCTCTATTTCTGTTATTCCTTCTTTTAAACTCTGTTTCCAATCAGGTTAATTTTGAGCTCCACCTGAACTTCATTTCAACTGTTTGGTGGAGCACACAGTCACATAGTATAATGCACTTTCCTGCAGGAGGAACACATACGTATATATACATCCAGATGAGACATTAAACTCCACTACAACCCTGATTCCAAAAAAGTTGGTAGGCTGCATAAAACTTCAATAAAAAGAAAAAACAATGATTTGCAACGAACTTTTTTTAAGCAATAGTAGTTTTACAAAGTGTTCCTGTGCTCATGTAACAATCTCCTTTATACAATCATGTGTTTGACAAAGTGTTGAACCTCTCTCCATCCTCGCTTGTGATCGACTGAGTCTTTCCAGGATGAACCTTTCATACCCAATCATGATACTATCACCTGTTACCAATGAACCTGTTTACCTGTGGAATGATCCAAACAGGTGTTTTTGGATTAGTCCACAACTTTCACAGTCTTTTGTTGCTCCTGTCCCAACTTGTTTGAAATATGTTGCTGCCATCAAATTCAGAATAAGCAGATATTTACAAAAATCAATGAAGTTGATGAGGTCAAACATGGAATATATTGTCTTTGTACTGTTTTCAATTGAGTATATGTCAGAAAGGATTCGCAAATTATTTGTTTTATTTATGTTTTAAACAGCGTCCCAACTTCTTTGGAATCGAGGGTGACGTCGTTTTTTGGTTTGTGTTAATAGAAAAAGAAGAAATCATCAACAACATCATGCATTCCATAGCCTTTATCCTGTTCTGTGGTTCCCAGCATTAACGGTGGCTTTCAAAAATTAGATAGATTTTTTTTGTTTCTTTCTGCCTTGTGAATTGGAAGGTTCGCCACACTACCTTTATGTAGAGAGATCAATATAGTCTACTTCCTGACGTTTTCTCCCTTCAGAGACTTTTTTTCTTATGAATCAATTTAAAATAATTTTATAAAAGAAAGAAAACAAAATTTACAGCTCGTCTTAACAAGGCATTTTTGTGCAGCGTATGGCCACTGACGGTACATGTAGAGAACAAACAAGCCAGCTGCAGGGACACGCAATCACGCCACGAGCGTCCAACAGCCCGCAATATTTCCATTCCAGCTAACAACTGCAGCAGGTGATTTCACTGATTCATTCCCCTCTCTGTGGCTGAAGGTGTGGAAATCAGCAAAATCATCTGGTGTTGTGTTGTCCCTAAAAGCTCTGGAGGAGTGATGGCTGCCGTAAACTGATGAAGAGGCACTTTGGGAGGCAGCTAGCTTGATAAAAAAAAAAAAAAAGGTTTGATTTTGAAGCCAAATTGCGGCTCCTGTGATGCAGCCTCGTCCTCTGATTCTCCAGGTTTGACATTATCGACATTGCAGAAAAAATTACAACAGAAGTTTTTGATTCCGTATTGTCCGGCACGATTGTGATGCAAAAAAAAAAAAAAAAAAGCATCTATCTTCGTGCATTTTAATAATCTGTTCAAATGCAATCACCAATCAAAAGTTTGAACCAATTAGTAGCATCTCATAGGTGACACCACATCTTAAGCAAGTCCGAATCAGCAAACGAGATCATACATAGACGAAAACATATAATTCTATATTTGACGGTCTTCTTCCTGACTCTCTCTTTTCTAGTGCATTTTTTTCCTCTTTAAAACAGAAACCGCATCTTAAACTCCTGAAAGTTAATCCAAAAATGCATGTATCCTCCCTTAGCTGTCGCCCCCTCCCTCTTGCCTCTCCCCAGTGTCCTTCTCCCATTTCTCTCTGCCACCCGTGCATGTCTCACTTCCTTCCCCTCTTCTCTCTGCCTCACCAGCATCAGCGAACCAAGGTCAGGTCCATTCATTCTTCCAGAAATCTGTTTAATACGTACAGGTAGGGATCCTGGATTGGAATGAGGCCCAGAGTCGTGCCTTGCGCCGCCCGCTGAGGGATCACGCCGTCTGTTTTGGTTTGGAAAATATCCAAGGGTCCTTGAAAGGGAGCAAGTTCAGGATTGGAATACTTTCAAGTGCCCTCTTTGAAGATTAGGGCGGGTTTTTGGATGTTGAAATTGGAACATGACCAAAGGTCTGAGCGAGACTTAAAATTTTGAATGCCTGTAATGAAATGTCCTCTTTAAGGATAAGGTTGGGTTTGCAAGTTTGGAATAGTGCCCGATTGTCCAAATAAGAAAAGGTATTGAACTTCTTAAGTTAGGTACCTGTTAAAAAGAAGACTTGTTCAAAATCCTAGACGTGTGTGTACAAGGGCCGTATAGTGTTTATCCCAAGAGTCATCCTAGTGTTCAACCAAAGGAGGATGATTAACATTTAGAACCTGGCAAAGTGTCAGACTGATCAAAGACCCCCTGACACCGGTGTATAAAGGCTATGATTTAAGTTTGGAGCAAATCCAAGCAAGCGTGCAACCGAGGGAGCATCTTTAAAGATCAGAGCCTATCAAGGTGTCAGATTTACCCATGACCTCTGTCTGGGGAATACATGAGTCAGTTATTAGGTCTGGAACAAGTCCAGGAGTCTTTGTGGTGAGTGGAGACGAAGGTGCTGATGCAGGTGATGCTGCAAACCTACACTGCTGAGATCACATTGTGTATACATGTGCTCGTTTTTTATTCAGTTTCATTCACATTTTTCCTCTCATATTTACCGCACACGTGATAGTGGGGACTGAGATCACGATAACCAGAAATTCTTGTCCAACCTTGAAATGTCATGACTATGTCAGTATATATCAATATAAGAGGATGAACCTCTCAGCTGCAGCAGTGATTTAATTTACATGCTAAAATGGCTGCACATAGTTCAGTAAATAAAACAAACAACGATCTAATGGTTTGGTAATTGTTGTCATTTTGTTTCTTCCATTATGATACTATAAAAGGAATCGTTCTACTGAAAAAAATATTAAAAAGATTAATTCAAAAAAGTGCACACGCTCTAAAAACTAAAAGAAACCAATGAGAATATTTCATATGATTAATAACCTGCACTTCTATGTTTAAAATCTAACTTTATTTATGGAGAGAGATTTCAGTATTCCCGGGAACAAGGGAGTCATACATTCCCAGGAAGTAATAAAAAAGTAGTAAAAGCCTAAATAGACAGCAGAATGGGACAGACACTCGTACACTATTCTCTCAAATCCTTATATCCTGTCCAAGTAAGCGCACACACGCAGACACACAAAGTCCTCGGAGTATAATAACATACAGTCCTAATTACAAAGCTGCCAAGGTTTACAAAGTTAGCCAGTGATCTCTGGTCCCCATTGTAAAAGCTTATAAGAGCAGAATTTAATTAGAGCCTTTGTGAATCTTTGTGTGCTGCCTGTATGTGTGGTAAGAGACTGCACAGGGGAAGACAAATAAATGCAGATGAGTCTTAAAGGCACCTTTATAGTTTGAGTAATTATGTGTCTCTCTCAAGGTAGCGACTTAATGTCAGGATCACAGAAACAACAATTACAAAGAGGCGTTATGATCTGCGCCACATTAACAAAAAGAGTTGTGTGACTAGTTTCAAACGTGCCAATCGACATCACTGGAGGAACAACAGAGGCGAGTGTAATCTGCAATTAGAAGGACCAACACAGTGGGAGAGCATGCAAAATGACAGATGTGCAGTCAGAAATTATTGATACAGGGAGATCAATTGAGTTTTTTTTGTACATGCTACATCATTATAACAAAGGATTAGTGTGGGGGAAAAACAGAGCTCACACACAAATGCCGTCATGAGTGTGTGCATAATGAGCATATTAGCATGCAAACACACTCATGTAAACATCCTGCATTCAAAAATGTTCATGCAGACTCGTACAGTGAGAAAATGTCATTTAAAAGCATGTAGTGTTTGCTGCTTCTCTGTGCGTGTTTCAGAGCGTGTGCGCATCTTCCTACCTTGACCTGTCCGACATAGGCGTGATCCTGCTCCTCGACGACGGTGAGGTTCACCGGCAGTGAAGAATTGAACAGCGGGTCATTGTCATTAACATCTGTCACCACGATGTTCACCATCGCAGTGGAGGTCTACAAACACACACACACACACACACATTTGTGTTACCATTCTGGTCAGGTCAGAAAAGATCGGAGGCTGTTTTCCATTTAACACGTTAACGAGCGTCAGAAATCTTTGTTTATGATTAGGTGCAATCCATCTTCAAATTTCACAGGATGTATTTTACTATCGGAGTCTGTTTGTCCCTCTTCCTAACAGCTCCCTTAAGCAAAATAAGCTCTTCAGTTTATTGCAAGTTAATTAGTGGCGCTCTGGTCCTGGCTGTCCTAACTCTTTGTGCCTCTCACCACTGTAAAGATAGGTTTTGAAAACAGCTCACCAACAGCTCACTTTGCACCTTCTGCTAAGTTAAAAAGGATTTCTGCATTGAGGTATGCATAATTAAGAAAGACATGAAAATTGCTGAAGAAGGGCAGCAAGGGGTCACAGAAAAACTTCTGCCCTGTGTGACAAGACGCAGCCCCCTCCATCATTTGAATGGGACGACTGTGCTGGCTCAGTGGGGATGTTGACTCCACGGCAAACACCGGCAAAAAAAAAAATTGAGGCTCAACTTTTGCTGCAAGGTGACGCAGTGTCATCTCGCAAGGTGTTGCATTGGCTAATCAATTCATTAGCACAAATTCCTGGATGACTTCATAAAGTGAAGCAAAGTGTAGACTGATAAGAAAACTGCCTCTATGATGAATTTGTTGTAAAATCTCATAGTGTTAATAACCTCTGTGAAGGGTTTTGGCATCTTTCAAGCTCATAGATCTACTTAAACTGGACTTCCTGGGTCGTGCATCATCTAGTCATCGTACACGACACAAGCCCACCAACACAGCCCCTTGTGTTGGATTAATGCTCACTTAGATTGTGCAATAGAAACAACACATATACCTGAAGAAATCAAAAATTCTCCATTATAAAACAATAAAGAACTTCAATGTACTTCTATATAGCCAACAACAACAGTCAATAACATCAGAGAAATAATGAGATTTCTAATCAATCACACAACAGTTCTTTAGGAACTGACAGCTCAGTGGCTTTAATCAGCCAAACACACCAAATCCTATTGTTTTGTTCCTGAAAGTCAGATGGATAAACAGGAGCTGAGGAAACTCCAAGTGTCGGGATAATAACAGCTCAACAGTCTTAAATGAGAACAACTGTTGTGGATAAACCAGATATGTTGATTTTGTGGCCAAACTCTGGTCACCAACATGAAACTGACTGACAAAAATCTGCGCGAATAAACAAACACAAATGCATCACCTGAAGCATTAAGGCAGGTTTGTGAATGTTTGCAAGGGAATCATTAAAAAAACCTATTTAATATTTACAGCAAATGTCACTAATTCTCTGTCGTTATGCAACCGACAGCAAAAGCACGAAAATGTTAACAAGTGCGTGCAGAGAGGCAGGAAAGAGAGAGAGGAGCTGGTAGGAGGTCACCAATTTCTTAATTTGACTTTCATGAGAGGCAGAAAAAAGAAAGAGAGAGAGAGAGAAAGAGAGAGAGAGTGATCGAAGATTTGACTTTTAAAGAAGGAAACTGGGAGGAGGTGGAAAATGAGGGAGAGCTAACCGATTCACAACAGTGGGATGAAGAGAGAAAAAAGCAGTGTGTGTGGGAGAGTGACAATCACAGAGGTGACAACAGGCTATTGAGGTTGGCAGGGCACACGGTGATGCAAGTAATTTGAGGTTAAGAGCCCACAGTTGACAAAACAGTTTATCTGAATGCCAATATATGTAAAGTAGAATGAGCTGTGATATAATGAAAAGGCAGGCTGCGAGCAACACACACTCGGACAGACAGGGGGAGAGAAAGAGATGCAGTAAACTCCATTTTGCATCAGGGGGATCTAAGCACATCATTTTTCCATTACGCCACACCTCAGTTTATTATCTTGCTCATAACATGGACACCTGCCAAAGCGAACACCCAGGGGAGATGGGCATTGTACCTGGATTACTTTCACAAGTGCTCCAATACGACTAGAATATGAGAATCTAATCAATAGTGCATGTTCATGTTCATATGACTTTCTATTGCGGCTTGCTCCTATATCGTGTGAGCATCCTGTGGTAGAACAGTGAGTGGCAAAAGGTTAAAAAGTCCACGATTGAAATGTGATTTTGGCTTCGTTCGAGTCTCACTTTCTGCAGTCTAATCCCTGCCTGTCTTCACAATTGTTCAGCATCCACCTGTGATAGATGTGAATCCACTGCTGCCTGCCAGCTTAAAAACCCCAAACTCTAAACCCGAAATTGCTTTGCTTGCTCTCTGTTGTTGCTACTGGGAGATACGGCTGGCAATATTTGATATTTTTGTCATTGCCTACAATGCTTCACAATCACTAGCTGTTTAGCTGCCAGCAGACTAGTAATGTCTTATCATATTCACGCAGGTGTACAGACACATCTCGCTCATCACTCTGCTGAGATGCTCATGACAGCGCACTTTCATGCATAGAGCTCCTACCATCCAAACCCCCTTAGACCAGTTCAGTTCTGGTATTGCTAATTTAACAAAGATGTGAAATGACAGGACCCGAGTGTCTGAAATGTATTAAAAGCTGAAAAAGTCCCCAACAATTGCACCGTTTACCGTCTGTCTTAAGAAATTATTTGGCTTTTTTCAAAAAATGAAAATATGCATTTGTGGCCCATTTTTAAATAGTTATGTGTTCAGTAGGAATGATATTGGCACTGAATGACAGACACAGTAGATTAAGGGTGTAACAGTATGTATTCATTCATCTCTGTTCAGTTTGGTAAAAACAGCAACACTTAATGTGAAAATTGTCTATTTATGTCCAGGCACTTGCGTGACATTTAGATCCACTGCGTGGGAGCATTACGGTTTCACGGCTAGTTAAAGCAAAAATGGACAAAGATTAGTAGATTGGATGAAAACTGTATACCAGCATCAAATAAAGTCGAGTATGTCTGTGGAAACACTTCACACATGCCAAGTCATTTATGATAGCATCACACAAAAATTTAAGGATTTAAGCATTCGGTCAAAGTGCTGCCGCAACGTACCCTCATGTGTCTGTTGTGCCTGCCCTGTATAAATGAGTGCAAGGCGCAGATGTTCAGGAATTTAATCAACACCTCTTATGAATTATTTTGTTATCTAGTTTTTATTATTACCAACATGTCAGCATTAACTGCTACAGTAACATCTACTGAGTCACTATTGAATGTTTAGACTTTTCAAAATAAATCACAAATTGTATTTTCTTTTCGCACCAAACCACGACCCCAAAATTGAGGTACATGCCAAACTGTACATTTTCTGTACCACTACACACCTAGTATAGATGTTGGATATTATGGTAAGAAGAATCAACACATTGCTCACATTTAGGAAAAAACTGGAAAAACATCAGCCTTATTCTTTAAGCTAGTGAATAAAATACTTGTACCTTCATTAATTCATACAGTATTTAGTGGCAGAAACACGAGCTGATTCACAAACCTAAGCCATGACACAGTCCTACACATTACATCTGACAACAGCAAACTGTCCTGCACCGGAGTTTAAGTTGCATCCCACGATGCCCGGTGTCCTTACAGTGGAGCTGGTTTACTGCACCGGCTTGTAGGGCCCTCAATCTGTGGCAGTATGATGGATTCACTGGCCAAATAGCCAATTAGGCACTTTGTAGTCTGACACTCTCACAACGGGACATTTAATAATAGGGGACACAGACGTGTGTGTGTGCGCACGCATATGAAGACAACCCAAGGCCTTTCGAGTGATGCTGATTAATGGGCCTGTGGAAGGCAACTACACCCCAATCTTCTCTTCTTTTTCTATTTCTTTCTTTCCTTGTCTTCCCTTCTGTCCCTCTGTGTAGCTCACACCATTCCTCTCTCACACACTTCTCTCTCTCTCTCTCTCTCTCTCTATTCGCAATCCTCCACTCCTTTTTCCTCTCATTCAAAATATAATGGAGTGTCAAGCAGAAAAATGTCCAAACTACTTTTAGCCGTTTTCTGGCTTAAAGACCTTTGGGGCACAAAGATAATACACTAATTGTCAAGGTCCAGAGAGGAGTTGACGAAGCATATGTGTGCATGCCTGTGAGTGTGTATGCGCCAAGACTCCTTTATAGAAGTGTGTATGAACACACAGTACAATTGTTAAGGTAATAAGAGCCCCCTGAATACCTCTCACATCCCGCTCCCTTCCTCACTCTCTCCAACTTCCTCCCACTTGTTCTCTCCCGTCATATTGCGTGCGAGGGTGTGTGTGCGAGAAGGTCAGAGTATTCAAATCAGCATTTTCTCTCCTCAAGGGAAGCTTAAACTTTACCTTTTGTTTTAATTGACACGGGGGGGGGGGGGGGTCAGTGACGAGGAGGAGACAAACTTCTCTTAATGCTGGACTAATAGATGGATGATGAGGAAGAGAAGAGAAGAAGGGAAAGGAAACTGATGAAAGCCAGAGGAGGAGAGAAAGAGGGAAGGGAGGGGGAGGGCATCCAGTGTCTTCATTTGACTTTCATGTGAAAGCGACTGAGGATTTGACTTTTAAAAAAGGACAGAAGAGACGAACACAAACAGAGAGAGATAGAGAAAGCGACTCTGGTGACCTGTGATCAATTAGGTAAGTGAGAAAGGGCACACACTCCTTTTTCTTTGGAAAACAGCTCTTGCAGCGGGATAAATAACCATTTTTTAGCCATTTTAGTTTATTCAGGCTGCATCCCCACTAAGCCAGTTAAATCTGTAGATACAGTTTATGTGTGAAAATGAAATGCATTCACTGCAGCGCTTTCAGGTCGTTCGAGTGCTCCGTCTGCATTGAAATGCCAGAACGATTAGGAAAACATTTAAATCTCGTCTTCTCATCTCTTTCGCCTGGAAAACACCACAAAGTTTCTGCCCTCAAAGGAGTCAGATCATAAACTCTGACAGAGAAAGAGGAGTTTTACCTGATGAAGGTCTGAAGAGGCGACTAAAAGTGATTTCCTGTTGGCAGGATATGTTTTGGTTCTTTGGCAAATAAGAAAGCTCGATATCTTGTCAGGAGCTGAACAGACATAGCCTGCTTGCTCAGCTGGTTAAACTTCTCTTCTGCCCTTTCAAGCCTGTTTTACCTTGGACTACAACTGGCATCACTGATGGTCTTGGTGTGTTTTGTTGCACCTGTGCTCAACTGTGATCGCACAAGGCCTTGGAGTACGCCTCGCCATCGCTGCGTGCATGGAGAGAATTTAAGCCACTGGAGATGAGCAAAGACACGATTTTCAGGAGACCGCTTTCTGTTGCCTGTAAACCACTTATCAGCACAGTCCACGCAAAACACAGGTGCTGTCATTAAAGAGTTAACTGCTCCCACAATAAAACACCAAGCTGTTGTTTTTGGGTTTTGGGTGTTGGGGATGCTCTTCTGTTTTAGCCAGTCAGTTGAAATCAGTGTTGAGTCCTACTCAATATGTGCTGTAAAAGACTGAAGTTTTGTTAGTGCACACTTCCACGCTACAAGTTCTTCTCCATCAAATCAGACCGTTGAAGCTTTAAGCAAAGATTTGAAGGCCAGATGAATCCCACTTGCACCAAAGATCAATTTCTTTGCAAGATCGTAATGTGTTACACTCATTTTCCAGAATACAAAGGGAGAGAGCTGCACAGCACAGCTCCTGTTTGAAGGACTTTAATTAGGTGCTGCATGACGTTTCGAGTCAGTCGTTTTCTCCTCCACCAGGCCTTTTCTGATCCTGTTGGATACTGGTATGTGCATGACTTTTCTACAATTGTTTTATTATTTTTATGTTCTTTTCCCACACATCGATTTTCTAAACTGCTAATTCTGTTCAGGCTTGCAGAACCGGAGCCTATAGCACCCATTATATTTCACATCCATTTATTTATGTGTCCACAGTCGTTTAAAAATTCACTCATTGTTACAAATTGATTTTCATTTTGATTTTGATGGTATTATGATTATCATTATTACTGAACAAGAAGTATTTCCAAAAAATGCCTCTAATATCCCTCTTAATGCCACAGCTGTTGTTTGTGGCATTTCACTGTGAAGGATTTTGTTTCCCTCTCGCAGCAACTCCGTTTAATTCCACCAGGGAAGTGAAACAACAGTCGAGCAAAGACAACCAGTTCATATCTGTGTGTGGTTCGGCTCTTTTTCTTACCCCATCCGGGTGTCCGTCCGAGGCTGTGACCACCAAGGTATAATAATCCAGAGACTCCCTGTCCAGAGGCTTGTCCAGAACCAAATACCCCGAACTGGAGAAAGAGCACACAGAGTCGTGTTAACCCCCTCGGCATGAGCTTAAAAATAGATCAGAACAGAGAAATAAAAAATAGAGCACAATGAAAGTTTCACTTCATGAGTCGTCGATTGCGAACCGTGTCAATCACTCTCGCGCTGATACTTGCAGCCATCCGTAAGTAGTAACTCTGGCAACATGGGAAAAATCAGGCAGCCTGTCCTTGTTTTCTCCAAATGTTTTTTCCTCTTTATATACACCACTTTGGAGACAACTTTTCAGACAGTTGGCAAGCGCCGATATCCCCTGCATCACACCCAGACGTGCATTTCTGCTGTCATTATGGGCACTTTGGTGATGCAGATGATGCCTCACACCCATCAGCTCACACACAATGATATTAAGGAATGCCCTCTTGGATGCTTTCGCCGTAATGGCTCAGACAGTGATGTGTCATCAAAAACACTCTTCTAAGATAACAGCCTGTGCACAGAAAGTTTACATGCAACACACTTCAATACATGTGAGATCTTCTCTGGACGAGGGAGATTAAACAAAAGGACATCATTACTTTATGGGTGCACATGCAACGCCGCCATGCACTTTGTGGTACGATCACATGAATGATACAAAACAAGTTGGAGAACCAACTCCTCGAATCAATTTTTCATACAGCACAGGGTGTGAATTATTACTCACTCGTCATATAATCTCACAGTCAAGTTACTCTTTTAACACAATTCAGTAATCAAAAACGTCCAAACAGGAGCGAAGAGATAAAAGTCAGATTTTAAAGGCGAATGATTACCGCAAAAGTAAAAATAAGTAAAGTGCTCGAGAAGATCAACAGCTTCAGAGGAGCCTGTCTGAGACTTCCGACCAATCAAACCCAGCAGAAATCTTTGATGTTGTCCGTGATTGATTACACTTTTTTTTTTTTTTTACTTTCCAAGTGAATATTTACATAGTGATTGAAGTGTTTTTAATTTCGGCTGCTTACATGAATTACAAACCATCAGAAATGCGCACGTTCGCCAAATATTGACAGTGTGTAGGTGTGTGTGTGTGTGTGTGTACAGATGTTAAATGGTCTACTGAGGGAAAGATGTGAAGCTGATTTTTATTAAACTAAGAGATGGTTCATGTATATTTATGGATGATTCATGAAAAGCAAAGTCTGTGAACGCACATGTACATTTTCTCAGGCACACACACACACGTGAGCAGTCTTATTTTCTCATTTTCGCCACAAATTTTGACAGATTTCCTGCTCTCAAACCAAACATCTGCTCCGACATGTGTGGAGGACCTACAGTAAATCCCATTGTTAAGGATGAACCCAGATTTATTCAGAAGCTGACAGTAATTAACCTCCTCAAAGCTCATCTCTCTCGCATCCTGAACGGATGCTGTGTCTTTTATTTTTGTTTTAATCTGAATCTTGTGGCCATTAGTGTGCGTTCCATCAGTGTCAGCCGCCATGAAAAATGGGTCAATACCAGATGCGTTCGGCTGCTCTCCTGATGCGTTTCTGGAGCGTTCGACTGGGCCCGATTCTTCACAAAAAACAATTATAAATCACTGCACCCGGTGCCAATATGAGCTTTATGGCATGTTGCACTTGTGAGGAAAAAGAACATTTGGCTTGTCCTCACAGCGCCGTAATGCAGAAAACACTGCTGAAAGATTTTGGCACATATTGGGAGGATTTCACAATGTCCGACAGAAGCCATCAAATATTCCTCGAATGCATCAATGAAAGCTCTTCAAGTCATTTTAATCTCTGCTTCTATGAATTTCTGAGCAAGCAGAAATGCCTCCTTTTCTTTCATTCTGCTTTTAAATCCTCATTTGTCCGTCAGTCTTGTTCATTGTTTCCTTCCCGGCTCTCTCTAACATCTCATCCTTCATCCTTTACTCCCCCCCCTCCCCTCCGCCCTGCTCTCTTATCTCTTATTCCAACCCTTTACTCTCTTTCTCTCTTTTCTCCATCCATATAATTCTGCCCCTTCTCATGCAGCCTTTCACCACACTTCCCTTTGTTTCTATCCTCCTCCCTCTAGAAATGTAGATAGGATCTTCCCCCAGCATAAGAAATGCATTTTTAATGAGCAATAAATGAGTAAATACAACAAAAGCCCTCGGAGTCTGTGCGGTGAGTGTGTGCATGTGGGAGACAGTATGGGTGTGCTTATGTGAAGCTCTTGGCAGAGCCCGAGCCCTGAAATGATATAATTTAGGCTGCTTTCTTTCTATCACTCAAACACACACACACACAGATCATAAATACATACAGACTATTGCTACATACTTGTACATCACCATGGTTGTACATTACGCACATACTCAGATAGGACAGGAACAATTTTCAGATATTAACACAAATCAAAGAAAGGGTATTGCCATAGTCAAACATGATGAATTAGTATTTGTGTGTGTGTGTGTGTGTGTGTGTGTGTGTGTGTGTGTGTGTGTACTTACTTCTGCTGGAGTGCAAAATGTCCCTGGCGGTCTCCGCTGTGGATTTTGTAGGTAATGGGGTCCCTCTCTCGATCCACCGCCTTAAGCAGTAAACAGAGACAGACACACACATTCACACACATATACTTTTAATTCCAACAATAACCTTTATAATACAGCAGTGATCTCCGGCCGGGGTACTTGTACCAGAGGAAGTACTTCTGAAGGTATGTGAAAAGCTTGTTGTAACTCTCAATTAATTCAAATTGAAGTCTGCTGTAGCCCCTGAATACCGTGGTTGCGATCAACAGCGTGTGAAACCTCGTTAGCAAGCGAATGCAGAATAATGCATGAACAGCTAAAAATAATGGATAAATGGTTGTAATAGTCAAAAGTAAGATAAATGGTTGTAAGTTAATGGGTCAAAGGATTCGGAAAAAAATGGCTGAAATAGCTGAAAGAAACAGATAAAGTGTTAAAAAAGTAAGCATCAATCAGTAAGTTGCTCTTGAGGTAACGTCTGACAAATAAGATTGAGAACCACTTGTATATAACATTAGTCTGTGTGTGTGTGTGTGTGTGTGTGACACAGCTTGTACCTGCAGACTAAGCAGCGTAGCTCCGGTTCTCATAGCTTCACTGATCTCCAGGTTGTACTGCTGTCGGGGAAATCGAGGAGGGCTCTGGTTGTTTGGGGGCAAAACTTCGATATAGACCGTAGTAATGGATGACCTGAAGGGAGAGAGGAGAGAATGGGCTTAAGAAGGTAGGAGAGAGTCCAAAGACAGATACAGGCTGAAACAGCAGATACAGGAAGAAGAGCAGCAGCGAAACGTTGGAGAAGAGGGACGAGAGGAGGAAGAGAAGAGCTGGAGGCGGCAGAAGAAGAGGAAAAAAAAAAAAAAAAAAAAAAAGCAGTGTCAGGGAAGGTGAGTGGCCTCTTATTTAAGTTAAGAGAGGTTGGCCAGTGTTTGTGTCTTTGCACTTCATGCTGTGTTTAACTAATCGATAAGAACGTCGAGTCAACAACAGCGTGAGTGTCTGAGAGAGGAGATGTCTTTTTGCAGGGATTAGGGTTCCTGTTGTCTGGTTTGACAAACTTATCCTGCTGTTGCAATGATGCATTCACGCAGAGGCTTGTGCTGTTTAACAGAAAGACATTTTTTCTATCCATTCATCTTAATAAAATGTATGTGTGTATAGGGTGACTTTATTATGGCTGGATTATATCATCATTACTGTGGCCTGAACCTTATTATACAAACTATCACTTAAAGATGAGCCCTGCACTAAAACACATAAACCTGTCATATCACATTCAGATTAATATTATTGAGGGGTTTGTGCACATGTCCACAAGTGCATTTAAGCATGAGTGGAGTCATTATGCAGATTATGGCTTAAATACCGTTATATAACAAGTCTAGCTAAACCAACTGTGCGTGATAAGTGGATTCAGACATTTCTTGACAGGTAAGGAAACTTGATTAAAATGTTTCAAGTGGGAATTACATACATTTATAGAAGAGGAGGAAATAGGCTTAAAGGCGAATTAAGAGAAAGAAAACGGGGAATTACATTGAGTTTCTAATTTATAAGGTGATGACACCCAAGCGAGGATGTGTTCGGAGTAGTTTCTCACAATAGCTTGTCTCGCTTTGTAAAACGAAGTCTTAATTACACCGTGTTTACTTCCCCTTTGATAATCAGCTTTGGCTGTTCAATAAGCTGTATTAACTGACATTTTTTAATCAACACAACACTTATCCCCGAACAGCATGTCACCGTAATGACCTACAATTGACAGAGCTGTTTCTTGCTGTAAACAGCTTGTGTCCGTCTGCCACTTTATCTTTATGAAAATATTTGATTACCTGGGCCGCAGTTGTCATGTTCAGAGAAGTACAGTTTTCATAATTGGGAGATAACAATGTATTAAGTGCACATAAACTAAGACCTGACTAACAACAGAACAGGCATCTGCTATAACAATTATTTTACATAATTAAGTCTGGTATTTTGATTTTGAACAGCTCTTTCTCTAAAGAACAAGATGCAAGAGAGCTGCGACTCTCACTTATACATCACACCCTCTTCTATGAAATAACACTAATAACTGTGGAGTTTCATTAACAGTGAATCTGCTTGTGGAAGCTCGAGTTGAGTGTCTGCTTTTCAGGTTTAGTAGTAACAAGTAGTAAAATGAATGAGGGTACAAATAGGAAAAGAAAGGTACAACAGAACGACCAAGTGAAGGAAGAACATACTAAGTTGGATTGATAAAAAGGAAAGAACAAAAAAATATTAGAAATAAACTGAGTGAACCCTCGGACTTAATAAGATGAATCTCATATCTAAAATATCTTGTGCCTTCTCCACAAATATATTAAATTGAATATTCATGCTATTATTATATCAAAAACAACTTAACACACAGTTGCCATCTTTGCAACCTTAAGTAGCTTTGCATTTAAAAAAGAATCACATTCAACACTGTTCATACTTTTATCAGCTCCTTCAAACTTTTCATTGAAGCTACACGAGTTGAATATTCAAAGCATTATGTTTCTTAATGGCATCGACAGCCATCAAATGGGAATATTTTAGACTTATTATTGTATATGCATTTACCAAAACGTATTTAGTATCTGAGAAACTTTTGGAATCACCACTTGAATTTAAAATACTTAAGAGATTGGACAATGTTTGCCTGCAGAGTTTGTATTGATTGACCCCCCCGGTGGGTCAGTGAGATTTAGGTTTAAATACACCGAATTAATATGAGGAAGACTGTACCATGATCAATGCTATCACTTGTATAACAACAGGTTGGAAGAAGTCCAGTCAGACGAACCGGTTTCAAACCAGCTCTGCACCTATATGACACGAGTGATGTTCAGCTTTACTCACCCTGAAATTCAGGGTGAGAAACCGCAGGGATTTACTCAGTGTTCCTACTTGGCGAGCGCGCCGAGTCTCAGCGGGGAGAGGAGGGAGAGATTAACTCCACTCAAACTGGATCATCGACTGAAAAAGCCAAAGAACCTCGGGTCCAAACAATAGCCCGCAAAATCTGTTTACGTTCACAACAATAAATAAATAAATGGATAAAGGCTGGGAAAATGTAAGCCGCCAGACAGAGTGAAAGCCAGTGTTTTATTAAAACAATTCAGATGGCATTATTGATGAAAACCGATTGAGGACTGGAGATTATTCAGTCGCGGTTTCTACTGTAGCTGGGCTCTATTTCTCCTTTTCTGTTCCCATCCTTAAACTCTCTCTCTAACAATGGACGCATTTCATTCTTTTAAAGCTCTCTCTTTATTATTTATATGTATGAATTATTCATTTTACAGACATACACATAACTGTTCCTACACATGCAAACACAAGCCCACGCATGTGCATGTTCAGGTGCATGTGCAGGTGCATGTGCAAACACTAACTTGCACATTAAAATTCTTGCAAGGAAAATATAGAAAAAAATGAAGTTGCTTGGTCTTGAGCATGTTCTGTCCTCTTCCGGCGTGAGTCACCGCTCGGCCCCGCTGCTCGACGTCCTCCTCCTCTCCGGTCGCGGTGCAGAGTCATTTGGTGGTCAGGAACATTATTACTGGTTTAGCTGAGTGTTTAGGCGAATGGCTTCGTCACTGAGTGCACTTCACTGTCTCTGTTTATATCTCTCTGAACTTTCAGCATCAAATCAAATACCATGCTCTTTTCATTACCAAAGACCACGTCTATGTTCGACTGTTTTTTTAGCCATGCTTTTCAGTTGTTTGTCTCATGAGTTCCCGATGAAGAACATGTGCTTTGATTTTATGATATGATGCATAACGGCTCAAGTTTCATGTAACCCAAAGCACATTTATATGTTTTGAGCCTATTTTCTTTATGCATGTAACTACATTGATCAAAACTGACTGCAGCAGTTTCTCTGCCACATTTACTGAATGAGACATTTCATTTTGGGCCAAGGCTCATTTGAACATAGTTTCTATCGTTTATTTTACCAGAGGTGAAGACTGGAGTTACAAGATTTGGACTCATGTCTTGAAAACTCATTCAGCTAAATTAATTAATAACTGTAACTATAATGGCCTCAGTAAAATAGTAAAGAGGCACTACTACTACTACTGCTGTAATACTTCCAATATTACTACTGTTGATCGACAACTTTATGACTTGGTGTGTCTTACTTATGACCAGTGTTGGGCAAGAGCACATTAATTAATAACATGTTTCAGCAGTGTCATGTTTTTTTTAGTGGTGAGAAGTTGAAATCCATTAATTACATTACAGTTATCAATCCCAGCAACATGCTATAATTTGAACATTTTGTGTTTGGATCATTCGCTGTCTCAACAGGAGTTTGATAAAGGAGTAGTGAGGAAAAGAGAAGAAATGTGTCTCGTTATCTGTTGTCTAATTAATATATTCTGTCTTTCTGATAAACATCTGTTCATGCTCATTAAAAAAACAATACATAACAATAAGTAATACTGTTTTTCCAAACTGGCGGTTTGTTCAAACATGAAGCTTCTGTTTCCACACAGCTGTCATGTGGGTGTGTGGAGGATTTGTTTAAAGGCTTTGACAGAACTGTACCAAGTACCAAAAGTAAAGTGATATGATTATTGAGTAATTGATTACATTTTTCAAGTAACTTGCATCAGTGCTTCTTGTGAATTGACCAGTTTCCCAAACTTAGGATCGCAAACCAAAACGAGACCCATTTTCATTGGGGCGCCAGTAAAATGCACAACAGCTCTGATATGTGAATTGCGTTACATCCAGTCACTATAATTTCCCCTTTCCCCTGTTTGGGCCCCTGGGAGACCCCAAATTTCTCTTTTGTGTCTCGGCTGGAAAAGTTTGGGAACCCCTGTCTTTCTACCTCTTAGGGTACAGTACAAAATTATATCTTTATCTTGAGTTCTATATAGCTATTTATCTAACATCTTATCCTATCTCATCTGTTCTCTGTGGCGGTGCCCTCTTTTCTCTTTTCCCCTTCAGTTTGATGAAAGTATAAATGAGACCCCCGAGCATAAACTGTTTTCTGCATTCTGGGGTGCATCTATCTAGGCCATGGAGAAGCACTTCCAATCTGAATGAAACATGTATCTCAAGGGTGCTCAGTGCCAGCCCCCTAACATGGAGCTGTAACACTCACAGGCTGAGATCCAAAATCATTAAAAAAAAAAAAAAAAAAAAGCTGTCACTCATCGTCTGGTTGGTGGCCAGTAACAGGACACGCAGCTCATGTTGGGTCCTGACCCGTAGTTTTAATAAATCAGGTAGCAGAGATAGATATTGATTTGTTATGCAGGTTATGTTTTCAGCTGAGATAAACAGGGGGTCTGGGGAAATTTGGGGGACAATCTGTGAGCCAATCACTGGAACCACCTCAATCTGCAATGGTTCACATTCTGTATTGATTTGGAAGCTGCATAGCTGGAGCCGAGCAAAAGAGGGGAGAGGATTCCAGCTTTTATGATGACTGACAAACATTGTTGGAGAGAGCGATCCGCTGTGGCACTGACAGATGAAACATTTTGATACAGACATAAATAAGCCAGGGTAATAATTTTTGTTCCACACTTATTATCTGGTTTGTGAGACTGAAGTCATTTATTAGACGCAGCAGATTGATTCACTTTGAGGACGACCCACAAGCCAACTGTTGAATTTAATTTGTGTTGTTTCATAAAGCTTTGACTTTTGAGTGCCTGAGATGCTGAGAGGCTTCAGAGCATTTAATTATTAGTTTTCATGGGAGCTGTCACGAGCCGATCAGTATCGGGGCAATGCAGGCACATTTCAATGGATCAGAATCAGGTAACACAAAGTCGATTGCCGAAAGCCGAAAATGCACTGATTCACTTAACTCAAATGCTAATTATCATCAGCAAAGAGCAGTGCACAAAATATTCAGGTAGCATTTTACTGACCATTGCTTTCGCCGGTTAAAGTGACAAACTCCGCCAGCAGCTGATTATACCAGCTGTCACTAATTAGCAATGAGTCTGTGAGTAACTTGAAGACAGGCCAAAATTAAGTTTTAAGGTTTAAGTGCTCCCTGCAGCCGCTGTCTGCGCTCGGTCGGATCATCTGTGAGGGAAGATCCTCCGCTCTCAAACGACCGATGCTCATCAATTTAATATTTGTAAATCAGGACCTTTGGTGTTTGGATCAAGTAGCTCGTGAAGAATAAGCTCTGTCGGATTTAGTATGCTACAGCTGTTATTTCAGTGTGTCAGATACATATTTAATCAACATTCAAGTAAATATAAGTATTGGATTGAACTGGGATCAGGACCCAAAAAACTTTTATAACTATTACAAATATTTTCAAAACTGCGGCAAAATGTATCCAAATTCAACTTTTTAATTTGAATTTCAGTCAATGTTGTCAATCGTTGACCTTTACTGGCGGCCATTCGCTCTATTGAGTCTATTCAGGGTGAATGAAGTCAGTCAGAGCTCTATGACTCTATGACCAGTTGCAATCTTTAATGCCTTTTTAAGAATATATTAAATTATTCTAATCATACAACAAAACATTCCAACCAGATTTTTGTTTTTAGAAATACAGTTTTTTACACCGGGTTCAAGTGCAGCTTTTAACAGAAGTCATGAAGCGTTTGAGGGGACTCCAGCGATTTACACATCCAAGTGTGTTTACAGGTCTTGGGGAGAACTAGTGCATATATGAAAAAAGTTGTATAAAGCCTTTTTGAGAAGCTGTGCAAAGTCTGATAAATTGCCTCAAGTGACGGTTGCAGCTCAAGTTTTTTAAAAAAAAGAAGAAAGTCTGTGGGTGTGGAGTTAGAAAGAAGTGAGCTTGGGACCCTTCAGCCCACTCCTCATCTCTGCTCGAAGGGAGCGGCTCCAGGTTACATTAGCTGCTGCTAGAATCACGTGCAGGTATCTGCAGCCGCCGCCAGGTTTTCACAGAGAAGAAGAATGTGTGGAATAAAAAAATACACATCTCTGAATTTTTCCCACAATGTTACAGCTAAATTTGTCAGCACTCGTTCTTTCAGGCCAGTTCGGTGTGTCAGTGTTTTATATTGACATTTAGGTACGAGCACTTTTATGTGGAGTGGCCGACACTTCTCAGAGCGGAGGGTTTCAATAATACTCACAGGGGAGGTAACGGCCGTCGTATGCAAGATATTGATATTGTTTTTCTCTATTCTAACATTTAACCAGGTGAGTTGATTAAATCTGATTACATTTTCACCAGACTGAGGATCTTCACCATTTGCTGCTGACAGCTCAAATAAATCAAACTATTCATGTGTGTTTTGATAAAAACCCATTAATAATTGAAGGAAAGATGAATACTCTCTCATTGACCTGCTCAAGCTCATATGAACCTATAAAACGAACGTCCTACCTAACGAGCAATCGTGGCCTCGGCGTTGCATTTTGACTTTTTCTCAATGTTTTAAGTTGAGGAAATAATAAAAATGTTAAATATTCCCATGTGTGTAACCAAGTATTGCTACATGTTTGAAGAGCGAGGACTTGGCTTGTTTGTCCTTTCCACAAGGACGCTGCAATGTTAATTCATCCTCTGGTTGAGATATTCCAAAAGTGCAAAACACAAAGAAGTACACCCAAGTGCGCTTTGAGAGTCAGCAAACAACAGGCTGTTGTTCAGGCTGGTGCTGTGGCTCAGGTTGTGTTGCTTTGGATTTTATTGACGCCAATTTCTCACGTCTTTTTTAACTTGTCCTTATGGTGTTTCTGTATTAGATGATGGAAGAAGACAAGAAACTAAAACCCGGGAGGAGAATGAAAAGAGGGACAACATGCATCAAAAGGAGCTAACACCTTTTGATGCATGTTGTACCTCTTTTCTAAAACCTGCAAAAGCACATGGCATGTTCCCACTGAGTCCCCTTTTTATGATGTTGCTTGTCAAGTGGAGGCACGGTGCAGCACAAAAAAAACACCAAAGGAATCAAACTGTCTGCCATTGCAGCTGCTACATCAATCTGCGGAGCTACGCAGATTGACTGTGTTCCAGTGGGTGAACGGTTCGATGGCTGGATTCGCTTCTGTTCTCAAATATCGCACGGTAATTGCTAAAACTAAAATTTCACAATTTGACTGTCAGACTTTAGCTGCCTAATCAATACGCAGAGTTTGCAAAATATTAGGAGCAGCTGCTTTTTCCATGAAATAAGCCATGTTGGGGAACAACCTGAGTTTGTGAGTTGGTGAAAGTTATGGCTCCTTATTGATTTAATCCATGAAGGAGAGATGAAATGTAGGTGATGGAAAACAGGAGGCAGAAGAAAAACACATTTTAAAATGTCAGCGTATCAACCCAGCCCTTCGTCTTTAGACGGCAGCGGATACAGAGTGCATTGCTTTAGTATTTTTGTGGCATTTATTTTAGATGCCATGTGCTGACGCATATGCTGAAACTGTCCTGCCTCTGAAATGCAGACAGTATAATTTTCTTTCTGTCTCTCGCCAAGAGGGTAACTAGCAGTGAGGCACCCTTTCATTACCTGTGATTCTGCTTTACCCTTCTCCCTTTTCTTCTTTCCCCTCTCACACTTATACCATCAATTTTCCTCTTTTAGACTTACCTGCCATTTTCCAATATAAAACCATAATTCATATATTTCAAAAAATGAAAACGGGCACACCTGAAGCGGTGAAACAATGGAGATGGGCGGTGGGGAAAGAGAGACACAGAGAGGGCTGGGGAGCGTCTGAAGATGAGTGAGAAAGTTCTGGAAAAATCTGATGACCTTTTCGAGCCTCAGCTCCAGACGGACGAGAGGAAGAGAGTGATGAAGCAGAGAGAGAACGCTTACCGTCTCTGAGGTACAGGTCCATTGTCTATGGCTTCCACAGTCAAAGCGTAGCTCCGCCCAACAGTGAGCTCGACGCCTGGCGCCACAGTGATGACCCCGGTGCTGTGAAGACAGTTCATTCAGTATCACACGATCACGAATAATTAATTAAAACATGAATAAAGACTGCTGCAAAAAAAAAACTGCACATGTTTTGTCACCCCTTGGTTTCTTGAGCTCACATGTCTAAAGCAATTATTTATCATCATAGCTTTATTAATATGATAATGATGCATGGGTGTTTACAATCCTACACGAGTTACCTTTGATACCATCATTAATAACAACAATCCTCTAACAGCACAGAAACCTCTACGTCCATTTAAGTGAGACATTTTTCTGTCAGATGGATTCGTGGTTTCATGCCAGACAACAGCAGCACCGAGCTTTTATACGTTGAAGAATCCCCTGAATTAGTTTAAAGAATAGTTTGACATTTCAGTAAATATGCTTATTCGCTTTCTTGCCAAAGAGTTAGTCTCGGCTGGCTGCCTGTCAGCCTCACGAGTCCGCCACAAAAGTCTCCCGTAGAAACCACAGCTTGTCATTTTTACATCGTTTAAACAAGATATAATTTGTGAATTAAAGAGGCGTCTGAACAGCAGGTGAAGCAAAGGCAGCAAGAGTCTGCACAGGATGCGTTCAGGCACAGGACTTAGTGTGGGTCATCTGCATTTCGGGAGCGTTCAGAGCCCAACACACAATCACTGTGTGCATAAAACAGAAGAAAATGCAAAACTATACTTTAGGTTGCTGCTAAACTTGCATATTGCAAGTAATAATTAATTAACTGATTAATAGAAAAAATGTAATTAAATTGGCCATAACTTCATATTAAGTTTACAGACATGAAAGTGGTATCAATCTAACTCTCAGCATACTTCTCAAAATGTCAAACTATTCCTTTAACATTCAAATAAAAATCGACATAATGTTACAATAAAAGTGACATATTTACCTGTTGCCAATAAGAAAATGTCCCTGGTCTCCAGCTAAGATCCGATAGGTGACCTGACCGTTGGGACCTGCGTCAGAGTCGACTGCTGACAACTGGGAACAGATGCACGAACACACAAAAACACATATTCTTATGAATGTAATGTAAACACGACCCATTTTAAGCACTGTGTTATTGTGTTTGACAGTGTGTACCTGTAACACAGTTTCTCCAGGCATCATATCAGTAAACAGGTTGACATTATAGGAGACATTAGCAAAAGTCGGGGTGTTGTCGTTTGCATCCAACACCGTTATTGTCACCGAGACCGGCAGACTCTGCTGGACGCCGTCGGATGCTAACAGCTGCAGAGACAGAGACACACACACACACACACACAGAGAATGAAATAATGTACATAGTATTTTTCTGGCAAGAGCAAAGAAATAAAATACTCCTTCTTGTAGGAAATGTTACACTCAACCGAGCTACAAAAAGCTACCTTTTGAGAATCCTGAGGTGGGCGGACTGTGTGCTCAATATGTCCTGACATCTTGATAGCGTCTGTTTGTTTCCTTGTTTCGTTTGAGGTCGAGTTGTTCTCTGCTTTTTCAATCTAAATCCCCCTTCTGGGTTTATTTATATGTTTTTGCGGGTGCAACTGAAAACTCGTGAAACTCTTTGACCTCATCTCTCTCCTTTATATTTAATTTCACCTACACGTTTTCCTCGTTCCCCCAATATAAAATCCAATTAAAACACAAAAAGAGCCAAAACAAACATTTGTGTCCAATTAAGCATGATGCCAATGTGCATTAACTGCTTATAAACCATGTTAAGTATTACTCTAGTTTCTTCAAAGAAATCATTTACAGAAATAGCTTGAGAACACGCTCATGCTTTCTTTCCCAGAGTTACATGAGAAGGTTGTCAGGCTGCTGAGACAGCTGCCATCTTATCATTTAGTGTTCGGACATGAGAGCGCAATAGATTTTCTCATCAAACTCCATGCCAGAAAGCAAATAACCTTATTTCCCAAAATGTTCCTTTAAGCAGAATTTATTCATTATTATTATGATTTGCACCATTTCAAACATCCACTGTAACATCTGTGAATTTCTGCAAGTGTCAGTAATGATGAGATAAAACTTTAATGCACAAAAAATATCCCAAAAAAATATTCAGGCTGTCTGAGGCTATTGAGCCAAATTAATTAAATGAAAAATCAAATAAAAAATCTGCATGTTATACATTTGTGTTCATGTTAATGTCTCTTTCCTTCAATCTGGACAGAATCATTTCAGCCTTCATGCTCTTGTATGTAAAAATGTGTCCATTTAAAATGTTCGCAGGCTGCTGCGAAATGATAAATGCACCACAAATTATCTGTAATTTTACTTCGTGGCTTTCGGGCCTGCTTTCCTCTCTCTTCCTCCACCGGCTCCACTCTTCCATGAAATCTGTTTTTACCACCAAATATAACTAAAACATGAATTTCTCAATCTCAGTGCATATCAGCGTCATCAGCATCAACAGCAGCAGACAGAAGCTTCTTCACTGATACCAATCTTCTCCACAGGCTCATCTGCCAATAAGCTGATTGACTCTCCTTTAAATGAGAATCATCCTCCATGTCTCATAGCGCTCTCTCGCTCTGTCTCCTCCTCCAGTTTAATTTCTCCTGCAAGGCTTTCATGATGATTACCGTACACCTCTGCCTTTCAATCAATACGCCAGACCTTCTGCTTCTTCCATCTTTAACTCCCAAATAGCTGCGTGCGCACAAACGGGCACGTAAACTGGTAGGATATATGCTGCGCTCCCGTAGACACATATACACCAGTATGACCAGGGCTGAACTTGACAGATAACAGACCGCTGTGTGAAGTAACAATGCTGTACATCATATGGTGAAGTGCACAGAGAGAGATACAGTGTCTGGCAACTGGCAGCGTCTCTGTGCCACCAATAACAAAGCTGCTGAATTAGATTGCCCTGAAATAAAATGGAGAATAAGACAGAGGAGAGGAACAATGGAAGAAAGGGGAAAGTGGACCAGGAGAAGAACAATGAGCACAAGAGAGGCGAGAGTTTTCTACATCTATTTCTGCAAGGAGCAATGGGTCTCAATGCTGAAAACAAGCCAAACATTCATGAAAGCCCTGATAAACAAATGCAAAGAGGTAGAACCCTGATTCCAAAAAAGTTGACGCTGTGTAAAGTGAGAATAAAACAGACCATAAAAATGTGCTAATTTCTGACATATACTCAATTGAAAACTGCACAAAGACAATATATTTACTGTTTGACCTCAAGACCTTCATTGATTTTTGTAAATATCTGCTTATTCTGAATTTGATGGCAGCAACATGTTTCAAACAAGTCGGGACAGGAGCAACAAAAGACTGTAAAAGTTGTGGACTGATCCAAAAACACCTGTTTGGATCAGTCCACAGGTAAACAGGTTCATTGGTAACAGGTGATAGTATCATGATTGGGTATGAAAGGTTCATCCTGGAAAGACTCAGTCGTTCACAAGCGAGGATGGAGAGAGGTTCACCACTTTGTCAAACACATGATTGTATAAAGGAGATTAATACATGGGCTCAGAAACACTTGGTAAGTCAGTAAACAATTCATTTACAAATGATTGCATTCTGTTTCTCTGACTTTTTTAGATCCAGGGTTGTATTATTCTCTTCCACTCTTTGTCCTTCCTGTCTCTCTGTAACCTCCTGCTCTGTTATTCCTACGCCTGTTTCCTCTCCTCCCCTGCCATCCCCTCTGTTTTCTCTCCCTTCACTTTTTCTCGCTTCTCCCTCATTACTGGCAAAAACGGATAAATGAGGCTTAAAATATTACTTTTTATAGAGCTACAGGTGCATATGCCTCCAATTACTCCCCTCTTTCCTATCCATCTCCCTCCCTCTCCCCCTGTCTCCTTCTGTTGCTCGTTCCTCTTTCTTCATTTTCCACTCGTCTCCTCCTATTTTGTTTTCCGCCTTCAACTCCTCTTTAGATGAGAGTCTTTTTTTTCCGAGACCACCGCTACGGATTTATCAAAGGTCTGTGATTCGAGGTCAAGTTATTCAAATGCATTCAGACATTTATCTCCCTCTCGCTCTCTCTCACGTGCACACACACTGTATCTAATGCACAAAATGCCAAGGCTTCAGAGTACCGTGAATGTATAGGAGTCCTGTGTCTCTCTGTCCAGTGGCTGCACCAGGGTGAGATATCTTCTGATTCCAGTCGCAGATGCAGAGAAGATGTGAGAATAGCTGTCCAACGATAACTGGAGCTGAGGATCTCTGGTCTGTTGGAGAAGAAGGAAATGTTTAGATCGACAGAGATGACATTACTGTGGTAAGCTGGTACACATTTATACCTGCACAGTGTGACAACAGTAATGAAGTGATGGCGCATCCATTGGTTCAACTGAAGGGATAGATTTTAGGAGACTGGATGCAGAAAGCAGATAAAAGTGACAAATGTTAAGAAGGCAAAAAGAAGAAGAAGGTGTCGAACTTTATTTGTTTCTCCATCTCTCGGTGTCTCCATTTGAAATATTGCAAATTGTTATATTTTACAAATTAAAGAAAAAACGGTGCAAGTAGGCGGAGAAACATAAATGAAAATGCTTCCATATGCAAAATAGCTGAGAGCAAAGAAGTGCTTAGACAGGAGAAGGTGAATGAAAAACCATCTCCACCAGGTTTTCGGATATAAAAATTCTCCTAAGAGGGCTCTGTGTGTGTGTGTGTGTGTGTGTGTGTGTGTGTGTGGTATACTCCGTGATGGAGAGGCAATCCTCATCCAAGTCCTCCCCTGACATTACCCACACAGTCACCTCCTCTGTGTGTGTGTGTGTGTGTGCTATATATATATGTGTGTGAGAGCTCTCATTCCAGATAAGGCTGGCTCAGCAGGGTAAGGGGGGGCTGATAATATTGTCGATGTAGCCAGTGTGGATATTGAGTCATAAATAAACACAAACACACACACACACACAGAGTTAAGGACGCGCACTCGCAGTCGCATGCACACACATAAATAAAAGTGATGGACGGCACATAAAAGCAATTAGGACTAATCATCATTGTTGGTGCTTATTGCTGGAGGGAAGACCAGGGTTAGCAATATTTAAAATAACTCAACGTATATCAACCACACACACACACACACACACACAGAGTGAAGAACACACAGAAACACACACATTATCCCCTCTAAGCCCATTCCCTGCTGTGGGGGTCTTTTAGAAAGCAATGAACCAAAGCTTGTTTTTGTCAAAATGCCTACGCTACATCTTAAACAAACTAAGCTCTCGAGAATGCATCGGCGCTAACAATGTTGCAGCACTGTAAATTCTCGCATTATCACCGAGAGGCAATTTAAGAGCGAAATGGTTTTACTATCCAGATTCACAGGGAAATTAGATAGGGCACTCCACACACACTGCAAGCAAGGCACAAAGTCAGGATTCAGTGGTGCTGAAAGAAAGGCTGATATGGACACTTCAATGACTCGATCCTTCATTCCCGGACGGTACCTTCTCTTTAAATATATGCACCATGCTGCTGTTTACATTGTGATTTAATTGCATTTGAAGACGGAGAATGGTTTGTTTACACTCTTGAGATGTGCACAGGCCAATAGTACGATTCAAGTGTCAAAGTAGGCCAGAATATAAGGATCTACAGGTATATGAGTAACTAAAAGCCGCTGGTGAAACCCTTCTCCAAAACAACAGCTGTTCGTTGTCCATGAGGTACAGCACAGTTTGAAATGGTGTGCATGATGCTGAGAATCATACTTGACAAGAGTTTGAATGGTTGTGTCTAATTTACTTTGGTTTCCCAAAAAACAAAAGCGCAAAAGTGTCAGGAATGGATTTAAAAATAACCTGCAGCTGTAATCTGCATATGAGCCAATGGACAATTCCAGCATTGAAATTTAGAGTAAATCACTCGTTGTAGTTTTTGTTGTCAACATCAGCCAGCTGAAGCTTCAGAGGACTCAGAGAAAGAGAGGGAAAGCTGGAAGGAACGAACACAGCTGATACCTACAGGTGTCTCACTGGCTGTGAGCTACGAGGGAAGAACATGGAACAAAGCATTTATGTGACTCCTCAGAGCTACGATATAACACACACATAAAATATCTTGTGTTTATTTGAGGGTATGGAAAAATATTTTAGGTTTCATAAATATTGAAATGTATTTATTTGCAGGAAGTCACCAAAGGTTGTGTATGAGAGCATATTATCTGTACAACTAAAAGAAATGTATAATGTATTATAGTATTATTATTGTTATAACTATTTTTGTCTTTTTTATTATCTTGCTTTTCTTTTTTCACTAATCGCTCCATCCCTTTATTTCCCTCTGCTTTTTCACTCTGGAGCTGCTGTGAGTGAATTTCCCCAATGTGGGATCGATAAAGTTTTAATGAACCCCTTAATTTGCAAAAAGGAACTTCTCCGCTGTCCTCTGCATTTACATGAGGCCCTTTCGGACTTTTAAGTGCTATAATTTGATTTGTCAGGACATGAATATTAATCAGCTCATAACGTCTTAAGTCAACGACGGCCCCGTGCGCTTTCATCCTCACCTCCTCCACATCATTATCCAGGGCCACGATGGCCAGCGGTGCAGACAGGCTGGCGTTGGTCGATATGGTGGCTCCCACTGGTGACGCCTCGCTCACGTAGCCGTGGTAGCTGGTCTCCAGGAAGTAGGGCGCCTGGTTGTTTTCGTCCAGAACTTCGATTTGGAGGTTGGCAAAAGCTGGCAAGGGGTGGCCATTGTCCTGCTCGGCCTAAAGCGAGTGAGAAGAAATAATGAATCATTTTGGCCGTGATGCTTCACCTTCTGTACTCCAGCCACCGCTCGCTCTGCACAAATGCTATTTAATGACAATGCTTCACATAATAAATGTGTAATAAGATAGCAGCCGACTGAGTTCTGGCAAATGCTGTGATATTATAATACATCCCAGGTCTAGATTTGGGGTTGAACAACTAACAAAGCTTTTCTTGTTTGCAAAGGTAGGAGGTAAATGAATGGCAATTCTTGGTGAGGTCGAGCCATTAATCACCGTTGAGTCAGTTTTGATCAAAAGTCACTTTTTGAAGCAGAAAGAATTTCCCTCAAGACCAAATTTTATTAGAGAAAAACAGCAAATCTAGAGGTTTGTTTTGCTTTCTCTCTTTGTACATTAGGCTGATGAATAAGTATTGTCTGCAACACAGCTTAAAGTTGGCCTTTATCAAAAACAACTAAAGCCTCATTTGGATTCAATATATTTTTGCAGTCACGGATGTGCAGACCACTGGATTTCTTTAATACTGAAATAAACTTAAAAGTGTCTTTTAAGGACGCACATCTGGGATACTGATATTTACGGTAAGTCACACTGAAGGACATTAATATGAATTTGATGTCTGTGTCTCAAGTTACGACTTAAATTCACCTCATTGTGTTTGTCTCATGTCTCCCCTTCATTGTCCCCCCTTCAACTCTCCCATACCCAAGTTCATTGAAGCCTGACAATCCAGCAGTTTTACCATCCCAAAACTACACCTCATGCAATGTCATTTTACAAACCAAATACCTGTTAACTCACACACACATGCCTTTAACTACAGCAAAAAAACATCCATTTTTGATTTCAGCCGAGCAGAACCTGATGTATGCCTGGTGGTGTAATTCCATTATCGGCCTAATTGAGACAAAAAACACCTTCACGCTTCTTCTAATGCTTTACAATTACCTGCATTTAATATGTTCAGGGTGCACGTCTAATTGACAGGAACCAGGAAACACCAAATAAATACATTACAGAGGAGCATTTAGTCTTTATTTAAGCGTGACTAATCAACAGCTTGATGGATATTTGGGGGTTAAAAACAGTTTAAAAAAAACAGCACTGCACATTGAGGTTGCAGTTTGCACGACACGCTGGGAGAAAATCAAGTTAGAATCTCCCCTCCTGTGTTTCTCACCTTGATAACCAGATCAAATCTGCGGTGGAGTTCTCTATCGACGGGCTTCAGTAGCAGGAGCTCGGCCGTGGTTCTGTTCAAGCTGAAATATTCTGCATAGGACTCTGGTTTGCCTGAGAGAGAAAGAGAGAGCGGACAGTGAGAAGAGAACCAAAACAAAATATCCAAAAACCGGGTAGTGTGTGTGTGTGTGTGTGTAAGAGAGAGAGAGAGAGAGAGAGAGAGGGGGAGAGACATCAGTAATTGGTTTAAGAATCAATATAAGTTTGTCTGGTGGGTGTCTGGGGGGAGTATGAAAGAGACAGGGAGGGGGAGGCATGGCTAATGCTCCCGGTTTTCTCATCTCTGCTCTCCACAGGTGGGGATGCACAAACACATATATGGTGCTTTGGAATGCTGCATCGCTCAGCAGGGAAATCAAGTTCCAGCAACATGTGCACGAGGCAGCACGATTCCCCCTATAGCTATGGATGTTCGAGCCTGTTCCTTCTTAAGGTGTGTCCTCGGGTCCGAAAACCAAGGCCTCGTGAATTCATACATCTCGCACTTGCAACTTAGCAACAGTCTGGACGTTGCTAAGTTGTTGTCCAAAGCAGCTACAAACCAATATTGTCTGGCGAAGGCCACCACAGCTAAAACCATCTTTTAACACTGAAGCATCCTCGGCTGCTATTCTTTATTTCTTTCCCCCACCGTTTTCGAATCGTTGCAACAGATTTTTTTGGCCCTTTATGACACTGTCTCTCATAATCCTCACTCAGACAGAGATTAGTTTCACAGGAGGAGTCCGGGAAATGTAATCAAGTCTGTGTCAAGTCATGTCAGTGCGTTTTTACGGGCCATGCAGATCCTCATGAATAAAAGTCAATGTTTTTTTGTGACTCTGCTTTTTAAAATTTCAAACAGTAATCAAGATGTCTTGCAGCGATAGGGCACTGTTAGTGTTGAATCACATTCAATTTGAGGTACTTATGAAGCATTAATGGGGAGACAATTCCATCTCTGCAATTTTGGAAACATCTCATCCTTTGCAAACTGGCTATTAGCAGCCTGTTAACAATTACTTCACATACAGTTTTACTCTGCCGAGTTAATCCTGCACCTAAACATTTAAGTGCCATCTTTAAAAACCTTATAATCCTTTTCCAACAATTAAGCCCTGGGCTAAGGAGCCCCGAGACCACAGATCTGCATTTGACAAGATTTGGTCGTGTGAAGCCTCCAAGAACAGATGTGCTGGTGTCAGACTGAATCGCAGACTCGTCTCCATTGTTGCAGGGAAATGGTCCGTTAAATGATGTTTTCTTTTCATGGGACCAATCAGGGTTAATTCAAGAGGACAGAATTTAGGGTTGTGCATTTGTTTTTTTGGGGGCTTTGTGTTTCAACATGTTTGCTGTCAAACAAGAAAATTTAACCATTTTTAAATAAAATTTTAATTTGAAATAACACCTAGCATATTAGGGATATTGTGTGTGTTCCTGTGCCAGCTAGAAGTCTGGTTTGAATTGGACGAAGTACAGTTTAATAAAGGATACTGTTAAATGAATATCTGTTTAATTAATAAAAAAAATTAAGGTTTATCTCATCACATTTTTTCATATTTAATACAGTTTTCTAATTTTGCCATTAAACACTCCTGCTCATTGATTTGAAACACTGCCTGCAATGATCTAAATCTGTGCATGTTACACAAATCTATATGGTCTCATCGCCTTATTGCCAATGTTAGTGCCAACATAACTCAAAGACACCTACCAATGAGGATGCTGTACAGGATCCCCGGCCTGTCAGAGGGAGGTTGGATGTTTCTGTCTTGGTCCACAGCTTGAATGGGTGGAGTCACATTGAGTGGACTCACCTTATTCTGGAAACAGAACCAAGGAGAGCATTAGAGCTGAATATCACAACCCACAAATACAGCAAACACAGGATACAGCAATCCAGAACTAGCATCATGAGGGTGTAGTTTCATTTTGAGAGTGAAAAACAAAGAGAGAAAGAAACACACGAGCAAACTCGAACTTGCGGATCATTTTCAACTTTTCACAAACAGTGACAGCTTTAATTTGCATCTTAAGAATTCATCACTTCAGTCTTCAAAACTATTTTATGACCAAGCCTAGTTTACCACAACATTTATAACAAAAACAGATACTGTTTAAAGAAACAGCTAAAAAAAAAAAAAAAAAAAAAAAAAAAATAGGAAGAGATTTTAAACAAATTATTTCTTGGTGGTCTGTCCCACACAGTTGTTTAAAGAAAAGTTTTCTCTTTGATATTTCCTTTATGGAACAACAATCTCTGATCATGCCGGCAAAGCGCGTTTCTGCAGAATAGAAAATCAATTGTTGGCAAAAACACACGGTGGTATACTTTATATCACGTGTACAGCAAGTACTCCCACACAGAACATTACGTATGCTGTGTGTGCAGATAGTGGAAATAGAAAAATACAAGGAATAACAATTAGGACCTATGTCTGTTCTGCATATTTATTGTTCATATAAATGTCAATCTACTCTACACACACACATCTGCTTCCTGAATCTGAGGATCTGTGTCTGTGAGTGTTGCTGGGCTATAACATTGACTTATAATAATGTAACATGCTGAGGTGTGGGTAATATGAAGAGCCCCAATGGGACAACCAGTACATGCCTATAGGATAAAACCCACAATTACTGAAGCTGAAAAATGTCAAGCCGAGCACACAAACAACACTGCATGTATTCCCAAATGTGCAAGAAGGCGTCAACGCACGCCTACACACATACATACTGTGATCACGTGCACTCATACACCTGCTATCATACAGTATTTTACCACTGCACCTGTCATGCAGCTCTTAAAACCTACTGGCCATCATGGAGCTATAGCTCCTGTTGACTGTCGCTGAGAGAAGGGGGGTGGGGGTGCAGGCAGAGAAGAAGTTATGGCGAGTAATGAAGTGGCGTAAAAGAGGGTGTAAATATATGGAAGGGAGATGAATCTGCCAGGAGCAAACAGGGAGCAGAGAGAGATGTAAATGCAGCAAAGAAGAAAAGAGGAGTCAGGTCAGGACACTGAGATCACACAGATACTGATACTGCAATTTCTACTATTGACTATGATCATTTCAAACTCACAATGGATAAAAAATTATTGACAATATGTAACTATAAAAGCTCAACATAAAGGTTTCAAAAACAAGAGAGTATGATTTCTGACATTAGACTTAACAAGTAGGATACTGACAGTTTCTGATACTGTAAATAATCTCGATCAAAAATTTTTGGACAAAGCTGGTACATTTACTTTAATCTTGTCCTCAACAGGGTAATTTGATCCTCGAACATCCCCCGCATAAAGAGTCTGACCTCTTTCATTCAGATAACCACATCAGATCTTTACACTTACCTACTGAAAGGCTCAACTTCTGCTCTACACGTGCTTCGGCTTTTTTCCAAGTACTAAAAGCACAGCACTTTCCTTTGGATGGCTTTAAAACAGGGCATATACGTACAGACGCACAGCACTTCAGTCGTGAAGTTTCCATCAAGCTTTTAATCAAACTCTTTATTGTTTCAGACCTTTTACATTATGCACGCAGCCAAAACTGTAGTTTTCATCTGTGGCTGAACATAACAGCTTTACTTTTTTATGCTGTTATAAAAGAGAAGGCACAGGGGACATTTTGACATGAGTGCAATTAATAACACTAATAACAATAATGATGGCTGATTTCCACTCAGCTGTACCAAAGCAAAGATATTATAGCCTGTGACTCACTGGTGTGACTTACTTGAATCATTGCAACTAACAATTATATTCATTATCTGTAATAAAGAATGAATGAAAATTGTTGCCAATTAATTTTCTGTGAAATGACAAATTGATTAATCAACTAATTGTTTCTGGAACTGGGACGACACAGTACGTTGGTCTTGATCTGGGATTGCTTCCTGTTTTGTTTTTTTTTTTTTTTTTAACACTCTGCCCCTTTTGTGAGCACATCCTCATTTGGAAAAACTGGGTTTATTAGAGCGAGTAAGTAAACCGTGTGAGGTCAGCTATCCACAATTACCAACCCTCGGTTCGGTAAAATCAGATAATTCAAGGAGAGCCTGACCAAAGCGACCTCACTTAACGACACAGGCCCACGACGCGGCTCTCTAAACAGACACAACAAGCCGGGCAGGTAATGTTAAAAGCCTTTTCACTCACTGCCCTTTCAAAGCTTATATCACAAACATGCAGGCAGGCGGGATGAGGCGAGCAAACAGGCAGAATATGAGCAACAGGTATCAAGCCGACATGAATGACTCAGCCGCTACAACAGCAAGGCAACACCACCTGGCGAATGCGTGTGGAGGAAACGGCCTTTTATATATACGGGGGAAGTAATGAGCAAATGAGCAGCAGCTGTGCAGGCAGGTGGCTGATCCCCGGAGCAGGGAGGAGATCATTAAAGGAGGGAAAAACCCTCGAGGGCATCTAGTGGTCAGGTGAGACTTTGTGTCAACCGCTGAGCTCCATTCTTAGTGGTGCAACGGAGACACAGCACTCCCCCGATCGCATAAAAAAAAAATAACAGATGGCTATTTGCACGATGCAGTTCACCGCAGTGCTGCAAAGCCGTAGCTCGTGTTGAGAGCGGCCACAAAATAAAGTTATAGCATATAGTGATGTAGTCTTTGATGCTCCGTCTTCTTCTTTGCAGCCAATCAGTTGCCAGTCTGACGTAAAGTCAAACTAAAGGATCGGTCGGGGTTTTTTTGGGGGAAAGTTGTTTACTGTATTGTTCAATAATCTATGTTTCCCTTACAGCCATAAATTTCTGAGTTGCAGAGGCAGCAACGTTTTTTTTTTTTTTTTGAAGTGAATGTGTGAACGTGGCCTGACAGCCAACTCCTTGGCATGAATGACCAGCATCTTGGTGTGTGTGTGTGTGTGTGAGGGAGGGAGAAAGACACACAGAGAGAATAGTTATGTTGGCTCTGAGGCTCTGAGGTTGTCATATCTTATCAGTCTGATTAGGACTCAAACTGTTATGGTGCCTTGACTCTCCTCCTCGTTCATTCCTCTCCTCGCTTCACCTCCTCATCTTTGCTTATACCCCAGCAACAGCAGCTCCTCACCGTCCTTTACACTCCTTCTGTATTTCCACCTCTCTCATCGCAATCTATCCGTCCGTGTATCCTCTTGTCCTCCGTCCACCTCTCTTCTCTTCAATGGCACTTCGAGGGGAGCAGGATGTGATCCCTGAGCGTAAACTGCATTCACTATGTTAGGGATCGTTCAAGCAGAATGTATCAGAGTGCTCATGTTGGATGGCTTCAAAGTCTAGTCTTAATCAATCAAACCGGGCCCCTGAGAGACAGCTGCTTTGAATAGAGAGAGGCGCATTCAGGCAAAGCTAATAGGAGAGATCAGCCTGTTGGCATAAACACACACTTATTTCAATGACCTGTTGTTTAGTAAGTATATGATTGTTTGATCATCTGTAAGTGGTCTCTTTTTTAATCATTTAAGTTTTGCTGGATTTTGCTTTAGCTTTTTTTTTTTTTTATATATATACTTTTCAAACTGCTGCAGCCTCCTTATTCATTTTAATGAGACAAATAGAGGTGTAGAGGTGTCACAGTGATTTCAACCTGCACACTCCAGGTTGAAATCACTGTGTCAGGTGATTCTAATACCTTCGAATCATCCAGATACAGACGACTATTATTGCTGCTGTGATATGTTGTTGTAAAATCCTTCAACATAACCCCTGCACATGGTCTTGTTTGGTGAGCTGTCAAACTTATGGATGCCTTATTCAAACATTTTATTTCCTCATGGTACACAATCCATATATTTATAAGTAAATATTAAAAACTCAAATGATCTAGTAGTGCACTTTTACAATGTTGGGAGACTTGCAAAAGACAGAAAAAGAATATCTGGGATTTTAGTCCCTCATATGGGCTGAGCTCCAACAACACTGTATCCTACATTTCCCATAATGCAACTCAATCTCTTGTTAGGCCCTCCCTTGCTTCGTTAATGCCCGTGTCTGTCAAGTCCATGCCCTAGAGTTTGTACTGCAGGCTCGTTGTTATGAATTTTTAGTTTCAACCCTGATGACATCACTGTGACATCATCAGTTCATGTACAGGAGGAGTGATGTTTATTAATATATTTCCATCCTAAAAAAAAATTGAATGAAAGCTGAACTCCCCAGATAGAGAATGTGAACTAACTCTGCCTGCCTCTAATTCATAATGAATATTCATGATTTACAGTAAAAATGGAGGTTTGGTGAGAATCACAGTGGTTGGCCCAGATTTGATGAATAGACCTTTTCACTGCAGATATTTTGACTTGTCATAGCAGGAGAAGCAGAGCTTACTAATAACATGAACGACGGCCAAAGAAGGCACGCCAGCGAGCCGGCATGTACGATACAAAGGCCCCAACGCTCCAGGGGACCAAGCTGTCATTAATTTTAAGTACACTTGTGCTCATCCTGCTATGAAATGTGAAAGTGTCTGCTGTGAAAAAGGTCATCAGGTCTCTAAAACATGAGCTTAAAGCTGACATCTGCAAAGGTCCCGCTTCCCGTAGTGAACAGGGATCACGGTCTCATTCAAAGAGTGAAAATCGCCAACAGAAAGGAGAAGGCGAAGCAACCTCCGTTTGTCTGTATGATCCCATTTTTCTCTCTTGCTGCGCCGTGTTGTAGGATTATAAATACTGAAATCAATGAAGCAGCTGGAGTCGGCAGCAGTTGTATATTGGAAGCAGATTGACGAGTGAGAAACAGTCTTCGTGTTTGATGCATCGCCTCAGATTTCGAAACCCCTCAAGTATTTTCCCAGCGTAACTTTCCCATGCGTCCGCCTTTGCCTTCCTCCCAGTTCGATTCTCCGCCGCCGCCACCACCACCGCCACCTCTGCATCGTAAACCCTGTCCTCTGTGTGTGTGTGTGTACACTTGCTCCTTCTCAAAACCACAAGGTGTAAAGTTGATTTACTCCTGTTGTTCCTCGCTGCGCCTCTCGTGGCTTGGAGAAAATTGTGTGTGTGTGTGTGTGAGAGTGAGGAGAGATAAGAAAGAGAGAGAAAGCCTTCCCTCAGTGTGTGTGGAGTAAAGCGAGCACATGCGCGAGTGCACGTGCGACAAAGATCTCAGTATAAACAAAGAGATGAAGTAGACGATGTCCAGTTAGGCATGACCGCTCCACTGGCTTGACACTGTTAAGGCTATGTGTGTGTAGGTGGATGTGGGTGGGCGTTGAGGCATGAACGCACCGCTAGCTTGTCACCATCAAGGGTGTGTGTGCGTGCGCGCCTGTGTGTGTGGTAAGGGATGAATGCTCTGCTGACTTGTCAGAGTTGAGGATTTTGCCTGCAGCAACTTTGTCTCATTTACAAAGTGGTATTGTAAGTCGCTCTGGATAACAGCATCAGCTAAATGCCTGAGATACAAATGCAAAATGATACATACAGCTGCGTAAGCATAAACACACACCAGCTGACGCACATTTTTAAATAACACTACACGAGAGATCTAGAGTACAAGACAACTTTTATAGCAATAACAGGGTAATTAAACATACAGGTATGGGCACAAATCTGCTCTGTACTGTGACGCAAATTGATTATGAAATCTTAACATGCACAGCAGGAGAGCATATTTTTCACACAGCTGATTTGAGGTTTCATTCTCTTAACTTCATGGCTAGTTTACTGAGACAAAAACTTTAAATTGCAACTTGAATATAGAAATGTTTCGTACTTTTACCGGCATGATACAGACAATTTATATCATGTTTGAAAGATCATAGATGTTAAAAAAATAGATAAGCGAGGTCAAAGGTCTCTGAAACATATTGTCTATCTTGTCTGTCTAAAGAATTTGATTTTCCACCTGTTCCTAAACCATTTGCAAGCGGCTAATTAAATTTAATTTCAGTGGATTTCAAGAGGCTGACAAATTGTTTGACCAATAACGTGTAAAAGTTAACAGATGCGACATCAGTTCTTCAAGGTCTTGGATTATAAACAGTCAAATATAGGTGTGTATAAAGTACACACAATTGTCAGGATGAGACCAAAGAGATTCTCACTATTACCTTTAATCTCAGCCTAAAACGGTAAAGAACCAAAACTATCTTATGTCACAAAAGGCCACAAAGTATAAAACAACAACAACACAAACACACACCATCACGCATAGAAACACACCCTCTGTACCACACTCACAAATATAACACAGTATATATTATATAGGTACAGAACAGGCACACACTTACCGGCTCTGTCAGCTCGAGCACATTCGCTCTGTACGTGATGGGACTACAGTCACGGGTGTTTCCCACAAGTGTGCAAGGCAGAAACATGGGGCCCAGGTCGTCACCATCCAGAACATCCACAGTCAGAGTGGTGGTGGCTGTACGGCGCTCGCTCGGATAGGGGGCTCGGTCCTAGAAAGAGAGAGACGAGCTTTGATTTTATTTTTGGATGATATTGCACTTTCGTATTCGCATTTTTTTTATGTAGACATTTGCATATCTTTATCTTCATGCCTTGAATAGAAAGTGACCACAACACGGAATATTTTCAGAAAATCAAATCAACAAAGCTGCAGGGATCTCTCAATGCCTTCAAAGGCTCGCGTCCACTTTAGTTACCATCTTCATGTCTATTTATACCTCATCAAGAGCAAATAAACAGACTTCTAATGCGGCTATAACTGGTGCAAGCACTGAACCATTTTTCTTGCCCTCAACGGCGAATATGTTAAAGAAGTTAACCTCGTCTCCAACAGCCGTGTAACTTACACACGTTGATTACATACATGATGAAGGTGAGTCGTGCACAGTTCTACACACATCATGCCAACATTTCATTTCCACCAGCAAATCTGCTTTACATCCAAAGTAAGGCATGATGATACAGACAGAAAAATGAAGGCGCTTACACACAAGTAAGACCTTCAGGAGATCTGAAATAAAGTAGCTGGGTTTCAGTGAGGCCCTCATGAAATATCAATACAAGCAATTGACAAGGAATACAGAGTCCTAGTCAGACACCGCACCCCACTTAGAAAATACCAATCTGTTCCAACATATCTACAGTAGAAAATATAACTGTAGACCTTCCTGTAAAATCTCCAGACTGAAGATTTCGTCCTCGCTGCTTAGGCATGAATGTGCAATCGCTCTTTTGTGCACAACATTTTCAAATCCAGTGCTCCCGTCTACTTGTTGATCTGCTTATGGCGAAGTATCCGCCATCCAATTACATACAAAGGTAGCTGCTCAGCAAATTCACAGGAAACACTTAACGGGCCTATTCATCCGAAAGCTCAATATAGCTGCTGTGTTTTCAGTTTTTATTTCAAGATAATTAAGATATACACAAACCATTTTTTCATTATTTTGTAAAGCTCTCAGAACAAAATAGCCAAATCAGGGAATCTAATCAATGCAACCGTCAAATGGCCAATGTTTACTTAGAAAGAAACACATAAAGATAATGTCTGTTGTTTCAAGTTTGTGCAAACATCCAGATTCCCAAATAGTTATTATCAGTCATTATTTGTGGGTTTGTCTGCATTACTATTCGAGGCGTCAGCACTTGTTTCCCTCTTTTCAAAAGAAGCACTTTTTGTTGCCATTATAAACTCTTTTTCTGTCTGCAAACAAGATAAGAAGCATAAATTAAGTTTTGTTAAACTTTGTGTTTTACTCTTATTTAATTACACCTGAGTTGAGTCTCTGCATTACATTACGCTCTCCTTAGTGTCAATCACCTGGCAGTAGCAGAAAGAAATGGGAGGCCTCCACCAGGAAATAATCTCTTCCAAACATGGTGCCTCTCACACTTCATTGTAACCTCCGTGTTTTTGTGGGCCGTCTTTCATAACCAGGACAGCAGTTAATTTCAAGCAATGACTGGCACCATAAAGAATCTAATTATATACTGCATGCATTGGAAAATAAATGTAAAGTAGACGGTGGCAGCCGAGAGAGAAAGGCCTCCACAGCGGCTACATAAAATAAAACAGGTATTGTATTTTTATTCTGCAGTGATTCAAACTGTCCACATTGCAGGTTTGAAATCATTTCAGCTCCACACATGTTGTCGCTGAAGATATCAGAAATAATAACAAACATATCGCTTTTTTCAAACAAGATGTGATTTGACATTTTGGGAGATGCAGAAGAAGAATATTTCCCAAAATGTTGATGTATTCTTTTCATCACTAATGATAATGAATGCATTTATCACTGCAGAAATAAGGCATATGACAAAATAGAAAATTGCAATTAGGTGTCATCATTCTGTTATTTAGATAAATTATTTAGATAAGGTTAGAATTTTATGTGGCTCAATCAATCACTGCTCCATTTTTCCCTCACACAACAGAACGTCTGAAGGTCAGACAAGGGTTTGTTTTTTTTTTATTTTCCTCCTGATCGCACGTGGTCTCTGGTCTTTGCTAAGAATTATTATTCAGCAAATTCACAGCCACTCTAAACGCTCTTAATATTGTATTCACATGAATGGTGAATACGTCAGGCTTTCAAGCAGTCAGAAACGCATTAATCTTTCAGTGTACTTTTGGCTTTTAATAATGCTTTCAGGGTAAATGGGCCTTGAGACATATGAATATTTGCCAGAATACTGAGCGCGGTTCTGTAAGCAAGGCTCTCCTGTCACAACAAAAAACCTTAATGGCACAATCAGCAACTTAAACAATTTTCTGTCGCCCCTCAGTTTAGATCCTCCAAACATCGACCGCCGTCCCCCACGAGTCTGTTTTGTGTGGTGAGCGAAATTAACTATACTATAGACGGCTTTGGTAAATAAAACGTATAGAAGGCTGTGAAATAAAAGGAGGAAAACAATTACAACAAAGACATTAGTGATAATTAAGGATGTGCTTATAGTTCTCTTAAGGCTGACTCAACAGAGCAGAAATGGTCCAAGGCTGTGAAACAGCAGTGTTATCATGATAATAAAAAACTGCATAAACATAACAACACTCTAGGCTGCAGACTATCCTCCCACTTAATCAGGAGAGAGTTTCTCCAGACATCCTTCATTATGGCTCTCAGACGAAAACCATACCTTTCAAAAAATGTTCTACTTTTTTTTTATTTAAAACACAAAAGTCACTTACATTGGCCTGTATGATGACCAGGTAGCGAGTTATCTCCTCATAGTTGAGTCTTTCTCTGAGAACGACGGCGCCGAACAGCGTCAGGGGGATGTCAAAGGTTCTGTTTGTCGTCTGAAACACACACGGACGCATTACGAACACAAACAGACTAAGTCACTTACAGGGTCAGCAGTTAATTTCTCACTTTCTTAGTTTTCTTCCATCAGCCTGCCAAGAATATGCTTTCAGTTTTATGCTGAGCTCGATGAATGGAGACGTTTTTTTCAGCTCAAGATTGACAAATGAGTAAAATTGTAACAAATCACAGGAGACGCAGTTTAATAAGGAGTCGATCTACTGTAAAACAGAGATTGGCCTCCTCCAATCGTTGGAAAAATGACCGATTTTACCAACCACCAGTTTACTCTTCCCTCAGTTTCTTCTCTCTCTGCAGCTGAAATTTAAAGCAATCTTAAAGTCCTTGAGGTTCTCAGTCTCTGTCGGTTCCTTTTCTTTCTGGAGTGTTGAAGATGATGGTTTCCTCATTTGAAAGCAGCCTGCTCTCGGCTGAACGCTCCTCCGAGACTATCTGCGAGATCTCCTGAAAAATCCTCCAGCTCCTGTTTGGCCGCCGCGACCTCGGTGACAATCAGCCGCCTTTCAGCTAAATGTTCACGTCCTCAATCACATCCTCGAGTTGCTGAAGAAGTTCTTCCACAGCTGAGGGGCAGGACACCTTTTCTACACTCAGTTCGTCGGAGTTCAAGGCTTCAGCTTTCTTGAGCTCAGTCTTCAGCTCCTTCATTTCCAGGAGCGTGGCCTCGTGGTCCCTCCTCTCAGCTGAGACCAGAGCTTTGAGGTGGTTTAGCTCCTGGCTCTCCAGCTGAAGAGCCTCCACGTCTCTTAGAAGGAGCCTGATAGATGAGCCAGAGGTCGCTGCTCTAATGTTTGAATCTGTTTCTCCAATCTCTCATGTGTTGAATTCAGTGAAAAAGACCTTACAGCTGCATCTACCTCCTGTATCATTCTAGAACACTATATGTGGATGACCTACCGGGTCTTTGGGGTTGTACTGGATGGTGTACTCTATCTGTCCGTTGGGGCCGTCATCGATGTCTGTCGCTCCATTGTTCCCCCAGAAACCAGAGAAGATAGTGGTTCCTACTGGCGTCAGCTGAAAACACAACAGAGACTTTCAGCATCTTTGTCTACAAGCTCACGCGACATGATGTCAAACACTTAAACACTTTCATACTCTGCACCACCAACATCAAACAGCTTCTGTCCTGTATTGTAGTGTCTTGTCTTGTCTTGTGGCAGAGATGAGGGAGGGACGCATTAAAAAAAGTCTCTCATGCGTCTGGCTATAAGAGATCTTGATACCCCACTGTCTGTACAAAACAAACAGAAAATGATTTGCAGTTTTATGTTTATTGTGCTCAAATGGGGCTTGAGAAGGAAGATCAGCTCTCAGCTGTTTGTGTGCTTTCATTTCCTCTGAAAAAAAACCCAAACACAGACAGCATGGTTTGTCGAACTTTCTGTCTGCTGACTGTCAGTGCCTCAGTCTCTCTCTCCGTCGATACTGGGAATGTTTGTTACACCTCATTGCTGCATCGAATAGAGATTTTTAGATAAAAGCGGGACTTGGGTTAATGAAAATCACGTATGCTGTATTAAGAGTAATTGTTACTGTCAAGAGAAAAAGAAAGTGTGGATATCTTTACTTTTAATTTGGCCTTTGGTGAATAACAACAACAACAACCATAATAATAATAATAATGACAGAAACAGACCTAAATACTTGCAATTAAAAAATAATCAGTCACTGTCAATTACAGTCAATTAGATGATTAAAGACCAAAAACTTTAATATTTCTTCAATTAATTGTTTATTTGGTAAAATTAGTATATATATTTAAAAAAGACACAGAATAGTCTGTGGCCTAAAATGTTCACATAAACTGTAAAGACACACAATATTGGCCTTTGTTTACAATAATTTGTAATTTGTGTGACAATGCAAGTATTTTTGATATTGGCTTTTCTTTGCAAATTAAATTTCTAATTCATTTTCACTGCAAATGTGCAACAAGAGAACTCACTTTCTAATCGAGAAAAGTGTAGTTTGATATTCGGAGAGATACTTAGTTTAGATTTTCCTGAGAGAAATCCTTAACCCAAAGGTTGAACACTTGCCACAGCACATGAAAGGACGAACTTTGCCAAGACGTAAATTGCCGTGCTGTATATTCAGTGATTATGTGTCAAAACAGAAGTCTAATCTCCAGACAGCAACGGGAAACATTTGAGATTAAGTTTAATTTAGCTCCTGCGCCGACGATTTGTTGCATCATTTCCCTCAACAGGGTTATCTCTGCCTCCCACTGATCCAACAATGGTCTTCAGAACATCTCATGCTGTCACTTTGCCACTTTTGGATACGGCTCTAATGAAACAACTCCAGACTCGGGCACCAGAGCCAACTCATGAAATCAGCCACAAGGATCACCTTGTCCCCGGAAACTTTCACGGTGAACTCATAAACTGTGCCCTAGACGTTCTTATAAATAACCATAGCGCCTCTCTTAATCTGTCTGCCTCCATTTCTCGCACTCAATAATTGTTAGTAATAGACAACTTAAAGAAGGTTTAATGTAGATAAAGCTGAATGAACTCCTGAGTCACTCTCTCAATATTAAATTTACTGCATTAGGTGGTTGGAGTTCTGGGGGCAACAGAAGTGAATTAGACAATAGCTGTCTGCCTAATGAGCAGACTTGCACTTAAATCTTAATTACTGCCCACATCAGAATAAATGTATTCGCTTTTTTAAAATTATTACCGCCACATTTACCTTGGCCTGGCACAGGAATCATATTTTAGAGTTTTTTACGACGCATCTCCTAAATTGTATGGTGGTCGTTGAAGTGAACGGAGGGAATTATTTTAGTGGGAGTAATGAGAAACCGGAGAGCTGTAAAAGGTGGTGGGGTGGAGGAGGAGGAGGAGGAGGAAAGACAACCGGTAATATATAGAGTGTGGCAGAGGAAAGGTGGAGAGGTTGAGAAAAGGTGACATAATGAAGAGCTGGGAGTGGTGAGGTGGGCACAGACATGGGGGAGAGAGGGGGGGCCAAGCTGCAAAAACAGAGAAGAGAGAGGCCAAGAGAGAGAAAGAGAGAGGTTGAGGAGACAGATTGAGTTGGACAGGCTGTGGAAGACTGTATAATGAGATATTCTAGTGGGTACGCCGAGGTCTGTGCAGGCGGCAGGCTATATGTATCCTGGTCCAGTTTAAGTTTGAACCTCCTCTAGTTAGATTCTGCTCCCCCAGACTCCGGAGGACACCTAACTGTGGGATTGGCACCTTAAAGACTATCCTCCGAAAAACAGATTTAGATCCTTTCCTCGGCTGCCCAGAAAACTCCCTGCTTACAGCGCTGCCCTTCAACTGTAGCCTGACAGCAAAACGCCATGTACAATACTATTTGGTGGAGGTTTTTATTTAACATGCATCGCAGTGTGCACCTATGCCAGGATGCGTCATCTGACTGCGGGTCGATCGTTCGTCCCTCACATGACCCCTGGAGTCGCAAGCATGGGAAAAGCTTGGTACAGCAAAGGTGATCTATCATAGTCATGCTAGACTACTCTTTCCCCCATCTGGTCTCGAATCTCAGACCCAGGAGTCCTGTACCTGCCACCATGAAAGACAGCAGCACTGCAGGATAAGTGCAATAAATGGCTCTTGATTTAGGTGAAAGACAGTAAATTTCCACCACGCTGATTTATACAGAATTTTTTTTTTCTTCACCGCATCTCTGAGAGATGAGGCTCGTGTGTGTTTACAGTGCATGCGTGTGTTTTACCTCACTGACAGCGACGTAGTATCTCGGCTGTTGGAAACGTGGCGCGTTGTCGTTGCGGTCTCGAACGACGATGCGGACCTCGTGTAAAATCACCGTTCCTACCAGCTCATTGGTGCATTGAACCTGAACCACAATGGACTGAATATATGAGGGGGGCTGCAAAAGGGAAAAAAAAGATATATGGTTAAAAGCTACAATTGTACAGTAGCGATAAATAATTAACCAGAAAATAAAACAAAATAAATAAAAGCATTGCACAGAGGACTGCCAGCATCTTGTAATATACTTTTGGTGCCAAATCAGACTTTGAAGAGCATCTGCTGGATTACTTTACAGAGCAAAACAGCAGGAGATTGGTTGTTTTCCAGTTCAAACTTTCTCACAACAGCAAATGCTGGAAAAAAGTTAGAGAGCCGTGAAAATGTGCATCCACCATATTTATCCTCTGTAGTGAAGTGCAGCCAAAGAAATAAGGAGGTATTATCTCCATCTGCTGAAACAACATTTCATTAAATGTGCTCTTAATTTGAGAAACAGTAGTAGTACCATTAAGATTTCAATCTCTATCTATCTGTCATTGAGGAGCCAAACCAAGAGTGTGCAAGATAAGATGAACAGGAGCAACGAAAGATAAAAAAATAAAATAGTTCTGTTGCCTTACATCTCGATCCAGAAGCCGTCCGGTGCTGTTGAGGTAAAGCGCTTGCTTGGCAGGGTCAAGGATCACCCAGTGGTCGTAGTTATCCCTCAGAGACAGAGAGATGGTACGATCCGGACCCTCGGCCACGCCGTTTATCTGCATGTTCTCCACCAATAATGTTCCTGGGAATATAATCAAAACACTTGTATTAACCCAGGAGAGAAAGACCAGAGTTCCTGGAAACAAATTCAAATTATTTCTGGAGGGAAATGATCCCAGATCGATTGTTACTAGTGACGGAAAAGGAAACAGTACAAAGAGAACCCTCTGCTTCTCTTTATGGTCTCAATGAATTATATACCTGGAAATTATGTTTAGGTTGTAGTCAAGGTCAAGGGCAAATTGATTGAAGCAGATAAACAGAAAGAGAGAGAGAGTAAAAAGGATGTGGAACTCCATTAAATTAAATCAAATATGGGAGCTCAGATAGTCTCTATACTAGTACCTGGAATACTTAAGACCAACTGGAATGTAAAATAAAATCAACATCTCAGAGAAAGACAGAAAGCTGATCTGACACAGCAAACACTCTTACAACTTCAAGCCTTTCATCTGCATGATTTTTCACAAAAAAAGATAAAGTAAATAAAAGTTAAATATTTTAATAAGACAGTCGGCACAGATGGGATAAAACTTGTTTCATTTAACACAGTCAACTGTGGGCGGAGAAGCGATTTGGGAATGAGAAGAATATTTAGATGCAAACAGGGAGAGTCAGAGAAATACTAACCTGGAGACAAGATATGATTTGAATGGAAATTGTCAGCTGTATATTTTCAAACGCCGCTTATTATCTTTCAATCAACACAAAGCCAGGAAATAGTTGTAGCAGAGGAGAGCAGATGAAAGAGAGCAGATGGAGAGTCAGATAGACATCCGTTTCATGGACACATCCTGACTTTACTGGTGATTGACAGTTTCAATAAAGTTTAAATTTTACAAAATAAAAGCGCGGCTGCCAAACTTCACACAGTTTTCAAATGATTTGCATCAATATCTCAGTATTGAAACTGCCAGGTTGAAGTTGTAGTTAAATATAATGCTGGATTTAAGAGATTTCAAGTGCCACTTTGGTGTGAGTTATAAGTATTTTAATATCCACTTCATGAAGTTCACCTGCTCATTTGTGTGTTTAATCAGTTAAGTCAAGATGAAAATACAGTGGTATTACCTGTAAGGGCCATTTTAATATGTGAAGAGGGGAAAAATGGTAGAGAAGGAAAAAGCTTGACTCCGTATAGCTCTAAATCATAAGAGACCCATTATGAAGCCCTACACGCTGCATTATTAATCATAAATAACTATCGAGTCAGAGTGAGTGAGAACAAAAGTATCCTTCAGCACATTATTAAATGCTGCAGGTTTTTTAGCCCGAAACACAATTTTCTGTGTGCGTGTGTTTACGTGCACACAACATTAGATTGTAGGTGGAGAAAGAGCACAAATTGATAAAAAATTTGACTTGGATCCGCTCTCACTCCTGGATACTAATACACACACACACACACACACACACACAAATATGTTCGGCTACAAGTCAGCTTGCCCTCTGGATTGTAATCAATGACCTTGCAAACCTCTGTGTGTGTGTGAGAGAGAGAGAGAGAGAGAGAGACAAAGGTAGAGCAAGAGACAGAGAGAGCGGAAATAAGAGATAAAGACAGAGATATGAAAAAGTTGAGGCGGCCAGCAGGATTGTATTTGCTTGCTTGTGTGTGTGTGTGTAAAACTTCATACTTTTGCTCCATGTGCACACACACACGCACGCGCATACGACAACATAAACAAACGCGCGCCGAGCGGTCTCATATCTGATCCGTCAGACATAAAATTGGGTCATGGCCTTCAGTGCTACCATGGAAACCGTGTCAAACGCCTTGCTGTGATTCGCTGACGTTAAATAAACGAGGAAATTTAATGAAATTGGTTTCTTTATATGAGAAACGGGATAGAAAGTGCAATTCATTAGGGGAGCTTCATTTCTCGCCATCTTTCAGCTATCTCTCTTCTGATTTTCTGCTTCTGTCTTGCAAAATGAGTAAAAAAAAAAAAACCCCCACAAGTCCAGGCAAAGAAGAAAGAGACAGATGCGCCTCCACCTTGTGTGACTGTTTCTAATTTAATTCCATACAGCATCTAATATAAATGGGCTCTTGTCACAGTGACCTCACTTCATAGGAAGTGTGGCTGAATATTGCACTCAGCAGCACCTGATTAAACAGAGCCACGTGTTACAGCGTACAGGCAGAACGGCGTGAAGCCGCCAGCGAGTGCGCGGCAACACAGAGGGCAGAGAGACGGAGCCGTCCAGGAAGAAGAAGCACAAAGAGCAATTAGAGGCCGAGAGAAATGAGAGAAAGATGGCAGAGGGAGGTGAGGTTAGAAAGATTGGGTTGAACGAGAGGCTGATGGAAATAAAGAGTAAAGAGAATATCAGGCGAAAACGAGCATGGTGGCGGCGCATTAATAGAATTTTTACAGGACATTAGCTTAACTGAATGTGGGCCGGGTGTCAGACAGGTACGAGCCATGGGCTGAAATGTAATCATCACATCTACCTGCTCCTTCAGCTCTTAGCGGGGGGGGGGGGGGGTGAAAGACGGTTTCAAGGCGAATATCAGCATCCAGCAGACAGAACTAGTGTTGTAGTGAATGTAAGCCCATATAGAGTTTATGTGTTATTATGATATAATTTAACCACAAAAAGTCATTATCTGTCACGTTGAAGGAAAAAGAGCCGCAATTAAAGCAGCTATAATCAAAACTTTTTTTTATATGAACTGCTTGTTTTTATACTGATGAACCCTCAAACTGCTCTGCAGTTTCCCTCAGCTCCACAGAGACTTAAAGCTACTTTCAGCTCATTGTTTTGCTTTTTCCAGCCCACCACTTTAACATTTCGCTTCAGCCTGACTTCTCGGTGAAAAAGCTTTTAAAACCACACTGCACCATGTAGTCAGCACCAAACAGCAGAGAGACAAAGTTAGTGACTAGCTGGTGAATACTGTGGAGAATTTAGCAGCTAATGAGATGCATATTTGTTTGAGGAGGTGGTGGAGACCAAAATAAGAGCAAAAAAAGGGTGTGAGTATTCACTTGGTGGCCAGAAACAAAAATCCAATTTAATGCTAGCATTGTGTGTCTGCTCAATGTGTAAATAAGCAAACATTTTCTGCTGCCCCCAAGTGGCCAAAAATGTTATTTGACATATTCTTCTGAGGCGTCTGACAAAAAAATGCCACTGTATTTACCAGTTTCTCAAGAGGGATGAAAGGAAAAAGCTCAGAGAATCTAGGCATAAATCTTTTTATAACGCACTAGATTTTATATTCAGTCTTTTCTTCTTATGTGATATGAGGGTTTACTAATGCTCACACACCATCCATCATTGAGTCTTCAATCAAATGACAGGAACATCCAACCAGGCACATCCATCAAATCAAATTAAAACACGTTCAGTTTATATTGAGAATGAATGTTTTAGAAAATCCAAGGACATTCACGGTTTTCATTTCATCTGAAAATTATATTAAAGGTAAAAAGAAGAAGAAGCCTCAGGTGCATTCACCAGAAAAAGTGCAGGCATTTGTACTTTATCTTTTCACTGTTTGACAGTTGTAACTCTTCGTAACCAGATTCAAGATTTTCTGGTTATACGACGATGCGCCAATGCATTTTTACTTGTGCACTTCATCCTAACACGGACTTGAGATCGTAAAACAACTTGAATATATTTTGCGACTGGAAATAAAAGCCGGGACACTTTTCTACACACGTGTGGAATAATAACTGTTTCATTCGTCTTCGGGACCATTATCAGTGGTCAAGCCAGATTAGCAAAGCTGAGCATATTTACAGCAGCAGGCTACTCTAATAATGAGCAGTGAGCGAAGATGATTGTATACTATTACATGCAATTTTGTATGCTGTATTATCTGCTGAATGATGTATTCAATGCATCAGGAGAACGTTATTGTGTACATTATATTATGACAGAGGCACGTACGTCTTTGCTATCCACTCATTCTAATCACTCTTTTACTTGATATTATTAAAATCACATCCCTAATTTCAATATTGTCTCCTTTTATGACATTTCCCCCGAGGAAAAATTCCCCAACTTGTATCTTGCTACTCTCTTCCTCCTCTTCTCTCTCCCTCCCTCCGCCTCCTTCCTTTCCTCGAGTCTCTCTCCCTTTTGCCAACACCAACCCAAGATAATCACCCTAAAGCGAGATTCTCTATTAAATCTGTAACACTATTTCACAGCCACAGAGCAATACATGGCATTATGCATACAAACCATTTCAGTACTAAATTATTCTTCAACAGCCCTGTTAGGAAGATTACTGCACAAACACACACTTGTACATATAGTATGTACACAATGAATACATCACCACAAACATAGACAAACCACGCAATGCACATTTTAGACACACACACACATATGCACACGATGTCGCTGCCAGAGGTTTTAACATCATCCCGTTCCAACACTCAATTAAATGCAATTTTACAAGCAAATCTGTTTGTTGTTTATGAACACAAATAACAAATGTAAGATTTTTTTGCCACACATGCACAACCAGAAACCAATCTGCCTTATGATATGTTGAATTGAAACTATTTTACGACGTGTCAGTGTAAGAGTGTAATTTCCACTGGGTGTGTGTTTCAAAGTCCAATTTCTGTCCAACTTTTACAGTTTCAGTTTGATTTACTTATTTAAATCTCTCTCAACAATATCTTCTTACTGTCTCGCTCCAAATCCAGAAAGAGGAGGTGATAAAAATTTTCATATGCTCCTCTGAGTAGTCTTGTTTTATGTGTGCTCACAGCGATGAGCTTAACAGCAGCACTGAGTGATTCTCTGGCTCTACGTCGCCCTGGGTTTCGCCTCTCAGGCCCAAACCACTGATAAGCAGAGGTTGAACCTGCAGCCTGAGAGAGTGACCTGCAAACACTATTCAGTGCTGAAAAATTAGTGCAAACTTCTCTGCACCTCCACAACATTTCACAGCAATATTATGCAACTGTTTTACCTTAAAATAACAGCTTCAAAATCATTTCGATGGCACGCTGACTTGTAGAATGACGCATCTTTCATTCTCGCTCTGTGCCCCTAATGCCTGTTCTTGCACCATGTAGCCTAAGTGTGTAACGCTTTACGCCACACACCACCCACTATGTCACTGATTGTCTCTGATGTCCTCTGGGTGTTCTGCCTCATCTCTCTGCGATTTAACCGCTAGCTGCACGACTTCCTCATCGTTGTTTTCTTCACTTGTTGGCTGCTTGTCGTTGAAGAAAAATGGGAGCGGGGATCAGGTCATGCAGGTGATATACTGTATACTACAGGGGGGCTGTGTAAGCCATGAGGGCAGCAGCTCTTAGAGGGTGAAGCCTATAGGAAATAGATTTCATATTGTATTTATGTATTTATATATTTACTTGGATGGCCAACACAAGTGGCAAGTGGGAAATGACTCCCAGACTGATGTGCATATCCAGTAAACACTCTTCTGAATGAAGAATATAGAAGAGCACAGTAAAAATGGAAAATAAGTAAGATGGCTTAATAGGATGCATTAAGCCATCAACAGATACAGACATGCCAGCTGGGTAAATGGAAGATGTGGCTCTCCTCTCTGTCTGGCATCGCTATACTAATCTCTTTTTGTCAGTTAGGATTACAGTGATCAGGTCACGCAATTTAAAACTTTGTTAAAAAGCAGACACTGCAAACACTGTAACAGGTTTCTGTTGCTGAACTGTAATCTACAGGCTGGAGATAAGAGGGTGATTTAAGCACACGGAACAACTTGTCTGCGTACATTTCACCTTCCCCCGGAAGATTTAGTGGCCTTCATCAAGGCCAACATAAGCCTTAATTTACTTGTGACCAAAGTAAGGATTAAAGTCATCAATTAAAATGTGATCCCTCCACAAATAAGCTACTCTGAGCTTCATATCACACACGCCCGCACTAGAACACCCTCCTGAGGAGACTCTGGGACAGTGGGTTTGTTTATATTCCTCCGTGCAGTCGAAATGGCAGAGGCATCAAATCAGGAGCAACTAATTAACTAAGAAGATCTTAAACCGTGCGAGCTAACTCTGGAAACAAGAATACTCTGAAAATATTTCCTTTGGTGTTCAGATAAAAAAGGTGTCTGAAAACTCTGGCAGCCTTATTTTTGTTTAGTCAGGTGGTTCAAGGTGGCAGAAGAGAAGTGATGGGAGTTATTTGTCTCACATATTCAAGGAGTTCTTGCCAAAAACAAATGCCCGGCATGTGATACTAATATTTTTGTCTAACTCATAAATCATTTGCAAAACAGACACTTGACAACAACATCATTGTGTGGGAAACCAAAATAATTAATTATACATAAAAAAAAAAAAAAAAATGGAAACTGGAAAAATTATTGACAAAATCATCACATCACAGGTCCCAAAACCCAAGATGCATTTGGACCCAAATAAAACTCACTTCACCACCAAAAAAGTAGCTGTTGTTGCTAATTGACATTAAAGGAATAGTTGGACATGTTGGGAACAATCAGCAGCTGTTCGCTTGGGAACCAAAATCTGCACCAGCACCACTAGAGCTCATTCATTAACATGTTATATGTCGTTTGTTTAATCTGTACAAAATGTGCAAAAACAAGATTTTTTTCACTTCGGAAAATTTTGTATGGGGCTGTTTCTTGGTTGCGTCCAGTGACTTCTTGCCAGGAAACCAGTAGAGACTCCAGGTTTGGATCACATCTTCCTGTTGCTATTGATCTTCTTATCCACCTGTATTGTGTGGGCATTTCCCAAACTCTTTAAACCTGCTTTATATGAATATCTACAACACAAGCATGAACACATAGAAAGATGTGAAAAGATCTTTATGTTTATGCTCCAGCACATTGATTTAGCTCAGACTAAATGACCTAATGTCTTGACTTCCGGGACGGAGACCAGACTCCAACTATGACACCTTTGGCGCCGACCTAATGAATATTAATGAGAGCAGGTTACATGAGATGCCAATCAGCATCTCCTGAAAAAGTCCAGATCATCTAACAGTGTTTGTTTAACCCTGTACGACACACAGTTGCCCTCAGGCAACAGAAAACCTTTATGTCTTTCACTCCTTAACTCTTCCCTCCCACACAACAGCCCACCGAGGTGCAGCTACTTTCAGGAAGTCAAGTGAAGTGGCTGCATGGTGTGAATGGACGGCAAGATACATCTCACCGTTTTAGAGATAAGTTGACAATAAAAAGTACACGTGTATGAACATTTCAAAGAACCATATTTGATGAGCAAATACATAAATAAATAAAATATTGTTGACCCAAAAAAGCAACATTGGGTGAAAGAAGCTTCGCTGAATGGTTCTCATCAATATATTGACTAAAACTGTGCTTGCAAATTTGTTTTGAACAAATGCTATATAAAAACTCAGTGCTTATTTATTACTCATATAATAAATGCTCTGAAACTTTTTTCCAAGGTGTTTTACTACCCTTACAGCACAGTGCTGCCCTGAAGCAACATTAAAAAATCCTTGTAAGTGTCACCATTTTCATCATTAATATATTAACAAAGAGCTATTATCTCCCAAAAAATAGGATGAAATTGTTTTTTTTTTTTAATGAAAAACCATAACATGCACAGGAGAGGGATAACATACAGTGCTACGATTTTCTGAAAAACTTCTAATGAAAGTGTTGTCACTTTGGAGTAACAGAGCTCTACTTTGCAGCCTGGAGTGAAGAAGTAAAACAGATGAATACTTTACCGTTGGGGCTTTCTTCATCTATGGCAACGATGGTGGCAGGAGGACCAGACCGAGACAGTTTACATTCTGGGAGGGCGAGAAAGAAAAAGGAAAAACATTGGTACCTTATAGAGATTTATATGCGTTTCAGAAAACTCTGCTGTGAAACAGATGGATGAGTTCACTAAATGAATGTTAGTATTTCGAAGGATTTAAAATGGCTCGCAAGTTTTTTTCTTTACATATACAGCATATATCAGATTGGTTATGAGCAACAACAGTGAAAAAGAGTGAAGGTGAAAATTGGAGAAAAGAACTGAGGTGTAAGAGTCAGCAGAAGGAAGTGAAAAACCTAAATCTAGAAAAGTTACAACCATGGCTAAGAAACGCTGTGAAGACAACAGCAATAAATACAAAGACATAAATAAAGGGTAAGTTTGGTAGATACAATCTAGAGTTTATTAACCTCATTGTTCCCTCTGCAGTGAAGGGAAGAGAGCAGAGGAATCATATAATTGGACTGAGAGGTGGTAGGAAAAGAGGAGAGGTAAGGGAGGCCAGGCTTGACAGTGAGGAGAGACTAATGCCCTTTTTTCTCAGCGGTAATGACGGACGTAGCCCCCTACGACCGTCTCTGCAGGGTGGGCCGGGTGTTAATAAACTGGCACAGCGACTGAACACACAGTTAACAGAGGAAGAGGAAGGAGATTCTTACCCTCATACTGCCAGTCTGGAGTTTGACAGAGCCACATTGGACCAGGTAGGAGAGAAGAGGAGAAGGAAAAAGCAGAAGAAAAAAAAGTCATGAAAGATAAGAATTAACCTTCAGAGAAAAGTGACAACCAAATAGTAAGGAGAGAGCGGGGAGTCAAACATGAAATTCCCGCAGTGGGTTTGAAGTTTAGAAAAAGAGGAGCGAGGACAAGCAAAGAAGAAATGTGTTGTGATGCATGTACAGTTCACTGATGTGCTTAACTCCATTCACGGCCGCCACCTGCACTCACTGTATCACTGTGAGGAGAAATCATTTTAACCCCAGCTGGAGGCTTAAAACGGTCCCATTGAGAGGGAAACACAGCATCCGCATTCAGGGATTCTCCTTTATATTTCGCTCCCTGCCAGAATACGGAGAACACCCACATTCGCCCAGACAGAGCGACGGTACTGTACAGCTCTCGGGGACGGCTGGGAAAAATCCCACAGGGAGGCTGGAAGACAGATATCTGCTCACCTAGAAAATACATTTCATGGAACAATGATCACACACTCTCTCTCTCTCTCCTACTCTCTCTCTCTCTCTCTCTCGCTCGCTCCCCCTCCAAGATTAAGCATTACAACTGTGTGACATCATAGATTATCTCAGGATTCATTGGTATTGTGTCTTGTTTCGTGCTATGGGAGATGCTATTGAATGTTCCCAAATATAGATTAAACTGTCCGAGGGCTCGGAATTAGCTTATCTTAGTGCTGAAAATGATTGGTTTTCCAATTTGTCATGCTGAGAAGGAGGGAAGGGATGTTGTCTGAGCTGGCGCTGATTTAAAACTGACCCTCAAACCAAACCAAATGATAGCGCGTGCACTTTACACTTTACTATGTTAAATTTATAGAAAGGGATTTGTCTGGTGGCAAATGTGCTAAAACATTAAGTACCTTCATAGTTGTCTTATTATCTACTTGTTAGCTTGTCCACATATTTGCATTCATTAGCAAGCAAACAGTTTTTCAAGTTAAGTAAAGTTCAAACTGCACCTACAACGTTTTCTCTATTGTCGTCCCAAGTTGGAATTTCCAGTTCGCTACAAGATGCATTCCCGATGGCGATCTAGAGAAATATTCATGGGGTGGCAAGAAGGTGGCATGGAGACTTTAAGGGGTGGCAGAAATATGTATTTGTTGTTTTAATCACAATTACATGAATCAGTATTTGCTTGGAGATATTTTAAGTCAAAGACATCACATTATCGTGGCACATGAGCAAAGTATTGAATAGAAATATCTAAAGGTAGCATTTGAAATCAATCGTTTTGTTTCCAAATCTTTTTTTCAAATACCTGTCTTGTTTGCCTAAAATGTGGCCCGAACAGATCAGTCATTATGACAATGCAATCTTTCTGTAAGGGTTTGGCTCTTAGGTATAGACTTCAACTTCTGTTTTGTGAAGCTGCGCATTTAGTTACCAACAATCCAAGATATCCAGAGTTTATCCAGAAACGCTGCTTAAGTCCTTTTCTCTGAGCTTCGGTTTGAAAATGTGGTGAAAGTGCAAACTCTCAGACATGAAGCTTTGAATGAAATGTCACTGCATTACTGGCTAATGTGCCTTTTTATTTGGGGCTTGGAGCCAGTGATTTTAGTGCTTTTTAAACTGGGTACTTTTATATGTGGCATTATTTTCTCTACAAGACATATGCAACTAATGCAAATGAGTTTGTAAGAGGCTGGGTTGTGCCAACTGCTTCTTTTATGTGTGGGAGGTTTGTGCTGCAGACCTTCACCTCTCTGTGCAGGTGCCCCGACAAAAAGTGACCAGGATGTGAATTATCTTGAAGTTTCCAACGACACACACGACCTGATTGCTTGCGTTTGTTTCATCCTGGTGAGTGAGTATTTTCACCCTTTTGAAGCTTTTCTAAAGGTGCATCTCAGGTTAGAAATCCAGAAAGATGCACGAGCCATGGAACAACAGTCACTAGTTACATCACACTTTACCAGCTGGCCTGTGTGTGTGTGTGTGTGTGTGTGTGTGAACAGCAGATGACAGATGTGTATCCCCTGCTTGACTGCCTTTTTATCCTTCAGTGTAAGCTGATGCCCCTCATCTATTACTAACCAGCCATTTGTTCTCTGTGGGGCATCTCTGGCTCTTTCTCCCCCCTCGGTCTCTTCTCATCTGCCTCCCTCTCTCTACCTGTCAGCCTGCTTTCCCCCTCAAATAATAAAAATTAAATGGGATGAAACAGTAAACAGTGGCGGCCGTAACTTAAAGTGACAGATGCACACGACGAGGCATCAAAATGAAATGAGCCAGATCTTTTTAAAAATCTGAATACCAGATAGGTGATGCTGACTCAAAGTCCAATTTCTTTCTGTTTATGATTAATTCGAAGGCACAAATCTTGATTAAAACAAATGCTTTCATGCATCTGCTCAGAAGATTAACCATTAACCTAAAATGAATTTATTCATATTGTTATCCTAAATTTAGTCACGTGTTGGAGTAATTTCCTTTCTCTTCGCAAGACAGTTAAGTCAAGGTTGACAATCTCACGATGGGGGAATCAATTGCATAGAAATTCAAATGATCTGCTCTTCTTCCACATAGGTCACCGGCATATTTCCCCACAAGAGCACACTTGTTTGTATGAGATATCCAATAAAGGGCTCCTATAGCCGAGTCAGTGCTCTCTTGTATTCGGCTCCTCGTCTCCGTTAAGTGTCTACTCATGCTCGCCCTCAAAAGTTTACTCGTGCATTTCTTCCCTCATTGATATTGTACTTGTCTTCCTGTGAGCACTCACTTATTCTCCCGTAAGCACACACCCTTACTCTCCTCCTTCAAAGTTTCTGGAAAAAGAAAATAATCACTGAAATGACTTTGTGCATGAGCAAGTGAATAAATCCATCTAACGCCAGGTTTCTGTCAAGGTGATGAAAAGCCCCTTGGAGAGCTGTGTGAAGGGAATGAGGGGAGAGCGTTCAAGGTGTGGACCACATTAGGAAGAAAAAGGCTTAAAACCTGAAATAGAGCTCTCCATTCAGACAATATCACAGGCAGTCAATGGAAAAAGCTCGCTCCTTTTCAGATTTATCATCCACGCCAACACCTCTTTATTCAAACCCGCAAGTGTTTCAATCAATATTTTCTTTATTTACTATTCAAATGCTGTCCGTTGAAATTTGGCAGGCCCAATGAGCAGGTTGCCAAGGGTGGCAGGAAAGAAAAAGTCCTCATTAAGAACAAAGTTGACTGAGGGGGAGAGAGAGAGAGAGAGAGAGGAGAGTGACTGTGACTGCAGCTGAGGACAATCACCCCGAGACTCCAAACAGGCTTCAAAACAACTACTGCTGTTCACGACGTAGAGACACATAGCTTAGCAACTGTCTCCATTAAAAACACACACACTTCCTGACACAACTCCATATGCACTTTACACAGTTTACACAATGGAGCCCGTATGGCCGTCTGCACTCGCACACTCACACATGCTAGAGTTACCATTAAATATACATGCTGAGACTGTGACTCAATGGGGCACCTGGACAACGCTGATTGTGTGTGTGTGTGAGTGTGTGTGTGTGTGTGTGTGAGTGTGTGTGTGTGTGTGTGTGTGTGTGTGTGTGTGTGTGTGTGTGTCCACTGGATATCTAGAATGAGTCACTCCACAGAGAAAAGCCACATTTGCCTATAACTAAGACGTTAATATCGACTTTAATGTTATTGTCACTATATTAAAGGACTAGTTCAACATTCTTTGAAACCACAAATTCCCGCTTTTACGCTCTTTGCATGGATTAAACAAAAAAAGAAAACAACATATATCATTTTAATTAGTGAGCTTTAGAGCAAGGCTTGCAACAGAACCAGTCAAGCGGTTTCCCCACATTTCCAGTCTTTCTGCTAAGCTGATTGGACGCTGCCTTCTGCTTCCTGTTCAACTGACAGATACGACAGCGATATTCTCTCATCGTCGTCTCATCTAACACTTGGCAAGAATGTGTAACTACTGCTTTAAAGCCAACGTCTAATTCTTTCCTGTAGGCTGGTCTATATTTTTCTATCACACACTAGAAGGCCTTTCTGAAGGAAGCATTTACTAACAGTATATTTGGAATTGCAACGGAACACAGTGCGGAAATAAAGTCTTTAAAACGCTTAAGCTAAGGAAGACCAGAAGCACATAGCAGAGGGTTTTCTTCGGAAAGGAAATCTGAATACTAATCATAGCTGCAGCCCTGATAAATTAGCAGTGTGTCTGCAGAGGTTAACTCTGTGGCACAGAATCAGACGACACGGACCAGCAGAAAGTATTGGCAGGCTGAGGATGCTTCCCTCCCAAATGACAGTGAAGAATACCACAGGCATCGAAGCCATCGCGCTGGCCCGCTTCCACTGAAATAATTGACTCGTTTCATCTGATGATGCTTCAGACTGGGCTTGTGAATGACGCACCGTGGGCCCATTTCACAGGGCGGAAAAAGTAGCAGCCAGCCCTCTAAAGATTATGATGTTCTGTATTCTTGTTCCTCATCCGCCGGAGAAGATGATGTCAGCGTTGTAGTGAAGTGAAACAACCTTAAAGCAATAGTTTGGGAAATTATTTCATGACGTGGTTTCATATCAGACTGGTAATGCACATTCTGACATTGAATACACCTTGATAGACTTTCTAGTTTCAGTCACAACACTTTCCAAGTTCAAAGTAGTTTCTAAGGTTTTTTTTTAATCAAATTTTTGACTGAGCCGTATTTGTGCTCGTTTGAGCTGAAGTTGTACTTGACTGCACTCAGCTTGTTACCATCTGTTAAGTTCTCGCTTGGCTACCTTGCCTGGAGTCTAGACTGTGAATGGGAAAAACCCAGCGACGGTGAACTCCAAAATATGCTGGAATAATATGTTAGCATACATAAAAGGCAAACGGACGTCATCTCGGGAGACGTCTGCGTTGATCAGATTTCTGAAAAAAAAAGATTTAAAGGAGAGAGTTTTGGATAAAGCTCTTTCCGACGCTGATTGATGGTCACAGGATTTGGATGTGGCACAGTCGGAAAACATGGCAGAGCGAACATTTTATGACGAAACTGCCCGCTGTGATCAACAAGAGTGAAGTGAAATGGAAAATATAACAAGAGAGGAGTCTGCCATTCAGTACACAGCTGCATGGAGGGAGATCTGCATCTGAAACCTGCGGGAAAAAGTGTTTTGGGTGTCTCTTACTTATGCACACTATAAAATTAATGAGGATTAATGGCATTACAGTGACCTAATATTATGAACAATATGCGCATAAGAGTATGTGTGCAGCATTCCCACAGTATGTGTGGGCGTGAAGCCATTAATAGTGTTCCACGGGGTTTGTAAGTTAATTACAAATTGGGTCTTTTGATATAATTTAATTAATATGCAAAGAGCCCCTTTGAGATAATTTACTTATTAAGAGCACATTATTAACATTGTGTGAATGAAAATGTTTAAACAAGAAGCCACGCTAGTCATTTCTTTCATTCATTCTTAATGTTGAGTCTGTTCTGCAACATGGCTCAAAACACATTTCAGCCCAAAAAGTTTCGCTACAGAATTCTGGCTGAAAGGCACGGCTTCTAAAAATACACTCCACAATCTTTCAAACAAGAGGATTGAGAGATATGGTCGTAAAAGGTTGAAATACGGGAGCGGACGGACAAGAGAAAGGCTGTTTTTTCCTCTAAAAGTTCCCATGTGTCATGTCCTTTTTAAGCTTCCATCAGCAGGTACACCAATCTGCACCTCTCCCCGGGGTCCGATTCCTCTCCGTCTTCCCTCCTCTACCCAACCAGCCAGCCGTTCATCCATCACCCATTCATCTATCCGTCCATACCCCCCCCCTCCGATCCATTCATCCATGGAGGACAGAGGACAAAATTGGAGAGGAGACGATTCAGGGGGACGGAGAAGAAGAAAGAAGGGGAGGATTGGCAGAGGAGAGGTTGAAAGAAGAGAGGAGAAGGAGTAAAAGGAGAGGATTGTAGACAGTGTGACCTTGTGTTAGATTGATGTATCTCTGGAGAAAACGGATTGTAGACCCGCTCGTGCACACGCACACACACACACACACACACACAGAGGCTCAGTGCTGTAGGGATCACCACTTTGTCACTGTGCTGGCTTATCCATTATCCTGACTCTCTCCCTCTCTCTCTCTCTGTCTCTGTCTCAGTGTGTCAGGTCTCTTCCCAGCCGGTGCAGGGTTGAACACAGCTGACAGTGGTAGTGGTGGTAATCAGATGCCGGTTGTTCCGAGGACACATGGTGGAAATACATAAACACCCCTCCACTATCCCCAAACGCTCTTCTGGTAGCCATGCAGCAGCTCCGGGACCGACACTGTTGTCTGCGTGTATAGCCTGAAGATAAAAGGAATAGTCTGACATTTTAGGTAATGCATTTTTTTCTGTCTGAGGAAGATCAATGTCAGTCTCATGTCTGTGCTTTAAAGGCAGCCTGTGGAGTGTGTGACCACTTGTAGAGCTTGAGAGCGACCATTTTTTGTTGTCCTGTAACATGTGAAAAACATTTTTGATGATTCATCTTGAACTCAGGTTACAAGAATTTGTCCAATCAAATGTGTTGAAAGTGATTAGTTAAACCCGCCCATCACATGAACCCTTCATTCATCCTCCTCCTGATCTAACAACGTTGGTCAGCAAGATATGAACAATCCAATCATATCTGAAGGATTCTATGAAAATCACTGTCGTAGCTAAAACGCACCCAAATATTCTGTTTCGCTCAGAAATCCATCACAACACAGATGCTAAAAAAAAAAAAAAAACAACTTTCTGTTTGTTTCTCTCATTTCTGCTGGTGGTTTAGTGCAATTCAACAAATCGACTTTTGGTCAAGAAACGTAACGATGTTCCGACATCGAAGAAGAAGAAGAAGATTTTGTTTGTTAGACACAGCATTTGGTGAGAACTGTAACTTGACAGAATTTAAATATAATTGTTTGTTTACGAGGAAACTCCACAGGGTCTCTCTAATGCAAACAGACAGTTTATTAAGTGTTTGCAGGCACATTTTTTCCCAGCTCCAAGTCTTTACGTCAAGCTTGGCTAAACATGTCCTGACCCCTGCTTTGTATTTAATGCACAGACACTGCCAAAATGCTGATATACATTTAAAAGCTTCTTACATTCTCCTTTCCTCCTTTCTATGTTGCTTCCGCCCTTCTCCTTTTCATCTGACGTTTGATCTGCACTCATCTTCGTCTAAGTACACTATTGAAATAGAGAGGTTCTTCAAAGTAAAGTCTATGTATGTGTGTGTCAAGGACAAAGTCTCTGGTACAATTATTGACTTAATCCAATAAATACGCTGTGGTCTTTTGAAAGGAATATACGGAGATGTCGAGAGGGACATTGAGAGTGAAGTGGAGTAAGAGAAGGCAGCAGAGAGAAAAAAAAAAAAGCAGCAATAAATGTGAGAAGGGAAAAGTTCCAGAAGCGAAGGGAGGGATGGAGAAAATACCGATCTATAGAAATAGCAGCCGGCTTCAGAGATGGGGCTGTAACAGGGAGATGACAGGGGCTGATGAGAAGAAATGGTAGACGGCGACAGGGGCAAAGAGAGTGAAAGAAAAGAAGGGAGGGCTGAAGAGAAGACAGATGGGAGAGATGCCCGCCTCAGATGAAACACCTAACAACAAAGGAAAGCAGTAATAAATATTAAAATCACCTTGAAAACTCCAGCTCCACCCACATACACACACGCCGACACCCTCCCACATGCTGACGTACACACAAAATCTGCAGTACCAGCTCACCACGCTGGCACGATTGACATTAGCGGCATAGCATATTTGTCACGAACACTGTCCTCCTCCATGCGTGGACACAATATCACCTGCACAATCTAATACAGTGCAATGGAAGAATGAAATTAATACGTCGCTGGCACAGTCTGATAGGTGCTGAACTTTATCGACTTCGCAAATCAAATATGTCCTGCATGTTAATGTGTGGACTGCATTTGATTGCACATGTATCATTCTGTTTATATAGAGAGGTTTAAAACGATGAGAAAGTTGAAAAGGTTGTTGCTTTCGCTGCCAGAAAAACAACCATCAATACCAACATGAAAAATTACGAACTCCCTTCAAAGCACAATTTATTGCATAGATATTAGCAGGTGGTATTTAAAACTAAAATTGGAGCATTCTGGGTTTTTGTTTTTCACTTTGTGAATTGCACAAATTGAGATGTGGGCAGTTATTCAGAGGTCTGGAACAGGGCCGTTTTGGAGGGAAGTATCATTTGGACGAGTGCAACTGATGGACAATCAATTCATACAGTGCAGGCTCAGAGCCAATGTGGCCCCAGTGAGTGCTGGATAATGGAGGCAACATCATATAAATTTAAATCCTGACTTGATAGATCATGAAAAATACTTTAGTTATGCACATAAACCTTTCGTGCACTTTTCTAACGCCGTCGTTTCACAGCGGGCTTTATGCAGCAGAACGTGCAGAAAAGTTGAGGCAAAATCTTTTTGTTCCGAGCTAAATTCATGTTTTTATCACATCAGTTAAAGCTACTCTAACAAGTTCTTTCTCACCAGCAGTGGAGCAAACTCTTCATGCACACACACGACATGGATGTGACATGATAAACATTCCTGTAGAAGGTTTCACGCTCGTCCTCAGATTGTCAGTTGGTGGCATTAATCCAGTAGCAATGAGTCAACAAAATGCAGGTAAGAAGAGGACGTGGATGTAAATAAGTCAGGTTTCATAATATTTTTAAAAATTGACTTGGAAGGAAAAACTCTTAAGTTTCGCAAAAAAGTTTTTATGTTTGGCTGAAGTGGAAAAGTTGGTATATCAATAAAAGCAAAATGTGACAAAGTGAAATGGAAACAGACTTATTGAAATAATCACGATGTACAGTACATGAAGCATGACGGAAACATCGACTGGGGCTTTCAACAAAAATATCGGCAGGCGAAAACTGTGTGGTTCAATGAGGTTCCCTTTTTCAAATTACAATGTGAAACAAACATAAATGCCATATTTACATACTGTCTTCTACATTTTTCCCACCATTTGAGATTTAACTCTATTAATAATAACAACTCTTCTACCGCAAGTTGCGCCCAACTGGAGAATTAGCGCCAACTGCTGCTTATCTCGTTGAACCAACTCCTACTACTTGTATAACAGCAGAAAAAAATAAATGTGCAATTTTACATTTTTAGTATTTAAAGTGACAGGTGTTTCCTGCTCATGGGGGTGAGCGCGCCCCACCTGTGTGTTTAAACCCTCCCTCTCAATGCAGGCTGGTCTTCACAGCTGAGAGTGTGAGTTCATTCAGAGTGACACTCTGTAGTGAACGGCTGGTGAGTGAAATCGGTTGGGAAAGAGTCACAGTCACGCCACCGAGTGACATTTACATCGAGTTCATCTCGCAGAAAGCTGGCCGGTCTGAGAAAGAAGTGGTGAGAGGAGTGACCTAGAAAAAGATAGCGTCGGCTATCTGGTAATATCAGGTTGATGTAGCATTGTCCGCCTCTCCTTTTTGGCAAGCCTTCATATCATTTAACACACTGCAGCTGTGCCACATAATCACAGGCGTGTTATCACAAACACACAAGCCGACACACGGTTTCATTGTCATGCAGGAACAGACAATCACACAGGTGCACAGGAATACGTTCACACAGATACACACACACACACTCAATATACGGGAGCTCGAGCATAACTCTTTTCATGCCTTCTGTTGTGTCTTGTTCATAGTCGCAGATAAGTCACATTCAATTAAAACAACCAGTGGAGCACCGCCTACACACCGCAGGCTTCAGCTGAATTCATAATCACAGTCAAGTACAGGAATTCACCACAGCAGAGGGTTTGCATTTCACTCGGCTATTTTCAGTCTCGGTAACGCTGAGTTTGAGACCAACAACAATAGCTGGGAAAAAGCTATTTGTGTGCTGCGAGTCAAAGCTGTGTCAGAAAGGGCAGTAAAACATTATGATCTTAATCAGTGAGAAGTTTGGACAGGTTTGTTTGGAGGGGAAGAAAACAAACTTTCAGGCCAAAAGCCGGATTCGACACATTGTGTGGACTCTCACCCCGGGATCGAGGCTCATTAAAAACACAGTGGTGCTCTTGTCACTCGCAAAACCAAAAGTGAGTAAATATAGTCTCTTACCTTGGGACCCAGGCTAATTAAAACATACTAGTGCGCTTGTCATGTGGGGGTCCAAACAGCTACAGTCGACCGCTCATCCTGGGACCAGAGCTCATTAAAAACACACCAGCTCTCTTGTCATGACAGGACCCAAACTGAGCAACATATTGTCTGTCAACCCGAAAATCCAGGCTCATTAAAACCAACCATTCCTATGTGCACATCCACCAGAATAAGGCTGTTTCTGAGACCCTGCAACAGTTTAGGAGACACGCTTTTCCAGGTGTAATTGAATGCAGGTGGACATTTGTGATGAGGAGAAAAAGAGGCAGATGAGTCCAAGGAGAGCTGAGCTGAAGGGATGTTTAGAGCCGCGCACTTCAAACCGACATGTACACACTGGATGCTTACACATGCTCCTCTCCTGCCTCTGCGCAGACACGTACACACTCGCAGACATTCACCTTTGGCTGCAGCCCCTGTCAGCTAAATGCCAACAAGATAAATCTCAAGGACTAAGAGTTAAATGGAATGTTAATATTCTGACAAATCGAGCAGAAAGTCAAGAGAGTATTATGCTGAGCTCTCCCATCGGTGATGACTTCATCTCTGTCTTAACTTGCTTCAGGTTGCTCTCAGTTCAGGGAAATATGACTGTGGATATTTTTTTTTAACATTAAATCTTGGTATTACTACTGAGCTATAGAGTCCTTTAAACTGTGAAGTGAAGTTGAAGCTGACAAAACCTCAACATCCACGTAATTAGCAGTAAACACAACACATAGCTGAGGTTGACGTGAATGTCATTAATTGTGCAGGTAATTGGTCATAAACCAGAATACTGGACAAGATAAAAGTTTGACCTGATGATGATGAAACCTCATGAGGTGTGGTGTAAAATCAGGGGATCACTAAGGTCAGTAAGACTTTTTGTCTGGGGAACATGAATGTCTGAAAATTTGGTGCTAAACCAAACAGCAGATGTTGATATATTTCAGTCTGGACCAAAGGTTTTACCTCCTCAGAGATGACACAAACAGATGCATGAGGTCTTTTTTTTTTTTTTTTTTTTACCATCAGCTTTGGGCTTTGTAAACAAAACTCTTACAAAATGCTTGACAAACAAAATGTGATTTCTGTTCTTATTCTTGACCTGCGTACTCGTGTTTATGTGTGTATGAATTATGGATGCGTGCATTATATTGATTTTATTCTTTGTTGTATTCTTTTTGTATTTACTATTACTGACTGCTGTCTGTCCCAGATTGTCTCACCGGGACTTCAATCTTCACTTTACTCTGGAACCATGTAGCGAGCATGACTGGAAAACTCCATTGACCCTATGCAGCATACAGATTACACAGACCAAGGGATCATATATTTGCCACCAGGTGAGCAGTGAGGACTTTTTATATTACATTATGATTCAATGATTACATGATACACTACATGTAAGCATAAAATGGATATGATGGACAAAAACATGTAAAATGGAATAAGAACAGGAAAAGACTGAAATTATATAATAAGAGGTAAAACTGCTTAACATCCTTCACAATTGTGTTGTATCTGTCAAAACAAAGGCCTATTAATCTTCAATCACCAACAGATACATCTAACAGGATCAATAATGGATCAGGCCTGCTGACTGAGGTGTGCTCACTACCTAAGATAAACCTGAAGTCAGAAAAGTTGTGTGCACAGTTCTGATGTCAAGTCCCTGCTGAGCCGACTAGACTCGACTCTGAATTATAAAAGAGTAAAAAAAGATGAAGACAAAGAGAGAAGACAAAGACAGAAAGAGTGAAAGAGATACGTAGGAGGGGGCTGCCTTTACCTTCTGTGTCTTGGCCGAGGCAGGTTGATAGCAGCAGCAGATAAAGGACTCCCGTTCCCATTATGCTCGGCCATTTGACCCGGCCCCATGACAGTGGCCCCATTAAGTGCGTTCCAACCATCTTCACCACCATGCTTCACCAAGCATCCAGCTGCAGAGAGGAGGGGGAGACAGGAACACATAAACACGGGTCAGTCACGATCACTCACCTCATTTTTAGCCGCGCGGCATGCAACATTAAAAGCGGTCGTTTTTTTAGGGTGCTTCCTTTTTCGGGCTACGCCACCTGCGCTCTGGCTTTCAGCAAAACGGCGATGTGGAAGCACATTAACATACTCACAAGATGACATCTGCCACTGAAAGAAGCAGCAGCAGTCATACAGAGTTTGATGTAGCAGAACTGGATGCACTTTCCCGACCCATCCCCACAGAAGTAAGAAAATACGCTTTCCATATTGACTGTGCACTCCATTACATCCCCGAGGTGAGATGCCCTCACAATCTAAAGCTCAGGTGGCATTTAATATTCATTTTGAGGCTGCGCTTCACGGCTGACTATCGGCAATCTGAAATCTTTGATCAATCTTTGTGCTCGTGCATCAAAGTGAGTAATCGTTTCACAGGGATTGCCACCACAATGGAACATACAGAAACCTGTGGATGATGATAAAGAAGGAAATACTCTGTGCCAGAGGTGGCAACAACATCTTGGATCTTGCGGCGGAAAGAATTTCACACAGCTGATAATATATTAGACGTTATGAAAGAGACCGTAGAGACGAGAGAGAGAGAGAGAGAGAAATACATTAAGCTGATATGTGTGCAGCTTTCTTGTGTGTGCATCGCTTCGATTGAGACTAATTACTTACTTAATTTATGGGGAGAACATGTAGAGCTGAAGGGAAAATTCAAGGTTTCTTTGAAGTTCTCAGTCAAAGACACATTCGACTACTGTATGTGTACGTGTCTGCAAATTGGTCTTTTGATTGCTTTGTGGTAACGCAGCTCAAACACATCTGGCATCAATGCTGCCCACTTACTCGCGGCAGCATTTAAAGTAGAGTTGCTGACCTACAGGAGAAAACATCCTCGAAGTCATTCAACACAGATGATACTCTTCATCTGTTCCTCTTTATATGTGTGGTAGGTGGGCGGGAGGGCACGGTCACCCCCCTCCTCCTCCACCGGCTTCCCAGCCAGGCTGACATTTAAACAGATGTCTGGTTACAAACCTTGAACTTACTAACTAAATGGTCCACTGTGTGCACTTTGTCAACAACATCAGAATAAAGTATAGAGATCCAGAAATTTTCTTATGTACAGTTGTATCATTTGCTAAGCAGCAATGGTCCAATCATAGTGTAGCAGCAATAACTAATCTTCACTAACAAATGCGAGCAACACTCATGGTTTACAAAGGCAGGACATATTCAATCAAGTCAATTCAGTTCAATTTCATTTGTATAGCACCACAACACAAGTCATCTCAAGGCACATGTGTCATTAGCCAACTAGATTATTTTGAGTGTTTAAAGGTTCCATTCCTGTTCAGAACCAGAACATCCACCCTGTGTTATCCATGCTGCTACATCAGAGTTTGGACTAACACAACACCTCTGTCCTTTTCTTCATTTAGTTCAAACTTCAGCCAATCTTACATTAGATGAAACCGAAAACCTTATCTCTTTCAAAAGAAACACATAACAGCAAAGCGTGCCTTAACCTCTGTGTTGCTTATTTAAGGAGTGTTATGTTAGGATGAATAACATTTTAATTACACTTCTATTTATAAGGCTGTACCACAGGCCAGTGCTGGAGCTAACTATAGGTCCACTAGTGACGCACAGATCAGCAGTGAGACCCACTCCTGCGTGGATGTTTCCACCTCCACAGGTCCCTGCAGCCTATATTGCCTTTTAAATTATGTCGAGCAGTGTGAGCTTTCCAGGTGATTTCTTTACCGTGTGTTGTATTGAGGAATGAGCGCTTTGATGAACTGATTGATTGATGACTTACTTTAGTGATCAGAGGCTGCTTTCGGTCATTTTAAACGTTTCCACGCTTGGTGTAATGTCACCGCTGTGACTATCGAGGGACAATCAAGCAGCAAAACTAGAACTTATAGTTCTTAACTTGACAGGACAGAAGAAACTCTCCAGAGGGAAGATAAACTTTTAGCTTCTGAAAGATACTTTTTTCCACAGCTGTGACGGAGATCAGGGTTCGTTAGGAGGACGGCTGCTTCACTCCAGTTTCACTGTTTGAGCCTGGACTTTGTGCGTGACCTTTTGGATGTGGAGAAGAACACAGAACATTCATTAACCTCAGATCCTGACCGATGTTGTTGATGTGTTGGGAGATTTAAATAATCAATGAAGCTACGCCGCTGCGCCTCCTGTGTAAATGCACACAGCATCTCTCTTAATGGGGAGACGGGTTTATGGGGGAATCGCTGCAGGTAATACAGTAATTAATATTTTCCACATTAATGATATATTATTTCACCCAGCACATCCTATCTACTATTAATCAGAATGTTAACCTTCCTGATGTCCACGTTTTTATATCAGAAACATCAATTTCTTTTCCTCATTTCCATACAAACACAACACTAACACAGACAAACGGTCTTATTTGTTGTGGGCGAAAAAGAAAAAAAGGCATTTCAGCTGTAAGCCATGGCTTCTCTCAAAAACAAGTTCATGTAAATGGGGTTTATTGACCACAAACTCCGAGAAGAAGTGCAAAACTTGAGGTAATGAGTTGGAATTGAAGTTGGCTAAAAAGGTGAAACAGAATTGGGCAATAATTAAATCTCTATGCTTTTTAAACAATTAAACCAAACAGATCAATTCTGAGAAAGACAACAGATTATCATTATGTGCTGTTATTAATAAATGAATAAATGAAATGGTTTCAAAAAAGTATCCTGACTAAACTTCTGTGCTAAACTAATCTGCGAGAGTCCATCAGCATTTCAAGGCGTAAAACTTGTGGTAATGGGTTGAAATGAAGGTAAAAAGGTGGAGCACAGAATTGATCATTCATATATTAGTCAACGCAGTCAAAGCAGACGAGGCCTGTTTTGACCCGGGAAGAGAAAAGTTGACAGCTGACAGGAAGACAATACAGAGGCTTCTTTTTATGACACCTTCCAACAAATCCACCACAGATATAACCGCGATCTGAGCATCACTGACACTTCACTGTTCCTTTATTTCCATGTCTTCTACACGGATCATCAACTGGTGAGGATGACGACTTTGTGCTTGAGGCATTTCCTGAGGATTTTAGCGCAGCATTATGCATGTAGAGATAAAATGCGTATTCTCATTCTCTGGATCGACTGGAGACATCATTAACCAACAGAGTTTCAGCATCAGCACTAACTTACATTAACTATCAATAGGTGATAAAATCTGCTCGCAGCATTTGTACCTTTTTTTTTTTTACATTTTTCATTTTCTTCTGTGTGGAGAAAAATCACGAGTGGTAAATCTACCACTGCTATCCTATCACTGTAAACTGCATCTGTTCTGTGCACGAACAGAAAGCTTGACAGGTGCAGCGACAGTAATTACAGAAGGTAGGCAAAAGCATCCAAATTGGAATAATTCATAACTATGTATTTAAAGTTGAATCATATCCTGTTTGGAATAACACATATAAATTCATATAAAGCTGATTCTTTCCTCATACCTGAATCAGTCAAGATACAGAGTTATAGTATGTAAACACCTTAGCATTGTTTTGTTCCAGTCTTCACGGTCATACTGAGAGTCTTCTTTATTCTAGAGGGAGAAATGATCCCGGACCTTAACTGAGGCTGAACTCAGCCGCTCTTATTCAGTAAGAATAACATTAACCGCTTCCCATCACGCAAAATCTGCCGCCTGTTTAATTAGACCTGATTTGTGAAGTTCCCATGGCAGAGATTACTGTGACAGAGTCAGATGGCTACTGCCCTGCCCCCCGAATGGAGATGGAGTTGGCTGACAACGAAAATGTAATTGTGATATTCTGCCAAACCCCAGAGGTGAAATCCGGCCGTCACGGGGGCTCGGGGGCAGCGTCGTCGGAGGGACTCACGATGCCACGGTGCTGCTCTTAACTGCCCCTAATTGAGTTTAACATATTAAACTCGGGTGCTTCAATCTATTCATAATGGAGCGCAGGTGTGGTGGACTGTGATCAAGATGTATCAGAGGAAGCTCTGCAGAGGAAACTGATAACACCTCTGACAGTGTGGAAAGAGAAAGTGAAGATTTTTTTTTTTTTTCCTCTGGCACTGATTTTTAAAAATCGCCATGGATTCTTGATGCTTATGAATTCGAAGCTTCGCCAAGTTCCTAATGTCAAGCTAGCCCTGTTGATGAGTTTTATAAATAATTCCAGTAGTTTTTTAATAAGGCTCAGTCCCCAGGCGACTAATCTCTGCATGGAACCCCTGGTAGTCTTAATGTGATATTGATGAGAAACTGATGGACACATGAGGCTGAGCCTGCATCACAAGCATTTGTGCCGACTTGACAACGTATTTAAAATTACATTAGAAGCACAAAGAGTAAGATTCTGTCAAACTTTATGAAACTATAATATGCGAGTAGCGATGCCAGGAACACTTTTTTGATTTGTCAATATGATGGATGACTTTGGTAATTTAATTAATACAACACCAGGTCACATCATGTAGTCGCACTGCATACGTCATGAAATCATCTAAGCTGGATATCGTATCTAAGCAATCTGAATGTTTGAACATACTTTAAATCACAATTACAAGCATACAGATGGTGTAAAGCGCACAGAGGTGCTAAACATAGCCACATTTCTAAATTTCAACTTCTATTCTCTGCTGCTTGCATTAGCCAACGTAACACTGATCTTCATGTATCAGCCTTAAAGGAAAGTTAACAGCAAGGATGGATTTGAGCTGGGGGTCGTGGCAGTGGCGGGACGAGGATGGCGGGACTACGGTGGCTTGACGTGCCGCTGTCCAGGCTATTGGTGTCAGTGAAGGTCGACTTAAATATTAGAAACACAAACATAATGCCATACAGTTCAACAGCAACACAAACAGCCTCCAAAAGAGCCTGAAAGTTGAATCAACACATTTTAAAAAACATTTATAAGCTGTTTTTTAATTGCTTTCATTGAATATTAGCTCAATAAACCAGCAACTAAATGTACGTTATTGTTGTAATTTGTGTGTGGTGATCTACATGATCAACCTGTTGATCTATACTCCTGATAAATATTTTCTGCATTAGGACTGTGTGGTCAATCTGGAAACAACAGGACTGAATAAAATGATGTTTTTAAGAAATCTTAAAGAAAGCACAGAAAAGCAGCCAACTAGTATAAACCTACATGATGCCATGAGTTAGTTTCCTTCCTGTCCAGTTTTTGAGTCACCAGTCACCACTGGCTCGAGTCCACTCGCTGGAATAATGCTTTTAATTGCTTCACAAGCAATACCCGCATTACACCTTCCTCTGACACACAGCGAACCAACCTGTGAAACACTCTCAAGAGTCGACCTTTTCCTTTTTCATAACCGGAACTTGACAAAACAATGACGGCAAATCCAAAATAGACTTGTCTGATGCAATAACCCATTCTCACAGGAGCCCAGTAGTCTATTCTCCCGAGCCAACACAAAGCCAGATTGATTTCTGACAGTTATGAATGGTGGAGAGAGTCGACGCTTACGACTGAGATCCTATCAGAAATGAAAATGTGTTATTCCACTTTCATTCAGAAGGTCACACATGTTGTTGCACTCATTTATTTTCAACTGCTGCTCCTTTATTATAACACTTCATTGTGAATAGGTAAACAAATGGCGATGACTGATACTGATACAGAACTTTAATTGAAGTCGACCTATTCGCCCTCTCTGTCTCAGTAAACCTAATATGGCTGCAAACAGGACGCATGAGGAAGCTCCTCTACTTAATGAATGAATATTACAATAATTAGTAATAAACAGCAGAGGATGCATTTCCTGCAGCAGCTGAAAAAGTTCAACCTGCCAAAGTCAGCGACGGCGCACTTCTCCACCGCCATCACTGAATCTATCCTCACCTCCTCCATCACCATCTGCTACGATGCCGCCGCTGCCAAGGATGAGGGCAGATTGCAGCGTATCATTCGCTCTGCTGAGAAGGTGATTGGCTGCAATCTGCCGTACCTCCAGGACCCGTACACCTCCAGGACCCAGAGGCCGGCGGGAGAGATTGTCGACCCCTCCCATCCCAGACAGAAAGTTTCTGAGACGCTCCCCTCCAGCAGGAGGCTGCGGCCCATTAGGACCAAAGCCTCACAAACACCCCCCCCCTCTCCCGACTGCAGCTGGCCTCATCAGCAAGGACCCGGACCCCTGCTGACTCTGACTCTTATCCCGCTGCATGGACACCATACGTTAACATAAGGTCTCCACATCTGACTCAGTGCACCATATTAAAGGACATTTTTTGGAACTGTTATCTCTGCAGATATTCTTTATGCTTTATACTGTGAGCACCTGCACATTGCTGGGTCAATGTTTTCCTAATTCCATCCTCTTTGTTTCGAGCACTGTTCACCTCTTTTCATATTAAAAGTAGATATATTTTACATGTTTTATTTATTTTTTGTTGCAACTTTTTGCAGTGCTCGTTTTTTCTCTTTCCATGTATGTGAAAACTTATTCCTGACAGAGTTTGCTGGTGCAATCTTTTTTTTCTTTCATTATACTTTCATGCACTACATAAACAATGTGGCCCCAGATAACCGATTTTCCTTATTAAATCCACACTAATCACAGAGGAGGAGAGGGAGATAACGAGACGCGGACAAGTGAGGTTATTATACTATAATATGAGAATTATTAAACTAGACAAAATTGAGGGGCTTATTATGAGGTAATATCCTAATAATGTTGATAAAATTAAGTGAATAAATTTAAGGGAAGTAAAATTCACCTTAATTGGCAGTGCAGAAATGTCTGACCCTCACTATCTCACATTTGTTCTCATGTGAGTTGTTTTACCTAAAGACATTAAAAACACTACATTTTTGTACCATCCTCCATGAATCACAATGAATGAATGGATGAATCAATGAATCATAATTGTATTTTTCCATAATCAGACCTTTATATTTTACAGATCTTAACTACACTTGTGACTGCTACAGTCCACCATATGTCAACACTGCCCTTGCTTTAACACACGCTTCACCAGTCACTAAAAGAGAGATGTGGTAAATAAAGATTTTTCTTTTGAATTTATTGTCTATTTAATGTGGAACGTGCTCAATGTATTGCACATTACACCACATATAGAACTAATTTTCATGTACAAGTTGGAATATTTAACAGTTTATGGCGCAAAACAAATGTCATTATTACAAGAAAAATAATTATGAAATGGACTACTAAAAGGAAATTTAGTAGAATAAGAATAGGATAAAAAAACAGATGCATAATATCAATGCAGTATTTGAAGCCAGCCAGAATAAGCAATACAGCCGCTAAGAAAAGAATATCAACTAACATGGTTCTTCGTAAATTGTCCCTAATTGTGAGACTGTGTGTTGGGCAGAGTTGCCGGCTTATGTTTAATTCCCTGGTAAAGTTCACAAAGCTCCACGGCGCACAATAGTAGGCCATGCTGTAAGCGCCAGTAACCAGGATGAAGTGTATCAGGGCTGAAGGCGCTTCTCCTCTGGTAGGAACTTCAAAAAGTTCCATTCCTCCAGAGAGGAGAGGAAATACACCCGACACAGAGAGAGAGAGACGCTCACACAAAGGAAATGAGGAGGAGAGAATAAGAGAAACATGGAGATGCAGTGAAAATAGAAAGGGGGGAAACAGAGAGAGAACAGAGAGCGGAGGGGGGAGAAATGGGGCAGAAGGTAAAAAAAAAAAAAAAAAAGAGAGAGAGAGATTACGTTAGAAAAGAGGAAGAGAAACCAGAGACTTTGTCCCAGACAATAGCAGCCAGACAGACAGACAAAGAAAGAAAAGAGACAGAGAGCGTGACCTGTTCTTTAAAGGCCACTGGTTTCAACGAACATCAACAACCTCTCATTGATGTACAGTGATCAGAGGATGGGAGGAAAATGAGAGCAGGGCATAGCCGGGGCGAAGATCGGATAGAGAGAGAGAGAGAGAGACAACGGCAATCTGAAGAAGACAAAGGGATCGACAAGAAAGAGAAGGGCACGAGAGGAAAAACAAGTGAAGAGAGAAAGTTTGGAAAAGAAAACTTTGACCTTTTAAAAACAGACATTGATAGAGAATACGCGTCTGCGGGTGTTAAAAATAGTGAAAGCTAAATAACAAAAATGAAGACTTGACCCAAAACAATGAGTGAGAGTGAGAGATGCTGACGTGCTGTTTTAAGTCGCTGGCGTTTTGTGATCAGCTGCCTGTCATCGCGCGTGACTGATGAGGCCTTGTTACTGTAACTCGAACCGACTGCGTGTGCATGTGCAAAGAAAGAGGCAACAAATAAAAATATTTCCCTTGTACTGTCACGGCCGACATCTGTCTATTTCTTTTTCTGTCAGTCTGTCTGTTTGCGAGTGTGTGTGTGCGTCAGTGTGTCTGTTTGTCAGCCTGTTTGTCAGTGTCGGCCTGGCATCTTTCACAGCTCCTCTGCTGCCTAAACAAGACGAGAACTTTCCTTCTCTTTTTCAGACTTCAGGCAGATGGCTGACAGCCTTATGCTGAACGACTTACTATGTGCGGTATTGTCTTGCTGCAGGGTGTTTTGCCAGGACACAGAGCAAGTGAACTCTTACAGGATGGACTGTAATGGAGTGATGCTGTTGCACGGCAGAAAGTGAGACTTACAGATTCACGGAGCAATATCCCTATTTTTTTGGTCAGTGGCACATGAACCTGGAAACTGACTCCTCTCCTACCACAGTCCGAAGGTGATAGATGGTTGACTTATTAGTATTATGGATGGATTACTGAAAGGGCACATGTCCAGAGCCCCTGTATGAATTGAGCGGATGCAAACAACCACAAAATGACACAACAAGATACAAAACAAAAACAAAGAGATGTAAGACGACCACAAAGAGGCGCAAAACAAAAACAAAAAGACGTCAAAAAAATATGCAAAACAAATATAAAGAGATGCAAACAACCACAAAATGACACAACGAGATACAAAACAAAATCAGTGAAACACAAAATTTCCACAACCAAACAACCACACGGCCACGTCGTCCGTAGTTCTTCTGCATCTCTTTCAGTCTGGGGGTCTTGCTCCTATTTTAAATGTCTGCATCCAGGGGCACGATGTCTCTAACATTTACTATTTAAAGATGTTTACTCTGTATTTATTTGTTACCAGGACTTTCAATGTGAGTCTTAACATCATTTGACGGCAAATGATGTTTTTCAGTTTTAAAGAAGGGGGGCACCTCATTCTGACACTCCCCATTCACACGCTTCTGATCCAGCCCCTGCTTGTTTTAGGCCTGTGTTCAGGCTTCGAAACACAGGACATGGCTGGCAGGAGTTTGTCAAGGACGAGGAGACAAACATCAAGCTAAACTTTTTAGATCAGTTTTATGTGCTTTAATGTGATAAACAGCTTGCAGTATCCCGTCAAAACGAAGTAGATGATGCATGTAGGTTAGAGCAAACACTATTTGCAAACACACATCCGACTGCACACCTTCATTTGGAATTATTCAATTATGTGCAGTTCAATTTTCTGTATGAATGGCCATTAAAACAGTTTGAACAGGTTTGCAACGTGCTGGTTGGGGACAACATCTACCCCACTTGGCAGCAACACAGGCACACAAACACAAACACACAAACACACACACACACACACACACACACTCATACACACACGTTTGTGTTGACCAGGCTGTCCAATAAGCTAATGGTGGGGCACTTTGCTCGTCTCGTTCTGCCAATCTCACAGAGACAGTCAGCACCTGTGAGTGTGAAGAGGCGGCATCCAAAACACCACAATTTCCCTGATTGCACACAGGCACCGAACAGAGAAAAGCACAGAGAGAGAATGAGAAAAGTGGAGAGAGGGAGACGGTAAGTGAGATGTCAGAAGTGAACATAAATTATAAAAGAGATTTTTAAAGCCTCAGGTCTTAATGATCGAGTTCTGGATTTTATAAGATGGGAAACTCTTCAGTGGGAGAAGGAGTGATGGAAGCACAGCAAAGTTTCTCACTAACTAAAGGGAACAAATTGCAAAGAAGTGTCAGAATAGTAAAACCAGACCAGCCCAGACCTGATATCCACCTCTCATGCTGCCCACAACCAGAAATAAAAACCAGCTTGCACACAATCTGTAATAAAACCCAAAATGTGACAAATTGCACAGTCAGATTTACAGTTGCTCAAAATGCCGTCAGGTGCCTCTGGTAAGATGGATTCTCCTGCCAAGAATGGAAAGTGGAAATTAACCCTGTTTAGCACATGATGGCCACCAACAGCTAATCACACAAGCTGAAGAACAAATATCAAACAACAAATATAAACCAAACATAAAAATGCAGTAGTTTTCCTACTATTATAGCTCAACATTAAGTTCCAGGTTGTTTCCCTACTACATTGCTGGGTTGCTCATTTGAACTCGAGTCGTAATTTGATTATTTCTCGACAGCACTTCAGCGGTGTTCAAGCTCGAATACAAAAGTCGCAGCATTACGCGGCACCACATTCACGTCAACAAAACTGACACTCGCTGCAGCAGCGTTACCTCAAGTGCTACCAAATAAATGAAGCAATTTGTTGGATTTGCTCGCTTCTGCCTCAAAGGACTTTTATTCTCCAAACGTAATCAGTCTGTTATTGCCTTGCACATGGAAGGTACAATAAAACAAAATTTGGCTGCGGAAATAGATGTATCGATCCGTCGCGCCACCCCAGAAGCAAGAAGAAGGAAATGAGCAATGCAGGACAAGTTTTTTTGTGAACGCGCGCCACAATCGGTGGAACCACGGAGCGAGCAGGGAGCCGGGGAAAACACAGAGACGAAGGAGAAAGTCAAGAGAGAGTGAAGAATGTAAGTATGAAAAGAAAGTCAAAGAGAGAGAAAAGCAGGCTGAAAAACAAAATGAGAGAGGGAACGTATAGAAACGAATGGAGAACGGTTGGAGGAACAGAGAGGAAAGAGAAATATGGTGAAAGAGAAAAAAGAAAAAGAGAGAGAGGCCATATTACTTATCTGCTATTCTAAGTGATTACGCAATAAAGCACTAAGCGTTGAGGTGTAAATATGTAAGTTTGTGTTTTATACGCACAATCTTTCAAAACTGCCGCAACGGCATTGCTTTGTTTAACAGTCGTGCCAATAAATAATTTAAATCCAAAGCAAGAGTGAGAAAGCGAGAGAGATTTAAATTAACAGAGACACACAGAGGAGTGTGTGTGTGTGTGTGTGACTGTGTGTGTGTGGAGGGGGGGTATAGAGGAAAGCTGGGTCAGTTGAGGACAATTTAGCAGCATTTCCACCGTATTCGCTCCACTTAGAAGAACTGGCGCCTCATCCACCGAGCGCGCTTTGTCAAATCCTGGAAGGGCTCGTCTCATTTGCGGCCTCTTAATCATACCGTTAGAAGAGCGATGTCGGGGAAACGGCTGCAGTCCTGTTTGACTGAACTGTAGCCGTGTGGAAACTTTAGGTATCAAAATGGAAATCTCAAGGAAATCAGAGCGTGCGAAATAAAGCCAAGCTACTGCAGAGAAGCTATCTTTATCCGCCCGTCGTGGTGGGGGCTGAGGGTGTCGAGGGCGCCCAGGTGCAGCACTCCGAGCTCCAGTCGGCCGAGGCAGACGAAACACAGCCTCCTGCGCTGTTTCAACACAGGGCTGTTGTCGGTCTGAATCACGGTTTACACACTCCCCTCTGACACTGAAGGCCTGGGTTTGCATCCCTCAGCATTGGCCTTTTTAAAAATGTAATAGTGAAGGGGGAAAAAAAAGCTCACATGCACCAGCTCTGGCTCACAGGTAGAGCTCAAAGAAAGAGAGGGAAAGCCTCACGCTTATATTTCTTTCATTGTAAAATCAATAGATCAATTTGCCCTTCTTTTGAAAAAAACAAAAAAACAACCTTTAAGCAAACCTGCACCACACTGTCGACGCCATGTGTGCTATTATAGAAGGACTCAACAGAAAAACACTGCTGTTAAAACTAATGTGAGTTTTTGCAATGTTGTGTTTCTCAGAATTGTTCAATATCGACATCGTGTTTGATGAGTGGGCTGCGCGCCGGCAGGTAACAGGAGACAGAAAGCAACGCCAGGCTTGAAAGAATGATATTAATAGTCGAAGCCGTGTGTTGTAGGAAAATTTAAATTTCAAGATCAAGCATCAGCTGATTTTATTAACACTAGAAAGCCAGATTTCCAAATAAATATCCGGTCTTAAATTAACTTTCCAGGAGGCACCGATTTGAGGTCAGTTTACCAGCTGAGGCACGTGCACGAACGCATCTACCATTTCACTTCACAGTTAATGTAGCAGTTAAGCTTTGACAATCTATTTCCTGTCCTCCATTAAACCCCGATGACTCATTTCCTGTTCTCCTCCTGAGCAGATCTCCCTGCCAGCATGTGACACAACACTGGGAGGATCAATACCGGACACAATGGAGCGTGGTCTGTATGCATGAAAGTGTGTATATGAGTGTGTATGTGTGTGTGTGTGTGTGTGGGGTGTATTCACATGTTGCCATCCACATGTGAGGGAGTGAATAATGAGGCATGCCCTGCGGTTAACATGGTGTAAGTAGGTGTTAACTATGACAGATTGGGCTGCCACTGGTGACCACGGTTGATCAGTCAGATAGCCTTCACCTCTCTGCTCCTCAATTATTTCACACTCACATAATTGTATGGATGGCAATAAATCTCACATCTCATTTCATGCGGTTGATTTCACCTCTAATGTCGCGGCAGCTCCAATTTCAATTTGCCTGATACTCTTTTCTGGAAAAACTCCAGCTAACAATGAGTGAGCTTGTCGCTGTCAGCTGCCACCGTTCTCACTCAAAGACCCTCCGACGGGACACACACAAGGACACGCGCTGGCTGTTGTGTTGTCGGGTGTTAAGTCTAATTGGAGAAATGTGTTGCAGAATGAGGTGTCCACACTGGAGAAGTGACATCTACAGCCTGTTTGCCCTGGTTGTTAACTATGGATCCCTTAAGTTTTAAAGTATACAACTTGTCCTCCACAGATAAAGATATGTTTTTACCCGAGGTGAAAATATAACAACCAAACACAGCAAACCCAAATCTCAAATCTCTCAATTTTAAATTACATCAATGCAAATGTTTCTGCTTTCCATATCTTTGTTCTTCAAAATGAATAAATTGTATTTTTTGATGGTTTGATGGAATAAACATTAGCATAGTGTTTCTCTCTATGAGCAGTGCATCCAATTTTGTGTGGACACTTGCACAGACTGTAAAACAAAAGCTGTAAAAAAGCAAAATTTGATATTTGACATTTGATCCAGTATCGATCCGATAGCGATACCGACTTGGTATCGATACTATCGATATTTGGATCGATCCGCCCACCTCTAGTGTTGTTCCCTCTCTAACTATTCAATTGACTGTGACATGTGGAGTTTTCATTTAGTGCCCCCTTTACTACTATTCATGTTCCTGCAAATTAGAAACATCCACGCCAAGGTCCCTTTTGGCCAATCTGGTAAAGGCAGGCATTAAAATAATGGCCACGTTTATAACACACTCCTGCTCGCACCTGACCAGGAATCAAACACCATCATTACCAGCTGCGACCACAAGTCTCCATTCTCGCTGAATTCTCGCCATAAAAACGTCAGACCTACAAAATCTGCTTCCACCAGCCTAGTGAACTAATTCTTACCTTCACTATGCAGGCCTGACATACTGCCCTGGAACAGGCGTCGGGGCCTGCACGCAGCCCGCAGCTGCCAACAACACTTAAATGTTGTCACCTGAGCTTGGCTGCAAATCTGCTGATCCAATGATCTGCAGGGCGCCGATCGGCACGCACACGGCCGCTGCACAAAGCTCCTCTTTAAAGACTTCAATCAGCATTTGATAAACCAATAAAGTGACGACTGAATAAATCAACAAATGCAAAATTAATGATCTGGTCAACGCATCTTAAATCAGCCAGACAGCAGCACCTGGAGCATTTGGCTTGGTTGGATCACAATATGTGTTCAGAAGCACGTTTTCGCGTTGAAAAACAAGATATTAAAGTTGTAAATTGTGAGAATAGAGGGATTTTTTTTTTTTTTTTTGGACAAATAAGTCGTAAACAACTGTCTCCCAGAATATTAACGACAAATGAGTGAATCAAACAAGTGAAAACATATTTACAGGCAGACTGTTTTAGCTTCTCTCTGATTTAAACCTGCATCATCAAGGTCACGGGCAGTCGAAGAAACAGCAACAGAGAAAAACTCGCCCTCTTCAAAACACTTCAAAATTGACAGCTTTGTTAAATATTAACGGCAGCGGGGAGAAGGAAGAATGGAAAGGGAGAGAAGATACTAGAAGAATAATTGATGAAGGAGTCAAAATAATTGGTTGTAAAGTTGTCTTTCTTTGAGTAGTAGTGGTTTCATGTTCTGGGAAGGAGGAGGAGGAGGAGGAGGGAAGGCGAAGAGTGCGAGAAAGACGGGAGGAAGAACAACAAGAGAAAATGGAGAGGAGGGAATATGACAAGGAACAAGACAGAACAAGAGAGATGGTCGTTGCTTTCAGTTTCTTTTTTAGTCTCTGCCCAGTCAGCATGTTCATCTGACTGCTGGTTAATCTGAATGTTAAACATCAAGATTTCTTGGACATCAAAGTTAAGATCTCGCTGCCCTAAAAAGAAGAAATACTATGCTCTTATCTCATGAACCACCAGGAAAACAAAGCCAATATTTCCCTGCTTTGACATAACAGAGCTGACGTTCAGATCCTATTAAAATCTTTCTGCTCGTCCAAGATCGAGCTTGAGTTCAGGGTTATATTTCCTTGCAAGGAGATTCTGAATGAGTCCGAGTTGGAGCGATTCATTACATATGCAAAGCTAATTAAAATCCTTAATAGGTATCTTCGATCTTGGAGGTAAGAAAGCTGCCAATTTTGGTATTAAAGGACGAGACTAAAGGTCGACGGCCTCGCTAATGGCTCTGTCAGGTTATATATACAGTCACGGAGCTTTGGGCTCAATGCTAACATCAGCACAATCACAATGACAAAGCTAACATGCTGATGTTTAGTAGCTATATGTTAATTAGAATTACTAATTAGCACGAAATATAGACGTAAAAACTCTGCAGTCCAGAAACTGTACTTCTGTAGAGGCAGTTTCACGTCTGAGTCGGGCGGAACGCCACCAGGTTTTTAAACGAAAAAAAGGTGAACGTTCAAGTCACAATAACTAACATCTGAGGGACTTGAACACTTTTCCCATAAGGAAGTCTCATCAGCGGGCTCAAAGCTTTATCTTCTCCCCCTAAAGGTGGTTCAGTGACCCGAGAAAATCCTCAACCTCCATACGTGCATGAAATCCACACTTTCACCCCCAGAGCTCCTCCGAATGACGGGACGCTCTCCTCTCAGGTTTCAGAGGAGAGTGTGTGTCACAGTATGGAGGACTTATGCTTGTGGTTTTTACATGGCCGTTACAGAGCTGACCTACATTTTTACAATACGTTTTATAATACAGGAGTTCTGAGCTGCCACATCAAACAAGAGTCGAGACCTAAAACTCTAAACCAAAAAATGGACACGTTAAAAATTAGAACACACAGGATCTCTGGCAGGACAATGTGAATAAGAATATTTGCTTGCTGATCCTCTGATGTGTCATTGTTTGTAAAAATAGCCTCTCTTATCAACTCCTCGTGTGTTACCTCACATTACATATTCAAAAGTTGTACCTCGGAGCTGTTAATAATGAATGAGCTGAGCTAATTTTAATTTGAGTTTATGTAACACCACTCCGGTTCAAGCGAATGCACATTTTAATCTGGCGCTTGTCGTCATTTTTTAATTTAAATACTTACAGCTCGCATGATTGTTATGAAACAATAATATGATGGAGCCGACATCCAATAGACGCAATTTAAGACCCAAAGTTCTCTGATTGGAAAATTATATATAACGTATGCAAGACAATTGTTTTTTGTATTAACAGCTCATTGGTTTTTGTTATTTTATGTATGCTGCTGTGTATATTTATGGATTTCTAACTGTCTACAACCATTAAGCCACGCTTTGCATATCTCTTCCATATATTGCTGAAGCCACCTGTGGGTTAGCTTTGCACAGAATTGCCCTTTTTACACTTTGGATTTTGTTCAGATGAAAGAAATAACATATGACATGTTAATTGGTGGATTTTAGAGGTGTTTGTCTAACTGTTACTGAAACACACAACCATCTGGTCTTCAGCAAAGAGGGAAAGCAAGAACCAGCAGACAGTCAGTGAGTCCAGCAGGTTGCAGATTTGTGGCTTCACTTGTGCAATCTTCCCCCAAAAGTAGCTGAGAAAGTTGGTAAATCTATGACTGTGAAACTATTTAAGCCTCCAGTGATCCAGTTTTAACTTTTCTGGAACAAAATTTTGTTGCTGAGAAATATTTAGCCAACTAGACTGGAGTCAGTGTGACGGGAGAGTGAGTGAAAGAAAGGCTGGGCGAGGGGGGGGGAGAGAGAGAGAGAGAGAGAGAGAGAGAGAGAGATGGTGGAATCAGTTTGACGCCAAGAGCAGCACGTTGACCCTGATTAAATGCCTCCCCTAACTCACTGGGACCACTGATAAGACCAATGCACTCTGGGCAGTGTGTGCGTGTTATGTGTGTGTATGTTCAGGAGCCAGAACAGGAGATAAGGTGTGTCTGTGCGCATGTACAAGGAGTGTGTGTGTGTGTGTGTGTGTGTGTGTGTGTGTGTGTGTCCCAACACCAATTCTCCTGTGTAAACATGCTGACCTGGCACAACACCAGTAGACACTTTGAAGTTGGCAATAGCCACTGTAATCTCCCTCCCTCTCTGTCACACACACACATACATCCCCACACACACTGAGCCAGAGGCGAGACTTAACACTGGCAACCTTCTGTGGCTTAGCATGTGGCCACTAACACACACACTCCTGCACACACACACACACACATATACACATTGTCACAGACAATAGCATCCTCTGTCTCCCACACACAGAGATAAAACAATAAATTCTCTTACACACAAACACAAAAAAACACTGCCTCTCACATAACCTTTTTTTTGTTGTTGTTGTTGTTGTTTACGCCACTTATAATGGAAATTTCTGCTGACAGTTACGTGCGAGCGTGTGTTTTGCTAAAAGTGCCTACCACTCTGGAGTGCATCACACCACAGCCTCGGAGCGTCTCCAGGTCTTAAATCAGACACGCTGGCTTCCCGGCACAATCATCTGCGACTCTCCCAGTGCACCAAACTCTCTCTGATCGTCAGACTTTACACACGGTTTATGTGAGTGTGGACACTTAGAGACAAATAACGTCACGAGGCTGTGATAGTAAAACATAATGCGTGTTATGAACAAGTGTTTCTTTGCTCTTGTGGGTCACATGTGTGATATTTGTGTGGTGTGTGTCCTGCATGTTGGAGGGTTGACCTTGGAAGTCGATGCACACCTGATGAATTATAAGGACTTCCTGGTTGCCTTGTGCTTAAAGTTAATAGGAAGTATTTCTTCTTCAATCTCTAAAGGGTCAGCTCACCAAAAATACATTTTAAAATGCAGCGTCTCTGTAAACAGCGCGCTCTGTTTATCCCCAGAGCAATGGTCAAATCGCCGCTGTTCTTAAAAAAGATGTTGCTGGTGAATTCTTTAACGCTGCATGAATAGATTTTTTTGTCACTGTGCAACAAGATTTAAAAAAGCACACACTTAAATATTCTGGCCTTTCGAAGTTGACAGCTAATTTGTTAGCACACTATTGCCTGTTTACAGAGCTGGCAGACACAGCAACATTATCACTTTGGAGGAATGTTTCTGTCAATTTTAAGTCCAATCTTTAGGTTCTCTTTAGCTCTGTTTTGGTCTCCACTAACTTGTGAATAAGATAGCCGTGCATTTAGCTGATAACTGCTTCTCTGTGTTCACCAGCTTCATCCTAACTTTGTCAGGAGGATTCAGAGGATTTAAAGCTTTTTCACATTTGCCTGCTGTGGCTGGAAATGAGGCGGATGAGACGTGAAAAAACAAAAAAGTTAGTTGATACCAAGATGCTCTACAGAACTGAGAACTGGTTGATAATTCTCTGCGTCATTTGACCCATTGTTCATATCGAAATATTGATTAGAGCAGCTTTAAATGTAACTTTCTGTGGTGACAGCAGGAAGCTCAGCAATGTTTATCTCCAAAATTTGGCAAATACAGTAAAACCTGAACTATCAGTATTACTAATAATGGGTACAAGAAGTAATAGAGTATATATATTTAGGTGGACTCATGATTTAATATAACCAGGTAGTATAGGGGGTACAATGTAATATAGGTACCAGAGTGCATAAAAAAGATTGAGGTTCTTTATCCAAAAACATTTCTGGAGGAGGATCCTCCCGAATCAGAGCCTGAGTCTCCTCAATCCCAGAAACACCCCTGGTTTGGTCTCATGCCTCATGTGAACTGTATGTGTGGGATTTTTATTTTTGTGTTACTATTGACCAGAGCATATCAATAAATTGATTCTTATATTCCTCTTAGCACAACACTTAGAATAAAACGTCTTTTGTTCGTGACACGCAGCTCCTACAGAGAAACGAAAGCCATCATTTAAGCACCCTGTAACACACCGTCATCGCTTGGTCTGCTGTAAAATAACACATCTCTGACCTTAAATAACCACCGCAGCTGTGTTGCCTGTTTCCAGAATGGTGGCATGAAAGGAGGCTGCCTTAGGTGCAACATGGGTGAAAGTCTGCTACTTCATTACCTCATTGCCCACTGGTTATGTCCCACTTTTCCATTCCCAGCCACACTGAAGAGATTGCTATTGCACCAACTGTTGTTGGCCATGTATCATTACCTCAATATGTCAAATTATGAGTAAGCATCCACAGTGGAGATGGTGAGTCTACATGGCAAACATAGCACCATGTTATAATATGGCTCACTGACTAATTCTTTCTTATTTGGGTCCAGGACTGATGAGGTTTAGGAGCCCCTGATCACATAGGAAGCTACTTAGGGTATTAAACTGGGGCAGGGGCTTCTCAGAACTTTTACCACACGGGATGAAAATGGGACTGGGACTAAAACACGTTAGTAAACTTCTCCTCGTACAGGGACCCACCACAAACAAGCAAAAACTAATTTTCAACCCAGTTTTAGAAAGTACAGGTCTTGGGAAATGAAAATCTAGGGTGGTTAGGTATAAATTAGAAAGTTAGCATGTAGTTAAGTTCACGTCGAGTGTTTATTTCCTTTTGTAAGTCAACTTTAATTGCTTTTTTAACTTTTCTTTATTCTTCACTTTCTTCATTATTTGTTCTTATTTCGCTGTTAGAACTACATAAAGTGGTTACTCACCGTGAACAATTCAATAAAAATTTGTGACGCTCTTCATAAGTAATAAACAGAATAAAAATTTGGTCACAAAGGAAATAAGTTAGGCAGCTCTTGCTAATTTGCCTCTTTGTTTCTTCCTGCCTGGGTTGCCAGATATGCAGATTCCAGGCAGTGTTTTGGCCAGCAGGCAGATAATCTTGTTAGGAACAATTAACTCGGTTGTATTGTTGAATGTAAACTCAATCCCTCACACAGAAGCGTTCAAAACAGCAGCTGGCACCACAACCAACAAACTCCGACAAAATGTCAATGAGGATCAACGCTCCTGCATTGAAGTTGGAACGTAACAGCCAAAGTCGTCCGAACCTTCACCCAGGATGTGCAAATGAGATACTGAAGAACAGAGCAAATACAGTAAACTCGTACTCTTTGGCATCACAGATGGTGGAAGTCATCTCTGTGTTTACTGCTGTGAAGAAGTAAACACAGCGGATGCCAGAGAAGACTGGCATCCATTATGTTAAGTAGTTTGAGTTTTGTGACGTGTTGGTCATTGATATTCTACATTTAATAAAACTCTTTATAGGCTGAATCCAATGTTTATAGATGCAATATGTTTAGATTTAAACCTGCAATAACAGATGTTTTTGGCCTCTTGGATGCAGTGGAAACAAGTCAGGATGATAACATTTGCACTAACCTTTAAAGTTGAAAAGGCAAACATGTTAGCAAGTAGTTTAGACATTCAGCAGCTACAGAGCAACATTATCATTCATCTGGAGTCACGTTTGCATCCACCTGACGAACATAAGTCCAATATTCCTCCTCCTTTTTGGCTCTGTTTTTGGTCTCTACCAGCTCCTGAGGGAAATATGTGGCTCTTTAGCTGCTAAATGCTTCTCTATGTTCACCAGCTGGTCTCTAACTATGTGTGTCTGCAGGTTGTGTACAGTGGGATTTCAGAGCTTTTCCACTGAGGACGTCTGCAGCGGCTGAACACGAGGCTATGAGAGCAGAAAGTTGTCGGCCCGGCAGCTAAACAATGAACTGAAAGTTGACATGAAGTTCGATAAAGTTGAGGGGAGCTGCAGATTCATTACATCATCATATTGCCACATTTTTCCTTGTTATAGAAACATATTGATTGATCATTATTTAAATGTCATCACCACTTTAATTGCTTTAAGGCCAAAAGTGTAAATTAATAAATACTTATATGATTAAATATTTCTCCACCAGAAGTTTGTCCTTTGAAATTTATACCTTAATGTCACAACAACAATAATAATATTAACAATAAACATGTAAGAGTCTATAGCTATGTGGTGCTTTGAGCTAAATGCTATTGTCAGCATATTAACAGTGCTAATATGCAGATATTTAACATGCTAACTATCTCACTGTAGCATGTTAGCATAGTTCCATAGTTCTGTCTCATGCGTGACATTTTCTAATTAGCACTCAACACAAAGTACAGCTGGTGGGAATATCATTAGTTTTGCAGGTAAAGTTCGGTCAGGAACCAAAATACTGGATGAATAGAAGATTTGGCCTGATGATGGCACGAGTGGAAAAGTTACAGCATCACTAAAACTACAATTCATCCCAAGGGGGACATGAATGTCTGAACTGAATTTCATGACAATCCACCTTATAGCTGTCGAGACATTTCAGAAGTTAAAAATGTCAATCTGCTGTTGGTGCTAGAGGGAAAAGTCAGGGGATTCATCCTCTGGAGACCATAAATGTCTGTACAAATAATGGGTGAAAGGCTTTATAAAGGAGAAAACAACAACTCTAACATGTTTCATAATGAAAAAGAGAAGAAAAAATGTCAAAAGAGCAACTTTCTCTCTGGAATAACATGATAAATGATGAATGATAAATGGAGTCTAGCAAGAACAGCAGTAAAAACAACACAGCGATAAAACAGACGTCTTCACCCTCATCTCACTTCCTCCATCATCTACACAGGTAGCACAATGCTGTGATGACACACACCTATTGATGCCTGAGCCCTAAACCAGCTGAAACCACAAACAGTGAATGGTGGGACTATTGTTCAGGTGCCAAATAAGCAACTTTCAAAATTAGCAGCTGTAGTGGAAAGTCAGCTGACATGACTGGAAAAATCACACATTTGATTTTCACCTCATGTTCTTTCATCTGACCGGAGCATTTAAACTAAGATCACGAGCCGCAGAATATGTTTTTAGTCACAAAGCAGCGAGCGTTGTTCACAGAGGCCTGACTACCTGAATAAGACACGTCTATGATTGAAAGAAGCATTGAAAATTTATGGGTTTACTTGAACAAAAAAAAACAAAATTACAATAACATAACCTAGACGTATGTTCAGAAATGCACACAAGACAAACTGTAGACAGGAGAAATGGGTCCCACTACATTGTCAATGCATGGGAGCTGGGTGAGACATTCACAAAAACCCTAACAAGAAGAACACGATCAGAGAGAGAACATATGCTTTTGTTCACTTCTACTCTCAGATAGAAGTGGAAGAACTCAGCCATAAGCTGCTGTCTGTCAGGAGTAAGAATACTTAGCCTTGCCCACATGAGTGTGGCTAATTCAATATGACATCTATCTAATAGGTAGTGTGGCCACTGGGAGGAAGGGACGGAGTATGGAGAGAGTACAGATATCACAGGTGGGAGGAAAGTTAATGTAAATAAAGTTATAATGAGGGCTTCAAATCTTTAGAGTATAGTAAGATCTGTTGGTCAAATCCAAAGAGAGAGAGAGAGAAGAAGAAGAAGAAGAGGCGCTCTGGACTCAACCGTTAATAATTATAATGATGATGATAATAATAGTGTCAGTGATTAGAACACAAGACCAAACAGACTTTAGCAATAATGTGCGAAAACATTACAGCAATAGCAAATTATTATCTGGGTCAGTTATTGCCGTCATGATCAGAATCATGATGCAATAATCGTATTACACAACAGTGCTACTTGATTTTATAACATGCATTCATGCAATAATTAGCATCTTGGTTGAGGGGAATTCAGCAGTTAAATCATTGCTTAATGCTATTTAATTTATTACCTTATGATGTTAAAATGAAATACAAAACCTTAAAATCACCGTCACTAATTTAAGGTCCCAAGAAATGACAACCTTTCTTATTATCTTGTGTCACAAAGTGCTTTTAAGGCTATTTATTACTTTATGCAAATAAATAAAACACATTTTTATGTTAAAATCTCAGACTTGGTGTATGTGAAATTCCATCTGTTAGACTGTGATAACTGAGAGTGATAAATACGATTTTGAGCCAATGCATCTTTAAAAACAGAAAGTCTACTTGAAAATTGCTTTGACAAATTGTGGACCTGACTCTGTATTCGAAGAGAAACATGCTTTGGACACAGAAACGCTTTCTCATAGTTATTGACCACATGAACCTTGCTGCTAAACTCAGAGGTCAGGCAGGGTCAAATGTTTCTATGATGAAGCTTTTAGCAAACCATCAGGGATCTTGAGCTTGCCTTAAATCGAACCTACAGTTGAGATGTTAACTTCAGACTGCCAGGGGCGGCAAATAAAGTCTTTTATAAACGTATTTATGGTCATTTTCACAGTTATTCCACTACTGTCAGTAGGGCAGCCCCAGGTTATGGTAATGAAATCTGAGTGAGGCCATGCCAAGCTCTCTGCAAACCAGGCCAGTTAGGAAGCTTTGTCTGTGACCCTGTTTGGCCCCTGTGAGGAAACAACACCACTGCAGCCTCACAACTGCTGTAATAAGAAAATTCAGTCTACACGGCTTAATGTCAGTTTATAAGCTAATACTTTAACACAGACAGTGCAAGGAATATCAAATTATCTTCAACAATGACAACATCTGAACATAGCTACACCTCTAACTAATATTCCTGTTGCTTTGTCGCTGACCACCCAGGTCAGATGATGGTAGTTAGCTTTAGTGGCCCTAACACACTTGGATCAGTCAGAATTATGTAATTCAGAATACTGACATTTTAATGCATTTTAATAGCTTGAGTTGGTGTCAGGGTCATTTTTTGTTTTCACGTATATTACTTATATATTGTGAAAAAAAAATGCAGGAAAATAGCTGTAGAAGCATTTGTGATTAAAGCAGGGATTCCCCGGCCAGGTAGTTCATTTAGCATCTCATGTGTTTATCACTCAATGAGCAGGTGAATGAAATGAAGACAAGCAGGGCTTTGACCCAGCCAGAGAGAGAAAGAGAGAGAGAGAGAGAGAGAGAGAGAGAGAGAGAGAGAGAGAGAGAGAGAGAGTGCAGGAGTTCTTGTGTGTTAGATCACAAAATACTCATCATTTGTAATACAGGCTGCTTTAAAACTACACACTTTACAGGAGCAACCCCGCGATTTACTGAAGAGACAATGATTCAGAGCAAACAGCCCTGAACCATCAAAATATGTGTACACAAGTTGATTAAAAGTCGAGCTGTGTTCTTACAATCTTAAAGATGTCCTTTTTGACAAAGATGAGTTCTGAATGCTGTCTGAATATTGAGTCAAGACAGAAACTCTGAGTCAGTGAAAGACTGATTGTAAGACATGCTGCCAAAGATCTCATTAAAAATGACATATTTTGCTTATTGACTTGACATTTTAGGAGATTTTATCCAGGCATTTGTACAATCAGGGCAGGTGTCAAATATCATCAGTAACTAAGATCAAGTGAAAAAATCAAAGATGACAAAAAAAGAAGTAGCAAATGACCCAAGTATTTTTTTTAAGATAGAAAATAAGCAATGGTGCTTATTTAAATGGAGGGTTGGTAAAGACACATAACCAACTAACTAAATCAATATATATATATTTTTTACTACAGTGAAACATCACCCCACAGACAATCTCCCATTCAAAAGGCAAAGACTTAGCAGCAGTTATTTTAATCGAAGTCCTGGTGCTTCTGTCATCCAGCATGACTAACAGGATTTGACACGGTGACGAGGGGACGGGTCCCAGGTTCACAAAACACATTCTGACTGTCTGACCCCACACACACACACACACACACACACATAGGTAAGAAAAGCCATGGCACATAATCCAGGGTATTCTCACTCTGCTCCAACATAACACACACAAGCAGCAGCAGCAATATTCAGTCCTGTGTTTATCACTGCTGGTTATTTAGCACTAAACAGCTCTACCTCTGTGTACAATCCACTTTCACACATGACTGAGCAAAGCCTCACATTATATAAGGGTTCACATGTTGACACCCAGAGCAGGATAGAGTTCATAATCATTCAGCTATTGTAAGAAAATCATAACCACCAGCAACAACAAAAACTATTTTACGGCACCTCCACCCTCCACCTCCACCTCCTGACACCTTTGACTCTCTCCCCTCACTATCTGCTCTGCATTGAAGAGGCGACAGCTTGCAGTAATTTAAGGTAATCGGATGACTCTCTCCCTTCATAATCCGAGACACACAGGCTGTTTGTGAGGTAACCTGCTTTTGACAGGACCACTGTACCACCCTGAGACACACCACGTACAAATATATGCACTGTACTGTAGCAGCTCATGAGAGACTTGTTGAAAACACACCACTCTTGTATTTCAGAGATCAATTACAGGAGAATGTGTGTGAGAGTGTGTGTGTGACTTCTTCCATACATGTAATAGATTTTAACCACAACTTCACTCAGTGTAGCCACCTCATCAACTGCGAGGTTTAAAAGCCAGGATGGTGCAGGCTACATAAAAAAAAGGGGGGGCTTGAATGCATCTTTAATCCACCTTCATCATTGTGATCTCTGTCCATCACTGGTGACAAACAGGAGAAGGAGAAGCTGTGAGATCAATTAAAGCGGGGTGTTGCATATAAATGTGCTGTCTCGAATTAATGCAAGTCGACGTCTATTTACTAAAGCAGCACCAATAATCCTGCTCAGCCGGTTTCAGCACCACGGACAGAGAATTCTCCCCTTTGGAGCTGGAACACGAGCGAAAAGAGAAAAAGAGAAGCAGCAGCTCGACTCCAACTGTTCAAACTAGTGGAGTGGATCCCGTCATGCAGAAAAAGCGGCAGAGTTCCTCATGCAACAGCAGAAATCCTTGTTACATGTGTGTCTTTCGATTCTATTTCTGCAACAGAGGGTTTGCTTTCTGCATGCAAACTTCTGAAATAATACGGACCCTGCAGAGGAAGATGAAGCCTTGTGATAGAAATAATGCACGCAGGAGAGGAGGGAAGCAATGCATTGGGGGAAAAAAAATGATGGCTTCACAATCACACATGCATTTCATTAAATAATGAGACGTTCAAAGGGGGGAAGAGGTTGCACGACTTACCGCGTTATCCTCGTTGAAGCCATATGTCTAACACACAAATCTACTTTTCCACACACTGTTGCCGTCTCTGGGCCGCGGTGAGACACAGCCCGAAGACAAGATCCAGGGAATAACATCCACACAACTCATCCACCCGCCTGCATGAACACCGAGCCCACTTTTTTTTTCTTTCTTTCTTTTTTTTTTTTTTTTTTTTTTTTTTTGGAGGAGGTGGGAGAAGAAATAGAAGCGTCCAGGAGGAGAAGAAAAAAAAAAAGAGTTTGTTTTCAAGTCACACACACGAGAATGAGAGTGTTGTGGCCCTGGTGCGGAGAAAAAAAATAGTCCCTCTCTTCCTCCGGTCCTCTCTGAGTTGGAGTCTCCGGTGTGGGACTCACAAGGTAACTATAGAGCTGTGTAGGAGAGAGACACAGGGTAACAGTATATCTCCTCTAGTGTTCCCCCTCTGAGAGAGAGAGAGAGAGAGAGAGAGAGAGAGAGAGGAGGGAGGGAGGGGGGAGAGAGACTACAGCGACCTGAGGGGGAGAGAGAGAGAGAGAGAGGGAGGCGATGCGGAGTCAGAGAAGGAGGTTTTGTCTTAAGGTAGTCGTGCATTTTCCGCAGGAGCAGCAGGCAGCACTGATCATCGCTGCACCGCCGTAATCTAATTACGTCCCCGGCAAAAGGCGCACGGATTACCGGCTGCTGCTCTGCTCTGCCCCGGTCCGCCTCTCCATGGCGGAGGGGGAGACACAGCAGCTCCTGTCAGGGCTGTCTGATCACATTTGAACTTCTCTGTATCCTCTCACAGTCGTGTCAGAGGGGGAAAAGTTAGGAAAGAGAGAAGAAGAAAAAAAAAACATCCTTGTGTATATTTCAGATGAAGTTGTGATTTCTCGTTTTTGCATCTAAAGAGCAGCCTCATTGTCTCACAGCTGTGTTCCTCTGTCAGGGGTTTGAGACTTGGACACAGAGCAATTAACACTTGGATTTCATGCTTCCTTGGAGCTGTAAAACAGCCCTATTTATTTGGGATTAACTGTTCCTGCAGGCTTATTCCACAGTTAGTGTAAGGTGGATCTCCAGCAGAAGTCACCCATCAGGCTGTTCTCCAGCCTGAAATGTCTCAGTCACTTCTCTTCAATCGTTGTCCAGACTGCTTTATATTTCATGCACTGCTCCGACAGAGAACATGCAGCTGTGGCACTGCAGGTATCTTCATGGCTGCACATGGAAATATTCACTCTGAAACAAGAGATCAGTGGATTTACATGATGGTAACATAGATGAGGGTATGTGGTGAGAAGCGGGGTAAAAGGTGGAGAAAAAAAAATGTAACAAAATAAAAGACCTCACTTTACTTGAGTTAAAGTGCACAAGTATTATCAGCTAAATGCACTCAAGGTATCAATAATCATCATGCAGAACAGGCACTTTCATATTGTGTATTACTCTCTCCCTATCATCTTATTAATACTGAGTAAATAACACTCTAGATGCTTAAGCATGTGGAGGTGGCGCCAAATTTACCTGCTTTACATGCTGTTAAATGATCTATAGCAACGCATCATATTTTATTAGGTTAGCCTAACACACACACACTCATTACTTACTTAAGCTCATTAGATGAGGCAACCGGTAAACTATAGCTGTGAAATAAATCTGGTGGAGGAGAAAATACAGTATTTCCCTCTAAAATGTAGAGAAGAAGATACACTATGGAGCAGAAAATGGAAATAGATACAATAGTTTAAAAAAAAAAAAAAAAGTAAAAAATCGAGCAGCAGGACCAGAGATATAGCCACACATTCCGGCACCTACATTACCCACAATGCACCTTGACCACTGACAGTGTGGTCAGAGATTCGGGCGTTTGATGCTAGTAACACCTCATGTAGCATCGAGCCTCCAGCCTGAAGCAGAGACGAGGAGCAGGTTGCACATATCCTGGTGTCCTCCAACTCCACACCTCCACATTTTTTTCATTTCCAAACTCTGAGTCTTCAGCACCGACTGACTCAGATGACAACACTTGAGGCAATTTATCAGACTTCACACAGCTCCCTCTGGAGGCACGAAAGCCTTTGTACAACTCTCTTCCACATATGCAGCGCTACTCGACCTGTAAACAGACTTTGGAGTGTAAAATCGATTCTTCTTTACGTAGCTCTCGAGTGAACATGCTTAATTTCCAACGCTCTGCATCACACATGACATAAAACTATTCATAATGTGAAATCCCAGGTGAGTTAACCTGCACGTCTTTGCACAAACAAAGAGCTCAGGACTTTGTTTCTGTGAGGAGACCAGCAGCACTAACAACTATCCCACATATAGCAACAGTACATCATCGCAAAAATGTTTTGACTAATCATTCTGAATAAAAGTCTCCCATGACTTGAATAGCAGCCTATACAAAATATGTTGTTCCTACAAACACTTTGAAAGTTGTAATCAGTCTATTGGCGCAGGGGGAGATGTAGAATACACGCTGGCTAAAGAGGCGTCACAGCCAGGGCCTTTTAAAATAATTACAGTATGTTGCATGTGTAGGCTTTAGGAGCCACAGCAAACTTAAGCAAAGACCCTGTAAAAAGTTGATTATACACCTTCAGTGTGGCCTGATGAAGCTCTAAAGTCTCTGTCTGAAACTTTGGTGTAATCCTGCTCTGGCGCTCTCACTCAGTTTTTATATTATAAAGATTCTTCTCAGTCTGCTGATCTGTTCACTGTTTGTTTTGAGAAGAGATTACTTTCCAGGCAATTGCAAAGGGTTATTTATTTAGTGAGCCATTGTACTTCCCCAAACTAGATATTGGCACTTTAAAAAGAAAATACACCAACATAGCAGTAGAAATAGGCTACTAGAAGACAAGAACAGTAAACAATGACTTAATTTACTTTGTGTCGGCTCTATTAGCCTGTCTGGACAGAAAAAAAGTACACTGAATTGAAGGTGGAGGATCTAAAACTGGGTAACCCTTCACCCAATTTGCTTTGAGTAAAGTCATCCAGCTTTACTTCCACATCTATCTCCCTTAAGCAGAATTTAGTCGTCGGCTCATCTATTTAGAAAATGGTAACTATGAGCCAATTGTTGGAGCTTTTTCTTTGTGGGACTCTCGAGGAAATTCAATAAACCACAGAATTCACAAATACGAGATCGCGTTTAAGACAAATCTATTGGCCTAAATTCCCAGCAGCCGAGTTCATAATTGCAAAAAGAGCTTGAATTGATTAGAACCGGCTGATCCTGTAAACAAATGCAACTCCCTCAAATCTTAACTCCTAATAAAGTCAGTAATCCAGAAGAGGATGTTTTGGGTAAGATGAAACTCTGTGCCTCCTGCTAACTATAAAAGTTGAATTTTGCTATCACGCTGTAGCACAATACACATAAAACAGTTGTGAGTTGTGGTCATTAAAAGGCTTGGCACCAAATTGTTTTGGTGTAAGGAGGTTGCATCCCGGATCCCAGGAGTTATTTTAAATTGGCAGTAAGTGGTGCTACAGTAAGTGGTGCTTTAGAGGTACACTCACTACACCACACTAAAAACACAATGCTGCTGCCATTCCTCTTCTTTAAATAAGATGTGTCATCTGCAAATCGGCAAAAATGTTCTTCTCATTATCGCCGTGAGAGATATCCGGTACTAAACGTTCAAAATGATGCACAATCCCAGAGTGCTTTGCAGCAGTCACAGAGCAGACTAGTGCGTAGTAGTTGTAATAATGCAGCTCAACCACAAGTGTTCTCATTTGGGGTTTTATCTTTTGCAAATAAAACATGTGACCGCACGAGTGATAGCTGTAACAGCCATCTGCTCAGTGATGTTACAGTGAAACTTGTATTTACTTTCTTCATTTTGTCATTTGATGGCAAAGTTCAGATATGATGGATCAAGACCAGTTCACTCTCCTGTATAAGTGTGAGTCTGTCCATCTGCTTGGATGGATTACAGCATATGTACTGTATGTGATGTCCAATCCAGCAATAACAGTGACAGACACATCTACTGTACATCGAGTCAAAGGATTTCTAAATGAGACGTTGGTTATAAGTTGATCTGGGTAATCACAGCAGTTACAGAGTTGCTCTAATTTGAAATCTGATTACATAATCAAAGGATTGACATTACTACCAGTAAAAGGGGTTTGCAGGCAGAGGGCCAGGCCAATTATAGCCCCTATACCACTGTGATCTTACTTGTGTGTCCATCTGCTCTGCTCTGCTCGGCGGGATTACACCAAATCCTATTGAGCTCAGGGAATGGGAGCCAAGATCAGTAGGCCTGAACTTATCAAGACAAACCACCAGTACAAGAGAGGTTTGTCTTTTCCTACAAAGCACACGATGGATCAAAAGGAATGATCACTCGCTGATTAATAATGCTCATGTGAGTCGGTACAATTAGTAGATGCCACGCTGAATGACTGATAAAGCTATTACGGAAACAAGAAGTGCTGCAGCGTGAGGCAGGAAGCCAGAGAGTCTGGTGCTTCAGGATACCATCACATAACTGAGGAAACACAGCTGATTTTATAATATTATTGATCCAAAAAGGTGAACTTCTCTTTCCACTTGCTTGACTCCACAGGAAGTGGAGACACCGCAGTGCAGAGCTGAGTTACACAGGCAGGTAGAGAGTTGTAATTTTTTCATACAAAACTGCAGCCTTTAAATAATGTGCTGCTTTTTTAATCCACATCCATGTTTCCAGGTTCGCTGTCTCCTCATCCTCTGTCTCCCCTTCACTCAGACCAGAAGCTCTGGCGCTACAGCTGGACTTGGGTCATTTGGGTATTTATTTTTCTTAAATTACTTTACATAAATGTGACATGACAATAATTTAATATGTGGATGTAAACACTGAACAATCTTTACTATGAGATAAAGAGCATGGGCTAACATGTTTCATCCACTGTGTGGGAGACAATCCCATAAGGTCCCATCAAAAAGGGCAGGAAAGCGGCAGAGTGCTGCATTTTACCAGAGGTGAGGCAATCAAACAGATGTTCAATGCAAAACCAACCAGTTTGTGCTCATCCTTAAGGACTTCTCTCCGGAAAAATAGTGTTTGAAAAAGCACCATCAAGAGCCAGTGAGTGTTTTCCACCCTCCAGCCTCAGGGGGGCAATAACGAGCCCATTACAGTTTCTACACCTCATTAAAAAACTCACATGGACAAGCGACACAAAGGTGAAGTTTATGCTTTATCGAGAGCTTTTTGAAACAGTATTTTTTCTAGTATTGTCAGAGAAATTACTTTAAAAATGAAGACTAACTAGTTGTTATTGCAAATGAACACCTGGTTAACGGCCCCACCTCCATTAAAATGCAGCACAGCCACAGCCTGAACTCTTCTACAGGACTTTCCAGGACTTGGATTTTGGGGATAGGGGTAAATCCATTTCAATGACAGTTTCAGCAATAGGCTGATCTTAAGATATTAAGGAAACTTAAGAGGGTCAAATTCCCATGCAAGTTCTTGTTAACATTTATACAGGAGTAAACCTAAAGTATCTTGAAGTGAGGCTTGACAGCAGGTGATAAAAACCACCCAGGACATCATTGGTACCCATCTACTAGCAGCAGTGGAGTGGTAGATGGTGCACAGATCAAAGACACATTTCACACCAGCCACAGCCTGTTAAAGCTGGTGACAATACAGAAGTATCCATCTGTACCACCAGATCTTGTTTCTGGAAATGTTGCCATCAGCTGACCGCCCATCTGTAGATTTTGTTTCTGGAAATGTCGCCATCAGCTGCAGCGAGCTAATTAAGCTAACTTTACCTCCACGATGGCACTTGATGGCTACATACATGATATTGTGCAAACAGACTGAGGCTAAAGCTAACAGGTCCCCAGTGGATGATTCATGAGATGACATGGAAATATAGAAACAGTGTTGTTCTTGTATTTCAGTGTAAAACAGTGGGGGAAAACCCACAAAATACTGTACAATGAAATAGTCCTTGTTGGAGGTAATGCTGGGTCAGGTTGCTACTGTAGCAGCTGGATGTGTTTGTAGCTAATGTCAGGGCAAATAAACACACAGTTTAATTCAATCCTTTTTTTTGGTCAGGCAAAAACAAAAGACACCACCCTCCAAACTGTTTATACACCGAGTATTGATCCATATACACACTTTAAAATATAGACAAATCCAAGGTTTTACAGACCTGCCATGCCTGAGCTGAAGGAACTGCTCCATAAGAGTCTTGTTTTCAAATACTGGTTCTTTTCTATGAATCTGTGAGAAACAGAAATGTCATGAGCACAGGTGTCAGCATAGGTTTTTTATAATATGTATTCTGTTTGACAACAGAAACACTAAAGGACTAATTCATCAATGAAATCAAACGAAAAATGCAGAGAAACAATAACAAAACCAACAAGAAAGACAAGCAAAGAAAATGGAAAAAATGAAAACCAACAAGAAAGAGAACATTATATTTACTGTCTGCCATCTTTGAATCCATCCACGGCTGGAGTCCTTCCTAGTTCATTTGATAGAGCAGATGTTAATAGCTTAACAGGGCTAGGCAGTAAGTGTTTAATTAGGTCTGGGAAAAATGATTTATTCAACACATCTGGGCCCATAAAATAACACTCTCTGGACTCGGTCCTTTACGAGCCTCGAGCTGGATTCCCTCCCAAACCTGGAAATAAAACTGCCTGGTGTAGCTTGAGCTTCCAGTCTTGACAAGCACAATCCCATATAAACACTGTCCTGTACTGATGTGGTATCTCTTGAAGGGAGCCAAGAACAACTGCACCTAGTGGGAGGAGAGGCGCAGTAGGGGGGCGTGCCGGTGTCGATCAAGCAGCGCGGCACAGTTTTAGTGTCAGGGATTACTGGGATTTGTGCATGTCGCCTGCCTGCTCAGACCACATCAAAGCCACATGGTGGTAGGTGAAGTTCTGCTCCGTCCTTTCATGGGCGATAGCTTTGACTTTGATACTTGCAACAGGAAGAAATCAACACAACACTTATTCTTTTCTTGTGCTGAGAGCCACCACAGTGATGGAGGGTCACGGTGGCCACATGCTTTTACAGAGCGCCGACTGACGGATGCATGTGGCTCTTTGACTTCAATGAACTGCCTCCCACATTGGGCAACAGCTTCCTCCTGACCACGTTTAATGTCATTTAAGGTGCCATGTACTTTGTTTGTAGCTATTTTTGCACCTCCAGCACAAGGACATCAGATTTTTTGGCAGATCTGTTCTCTCCACCATAAAATTTTCATACTGTCACACTGCCATGGCACACACTGTGTTGTTTTGAAAGGAGAGGGAAACAGGTAACTTGATAGGCTGCGGATTATGCCAGCTGTGACACACCTACTAATGATGTGTTTCTAGCCTCTATAGTGCAGTTGCATCCTGAGATCCGGTCAAATAATTCTTCCCAGTCAGTCACCAAGATCTGCATGCTCACACCATCCTCCCTTTGAATGAGATTTGCATCATGTGGCAGCGGTTAAACTGTCGATTCAGGTGTCATTATACAATTTTAATCGTAATTCAGTTGACAAACACATAATCTGCTGTCGGCTGCATATTTGCGGTGCGTTATATTTGCATCTCGCCGCTCGGCACCTTCAGGATGACAATATTGTTTTTCTACTTGGTTAAGTCAGTCTGCACTCTGTCTTCTGAATCTGTTGAGTCATTTTCATCGTGCACGACTGTGACTGGCACAGCTGTTTATTAAAAGTTAGGAGATTGAGAATGTGACTGAGATAATGATTAATTGCTACACCCTTCCAATTTGTATTGCACGTCAGTAAAACATTATCATATCTGATATGAATGATGGACAAATGGGCCAAAGTAACACACAAGATTTAAAACACACATCTTGTCTGAGGCTCGACTGTTTAAAAGCTCTATTTGATATTTTTCTTTATGAAGAATTGATCAGTACAATCAGTGTAATTGCTAATAAGTGAAGGGCTATACTGTTGCAAAAGAAATCATGTTATGTCTTCAAAATATCTCTAAAATTACTATGCATTACTAGTCACTATGACAAATTTCCGTAACGTTACAAGCAAATGAGAGTCATAATTAAAATCAGCACAATCTTCACTCCAATGTCATTATGCTGAAGACTATTAAATAAGATGCTTTATATTATTAGGTTTTCAGTGACTACATTACTTTAACTTCATGACACCACAAATAACTCAAATTAGGATTTGGTTGAACTGTAAGGAGGCTGCACATTAAGACTCTATTACATCTACTCATGTTGCTTTCATTTAAAAAAAAAAAAAAAAAGGAAGTAAGAAAATTTTCACAATGAAACACTACTCAGACATTTTCAGATGAACACTTAGAGCTAAATGCTTCATTCACATCCTAAAATAAATAAAATCCAAAAATATTTTTCTTTTTAGAGCAAAACCAGCAATTTCCTCTAGAAAGAGGTTTTGTTCAAAATGCTAGAAATATTATATCATACATGTTTGTATATGTGATGAGTTATATACAAGAAAATATGCATAAGAATATCTGTGAAATCAAGTGAGGCTTTCATTTTGACTGTCAGTGACTTTGATTGATTGGTGTGAAGCAAAGAGGTTTTCCAGAGGCTGGATAGACAACCAGAGACAACAGCAAATCCTGTTGATACACAAGAGTGATTTGAAGTGTTTTCCACTGAAAAAGTCTACACTTGGGCGCACAGAAGGTCAACTTGGTCTCTATCCCTGATAAAACAAAAAGGTAACACACTCTTAAGTAAGTGAACTTTACTTTTACCTAGAGCTCTTCTCCTCCAGAGAAAAGTTAGCCCACACAATACAGACTTGAAAACACGACTGCGGATGTGAACCTCGGGCTAAATGTGAGCAAGGCTGCGTCCACCTTTGGGACGCTTTTCAGCCATATTGCAGGGATATGGATGCTGCATACAGTTTGGTCTTCATCTGTGATAAAAGAAAAACATTCTTAAGTCAGTCCACATAATATTTCACAACATTACTGTTAACCCTCAGACCGAGTGTTAAAGTGTGAGTAAAGGCTGCGTTGGCACTCTTCAGGCTGTGTACTGCAGGGCTATAAATACTGTATTCATCTGGGTCTTTATCCTGGACAAAACAAAAAGTAGTCCCTTCTTACGTAAGATAACGCTAACTTTAGCTGAGAGCTGGCTTTCTTCTCCTCTGGAGAAAAGTTAGTCCAAACAACACAGATTTAGCAACACTAGCTGCTTTGACCTTTGGGACCTCATTCTCAGCCTGCATATCGCAAAGCCATGAATACTGTATAATACTGAAATAAGAAGAAATACGTGTGGAATATAATATATATGGAATATAACTGTATATGTTTATTTATTAAGAACCTAATAAATTCAGATTGCTGCTATAATTAAAATATACCACTTCATGTATTGCGCTTCACTACAGGCTTCAACATAGGAAACAGAAAAGCACATGTGAAATATCAACAGTGAAAAAACGCTGTACAGTAGATAACCAGCAGTCAAAATCTGTAAAATAAGTGTTTCCTCAAGCACTGAACAGTCAAAGCAGGCCAGTACCAATGAAAGGGATTCACTGATATTGGCTTCGCTGCACAGTTTGAAACACACAGTCTAAACGCGGCTTCAAAAAAAATCATGTTAACCGAGGTTTCAAAGGAAACTGGGCTCTAAATAATGTCACAGAGAATTACTCCGGACAAGTATCAGTTTCAGTGTTTAGTCCCACAAGGTCTGAATTCAGTTTCAAACAATTTCATTAGTATTGGTTTCAGCGGTCAGCTTTCATGTCACATGGTCCAAATGCTGATTCAGGGGCATTTCCATCCCACCAATTAAAGGTTTTGCAGGGGAAAACACTGATACACGATTCTGCACCAAACAGAGCCTGGAGGACAGCCAGTTAAATCAGCCTCAGGCCTGATTTATGGTCCACATTTCTTCTCTAACAAGACGAGACGGTAATAGCAGAGACCCAAAGCTGTTTACAATGTAAACTGAAAGTATCACATTCATATTTGTGTTATTTGTGAGTGTGGATGTACTCACATGCACGTGTGTGTCTGTAAATTGGGTTCTGATTGCTTTACACTGATGCCAAACCCATCCTCCGGTCACATTACTTATACAGCACACACACACGCACACACACACACACACACACAGATCTAATACTTCAGATTCAGTTCAGGTGAACTCCTAAAGTGCACACATAAACAAAACATAAGAGTTGTGCACTCTGAGGTAAAAGTAAATCAGACTATATCGAAGAGCAGAAAGGTTGAGTCACATTAAAGGCGCTACGATGCCATTGTTGTCGACTTGTTTACATGAGTAATATCTGGCGATTTTACAACCAGTCGAACAACACGCAAAATGATTTTTTTTTCAACTATAAGTCAAGATGTATTTTAATAAATCTATATTTTATTTGGTTGAAAAATATTAATTGAGTATCACAGTTATTTTATCATTATGTTATTCAGTCAATGGTCTTCTATACTGTCATTTATCTCTAATGTAATTTAACTCCAATTGAAGCAGCCAGCCAGTCAGCTCGAGGTGATTTAATCGACAGCTGGCACTTCAGGAAGTCTCTGGCCTCCAAAAATGATCACTTCATTTCAGCAAGCTTTGCTGCCATAGTTTAAAGTTGAATATTGGAATTTAGAGAGAGAAAACATTTTATTCCAAAGTAATTTTCATGCTGGGTTGGAAATTCGATGAATCAAATGAATGTCTTCATGAACTGGTAACAGTCACTCCACCACTCTTTTGGTGTTTTGGAACAGCGATGCCAAACGTTTGCCAGGATTCGCTGCTCACGTGTCACAGTGCTGAAATCCATCCTCTTCAACTGAGTCAGGACAGAAATCACATGATGCCTAAACACACAGACACACACTAAATTAGGTTTAAATAAATCCATGGACATTTTGTGTACTTTCATACAATAAATCAAAATTTGTTGTTAAAAAAGCAAAATCATCATTTTTCAATCCATGCAAAGTCAATCCATGTCTATATACTCACATAAACAAAAGTATGAAATGAGATGAAAATGAAATTAGAAGAATCTCAATGATATGATAAATCTGACCAATGAAGAGTGACCATCTTTCTGTTTCCAGTGGTGGAATGTATTTATTACATTTACTCAAGAACAGTTTTTGCGGTACCCTCCCCATTTATATTTGCATTTCTGATTAATATCTAAATTAAAAAACATATGATAAGGTTATAAAATACAGTAAAGTAAAAAAATTGTTTAAGTTTAGCCTAGTTGTTCCTAAATCTTTATAGGTTGTCAACCCTTAAGAAACAGTCTGGTTGAGGCTCCTTGTCATGCTTCAGATGTTGTTATCAGTTCCACAAAAGAGACATTTCCCCTCTAAACTTCACAGATGGTTTCATTTAAATAACAGTTTCAGGCACAAATATGTCTCCAGTATTTCAATATAAAGCAAAGAAAGAGAAAAGCATAAAAAATGAATACAAATTTGTGCTTATTTCCGTCTCCATTAATCTTCTCATGACCCCCCAGATTTATCTCATGACCCTTTGGAGGGGTTGACCCCAGTCTGGGAACAACTGTGCACTATAGTATAAGTACTATAAGTACACTATATGGCCAAAAGTCAGTGGACACCTGACCAGAGATTGTTGGACACCTCATTCTAAAATCATGGGCATTAATAAGGTTGTTGGCAAACACTGTCAAATAAAAAAATGCCACAAGTATCGTCCAGCCAAACAGAATGTGTGTGTAATTGAGTTTGGGAAGAAAATCTGTGTAAACTGGAGGAAAATGAAGTCCCCACCTGTAGCCTCTCTGGGTCTCTATTTCATTTCCATGTAGCGTGATGGTGTGTAGATACTGCAGCTCCCCCAGCTTGTCCACGTCTGACAGGTTCCAGATGTCGTTGCCATGAAGGTACAACACACACAGTTCACGAAGCTCACACAAAATCTGCAACACGCGCACGCACGCACACACGCACAGCCAACTAAGATGCAAATCCAAGAATAATACTGGCAGGTGTGAACAGGTAACAGTAATTGCAGCATGGTTGAGGCATGGTTGGTCATAGACAGTGGTGGAATGTAACTAACTACATTTACTCAAGTACTGTCCTTCAGTGCAAATTTGAGGTAGTTGTAATTCACTTGAGTCTTTTCTTTTCATGCCACTTTCCACTTCAACTCCACCACATCTCAGAGGGATATACTGCAAATTACAACTGAAATGTTCTATCAGTTACTTGATAGAACAAAGATTAATTGACTTATATAATGCTGGACAAAACAGGACCTGTACAAATATTTCAAAATGAGTTCCACCACATCTACAACCTCCTGCTTTTACATTAATGCATGTGTAAAAATCATTTAATGATATAATATATAATAGTATAACACTAACATAAGACATTTTCCTGATTATACTTTTATTTAAGTATTATTTTTAAGGCAAGACTTTTCTTGTGAGTACTTTTTACAGTGTGGAATTACAATGTCATATATTATAGTATCTTCAGCATACAATTAGTATAGTAGAAAATGTATATAAACAAATATTTTTGAAAAGTTGGCAAAGACACTGCCAATATTGACAATGAATGAGTGAAGAAGAGGAGGACAGCTAAGAAACAGAGTGAGCATGCAAACATATGAGAGAGTAGTCTCACTGGGTCTAAGAATGAGATTTTGTTGTAGGACAGATCCAGCCAGCTGAGCTTCGGTGGCTCAGCCAGAAGCTCGATAACGACGTGCTGCAGGCCAGCGAGGTCAGCGATGCGTTTGTTACTGAGACGCAAAGAGTGGCTCAGATACTTCCTCTCTGAGTTTAAGTTCAATGGCCTCAGGCCTCTCTGGGGTGGTGGGACAGCGCACCTGAACCAAATACAGTAACTACAGTGAAAATCAAGTACTGGCAATTGTTTCTTGAATACTGTATGTGCTTTTATATGTATGCTGCTCAATCAGATCAAGGTCAGGTGAGTCATTCTGATCTAATCCACCTGGTTCTGTGAATGGAAACAAACAAAGTGGCACATAATGGCCACATAACATGGTTTCAGCCAATCAGCAACAAGTGGCATTCATGCATGCACAGGACAAGTTAACATTATAATGTTTTAACATCATAACATGTCGATGTCGGTGAGGTGAGGTGGAGCGACCTCCGAGAGTTGAAAGGCACGAAGATGGATGTGGAGGTTGTTCTGTTTCTGCGTATGAGGTGGGCAACATTAGTGCTGCTGTGTTTTTTGCTAATGTTTGTGATGTTTGTGATTTGTCAGGTGATGTTAAACTATTTGCTCACAGACAAGACATGCGGTTGTTGTCATGTTAGCTATAGTAGCAGGAGAGTTGTGAGTATCGCTGTCTTGTCCTCTCTGCATGTTCGCTGCACCTCCATGAATTTGGGGGGGTGTAGCTTCTGAAGGAGCACTGAAGGGAGGGGTGCATTTGTTTGGGTGTTCAGATCAAATATCTTTCTCCAGAATGACTCACCCCACCTTTAAGATGATGCATTGCAGTTAGTAAGTGTTCATTACACTTCATGCTTTGCCCCAAAACGGAGAAATGAGGGATCAGCTTGAGCTCAGTTGCAGGTGCCGTTCATTACAACATGTCTAATTGGTGACAACATGTGGACAATGCAGTACATAAGGTATCCATCCACACTTTGATCACAGGACTTGACACATGAAATATCAACTGTCAGATCAAGGACACACAAACTGCTGAACTGAGCTGACTGTAAAACATTAGAGGAACATAACACTACCTGTAACGAGGCTGAGATCTTTAAATGACAGATCCACTGGAGGGCTGTACATGATCAAGTCTGAAAGTCTTCACACGTCAGCATTAGCAAAATGTTCACAAGAAACAACTGATATCGACCACTGAACTTACTTTTGAAAGTTTCAAATATAAACATATGGGTCGAGGTAAACTTTAAACTTGGATTCAAGCTGTTTCCTGGCAACTGTTTTGTCAAGATTAGATTTAATTAGACTTAATTACCATTTTTTATTTTCTTTACTTTCTTTCTTACTTTGGAACAACTAAACAAAACATGTCGGGAGAGCAAGTTTTAGTTTATTTTTTAAAAAATGCAACAAAAGAAAAACTGAAATTTGGCACATGGCCTCTCACACTTTCATTCCACAGGTAAACAGGTTCATTGGTAACAGGTGATAGTGTCATGATTGGGTATGAAAGGTTCATCCTGGAAAGGCTCAGTTGTTCACAAGCAAGGATGGAGAGAGGTTCACGCACGATTGTGTAAAGGAGATTACTCAGGAAGACTTTGTAAAATCGTTTGCAGATGATTGCATTCTGTTTTTATTTACATTTTACACAGCGTCCGAACTTATTTTGGAATCTGGATTGTATGAAAATGCACACCACATTAGAAATATATACATTGCATGCATGAGCACATAAACACGTGGTTGCTATAAAACAGAGAAATAGGCTTCAAGAGAACTGTAATCCCAACTGAAATGGTAAAACGATGGCTCATTGGGTAGCAAACAAGAGGGTCTTTAGTTCAAACCCACTGACAGTCTGAGGCCTTTCGGCATGTTCTCCTGAGTCTATATTATCCATCACCTTCCTTGTGTGCTGAGATGGGCTCCAGCGCCCCTGAATTGGACAAGCAGACTGAAGATAAATAAAAGAGCGCAGAAAATGCAACAGAATACGAGTTGGAGAGGGCAAATGGAGGACGAGTTTAAAAAGAAGAGCTGAAAGAGGGAAGAGGTGATGATGGAAAATTACATCCATCAGCCAGAGTTTTTCCTCACCTTGTCGCTCAATCAAGATGTCTGTGTGTGTGTGTGTGTGTGTGTGTGTGTGTGTGTGTTTGTGTAGCTTCACTAATAGCACAATAGCATCTCATTGAAGGAGTGAGGGCAGTCCTTCAGTAAGATGAAAAAAGATGCAGGCATATGCGCAATGAGTCAAAGTCAAGGACACAGACAGGCAGACTGGCTGGAATCAGCATGTTTGTGGCCAAATTTGTAGGGTGTCAGACTCTGTGAGGTACGAGTCTGAGGGGGTAAAGTATTTATGAGCGGCTTGTTTGAGGTTGTTTAAGGTTTCAATTTAGAAGCCCCACTGTTCATGAATCGCACAAGAAACCGTATTAACAAGAGGTAACTAATGACAGGATGTTGCCACTGGTGTGTGTCTAAATCTCTTAAGTTCGTGAAACAGGGTCATTTTAGTTGAATAAAATATCAAACAGGAGTCCCTCAGTATCCCTCAAAATGCAGGCTGATGTCCAGACCAGATGGGAGGCACTCTTCCTCCCTCCGAAACTGGATTCTACTTGCCCTTGAGTAACGTGCTTAACCCCCATTTTCGAAAGTGAGCCTGTTCAGTGGTAAACAGTATGAAACATAGTGAATCCTCAGTAGCACAAACTTGCCACCTGTGAGTGTGTGTGTGTGTGTTTGACCAGCAAACGATATAATAATATAATAAAAAAGAACCTGGTCAGTCATGACAAATCAAATACAGACTCAGTTGACTAAAACTACAAACTCTGCTCATCCTCCAGCCTGTTCCACTGAAAAACCTTAGCAGATGCGTTCATTAACAGCAGTAACACAATGGTTTATATTCGACATGTGCATCGTGATTCAAACAGACCGTGTTTTACTTGTGTAATAGATCTGTGAGTGATCTACTGGCGCTCAGTGGATACGAAGCAGCCAAAAACGTTGGCAAAAGCCACAAGCACAGCTGCCGCACTCACTGTTGCTGGTTGACGTGTAAACCGCCGTGAAGCAGGAGGAGTTCAGAGACCATCCAGCGTGTTTTGGGGAGACCCCTCCGTCCCCCATGAAGCTTAGGTGCTCGTGAACACGTCTGCTTGGGAGTCATTATTTCAGTCAAGGTGAATGAGGAATATTCTGAAGTTAAGCACTGATGGTCTCAAAAGCTAAGATCGAAAGGTCAAAGAAATACGACAACCTGTCAGAAAAAGTTATGATTTTTATAAAAATGTCCTTGGCAGTGCCTCTTTTTTGGCAACTGTCTATCACTGCAGCTCATCTGCTCCCACATTTTAAACAGGAAACCGAAAAAAGTCAGACCTAAATTACAGGCTCAGATATTGCAGAAATGATTCATTTAAAATACTGGTATTGAGTGTAATCTGTGGTTCTGCATAATTGTCCATTATCAATATTGTGTTTGGTTTGCAGCCTTTAGCGACTGCATTAATGACATTAATTCCTCTTTTCACTTGCATTTGCGGTAATAGGTGGCGTGAGCAAGCAGAAATACATTAGACGAGCACAACAGCCTGCACTGTGGCACGTGATCCGCATAAACACAAGCTGTGTCACACCAACACGCACCAAGTGCATTTTTTTTTGTAGCCACAAACCAAACAGGCAACTAAAATGGCATCGTGGCTGCATTTGCGCCCAAGACTGCAAACTTTTTTTTTTCTTGGTCTACACATTTGAGTATATTTCCCCATGTTAAAATGTCAATCAATAGCGCATGTCTGCCTGTGTCTTGCCAACTTAGTGTAGTCCTGATTTCTGAACAGCAATAATGAAAACAGGGCAAAAGGAGACAATGTCTTCATATGATATTCTAATAATCTCTACTGATCCACTGCCAGCACTGTAAAACAGGAGCTCTGCCTCACAGTTAATGTCGAACTGTAAATTCTAACATTAACAGACTGGAAGACAACAATGCTGCGGGTGTAGCCAGGAGTAACGAGAAGGAGCTGCAGCCCTCAGCCTGGCATCCACCACTCAGCGTAAGTACAGTGTGTACAGCCTGGAGATTTTTGTCATATCAAATTCACTGAAGAAAAAAACGATTCATGTTAGAGGGTGAAGTGGAGCAACACTGTCATGTATCATCAGCCTGTGATGTTTCCGTGCATTTCTTGGATTATTCTGAACTGCTGGATTTCTCTGACGATGGCTTAATTTCATTTCCCCTTTGCACTGAAAACATTTTTACACAGTCATGCAGGCAAACCTGTTGCATTCAATATTGGAGAAAACAGCAATCCCAGCCTCGGCTACAGTAAATGTATTTTCCATTTCAGAAAAGTGAGTCACGTCCCTAACTTTGAAACGTATCCTGCACTGTGGGTGGAGGAAACGACATCTCTTCTTTTTTTTCTGCATGGATTTCTCCCTGTTTGTTTGCTGCTTGTGTAAATTGGCAGGATAAAGCAATTGCTCTTTGATTCGGGCGACCTGACACTGAACCCTGACATTTACTGAAGACATTTTTGATAAATAAAACATGTTCTGTTCTTTGACTCCGCTGTGGCTGTGGCACTAATATCAATATCAACAGTGGCACGATTACACCATCATATAAGACGATATAAAACATTATAATACATCATCAATTAGCTGGGTTTTATCGTTGATTCTTCAGACCTCACACACATGTTCAACCTTTTATATATCTGCTTTTGTACCGGTGGCCAAAGGATGTATTTCAACTGATCAAAGATTTTGAGACAATGAATCAGAAATATGTGTCCACTTTTACCAGTCTAGTATTAAGGAATCATGCTTATATCAGATGCATGATTTACATCCAGTCACAATTTCCCAGTGTCAATGCAGGAAGTAGCGTTATGCAGCAATGTGAACAGCAGAGGTTTGTGTAATGTGTCCAGCTTTCATGCAAGAGCACCAGCTATAACTGCACATAATCCAGGGTTTGGCTGAATTGTCCTATTTCAGTGCTCTGTTCATGCTTTCATTGAACAACAAATGTGAAAAACAAATATATCATATTTTAATGTATACATCTGAAGGGGCTGTAACCAACCCCAACCTCACCACCACCACCATCCTCCCATGCTGGCCAGAGTGATGAAACACAGTGGAAATAACAGTCTAACTTAAAAATCTCAGAGAATATTTTAACATTACTATGTTTAAATTCATTATTCTGCTGTGGCTCAAGTATAGAGAATATGGTAGATCTAATGGATAAATATTCCTTTTTATCCTAGCGATCCTGATGTGACTGCATTAGGCCGCCACCTCAGCTACAAATGGAGAGCAGCTGCTAACAGAAGCAAACATACTTGGCAATAGCAAATTAATGGCTCAAAAAAATAGCATGTTCCTCCACTTAAAATAGTCCAAAACCCTGAAAAATGAACATGGAAAAAAGGGACGTGGTGTCCATTAGCGAGAGCGAGGCTGCATCTGTTATCTGTACATCCCCAGGTGCACCTTGTTAGCAGCTGAGCTTGCCGAAGGTTAAATATCCTCCATCACATTGTTTGTCCTCCACTGCTGCAATTACTTCCAAGCAACTTTCTGATTTAGGTTGAGAAAATGTGATTCTACATCTGTCAGCTTTTTTATTCTAAAACGTTCATGAGCGACGTTATTGGAGAGTTTGTGCTTTGAGGCCATTTCTGAGACACAAAATGCAACGTCAGTGGTGTCATTCTCGCTCTAACGCCACCAGAGAATTCAGTAGCCGTCATCATCGCTCATGCCCTCGAGGAAAGTGAGTTTTGCCAAAGGGGACAAGGAAGCAGACAACCACTCACAAACGAAGCACCAAAAAAAATGAATTGCTGTGCACACTTACTGTACAAAGACCTCCACAATGTATCGCACAGAAACAAGACCATGGCCACAATACATATTTTCAGTTGCCCAAAGGGACACAGAGGCAATTTTTATCCCGCTTTTACACCTATACCTGAATGTTCTCCACCACAGCACTCACTCTCCTCCCTTATGTCGCCTCTTTCCCTTCCTTCGCTCTCTTAAGAAGTGCTGATTTTCTCCACTTTCCTGCTCCTCTCAGTCTCTTCCTCGCCAATCTCTCCTCTTTGTCCTCTCATACAAGTGTGAGGCCCTGTCTGTGAGGTCTTCTGCCTGAATGGCACCGGTGACGACTGACCATGAAAGCACTGAGAAAAGGGGAAAAGAGAAAATATCCAAGCTCTTTTCTTGCCACGTTTTTTTTTTTTTCCCATCCACCATTTCTTTTTGGCTCATATTCTCTCTGTGTATAAAAACCGTCTTTCTTTTGCTCTTCATGCCTATCCTCAGCCTCTTCCTGTCGCCGTCTCTCACTCTTTTCCCCCACCTCCTCTCCTTTCAGCAGCATGGAGGAGGTCATGCTATTAGCCCGCTGGTCACTCAGCCTGCTCATGGCATGGACACACATGGCTGCTTACCTTGTATTAAGAGTATACTGACAGTCAATCAGCTGCCCTCGCATCCACTCACTCCCCTCAGATACTCGCTTGTTTAGTCAGTCAGTCAGCCAGTCAATCAGCCCGTTAGCTGCTCTGTCAGATGGTCACTCAACCAATAACACGGAGTATCAGTCATGTCAGTCAGTATGACAGACCGCGTGATTCAAGCAGTGTTTCACTCCATTAGTAAGGCAGTTAGACAGCTGATGCTGGACAGTGATGCCACTAATGAGTTACTCACTCAGTTGTACAGTTACGGCATGTTTGGAGAGAAAGGCATATAAAGTGAATGAAAAAAAATGTTTCGTCCAGCATTGCAACTGAGGTTTTGGCAATGTTGTGTTGATCTAAAAAAAAAAAAAAAAAAAAAAAAACTGGCATTATGAGATCTGCATTTAAAAGGGATAAAAACAATATCTTTTCCACAGTTAAAAATGTTCTATTTTTCTCAGACAGTCACACAACTTTTATTTAGACTCAGCTAAAATTATGTTTTAATGGTAGGTTTCAAACTCAAAGGTACATGATTAAATTGTTATTATGAGTAGCAACATTTTTAGTATTATTGAGTAAATGTTTGTCTATTTTGTAGGTGGCTAAATGCATACATATAACTATAGGAGAGAAAAAAGCAATTGAATACAAACACAAATATTTTTGTTAACGGACACATATTAGCTCTACATTACAGACAGGACAAAAAACTAAAGGACATAAAAACTACATGTCTGCCCCAAATAGAGCAGTGATGCAAAACCTGACAAGCTGCTCAAAATTGTCCAAGCACAGTCTTATCATCCAGTCTTTTTTTTCTAAACCTGTATTTAGCCAAAGACCACTGGGAACACTTTATTCAATGCCACCCGTGTCACCCTCTTTCAATTACACAAAGTGACTCCGGGGAGCTGCTCGATACAGCTCCAGTGCAGCTCAGCTGGAGCAGGTGGGGTTAAGTGCTTTTGTCAAGGGCACCACCGCAGACGTCTACGGAGAAGAGTGTTACTCCAACACTTCCACAGACTCAGAGTCGGGGAGGAGCTCTCCAGTCACAAGCCAAACATCTTCACCCTCAGATCACTGAAACTTAAGCGCCAAAGAAATTTCACAGATTTGGTTCAAAACTCATTGTAGGATTTAAAAATATATCTAAAAAATCCTGGTGCAGGTGCAAATAAGCCACATTACACTGATCCTGTTCAGTGTCTCTTTTGATGTAACCTTCGATGATAAATCAGTAAAAGTTCAGCTAATTTCACACGGTGCCAAGTGAGAGCAGAGTGCAATATTTGAAATGAAATGTCCTCCTTAACTTGCAACATGGATTCCCAGAAAACAGATGACTAGCAGAGCTGTTAATCATCTTCCTCGAGGAAGAAACAATATTAATTTTTTCTCCAGTATTAAAGGAAATATTAGAGGACACTTTCGTTTTTGATCTTTCTGCATTAGACAATGCAATGTCAAATAAATAAGTCTGTTCACTCCCGACATTTTAATGTGTTTTCATGCTGACAGATAAAATGTCTTTAAAGTACAGTTTCATGGGTACTACCTATGAGGCCAAGTAATTTAAGGATTAGTTATTTCAAATACGTAGTTGTACAGTGGAAGCCTCTTTCATGAGGCATGGACCAAGACCTGAAACTATTTTTAGAAGCCTGCATGGCAACACATTTGAATTTTTCCAAAACTTTGGTTTAAAGTGGGTTTAAATTCTGTTGCTCCACCACTGTGACCTAGATTGAAATATCTCTACAATGGATTACTGTGAAATTTGACACACGCATTCATGTTCCCACGAGGATGATCCTACTCATTTTGGTGATCCCCTGACTTTTCCTCTATCACCACAAGCAGGCCAAAACTTGAGCTTATCCCGTGAAATAACTCAACATCCACTTCACTGAGTGTCTCAAACTTTGTTACATTCAAGGTCCCCAGACGATGAATCCTTTACTTTGTGTTGGGTGCTAATTAGTGAATGTTAACATGCTAACATGCTGAACTAAGGTGGTGAACATAAATTTAACACCTGCTAAACATTAACATGCGGTCATCGTCATCGTGATCAAATTAACATGCCAACCTATAATTTTTTTTGCATTTGGCTCAGAGCACTGCTGAGCCTAAGTACAGCCTCACAGAGCTGCTAACATGGTTGTAGACTCTGAGTCTTGTTTTAAAGTTCATAAGACACAGCTCATCCTCAAATAACCTCATCCTCCAATATGCAGTTTTGCTAGATTTCTTGTAGCAGCAGCCAGGGCTCTTTTTTCTCTCTTGTCAAACTGTTTTGATATCAGGCAAAAATCTAACATATCTATTGCAGAACAGAACTAAGGATTAAAACACCGAAATCCATTATTTAAAAAGGGATTATTTTAGGATACAGGCATCACTTTGTAATGTCAATGTGTTTCTGCGTTATGTGGGTACTGTAATCTCCAAGGGCTTAATTACTGAATATATGTATATATATATATATATATATATATATATATATATATAGCTTGAGGTTTGATTTTACTGGAGATTGTATTTGTAAAAGAGTACTGAGGGTAAGTATGTTCAAATATTTGCACTGGAATCTCTTCTTGAAATCAAACTGTCTGAAAGCCTCTCACATCCTATCATACATCTAAGTGATATGAGAAACCAGAATCTCCACATACAGTTTGTGAGATTCCCCCGAATACACTTGAGTCATTACCAAATGCCCAAATGCTAAACTCCTAAGACTTCCCAATAAGAATCCCATAAAACTGGAGGATTTACCAGTTTTTGCAGAGGAATTTCTCTAAGCCACAAAGAAATGTACTTCTGCTGACATTTAAAATCATTATGATGGAGACTCTTGGCAAACCTGTGTGTACAGACAGTCTGGTATAATTGAAGCAGCTCCAAGATGAAAAAAAGTCTGAATAAACTTCAAGAGTTCATTCCCAAGAGTAAAACAACTTTTCTATGTAAGATTTAAAAGATAATATTTGAAACATAGGTGAAATTTCATCTCCAAAATCAGATCATATATAGAAAAATCAAACCTAACAAAACTGACATTCCCACAAGGAAAAGTAAAACACTGTTTGCAGCAGTATGTTTACACACATTAGGATGAAAGTGTTAATCAAGTGACAGAAGCTGTGTTTAACTTCCCTCCTAAATATATCTTCATTAAGAGTAGAACAGCCATGAAAGAGGTAAAAAAAAAGAAAAAATCTTGCATTGTGCATCCTCTAGAGTAAAAGCAAAACCTGACTGGAAGGTTCAAGGATCTAGGACAAAACATTCAAGACAGAAACACATGAATGTGAGTTTGTCACGACACCAGAAATGTAATCTTTTCTAAGTATGGAACACAGAGAATAATTCCCAGGAGTGAAATGTTGTTTCTGAGTGCTGAGATTTTTGATTTCAACTTGAGGACAACACATTCCCAGATCTACAGAACAAACCTCTATGAATAAAAATATAAATATAATGAGGTGAGTCTCAGTAAAAGAGGGAATAACCGTATAAATCTGAGTCTGAATAATAAGTGTATTAATGAGTGGACAGCCCATTCTCTTACACTATACCACATTTCAGTGCCTGATAATGTTCAAAGGTTTGTGTGGCGTTCAAATTTAAACATCATATTTTGACATTTTAAAATGCATGAACCAATTTTCAAGCTGCTACAGATGATCCGGAATTCATGCCGCGTTCAAAGACGCCAATTAAGTTAAAAACGGGGTAAGTTCACTGTTGAGATGTAATTAAGAGATGAAATTTACACAGTAAGGATTTGGAATACATATTCAATACTAAAACAAGCTCTCATCTTGTGACATTATCAGCAGCTCAAAGCCTGGAGAAAGTATATATGAATTTTGATTGACTTTGCAAAGGTCATGTGATTAAGAAGGTAATGGGAAGATATCTGTCATTATGGTCTGTCAAATGAACACTTGACATCAGCAGATTACACATACACATACACATGCACATATGCACACACACACGCAAAATCATAGACTCAGTCATTTAAATGTGCATTAACCCCTTCGACTGTATTAGTGCATGTGTGTGTGTGTGTGCAGAAAAACCATAATTCATTATTATCTACCAAACACAGGCAGTGACCTCTCAGCTTGAGAGAAATAAGTGACGGAGTGAGAATGTGTGTGTGTGTGTACACGCATGGAGAAAGAAATGATGAATGAGTGTGTGCATGTGTGTGTCTCTCACTCCCAGCCAGAATGAGGTTAAATATACTCTGAGGACAGACAGTAGCTGTTTTCACACCACATAAATACTGTGTTTGTGTGCATGTGTGTGTATGTGTGTGTAATCTGCATTTGTGTGAAGATAAGAGTGACTAATGTCTGTCTCTGGTGCAGCAGCAGAGGATGCTACTGAAGGGTTTAATTAGCTGTCACACAACAGCCAACAGAGGGAAACACAATACTTAACACACCCACTACAGTGTGTGTGAATTGGGGAGAAAGACTGTGTGTACTTGCAGATAGATTACATGTGTGTTTCTTTCCTCATACATGCAGATATGTAAGTGTTTTTGTGGTTATCTCTGTATGTGTGCGTGAGCGACTGTCTTTAAAAGTATGTGTGCTGGTGTTTATACAGAGCATCTCAGAAGACGAGCGAGCTCAGATAAGAGAACATTTGCCCGCAGGCCCATTTGGCAAGTGGTGAATTACAAAGCAAGAGTGTCACAGACGGTAGATGGTTAAATGGCCGGCTGACGTCAGGGACCGTCTCCAAGGTGCACGCACGACGGCTGAGGGAGCGTCTCAGATTTTTTTGTCAACAGAGTTCTGTTTTTTTCATAGACACTTCAAAACTACTGGATTTTCAGCTGGGGCTCATTCCACCTCCATCCATCTCAGCATTAGCTCTATGGGTGTCAGACCTCTCTGGCTTTGCTCCAGACTGAAATATCTCAACAACTACAGAATGGACTGTCATGTAATTTCATGCACATATTCATGGTCCCCAGAGGATGAATCCTTCAGACTCGAGACAACTACTGGATTGATTGCCATGGAATTTGGTCCAGATGTTCATATCCCCTACTGGGATGATTTGTGAGAACTCCTGTGATCCTTTGATGATTCCTCTACCATCAATCATCAGGGCAGTTTGTCCTTTGCAAAAGCGACATTCATGACATTCCCATCAGCCTCTGCTGTACTTTTTGTTTGGTGCTAATTAGCAAAAGATAGCGTGAACATTATACCTGTGAAACATCAGTATGTTAGCGCTGCAATTAGCATTTAGCTCAAAGTACAGCCTCACAAAGCGGCCAGAATATTTAACAATCAGACACAGATGTTCTATAATGTTCATGTGCCATATGTTTGAATTACGAGAAAAAGATTCAGGGAACCCAGAGGACAACCATGATGCCATGATTGATTTAATCTGCTGAACCAATTTCCTTCATTATGGAGACAAACAAATTAAATTATAGTGTAACTTAGTAAAGTAAATAATGTTTATTTTTAAAGTACAGAAGTATAGGAGGCTCTGTCATCCTTATAGACAGCTGTAACTGATTTCTTAAACTTTTATGACAGGAACCCGAAGAATCTGTCCTGATTTTGCTAAATGGTCCCAAATAAAATAAATAAATAGTCTGAAATTGCTTCAAATAACATCGACTGTGAGGTCAGCATCAGTCTTCAGACTCCAACTTGAAATGACCAGCAGAGTTCTGCCCGGGGATCTTTGTCTGGGCACCGGTCCAAGCTGTTCTTTGAATGTGATCAATAACATTTTAAAATAAATCCTAAACTGCAAGTGGCAGCCACTGAAGTTGAGCTAAAATGGGAGTAATATGATGTGTCCTCTTAGTTCCCATCAGGAGACTGACTGCAGCATTTTGGACCAACTGTGCTTGGCTCGGCACAGAAGGGTTTACAATCCTGAAGGCACGACTGTAAACAGCGATTCAGCTGGATGAAAGACAAAAAAACTCTAATCGAACTTGTTTCAATTGTGACTATTGTAATGTTTTCTAGTCTAAGGTGCAGCAAGGTTTGCATTTACACACATAAGTGCTTAATTCTACCGCTGAGATTAACAACTAAATATATGACTGTGTAGATGTAATTGGAAAAAAAAAGCATTTAATTGCCTTTTACATGTTTTTCTTTATTTGCCTTTTGACACACACACAACCCAAATGTTTGTATAACACTGATTATATGAGAAATACACCCTCAGTGTGAACAAATTATTTACTGTATTTACTTCATGGCCATATGAGGTTTTTGCAGTCTTTATTGACACAGGGATGAGCGCAAAATATCTTTGATTCACTTTAACATACGTTTTTATCTCAGATGTGATTTGTCCCTAACTTATGTGTGACTGAGTTTTTCCCTTGATGACGGTTGTAATGGTTTGTTTTGTTTTCCGTTCTCACAAAGCTTCGTTCAGACTACCAAGCACAATCAACATAATTATTAGCTTGAAAACTTTTTTTTCCCAGTGGTGGTGTTGTACACAGAGGCTTTGGGCCATGCTAATTTTCCGTCTTTTCGCTGAGCTTTAATTAAGACAACAAGGATTTAGCGTCCTCCAGTGACATCACCCAGGGGACTCATTCTACCTCATTTGCTCCCCATAACTCTCAAACAAAATAAAACAGTCCAAGACTGCTCAGTTTTGAGATTAAAACAAATTGGGCATAGCCTATTGATTATATTTTCAGCAGGGTGGGACATTAAAACCCACATGCCAATTTGTGTTGTATTTTTATGGGACAAAATGTGATACAGCCGCACAATCGGTCGAACAGCTCGTAACTCGAAAAAGTGTCAGCTCTTCAGGAAGTAAACATAACTATATTTTTTAGATTGACAGTTGTGCTTTTTTTTTTTATTATGTAAAAGGTGTTGAATACATTTTGCAGACCCTTGGGTCATGAAGGATTCCACATGATGGCAGGAATACGACTAGCAGCCCTGCCTTTGATCATAGCCTACACAACTTCAAAGACACAAAAAGAGAATTTAATTTAACATTTAATGGAACATTTTTAAAAGGAGTATACAAATCCTACGTGAATTCACCTCACGTTACCCTTCTCTTGGAACCGAGACAGAAAAGCATGTTTTAGGTTTCATGGTAGCAAATTATCTGCTAATCACTGTGGATCTCTTGCGACTGTGTTATTAAAGCCCTGCTTCCAGACCTCTGAATCACTGCCCACATTTTTTCAGCAGTTCAAAAAGGCCTGGCATTGTGCTCCACCGTTGAAAAAAACAAACAAGCCAGTCAGAGAATCAAGAACAGGGACGTCATGTTCTTGGGCCGAAGCCAGAAAATAAATACATCCATAAAAAGTTATGACAGTAAAATGGCCAAATAGGTTGACTGTTGCAAATCAACATACTCTCAAATCAGCATATTTCTTAGCTCTACATGACAAATGTTAACTACACCAAACAACCACTTCTGCATCTTCTGTTCTGACTAAAAATGTTGTCGATGGAACAGATGAATCAGTTGTGAGTTATGGCCAAATACCAACTCCCATCTCGCTGGCCCAAAACAGAAAATGGCCAACATGAACACAATGTTAGCCTGAATAATGAAGTAAAACAAAATGACAACTCAATCTGATTATCAGGCAAGTTCAATTTAGACCAAACCCCGCAAGAAAAAAAGACTGTGATCGTTACACCAATACATTTATGAACAAGCTGTCACACACTGTCTATACCCAATGTTGCAGCCACATTTTTCAACCATCTGTTTCATGTGCATCAACCAAACACATGCATTTCTATGCTATCTACTCTGACTGCGCAACAGTTCACACTCACACTTTACACACATAACTGCAACCTGTAAGCTTCTGTCTTACACACATAAATTATGGAGTGAGCACTACTGAAATGAAAATAACACACAGCACGACTGTTGCTAAACACATTCAGACTTACTGCAGCTGCTGCACGGCTAATGCACTGCTGTTGTTATGCAGAATGATGTAGAAAGGTGTTAGAAAACAACGTGCACACTAAAGCCCTGAAGTAAAATGAATCACTGTTACATGTAGAATTCCACAGGGCTCAATTCTAGGGACCATATTATTTCACCTCTATGCTCCCTTTACTTATCATGGCGGACTTAAGCAATAGCTTGAGCAGCCACCACAAGGTCAATCACTAAATCTACCTTTCACTTTCTAAAATACAATTCAAGGTTTCATGTCCAGACATTTATAGAAACTGATTCACGTCATCTCCTACATGAGCGGATTGTTGCCCTAGACTACAACTCTTGCCTGGTCGTCCCAAAAAGATTTATTAGAAAAAATAATTAAATAGCTGTGGTCAGAGTGCTAAAGCTACAAGTCTAACAAAAACAAGAAGAAGTGATTCTACTAGTTTAGAAATCACTTAATAGGTGAAAGCCAAAATATAGCAGCCACCAATCACTATTAAAGTCAGAAAACATGGTACATTTCCAGTTGGCTACTATGCTGAACACAGATACAATCAACTTCCATAAAATTCTTAAAGTGCAAATTTAGCCACATAGAAAATTAAGTTTTTTTCTTGCATCTTAGATTTATTCATTTTTGGTTCTGCACTTTCTTAAATTTCCTTCATCTTTTCACTTTATTTGATTACATTGTATTTTATATGTAATGTATTTCATTTTTCTTTTCAAGTCATTTTTTACAAAATGCTTTAACAATGTTTTTTAAAGGTGCTATACAAATATACCTTATAATTTGCATTATAACACCAGAGATAGATTCTATTAATGTTCTCTTCTTTGTGGGATAAAGCAATTCTATTCTATTCAAAGGGACATTTTAATTGCACATACCTTTTATGTAGATAACTTATATCTGGATATTACCTGAAATTGAAAATGTGTGCAGATATAAGAAAGGCTGGATTTGACAGAAAACTATGATCCATAATTCCAGCGAAGACAGTGGCAAGCACACAGTCTTCGCTGGCTTCATTAAGGTATATTTTTCATGTTCAACTCAAGATCGGTTACAGTAGATTTCTCATTTACTGTAGGTCCAGTTAATTTAGCAGACAGATCGTTAGAAGGGAGACACATCGTCTTTGTCTGGAGACAAAAGAGAAAATCTGAACCTCATCTGTTCCATCTTAGAACACGTCTTTGCTGTGTCTGCGTGTGCTGAGAGCAAAAGCAAAAGAACAATGGCAGCACGGGAGAAAAACTATCGTATAAGCATTTGTGTCAGAGTAAGTGTGAGAAAGATTCAATAAAGATAGAAACTTTAAGAGCTTGTGTGTGCCTGCATACAGTAGCAGTGTCAGCAATGAGACAGCATTAGCTCGGGCGGGAGAAATGTCAGCCCATCCGTCAACATGACATCTGCAATCTCTGCTCCTCTCTGTCCGCCTCTATCTGCTTCCCTCTCATTCGCTCGGTCGCTCTATCCAGGACTCAAAAACTCTTTCTCTTTCTATCCTCTCTTGCATTAGTTCTCTCACACACTTTCTCTGCAGGTCTCTATCTACCACTCTGAATCTCTCGCTTCTCTATCTCTCCACTTATCTCCCTCACATTTCCTCTTTGTTATTCTCTCCCTCCATATCTTTTCCACTCTCTCCGGCTTAATGCAGACATCCCTCTTGCTCCTATGTCCCAGAACAAAACAGAGCAAACTCATGTTTTTTGGGGGGTTTTTTTTGCAGTGTGTGTCTGTGTTTTAACATAGAAAACAATGAGATGCTGGGAATGTGGCTGCCCTTTAAAAAGCTCCGTACCAAGCGGCTTTTTTTTTTGGCTGAGCAGAGCGCTTTCAAAAGTTGAAAACAGCTGACCTTTTTCCGAAAAGCACATATGACAACAACTGCGGTTTTTATCAGCTGGCCAATCATGACAGGAAAAAAGGAAGATGGATGCTGGCAGCTTCCTATAACAACAACAAAGATGGAGAGAGAAGATAGAGAGAAACTTTAAAGTACAAATGGTACGAGCACTTGTTGAAACATTAAGAGCAACATGGCACATCCAGCACATTCATACATATTTCTCTTCTGAAAACAAGTAGGAAAAATAACAGGTTAATCAGGAATATCTTCAACATAACTCTAAAACAAAAATGTGAATTTATCATGGAATATCAATACACAGACTAAGTTCAATACTTCACTGGTGTGGAAATGCCTGCGCAGATTGCTAAACTGTGCGCTCAATTTAGCAATCTGTGTGCTCAGAATAAAATACAGTGATCATTGATTGATAAACAGTTTGTGCACATTGATAAACTGAGTGGACGGTTTGCTAAACTGACCTCACACTTTATGGGAAATTTTGACTCCAGAACACGCATCCTGCATTCAGAATAAAAGCTGGGAGTTTAAGTAAGGTCATGCAAGTTTGACATTTTATACCAGTCAAATGTAAAAACATGAGGAAAAGTGTGTAAAAGAGTGAATATACTATAAAAGCTGGGAGTTTGCATTTAAATGACTGAAAACAGGCACGTTGCAGCATGTTCATTTCCGACTGTACTTTTAAAGTACTTTAAAACTTTCTTTGCCAGATCTGTGCTTTATCCTCATTTGTAAATAATGCATAAACAATCTAAAAGGACCTGCACAGTGTCGACTTATTAAAGAGAGCGGTGCTGCAACACCAGCAGGCGGAGGTGGACAAAACACCATAGAGATCAGTCCAGAAAGGATCAGAGTTTGATTTTGAGCCAATACAGATACAGTAAAATATGCCCAGATGAGGCCTAATATGAATCTGGGCTTTCATTTCGTTGGCATAAAGATTACCTAACACACTATATTACCTTAAAACTATTTAACCCTCCAACCCCTTTTATTTTGAAGGTCATATGTCCATAGCTCATGTCTTATCCTTCCTTTGAAAACATATTTAATGAGAATGCTTCTAAATAAACTTTTGTAAATCCAAACACAGGAACTTATATATATATTTTTTTTTTATATTGTTTTTCTGCTCTGTACATTACTACCAGAGCACACATTTTGACTCTACATGCTCGATTTGATAGGAAACAGTTCACTACTTTCCACTACCACCACTACAGTCGGTATCACATTTTTTATGGAACAACATGGGAGCACACACACACACACAGGAAATTGGTTTTCCTATTGAAGTATTATATTTCTCCTCCACCTCCACTCTCCTCTCACGACAGCTCATGTAAGCTCATAGGCTGCCCTTTGAAAGGCCAGCAGCAAGCAGGGTCAGAGTTCAAATTGATTGAACTTTGTATGGAGTGCCTCAACCACACGGCCGAGCGCTGCACATCACTGCGATCAGCACCCCGGCTAACGGAGCGTTACCGCTCTCCTTACAAGAAAACAAGGGCCCGGCCGCCAACAAGGGATTTTGCTTCTTGCCACGAGTAGGCGGCCGTGGTCGACGTTAGCTGCTGATGTCGGGAAGTGAGTGAAGGATTGGACATCTGCAAAACACATGGGCAAGCAGAAATCTCTCACAATGTGCTCTGCTGAATGCTTATGTGGGTTTGTGCAAATACAGAAATGAAAGCCGAAATATAGAAATCTGAAATGAATCAACACACATTATTGTCACTGTGCAAAACCTCTTTCTTTTCGTAGTAGAAGGGCTGATGCTGTACTTCCATTACAACGAAACCCAAAGAGTAAAATTTTATTCTCCTCTACCCTTTAGATCTCTGACTAGATAAGATAAAGTCATTACTGATTTTCATACTCCTTTCGCCATCATGCAAAAAAGCAGACATGCTGAAACACAAAAAAAATATGCAAGGACATGCTCTCGCTCTATCGCTCTCACACACACACACAATGAGACACAACCCTGCAGACTCGAACCACAATTGGTTTCAGTGAGTTGTCACATTCAGGCCGAAAGTCAATTTTACACTTACTTAGCCCCATAATAAGAAGTCATGTTGACAACCCCACAATACATCTCTCCTTTTAGAGGGTGGGAGAGAAAGAAAAACAAGGAATAAGAAAGACGGTGACTGCAGGGGTTAAGCAGCGTTTGGGGGAGTTGATAAAGAGAAGCTGAGAGAAAATGAGGGACAAAAGGAAAATCACTACAGTGTAAATCCATGTGTGCCTACAGTGAAGTCATGTGTGATGGGTCTACATATATTATGTATACATACATTATACATACATATCATGATGGGTTCATACTTTTAATATTCCCATTAGAGTCCAATCAAACTTTCACACTAAAACTGTATTTTACAGTTACAAAAGATTTTATTGAATCCAAACCCTGCTTTCAATGTATTTATATTCAGTAATTACCTTTAGTTAGTGGCGGAGTCCGCCGTTTCCATTCTTGTGAATCACAGGAAATGAGGCATGTTATCCAGCCTGACTTTATCACATTGATAACAGGCTCACTGGTAGCTGTTCATTCTCCTCACACCCAGTCAGAGCTCTTTGAAGAGAGCAAACTAAAGAGAGTCACTCTACTGCTGCTGCTTCACTTTAAGAGCCTTCGACTGACAAAACACAGGGTGGCTTTTATTGTGAAGCAGCCACGGGAAATGTATTTGTTGAAATTGTGTCTGAAAAACAAGACAATGGTCATTTTTGGCATTTGCATGATAGAATGAGGGCAGCGAAGAGCAGCTCCAACTCCTCAGTGAGGTAACCATCTTTACTGTGTCCTGCTGTGGAAAACTACTCATGCAGCATGAAATCAGATCACAGTTGCAAATACTACTGACTAACTCCTTTATTAAAACAACGTGTTTGGTTAGCATATAATATATTGAAATTTCACTGAATCATGTGTCAACATTTCTATAACCTGAAAACATTTCATAATGTCAGTAAATGATTGCTGTGGTTAAATGTGGTTGGGATAGTTGATACAAAAAGCTAGTGAGCAGAACTAATACTGCATCAATTCACCCTCCCCAACTGCCAAAAATAAAGACACTGTTTGTTTTGCTGTTGTGTGTTGCAGCGGTACATTCAATATTGCGTTTGCACATTTGTCTGGCAAGCAGAAACACTTGCTCTGGCTCTGACAGGAACGTTAGCGCTCTTAAATAGTTGCTATGGTGTTTGCTGCTTTTTCTTGTTGACAAGGGAAACACACTTCTTTAGCTGGCTCGGCTGGGAGAATTTAACTCAGGGTGTCACGCTGTGTGTGTGTGTGTGTGTGTGTGTGTGTGTGTGTGAGAGAGAGAGAGTTTCCAAGAAATACAGTTGAAACAAGTTGGAAAGTCGACTTGAACAGAAAAAATGGGTATGTTGGGTTACATTTTACTGTAAAATACCAGTTTGACCTAATATCACATCAGTGGCAGCAAAGTGCTCCTTTAAACAAACTTGAAAAAGTTAACTGCCAAGCACAAACTTTCACTTCCCCAGTTAGGGTTTGGTACATCCATGTTTGTTTATGTCAGATCTTTTCTTTTTTTAGCCCGACATCAAAGCAGTGACATCAAACAGCCAATCCATGATACCACTTGTCATTATCATCTGTCAATCACCTCCTGAAATAAGTAGTTGCATTTTGGATTAATGGCATCAAACATGATAACTTTATCTCTGGATGCATTATTCATGCATCTGTATTCCTTGGTTGTTTCCGAGAGCACAATAAGAAATGCTAAGAGGGTGACCTTCATCGCACAGCAGCGATTTCACAACAGGCGTCATTTACACAGGTCTTTGTCTGTCTCGCAGACAAACCGAGACAAAGAGCCCAGTTTGTGATAACCATCATCCCCATTCCCATTATGCCGGTCAGTGTGGACACTTGCATGTTTCTGTCACCCTGTATAAACAGATAATGCCGACACACTGAGATATAAACTTTCTTTTACTCGGCCCCTGTCGGCGAACAACAAAAGTGAGGAGTGGACCACCCATTGTGCAGCATTTGATCTGGTCTTACTGAGAGAAATCGACAAGGACAAAGATAATTTGCTACCACAGAGAGACAACAAAGCTGTCCTTCACAGACAAAGAGAAAAAGAGTGAGATAAATGTATGAATTGTTTCACAGTTACTCAGGATTACGTGCTTTGGTTTTCTCTTAGGTTTCTATGCACGACTAATGGTTTAATGGTTATGGTTAATGTGTTTATGGTCAAAGTTGAACACAAATGTAGAGATTTAAAAGGATAAAAGGATTAACCATTAGTTGGTGGGATGAAGAAACATGACTTTCAAAACAACCTAATTCTAGTTTTGGAATGTAACTAAGTCAATATTCCAGGTACTTGAGTACTTCCATTTTATGTAACTTTATATTCAGACATAAATATTGTACTTTTTACTCGACTACATTTCTCCTTCCTGTCCAGCGTTAACTATGTATCTCCAAATTTGGTGATTTTGGATTTGATTTTTTTCTAATAAACTGAAGGATTAAGAGATCCTTCATGGGAAAAATCTCCTACTTTTTAAGCAAACAATTGATAAACCCTCTCAGACGAGCTGTAAAATGCGTCATCACAAAGCTGAAAGCAGGGCTGTTTTTCTGAGCTCACGAAAAGTCGACTTTTTAGAGATATGTGGTCTCACAGGACAACAATGCTACAAACACATGATGATCTTATAGAATATGATGCACTGCCGTATATAAAACAGTTAAAATAAGCAGAAACTTAAACATCTACAAATAGTAGTAGTAGTAGTAGTAGTAAACTGGAACATTAATGCAGCAGTAATAATAATCTAAAACATCTTATTTAACAGAAAAACACTGAAAGGGACTATTTCACTGCAGAATGAGTACTTTTTATACTTTAAGTACATCTTGCTGATTATACTTAAATATTTTACTTGGAGTATTTTGACAATGTTGCATTGATACTTTTACTTAATAAAGGATCTAAACACTTCTTCCACTACTGCCTAACTCTCATTATTGCAGTTGTTTCTAAATTTACAAAGTAATCATTTAATTACTGAAACAGATGTAATAACTGAGCCCTGAAGGCTTCTAATTATGTCCATCATTATTGCCTTTTACATGATTATTAACCTTTATCAAAGATGAAAAGCCGGTTTAATTAAAGCAGTGGCCTTGGAGCACATGCACATGTCAGGCTGGATACACTTATATATAGTGAACATGCACAGCCACAAACACACGCCTCTGATATGATTAAATGTAGCATAAAAGGAAGCTGCAGACAACTTGCAAACATCCATTTATAATTATCAAGAAAGTAAATAACACTCTTCTTTAAAGCTGCTTCTTTAGACCATAAGTATTTGACACTTCCAAGAAGCCTTCATATAATCAAAATCCTTTTTTTGTTAACGCTGCCTTTATCCACCTCTCAAAAAAGATATTTTCTCTCCAAAAGATAAACATTTGGAAGCCAGATAAGAAGGACGTGACAAATGGTCTTCCAGGACGTTCGGCAGAAAGAAAACAAAACCTCATTTTGCGTTGGGTTTACAAGATGATTTGTTCATTTGTTTGATATGATAGGATGATAAGAGAGTGTTTTCCTTCTAAATAAAAGTGTTGTCTCTTAAGAGTCAGAATCACATCTGAGTGCCACCCTGGACCACCACAGTTGTTCATGCTGTCATATGTCAGTCTAAATATAAAGGCTGTTTCCTCACAAACAGGATTATTACCTGCAAGTTTTGTTAACAGCTCTTTTTGTTAGCTCATTATCAGAATATGTGAAAAATTACCTGACTGATTTCAGTGAAGTTTGGAGCATTTGGAGCCAAGTGAATAAGTTTAACTCAGTGTTAGCACAAAGACAGAAATATGCATGTTCGTTGTTTTCAAATGCACATTTATAACACTGTGCGTCCGCATTGCTACGATTTATTCATCTCAGTCATTGTGGAGCTGGATGCATGCACAACAAGCAGACATCATAATCTGTGACTGTTTCGCACAGCTGTAGCACCTGAATCATTAATGTCATCGAACAGGCAGTGATATCTCAACCATCAGCATGAACAGCCAGAAAGGTAATCAGAAATTGTGTTTGGTTTATCTACTTTTTGCTTCACAATAAAATCATAACAAGATAATCATGTAAGTTTGTAAAGGTTTGGTTAGGTTTAGGGAAAGATCATGGCTTGGGTTGAACGACCAATTCTTCATGAGAGGAAAATGTTTTTGCTCGTAACTCCTGAACGATTATTTTTTTTCTAGATTTTTGTCTCTGGATTTTTGGATGAAGATGATACATTTGATCAGTGAGTGGCTTAAACAATGAAAGGTAGTAGTGCTGCAATGATTAGCCAGTAATCAAGAGAATGAATTGGTTACTATTTTGAGTTGATTGCTTGCTAGTTGATTATTCATTAAAGCTGTTTTTTAAGAACACCCAGTATTCTCAGGTTGCGCTTTTCCAATGTGGAGATCTTTCTCCTTTCTCCGTTTTCTATAATTGTAAACTGAAAATCTTTGGATTTGGACAAAACAAGACATTTGAACACGCTGGAACATTTTTCATCATTTCCTGACTTTTAATACGCCAAATGATTCAGAACTTAATCACGAAAATAAATGGCAGATTAATCGATACTGAAAGTAATTGTTAGTTGCAGCTCTAAGTTTCTTCTCAATAAAAAAATGAAATGTTTGTATTATGTTAGAGCCTTACCAGAAACAAACTGTAGACCGACCTTACATCAGGAAACACTGGTTCAGTGTAATAACAGCACTTACAATAAGCGAAGGTCAAAGCCAGATCAATGCATTGAGGATGACCTCAAGGAGAGTAAAACTAGATTATACAGCAAAAAAAAAGCTAAATTTAACTTTTTTTGCAGTCGGCTCTTATCAAGAGCAACTTAAATTGACTGTGCAGGTGTATATTCAGCATCTTGCTCAAGGACATTTTGACAGGACACACGGATGTTGATGCGCACACTGTCTGCCTCGGAGATTGAATCTGTAACCTTACAGTAATGGGATGGTCTCACTAACCACTAATCTGCTCTGCCACCTGAGAAAAAACGAGACAGAGAGATGGATGGACCGAGAAATATGAGAATGTGGATAAAAAGAAAGGAGGAGATGAGTAGAGAAAATAGACAGATAGACGGGGGAAAAAATGATAAGAGAGCACGGGCAGAGGCAGTGATGGTAGAGAGACAAACAAAGTGTGAGTGATGGTGGAGAGATAGTAAATGAATACTGAAGGGGGGGGCAGGTTAGGACAGACGGGGAGTGATTGAGATGACAGAGAGCGAGCTATTGAAATTGCTAGAAAAAGAGGAAGACCCGTATTAAGAAGGAGAGAAATTGGCAGGAAAGCAAGCTGGATAAAGATAAATGGATATAAAAAAATGACAGAGGTCACATTCACAACAGTCTCTCTCCAATCTGGTCTGTAAGTCTATTCTAAATACTCATCAGCCATTGGTCAGGCAGGAGGAAGTGGTAAGCGCTGAACCCTGTAACCCTTCATTTCCTCAATGACAAATTCGGGTGTCCTTCGATTCCACTTCCTCTCTGTCTCACTTACCGCCAGCGCTGTCACATATTCTCATTAGTCACCGTGGCAGCTAGGATGAGTGTGTGTGTGTGTGTGTGTGTGTGTGTGCACGTCTTTGGGGTGAGTCAGAGAAACAGAAACAGAGAGGGTGGCAGAGAATGTGCATCTGAGAAAGAGAGAGGGATTATACATGAGTGAAATGATGCATGAGTGTATGAATGAGCAGGTGGATGAGAAGTGAAACGTCTTGAAGAATAACAGGTATGATGTTTGACCTGGTTGCCGTTAGTGTGAGTTCACAGAAAGTCTACGGTCGTGCTACCGTTCTGCAAGGCTGGATTGAGCTAAATGCAAACATCAGTGACGAGTCGAGTGACAGAAAATTAGTTTTGCAACTCATTTTGATCATAGATTCATCATCATCAAGCAAAATTGCTAAATATTTACTGGTGTCAGCTTCTGTGAGGATTCAACTCTTCTCTGTCATACATGGTAGTATACTGAAAATCTTTGGACCAAAAAAGACATTTGAAGACGTCACTTTGGAAGAAAATTATCAGCAGATTGAGCAGCAATTATTACATCATTTGCTCACCAAAGTTATTTTGAGAGGGACATTCGTGGATTTCATGGCAATCCATCCAGCCCATGTTGACTTATTTCATTATATACAGTCAAAGCAAAGAGCCCACATACCCAGCACATTTCTCCCGCTTCTTTCATTTCATTCTGTCCCTTTCTTTCCTGTCACAGTGCCCTTCATTTTTTTGTCAGTTCCTCCTTTTCTCTGTGAGCTCTTGTGACAAAAAAAAAAAATACATCAATTTTTCACATGGTGTATTTGATGCATTTTCACTTTTGCTTGATATTGTTGAACCTCGGAAACACACAGGGAGGGAAAATAACACATTAACATTTATTAAAAATTAGCCCACGTGAATTCTCAATAACTTAAAGGATTTGAGTTAAAGTTATTTTACAGCATATAAAAGTGTCACCAAAATTACACTGTGATGAAAAATACCTAATTTAATTTATGTCAACAACCATCACAAACTGTATATATATACTGTGTACTGAGGGGAAATTGATATGATGGAGTTTCATATTGGCTTCCAAACTGGCAGGTTTGCATCACAGCATTGACGGCTTACACAGTGACTAGACTGAGTTCAAACAGTCTGGACTGTACATCTGTGCAGATTACGCTACTCCATATCGCAAATCACGCTGCCAATCCAGTTGGAGATGGGACTCATCTACCTCCGCAAAGCCACAATACCATCCATCAGGAGGAGGGAATCTGGGAACAGATTGGACTGTGCAGGCACGGGAAGAGCCGGGCCAGATCCTTTTCCCAGTGTTTTCACCGTGAAGGACCCGTTCCAGGACGAGTCTGTTTGCAAGCAAGAAGCCCTGCCAGCAGTGAGCGAGCAATCAAAGCAGCAAAATCAGCGGACATGTAAAATTCATCTCTACTCTGCACTCCAGAGACCCAGACTAAAGGTTTAATTGGCTGTCGAATTAATATGCAATAGCCAGGTGTGAGTGTAATAAATCAGTGTTTTCCGGAAAAGGGAATGTGACATTTTATTTATTGGTATTTGCTGATTAGCTTTGATGATTAAAATGTGTGCCAGAACGTAATTGAATCTACTGTAGACAATCTTTGATCAATGACATCTATTTTATTTATCGTTTTTCTTAGCGTAGCCAATGAAAATGTGAGAAACAGAAGTTATAATGTTGGTGCTGACTCCAGTCTTGTTTTTCCCACATTCGAATCTCATTTGCCTAAACTATCTATCACAATGTGACAGCACAGTTAATGTAGCCGCTGACTTGATTTGACTGTTTAAAATTACAGTTCTGCTATCACAGCCAGGATTTTAAAAATACTGAGGTCATATCTAAAGGAGAAATTGTAAATGTTGTAAATGGGTTTATTGACTATAGTTCTGGTGGAGAAATAGATTTTCATTTTAACTTTTCTTTTTTGAATCATTACAAATGCTTCCGGTCGGAAATTTAGAAATTCTGGTTAAAAAGCAAGTGCTCCGATTCACTTTTGTGAGCAGCTTTTAATTAAGGAAACAGCCTGGAGAGTTGAGTCCTTGGCCTCAAGCACTTTATCTCCTGATGAGCACCACAGCAAGCGTTTCACACACAAACTGTGCATACAAGATCAACCGGTCCTACTTGATAAAGTTGTTACTATTGTTGCTTAGAGCATCTCAAAATGATTCATGTGAGGATTATAGAAAATCACATGTACGTATTTGCTCATCTGCTGCCCCTTTTATAAACATATGGGTAAGTGCAGGGAACCAAAACTAAGGTTAGAGACAGATCACCTTTATGCATAAACAAGACTAGTGTTGCTTCACCTAATCCATACTGCATACCAACTCAGTAGTAAAGCAGTAGTTGGACCTGATGATGGTCCTAAATTAAAGGTCAGGGGATCAAAGTGATTACAGTTCATCCTTTGGGGACCATGAATTTCTGTACTGAATTTCTAAGCAATCCATCAGCTAATTCTGGAAAAGTTGGAAACATGACTCTGTGTGCCAACCCATAAAGAAGTTGTTGCGATATTTCACTGGGTAAGTGAAAACTTTGACCTGCTGGTGGCGCTATAGAGAGGATATCCTTGAACATCTGAAATTCCATGGTAATCTATCCAATAGTCAGGATATATTTTACTCTGAATCACAAATGTCAGTCTCTCACTATAGGAAAAACCAGAGGGTCCCAGCAGTCATTAGGATTCATCCTCTGGGCACCATGAATGTCGGTGCCAAATTTAGTAGTAGATATTTCAGTCTGGACAAAAGTAGTGGATCAACTGACCTGAATGTCACTGCCATCCCAGAGCTGCTCGAGTGGCTAAAAAATAAAGCTGAACGCTGGTAGTAGACCAAATGCAAATCATGGTCTCTGGTATTGAAATCAGACGCTTTATAAGCACATTCATCTACCTCAACTTAAAGTGCCTACTTAACTTGTCGCTGTACTATGAGAACATTATACTGTTTCCAATTAATATGAACATAGGTCACCTTAAGTACTCTCCATAGGATGTGGGTTAATATCAGCCTGGGCGCTGGGATAAAAAACTGAAACTCTCAGCTGGATCTCAGCCTAAAATGGGTTGAAAAGTTAAAGAGCCCCCTTAGACATATAATGACAAAGAACCATTTCAACTCTTTGACACACGTGCAATTTCTCCTCCATCTCTTTGATAATGTGACAGCTGAGGCTTGGCAGTAAAGGGAGAGCAGAGGGGAGATAACTTTGAGAGGACAGCACACACACTGTACATGGGCATGAGTGTGTGTGTGTGGGAGGAAGAGTCGCTACTGAATGTGTGTGAGTATCAGATTAATGTCGTACTGTAAGACAAAGCTAATTGTCGTAGTTCGCTGCAACGGTAAGGTCAATCAAGCCATTAGCTAACCAGGGCAGATCCCTTAGGTTAGGTTAAGATCCCAACTGTGCATTTTAGGTGGGAACCACATAACCTAATTTCCCTTTAACAGATCAAGATTATGGTAGATCTTGACCTGTTTAAAACTTGTCTTCAAAGAGTTTCGAAGCGTGTGTTTAAAGATCTGTAAAAGTGTGATGGTGCGTTGCAGTGTCACATTTGCATTTCAAGGTTTTCATTCTTGTGGAGGCGGCACAAAATGAGCAGACTTGCACGAGGGGAAACCTCGGAGGCTTTCGGGCAAAGAGGGCAGAGGTGGGCGTTATTTCACACAGCGGCGACCCTTTGCTTATTATGTGTGCTGACAGTAAATTAATGAACATATGGGAGACTTTTTGGAAGAGAGTCAGGAGACGCATTTACCACCTCCGCGAAACGTCCTGGTGGAAAATACGCATTAAACTCTCTAATAAGGTTTTCCAGGAACACTCGTCTAAGTAGAGAAAGTTGGACACAATGACGCACATATCTAAGCCCCCAACAATATCTTTTTAATGACGTTTCACCCATTAAACTTCAAAGAGGCCTTGATAAAAAAAAAGTTCTCACTGACTTGTATGGATTTGTAAGAACTTAAATTCCCTCTTCCGTCTTTTGAGTGTCTCCCACAGCTCCCCTTTCTCATCTTTCCTCCCTCTCCACCTGTCTCTTTCCTTGTCAATCACCACTATCTCTCTGCCTCTGTCAATCTACTCTATCTCTGTTCTCACATCCTGGTCCGCTTGTCGTCCTCTTCTTGACCCTCTTCTCTCTTTTTTTATTCACTTCTTCCCTTTTTATAGTCCAATTAGTGCACATACATAAACACCATATGGACACACTAACAAACAGAATGGCAACAACAGATGATGTTGATGTACAAAACATAAAAGGACACAGATAAGTAAGTGGACAAGGAGAAAAAAATGATCTGTTCTATTCTGCTTTAGTTTTGCAGGATGGGTTTGGTTTAGTGTCATTAATTCTTTCTGTTCATACATACACATCATGCACTTTTCTTCATCATGCACTTTATCTCTTTCACTTACTCCTGCCTTGCCCCCCTTGACCTTTTATATGTATTCCCCCCTTTATGCATTAGTTTAAGTTCAATAAATGAGAACCCAGTGGTGTTTTCCAGCACTGATGCAGGCTGCATGGTTTTAGCTCATTTCGAGTAAGTGTCTCTTCCTGTTCCAGCTCCCTGCCTCGTGACGCCTGTGCTCCATTGTGTAAAAAAGGCAATTTAGGTCCATTACATACTCCACGTAAGGTGGGCCTGCGCTTACACAGCTATCAGGGCCTGAAAAAGCCGGCCAATGTGAAAACGATAATGAAAAAAAAAAATTAGAGGATCACCAAAGTCAAAAGTCTGCAGCAACTTCAATGCTAACCATCCATTAGTTGTCAAGCTATTTCCCTCTGAACCACAAATCTCATGGTGGCTCGGAGCACCAGGAACGCCTGTGTCACACTTCATGAAAATTCATTGAGTAGTTAAGATATTTCAGTCTGGACCAGAGTAGGGGATGGACTGAAATGCAACCATCCCTAGAGTCATGCTGCTGGTAACCATTTCCACTTAATATGAACACAGGTCATTATAAGAAGTCTCCATAGGATCTAGGTTCATATCAGCCTGGGTGTTAGGATAAAAGATTAAAACTCTCAGCTGGATCAGAGTCTAAGATGGGTTGAAAAGTTAAAGACCCCCCTTAGACATATAATGTTAATAAAAATCTAGCCCTGGAACATATTACTCAAGAGTATGTTGAATAATATAATGTGTCATTCTCTCTATTCGCTCTATCTTACTGTTATCTAGTATCTTACTGTTTTCAGTGGCCTTTAACAAACACCATTTTGCTGAAGTCCTCGACCATGACGGGTAAAAGGGCACAAACAGAATGAGGCGAGTCCACGGTCAAGTAACGTGTCTGGGGCTGTTTCAGATATGGCAATAATTACAGCAAGAGGCACAGGCATTTATAGACAGTGGAGATTACAGCTAGTTGGAAAATGGACTTTATTTAAATGGATGGCATATGTAAGGAAGATTACAACGACATATGCTCACTGCTGTGCTAGTAGTTTTCATTGTAGCTGTTCTTCTATCAAATGAATCAATGGTTGATTTTGTTAAAATTGGGAAGGTTTCAATTTCTAAAAGCAAGTGCTATAGCAGATACGCCGATGTCCTATATCTTAGAATATGGACGGTAAACAAGGAACATGTTTCATTTTTTCAGAAAGCTTGCAACTAGTTCATAAGCGCTATCAGTCTTTCTGTAGGCTCCAGCCCTTTAGCCTGTGCTACAAGCTACAGCCCCTTTGCAAGCACAGCTTAGAAGGTGATGCTTTAAATTTGAAACGTGCCCAAACTTACTTCTTTTCCCAATTTTGTCTTTATTGTTTCCCCTCTCTTTCAATTCGTACTGTGTGTTCTCAGCCCTTAATGACACTTTGCTTTATAAATTTCGTGATAATCAAAGCTTTGATTTTGCAGCAGACGTTAAGACTTTGAGAAACACATTTTACTTGGTAATAACAGTCACTTAAAGCCAATAAAACAGCGTAATGGTGTAATTTTCTTTGTTGTAATTTAAGAAATGTGTCATTGAGTTGCATTCGGCTGTTTAATCACTGCTTTAGATACAAATCAGGCCCATGTAAATGTGGGTGGGATGTACCCACATTTACATGTCAAGCTTCAATGCCTGTAGCTGAGTATCCTTTGCTAGACAAAACACAAACACACACACACACACACACACACAGAAACACACACCACCATCAACATTATATTCAGTACACACACTAAAAGCACCACCTCCTTATTCACGACAAGATCAATCAGCCTTTCAGACATCGAGTGGTTACACCCACAACTCCCATAACATCCATCATCTACTGTTACACGTCTTGTGTGCATCTACCTATACAGCTGTATATATGTGTGTGTGTGTGTGTCTACTTGAGGACCTCCCGTTATGGGCATGTGCATCCATACTTGTGTATCTTTATCCATCTGTTCAAGTGTGTGTGTGTGTGTCTTACAAGAACTGCAGTGTTTAAATGCACCAGAGAACAGAGCGCAAGAGAAAGAGAAAGAAAAGGGAGGAAGAAAGGTGGCACAGATTACAAGACAGAGACAGAAGGGGGAGGACAAAGGGAGGAGGGAAAGATACCAGAGGGAGGGAGAGAAAGAGATTAAGCAATGGAGAAAGACAGACAAATCATTAAATTCATACCCTGGCCGTGAGGTAGATGGTAATGAAGGTGGTGAAGGTGAAATTGTAACTGAGGGTGATACAAAATTCAATTATCTCTATTAGTTCACTTCATTATCTGGGCTCATACGTTCCCATCATGTTATTGTTGGAAAAAGGCGCCACTCTGTTGGCGTCATCTGTTTCCTTTTTTTGTTTGGATGTGTTGTTTCCACCTGATATATTCAATGGTCATCAATAGAAAGTCAAGATCAGGTCAGTCAGTCTGTCTTTTAGACCCTTTTGGGGCTTTATGGCTGCAGAATTGTAAAATTTCCTCCACATGCACAACACCTGAGGATCAATTTCAAATGTCTCATCCAGTAGTTACTTATTAGTTGTATCGCTGTGCTAATGAAATTCATACTGACAATGAGATAGGAGTCATCACAAGGTCCAGTTAGTGGCTGTTCTGGAGGTTTTGACCTCTACAATTCCATGACAATTGGGTAAACTCCATCTGTAGATGAAGACCAGGTGATATGATGAAGATAAAGATGACTTTGTGGTTAGATTCTTTTCCGAACTTCCATTACCAAAAAAAAAAAGCAAAAATAGTTGAAAAGATCTTAAAGCGCTTAAGAAAAAATGGTAACTTGAACTGCTTTAACATTTGCGGAGGAAAATAATGCAATATGATCGAAGGCTCCAGAACAGCTGCTAAATTAATCTGTCAAGTTTGTTTTCCCAAATTTCGAACATATTCTGAGGCTCGTGTTTGTACTAACAGTGTTCCTGTTTCTACTGAGCTGGCTGTAGCTTTCTAGATGGAGCATCTGCTTGCCTTGTGATGCGACTTCAATTCTAATCATTTAGTTGGTCTATGAAGATGAATCTTAAAGACCTTTACAGTCCTCTGGCCAGCAGGTTTTCACTTATTGTCAAACAACTCTGCATCTACAGGATGGATTGGCACAACATTGTGTACAGACGTTGCACAGTCCCCTGCCACTGACTTCATCTTTGGCGCCTCCATGAAATCATGGTTTTGAGTGAAATGTCTTGACAACTGTTGGATGGATTGCCATGAAATTCAATGCACACCTTAATACTTTCTTTTAGGACCAAATACCCGATATTCACATCAGCCTCACCCGAATCCCACCTGCATTAATTACATCAAATGTTAGCACAGCAACATGCTAAACTAAGATTGGGAACAGGGTAAACATGACTGTACCTGCTTAACATCTGCATGTTGCCATTGCTTTTTGTGAGTGTGTTTGCATCACTGTGCCCGAATGTAGCCTCACAGATACATGGCTATATAGTCTTAATAACCTTTAGTTACCCAAGCAAAATGAAAACGAGCAAACTCTGTCCTCTCTCAGCTGAGTCTCGAGTCTTAACGGCCGGCCACTGAGCAGCTCCACAGGGGCAGCTGGAGTGTCTTGCTCAAGTGGATCCCGATGGTACTTCTCCAAGAAAATTGAGTCCATGATCCCCCTCTCAAGTTCTGAGAAGGGACCAACTATCTACCCGGACAAACAAAAAAAAAAAAAAAAAACAGGGACACAATTATATTTACGGAGGAGTGCAGGCACAAAAGATGAGGAAAAACACCACCTAGAGACCTCAGGACTGCTTGAGGACACTTGAGCACAGCAAATAATTTCTGCTAACTGAGCTTGAACCCCAGCCTTCCAGTTAAAGATCAATCTCTTCCCTTAGTAGGCCACACTGCTGCCACAACACAGAAATCCACATCTTTTTTTATGAGTATAATTTCATAAAATAACACCTCCATTACTTCGGTTGTCTCCCTCTATAATGAAGTTATTGTTCTATGAGTGAGAGGGGCCCAGTCCAACTATGCTGCAAGGTCAGTGAGTGCTTATTGATTTACCATTCATCTGTTGTTGAGGTCATTACCGGCGAGGTAGCTGTGATGATAATCTTGATTATGGATGGATAGTTCAAGTAGTGTTATGAAGAAGGGACGAGCAGGGAGAGGGAAGAAAGTGAAAGTGCAAATGTGAGGAGCAAGGAAGCAAAGGAGGTAGATAAGAAAATGAAACACCTGAATGAATGTACGAGATAATTTTAGTCCAAATATTCCTTTGACATTCAGCAAAGTCATGGCAGTAAACAGAAAGAAGGAAAGTGAGTGACAAATATTTGAAAAAGAAATGACAGCAAAAAGATAACCAGTAACACACACACACACACAGACATATATATTTCTTTTTTCTTTTTCTTTTTTATATCCGATAATTAGCCTAGATCTGAGGTTGGTGTGAGATACATAGAGGAACAGCTGCAGAATAAACACTGTGACGGCCTCAAATTCTCCCTGTGGTAAAACATCCATTTCCATCTGTGGTCAGTTCCATTTCTGACCAAGTCTGCTCACCAAACACCATAATTGAAAACTAATTAATTGATATGAGAAAAGTAATAGAAATATTTCTGCTGCTGGAATTGTCTCTATCCGGTGCTGAAGTTCTCCGGGGTCTCTTCTCTCCGTCAGCGCTGGATGCTTTTCAATTAGAACCGTCATTAAAATGCCTCAGAGCAATTAATGAGCTCGTTGGATTTAGTAATCATACAGTAGAATAACTGCATGGATAAGATACCAGGCTTTGAATTTTAACTACAACGCAAAACACGTCGGACAAACAAATCGACAGCTCAGGTCATTAGGAAGGTGTCGACGTGAAATATTGAGGTGACAGAATGTTCGATGAAGCAGATTTTTTTTTTTTTTTTTTTTGCGTGAAAAATTAAAATTCTTTGGTCAAATTTGTAAATGCTTCACACAGGCTGAGAATTTATTTTTTTCACATTTTCATTTCTCTTATCATATCCAGCATTGAAAGTCCTGTTTCAGAACAGAATTGCAATCACAAGTTAACTTTCAATTCACTCTTCTCTAAGCTATGACCCCTCAGGTACTGTTGTGACCCTGTTTGGCTGCCTAGTTTACAAAGGCACAGTGGCTTCATTCATGCATCATCATTTGTCTTTTTAAACAGTATGTTGACTTGCAAAATTATACAATAATGCTGCTGTTTAGATACAGAGCCTAGTAGAAATAAAGCTACCTCCACTGAGAGCCTTGTAGTCCTTCATTTTTGTTATTTGATTTGTTAACAAATGAAGAAAAAAGAGTATAGCTCCTTTCAAATTGGCCAAATCAACTATGTCAGTATTAGTATTTGATTTTATTTTGATGTAACGTCCAGCAACAGGGGCTTTGCAGCTCCTATAGGAAATATCGTCGCTCTTTCAGAATTACAATTAAGAAAATGGTGTAAATTTTTTTCGGTTGTTCGTAATTACAGTCAGAATGAAATGATGTGAACGTGGCATTACTGCAGCCCCACGCAAACGGCTTCAGCATGTGGAGGAAGCCGGAGTTCGACAGACATGCCATGCCTGGTTAGTAAGCTATGAGTGGACAGTTGCTGTTCAGGGAGGGATTTAGCAAACGGTCAATTGGGGTGGGTGTTACACAATTGTAAACTCGAGGAGAATTTTAATAAATGTACACTGTCAGTGCATCTTCCATATGTTTGAAAGGAAGGAATAACACTAAAAAATGGGGTCAGGTGGATTTGAGTGAGCTACTTAAATAAATTCTATTTGGGAGTAATTACAGAAACAGAATTGGGTTGACATGTTTCACAATGTTCGTAAAAAGTGCCAATTCAACATCATTCAGCTCTACTGACAGCGTGATAAAAATGGCACGAGGGGAGACAGTTTTTTAGAGTGGAAAAAGTCACATAAATGCCTTTGCTAGAAAATAATTCCAAAGTCTTTGAAGCCATCTCCATCCCGCTCGTCCTGCTACGAGGACGCATCAACAACAACATCAATGATAGAACATCATCAATTATTTAGAAATTGAATGTCTAACTTTTATCCATTACTAATTACCCATGAGGGCTGGTACATACATAGGCCCAAACTGAATGCATGCTGTGCCTTATACAACACATTTATCACACATCAATATGGAGCACGAGGTGTAAACAGCCCTCCCCAAGGCAAGAGGGAAGTGAATGATGTTTAGCAAATCAGAAATTATGCCTTCCTCTTGGTGTAAATTAGTAAGTTTGTGCCAGTGTGTTTGTGTACACGAGTGAGAAGGAGGACGATAGCCACAGTGGAAGAGGTGTGTGTGTGTGTGTGTGTGTGTGTGTGTGTGTGTGTGTGTCTGCATTTTTATATGTTGTGCCTTTGGAGACTTTGGGGAGTAATAAGAAATATTTAAAACTTGAATTTTACAAATAGAAGCAGAAAGGAAGCAGCAGGAGACGAGCAATAACTATGGAGCTCAGTGAGAAAGAGCAAAAAGATTTAACAACCCAGAGTCCGGGCAGCACAATACGGCTTGATCAGGCCTGCAGAGAGAGGAGCGTAAACACAGAAGCACACACAAATGGAAAGTCACCTGCACTGAAATCTTGGGCTTAAATCCCTAAGCAAGGTATTCTGCAGAGTTGTCTCATCTACTGTGTACAGAGCCAGTTTGCCAGGGGACCACATCTGCATTTAGCCGCATAAAGCACCAGATTCTGCATCTATTCCGCAACAACACCAGACATGTCCTGAGCTTTTTTTTTTCACAGCTGCAGAAAAGGAGAAGTCATTTCTGGTAAGAGTGTGTAAGCTTTTAGTATCGTCTCAGAAACACACAGAAAGCTGCTCAGTGTTATTGCTAATAAAGGAGCCCAACAACTATTAGGCAGAGATAATGTTGAGTGAGTGTTTAATTCTAAGATGAGAGCAGATTATGAGAAACTGAGTGATAATCAGTCTCAATTCAGTCTGGTACTAAAAATGGAATTAAGCTATCTTGGTATTTGCTGCACAAACATGAGATGTGATCCATCTCAAATCCCATCTTAATCTCAAGAGTTTGTTCATGATGCCAGATTTATGATACAGTTCAGCTGTTATTGGATATCACAAAACAAACTGTGCAGCATTATGTCACATTATGTGTGTTTAAATCAGAAGATTTTACAAGTTTACACGATATTATTGCACCACATCAACACAATGTGCCAACAAATAAACTTTGTGGTGGTAAAATGAAAACGCTTTGAAATATAACTTTATTTTGTTTACTTTTTCTTTAATGCAAGACTGTCCTAAACTCTTACAGGGAAATAAGAGAAGCTGGAATGAAAGAGAATTCTGGCTCAAGCTTTTACTTTCATGATATCAAACCATTACGTGACCTACTTGGACTTGGAAATCTGATTTATTTCTGAAGTGAAATCTTTTGGTGAAGAATGTGTCACCTGCGTGTTTATGGTTGTAAGGCTGGCATTTTTTTTTACCACAGTGGAACTTGCTTCTTTCACTTGAATAAGCACCTAAGTATTGAGATTGGATAATACTGATGTTTGCTCAACACCAGCCTTATTCAACAACAAGGCTAAAGACTCTTTGCACTTCGGCTCAGCGGTGCTTTGAGCTGAGTGCTAATGTGAGTGTGCTAACATGCTCATAATGACATTCCTAGCATGCTGATGTTTAGCTGGTAATATCAACATCTTAGTTCATGCCGGCCACGGAGTCACATCTGCAAATGTGAGTTCACTGAACATTAGCCACAGAGATGTCAAGCGTGATGATACTTTGAGTTGCAGTTCAAAACACAGTTCTGTTACCTCTCCCCTGTGATGATGTATGGAAACTTACACATCTAACCTTTAAAGGCAGCCAGATTTAGCTTTAGTCAACACCGTGATCCCTGTTGAACTCAGCACTGTGTAGATGTGGTCTTCAATCTGTCTAGAGCCTCCATTCATTTCCTATAGCTTCTCTCTCGCTGACTCTGAACTCACCGAGGCCCATATGGCTTTGCACATTAGAGAGCCACATATGGGAAGTGTTTGAGCGTACAAGTGTCATGCAGAGTTTGTTGTGGTTGTCATTGACAAACGTCTGCTCGCATGACTCGAGCCGTCAGTCGGGGGTGCACAAGGTAAGCCTCTCCCATCTGTCGCCCCGCTAGCAGGTGGCCTGGATAATGATGTGGCGTAGCGTGGCTCACACAGGGCACCAGTAGACGGAGACAGGCAGCGGGACTATGTCACTTATTCCTTTTTGGAATATGGAAATGAAAGTGTGAATACGATACATGCTTCTTTAAGGTTCTCAATTAATGGTTTTACCTTGCGTACATTAAAAGCTATACATTGGCCATTGAACTGAGATCGTGTTGAACCACCGCAAAGTCACAAAGGACACCAAGTGCTGTGTTACCTCCAACCTGAGGTCAAGCAAGCCGCTCATCATACCAGGTCCAGCCGTGCTGCTCTGTGACTGTCTGACGTCCCTGTGGAGGTCAATGAGAACATGTGTCCTGCCATGTGCTATATGAACCAGCTTAAATAAATAACAAATATTTTACTTCAGAACTTCTCATGATATATTTGTCCTTTAGACGAGAAGCATAGTTCACACACAGTCTATCGTAACCTTCACTGACGACTTCCAACTATGTACGACATCGACATACCACATGGCAACATTCAAGGAAGTTGCTAACGTAGACTGACAGTGACATTCTCCATTATATTCTTTTTAAAGCTTTTCACCATTGTTGTTGCCATTTGTTCACTGTCTGCTGCTAACCTTCGATTCTGATACAAACGCCCCACTGTTCATGCTCTGAATGGCATCTTTACAAAGTTGTAATCTCTGAGGACACACACAACAAAAACTGCAGAGGAATGAAAAATGTTCAGAGGCTCTACCGTCATTTCCAGGTGTGCTGCATCTGCCGTCTGTGTCGGAGTTTGATGTGAACCGCAGATTAATTTCAAAATGTAACCGTCACAGTGTGAAGAACAGTTGTATTGGCTCTGTTACTTTTTCAAGAAATAATTCCCTAAATCTCGAGGCAGAGTTGCAGTGAAAACATAGACAAGACACATGCGTCTTTGTTTAACTCTGAAGCACAATGAGTGGGTTAGAGAAGAGCAACTGACTTAACGGCCATAGATTTGCCTCCATTAAGTGAAATCCTGTAGGCGTTGACTTTGGGTCAGTGGTTTAGATGAGACACTGGGCATGTGTGTCATAAAAATAAATCATAAGATTGTCATGATTATTGCAACTTCAACAATGTCTGCTGCCAACTCCGGCATGCAGCTCTTGCTCAACGGAGCAGCCGGTCTGTGTCATAAGTTGACTTTTGGTTTAAGATTTTAAAACAAAGTCTTGTATTATTGACAACCATAACTTCCATGAACATGACGATTAAAGTATAAAAAATGGCACAAGGAAGAACAGTTTCCTCAAATATCTCCAGGCAGATGGATTCAGCCCCTTGGACAGTGACACAGACACCAAACATGATCTCTGAGGTGTTGAACAGTGACGTTCAGCACGAACAAACTCCAATCATAGCTCAAGAAAATGAAGGGTTCTCAAACAAAACACAGTCTTTCATCAAGTGAGAGGACACACACGCACACGCACACACACACACACACACACACACACACACACACACACACACACACAAATGCATTTTGTCCCCATAAGGAAGGTGAGTCCCTACAATGTGACTGTGTAACCAGATTTATGTCCCCACCACATGAGTAATACAGACAGACACACACACACACACACACACACACACACACACACAAGCACCATGTCTAGTCTTTGGCACTTGATGCTCTTAGAGGATATCCTATGAGGATTGAGCTTGAGATGTCTCAGACCCTCTGTTCCCCTCCTCAACACCCACCACACGTGTGCACACACACACACACACACACACACACACACGCTTCAACAGACACACACACATACACAGAGTTGATCCCATGGGGATTATGACATGGAAAGTCCTAGACATGACACACAGGCACCAGCATGCGCACACATACACATACACGCACACACACACACACACACACACACACACACCATACTGGGAGATTGGGATATAAGGATATTGACGATGTCAGACCTGGCATTATATGTGACCGGGGCGTGACCACAGCACAGCTGACTCTCTGGTGAGCACAACACACACACACACACACACACACACAGAGTGAAACTGGCCCCTCTCTGTCAAATCCTATTAAAGAAGAAATGGTTGTAGGTTCTAATCCCCCTGCTCAAACCTGAGCTGCACTGCATGACAGACGCACAGATAAACTGGCAGCCACAGCGGGAGAGAGAGACAGATACAGCAGACAGACAAACAGACAGACAGACAGATGAATGCGGAGTGCACACTCTGTGGTATTGCTTCTTAACAAAATGTTTTTGGGTAAAAACTTTTGAGTATCACTTCCAAGAGGAAACTATGTGGTTGCTGCTGACAGCATCAATTTGAACAGTACTTACTCCGGAACTTGCTTCTAGTTATCAAAGCTATTGCCTCAAAGGGAAAGGGAAGCAATTTCTAGAAACAAAAGCAATGCAGCCTTGTTGCTAGTGATGGATGATGGTTACATATTGACAAGAGTGTCTGGTACTGGAGAAGAATTCCTCTAAATATAGGTTGTCTCACTTATATTTACTGCTTTTACTGATATCTGGTTTTTTATTATTATTATTAGTTTACTAGTTTTATTACTGAAAATTAGAGTTAACTGTTTAGCAACTGTTGTTGAAGTAGATGGGAAAAGTAAATATGATAAAGTTGCCTACACTTTTAAGCTATTTGAGTTTAAACTCAGATCACATCAGGAAAATAAAGCAAGGTTTCCTCTCTGAGGCTCCTAACTTGAGTTAAATGGGTTAATTGGGGATAAATCTCATCAGAATCTTGATTTGACCAAATTAAAACCCAGTTAGGCAGACTTAAACAGATTTGGAAGATAAGAAAGATAATCTCCCATCAGCGCTTTTTCTGCCCTTGTTTTCCTCAAAGGCACTGTAGCAGACATTAGTGGGTTTACAGACTTTTCTCTGAGGATAAATAGACGAATGGAGGGCGAAACAATTAAATGGATGGATGTATTAATGATTGATGGATGTGTTTGCTAACAACAAAGAACCAAAATCATGCCCAGCGATAGTTTAATAATAAAAACAGCCCTGATTGATTTATTTCTAGATAGAGGGTTAAGTCACATCTATAGAGACTCTAAAATGTGTTTCGCCAGAACATGTACATTGTGTAACTTGAAACTAAGGCTATTAAAACACACAGTATTGCACTTTTAATCTTTTTCTTATTAGTTTCAAAAACCAAATAAGCACAAGCAAAAGTGTCACAATTACAGTTGTAAACCAGCATTGCTTCTGAAGCCAAGGAGCTTATCAATAGCTACATTATTTGTTGGTGTTTGAGACAGATTCAGGCCTGGAATATTCATTATGTCAGAGATGATATGGCATTCGAGTTTAGCTAATGTTAGCGGCTCTTTATTTGGTTTGGGCATGATTACATTCCAGTAACATGTTACTCAAGACAGCATTAAGTTTCCCAGACTCATTGTTTAATCTTTACGCTCAAAGTCTTTTCTCTTGTAAAAGCAAAACTTTTACTTATACTTTTTTATGCTACTAATAAAGCAAAGATCTTGTTTGTCCACGAATGTTTTTCTGTTGGAAGCATCCAAACACAGTTACCCTAAAATAAAATAAACAAACATTTTAATTGCATTTTAAATAGAGAACTATAATACAAGGACAATCTATCTCTATGCCACAATACAACAAAAATGCTGCTCATTTATTGATGCATCTTCTAAATGTATGATCAGCTGGTGAGGATGCCGTCGTTTTATCAGGAACATGTAGCCTCACTCTTTTAGCATCACAGTATGTATGTAGTCTTTGATAGCATATTTAAGACCCACTTGCAAGACCAACTTTAAAAGGAGCCACCTTGAAACATCCAAAAGTCAGCAGGGATTTAGCATCTCACTACAATTACCAACAATCTCAAGAGGTTCATCTTCATTGTAAACTGCACGTGTGCCATACTAGCATGAAAAGGCCAAGTACTGTAGCAACAGTGGCCTAAACTTCAACACTTGTAGTTGCCTCCATCCTAAAGCTGTTGGTCTGATTGATGAAACCAGGCCTGATGGTTGATTGATGGCTGGAGTGAAGGAGTGGCCATATACAACATATCAATCATTGGTGTGGGGCTGGTATCTTTGGTAAGAGGGACAGCGGGTGATGACTCGACCCCTGAACCACTTAAAATCATCCATCTGACAGATGGGAGACAGACGGGAGAGGCGGAGGAAAATAGCAACAAGAGGAGGGATAGAAGGCGAAGAAGAAGAGAAAGAGTGAAAGAAGCAATCAGCTTATTACACACATTTCAGAAGATCACACACATTAAAACTGCTCCGCTGATGGAAAAGAACAGCAGTTTACGCCCAGCCTGGTGTCATTATCAGACATGTGGACCGTAACGCTGATCTGATCAATGGAAATTACCCTAATTGATTGATTGCAGGAGCGAGGGGGTCGGTCGGGCGGATCAGTTGTTAGTGTGAGGCCAGTTTGTCATCATCTAGAGAAGATGAGCCATGATGTGACCTGTGAAACACTCATTATTCATGCGTCACAGAGATTGTCAGATGTCGTGAGAGATGAAGACTGATAGCAGGACAGACGAGACGAGGACTACAAAGCAGATTTACCAACGTGGCGCCCAAACCATCCACTGTGGTGCTAATAGATAGAAAGATTGAATCAATTATTTACCTCACAGAATCCCATAAAGATTAATCGCGATAGAAAAAGGAGTTGAAGATATGAGGAAGGCAGACAGACAAAACAAGCAAATGTGTAAACAGAAGAGACAGACAAAGTGACACTGAGTGAGGAGAAATAATTTCTTTCCACACTTTTATTTGCTTCGCCTCTCTCCGGGCTATGATTATAGTCAGTGACGGGGTTCAGGAGGGCTTTGTCTTGTGCAGTCTGTATAATATGCTTCTTATGAGATATTACTAGTAAATAATTCATACACTCAGTCGCACAAACAGGCACGCAAGCACATTTGCGCATCAGCATGCACATACCGTACCGCAGTTACACGCACACACACACTTGCGCGCATGCATATAACCACATGGGCACAAAGTAGTTTTCCAGTTAAAGGGATAATTCAGCCATTTTTCAAAGCAATTATGCATGGAACGGCCTACTGGCAAAAGTGCAATCTAAGCTTTATATTTTGTGGTTTTAGCCATTTCACCGTCTTGAGGTATTTTGCATTTTACTGCATCATGCTTCAATATGAAGAGAAGCGCAGAAACCTGTAAAACGATGCAGGAAAGTGGTGTTTATCTAAAGGCCTTCGCACGTGCGCATATGGAAATGAGAATGCAAGGTACATTTACATCATATTAACTGTATGGGATTTTTGCATGCACATGCAATTTCCTTCAGGTGAGTAAAACAAATATGACAAAATGAAAAGCGAGGAGCAGGAACTGAATCCACGTAAAGGGTCTCACTGAATTCCTTTAGTGATATGAGTTACTGCTACATGGTACTTATTTGATTCCTGTGCTTTTTCATTCTAATAAGCAGATTTTTGACACATACTGTGGAGGGGCGTCTGGCCTTAACAATACTCTGACTGGATGGTAATTAAAGGAATTTTTACAGTAAGCATGATTAATTTAAATTCAGAGGAGGGAACCTTTCCCTTCAAGCCCCAGCGGGTCATCACCTAAGCATCGGTGGCATTTTAGAGGAAGAGACGAGGGATGTTAATTCCTTCTTTCTCTCTCTCTGGCCCTCTGTCTCTGACTCAGTGTCTTCCCCCTTTCTCACAGACAAAGGAAGCAGATCCTTGACGTTTGTGTGAGGGTTTAGCTATTCATTTTTACATTATCATTTCTCACAGACACTGGAACTAAGAAGGTGGACAACGCGGGACAAAGGCCATCTATGACTTTAAATGGACAAAAATGTAATTTAGCTGTCAGAGTCGGTGACAGAAGAAAGAAAATAACAAATAAAAGACAGCTGGGAAAATAAAAAGCTCTGGAGGTGCTGAGTAAAAACAAGGCAAATTTTGTTTTAGTGCTGCCTTCTTCTCATGCAAATTAAAGAAGAAAAAGTGTCCTGTTAATTACCCACTGGATTATAGCAAGTTGCCTCACTAATATATTACATGCATTAACTTCTACACATGATATGTCCCCGTTATTCCAGTTACACATTACTGCTGTTACATTGAAAAAAGACTTATTTCTTGAGAATAGAATGAATGGTAGGTTACCTGTACACTCAGTTCATTACTTCTTCACATTGTTTTGCTTGTGACAGCAATTTGATTTGTTATTGAACTATTTTTTTTTTTTTTTTTAAACACGACATATTTCATTTTTTTTTTTTTCCGTGACAGTTTTGCCTCAGGCAACACATTTGGTGTTGTCGTGAATCCTCCAGAGCATTTATTTCACATATCAGCCACAAGACCCGCTTCTGTTGGAACGTGTTTCAAGTTGTGAACGCTGCTATCAAGGACACATCACGCCTGTCGCAGCCGTGGATGTGCATAGACCAGTGATACCTGATCTGCACACATGACCCAAGGAAATGTCTGTCGCAAAGAGTCAATTCTTCAAGTCTGAAACAAAATACACCATGTTTTTGGGAGGCTGGTCAACTAACATGAGACCTTCACAAGCAGAAATATCAAAAATAGTTATACTATTATATATTATACCATTAGATTATTACTACTGATGTGTTAATGTGTGAGCAGCATTTTGCTGTTGTTGGTTGTGGTGCAGATATTTTTTCCATTTTATATATCGCTAATGATCATTTCTATTGAGGGATAAACTCCTGATTAGTTTCTCAATGTATCAGTTGATTGTTGGGTTGTAAAAGAAAATCGTAAGAAATGCTCAACACAAACACTCGGAGCCCAAAGTGACACCTGCAATTGTTTGTTGAATCTAAACTTTAAAATGATTCAGTTTAATGTAATTTAAGATGAGGAAAAGCAATAAAGCATCACACTGAGAAGCTGGAAGAATGAAATCTTTGGCCACACTTAAATGATTAATAATCACACATACATATGCGGTACTATCAGCAAATTGTAATTAAAGTATCAAAAATTGAAAAAGAAATAATTAAAAGTGTGGAGTACAAGATTTGTGTGTGAAGATAAAATATAAAACAGCAGAAAATGGATATACTCAAGTAAAGTATCACAAGTTTGTGCTTAAATGTACTTAGTTACACTCGATCACTGGATGTGATATATAAGGATCCAGGACTATTAATGCTGATAATTAATAATTACTTCATGTGCTCTTTGTGAACGTAATTAATCCATTAAAGTTTGTCAAAGTGCAATACATCAGGCATGTTTTATCGTATTCAGTGTACATGTGCATAAAAAGAAAAGGTGAAACTCAAATATAGATGAAAACAAGGAGAAAGGCACAGGAAGAAGTGACACAGGTGAGCAGTGTTTGAAGCCGCCTCATCTTGTACATTCATATTTGTTCACACTTTCTATCTTCATGCCGTCTCTCTGAGTGCTACTTTACATTAATATACTGTCCTCCCTGTGACAGGGGAACTCACATTGCTTTACCAAACCCCAAGGACATTTTTTAAATTATTAACTGCAGGTTCAGACACACACACACTTTCACAGTCACACAGAGAGTGAGAAACAGGCAGAGAAACTGAGAAAGCCTGTATACATGTGGCATTATTTGGTCGAAGAAAACTAATTATTGGAAAGGAAAAATGCATTTTTCTGAGGCGTTCAAAGAAAAAGAGTGAACAGGAGAATGTATCGAGTGTGTGTGTGTGCGTGTGTGTGATGACGGGTAGAAAAAGATGTGTGGCAACCTGTAGCTTCCGTGAAATGCAGTCTGACATGTGCATCATGTGAAAGAGAGTGGGTGTGATCTATCTTTAAATCTATCTGTCTATGACGGCTGCAACTGATCGTCTTCATTATCAATTAACATGATGATTATTTTCTTAATTAATCAAATGAGGAAGACGCGTATGACAGGAAACATAAACGAGCACCAAGTTAACAGGAGAGATTCAGGTGCTTATCTTTCACCTTTGTCACTCAAAATATGAGGGAATTATATAAGAATTGAGATACATAATTGTTTTTTTTTTGGCATTTATTTTTTCAAGTCGAGCCCAGAACAGGCATCTAGCTGCCTGTTAATTCTGGACTAAATGTTGCAAAAAAGGTTTTAAGATAATGACCTTCATTTTAATGGCATCTAATGACTGTATTTACATATATTACAGTGTTATTGTTGGATTTTGAGCAGTGTGGCACTGAAGTAAAGGCAGCTTGTTTAATTCCGCCTACAACCCAGACTGGTGCATATATAATACTGCAGTTCATGTATTCATATTAATATCCGGCATTATAGCCTTAATATTCATATAAGACTAAGAAAACAAGCAGATATTCATATCTGAGAAGCTGGAAACGGTTATTTTTGGTATTTTGCTCATAAATTGTCTATAATATACTCAAAAGTAGTAGTATGCGACCGTTGAACATCTTGTAAAACCAAGAGCTGCTATAACATGTTGCAGGAACATGGCTGCAGGCATTTGCTCCCATTCAGGCACAAAGGCATTAATGGTGTCAGCAGCCAGTGATGTTGGGCGATTAGGCCTGGCTCTCTGATGACGTTCAAATTCACCCCAAAGGTGGATGCTGCAGGGGTCAGGCCCCTCTATCTAAATAATCTTACTAAACAGATAAACACTACAAAGATAAACAGAAAAAAAAAAAATCCAGCCAAACAGGCTGATGTGAGCTCTGCTGGCCCCAGTTGTTCAAGGCACCATCTGCATGCACTCAGGGAGGTCAGCAAAAACAAAACATACACACCCTGAAGACACAATTAAAAACAGTCCCTTTCTGAGGGAAACTTTTAATACAGACAGACAGACAGACCCGGGAACCCTCCTCTGTAGTTCCCCTCACGCACACACACACACATGCACGCACACACACACACAGAGTTGTTTCACTATCCCCACAGGGACACTCCATTGACATAATGCATTCCCTAGCCCCTCACTCTAACCCTAACCATCACAACTGAATGCCTAACCTTTACCTTAACCATAAAACTAAGTCTTAAACCTCAAAAAACAGTCTGGACCTATGGGGACCTCAATTTTGTCCACACAGTGACAGGATGTCCCTATGGGTTGGTGTGTAGTCAGGTTTGTACTTCTATACTTAGGAGGAGAATCACTGACATAATGCATTCCCCAGCCCCTTAATCTAACCTTAACCATCACAACTTAACCCAACCTTTATCCTTACCTAAGCCTAATTCTAACCTGTCTGAACCTCCAACCTGCCCTTTGAACATCTGTCTGAAAATGAGGACCAGCCAAAATGTCCTCCCTTTCCAAAAATACCCTCACTCTCCAGGTCTAAAACTCAAACTGGTTCTCACAAAGACAGATGTACAAATGTGTGTGTATTTGTACATCACAAGCATACAGACACACCAACACACCGACACATGCCAACTGTGTCGCCACTGGTGTAAACAAACAACGAGCAAGTAATATGTGATAAGCTGTGACCAGATTTCTGCTACATTTGCTCACATGGGATTAGACTCCGGGATGTCTGGCATGGGGTGTTTGTGCCAGGAGAAAAAAAAAATGAAATGGAAATATGACCCAAACATCACGACCGGCTCCACGGACACATTTTATCTATTAAACTAAAGCTGTAATGATGAAATACAGCTGTAACGTTTTGATTCACAGGTCAGCTGAAGGCATACTGTTGACCTGGATATGTTAAATATACTGTTGTCTGCCCTTGTCAGTTCAGCATGTCAAAAAATGGGATGTCTTCATAAGCAGTTTGTGTTCTGAGCTTCGGCAGCTCATGTAATATTAGTGTTAAATTAAGCACTGTGTTAACTTGACTTTGCGTGTGTGCTGCTGAATACGCGTGTGTCAATTAGTCTTTGTTTTTTCTCGAAAATTAGAAAGAGAAAACAAATGCGTCACCGATACATCTTTTTCACCTTGTCAACTTTACTTTGGTACATTCTGCCTCGCATGAACCCGGAGTGACAATGATGGGCTGATTGTGTTCTGCATTAATTATAACTGAGTCGAACTAATAAATGAACATGGGAAAGTGGCAGAACAAATCTGCGGTGAAAATAGAACATTAAATAAATAAATAATGCGCCCAGAGGCAGATGTGACCAAATGTCAAAAATTGATTCACATGTTTTGTAGCAGTCAGTGTGACACGAGGGCAACAAGTGTCACTTCTGCTGAAATCAATGTGCAGCAGCATAATCATGCCACTCGCTATTCAAGCCATTCTGATGCCTTCAAGTGCTGTTGGAAATATTCTAATTAAAAGTCAAGCACATAGTAATGAGGCACACAACTACCAGTTTCTTTTTGAAATAAAGAGACAAAAAGGCTTTATTCACATTTTAGCACAAAACGGTCAACAACTGAATTGAGTTTATTTAATTCATTCGTCATGGACAGTTTCTGTGCAGCTCTCAGAGGTCAGACGTATTAAATTTGAATGCCTCAGTGAGACAAAAAAAAAAAAGCGGCACCGACCATTATTTGTCTTACATACAAACTAGGCACTTAAAATGAACTTAACATTCGGTTTTCATTTACAGAATTCCTGACAAGATTTGCTCCAGTTATGGTCAACAAAAATATTCTTAGAAAATACAGACCCTGAAAAGGAGTTTTGTTAAAATGTCTTTTTACTTGAAGCTACAAACTTTTGTCAGCTGTTATTATGCAAAATTATACAAAAAATGAACTGTGCGAATTTCCTCAAGTACTGCGCTAACTTAGCATTGGGGTTAGCAAAGAGAGAGATGATGTAAAAATAGTATTTTTAACAATGACTTTCTTTATTGTTAAAAGATAAATCCAGGATCATAAATGAAACTTCAAATTCTAACTTGTGTTCAAATTATACAGAAACTCCACTGACTGTCTCAAGCATCTTGGTTGCACAGTAATGACATTAGCTGAGGTCAAATATGGGGAGACAGATGAGTCAAAAAGAACTGTTTTAACAACACATTTCTTCACTGTCATGCTTGAAAGACAAGCCACGGATCACAAATGACACTTTCGTAAAAAGCAGATTATAAATGATATTAAAGTAGTCCTTTAGTTTACTCAGCAGATAAGTGAAACACAAAATGCCCAATTGAAGAGCTGCCAGTCCTCGTGCTGATGGCCTCACTCACTTAGAGTAATTATCCTAATAACTCAAAATGATCGCGCTAATGGTAATTTATTGATTTCTAAATGCTTCACATAGCACCTTTGAGCTAGGTAATGGACGGGTGGCAGGAGGTGCAGTGAGCAGTTTAGTGGGAGTGGAGGACGGCGGAGAGAGAACAAATCCCTGCGGTGTTAACAGCATGGGGGCCGAGTATTAAGATCCTCAGCCACAAAAAACAGCCTTTCATACGACAGCGAATACCCAGGTGAAGCCATACAGTATATATACTGTGTGTGTGTGTCTGTATGTGAAGGTCATACTCTGATTACTTATTGATCTGCACCAACTGTATTCTCTAATGTTTCCTCATAATTAATTAACCAGACACAGACTGTCTGCACTTGTATGTGTGTGTTTGTCTGCGGACGTGTCATGAGTATGAAATAACATTATGTCTTGCGCTGCCCTTATTTTTCTCTCATAATTGTCATCTAGACAGAGTGTATGATAATTACCCGTGATAGAGGGGTGAAATGGAAGATGGAGGCGTACGTGCGAGAGAGGAGGGGGAAACAGCACCTGGCCTCTTACACCTCTCCTAACACGACGTAATGTTTTCTGAAAGAGGAGGCAGACACTAAGAAGTGAGATGTACCTCACAGCTTTGCAATGGTTGTACCTATAGGTACGTAGAAGTGTAGTGAGTGTCTTTGAAACCTTATTTCCTATTCCTATTTCCTATCCTCCTTCCTGGTTTGGCTTCTTTAACAACCTGTGTTTCTCTTTAGATTATATTTACTGTTTGTGGTATTAGAATGAACACTTCTTATCAAAAGATATCTCTCAATTCAATCAGGTCTATTTCTTACTTGGTATTTTATCTTATGGGTATTTGCTAAGAATGTAGATTCCTATAGATAAGTACAGGTTGTTCTAAAACCTCTGTGAGTCAGTTAAGGTAGCACAGAAATATTCGCATCTCATTTCAGCTGAAAAAGGTTCATCCAGTCTCAGATAAACAAGGTACAAGGTCCATGTATTTATCTTTCTATGACACAGGGTTGTACAACAAAATATAAGTTGTAGTCCCTTTATGCTACTCACAGATCAAGAATGATATAAATGGATGAAAAATAATAAGTCATAAAAATAAACTATGGTAGAGTGTGGAGGATGCATTTGGAGTCTTACAGCCTGAGGAAAGAAGCTGCTCTCTAGTCTGGTGGCTTGGCAGCGAATACTTCTGTATTGCTTGCCAGAAAGCAGCAGGCTGAACAAGCTGTGGGTGGGTGGCTATTTAATAATTAAGTAGTTTGTAAAATGGTAAGTTTTTGCTAGCGTCATGTTTGCTTGACAGTTTCTCTACATTTCAGGTGGCTGTGTGGTGTAGTTTAATCATAGTCGATTAATACAATCATGTTTCACCTGAAGAGGAAAAACACAACAGCTCATACAGTGCACTGGTTTTCACATTTCTATTGGCTCCTTAAAGCAGTACTGGTACTTGGTACATTTTCAGGTAAGCACCTGGATTTTTTAAGCTCTGATGCAAAAATCTTTTTGAATTATTACTACTATTATTAAGTATTATTGAACTAATTTTACTATTACTAGTATTAGACTGTAGGCATTTTCAACAATATACAGCAGCACACAATGTATGGATGGTGGTGCTACACAGAACAACACGAGTCAATAGAACAAGAGGCAACATAAATCCGCACAAGACTATATATTATTGTATTATATTCTGCACCTATGTTCACATATATATGTATTTTCTTTTTCACTACTTTTTCTTAATGATAGCAGCACACATCACATAAGAAACTGAATTCCCCTTCATCAATATTTAGATATAGTTAAAACAATTTTATCTCCATTCAGCAATTAATTCCACTTTAATCAAAACTGTGTAATTCATTATGTAATTATACAAATAAAATTAATAAGCAACAGAAAGATGACACACAAAAGTGCACAATGTAATTGTCAGCATGCACAACCTAACTGGATGTGATGGCCCACTTCCAGGCTGGTTGTGCTGCAATGATCTCAGATTGTTGACCCTGTTTACTTTTGTCTTTCTTCTTTAAACTCAGAAACCAAAAACAGTTTTAATTTACTAAAAGACGTTGAATTGCATTAAATGATTTCTGTGTGTTTTGGTGCATCTTTGCTAAGCCTGACATCGATTTGTCTGTCCCAGTTTGACTGTTCTTTCTATCTGAGTTTAGACAAAAAGGACAAATTATGAACAAAGCCACAGGTATGTTTCTTGTTAGTCTGCCAAGAGACAGAGAAAACTCAAAACAAAAAGTTCATCAAATCAAGAGTGAATTATTTTGCCAATAATTCTGACAAGCCAGCAAAACCTGTCAATTCCAAACAAGGCAAATATCTAAAAATATGATGTTTTGCCAAAGATCGAACTTCTAAAAATATGCTAATAGGCTCATGCAAAAGAGACAGGTGTCACAATATGAATCTGCTTTTAGCAAAGTCCTTGAAATAATTGGTTTTCTCGAATGAAAATGAAATGATGAAAGCTGACATTATGCACACATAAAAGAAAACAGCACTATGTGTTGGATATAAAGTGGATTATTTAGTATTAAGGACAACACAGCAAATTAGCGAGCAAGCAAGTGAAAAAGAGACAAGGATTTGTTGCCATGTTATGAATTCTGCCAACATATTCTGCAAAAAACATCAACAAATGCATGCATTCAAATTAGGGTGAAACCTGTTGATAATTAACATTCACAAGAAAGGAATCAAGCACACAAAAACTAAAGGCCAGTTCATCACACATCCTTAATTTCTGTCACAGTCTGTCACACCATGAGGGGGAGTTGACCACAAAAATAGTCCCTTGTCAATCAAAGCACAGACTCAGATTGCCAAGGAAAAGCAGCAGAACAAGCCACACACACAATACAACATAAACAAAACGCATGTCCCCTCAATCCGGATGACTCCTTATTATTTATTTGAACTTTAATGCCAGTAAGAAATATTGAATCAAACTGAAATGAACTGACCTGAAGTGAGAAAGTCTGTCTTTTACAAATCCTGACTGTACTTTGCTAGTTTATAAAAATAAAAAAAATTTAAATGAGTCTACAAACAAAACAAGTGCCAATAACATCCTGGAGCGAGGTAATCGCCAGTATATGTGTGTGTGTGTATGTGTGTGTGTGTGTGTGTGTGTGTGTGTGTGTGCGCGTAATTGCAGGTAGACACTTTACCACATTTGCATCCGGTAGCTTGTGTGTGTGTGTGTGTGTGTGTGTGTGTGTGTGTGTGTGTGTGTGTGTATGTGTATGTGCGTGTGTGTGTGTGTGTGTCGTCTAATTTCCCGCAGTAGCAGGTGCACAAGAGCCTTTGGGTGTGTACATGAGCACACTTCCAATCAGGCTGTATAAGGTGTGTGTGTGTGTGTGTGCGTGCGTAGCAGCCTCATTATCTGTGTGTCTGTAATGCCAGATGAAAGAGCCGAATTATATACTCATACTTGATACTTGACAGACCGGAGAGGCGCACTTGCACCAGAGATTACCTGGCAAAAGGATGCCTTCGACGCAGGTTTAGTTTGCTTTAAGCCTCATTTAGAAGCTGTTGTGTTGTGCAATTGAGAAAAGTGAAGATGGAATCTGAATAACAAACTCCAGCTCCTGGACTGTTTAACCAGGATTGGCACCGTGACGTGTTTGGATAAAATCAATCCAATTTAGGCCCTTTTTTTAAACATAACTTTGGGTAAACAAACAACAGAGCACCCAAAGACTGAATTATGTAGATGTAAATGGTTAATTCAGCTTGACACTGTGTTTAGAGGAAGCGAGTTGTTAACTTAGACTGCCAGTAGATGCAAACAGACCAATCACATCCAGACAGGCTCCCGGTTTCATACTGTTACACATTCTGATTACACTCTCCACCACCTCGTCTTCCTCATCTTCATCAATACTCTTGCTCATGCTCTTGCGGGCTCTCTGCTGTGTCTTAATACATAACAGTGATAAACATCCCATGCATGAGACTAGTTTTGGATTCATTATTAACAGTTGAGTGTGATTAGATTACAGATCAGGTTTCATGTAAGGAAACAACAAAGAACTGCAGAGATTAGAGTTAAAAAAGGTAAAAAGCTAATAAAGATATGCTGCTGAAAAGCTAAAAGAGAGAGATTGTCCTCCTAAGCAGAATGAGCATTCCCAAAATAACACGTTTACGTTCAAGTGGCAAAGCCCTCTAGTGGCTGGAGTAATTTATGACGGGAGCAAAAGAGGAAGTCAGATGACATTATTATAGATCAACAGACAGATGTTTTAAAAAAATCATTTAACTATTGTTGCTTCTGGAAGGATGAGTTAGACTGAGTAAAGCTGCCAAGGGATACTTGTTAGTTTATAAACTGATTTAAATCCAGACCCCAACACTTTTTTTGTCCCTTTTAGTTTGCTTTTTGTTTGTCAGTCCATTCTTTTCCTTTTCTCTTTGCCCCAGTATCAGCCATAACCACAAAATATAACATCAAAAATAAATCTCTCTAAAGAAAAATCCCTGCTTCCTTTTAACTGGCAAATATACTACTCACATTATCGCCAGGGAAAATACAAATATAGCCTCTTCCAGTCTGCGTTCTGTAAATTGTTTCGTCAGATTTTTTGGAGAAACAGACCCACTGAAGGGCATTAATAATACAGAACACCTTTTTCCCCGATTAGACCTCTTCTCAGGACCGTGTGGGCTTCAGCCTGAGCAGAGGTCGAACCAACCTGAATAATTAAAACCACTCTTTTAACTATTGTACAAACTATTTGCACTGTAGCATCCATTCAACCCCAATTTCTGTTAATTATGGCTTTGCTGGATTAAAGTTCAACACGTGCAGGTTTTACTTACTTTTCTCTAACATAAAAGCTGATTAGCATAAATATTCACTCTCTCTCTGGCTCTCATTCTTCTTCTCTACAGCCTGCACTCTGTCACTGACTCAACAAGACGACTGTTTGCAGACATACGCCAGTGTTTTCTGATATAAATAAACACTGTCTACAGTTTATTAACCAACAAGGTTTTAGTACATTGGCAAAGGAACATGATTGGAGTTCAAATGTGTGTACATCTAACCAGGCTTACAGAACTAAGACAGGGATTATTATTCAAATCAAATACTCTGTTGCACTGATTTAGTTTGTTGAACTAATGGCTCTTTGGAAAATGAAAGACTTATTATGTACATTCTTTACTATATATAGTTTTTAAACTTTCTGTTCTTTGGCGAAAGGAAAGGCCAAATAATCAAGGCTGGGAGATAATTCTCCTCGTGAGTGTGGGTTGCAGGGAAACCTGGTGATAAACAGCAGATTGCTGCAGGCCTGTTCAATTCATTGAGCCTGAAAAAAACAATCTAAATCTGCTCCCTGGGTCCTCAGTCTGGAAGAAGAGAAGAAACACGGGCAGGAGAGCAAAACGGACATGAGGAAGGAAAAACAGACGGATGGATGGATGGATGGATGGATGGATGGACGGACGGACGGACGGACGGACGGATGGATGATGGACGGACGGATGGATGGATGGATGGATGGACGGACGGACGGATGGATGATGGGTAAATGGATGGATGGATGGATGGATGGATAGATGGATGGATGGTGATAGATGACGGATGGATGTTGGGTAAATGGATGAATGGATGATGGACAGATGAAGGATGGATGATGGGTAAATGAATGAATGGATGATGGATAGATTAATGGATGGATGAATGATGAAACAGACAGATGGATGGATGGATTGATAAATGGATAGACAGACCGATGTACGGATGATGGGTAAATGGGTGGATGGATGGATTAATGGATGGATGGATTAATGGATAGATGGATGGATGGATGATGGGTAAATGGATGAATGGCTCGACTAATGGATGGATGGATGGATGAAGAACAGACAGACAGATGGATAGATTGAAGGATGATAGACAGATTAATGGATGGATGGATGAACAGATTGTGTTGCAATAAAACCTGGCACGATAAACGAAAAATTGCTGCAGGACTGTTCAAGCCAGTGATCCTGAAAACCAGAAAAACAACAATCTGTTTTTATCCTCCAGCCATGCCATCGGTCCTCTCTACCTTTCTTTTTTTTTTTTTTTTGTACCAGACTGTCTCTACCTTCTTCCCTCCCTTTCTCCCAAAATCTATTTTTCTCGATCCATCAGTCTTTACCACTCCATTCTCTCACTCTATAGCTCTTTTTTTTTCTACGTCTCACCTCCTTTTTCTTTCCCTCCTTTCCAGATTCTTTTTTGTTCCCCTCTCGCTCTCACTCGTTCTGCTCCGTTGGGAAATCAAAGAACTTGAATAACTTTCATATCACCACGGGAACAAAAACTCATATGGTCGTGATGGGAACACACTCATCCTGACACCACAGGAACCATTTCATTCGGGGGGACGATTTCGTCTTCTTGGACCCTTTGATTGGCTTGCAGAGAGGAAATGCCAATTAAATATGGCTGTGAGCTAAAGCAAACTTGTTGAAGTCGAGCAACTCCTGAGAAAGAGAATACAGAGACAGAGAGTGCTACAGTCGGATTAAAGGAAGACATGCTCACATAAAACCAACAGACCTGTGGATTGGCAGGCTGATAGAGAGACTATAGCAAGCAGCTGTGCAGGTAGGTATAATGACACCGAGGCAAAGACGAGCAGAGAGAACACAATCAGCTTCAAATACGGTCAGATTTTGGATTTGATCAGTTAATTCAATTCGATTCAATTTGATTTATATAAGGCCAAATCACAACAGGAGTTATCTCAGGGCACTTTTAATCGAGAAACTCTGGGATATCATTTCCAGAGACCTAACAATTTAAAGTTAAAGGGAAAGCTCCTAACACAACACTTGAATATCTTATGTGCACTGAAAGCGTTCATTCTTCCTCTCTATACTGGTTGTATATTACTTTGGACGAGGACTGCTTTGTCCCCCATGTCTTACAATCAGGCCTTTTCCACTACAGCAATTTAACAACCTCAAATGTAGATTATGTACGTGCACTGTGATGAGGGAGCACCCTGCTAGTTTCATTCCAATAATGTCAGGTTTGTTTAGGTATATTCAAAATCATGTAACATTTCTAGTAGTGAGTATTTTTTTCCATTAAGTAGCAGGGCAGTATGACCGATCATTATATTTTCGTTTCTCTCTCTTGAAAAAAAAAAAATCTGCTGCATCCTGCAATCTGTTCTCCGCCAGATTCTTCAGCGTCACCTCCCCGTCTTCTGATTCAGTCAAGACAGACAATCAAGCAGTCAGCTGTTTTTACTGTATGAAGCAAAGAGAGAGAGAGAGGGAGCGGAAAAGAGGGATGATTACAGCGACCAGTAAGTCTCTCTGGGCCAGTGGTGGAATGTAAGAGCATTTACTTAAGCACTGTACTGAAGTACAAATTCCAGGTACTTGTACATTACATTGTTGTTTTCATTTTATGCAACTTCATACTTGGAGGGCAATAGTGCCTTTATGGACTGAGAAAATTCTCCTACCTCTTTCACTAATCTCAATAAACTATTTAAGAACCCTATTGAATTAGCTGGAAAATGCATTGTCACAAGGCTGAAAACAGACAGAGATGCCACAAACGTGATGATCTTATAAAATTTGATGCGTGGCTGTAGATTAAACTAAGCAACAGTATATAAAGTAGATCAAATTTGCTCAACCTTAAACATCTAAAGCAGTAGTGTGGTGGTAATATTAATCCAAAAACATCACATAAAATAGTAAAACACTGAAAATGGTTCCTCATTTTTCTGCAGAATGAGTAGTTCTTACTTTTGATACTTTAAGTACATTTTGCTGATTATATTTACATACTTTTACTTAAATAAGATTTTGACTTTTACTTGAAGTGGAGTATTTTTACAATGTGGTATTGGCACTGGCAACTGGTAGCTAAAGTGCACATTCATGCACAGTGGTTCAATAGTTGAGCAGAGCATATGAATTTCCAGCAAATAAGATACAAGTATTTTCCATTGGCATGGCATAAAAACAGTTTAAACATACACATACTATTTTTAGATCTGACAGACGCTGGCATTGACACCTAACGTGTTTTTCTTGTTGAGACAATAATCACATTTAATAATGCTCTGTTTCATCAAAAACAGGACTATACACAGTTTAGAAAACAAATATATCTGATGTCATGGCTGCTCTTTCAGTGATAAACGTCTGCCAGACCGCTGCTGTAAAGCATCAGTTCTTTGAGTGCCCCTCTGTACACATGAAGCTGCTAATTACACATTCATCACGTCGTCCTGCGATGCATTAATGTGTCTCTATTCCTCTTACTTTCTCTCAATCTCATTACGTGTTGAACAGGGTTTTAGTGGGCAGAGAAAAAGGTGGGTGAACTATAAATGTCTGGAGCAGCTGTCTCACATCATTATAAAAAGGTGGATATACTTTTATATATACTGAGCCCATATATGAGTCTAGATATGTGAGACTAGAACCACTGGATCATAAAACCCTATAAATATATTATTATTGTTGTTGTGTATGTGGTGTACTGGTGTGGGGTACAACTCATTACTACAACTGTAAATATTCATTTATTGGATTTCAACTGTCACAACTATTTACAAAACTGTTCACAGACCTCAGTCCCTGTTGATCACTGCCTGCCTCTCTAACTGTACACCAAATACATTCATTGTGAAAATGTGCCAGTTAATATCCATCCAAATGTAAATGTAACTGTATCTTGCAAATGAATATCCTGATTGAGCTCATCAAGGCTCACACAATGTATCTGTCAATCTTGCACGCTGATAAACAAGCAACCTCGAGAAACACTTGCAACCTCTCGCTGTGTTTCTGGAGGATTTCTACAAACGGATGTCCATGCCGGTGGGTGTGTGTTCATGCTGTAGAAGCCTACAAACACCAAGGCCACGCTGTCTGCTAAGGACAGGGAGAGAGGGGAGAGGAGGGAGGAGGGGGTGTGTGTCGGGCCACACACGGAGGAGGAGGCAGGTGAGGTCGTGTTCTGAGCTCTCTTATAATGCTCAGTAAACGAGAAAGATTCTGATTCTGGCTCAAACTTTTAAAAATGGCACAATGACGAGTGAGTAAACCATCATTAGACGGTGAGGAAATGTTTTGTATTTAAAAAGTTACTTCAGCCCTGGTGTTGAATCACCTCAAGAAAGACACACATAAGTGCACCCACATGCACGTGCCCACATCCACATCATCCTCTGTTTCAATGTGTGTGTAATTATCAGGGTGATAATGAGTTGCATTTTAATGGGTATTGAAAAGTCTGGAGTCAGAGAGAGCTGCTGACCTTCCCATGAACCCTACACACACAAACACACACACAGAGTTAAATCGCACATGGTGACACGTGCACGCTCCTGTGTACCCATAACACACATTCATGTCTACACACACGAACACACAGTTACTTTGATTAATAGATATGGTTTCTGCTTCAATGGCTCCAATACCACATGTCACTGCCGTGTGTGTGTGTTTGTGTGTGTTATACCAGGAAATAAAGGCAAGAGAGAAATACAGAGGTGGGAGCAGAAGGTGGGGGAGTCCATGATATGATTTCCTCATGACTTCTGCTGTGACCTCGTGATGAAAACAACAGATGCAATGTTGGAAATAATCATGGCAATAAAGTTTAATAATTTAACATTTTGATTAACATGTTGCTCATTGTTGAGGCTGATAATATGTAAGAGCTACCTATTTTCTACATCTTTGTTTAGACACAGGGCTACAAGAAGGCCATCACTGAAAATGGCTCAAACAACATCATTCCTCTTTGCGTCACTATGTTCAGATGTGCGTGGAAAAGCGCTCTGTACTCCTGTTTTTCAGCATTTGGAAGAAATTGTGGAATTTGTTATGGAAGGCAAAAAAACAATGATTTTAGACGATCATCATTACCATATTTATCAAAGAACACGCAGGATGAGTTTTTCACACTCAGCATCAGCAAGAAAATAAGCCAAACAAAAATACGCACACTGATGAAGTAAGCGTGACGTCTTCAAGAAATGCAAAAATAATAATAAATAATAATAATAATAAAATAATAATCACAAAATAACATGGGCTAAATAAGGCTTATAGCGAAGGGATCTGAACTGTGATTTGTTCATCTTTCTAAAGTCAGGGTGATGTAATCTCATTGAACCAGTTCATTATCAATACTCTTTAAGGGTTACTTTTCATTTTTAAAGAATTTTGGGTTTTTTTATCCATTTTTTTTAAAGAATAGATTCATAACAGTATGAGAATTAATTTAGATTTAAAATATGACTAAATATTAGTGCTACAACAGTTAAGTTTACAACAACAAAGTCACTATATACACTGAAAAATATCTCACTGGAAAGAAATAAGTAAAATATATAATATTCCTGACATCCAAACACTGAGTGAAGTTTAGATAGAATGAACACAGACATCAGCCCGTATCAGTCCCTCCTCCTGTCTTCTGTCCTCCTCCCTCTGCTGCTGTGATTCACCGCCTGCAGGTACAGCCGGTGCAGAGAGGAGGGGCAGCCGTCTCTGCCACAACTTTATAAGAAGTTGCCAATGTTAGGATTCGTGGCAAACTAAGATAAACAGTTTGGCTACATGCAGATATAATTTCAGCTTGTTAGTAATAATTTGCCAAACAGCTTAGGTGCAGCTAAGTGTTAAAATGGCCCTGACGTAACTGCCCTCTTTGAAGCGCCACAGCGAGCAGTGTTTGCAGCCTATTTTGCAAAATATTAAACTGGCTAAATGCCAATCATTATCTCCCTGTTATGTACGTATTAGTTGCTATTATTGTGTCCCTTCAGTATTCAGTTGTGATTTGAAATCCATTACTTCATGATTACCTTACCATCACTTGTGTCCCCTAAAGTAAAGCAGAGCGTCATTCTAGCAAAGTGGCGATTTGCAGGAGAGATTTTTAATGAGGACGCTCCATTAGTTCGTCAAAACTGGAAGGAGTGGGATTCTCAATAAATTGTCATTATGTTTACAGAGGAGACATGGGCTTCATTGTGGAGACAGTGAGGAAAACTGTAGGGTCCCAAAAGAAAGCTCACATACCAGCATAACTGGACTGCAGCCTCCACAATGATCCCTTGAGGAGGTCAAGCACATAGTTACACACAAAAAATGACCATGGCTTCAATTTTGAATTGTAGCTCTAAGTTTGAGTAAACATAACAAAATAAGAGACAGGTAAGTGTGAATTTATTCCCTGTTAGTTTCTTTGGGATTCGTCAAATTACAACACATGTTTTTTCAGAGATACGATTGCATCTGTGTTGTTGATAAGGTGAATCTTAATTCTTTCTGACAGCATTTAGGATAGTCCCGCAGAGACACACATGCACCGGTGCTACAGGCTTCACAGGTGACTCATTATTTAACAGATGGCATTGAGAGACCACAAACAAACACACACACACAAACAGGATAACCCCAGCCTCCCAAACATACACACACTTCCAAAACCCAAATCTCCCTCTTGTCCTTGGCTGCCCTGTGAGATGAATTAAACATTGGACACACACACACATAGAGCTAGATAGAGATAGAGAGAGAGAGAGAGAGAGGCACGCAAACAAACTGTTTAACGCCAGATCCCGTCGTCCTCGAATAACCTGTGATATTTTATAAATTTGTCACCTGCACTTGAGGAAGAACGCTGCTGTTAAGCAAATTTAACGACTAGAAGTTAACTCACATTTTTCATCCAATTTCATGGCCATTTCACACACGCACTTAGTGACACACACATACATCCACATTAAAGCCTGACTGATACTGAAGTTTTGAGACCAATACACATATCAATATTTGGAGTGTTTAATAATTCATAAAACTATATCAGCTGATAATATTTGTTTTACATTTGTACGTAAATACACAACAACAATCTAATATGGATCCCTTAGATTTATTTTTCAAAGAATTGTGGCTTTACCAAGCGTAACATTTTACAGTGTACAAATAAATTTATCAGACCACCAGATTTATCTGACCGACAAATACGATGAGCTAATATCAGCCGGGAGGATTTATCAGCCCTAACCTGCACTTGTACTGCATACAAATATATTCTTTTTTTTTTTTTAATGGTGAGTTCTTATCGAGACTTTTTAATATATGATAGTAAAAGGTAACACATGAGTCCGACAGTCGGATAACCAGCTGATAAATCTGACTGAACACAACTCTTCCAAGCAGATGCTGTGGCGTTCCACCTGGTTTCTAATCATCATGCTAAAAGTGGGAAACGGTATAATAAAAAAAAGAAATATTTTTACAATTAAGTGTTTGTTTTACAGGAGGTGATTAATTCGGGTTACTCACTACACTGCCTCTTGCCTGGAGCAAGAGCAGCTTTTGGCAACAAACAGAGGAGCTATTTGTTGCTGTTTGTATTTGTTGTTTGCCACTTGTATTTCCACATTTGGTATTTGTGTTTCTGTGTATGTTTCTTTACGAGACTGTGTGTGTGTGTGTTAATCCTAATGTGTCTCTTTTGGCTCTTTGTGTTTGCCTGCCGTACGGCCTCATGCTGCGAATACACACACCATCACAAAAAAACACCTCCCTCTCAACTGACACAAAGCCGCACACACAACCAACAGAGACGTACACGCATATGAACCGACGCCAAGAGCTCAGTCAAAGTGCACATGCTGCCACTATTTGTTTAAAAAATATGCAAATCACAGAAACACAAATATCATTTGTCTGCTTGGTCAAAAACACAGTGGGGGCAGTCTGTGGTATTTTGTTGGAGTTTGTTAGCAGATTACATTAGGAAACTTTAATACCCACAATGGAGCAATTTGTTGTGCATGATGAACATGAAAAAACTGAATTACAATGGTTGTCAGTCACTCCAGCTGTCTACGTATAATTTATCCATTAGAGCTGTATTTAATGTTTGGTCTGGCTACTTTACTTTTACATTTCTGAATGCTTTGGCATCTGGGATTTGTTGTGTGTGTGTGTGTGTGTGTGTGTGTAGTGCATACTATGCAATGTGATATTTTCTTCATTGACATGGGGAAGTTTCTTGTTCCCTCCTGGAGGGATGAGAGGTCATAGTCAGCTGCTAAGGGCTGTGGCTTCAGTATCATGCTGCAGCAAAGTGAGAGTTGCAAATATTAAATGTGAGGTGGTATTAAACATGCCGTGTACGTCATTTTGGCATTAATGAATCACTGTACATTGATTGTGAACCATTAGTATAATTACTGTAGGCATTGAGATCAGTCCCAGGGTTCTTGGCAGCTTTCATAGGCCTGTATACTGTACATACATTTGACATTGTGCAAGGAACACCACAACAGAGTTCTGTTTATTTCACTTCACTGACTGTTATTACCAAAAGCAGCCATTGATTTTTTTCATGAAAATCAAGTTGCCTTCAACTTCGAGACGCCTGAGAGTTACTTATCCACCACAGTAAACACGGTAAACTGTTTGGAAACCCTCCCTCCCTTCCAATATGCTAAAGGATTTCAAGGCTTCATGAATGCAGAAAAATGACAAAAAATCCATTACATCATTTTCATAATTGCATGTTTTCTTATTTCTATTTGTGGGTTTGATTTTCTGACAACATACTGTGGCTTGCCAATGCTTTTTGGAAGCCTTCTTTCAAATGCTGACAGTCAGAGCATTTTGTTCTTTCTTTTGTTCATTCTTACCAAACGGCAGTGAGAGAGTTTGTGTAAAATGTAAAAATGCTTCAGAAAATGGGCAGTATGTGCAGCCTTCCCTGTCCTGCCAAGAGTTAGAGAAGAGATCGATACCATTCTCATGTCTGTCTCTCTAATACTAGGCTATAGCCCGCAGCCAGTTAGCTTAGCATAAAGAGCAACCTACACTGTATCTGTAAATGACAGTGAAAGTAAAGAAATAGTCTGGCACACAAACCGCTGTAAAACTGCCTCTGGTAGGAGGATTCTGTTACTTTCTATTTCCAGTCTTAGCGAAGTTAAGCTAAGCGGCTGCTGTCTGTAGCTTCATATTTACCATAAAAGCATGAGAGTAATATAGATCTTCTCATCTAACTCTCAGCCAGAAAACAAATGAGCGCATTTCCCATAATTTCAAACAATTGCTTTAAAGCTTTAAAAACAGCTGATCGTTGTGTTTAGAGCATAAAATCGAGCAGAGCCACAAAGCGTATATACGACCGCTGAAGAGAGGTAGAAGGTCAAAAATGCATCAAGTACAGATTTCTTTTTTCAAGGTAATAACACCTCGGTGTGAATAAAGCATCGAGACTGAGTGGCTCGTCGTCCATTTATCACCGTGGCTGATTGCCAATAGGCTCTTTTGGACTTCTGTCTTATTGATTTTTAGCCATTTTGTGACCACTGTAACACTAAAGGAGATTGATGCGTAACACCAAATAGTAAGAGGGTGCTGTTCTTGGAGTGCAAATGGAGCTAAAGCTTTCACGGATTCACACACTGACAGATGGCGGAAGGAGCGAGAGGCTAAGTCAAATCATTTGCTTCCAACATGTTTATTTATCCTCAGTAAAGCGAAGGAGAGCGGCTTGTGGCTAAAAAGGAAGGAGCGGGTTTTATGGGAAATGTGGTCTTATTTTTTTAGGAAGTCATAGCATAAGTCGTACTTAATTTTAATGACGAGTTTTGAAGGTGATATACTGTCGTTACTTTTACAATCGATTCAGGATAAAACATACCCTCTCATCCTGAATATGAACCAATATTCATGCAGCATGTGTGGTGTTCTGTGTTTTTCTTTACGGTGACACCTGCATTATAATGGTCCTACTGGGAAAAACAGCTTAGGATTGAAGGGGACGTAATATAATTTAGCTGGTGGAAGCTTGCTCCCTTGTGGATTTCTGTTCTATTTTCTCTTTATTTCCTTTCATGACACTTATCCTTTTGAACACACCAGTGGTGATGTGAAACAAACCGTCTTTGTTCTGCCTGTTGCCTCATTTGTAAACAAACCTGTGACCCAGATGAACTTTTTCTTCTTTCTTTTTCTGAGTGTTTCTTTTTTCTTTTGTTCAAGTCACCACTATGAGGTTGGGACACATTTATATATTTATTTTGCTTTAATTCTTTTGATTGGTGGCTTTGTAATAAGGTATGAATTAAATCATTTCTGATGTTTGCGTCAGATGTTGTGACAACTATTTTTCAGCAGCCTGCCGGGTTTTTTTTTTTTACTCTTATTTAAGTTGTTGAGAAAGAGGGCAGAGGCAATTTGTGTCTGTGAGTGAGAGGGGCACATTTTAATACTTTTATTAATGCTGATGGGGCTGCTGCCTCAGCTTCTACACAGCCGTCAATTTATTTTCTTATTACAACGAAGAAATGGAACTACATTGGATGCCAATGATGACAAAAGCAATCAATAAAACTTATTTACTGGAGGATCTGTCTCAATCAAGTATCTGATTGGCAAAGGCCTTATGAAAAAGACTTGTGCCTCAGCCCAGCATTGTTGATCATGATAACAAAGTGGCAGGACTAAAATAAAAAGCCCAGTAGGAGACGATCCAACAACAGCTCTGCCATGAATTCTACTTTAATGAAGATTAGAAATGTTCGGCTTTTTTTTTTTTTACTTCATTACGAAGGCGATAATTCTCACTTTATGTTTATTATTGCGGTCATTGTGGGTGGTGGTGTTGAATGCATCAGATTGTATAGATATACCTAACAAAGGAAGCATATATTTTCAACACCAACTAAGCAGTGGCAAGTAATAACGATTAAATGATAAAAAAAATAACAAGACCATCTCATCTTCAACTTGGCTATGAGTCTTAAAATATGACATATTGATAAGTTATTAACTTGTTCTGCGGACTACTGAAAGTGAGGCTTGCACATGAACTGATTGGTGTATTTTCCCATCAGTCGACGTATTAGTAACTCTGGTCCTCACAAGGAAAATCAGTGATTATTCTTGATTGTAACCCACTAGTGATCCAAGCAACAGATGCAAGTCGATGTGTGGTTGTGTCGTATTCTCCTGATGGAAGAGGCTGCAAAATGTTCACGTTATTGATCTTTTTGAGATAAATTGCTTTCTAGCTGCTGACCAGTGACTAAAAGCTAAAAATTAGTAGAATGGTTTGAATAGAGTAAAACCTGAGCAGCTACTTCAAGTAAATGTTTTTTTTTGTTGCACACTTGAAAGTTGTAAATCCACAAAAAACATCAGACTTCACAGGTGGGTAACTGAATCCTTCACACCTTCAGTTTTCTAATAAAATTCATTTTGTGACAGACTTTTCCAGGCAAACCTACAAAGTAAAATCCATCATAAATACTGAATGCAATTATTCACGTCACATGTTTCATCATTTTCAATCAGCATTGGTCAATAAATATTAGAAGCTATTACAAATCTAAAAAGATAAACATAAAAAGACTTTCAGTTAAAGTGCTTTGCGCTTGTGCATAAAAGGGTTAAATGATTTAAATGTAGTACAGAACATGGTTTCTATGCCATTACTTAATAATATATGAATAGTAGCATTCTGGTTTAAATATGTCATCATAATTTTACTGATGATTTATTTAAAGGCATTTTATTAAGACATTCAAGTAACATCAAAAAATGGAACCATCTCTCCATCTGCTAATGATATGGTCAGTTCATTCTAACTAACAGCCAATGACCCTCAGGTCAGACTACAGATCTCTTATCCTTCACATATCCTCCACTAAGGAGCTCCCACATCCTTCACTGTTTAATTATAGAAGAAGAGAATAAAGTTTGAGCTTTGTCTCAGTTGTTTGTAACGGTTATGTTTCAATTGAAATCAAACCTTGCCACAATTCTCCCGCGTGTCAAACAAAGTTCATGACCCCGTGGCCCCTAAAAGCCCAGGAATAAGGGTCATCTGAGTAAGAACAAATTTAAGCTCTTGATCTCAATTCCTCCGCAGATACAAGGTTTTAACTTGACAGCAGCTACTCAGATCTCCTCGGTTCCATTTTAATTCAACGAGACAAAGATGATCCCTGTGTTAATATGGTTTAGGAGAACCGGCACTTGAGAGGATTAGGACGACAGAGAGCGGAGGGAAAGTGTAATAACAGGAGAGGAGAGGACAGGGAAGAGAGCGAGACGACGGAGAGAGACAGATGGAGAGCGAGGGGAAGAGAAGCAGGAAGAGAGGAGTGAAAAGCAAATGATTGGGGGAGGGGGACGGGGGGGGCGAAGACAGACGGACGGCTCTGAGCTCTCTAATCTCGTCTTCCCAAAGGTACCTGACATTTCACTGCATCATAAGCTCGTTCTGCCGCCCAACCAGGCTGAGCGTTCGGGGAGGCTACAGGATCAAATCAATAAGATACAGGCGAGAGGGACAGAAGAGATGGAAGGATAGAGTCGCAGAAAGAAAGAGAGAGGTGGATCGAGTAAAGATAACATGAGACACATATCCGCAGAGTGTGCCGAGAAGATGACATAGGAAATTAGCGAGAAAATGACAAGGAGAAATTACATTGTGGGGTTTTTTATCGTCGCTGATGTATTCTTGGAAATAGTGAGTTACATACTGTATGTCAGGTGACAGTACATTCACACGCAGGTATAACAGTGTTGGATCCTTTCAGTTATTGTTTGACTATTAGTCAATGCCAGAGCTCATTTAGACCATTTTAAAAAGGATGTTTTCCACCTGTCTGGGTGTAGAATTTAGCAGCACTCAGGACTTGATGATCTCATCCTCGACTAATCGTATTACTTTCTCAACAAAGGTCTGGAGATAAATGCAGCATAGCCGGTTTCATTTTCATGTCTGTAATCTGATGACCTCACTTTAAATATTCTATAGATATTCTGCATGCAAAGGTCATAAGGCTCAATTTCAGTAATGGTGAAGTTTTTCACTTTCATACCTGCAAGTATTCTGAAATGAGATAAATTTATGAGTGCACACATATCTTTAATTATCTTCCTGGCGCCTGTTAGTCTTTCATGATCTGTCTCTCCCATTTTCTTGGTGAAAGATACTTCATGATCCATTCTAGCATCAATGAATCAGTGCTGTCCGTGCCTTAAGAACTGTGCTAAAGCTTTTCAGAGAGGCTTGTCAAGTATCGTTATACTGACAGGAATCATCAGGGTTTGTTTAGTAGCAAATGTTATACAAGGCCATGGTGATAAAATGATAGCGATATGTACCGATGATAGACACGTAGCCCTGGCTCTGATCTATCATCACAACAAGACTGAAACTTACAATAAATTAACTAAAACAGAAACTAAACAAACTAAAACTTCTGTGCACTCAGGTCTTAGCCATTTTTAATTGCATACATTAAACACCAGTTTGGCTTAATAATAATCCTGACAGACTAAATTCAATTTCATGCATGGTTGGCAGCGATTTTTCTTCTTGATCATCTGTTACATCCACATGTGTAGCACTGTTGAAACAAGACATTTAAAACATTTTTGTTTCCTTGAGACAAAGTTTCTAATGGCAGACATGACGATGTTCTTAAGGACTGATTTTCACGTGCTTGCTTGTCTTGTCTGTGACAGTGTTATTAAGCTTTTGACCCTTTAGCAAACAAATGTCGAAAAGTCTTTGTTCCTCTTTGTATAGCTGATGTGGATTATGAAGATTGTGAGTTGTTCCCAGACCATGTGGGAAATGAATGTCCTCCAGCAAAGTCTGGTTTCTTCACAGTTGAACATGCCCAATGGTGGAAAGTACATTTACGCATTTACTGTACAATTGTAAGTACAATTTTAAGGTACTTGTATTTTGCTTCATGCAACTTTCTACTTTTACCCCACTACATTTTGCAGAGAAATACTGTACTTCTTTACTACTTACTTACTGCAGATTCAGATTATTAACACAAAATATAACTGAACTAAAAAAATCATTATATATTATTATAGGTGAAGCTGCAGTATGTAAAGCAATTCAAACTTTTACACCTTTACCAGCTGCAACATTAAAGTGATGTGCACATGAATGCATCACCAATTATAATCTAGTAATATAATAAATATCCTGTGTAATGTGTACTTTCATTTTTGGTACTTTGAGTATTTTGATGCCAACAATTTTTTCTACTTTTAACAGACTATATTAACAAGCAAGTTCTACTTTCAATGTGTTGAGCCCAGACACCCTGCAAAGAAAGTTTGGGCACTTACAACCACAGGTGAGAGCTGTTACGACTGATATATCAAGAGGTTCACCTTCAGGCTCATCTCCCTCTTCATCATCACAGTCTGCCGCAAAGCCTGCATTACTGCCTTTACTTGGGGCAGCAAGTCACTCCCTAACCAAAAGCAGGAATCCATTGTTTTCCATTTGAGTACCATCGTCTCAGACTTTGAGGTGCTGACCCTCATCCCAGCAGTTACGCACTCAGCTCCAACCCCCCCCTCCGACTGCGCGCTTCAGGCCACGGACCAGTGAAGCAAGTGAAACTACCTCATCAGCAAAAAGCTTTGATGTGGTCCTGAGGTCACCAAATTGGACTCCACTCCAGCTGCAGCTCGAGATTCTATCAATCACAACGAGAATTTGTTTACCAATCCTTGTGTAGTGACGTCCTGAACGCTGTCAGAGAAAGTGAATCTACTACTCTTGTACATAACTTAGCAAATGACGCATGATCTTTACCTCATGTTTGTTTTAATGAACACCCATGGCACGTACACACACTGAATATATTGTTGCCAGTGTTGAGACAAATGTATGTCCATTTGTTCTGAATACACTATGCGTACAATAGCAACGTACTCTGATCTTTTAATCTTGTGATTCAATTTCAGATATCAGTGGGACCTCTTTGTGTCTCTCTGTCACTCTCCCTCTCTCTCTCACACACACAAACTAATCTGGACAGAAATAGGGATGATAATCTGTTTTGAGGGGGTGATTGACGTTTGTCAGTCCTTTTGTACATTTGAGACCTCAACATTACACTGAGGTTTCATCATTGTCTCCATTTCCTGTTTAACTGTGTGGTGAGTGCGTTTTGGGTGTGTGTGTGTGTGTGTGTGTGTGTGTATCTCTGCGTACATGGGGGAAAGTGAAAAGGAGAGCTTTTTTTTTTTTTTCTAAGAATAAAGTATATCCGTGTGTGCACGTGTGTGCACAGAATAATAATGAAGGGTGAGGTTTTGTCCTCAACACGCGGAAGCCTGGGAGATGTCAAAAGTCATGATGTCATGATGATGACAGACTGTTTAAAGAAGAGAAAATAAAAATAAAAAAAAGAATCTCTTTGAACCCAGACATGACCATATTCTCTTGAACCACCGAGTATCCCCAAGGACTACAGTTGACATCAAATCTCATAACTTATAACCCAGACCTGGTGAATCTGGAAACTTTTCTTTCAGTGTCTGTGTTACTTTTGACTGAAAGTTTGTCTTTGAATAAAGTTTACTGGAGACTGAGAGATTAATTTAGCAGATGACCAACTCCAAGATTATTAACCGCGACAGACGACTTTCCTTTTTTCCATGAAAGAGGACGTGACAGTCAACCTGGCAACATGAGCCACAGTTAGACCAACTTTTAACTTACTTGAATCTTTATTCTCTGATTTATATACGTGAACATGTGTCTGTTTCAACAGGAAACACTGAAGAAGAAAACAGCCAAAAGGCTCTCTCATTGTGATTATTTGTAATGTATCTACTATCAGATACAGAGCATCACTGTCACTCTGCTCTCTGAGGGCTCTAACTTAAACCATCCATGTTGCGTTTCTGAACACACCTCAAGCAGTGATGTCAAGGCAGGTATTTCCCTTTTGGCACCATAAAACATTTTGCTACCAGAAAATTGTTACTGTTCTCGAGAAGAGATAGGTGATCCATCATCACAAGCAAACTTTCGCACTTTCTCTTCACCCCACTTCTGAACATCTTTCAAAGCTGTGTACTCAGAAGAGATGGGCTGACAATCAACAGCATCCACCCACACTCCAACTCATCGGCAGGATTGAATGCATCAATATCTACAATGCTGGCAGCCTAAACAGATGGAACTGATATTGAAATTCAAATCACTGGGTCCTCCTCTCACTGTAAATATTGTGTCACAGTCCCCAAACATCCATAAATGTGTCAATATCATTTCTGAGAAAAATTAATGGACTCCGCCAACAGTGTCTCATTAGGATGTGTGAAATGGCTTTGAATTCTGAAACACATTTTGTTATGTTTTCTCCAACTGGATTATGTATGACAGTATCCATTTTGATTTTCGCATTCGATTGTTCAGGCAAGTATAATAAATCAACTTCAGTTAAAGGAATAGTTTGACGTTCTGGGAAATATGTTACTTTGCTTTCTTGTAGAGAGTTAGATGACAAGATCGATACCACTGGACTGGAGATAACTTGCTGGGCTCTGGTAAAAGGTTTAAAAAAAAATCCAAAGAACAAAGTTTCAAGAAGTAGTCCATTTTTCCAGTCTTTATGCTAATGCTCAGCTAATAGATCAATCTCCAAAAGGTCAAACAGTTGCTTTAAGGCCAAACAGAATTTCTTCCCTTCAATTCAGGTCAATCCTATGAAATAAAATTAACTGGGGGTTAACTGAACCTCACCTGTTTACACCAGTGTAGCTGAGTGCAGAGTAAGTGTTCAGTGTTATTGTAGTTGTTATTTAGTTTCTATAGTTTCTCACTTAATTCAGTACAAAACTCTTCCTATCCATGTGCAACAGATTAATGCAGTTGATTAATGTTCATTTGACTCCATCCATACTGCCTGGTGAGCACAGTCTGTAATTCCTTTATGCTTATGCACAGCTCTTTCTGCTCTGTGAAGCACAACATAGAATAACTCCCCTTAGCAGCGTGCATTACAACAAGACCGAGAGTCTACAGCCGTGCCAGCACCTCTGTGAGGCTGTACATCAGCAGAAATACTAATGTCAGCAAGGCAGCATGCTCGCAGTAACAATCTTAACATGCTGATGATCTGCAGGTATAATATTTACCATTTTTTTGGTCAGTGTTGGACAAATTCACATTTCAAAATTTAAGGGATCACTTAAGTTATTGCAATCCCGAGGACAATGTTCATAACACATTTCACTGAATCCATTCAACATTTGTTGAGTTATTTTACTCTCAAACCAATATCCACCTGCTGCTGGCGCCAGAGAGAAAGTCAAGTGATCACCAAAGTCATTAAAATTCATTTGCTGGGCACCGAGAATGGCTTTACAATCCTTCCATCCAATAGGTTTTAACATATTTCAGTCAGAACCAAACTGCTGGACCGACCAACTGGCTGTTATTGGCATCAGCGGAGCACCGCCGCAAGCATAGCTGAAAGTCATTACACGAGACCCTTTAATGAATAAACAAGAGTTGAACCTTTCCAGGGCTCTTTCACGTGCAGGCTTCATTGCCTCTAACTGTATCTACCAGAGCCCGCAGCACATCCCAGATAAACCTGTTCAGCGCTCTCAGAGGGGTCAGTCCAGTCTGTCGGCCAAGCTGGCAGATCACACTGAGGAAATCCAGGGTTACAGAGGCCCACAACCCATTTCTCTTAATCCAACCACATGCCAGGCCAGATGTAAACAGTGTTGAGGGACCTGTGGTGTTGAGCTCCACCTGCTTTATTAGGAAAAGCTGGGAGTCTGGTGATAAACTGGCCTCTGCGGCATCCTCTGCTGTCCCTTTATCAGATTTCTGCTCCCTGGTCCATGCTGCCTGAAGCTGGAAAGCTGCCACCTGACTCTCCAAGTCAATCAAGCTGTGACCACCCTCCTGGCCGGGACAGCAGCTCTCAGCCAACGAAGCCCAGACCAGAAGACGTCCACCAACCTCTTCTGAATCTCTGCCAGGACGTAGCAAGGGGCATTAAGCATGATGTCACAGGCAGACAGCTGCCAAGTTGTTTATTATCAGCACCCTGCCCCCCGTATGAGAGACGTGATAGCAGGTGCTTACACTTCGACAGCCTTGCTTCAATTGCTCGAGACACACTGCACCTTGCAAGAGACCCATTACTCACCACCATTCCCTGTCAGTCTTCCCTGAGGCCTGCTGGGAGCTGTGGAGAGGAAACCACACACCACGCCACACTGCAGAGCCTCATTCCCTGGCAGACGCCGTCCTGCTGTGATAATGTACCACTCATCCCTTAACCAAAATTTCCAGGATACCTGCATGGACAGCTTGAAAAATATCCTCGCAGAAGTCTAAGTGAATCCTGCAAGCTCAACTTTCACGAGATATTAGTCCAGAAAAGATTCACTGAAAATCAATTGAGTCTGGCAGCTGGAAGTAGAACCAATCAGCAAACTCTGAGGAGTGTTGTAGACGATTGCAGCAAGGAGTGGATTATTTAAATTTAATTTGAGTGCCATATTTGATTAATAAGGCTGACAAATTTAAGAAAAATGTAATTATGAAAACTTTGGTCTTCTAGTTTTGACGAGTATAATTAGACACAATGTTGTGCTCAGTGGACACAAGCCCCAGATGGATTTTAAACTCCAGTCTTAACCCAGTAATTAAAGGCAAAGGTCTAAACTAAGGTGAACATTAAAGTTATTACCCCAGTAAGTCATTATGGCCGTCGTTTGCAGTGCGGAGTAACTCTGCAATACTAGAGAGACTCATAATGGAGTTCCTTCCTTGAAGTAACTCTTCTGTGAATAAAACAGTTACGTCACAATGTCCAACAGTGAGGACTGCAGAGACACTGTAAGACTGGTCCCGGCAGCAGACTGAGATTCAGACATACTGCAGAGACCAAGCAAGAAAAAGAATAAAGGAGAATGTGAGGGACAGAAATACAAGGTAAGGAAAAAACAAGATCAGAAAAAATAGGTAGCAGATGAAGATAAATGGACAGAAACACGAAAGGAAAACCAGACAGACCCAAAGGAGAAGATATGAGCTGAACAGAGTAAAGAGTGGAAGATGAGTGGGTGAAGAGAATCAATGTTATGTTAGCCCCTGTGTTAGCCCCCCTACTTTGTAGTCTGAGTGTTAGCTAAATGTAATGGAAAAGCATGGAACTGGATGGCCATTATAGGTCATCCCAGCAGTTTTAAACAGCTTTAGCTGCAACATGACCTTCACTGCAGGAGTTTTCACTGAGCAGCCCTGCAAAGATGATACCAGAAGAATCCTAATGAATGTTTTTGTAATCCTATCAACACTGAAAATCTTTGTTTATTCCCGTTCTGCAGACTTATACGACAACATCACAGCAAATTAAAGAAAAACTCTGACAAATCTGTGCAACAGTGCACATAAGTGATTAAAATAAACAACATCAACTGTGTATATACGTGTGAAATGACAAAATGACAGTGATAAAGTATGACAAAAAAAAGAAACAAGCCTGTGTATATTTATGCCTCTGTGTGCCTGCTTGTGTTAATAACGAAAGAAGAAATGTGATGCGGAGAATGAGAATATCTCTGTGACTGTAAATGCAAAAAGGACCTTATATGCATTTATTAGAGCACAAATGCAAAGTGAGTGTGCACATGTACACAAATACAGTAGGTTTGGGTTTGCCTATGTGTATCGCTACTAAATATATTCTCGCCTTCATTTAGATTTAAGTCACTGCTGAATCCGACAAAACTTTTCAGCTTGAATAATTCACTGTACTTTATCCTAAGCAAACCCATACTGTCCATAAAGGATATTTATGAGGGGACTAATTTGCAATATGGCGTGTGTGTGTGCATGTGATGGAAGAACAAATTTAATGTGTAAAAGCAGCATCTACTTGGCTTAAAACTGAAATCCTGCATGTGTGTCCCCACTATTGCACAGCAGCACGCGTGTATGCAAACACACACAGTATCCATACGCATTTGTATGTGGATAAGAGTGTGTCCCTGAGTGTGAGCACCTATTCTTATGTGTGCCTGCATTTCCGTTCATGTTTCTCACAGCCAATTAGACACACTCACCGCTGTCCTACTGTACACCATTAAAATCAAAGGGAAACTTTGAAAGCAGAATTTCGTCTGTAGCTTATCATTACTAAGCTCACATTGTGGCAGAAACATCAAAGGAAATCCCTTTGGCTCGGATAACTACAGTGCATCTCTTATAGCCAATGAAATACAGTGGAACATGGAAGAGGGTTAGTGAAGCGACTGAAGGAGCAGGTCAGTGTTTGGAAGCAACGGTAAATATGAAACATCTGAAGTATCAAGAGCCTTTTACTGAATTTCAAAAAGAAACTCACAGCTCGACACATATCGGGAACTACATCAACGAAATCATTGATACAGTATGAAGTCAGGTTCTATTAATAAAAGCCCCACAAAAATCACAGCTTTAATACATCAAAGGTCTTTTAATAATGCACAAAGATTTAGAGCGAGCTTCTTTATTCAACACAACCTGGGTCGCCGCTTTACATGAAGGCTGGCAATGACGCCACAGCAGCAATCCTTGCAGCTTACTCACCACAGAAGAAGAGAAAGATAGGAGCTTTGTGCTTGTTGGTTAAAGCACCGCAACACCAGTCAGATATCTCAGGGCCAAAAAGTTCCCTTTCTGTCCCGCATGCCGTGATAGCACCAAAGATCACAAGTCAAAGATTCTTGTTGTACCTCATTGACAGAAACAACAGGAGACTTAAAGAGTCGGACCAAACAAGAAACATAAGAGAAGAATTATAACAAACTAGAGAACAGCGACAGCAGTGTGGTGTGGTCTTTCAGTGAAAGTACTTCCTGAAGTTCACTGTCTTCTGTTGGATTAATAAATAGCCAAATTAATTATTGGTAACAAACTCACTTACCAAACTGATTGTTAATTACAGCACCAATGTGTCAGCACAGTCCAGAAATAGTGCCATATGTCCCATCTTTGAACCTTTGAGGAAACTCTTACCGCTCCTTAAATCAATATCTCTATAACTGATAATGGCTCACGTGGCTCCTTGTATGTGAAATGAGTCAGTTATAGTGACAAACACTGAGAATTATCACCCAACTCTGCAGTTCTCTCTCCTCTATGGAGCTTTTTAGTATCTTTAAGGTTGCTGTTCAAACAGCATTTAGACATAGTTAAACATAGATAGACACTATAGACTGAAAGTGCATTTTCAAGGCCTATACCTCGATCAATATTTGGGAGTTAAAAGCAATGGAGCAAGATAAAATCATAAAAGAGTCACTGCATTTAGTTGAAATAAATATATACACAGCCATGTAGGCAGTTCTAAACTTTAAGAGCTTGTTTAGTTTTCTTCCCATGACTTGAATAGTGTCAAAGGTTTCTGTGCTATAACTTGACTCAATACATTTTGAACGCCTTAAAAGTTAGCAGAAGAAAAAGTTTTCAGAAGAAGAACATTATTCTAAAAGTGACATATAAGGATGCAAAAACTTTGATCAGTGGTATGATCCAGCTCCTGCATGTTAAACAAGCTCGAGATTAGAGGAGCGGGAACAATTACAGTGAAACATTTTCTGAAACTCAGACCTCTTTCGCAAAAATCTATGACAGGTGGAAAACTTCTGGTGAGACACCGTGACCTCTAGAAATTGAAATTGGTTCAGAACAGCTTCTCACAGTAGAATTATCAACAGAGACAAAAACCTGTCAGAGGGTAGGATCTGGAGTCTTAAGTTTTTGGTTGGTGAGAATACTAAAATTCTCCACACTTTTCTGGATAGATGCCAATATTATGATTAGAAGAGGAGCTAACAAGTTATGGTTTCCAAAGTCTAACAGTGAAAAGGAATAGAATTAGAGGTACTGCAGCGTCTGCATACTAAGCCACTTCCTGATATTTGACCATCAAGTGCTTCATCACACTATGAAACTAATCTATCAGCCATTCATATTCCACATTTTTATATAGTCTCTATGCACCAAAGGGTTTCATTTCAGCCTGACACCTGGTTTGTGTTCATTTCATTACAATAATGAGGAATTAGGAATCAAGTTTAAGATGCTGGATTAACAGTTTAAGTGTTGAAATGATCAGCACACCAGGTGTTGGAATCAGACAACAAGCCCTCTGATGATTTCTTGACCTTTGAAGATGCAGCCACAGATAAGTGCGCAAAATTGACTCGCTAATTTAGTATTAGAAGAAAGCATGAAAACAAACATCAACATAAACAGCTCTTCAAAAAACATAATCTTTAGAAGTTTGTGAACTACAAGATGCAGCACAATGCTTTTCTAATTAATGAAAAGGGTGAGCCGGTTATGAAAGGAGACGTTAGAAGTCTCCTTTCAGGTGTACAAACTGTTGTTTTTTTCTATTTGATTCTATCCTGTTTGTATTGGAGTGAAAATCCTCCTGCCTCTCACTTCTCTCTGCCCAACCCTGTGACAGATGAGAAATTGAACAATTGATATTTCTGACAGGAACTCAATTAAATCCTGTGGCCACTGTCAAAAAAGCTACACAAGAGGAACGGGAGTGCGCGTACGTCTATGCGATATGATCATACAGGGTTTCCCATACATTCATTTATTTGTGGCCTGCCACAATAACAACGTTGTCACAAATTGATTTTCTGTTTTTGGCAAATAACACGACTTTACTGCATGTAATGAATACAGGAGATGAACATGCGCAGGAGATATGTCAAACCTTCCAATTAACTTCTGTGTCAAGCAGATTTAACCAAATACCATATGAGGTGATGTAATATAAAGAGAGAGAAAGTCTACATCGTGTGGATGATGGGGTTGATGGATGGGTCAAACAAATATAAAACTTTCATCCTGGAAACCAGTGTTCGTGTGAAACCAAAACTTTCCACTGACTTGTTTTAACCTACGGACAAAAAGTATTTACATCACAATTTATTTTAACGGATGTAACTAAAATAAGGTGAAGAATTAAGTTAATGTATTCTTTCAAATACTTTCAACAGACATGTTTAAGTCAAATACAATCTAACCACACACTATTTGTCCGTCTGCTGATGGAGATTTGATGACAATAACTCTTATAAACTGAACTTTTCCTAAGCTGTTGGTTAAATCCGCATTACGGCAGAGAGCGACAGAAAAAGGGAAAAGTGAGAGAAACTTAAAGGTAGAAAAGAAACACGGACTGTGCAAAATGCAAAGAGGGAGCAGGAGTGAGACAAGAGAGAGGGACAGTAAACGAGAGAAAGAGAGACAGAGACAAGCTGCCCCTGTGGCACTATGTGATAAGGATATTATGTAGATTGAAATGCTTCATGCAGGTTGAAATCAGCATAAAATGTTGCAGCAATTTTCTTTTTAAACTCAGGTCATGGCTTAACTGTCAAATTATACACAGACTCAACTTTGAGTGTGATCTGAATGCAAATCAGCTTTCTAATCTGAACTCTTGCATGGAACATTTTTGAACTTGAAGACATACAGAACCAGTATATAAAGTTTTCGGGTGGGTGTCAACACCTCAATAAAACAAAGGGTCAGAAGTGCTTATCCACGCATTCAAAGGCTTGTGTTTCATAACTCGTCCAAAAATGCAAATAAAGACCTAAAGTGTCTGCAATGCAGCCAAAATGAAGAAAAGATGGAAGTCATGTTAATGTTAAATTGGAATATTGGTACATAAATAATTCCTAAAGATTTGCAGTTTCTAGGTCTGTTAGTCAAGTGAATCACAGATACAATACTGATACATAGAGAAACAGAGGAGATAACATATACTCTTCTAATCAAACTATTCCAGAAAGGGAAAAGAGCAGATGATAAGGGTGAAAACAGATGCAAAGGCTGCCACTCACAAGGAAAAAAAGAGACAGAGGAAACAGGAGAGATTTAGTAATTACTGAGTTCTTGTGCCCCACTGTGCAGCCAAACTATTTCTGGGACCCCAATCTCATAATCCCCCGCCTGCCAACAAAGCATTTTCTAACTCATTTCCTGAGAGCATCGCGTCAACCATAAAACCAGAAATGGAGCAGTAAATAGCCTAATAACACCCAACAGTTTCTTTTTATGGCTGCTTTTGTCTGTTTAGCAGTGGACAGCCTAACTTGAGACGGTTTGTAAAAGGTGGAGGGCATGAAGCAAGCAGCCAGTCGGCATTCAGGTGTGTGGGCTTGGAGATCAGATATGTGACAGCTCATTGCAGTGTATGGTGGTATCCATGTGCATAATTGCCACAAGGAACAGGGGGGGACAAGTAGAAGATACTCCATGGCGCGCGCGTGTGTGTGTGCATGTGTATGCGTGTGTGTGTGTGTGTGTGTGTGTGTGTGTGTGTGTGTGCGCGCACCTTCTGCTAAAAAGAGACGATGAAGGCAAAGGAGGCAAAAGAAAGCCGACTGATAACAAGCAGGTTTGAGGTGAGCACCAAAACACTGTATTTATCAAACAGCACTCACAGAACGATATTTTTGGCAGCATGTCGCGGGTTGAAGTTCATTATTTCAGAGTTTGTCCGAGATGAGAAAAAAAAGTTTGTGGAACTTGCCTAGCAGCCAACGTCCATATCGCTAGCGGTCATCCTGAGGTCTCTGTCTCTCTTTAAGTTACTTGCTTCATTAAAACTAACATTGGTGATCCTGGAAAACCGGGAGCATGAAGAATGAAGCCCCCCTTCAATGTGTGACTGAATATCTCACCCTTGGTGGTATCTATCATCTGTTAGTTCATCTGTTTCATGTGTAACACTTATACGTCTAAACACTAAAACTAAAAAGTGTTGTCAGTGACGTTGGTAGAAACCTGTTGAAGCCTCTTGTATCGTCACACTTTATAAATGCTTACTACGGTGTGAGTCAGTGTTGCTTGGACATGTTTGTTGAATCATTTCCATCTACATCAAACCCTGACAAGAGCTGTAAGACGTAGAAGGTCCATTCAATATCTATTCACGTATTGCTGCTCCATAAACAGAATGGTTAATGTGCCTATTGATTGTTACGATAAAGATCTTAGAAAACGCTGACTGCACTCACGCTAGTCTATAATGGGCAGTTAAACACACACATGAATGTGCACACTCCCATAGACACACACACACACATTCACTCACACCTGCCAACGCTCACAATCACATACGCTTACACACCACTAAGGCGCTGACCCCATCGCACACTGACACGGTTACACTCCATATTTTAATCTTTTCACTTTCATCACTTCATTCTGCTTTAGTACTACATTAATGTTGCTCTTCAGGTCCATTTAACAGCCAAACCCAAGAATCTTTCAGTGTTTATTTAATATTTATGCTGGTGAGAATTGGATTTCTAAAGTACAGATTATAGCAACATGGTAGATTAATTATGGATTATTTTATATCTTATATTTATGTATCATTTTACTCTGAGGGATGGTTTACAGCTCTTTCGGATTTCCTTTTCATTTCTCATATAACTTCATATGACAGTAATTATTTTGCGACCTGTGCTCATCACAGGGTTTTCTTGTTTACTATATGATGCAGAAAGCAGTGTTGGTCAATTTTATGATTCACATGGACACAAAATTGCATTTGCACCACAAAATACACTTAACACATCTGTTAGAGGACAAGGACACATTCAGTCGGCTTTGGTTGCTTGTTTATATGATAACCTTGCAGAACACCTTTAAAATGCTCATATACACATTTCTGGTCCTTTATCCTCCGCTGAACACTAGAAATATGCGTTTAATGTAATGTAATGAACCATGTCATGTAACAGAAGGGGACTTGTAATGTGAAGCTGTTTCGGGGAAGCTGAACAATTATTTCTTTTAAAAGAAGAAAAAAAGGGTTTTGAAACAGGAAGGAAGGAAGACAGATTTCATCACTTTTCATAAGAGTTTTATATTATTCTTATGTGCCCTAATACGAGTTCAGCTATGAGTAAGTTAATTGCTCTCCCTCCTACCTGCACATCCTGTCTGACTTGGCTTTAAAAAGTTGCCAAATATCAAAGACCTTATGACTACAAAGCATTACACCTGAACAACCCATGCTGTTCACACTTTTCAGCTTGATTTTCTAAGACCGTAGGCACGGAGTGACATGATTCACATTATAGGATTTCAAAGGCTCGAAGAAAGAAAAAAAACACCCCTCATACACCTTCAATTAACTCTGACACACCTTGTGTGTATAAGTGTTGACATAAACACATGTGCACATGCACGTGCAGACAGATGTTAGACGGACTGTACACGTACACATGCACATGCACGCTGCCACACACACCTGCACACGTTCTCATACATGTGTCTGTCAAGCTCACACAGAGAGGCGAGCTACAAGCAGCGAGCTCTGAAGATCCACGTGGACGTGAAGCAGAATCAAGCAAGGTGATTTAATTTAAAACTTCTACAGTCAAAACCAATTATCTCAACATGCTTTCTGTTCTACCACCTCTTGTCACACACTAAACCAGGTGTAAGCCAGGGCTGGACAAACTAAATCTTCCACAAATGTGGGAGAAACACCTACAGAGTCCCAAAGGGCCACGGTGGGATTTTAATGCAGTTGTGTAGATTTACAAACCTTTAAGCTGCAGTTCCTAATCAGGTTGTGCAAATTACCATAAACATGATTACATTTTAAAATGTTTACAGCACCGTAGCATCCCATTGTCTTTCTTTAAACCAATAAGATTTTAACAAGGCATTTGTCTATGGCTTGTCTATTGCTCTATACATCCATGTGTAGCGAAGCCTATATAGTACATTGGCTGCTGGTATTCGCTGTATCTATTAGGTAGGGGAAGGGAAACGTACTGCTGCACACAAACAGTAATCAGCACCACAGTGTGCTAGACAGTTCCACTCAAGGCCAGCTATTCACTTCACTGTTGAATGTGGCTAATTAAAAATTGTAGCGTACTTTACAAAGACGAAACGAGAGCGTTCTGCCTCCTTCTTGTATGTCGTCTTTACAGGTTAACAACAGACGTCTGCAGAGAAAAGAGAACCTTTCAAGCTCAAAAAGTTCACTCTTAACCACAGAAAGAGTTCATTGTCAACAGATTCATCCACAATGAGAACTGAGCAAACTCCATCCACTGCTGGAATTATTTTGCCAATCTATCATTTACAAGTCTGTTTTAGTCAATGAATGTGTTAGTTGATTCAGAAAATTATTTGTCAACTATTTTTGATAATTGCTTAATCTTTTTTTTTTCAGCAGCAAACACTATTTTTCTTTATTCTCAAATGTGATACTTTGCTGCTTTTCTATGTTATGTATCATTTTAAACTGAACAGGATACTGTTCTCAGTAATGAAAAGCCACTAAGCTTAAATACATCTCAATCTTCAGATGAAGCAGACCAAGCCATGTGAAAGGAAATCTTCATAAAATGCTAGTAAGATGACCTTGAGTTGGGAATGTTGAGTCAAAGGAGACATTTCATTTCCTTGTCAAGGAATTTGGGCACAGTGTCTTAAACTGCTGTAGCTGATGGCCATGCTCATTTATATAGATGCTGAAGAACGCAGAGGTGTAACTACAGCTTTAGTGCACCCTGCCTTTCTTATGAAAACATGTTTTCACTGCATATTCATTATTAGTACTGATGGATTTGATGCAGTCATAGGTTATACCACCAACTTTCAATTCATTTATACAACAGTTTTTCATGCCAAGTCAAAGAGTGTAAGTTGACAACGCAGTATATTTCTATCTCTTGGTAGTTCCCCTCTCTCTCTCTCTCTCTGTTTTAGACACACACACAATGCTGGATCAGACTGAATATGTTTAATTATTTATGAGTCTCCAGCGCTGCTAATGCAAACTGCACACCGATATCCACTTAATAATTAAAGCCTCGTATTGATTGTGGAATTATAATGCTTGTGTTGAGGGACATTAGTCAATGCTGCTGATGATAATAACGCTGCTGATTCCCTCCTATAAAATTGGCTTTAATTCACCGAGTGAATGGAAATTGGGGGGTTGAAAGGATGCAGGGAGGGATTTGGAAGACAGGCTGAAAGTCAGAGGGATTGAAAGGGCATCTTGAGTAAAACCAAAAAAACAAGCTATTGAAAAAAGAGAGAGGAAAGAAGAGAGGCAGCGCAAAATAGCACAGCAGATGGTTTGAACACAAATTCAACATGCAGTGACACTTCATATTTAAAGGGTTTAAAATGAGTTACAGAAACACAACCTCGTTAAGTCAACAATGACTAACGAGGAGTAGGATGTTGGGATATGCTGCATTTTTTGAGATACATTTGCTCTAAGCTCAAAAATAGGTTCAGTTTAGCCTACTATTTATTTAATATTTGAAAATAGTACTGTTGAACTACAAATTAAATATTTTTTAACTATTATATGATGTTATTTATATAAGTTATTAAAGGAACTAAAACGTACAAATGTAGAACAACAGTGCCAGAGATACTTTCACTGATTGATTACAGGTGTGTTTGTGTTATGTTTGTATGTATATTTCTCTTTCATTTATGATTTTAGGTTTTGGACTTTTCAGGCTGGCTCTGGAAAATTGCAATGAGCATTTTTCACTTTTTTTTTTTACATTTTATTGACTAAAGGATTAATTGATTAGTCATGCAAATAATCAGCAGATTCATCGACGGCAGCCCTAGAGCATATACAGTAGCAGAGTCACATACAGCTTCTGACAACAGTCTGGGTTGTGACAGGTTCACTGTGATGTGAGTCACATTAATCAGAACTGCATTTCAAGCAATATGTGTGAGAAGAAATGCATTTGGCAGCAGACAAAAATGGAAGTCAGGTAGGTGATACATCAAAAAAAAAACTAAATACAGTAAAAAGTACACAATCAAAAACATCTTCAATGTGTACATACTGTAGGGTTTCTGTGTTATGTTCAAGGGCACATAGTCACTGATGGAAAGCCCTGAGTGATATTTGATTCTGTGTATTCCTCCATGGTCGCTGGGTACCTGCCTCCCGTTTTAAAACCTTATCATGAAGCCATGACCCGTAAATATTGTATATTACAATGCAGCTGAAAGGCAAAATAAGACCACTGAACTGGAGGAGGAGCCGCAGGTCTACATGCTGGACTTTGTATTACAGATTAAATTATGCAGTTTTATGCAGCATTAAAATGTTGAGCAGATACTTTAAAGGGAAACATGGTGCTGAAGCTGTAAAGATTCAAAGAGCCTGACTTCTAAGCCTTATGATGTGCTTGTCTCCATCTGACAAGTGTGCCATATAATTTGTGGGTTTCCAGATGTTAAAACATGAAGCAATCAAAATACATATACATTTAAAAGGAGCTGCATAGCACTATTTAAGAGACTAGACTCTACACTACCAATCTCAAAAGGATATGTCTGAGTACGTCTGATATTAACTCTAAGAGGCATCCGCAGATGGTCGAAGAGTGGGGGAAATAAGCCGTCAAGCTAATGACTCTGAGCAAAGTGCAACTCAAAAGAACATAATCTTAAGGTTCTTCAGGGTATCTTGTACGTCCATATGGGTTACAGTTGTTTTATTTCAATTTCTCTTTAAAAATTCAGTACTGAAGTGAAATACATCCACCTTTACTAGTTATTGTTGTTTATGATGACAACGAAAAGCACTATTCATCAGACATTCGTGGCTGACGCTGACAGAGAGAAATGTTTTATGTCTATATTTTCCAGATCACGCAACATCAGATCACCTTTTCAAGTGAAATAATATTTTAAAAAGCTAAATGACCTGTTGAGATGGGTGTCAATTGACTCATCTATGCAATTGTCACTACTATTTGAAATGAGTGTATATGTTTGAAAATCATTATTCTTGTTCCTATATTTGCTTAGTGGAAGAGAAACGTTGCCCAATGCACTCTGGACAATTTTTGCTTCAGCAGTGGTGCATAGAGTTACAATCTAAAATCGAATGTAACTACATCATGGAAAATAGGATGTATTAAGTTGAATTACCAGCATTTGCCAGTCATCACTTTGATATGCAAGGTTCAAAGATAATGTGGCACATCTAAAAGAGCCGAGGGGTTCAAATCATTTGTGGCCAAATTTGAGGTGCGAAGGTTAAAAAACTATAAAATTAAAACAGACTTATGCAGAGAGTACACATGGAATTCACAAATAATAGTAATAGACATATATTATCTATATGACTCTCATGTGTAACAGAGCTTTAGTCGTATTCCCGTATTACTCTTTCTTTTCATTTCTCTCTTCTCTTTCTGATTTGTTAACAAGGCATTAGGCAAGTTAAATGACTTGCATTAATGAGACAATCTGCATATGTCCAACCTTCAAATGATGGATGCTATTGTTGTTTTTTTTATTTTAATGCATGTTCTGACATCTACTGTCTAAAGTAGAAATGGGCTGACCTCACTGTTACAGTCAGAAACAGAAACACACTGGATGTTGTGCCCTTAATACACAAGGTTTTTAAATAAACAATGTGTTTCTATGTGAACCCAGTCTGACTTTTAAACTTTTTGACATTTTTCCATCTCAGTGCACCTTCTCCGAGGAGTCCGGTCTGCTAAGTATTCAGAGAGAGTGTCCGAGTCCAGATGTTACATGAAAAAATTCATCACATACAGCGTTTGTGGACACGTGGCTCTGATGTGTAATGTGTGTTGGCATATGTGTGGAGGTAATGGATGGAGAGAGTCAAAAAGAGAGAAAGAGACGGAAAAAGAGCATGCTTAAGATAAAGCGAGCGTGTTTGTACGAGCGTGCACATCTGTGTGTGTGTGTGTGAGTGTGTGTTGTCAGTTCCCTAATGAAAACATGGCATCACCCCAAAGATGTGGTTTCTCTGAAGTTGACAGCCAGCTCTTATAATGATGCTGCTCCTCTAGATAAAAAACATTCCCTCGGTAACTGTACATCATTTATCATCATCACCTTCATTTAACGCCGGTAGGTTGACTGAGAGTGCTTGGAGGGCTTGGAGCCAGAGTTGAGAAGGTTTTGGCGAACTATATAAGAGAAGCACGATATAAAACTGGACCTAACACCCAACAGCAGTAAATATGTTTGATGATGATATTGTTGTCAGATTAATACACAAATGATGAGGGACTATGCACTGATTAATAGATTCAATCATGATCTTTTATATGATATATACAGTAGATCCACGCCCACCTGGCTCCGATCCCTTGACTCACTCTCTTTTTGGCAAATTTTAAAACTGGCTCACACGTTTATATATTGAAAGTGAGAAATAGCTCCACGTGTGTCAAATCTACAAACTGAATGTTATGGCTTCAGTTGCTGAGTGCCTTGTTGAAGTGCACCTTGGCAGCAGTTGCACTGGAGTTATGAAGCTCTCATTCACTATAACCTTTAGGTCACGAAAGTGTTTCTTAAACATGATATGAGCATCATCAGACTGATTTACATTGACACTTGGGATCACAAATCAAAACAAGCGATTTTGTTTCAAATTCAAAAACGAAACATATTATATCTGCTGACAGCCATTACCAATGAGAATAAATGGAAAAGCTATTGTAAGCTACCTGTCCAGCACCAAACAACAGACAGACAAAGCTAGCAACTAGCTGGTAAACCTTTAGTCACTAAAAAGTTGACATTTCAACACACTGTCAACACAATTTCAAATAAATGCTAATGTTGCGCCACATTGGCTGAATGTTGAAATACACAACTGATTGTCTCAAGTTCATCATATAAATCTAATAGTATATCAGGGTTGTGTTTAGAGCTTGTTTCTGCTGAACCCAAGTAGCCAAAAATTAGAAAGCCCAGACAGACCTATTATGATGCTCTATCTATCAAAATTATAATAGGCCAGGCTCATAATTGAGAAGGTTATGAAATTACTGACTTGTGTTTCCCTTCCTGGTCCTGAATTTGACCCAAATGTGGCTCTGATTTACTCTTAGGTGTAAACTCGTAATAATGGAATCTCTGAAGCTCTGAATTCTACATCGAGTGTAAAAAAACAGGGCAGTGAAGAACCAGAAAGAACCTTTATCCCTTGACCACATTCTTCATCTCTCATCACCATCATCCTTCACCCGTCCACATCATACGATTTTGTCATTTCACACTTCATTTACACATTTAGACACACTGCCTCACATGCAATGTATAGATCATATAAAGCACAAGAACAAAACTGTCCCTCTCAGCTCTCTGGATGTGACGTCTCTCACCGTCACTGACAACTTCAATCATTCAACCATTAACAGTCTCTTTATCGCTCTCTCTCTCACACACACACACACACACACACACACACACAATGCTAAGACCTCCTGTTCTTTGTCAGCATCACTCAAGTATAGGAAGAAGAATATAAACATGACAGGATGGAGGTCAGCTGGAATAAAGAAGATCCTGCTATTATAGCCTGACAGACATTTGTTGGTAGAAGCACACACACAGACAGACAGACAGACAGACAGACAGTGTGTGGGCATGACAGATAAAAGACAGATAGACCTATTGCGAGCGTACAGTTGGAGTGTGTGTGCGCATGCATGTGGCCGTGCACGTGTCTAGTGGCAACAAAATCAAACCAGAACATATGAAACCAGTCTGTTTGCCTTGAAGTCAAAAGAAGATGATTTTATCGATTTTTTTCAACTGCGCCATCTGTCTCAAAATCATGAGGAGCACACAAGGCGTGCACACACACCAGAACATACATTTGTAGAAAATACTGTCCTGTGGTTCAAAAGAAACATGCAAAATTAATGAAAAAAATCATATAGTACAAATTCATTGTTCTGAATAACTCATCAACCACTCAACCAAACAGTTAAGACTCACTGACATCTGCTTCACTGCAACAGTTGTCAGATTTTTTTGCCAAAAAACAAACACAGAATCTAAGCAGATGGTCCGTCCAGCAGAATCATAGAAAATCAAATTTAGTTGTTTTGCAGTGTGGCCTAATTTTGGATGGATTGCAATGACTTTTTGAAGAGAGTATTTTCCTGTAGCACCACCATGAGGTTGGCACTTCTGCTTTTACTTTAGTGTTACCTTTGCAACAACTATATGCAGAAATTCTGCACATTCGTGGCACTCAGAGGATGAACCCTCATGACTTTGGTTAACCCACTTACAACTCTCGAGGTGCCACCAGAAGGTGAAAGTTTTCACTCCTCCAGTAAAATAACTAAAAATCAACTACATGGATAGGCACAATATTTTACACACACACTCATGGTTCCCAGACTATGGACTCGACTGACTTCCTGGATTTTCCTCTAGCGTCAACACAAGGTTCACCAAGATGGTGAGCATCATAAACATTACACCAACTAAACATCAACATATTTGTTTGCCTTGTCATGGTGGGCATGTTTGCTATTCTAGCATTAGCATTTAGCTCAAAACTGCTGCCTCACAGAGTCAACAGCTTTTCTGATAATGCTCAGCCTTTAGTTTATCTCTGATCGATGGGCAACCAGGAACAGCAACCATTTGTCCTGTACAGACCAGGGTATCAGTTTGGAGCACTTTATTCTAAAGGTTTATTACAGTAACAATTTTAATGTACAAGAAGCATTCCTGCCATATTAAAACATTCAAAAGCGACTGCTAGTCATGTGTCTGAAGCTGGTTGGATGTAACAAAACAATTCAAACTTTCATTTCCATATATTTGGGGTCACAAACAGCTTAAACAATCGAATCTATCCAGAGTTCCTGCACAGTTTGGGTTAACATTCAGAGATTTATTGGATCGAAGAGATTTTTGACTCTGTCATTTATCGTCTGAGTTTTTGATCCAGATACGGTCTGTATCTTGAAGGCAGGGACCCAGCTGCAGTCTGTGGAGCACTGGATCACTGTCACTGCTCCGGCTGCTTAGACAGCAGATAGTCTGTATCCAGGCTCTCGTACCTCTCTCTGAGGTATTTGAGACGTTCTGACCTTTTGGTGGCCACTTAAAACTTTTAGACAAGGAGCTTATTGACTGTCAGCAATGATTTATGTTAGCGAAGACAGAGAGGAAGGGAGGAACTGAGAAAAGGGAGGCGGAGGAGCAACAAGCGTAAAGTGTCAACACTCAGTATCTTTTCTTTTATAATAAAAAGGGAGGAGAGGAGGTAACAGAACATTTATACAGATCACAGTAAAGCTGCATGCGTTACCTTGCATTCGCTTGTGTTATTTGGCTCGACTTGAACCGTAAACCCTCTGTTCACAGCACCATGCGACCACAGGAGTGGAGAGTTTTTGTCTTTCACTTGAACGGAGAGGAGTGTTTCAACTAATGGTATTGATTTTACTCATCAAGCACACTGCAATTACACAAATGAAGCTTGACTGAACATGCTAACAGCCAATTAAATATGCACAGAAACCAAAAATTACTTCACTCTCTACTCCTCTAACACTGTTTCTCTGTCTTTCTGTCTCTCTCACCATGTACAGATTTCTATGTAAATCAGTGAAAAATTCACCAAATACCTCAGATATTGCGTGTGTTGCAACATACTGTACATCAGGACTTTTTCTTGGACGTCTTCTCAAAGCTATAGCATATAAAAGCTGCAACATGAGAAATTCAGCAGTGACTGTTTTTGCTTGATTCATATAATTACGTTCGAGAAGCACAACTTCGAGGTGACACACCGCTTTTCTTTCCGAACTTTAATTTAGTTTCTTTCTCCTCTCTTCCTGCTGTCATGGTCTCCTGTCTTACTCTCATCCCTCTGTCTGTGTCACTCCAGTATAAGGATGTCCTAAAACTAAGGATCGGTAACGGTCCAATTCGCTAAGCTCCAATGCTAACAAATCTGTTATCTCTCCTCTCGTATTAGCAAAGCTCAGTGTGCAAAAACATTGGGTGAGCTGCTTCTCATTCGCTGACCGTCACTTTCACTGGTTATGAGGACAAGCGTCGCCGGCTGCAGGTCATATCAGCTGTCTTTAATTAATGTTAATTCAGTGAGTGACTTGATAACGGGCCAAAATAAACTTGTGTGCTGTCGTGTTTGCTCTCTACAAGCTGGTGTCTGTGCTCAGCCAAAGATTGTTTGCTTCTGTAACACCACTGTACAACCACAAGTGGGCTGAGTGTTTCTGGAGTGGTAGAAGTTGTCAAACTCATGAGAGAAGGAAAAAGGCTCTGACATGCTAGTCTTCGTCTTCCACCATATGTTTTAATACATTACAAACACAAATAGCATACATTACACCAAACTCCACAACTGCATTACTAAACTACATAATATACTATAATAAAGAAGATCAAAATTGCAAGTAAATCATTAAAAATAAAGAATAGAAGTACAACCCTGATTGCAAAAAAGTTGGGACGTGCAAGACAAAAATAAAAACAGAAGGTAATCATTTCCAAATAAACTGTTTGCTGTCAACAGTTTTACAAAGTGTTCCTGAGTCCATCTCCTTTATTTAATCCTGTGGTTGACAAAGTGTTGAACCTCTCTCCATCCTCGCTTGTGAACGACTGAGTCTTTCCAGGTTGAACCTTTCATACCCAATCATGATACTATCACCTGTTACCAATGAACCTGTTTACCTGTGGACTGATCCAAACAGGTGTTTTTGGATCAGTCCACAACTTTCAAAGTCTTTTGCTGCTTCTGTCACAACTTGTTTGAAATGTTTTGCTGCCATCAAATTCAGAATAAGAATATATTTACAAAAATCAATCAAGCTGATGAGGTCAAACATTAAATAAATAAAATAAACACAGCTTCTGACCTTTTTTGGAATCATGGTTGTATATGTACGTGTATGATATGGATTGACAATGAAATGTAAAGGTAATGTTTAGAACCAGTGTCATCTCCACTCTCAACTGCACCATGTCTCTGTTTGTGTCTGTCGCTCTCTCCCACTGTTTCTCTCTTGTCTGCCTTCCTTGATATTTTTCCCCTTCTCTCAATCTCTTTAATTTCTCATTGACTTTCTATCCTGTTTTCCTTCCCTTCTTTCTTTCTCTCCCTCCCCATCGAGACTGCCCTCCTCCTTCCTGCTCTCTCTGTTCTTCATGGTGATTGTTCTACGCTTGTTTGAACCTTCCCTGAAACTCCCTGCAGGATGGGTGGTGGTGCGTGCGCACACACACACACACACACACACACACACACACACTATAGGCACATTAATTTCCACCTGTAAATGTTTTCTATATACGTACAGCTACTATACACAAAAGCATAGGCACAGATATTCACACTCTCACATGTTCTCACAAGCTCACAAACACTGTCAAGAAGCAGCAAGCAAACATACACAACACACACACATACACACACACAGGAGTCGTGGTGACATTTGTAATAAATGGCTTAATGGAATTTCCTCTGCTGGTTAAAAAGGATTGAAATGCCACTGCAGGCATGATCACAAATCAATAACCCATTCTCAAAGCTGCCATTTCAGTGCATGTGTGTGTGGGCGTGTGTGTGTTTGTAGGTGCATTTTTTTCAGGCCGCAACTGGCGAAATTTTGTTTTCGTCTGCTGTTCCATTTCGCATTTTATTCATTTCATTCGGTTCCCCTTAAATGTCCCTAAACCGTGTTGATAAGATAAGATGAACTTTATTGATCTTCAGGAAAAACTGCAGCAGCAAAGAAAAAGATCTGATAGTAAATATATTAATGTGTCTTCACCGTGTTCCTAGAATGGGTTGAAGGGCTTTTTTGCTGTGTTGACATTATGTGGAGTATTTTTGCTTCTGTGTTCTTTCTGTAAAGATATGTTCGCCATTTACAGATCTACAAGCTTACATTCATTGTAGGGCAATAACAATCACACAAGGCTGGTATTTTATCTGAGCACTGTACCAATTAAAGATGTATTGATTTCCAAAGAAGAAACTACTTTTCCATCAGTTTTGTTCTGACCAGTACTATTTCAGCAGTAATGTGTCCTATGGTGTTATCATCACCAAGAGAGAAGATTAAATAAGTGTGAATTTGGGGATTCCAGAAAGATTAGTAATGATATGGTAGAAATGCACAGAGGGACACGGATTAAGGTGTAAATCTGATTCATTTAAGATAAATCCTTACTGCCTTCACGATGGCTTTCTGGCTTAAATATGTGATCCTCTTCTACATGCTAAAGCAGTTTGTAAATTAAATGCTTCATTTTGGATTTTCCTCTGATCGCTGCTACACTCTGGTATTCTCCTCAATTTCCTCCTGGCTGAGTTCAGTGTGTCACTGAACTCCAACGTGGCAATGAACACCCTAATTTCCCCTGAGAGCACTTTGTGCACCCCAATAATGGTACATTCTCTTTTTGGAGGCTTACGTGAGAGCATGAATAATTCTGGCAGTGAATCACACTTGATGTCAACGGTGTGGGAAAAGGCACGGGAGGTGATACGTGCAATGCAAGTCCAGGATAGATTTATTAGTCACGCCACCGCAGCAGGGATCCTCTGCAGCTGCTTCTGAAATACTTTTAATGGGTGGTTTCTTTTCAATACTGGGTCCACTGTTCTAAAAGTTGATGGCAGGAACCAGGACTGCCAGCTAAATTTTTAAACTGTGTGCACTTTCAGCTCCATTCGCTTTAGACTGGATTGCCGTGCTCGCTGCTTGTCCATCAGCATTTAAAAAATGATTGACAGCTCCCATCTCTTCTGAGTTCAAGTCACTCTGACCAGGGCCAGACTTTTATATTTGGGAAAAGGGTCCAAACAATTCAGCTTTCTTACACTTGAAGACACAGGTCATCTGACATGACACCTCTCACTTGATTTCATGGATTTTAATGCAGCTACCAGGCAACTGAAATAGAGCTGAAATGATTAGGGGATTCATTAAAGCTAACCCTGAACTACTTTGACAACTGATTCATTCTCAAGTAATTTTTCAGGGAAAAAATGACACATTTTCTAATTCCAACTTTTCTGATTGAATATTTTTAGGTTCCAGGAAATATCAAAAACTAGATGGACAAGTTGAAAATGAAATAAATAAGTGACTGATGAATAATATAAATCATGTAGATATTCAGAATATTGAAATAGTCTAAAATAAAAAGATATTTTTTTCACATGAGACAGATTTATTTGGATACATATTTCATTGCTTATTCATTTCACTGTCTACTTGTTAAATAAAATTTCAGGGGAGATATTAATATTATTCACTTGATATTGAATTATTTAACTGCTTAAGAATTTATTTTTCAGGTGTTTGTTTAATTGCTAATTCCTTAGTTTATTTATCCATTCATTTATTTATTTAACAACTAATATATCAACTTGTCAAAAAATTGTCTACTTTATTAAGAGAATTATGACCCATTTGGTCTTCGACAGCGGAATACCAGCAATTTCACACTATCACCTTGGGCTTAAGGAAATTGTGATGGATTTTTTTGACACAATGATGAATTGATCAATCAAGATTCAGATGTGCAGATTAATGGATACTGAAAATAATCACTGTGCTTTTCATACTTCATATTTGAACTGGTGGATTGAATCACAGATACTGTGGGTTGTATGAAACAAAATCAGCTGAAGTCCATGTCTGTGACCTTGGCTCTGAGGTTTGTTAGATTAGGTGATGAAAACTGTACTTTCCAATCACCACAGTTCAATTAAGGGACATAATGGACACCAACAATGGAGAAAAACTGCATGTTACACCAGCTGGAGGACACAGAAACTCACATCTGTGGTCACAGGCGTTCACATACAGTCCACATCTGTCTGACACAGGCGTTCACATACAGTCCACATCTGTCTGACACAGGTGTTCACATACAGTCCACATCTGTCTGACAAAGGCAATAACATACAGTCCACATCCGTCTGACACAGACCAACACATACAGTCCACATCCGTCTGACACAGGTGTTCACATACAGTCACAACAGACACAACAATAAACAACACACATGGACAGACAGGCACCAAAAGATAAGCTGGTAAACAGCAATACTGTGGCACAGCAGCCAATGACCATTAAAACAAACAAACAGCTGGAAAAGCAGCAGCATCCACAGTTGTTATAGAAACAACACAAAAATCCAACTCACGCCAAAACTTCATTACAATTCAGCTCAATACATTAGCTTAAATTGCTCACCTGTGATGTCTCCCATGATAATACAGGACAGGATTCATCTTGGAAAATGTGTCTCTGGGTTTCAACAATAAGTCCTTCTTCTTTAAAGTGTCCATCAAGCCGCTGCTTGTTTCCGCAGGTGGTTTCTAACGCTGCTAATTAGCATTAGCATGTTCGTTTACTCACTGACAGCTCGGAGCTAATAAATGAAAACGGCGACTCAACTCACGCTACTTTTCTCTCTCTCTCTGAGTTGGTAGTGAAAACTTGGCATTAAAATAGTTAACATTAGTATTGAAGTTGAACTTGAGCTCCACCGGCTGATGTTAGCTTGCGTTGTTCCTCTGCTGTTGATGACTGAGTGACAGAAAAGCATCATGGGTACATAAACAGAGAGGCTGTCAACAAGTGGTAAACAACACAACAAAGTGTTTATTTACAAGTCACATAATCATTATTAGACATTAGAAAGTTATTATTTTATGATATCGATCATTTGGTCCAATTTTAATAAAATTTTAAAGACCATTGATGTCAACAAATCACATTAAAGATATTCAGTTGACTTTAACATAAGACAGAGAAAAAGAAAATCTGCACAAGAATGTTTGAATGAAAATTTACTTGAACAATTAATCTGTTGTCAAAAGACTTGTTCTTGGTCAGACTAATCAATTTTTTTTTTAATTTACTACATACTTAATTTTCCAACATCACACCCAGAGAAACAACTTTAATAACTTCTTGCTTATTGATAAGAAGAAACTGTTTTGTAGTGTCAGAAAAAAAATCTAAATTTCTAAATGAAACTTGTTAAAGCAGGCCTTTGTTCCCACATTTAAATACTTGTTTCTTTCTCTTTTCTTTTCGCCAGAGACGACTGCATCTTCCCACATGTTTTTGCAGCCAGTTCTGGCTTTTCCAGCACATCTCAGTTCATTTACAACTTCTGTGTGCCTGTTTCTTGGCATTTAATTACACCATTTCATATTCAGCATCCCCACTACTGCATGCAAATCTGACACATGCTTATGGAGCGATCATCTGCGGAGCCGCAATTGCATCATTATCCTGCAACTAGTTTTCTTCCCGTTAAAGTGTCTCCATTTTGGTTGAATGTCAGAACTGCCAGATCCGTGCAAAATGGCTCGGGTGCACAGGTGGTGCAACAGTGATGGGTTTGGGATCCTCTGCCAGCAGTGTTTGGCATAAATTAAGTCCTTTGGGTCACCTCAGAGGGATGAGGCGGGAGAGTGGATGGTGGATGTAACATGTGAATCCTGTGTACAAAATCCAACAATAACACGGTTGGAAATACACTTTTTTGTATGTGTGTAAGGCTGCAAAATTACGAGCCTCTGTGGGAGTAAGATCTCAAGAGAAAGAGAGCAGAGGAGGAGAGGAAACAGAATCGAGCACTTGAAGGGAAGGAGAGAAAGAATGAACCCTTTTTCTGCATCAACAACACATTGAGTGTGTAACACATTTGGAATTCATGACCGAAAGTTTGGGAAGAGTGATTCACATATTCTACTGATACTTTCCCCTCAGCAGTGCACGCTTTCTCACACACCTCACTAAACTTATTTTACCCCGTGGTGGGAAAACCAATCATGTCCAACAACTATTCAAACTCGCCCTTTGCCAGTACTACAAACGTTGCCCCGCTCGTCTCTCATGTTCAGCCATCTGTCGGAGGTCCCAGAGTCACCTCGCCACACCATCATCACCTATTCTCCTCCTTGCAAATCAAACAGACTCCACTGAGGATGTTTTAGCATAAACTCAATCCATCATCAATGGCTTACATCATTCTGCTCTGTCAGAGCCAAAGATGTTCTTCCACACAAACAATGCGACATTTACAGAGAGATTCAGCTGCTGAATACTGAGAAATGCCCTCAATGCATGTCAGAGTTGTCTAAATATAACAGTTTAGCTGCTGCACCTTGTTTCTTATGGCATCATTGTATGTTATTAATGTTCTTAATTTGACATTTGTTGACTGATATGTTGAAAGATAAATCATAAAAAAAAAAGTTTTATAACATGACAACACTTGGGTTAAAGTTTGGTTAGATTTAGGCACAGATAAGACTTGGTTAGGTTTAGGGGAAAATAATGTTTGGGTTCAGATTACTTAATTAATCATGGTTTGCAAAAATGTTTTGACTGTCAGTTGTAAACAGGAGATGAAGAGCAGTCTCCCATGTTAAAGTCTGATGTTTTGTTGTCCCAACCATCCACCCTGACCTCCTCTATACACACACTTGTCACTGTATAATAACACAGTCTGACTAATGACACCCAGTGGACAGGACTTATAATTACTGTGGCAGCTCGCGGGCTTTGCTACTTGAATGTAAACAGATGTTGTTTCGGGGCACTTACTGAAATTGTAATGTTTCTAGAATGATCAGAGACTCGGGTGCAGAGAGAGAGAGACACAGCACAGAGCGTAAGTATTAAATCCAGTCGAAGCAGTGAGAAGGCCAAAACCAAAAACCAGAGAATGAGTCAAAAAAATAGACAAAACAGAATCAAACATTGGGGAAGGCTGAAAATCAATGAACACAGAAGGAAGAGCAAAGACAATCTGAGAGCAGAGGCAACAGGACAGTATATATATGGGTTGGACTGAGGGTAAGAGCAGAGGCAGGTGAGGCAGCGCAGGTGTGTTAATCTGGACCAGGAAGAAACACAAGGGCAGGAAGTGAAATGAGAGGAAATGTTGATTTACAAAATTTAACTGGAAAGACAAAATGCGCAGATTAACAGGATTTACAGAAATGACTCAAAGCTCAAAAGAGTTGAGAGTCATTTAAAGCCTTTTAGACTAACTAGAGCTCTAATTTTTGTTGCAATAGTTTGGTAAAATTAGATAGAAACCAACCTCGTCACCTCTCCAGAATAGTGAGGGTCATGACTGCAGTTCCTGGTTGTAATGCTGCTTCTCTTAAAAGTGCTTACAGACCTTTTTTTGTAGTTTGAATGTGATTTGCATGATTGTGTGTGAAAAATGTACTGGACATGATGAGCCCACTGTTTCTCTGAGCTGTCAGTTCTCTGTGTGCTGGATATGCTTTTCTGCATCCTTAATATCTGCTCAGGTGCAACTGCATGTTCAAGTTCAAGTTCATGTTCAGACCATGTTGAATATACATATGTTTGCTGCAGTAGCACATGTCAGCTCATTATGCAGTATAAGGAGAGCATGGAGTTTTTTCACTAAAGAAATATGTTTAACTTGTGCAGATGCATCAGGACTCAGTCTGGCTGCCTGGAGCAAACCTGCGTCTTGTTTGCATCTTTCCTTTGATTTTATATGCAAAAGCACTTTCACCTGAAATTCACCTTGCATTCTCTGTGAACATACCTTAAGGCCTGAAAAATATGTTTCTATAGCAATTCTCCAGAGCCCTGTCATAAGTGAAGCAGATTTAATGGGCAAAGTCAATTGGAGCTCATGAATTTGACCTGGATCCACAATAGTGAGTGTATTACACAGCGAGGAGGTTATACGGTGTTTGGAGAGGAAACTCTCGGTTTAAAATCGCTCTGCTGTGGTCTCAAGAGAAGAGAGATGCACATACTGTAAACATGTTTCTCTCAGTCTCTCACTCATACTTGCCATCTGTCTGTCACACACAAGCGCAGCACTGCCTAACTGTGAATCAATTAACTGTGTGTGTGTGTGTGTGTGTGTGTGTGTGTGGATATTTGTGTGTTTTGGTGTGTCGGCCGTCCCTGGCCGGGTCTCTTGCCGGCTGGACTGACATGAAGCTGATTGCACAGTCACTGGCAAATTGCAATGTCAACCATCTCCCTCTGTGACTGTGTTTTTTCAGTGTGTGAGCACATGTGTGAGTGTGTAGAATGTGTGTGTGTGTGTGTGTGTGTATATATATAATATTATATTGTTGTGGATACCTTTATATTTTGTGTATTCTGTACGCCCTGGTGTGGATGTTCCTGTATACTGTATGTGTGTGTGTGTGTGTGTGTGTGTGTGTGTGTGTGTGCGTGTGCATGGCTTACCCATTTGCATGCTGCCCCATCCTGTTGTCCTTCCCCGCCTTATAATGTTTGTGCTGAATAAATCAACTGGGAGCCAGAGGAGAAGCAGATCTTCCAGGAACTCAAGGATCCCCCTCCTCATCTCAGGGAGAAGTAGCTCTTATTACAGCACAATATCTGTGGTGTCGCCACAAAACCTTCTGAAGCTCAGGTTTATGTGTGAGTGCTACCTCAGGTCAAACTTCACAAGGTCTGTGTTATCCACATTATTATGAGCCATAAAACCAATTCAAATCTTTATTGTACACTCACAGAAACAGGTCCCTTTATAGGCCTTATTATACTTTTTCTTTTTATCAACTATTCCCTTATAGAGTCAGATTCTTTCTGTCGGCAAGTATGAAATGAAATTTGAGAGAGGAAGGCATAGCAAACTGATAGATTCTTTTTAACAAGTGACATTTTATTGCTAGCAGATGTCTATATCTATCGTGGTCGTCTACTTCTTTCAGCCATCCGTCATAAACTGAAGTGACTCTTCTTAAAAACCACCAACTCTGTGGGTTTTATTCACAAAGAAGGAAGCAAATCATCTCATCTTTGATATTTCTAGTCCTGGTTTTCTCCCTCATGGCGTGAGGTGAATCACAATAGTTTCCACTGAGATTCAAACAAGTTTAAGTGACAGCAGTGACTCAATTAAATACAACTCTTAACTCCCCACAGATTTTCAAACCATGTGGCAAAGAAACTAACAAACAGAATCAGTTGTGGTGAAACTCTTCAAAGCTGGCACTGTGATTTCTTTTCATTTCGCTAACACATTACATTCTCTTAATATTTCCAGATTTTAACACTGTGATATGATGTACATTGATTTTTTTTTTAGTCCTGCTTCAGGGAAATCAATCACACCAGAAGTTTGATGTTCTCCAGGCAAAGTGAGTCAGACAACTATTTTATCAACTCTGCTGAACCAATAGTACTGCTCTTACCCTCAAAAAAAAACAATTGACAGACACCTCACTGTATTTATTGATCGATTTTGGTGACCATATTATAGTTCATCAATAAACAATAAGCAACCCCAGCTGATGTCATTGTATGA